>CM075671.1:277987209-280387209 GCA_037962975.1 Clitoria ternatea
AATTATTAGAATTGTATCCTTCATATATAATTCCTAATTAATTCATAATAACTCAAGGATTTTTAATTTAATTTAATGCCCAATAATATTTAATTAACTTTACGCAACCCAAATAAATTTTAATTTAAAATCAAGGATATTACACAAAACATAAAAAAATAAAGAAAGGGAACTTTAATGACGACATCTCATTCTTTTGTAATTAAATGTTTGCGGAAAAAACAAAGAAAATTGAAGACTTCTAACCATAGTTAAATATATTAGAATGTTCCTTGGAAAATATTTTTTTTTATATAAGACGACTTAAGGATGACAAAACGTGTTAGCCCTCTCTCGTCAAAATAAAAGGGTGGATAAATCTGACTTGCCAACATAAAAAACTTTGTTCTTTTAGGAAAAGATGATAGGTTGACCCGCCAATCTTCCAAGTTTCTAAAAAATAAATACATATTAAATTAATATAAAATACCACAATAAATCTAGTTTTTTCAAAAGAAATAAAAAAATATTATTAAAAAGTGTATAAAATATAAATTATTTAATTATTAATATTGTCATATATTTCTCAGGTGTGAACTGTTAGTTATGATGGGACAATGAGCTAAAATTTATATCTATATCATACCCGATTCAGCTTGTTATTAAAAAAAAGATTTAGGAGCTGTGGTAATTTTGGGAAACTTGACGGGTGATTTTAGTAATTTAGTTTCTAATACAATTCTTAAGCTAATTACCCTTTTCCCTCAAATTAAACATATGCTTTCTGTGATGCAAATGCAATAAATAAAATTGAAATTCGAAGCAGAGAAAAGGAGTAACTGCGGTTTGAAGATATAGAGCACAGGTAGTTTCTCCCCAACACCGAAATGTCGAAAGAGATCGAAATTCTGACAGAAGATGAGAGACGCGCACTTCGTGGAAGCAAATTCGCCCCTCTTCCCCGTCCTTCCCATTCCAAACCCAGGTTACTCTTTTTAGGGTTTTTCTTTCCCTTTCAATTTCACAATTCATTGCTAACCCCATGATTAAATTTTTTATTTTGAATGCACAGTTTCCTCTCTCGCCCTTTCAATTTTAGTGGGTCTGATTTGAATTTTTGGTTGGTGGATTCTCTTGACAGGCTGGCTCATCCCGGTGGACCGTTGGCCACCAATAAAGCAGCGGCTTTGGCCAAGTTTTTGGAGAGGAAACTGAAAGACCCTAATGGATTGGCTTCTATTAACCCCGATGTTCTTGAACTTGCTGTCAATAATGCTAAACAAACTGTCTATGCAAGTAACACTTTGAATTCTCTCTCTTTCCATTACTTGTTAAACCCTTTGGGGATTGGCTTGTGAAACTGTGATGATTTATTTTGACATGTTCTATACGTGTTTGATGCTATTTTGAGTGGTAAAACTCTACTTATCTTCTTGGCCGTGTCTATTTAGTATTGAAAACTGTTTCATGTGCGCTGACCGTTGGGATGTGACATTAGGCTTATGGTTACCAGCCTTGGGAATATCCTGGGAAACCAAAAAGAAAGTTTAGTATTAAAAAGTAATTGTGGTTTTATGATACTACTAGCTAACCCGAAAATGTTGTATAGATTATGAATTTCTTTGATAGAACATACCAATACACACAGAGACATCAACTGAGCATTATTAATGTTAATACTCTGGCCTGTGAGTTGTTAGAGAGGAGTTAGTAGCTTTGCTATGATAGTATTTTATTCGAATCCAAAACACACAAACACAGTTAAGCGTAGCAGATTAGAGCTACATGCTTACAACAACTTACACATATCCTCTGTTATGTTTATTCCCTTTTAGCTTTTAACACTGTTGGACATAAGCTTTTCTGCTGGATATTGGTTTTTAGTTTTTTTATCCATGTCTTTTGATTGAATTTGTATGAAGACATTAAATGTAACCTTTTATGATTCCTTACAAATTTAGGCAGTACTTCTAATTCAGAAAGAACTGTTCGGCACGTGGACTCCTTTGGTGACTCTGATTCTAAGGTTCTTGCTATCATTATTGTTAATGGTGCCTGAATACTTGTTTAGATTTGTCTTTTTCATTTTCAGATCTGTTTAATCCTGATAGGAATCTAGCAAAGATGAACCGAATGAACTGTGTAAGGTAAAGGAACGCAAGAAGAAAAAGAGTAAGAAAGAGAAAAGGAGCAAGAAAGAGAAAAACAAAAACAAAAAACGGAAGGTCATTACTGGTTAATGATGTTATGTGGCTGGTTATTTTCCAAAGATTTTAATGATCTAAGTAACTAGGATTTGGTTTGCTGCAGAATGTTGAGGACCCTGGAAGTGCTGTGGTGAAAAAGCCTAAACAGAAGTTTAAATTCTGATCTTGTTTGTATTAGAAGATTTTTGAAATAGAAGATTGATGCCAGAAATTTTTTTAGTTAAGGTTTCTTTCCTCATCCAAATTTGCTAGTTGCTAAACATGGAGTCACAGATGCAATGTTGTACCACAGATTTGATTCAAGTCACCTTTTCGATGAGCAACAATGTAGATTATGAATCCTGATTTTATTTATTTTTAGATTCTTTCAGAAAAATGCAGGTTAATGTTAATTAAATTGTCATTATGACCCCTCGATTTCAATGGGGATAAACACTCTTTTCTCCATCTTATCTTTTAATTTTATTTCAACTGGAGTCGTGATTTAAAGTATGGAAAGACTGCAATGGACGCTTAAGAGGTTATTGATAAAGATTTTTTTGGTGAATGGAATCCTTAATGAATTGGTGAATTATACGGTGTAATGATGTCGTAGGATCTATCTAGGTGACCCCACTCAGGGGAATAAAGCTTGTTGTTGATTCTTTATCTATATATATATTTTTTATATTCTAGTTTTGTGAGAGAAAAATCCAAAGAACAAGTCACATTCTAGTTTTGATTATTGTTGATCACGCTTTAGATTTTGCACTTTGCACACATACACTATAGTTGTTGTTAGTTTTACTTTGTATGCCTTAGGTAGGTGGTTGGCTTTATGATATAGTGCATGTTTAAACAATGTGTAAAACTTAATTTGGCCCTTGATTTCGCAAACGAAACAAAATTAATTTGCGGAAAAGGGCGAAACCTGTACCACCCCTTGATGCACTGGATGCATTGCCCGAGTTGCAAGAAATTTAAAAGGGTGAAGATTCCAATCACCAACTCCCACCCAACATCTAATTACAAGAGGTGCATGATCGGAATAAACCTTAGCAAGGTGCTCTACATACACCTTAAGAAAGGCACGACACCAACCAACATCACAAAGGGATTGGTCTAAACCCTTAGACACTAACCTTTTCCCCTTCCTTTCTATCCCATGTAAAACGAGCTCTGAAACACATTCCCTTAAGGCCGTGGTCACCGATCCAATAAAGAAAAAAATTACGCATATTGGATCATCTGGATCACAGAGAAGGAAATGGATAAGTACTTCTGGGTCTATGCTGAACCGTTGAGTCTAGCATTTAAATACTCTGGCAACGAGGATGATAAGGACATTTTAGATTTTGAAGTGCATGCCTCATATGAGTTTGAAGATTATTTCGTTGTTGTGTCCCCTCTGATAATCAGTCACATGTGCCATCTATTAGGTCAAGGTGTATTTTTATGTACGAAATGATCTTTTTGAAGATTGGAATAAGGTTCCCCATGACGGAGTTTAAGATTGGCGTACTCCGGTTTCTAAACTGTGCCTGGAGCCAGCTTCACCCTGGTGGCTGAGGTTTAATAAAAGCCTTGAAGGTACTAAAGGAGTACTTCCACTTCATCCTCACAGTGGCTATGTTTTTCTGCTTGTGTGGTGTGATGCGTCGGGCTGACAAGGGTGGCAGCCTTGAATACATTAATCTTTGCTGCAATTGTTAAAGAAATATGGGTTGTTAGCCGTTACAATTGTAAATATGTAACTGTAGCTGATTTATAGGACAAAAATATGCGTTATCCAGTAATTATAGCATACAAATGTAACTGTAGATATTTGTAGCTGTTTTATAGGCCTGGTAATTATGTTGTATTAGTATATATAATTGAGAATTCCCCAAGAGGAGATATACAATTTTATTCAAAAATTAGCATGGTATCAGAGCTTGGTCCGATCCAATCTAGAATATCTACCAGAGTCTCGGAAACTTCTCAGTTCTTTTCTCTACGTTTTTTTTCTCCCGCCCAAATTCTTAGTTTTTTCATCATGTCTTCTGACAAGTATGAAGCCTTCTTGGTTTGTCTCAATGGCAAGAATTATTCCGCTTGGGCGTTCCATTTTCAGATTTTTGTGACTGCAAAGGAATTGTGGGGCCACATCGATGGCAGTACCCTAGTTCCAGACAAAGACAAACAGCAGGCTGCTCATGCAAAATGGGTAGTCCAGGATGCCCAGGTTATGGCATGGATTCTAGGTTCTGTCGAACAAAACCTTGTCTTGAATCTTCGACCTTTCAACACAGGCACTCAGATGTGGGCTTACCTGAAAAAAATAACAACCAGAGTAATGCTGCTTGTCGTTTTCAGCTTGAACATGAGATCGTAAATTTTCAACAGGACAGTCTATCCATTTCTGAATTATATTCCTCTTTTACAAATTTATGGTCTGAATATACTGCCATTGTCTATGAAAATGTCTCCCCTAAAGGTCTTAGTTCAGTTCAAACTGTTCATGAAACTACAAAACGGGACCAATTTCTTATGAAACTCAGACCTGAATTTGAAAGTTCAAGGTCGAACCTCATGAATCGTGATCCTACTCCATCATTAGACACATGTCTCAATGTGTTACTTCGTGAGGAACAACGTTTTTCTACTCAAACTACCTTGGAGAAACAAAATTCCAACTCTGTTTCAGTCGTGTATGCAGTGCAGAGCAAGCCAAAAGGACGAGACTTGAGCAATATTCAATGTTTTTGTTGCAAAGGCTTTGGTCATTATGCTTCTCAATGTCCAAAAAAATTTTGCAATTACTGCAAACAGGGCGGTCATATTTTAAAAGAATGCCACACCCGACCTCCAAAAAAACCTACCACAATTTTTGCAGCCTCCGTTGATTTTGTTCAACCCAATGGTTCAATGGACACAACACCTTTGTCCCTTAATTCTCCTGCTCCTGCACAATCTGTGACTCTTGAAATGATCCAACAAATGATCCTTTCTGCTTTTTCTGCTTTACGTATATCAGGTAAAACCTTAGCCAACTCTTCTCCTTGGTACTTTGATTCTGGAGTTTCAAATCATATGACAAACAATCTCCATTTTCTTACCAATGTAAATCCTTATTCTGGTAATCTTAAGATTCAAACGACTGATGGAAATCATTTGTCCATTACAGCCACTGGTGATATTTCTTCCTCTTTAACTGATGTTTTTGTCTCCCCAAGCCTAACTACCAATCTTCTTTCTGTTGGCCAGTTAGTTGATAATAATTGTAAGGTAGAATTCTCACAATCTGGTTGTCTTGTGTAGGATCAACATTCCGGGATGATGATCGCGAAGGAGCCTAAAATTGGACGCTTATTCCCTCTTCACCAAATTCTTTCTCCAGCTCCATCTTTTGTTATTTGTAATTCTGCTTCTATTGATTTTCATATATGGCATAAACGCCTTGGCCATCCAAATTCTCATGTATTTCATGATTTAGTGAGATCTGGTTTTCTTGGGAATAAAAAGTCACCATCTTTTCAAGCAATTCAATTTGATTGTAGTTCCTGTAAACTTGGCAAAAGTAAAATTTTACCTTTTCCAAATCATACATCAAATGTCATGAAACCTTTTGATCTAATACATAGTGATGTTTGGGGGATGGCTCCTATTATTTCTCGTGCTAATTATAACTACTTTGTCACTTTCATTGACGACTATAGTCGTTTCACATGAATTTATGTTCTGCATTCAAAAGCTGAAGTATTCTCTTGCTTTAAGTTTTTTCATGCTTATGTCCAGAACCAATTTTCCACAAATATCAAAACACTTCGTTCTGACAATGAAAGAGAGTATACATCTAATTTGTTTCAGGAATTCCTCCAAACAAATGACATTATTTTTTAGCTATCTTGTCCATCAACCCCACAACAACATGGGGTAGCCGAAAGAAAAAACCGTCATTTCTTTGATGTTGTTTGCACTCTCTTGTTGGATTCTTCAGTACCATCTCATTTTTAGGGTAAAGCTCTTGCTACAGCAGTCTACCTCATTAACAGGCTGCCTTCTCCCTCTTTGAATAATGATTCTCCTTTCAAAAGGTTATTTGGTAACCCACCTAATTATTCTCATCTCCGCATCTTTGGTTATGTATGTTATGTTCATTTTTCTCCTCATGAACGAACAAAGTTAACAACCCAATCAGTAAAGTGCGCTTTCCTTGGGTATTCGACTCACCACAAAGGTTATTTGTGTTATGATCCTAATCTTAGTCAAGTTCGAGTATCTAGAAATGTCATTTTTCAAGAAAATCAATATTTTTTTCCTCATTATCATGAATCTCAATCTTCATTATTGTCTATTTTGCCATTGTTTACTAATCATGCAGAAAAACAACCTCCTCTCTTGATGTATCACAGACTTCCTCGTCCATCAGTTGCTTCTAGGCCCCATCACAACTTTTCCTTGGCTGCTGATCCTCTACAAGCTGTTGATCCTATACAAACTGATGCATCTGTCACACTTAGGCGGAGTACTAGAGTCGGTAAGCCTCCATAAAAATTTACTTCTAACCCCCCTTATTCCTTAACAACTACTTTGTGTTCTGTCCCTATTCCTTCTTCTTATAAACAAGCCATGGAGCATAAGTGTTGGCAAAAAGCAATTGAAGCTGAACTTCTTGCAATTGAAGAAAATCAAACTTAGGATGTTGTTCCTTGCCAATGTCAGTCAAACCTCTTGGCAGCAAGTTTGTGTTCTCTATTAGGCTTCGTGCATATGGATCCATTGATCGTTACAAGGCTCGATTGGTTATTCTTGGCAATAAACAAGAGTATAGGCTTAACTATGACGAGACATTTACACCAGTAGCTAAAATGATTACTGTGAGAGTCCTCCTTGTCGTTGCTGCAGCTAAATCATGGCCACTATACCAAATGGATGTGAAGAATGCTTTCCTCCATGGGGATCTTAAAGAAGAAGTTTATATCAAACTTCCAATTGGTATGCCAATTTCTTTTCCGAACGCAGTTTGCAAACTCAAAAGATCTTTATATGGCTTGAAACAAGCACCGCGAGTATGGTTTGAAAAATTCAAATCCACTCTTCTTGGGTTTTCTTTCACACAAAGTCAATATGACCCATCTCTTTTCTTGCAAAGGACATCTAAGGGCATTGTGATTCTACTAGTTTATGTAGATGACATTGTGGTCACCGGTTCAGATATAAAGGGCATCACTAAAATTCAGCATTAGCTTTATTCTATTTTTCACATGAAGGATCTTGGTCGCCTCACCTATTTCTTAGGGTTAGAAGTAAATTATCAACCTCTTGGAATTTTTTTGCTCCAACAAAAATACATTTAGGATCTTGTTCAGTTAGCTGGTTTGCAAAACACAACTTCTGTTGACACGCTATGGAAGTTAATGTCAAATATAAGCATGATGAAGGCACACTCCTTGAAGATCCTACTTTATATCGAAAGCTAGTTGGGAGCCTTATATACCTCACAATCACCAGACCAGATATTTCTTATGCTGTCTACATAGTTAGTAAGTTCATGCAATCTCCTCGACATCTCCATTACATGGCAGTGCGTTGCATCATCAAATACCTTCATGGTACCCCAAATCGTGGCCTTTTTTTTCCTCATGGTTCATCAATGCGGCTCCGAGCCTTTAGTGATTCTGACTGGGCTAGCTGCCCAGATACTAGAAGGTCTACTTCAGGATGATGTATGTTCCTTGGTGATGCTCCCATTTCTTGGAAATGCAAAAAAACAAGAATCCGTATCTAAGTCATCCACTGAAGCCGAGTATCGTGCAATGTCTGCTGCGTGCTCTGAGATCCTTTAGTTGTGTGGCCTTCTTCATGAGATTGGTTTCTCACATTGTGAACCCACTCCACTACATGTTGATAACACAAGTGCCATCCAAATCGCATCTAATCCTGTTTACCATGAGTGCACAAAGCACATAGAAGTCCATTGCCACTCTATCCGGGAAGCTTATGATCGGCATGTTATTGCTCTTCCCCATGTTTCAACAGATTTGCAAATTGCTGACATCTTCACCAAATCATTGACACGTCCGTGACACAAGTTTCTTGTTAGCAAATTCATGCTTGTAGACTTCCAAGCATCAATTTGGGGGGGTGTTAAAGAAATATGGGCTGTCAGCAGTTATAATTGTAAATATGTAACTGTAGCTGATTCATAGGACAGAAATATGCGTTATCCAGTAATTATAACATACAAATGTAACTATAGATATTTTTAGTTGTTTTATAGGGTTGATGATTATGTTGTATTAGTATATGTAATTGAGAATTCCCCAAGAGGAGATATACAATTTTATTCAAAAATTGACAGCAATGCCAACGTTGTCAGCTTTGAGTCCTACATAGAGTCAGGCAAGACGAATGGTATTAATCACCGTTCTAGGAGAACTCCGACTTTTCCTAAAAGTTTTACACCAAGTGGACCCATGATCATTTCCTTCTCACAAGCAACGCCTACTTTGTCAGCAAGGATAAGCTCTCACGGGAGTCAAGATAGATGGTCCATGCTTTTGGTGAATTCTCCAAATTCATCAAGATGTATTGCAAAGCTCTCTTGGAGGATTCGTCTCATCGGGATGATTATTTGAGTAATGTTTTCTCACATTCGTAACTTGTATTATTTTTATTTTGAATAACTTAACAATTCTTGTCTTTCAATTTGTAGAGGAGATGGAAAAGTAGAACATTCGTGCAAAGCTTCGATGATAATGAGAGACATGTAACGTTGTTGTTGCTACTTCCAAAAATAACACCCTACCAAAGTAGAAAAAGATTGAGGTTTGCTGTGAAAGTAGTTAGCATTCCGACTGACCAAGTTGGGAAGCTAAATCTAACTCCGGAGGCAACATCCATATCACAAAAGAAGAAGAAATAGAAGTGCCCCCAAGAAAGAAATGACACACCGAGATCCTAAAAAGTTCAAAGTTCAACTAACCTTAGCCAATGTGGGGGTGGGTCATGTTGCCACCCAGCACAGGAAGAGCATGCCCCGACCCAGGAGAAGGAAGAAGAAAGGATAAAGAATTCTAGGCTCTCCAAATATCTAGACTAGATCAAAGGTGCTCTTGTGAGGTTTTATATTCTCTTCCAACTCCGGAGGGACTTGCACGATAACTAAGTCCAAAGTGCTTTGCATGCCATACTTTGGAACATTGTGGAGTCGACGACTGTTCTTCAATCGCTAGCCAAAGCCTATACTTCAACCTGGAAGGCCAAGTAATGCTTTTGGGTGATGAAGAAATCCCAAGCCCACAATAATGAGGCTTAAGCCACCTTGAAGAGAGAGGTAGAGAAAATTAAGGAATTGGAGAAGAGATTCATGTTAATTACTAACAAAACCAAGGATGTTGAGTTGAAGCAGAAGTCTAAAAGTCTGTAAACTGATATCAAGACTCTATAAGAGAATCATAGTAATATAAATAGTTTTTCACTTCTTTTCAATATAAAAAATAATTATTTTTAAAATTTATAGCATAAATAGTTTTTCACATTATTTTACTTATATAGATAAAAAATATAAAATTATAATAACATCAATAATTTTCATTATAGTACAATTGATTGTTTTGTATTTTTTAACATATATTTTAAAATACTTTGATATTTAATTTAAAAATATTCATTAACAAACATTATTATTTGTTAATATAAAAACACATTTTTCATTATAAAAATATTTCTTCTCAAAATGTATACCCTAAAATTATGTCAAACATTTTTCAATAAAAAATATTTTTATTTTTCTTATCATTTATGAAATTAAATTAGTATAAAAACAAAAAAAACAATGCGACACACATATCACAAATATTAATAAACATTTACTAACAAAGCTTGACACAATTTATAGATACTGAAATTTTTTAAACATGTTATTATATATTCGAATCTTATTGTAAATATAACAATTATGTTATTGGAAGAGATAAGGTGTTTAATTATTTAGCAATTGAGGAAATAAAGTTATAAAAATAAAAAAATTTAATAGTTAATATTTTTTATGTCATTCAAACTAGTTAAAATTATTTGACCGACCAATTTTTTATTTTTCGTTAGTCAAATTTCAATTTAACTAACTTAACCATATTCTAAACAAAGGAAATATCTATTTCGATTATCTTAACACTCTAATTTTCAGATTTCAGTTGCATAACACTAACACTATCGTGTTAAAGAAAAAACTAAATATACAGTTTTAAGATTTTTTTTTTGGACTATACAGTTTTTAGATTTAAATTTGCAATAATTTAACTAATTGAAATGAATTATGTCACAGTACTATATTTAATGTTTGGTCTGAGCGCGATATATCAAACAAATACAAAGAGGCTGGGGGCTGGTGCAACACCCACACACAAGCATGTCGTTTTAGCTCAACCGCCGTGCGTTTTCATCAGCGAAGTCTGAACGTCGAATTGCGAACAAGAAATCGCGTTGTTCCCAGATTAGTGACTTTGCTTAAACTCGTTTATTCTCCATTCTCTCACACTCTTTTCCATGTTCAAATTTCTTGGCAGAACCATTTCCCCCAATTCGGGTTTCTTCCTGAATCCCCAAAACCTAAATCATACATTCCAATGCCTTTCTTCCAAAGGAACCTCTTTTGCAGTCTCCTACCTCATCGACACTTGTGGCTTCTCCCCACGACGCGCCGAATCGCTTTCAAAACGTTTTAACCTCAAAAGCCGCGAAAAACCCGACACTGTCATCGGTTTCTTCAAAAATCTCGGTTTATCTGAAACCAAGTCCTTATCAATAGTCCGATCCACCCCTCAATACCTTGTAACCGATCCTAGTAAATGCTTACAGAAAAAAATCGATTTTTTTCTGTCCAAAGGCTTTTCCAACTCAGAAATTTGCAGCATCATAAGTGGGTATCCAGGCATTTTGACTAGAAGCCTGGACAGAGAGATAATCCCTGCTTATGATTTCTTCAACAACATGTTTGGGTCTAAGAGCAAGCTCATGAAGACCGTTGTTCGCCATTCACGTATTCTATGTGAACTTGCTAGTTGTTCAGCTTTGAATATGCAAGCTTTGAGGGAAGGAGGGGTTCCTGAAAAGCATGTTGTTAGGTTTGCGGAGTACTATCCCCGCACGTTGAAACTACCACCTAAGAGGTTCAAGGAGTTAATTGAGGAAGTGAAGGGACTGGGCTTTGACCCTTTGAAGATGCAATTTGTTGGTGGTTTTCATAACAAGGCTGGTTTGAGGAGTTCAACATGGGCAAGGAAGGAGGGTGTTTATAGGAAGTGGGGTTGGAGTGATGATGATATTTTTGCTGCATTTAGACTCTATCCGTTTTGTATGGCTGTTTCAGAGTGTAAGATTGAGGCTGTCATGGATTTTCTTGTGAATAAGTTGAGTTTCAAGCCTTCAGATGTTGCCAGGTATCCATTGGTGCTGTCGATGAGCTTGAAGAAACGGATTGTTCCAAGGGGTTCTGTTGTTCTTGCTTTGAGGTCAAAGGGTCTGGTGCATGGGCATAGCGTGAATGCAATATTTAAGACTGGTGAGAAGGTTTTCTTGGAGAGGTTTGTTTCATGTCATGGGAAGGAAGCTGAAGGGCTGTTGAAGTTGTATAAGGATAAATTGACTCTTGCAGGGTCAAGTAGGGATTAATATTGGTTTAAGGTACATAGTGAGATGAAGTGATAATTGAAGTGCATTGTATCTTGATCTACGTGTCTTTAGATGCATTGCATTGCATTGTTCATCACATTTTTCTTCTTCTCATTTGTCTAATTAGGCTCAAATATGGCCGAACAAACAGTATTGTTTTTCCTCTTTAGGCAGTCACATTGAATAGTCACATTTGCTTCCCACTCATGTTGGATTTCAGATGAGAGAGGTATACACATTGAATAGTTAAGAGTCAAGACAGTTAGGACTTGGATATTAA
Organism: Clitoria ternatea; assembly: GCA_037962975.1. NCBI lineage: Eukaryota > Viridiplantae > Streptophyta > Magnoliopsida > Fabales > Fabaceae > Clitoria > Clitoria ternatea. The sequence goes on from CM075671.1 coordinate 277,999,309, forward strand.
TTAGTTACCTAGTCGGTGACAGAGGTATGCAAATTGAATATTGGTTTAAGGTATTGAGTGAGACTAAATAATAATTGACGTGGATTGCTTCCTGAACTACATGTCTCTTGGTGCATTGCATTATTCGTCACATTTTTTCTTGTTTTTATAATTAAGCTTAATTATGGCCAAACAATGAGTATTTTTTTCCTCTTTAGGTAGTCTTATTGAGTGGTTACATATATTTGCTTCCCATGTTCAAGTTGGATTTCAGATGATTGTGTGGTGCAATAATTGTTTGGTGATTATGTTAGGACTTAAGAATTAGATACAAGAGAAGGGATTGTTAGGAGTTAGTTAAGATAGTTAGGATGTTAAGTAGTTAGCTAGTGGGTGAGTGGGGTTTACAAACAGAGGAATATAAGAAAAGGCATTGGTGGGTCAACCGGTTTACAAGAAACACAAACCTCCATGGTTGCTGAAAAAATATTCTGATTCTACAATTTTGGCTGTGATTTACTCAATCTCTGAACTTTTTGGTTCAACGTTGCCTCTTCCTGTGTAGCTTCTCTCTTGATCTCTTGTACTAGTAGTATATAATCTTGAAAAGGTGGCTACCCTTAGTTCCCTAACGTATCTTCCCTGTTCTCCTTGTGATTCTCCATTTTATCAGTGGATCAAATTCTTCCTCCACATTGAATCTGTTTCTTGCCTATCAAATTACCTTCCTGACTTTAGCCATTTGGCCCAAAAGACTGCAACAAGCCACTGTCACATTCAGAATTGCTCCTGTTCAAGTTAATTTCCCCTTATCTGCTTCCCTGAAAAGATGTGAACTTGATCCTTCTTATCCAAGAATAAGGCCCATCACCGCTACACTGAGCCCTGGTCTTCAAAACCCAGCTTCTCAGATTTCTCCCCCTTAACAGCATCTCTGTAACTGAACTCCTCCATGATGGTTGGTTTGATTCTCTCATTGGCAAAAACCTCAAGGGCTTCGTTTGAAATACTGTTTTGCTGTGACTCTGTTACCCATGTGCCCAGTTGTAAAGTTGGTTTAGGTTGCACGAGTTGTTGTTTGTTGTCTTTTTGGATTCATTACTGGTGCCTTCTTTCTTCATCAACTACTGCAGCCGTTTTTTGTCTTTGATTCCCACGGGCTTCTTCCAGTGATCGTTCTTCTCAGATGCCTCCTTGCTAGTTCCTTCCTTCAAGAATTTTGTGGGATTGTCTATTTCTTCTCCCCTGAATTATAGACCCGGCAGGTTGGACCTATTGTTAGAAACCAAAGATTTTATTGAATAGAATTGAAGGACGAGAAATAGTATAGATATCTCTCTTCCAATGGTTTTCCCTTCACAAAGGAGTTCTCTTTTCATAAAGTAAGGGCTAAATCTGCAATTGATACGTTGACATTCCTCTATTGATACACCTCACTCACACTTTAGCTGTCTGATTAATATCCCAATTGTCTTTACTAACTTCATGATTCCTGATTAAATTTTGTTGATTTAGTAATTTAGTACTTCCTCTGTCCCAATAACTATAGTTATTTAAGCTTTTGCTTTTTTTCTCAAAACTTTTGTTATTTTAAAAGTTAAGGTGCAATTATATTTTTTTCTCCAATTTTATCCTCCTACAATAAATTTATCTCTCTTTTATCATCTCTTAGTTTAGATATTGTTTATTACTAATAAAATAATGAGAATTAAATAAAGATATTTTAGTAAACAATCTTGACCGAGTGTTAGAGAAAAGAAAAGATACTGCAGGATGCCATTTATAAATTCCTAAGGCTTAAGCTCTTGTTTAGTTGAAAGTTTTGACTGTCTCAAATGATAATATTAATTTTTAATTTTTTTTATTTTTATAATTCCGTATTTTTCCAATTGCATATCAAATAGATGCAGTAAAAGACGTATAGAAGTTATTAAATTCACTGAAACCATGAAACACCTTTGCTGACTTCTAGCGTTGCCTGATCTTCTGTGATTGTTTGTTGGGTCATATGATGGCTTTGATCTTTCAAATCTGAAACAGAACTTTGCTGTATATTTTAGCAGTTCAAAATCAAGGTTATCAAATTGTGAGTTGTCGACCCAATATTTTTTAATCGTGAATTGTAAATTGTATCAAGTTATAAATTTCAAGTAGGCGGCGATATAAATAACTTGAGGATATAGGAATTGAGTTTGGTTTTGTTATGAAACAACTAGATTTTTTGAGAAAGTGATTTTTTTTAATAGACCTAAGTTATTAATTAATTATTAGTTTTGTCAGAAATAGGAATATGAACCCACGATTTTCTTTCTTTTTTCTTCAGAAATCTTTTACCACTATCATTGATATGTCTATAACATATATCAAAAAGGATAAACCTAGCATTAATGATTGCCACTCTCCTTTTTCTGAAATGTCTAGATAGAGCATGATTGAAAGTACGCCACTTTATGAAGCGTGAACATCTGATCTCATTCTGATCGGATATAAAGATGACATGTCGAGTACACTGCAAGAAAGGACTTTAAATCTAAGGTGAAAGTAATTATCTGCTATCATGGCTTAGAATTGTATTGATTGAAAAGAAAATTTGACAACAACATGACTTGAAATTAAGTTAAGATACAATTCCACCATGAATTAGTTGAACCTCGCTCTGCCTTTCAACCAGAAAAATATAGCCACATGCTTAAACAAGAAAAATTTAACTTCATGCAGGGCGAAGCACCATGAACCATTCTGGTCAGCAGGCAGTGGGTACAGGGAAACAAATTTCTATCATAAACCACAAATGGCTATGGGATAACTCCTCATGCCCTGTCATCAATCCATCTCAGTGGATTTACTAATCAATCAAGAGCTAAAGTGTTGGGACTTTCAGGCCATTCAACAGATCATCCTTAGAACTTGATGGATTGAAGACACTATTTGGTTGCCCTACACAAGGGATGGAATCTACACCCCTCCCCACATTTGGAAGGCTATCTGGAGAGCCCAAGTACCTTAAATGATAAGGAATTTTCTCTGGAATTTTTTTCACACAGCCCTACCAGTTACTACAAGATTGTAAAGCGGAGGGATCCAGATCGAGACTCACTGCCAACTCTGTGGGAAATATGCAGAATCTAGCCTTCATATGGACATAAAGCAAGGAAAGTAATCGAAAAGAAGAGAGAATGCTCTGAGTTTGCTCCACCTACCGAAAAAAAAAATTAGCAATTAATTTTGACTTATTAAAAGAAATAAGCAAGGAAACCAAGTCTTATCAATAGTCTGATCCGTCCCTTCATTGCTTCTAACTGTACCCAACAAAGGCTTGCAGAAAAAAAATCAATTTTTTCAAATTCAAAGGCTTTTCCAACTCAGAAATTCGCAACATCATAGGTGGTTACCCTGTCATTTTGGCTAGAAGCTTGCACAAAGAGATAATACCTGGTTTTAATTCTTTTAACAGCATATTCGAGTCTCAGAACAAGCTCGTGAAGATCATTGTTCGCTATTCAGGTATTCTGTGTGAATTTGCAAGTTGTTCAGCCTTGATTATGCAAGCTTTGAACGAAGCAGGTGTTCCTGCAAAGCATGTTGTTAGGTTTGTAGAGTACTTTCCCCGGTCGTTGAAAGTACCACCTAATAGGTTCAAGGAGTTAATTGAGGAAGTCAAGAGATCGGGGTTTGACCCTTCGAGGTTGCATTTTGTTATTGCTCTTCAAAATAAGGCTGCTTTGAGTAGCTCTACTCGGGCAAGGAAGGAGAGTGTTTATTGGAATTGGGGTTGGAGTGATGATGATATTTTTACTGCATTTAGACTACATCCTTTTTGCATATCTGTTTCAGAGTGTAAGATTGAGGCTGTCATGGATTTTCTGGTTAATTGAGTTTCAAGGCTTCGGATGTTGCTAGGTGGCCAGTGGTGCTGTCGATGAGCTTGGATAAACGTATTCTTCCAAGGGGTTCTGTTGTTCTTGCTTTGAAGTCGAAGGGTCTGGTCTGGTGCATCCACCGAGCTTGGTTAGGTTTGTTTCATGCCATGAGAAGGAAGCTGATAAGCTATTGAACTTGTATAAGGATAAACTGACCCTCTCAGGGTAAGTAGGGTTTAATATTGGTTTATGGTGGTGAGTGAGACAAAGTGATAGTTGAAGTTCATGGCTTCCTAATCCACATGTCTTTTGTGGCATTGTATTATTCATCATATTTTTCTTCTTGTTTCTCTAATTAAGCCCAAATATGGCCAAACAATCAGTATTATTTTTCCTCTTTAGGCAGTCTTATTGCACAGTTAGATGCTTAATTTGCTTCCCATTTCAAGTTGGATTTCAAATGATTGTGTGGTGTGCAATAATGGTTTTGGTGATTATCTTAGGACTTTAGAATTAGGTTCAAGAGAATGGATTGTTAGGATTAGGAAGTTAGTTAAGACAGTTAGGATACTAATTAGTTAGCTAGTGGGTGTCTGAGGTTTATAAATAGAGGATGTATCGGCAGTGGTCAATTGGTTTACAAGAAACCCGAACCTCCATGGTTTCTCTAAGAATGTTCTGATCCTGCAATTTTTGCAGTGATCTACTCAATCTCTGAAGTTTTTGGTTCCTTGTTGCCTCTTCCTGTGTAGCATCTTTATTGATCCCTTGTACTAGTATATAACCTTACAAAGTGTCTTCACTATCTTACCTTCTTTGTTCCTCCTGTGATTCTCACTTTTCTTTGGTGGATCCATTTCTTTCTCCACCATATCTCTCTCCCAAAGGTTCCCCTCAAAGGATTTCTTTTATCACAGAGTACATTCTCCATCAACAATTGATACAAGACAGAAGGAATCACACTCACTGACATTCATATGTTCATATCCCTCACTCACTCCTAATTAAAAACCTTTGAACGATATCAAAAGTAATGTATCATATCATATATAAATAACAGTTAGTTTTAGCTACTGGATAATGTCAAGGGTTTGTTAGCATCTATTGCATTTCAGATTGTTTTCTGTTCTGCTCATTTTTTATCTTCCACTGCTAGGTGTGTACTGGAATTTTGTTCCTCTTTTAGCACTTTTGAGAGAAAACATAAAAAGAGAGTAAATTATCTTTACACTACAGCAATAATTAACCATGATATATCTTTGCTGACTTCTAGCATTGTCTGCTGTTTCTGTGTTTGTTTGTTGGGTCAATGGCTTTGATTTTCCAAACCTGAAGTAGAACTTGACCGTATATTTTAGCAGTTCATAATGACGGTTATCAAATTGTGAATCCTCTACATAATTTTTTGAATCTTGAATAGTAAATTGTATAAAATTTTATGTTCAATGAATCATTGTGTGCTTTTGGAGTTGTTTATTGGACTAATTCATCTTGGATCAGTGATCAATCTGTTCTTACAATTGACCTTGATGTTCTGATTGCTCACCGTTTGAAGGTTTCAATAGAGTCATGGTGAGTTTTGGACTGTTATGCACTGTTGTGCACATTTATGGGAAATGAATCTGTTGAATGCATTGTGCGAAGGTTTTGGAGATAAAGGTATGGAAGTTGAAGGTTTTGCTTACGAATGAATGGGTTATGATTATGAGTATAAGCTTTGCAATTCTTAGGGGTGATAAATTGTATAACTATTCTTTATTCTTTATTTGGTGTGCAGTGTTGCTGCAGTAGTTAGGTGCATTGTGCAGAATTTTGGTCTGCAATATAGATTAGGTTGGTAAGCAGTGTGACTCTTGTTTCTTTGATTTTGTACTCTTGGCCTTTTTACTTCTTGTTCAAAGGTTCAATAATATTTGTCTTGATATTTCGAAAAATAACTTGAGATATATTGTATAAATGAGAGAATATAGGAATTTAGTTCGGTATGAGAGAACTTAGATTTAATAAGAAAGTAACTATAAGAACCAATGTCAATGTATAGTAATGAGGATGTTTAAAGCCTTCGAGTAGTAAAGGATTAAATTCTTACCATTATAAAATAAGCAAACTCATCCAATACCAATGATATTACCCCATGGCCCATGTGAAAGTGCACCAACACTTCCAAGGGAGCTAATTTAATAATTAATTCCCGGAGGTCGTCCACATGATTACCATAGTCAAATAGGGAGACCTCAGTCCAGCTCCCCACCTATGAATGTTGGTGACTTCTGTTCCAATTGAACTGGGGACAGTCAGGTGCACCCATTGGACCGGTGCTAAACTATAAAAAAGTTCTTGTCATAGTATATTTAAGTGGTAAGATAACAAATGGGCTATTAAAGTAGCTACTCTTCAAGGGAAAAATGATAAATATTTACACTAAAGGAAAAAAATTTAAAGAGTTTACTGTGTTATTGTGTATGTTATATATGCGAGGCATCTTCTTGGGTTACTACGTATGTGATCCTTAGCTTTTTCTGTCTCTTTTCCTTTTTTGGTGAATGTGCAGGTATGAGACAACACGTTGTTGTTAGCATTCTCATGGAAAGGGAGAATTACTTTTCAGAGGACGTTCTTTGAGAAGGATGATACTCCAAGGGTTTGATAATACGATTAGACTTCTCTTATGCGTTTCTGATAGACTGGTTTATATTGTTGAACCAGACTTGTCTTTTCAAATGAATTTTGTTTGATGGACTCCCCCTTTTTCTTTCAACTGATACACTTCAGATTTTTCCTGAAACACTTGCTGAAACATGTTAGAAAAACATACAAGCAGACTTTTATTTAATTAAGAGTCTTGATGGGTATTGTTAACAAATCCTAGGGATTCAGACTTTTTAGTATTTCATTCAGACTTGGTTCTAACACTTGTGTTTAAATACATTTCATTTCCCTTTTTCTTCATCATTTCCATGCATGAAAAGAAAAGGCAAAAACTACTTCTTTCTCTCCATGGTCATGTGCTTCCAAAGCTTGACTGGAGTTCGATTCTTCGACAAAACTTGAAATTGATAGCATAATTGGAATTGTGGAAGTGAGGTGAGTATTATGGTTCAATTTCCATTTCCATGGCTTCTTGCTCCAAACCCAAAATGGCATAATCAATAGGGATTCTTAGGTCTTTTTTATTTTGGTGTTTTTATGTAAGAAAGAGTTGGAACAAAGCTTTTAAAGTCCAAATGTGGTGCTCGACATTAACGGGTTTCCATTTCAGTAAACCCTAAACCCTAAACCCTAAACCCTAAACCCTAAACCCTGGAACAAAGCTTTTAAAGTCCAAATGTGGTGCTCGACATTAACGGGTTTCCATTTCAGTACTCGTAGGTTGCAGACCAAGTATCAGCGAGGCATTAGTTGAAGAAGGACTCGGAACCAATAACGAAACTAGTCGAGGTAAGCTTTTGAAGCCTTAAAAATGTATTTGAAGTTGTTTCGGTAAAGTGGGTTCTGGCTTCGAAGGTCAAAATGCTAACCCAATTCCTAAATCCTTTAAATTCTAGACATTGAGTGTACCTGACATCGAGAGCAAGTCTTGAAAGCGTGGAATTGGGGTAAGGGAGGGTGTTCAGAGTATTAATTAAATAGAAATATTATTCAACGTCGATTGACGTTTAAAAAAGGGATATGATTAGCATTAAAAGATTAAGTTAATTATAAGGTATAGTTGATATAATTCTCTAGTGTGAATTACAAATAAACATGAATCTAGTAATGTTGCGAATGAAAAACTAGGAGTTATTGTGCATAGATTATGTGTAGCAGCGAAATGATAAGGTTGATAATTAGTTCTTATTGAAATTGAGTAAATAATATATGATGGTTCAAAGTCAGACTTAAAGGGGGTTAAATAAGTCTTAGACTCTTTTTACGCGGAACATAAACTTTTTGAACATGAAACGTAGCAAACTTTTGAACTAAACTTTAGGTGATAAGAGATAGAGAAATTGAACACATGGGATTTATACTGGTTCACTTCCAACGCAGAAGCTATGCCCATTACCTTTAGGCTTGAAGGATTTCTACTATGTAAAAACACCTTTTTCATAACAACAACACAGACCGTGTTACAAATATTCTTGACTCCAGCCACTCTTGGTTTAAACCAAGTATTGTTTCAACAAGCCACTCCTGACTCAATACTAAGTATTCTTTTTAAAGCCTCTTCAGGCCAACAAGTGTTTCCCACAAAAACTAAGGTTGACAACACACCAAACTTTTACATGAGTAAAGATTTGAAAAAGTGTTTGTGTTTCTGAGAACTTAGTGTACAAGACAATACAAAAGTTTTGAATTGCTTGAAGAAGGATGCTTTCACGCGTAAGATTTTCAAACTCGTTGACTTGACTCTTAACTACTTCAAACTCTAGATTCTCTTTAAATTTATATGCAAAGGAAGATGACCGTTGTTAATCCTTGAAGAGAGATAGTCGTTGTGAGCATTAGAACTTGAAGACGAGATAAGGATAAAAGGTATGAAACGAGGATCTTCAGAACTTGCACTTAAATGGTGTTCCTTGAGTGCTTTAGAACAAAAGACCTTTTGTAGACTTTCTTCTTTCAACCAAACATGCGGAACATGCAGAGTTGACCTTTGGATTGTTTTCTAACGCAAGTATTGATCTTCGTCAGTTTTTTTGAACTGCGCAGAGTAGCTACCTTGGTTTCTTCCCATGCGAGATTTGGTTCTTACACTGGTTTGTCTTCTTTCCTCATTCAGTGATAAGCACAGTTTCTCTTGATCAGAAGTCAGCTTTGAGCATCTTTAAAAATATCCTTAATGTTATTTGATGAGAAAATTAGAGTAACGTTCTTGAGCTTCAAAAGTCTGGGCTCTAATGTTGAAGCATATATACGTGTTGAGTTCTGAGAGTGCATATAACCCAGCAGTCCAAAAGTCTAGATGAGCATAACTGACTCAGACTCTTCTAGAGCATTGTCCTAGTATCATACTTTTCTTGGGACAGACTTGTATGCAAACTGTTTTTGTCCCAGGTAAACTTGTTTTGAAATATTCTGCACAACTCAAAGCAGACCTTTAATGATGAACTTTCATTTTCATCTATAACTTATACATCACATATTTATAACCTGAAACACTTAATTGAACATGTTAGATAACACGTAGGTAAACTTTATTTAATTAAATACATTGATGTGTGTTATTAACAAATCCTAGAGTCTCTAAAATAATAATCATTGATTTCAAAATTCTTTACAAAGCAGACTTGGTTCTAATAATATATGTATATTTGAGTATATATGTGTTGGAATGAGTTTCCAAACGTAAGATGATGAAAATGATGTTGTATGAGATATTGTGAGTGAAATTGCATCTATGCATATATGTATGAACTTGTATATGAGTGTTTGTAATGATCTTGGTTGAATATTAATGATGCCTGAGTGGTTTGTGTTGATGTGAGAAAGTAAAGTATGATGAAAAGGGAATTGAGAGATGGTGTCTGCCTGAGTAGCCGCCATTTTATTTGATTTAGAATACCTAAGTGGCTAAATAAGAAAGTGAATGCCTTTGATGGCTTGAATTGCATTTATAGTCAATGATGCTAAATATAAAGAAAATTGATTAATTAATCTAATGAAAGAAATTAACATTGAATATATGTGATTCTGTGTGGTTTGGACAATTGTGTGGTATATTCACCCCTCAGTTTTGGCTCCATTGGTCAAGTAGGATCCCGTTGAGTTACCTAGTGGTCAAACAGGACCCAGTGGTTGAAATGGAGAGCCAAGCAGGGCTCAGTTGATCAAGTAGGGTTCATGGGGTGTCAAGTAGAACCCCTAGATGGCGGCCGATCCATTTTTAGTATCTGGATACTAGCGACTCGAATTAAACCCTGAATGAGAGTCAGTGGTGCATTGTGTGTTGATAATATGAATAATGATATGTATGTGTTGTTATGTGCAGCCTAAGTGACATGATGTTTGTGAATGTTTAGACTGATTAAGGATGGATTAATATGTAATTGTATGTACATTGCTATTGTAGCCTGAGTGGTTCGTAATGCTTGAAATGTAAATATATATGAATGACGATTGAGTATGTGTGCTGTGATGAAGGTATGATATGTTAAAGAATGATTAATTAATCATATGGTGAATATATATGAGTATGTTTGCATTATAAGGCTAACGTTATGCCTTTTTTCAATTTCGAGTTTCTATTTTAATTAGTATGTTCAACGCTTACCCTTTTTATTGTTATTTCTTTTTAGTAACCAATGACAGGAATATCACAAACACTACGGAGGCAAGCACCAAATGAGCCAGGATTGCCAAGGAATGGTGGATGGAGTTGTATTGCTTGTAATGATGTTGAACTATAAGTATGTTTTTATGTTTTGATACCTAAGTAGATCTGTTAAACGCCTTAGAAGCAAGGATGTTGCATTGGTGAAGGTAGCATGGCAGCAGGATAGTTACACTACATTCACTGGTAGGCTGAAGTGTAACATCCTAAAATTTTTACGCTTGATATAGGGACTAGTTTCTACTAATTACACATTTAATTTGTGGTTGCAAAATTTAAATTTTATAATTTAGATTAATTAATAAATTTTGAAACCATTTCCTAATGAAATTACAAAAGTGTACTTCAGGTCCTTCTTTGGCACGCTTGTTGTTTCCTCCTTAGGCAGAACTGAACCTTTTTATTTTCTACCCCTCTCATTACCTTTCAGCTAGCAAATTCAGACAATAACTCTTACATGCCATTATTGATCAAGTGATCTAGAGCTCTCAACTTTAAAAGGTAGATGCATGCATTTCTTCAATTCTTGCTTCTCACTCCCTTTCTAAATTACGGACTTCGTGGGAGGCTTACGTGAAACCCCTTTTCTCTTTACTTGGAGCTGCGGCAGGAAGGACTAAGAGACCCCGCTAATATTGGAAAATCCCAAAGCCATCATCAAATTTCGTTTTGAAGCTTTGAAGGTATGAAGTTTTAAATCCCTCAGATTTCAGCTCCTAGATTGTTCCCCAACGAAGGCAATGGCTAAATTCTAAATTAAATGTTAATGGGCAGCAATTACGGTACTGTTCCAGGAAGAATCAGAGTGAGTTTTTGAGTGTCAGAGTCATTTGAAGGTCATAAGGTAAAGAGGTTCCCGGCTGCTTTAAGTTTCAGCAAACTGGGCTATACCCGTGTCGGGTAAATACTGAATTTTTCATGTGTTCGTTGAAGGACAGCAATCGTGAAAGTATTTCGGAAGTGGTTGGTCGATGTTTAACGTATCGGGAACAAATCGAAGTAAGAACTGGTGTGTCGTTCAATTTCGGTAAGCTCCGATGAATTCAACCCATGTTTAGAGATTTTATAAATTGTGAAGATGTTAGAAGCTTCAAAAAATATTTAAGGTGTCGGTACATTATTTTGGGAGCTTCGTGGTTGCTGGATTGTTAATTGGAAGTGGAATTGAAATAACAAACTACTTTCAGGTACGTGTTTCACATACGAGGGGTTTACTGTTTAGATAATATGTGGGGATTGGGTTTCCGGTGTTGCCATGTGTAGTCTCGGTTTTCGTTTATGAGAAGAATATATGTATATATATATATATATATATATATATATATATATATATATACGAAAATGTTATGTTGGTAGCGATTAGGTATTAAATTAAACTACGTGTGTATACATGAGTATATTTATTTTTCATTGTTAAGGTAGCTTAATTTTCTATTGAATTGCCTATCCTCCTATCATGAATATCTTTTTATGATGTGGCTAATAACTATGTATGGTGCCTGTGGCTGGACCATTGGTGATGGTATCTGTGGATTTAATTGTGTTAATATTATATTTTGTGCGCTATGGTTCGCATTCCCAATATAGGTCTCAGTTCATGACATCATATGCATTTCCAACACTTTGGTTTGCTGATGAGGCTGTCATGTTATAGTGCAATGGTTCACTGTGCAGTCTGTAGCATGTTGCTTTTGGAGGCTACCGATCACAGTGCTATGGTTCACTAGTAGTCCTCGGGTACCACCATTTTTAGTGTTTTGGTTTACTATGTGGTTACCTCGATGCCCCTCAATTATAGTGTTAAGGTTCACTGAGGAGGTCATCTTAGCACTTGCTTTATGTCAATAAGTCGGATCCGCATAGCATGATTAAAAGAAAGATTTAAAAATTTATGGCATACCATTGTTGCATTTATAAACTAGTGTGTGGTTAATGAACTGGTCAAATTCTTATGTTTCTTTAATGCCTAAGTATCAATGTTTTGTTTATAATGAATATATGTGAACTGATGAACTAGAGCCTCCATTTATTATTCAAATGGTACTCACCCTCCGAATTTTTGGACTTTCAGTAAACACGCAAGGAAATGAGTAGGCTCGTTGATCCGGGTGTGGACAACGCATTGTAGGCCATAGTGGACAATGTTATGTGTATATACACGTGCATATGGTTATGTTTTGCCCGTTAGCGTAATTAGTATTTTGATGATCATGATAATGATCTGTGTGCCTTTTTGATAGTATGGATTTCTTAGATTAATATTATGCAAAATTTGAAATTGTGTGCATCGATGGTTACGTATAGAGGTTGTTAGAAATTATGGAGTAAAACTTTGAGAATGGGCATGTGATTTTGTATTACAAATTTTGTGTTGGCATTGCCTTGGTAGATAGGTATGGTATTTTGTTAAACTTGGCACTGAGCCAAGTGAACCACGTGTAGTGAAAGTCGAATCGTATTGCTAGTTTAATGACTTGTAGTTGATTTTTATGGATGGTGTGAATGGATCTTGCCTTAGATGTTTGAATTGATTAGGACATAGTAATGAGTAAAATGAGGACTCGTGTATTGTTAGATTTATGAGACAGATTGGTAATAGGTGAGTCTTGGATGATTTCGATGTTGACTGCTTTTGTTGGCAATTAATATGGTTTATCATGTGGCTTATATATTTTGTTTGTAAACATTTGCTTTTGGTGAAGTTTGAAGTAGGTTCTGCTTTAAAGGGGTAAAATTACGTGTCTTAATTCCTGGAGTTTGCTAATTTTCTTCCTGTCTGATTTGTGAACTGATCTCTTTAAATTTGTGAAAATGTTTTTTGTTTTACTTTTACATAGCTTATTAAAGTTATTTGCCTATACAACATGATTTTGCAGAGTAAGGTACAATGAATTAATCTGCAATTTTATTGCTTCAGGCATAGGTAAAATGTATGATAGTGTGGAGAACTCTTAATGGCTTGGCTTTTCTTCTGAGTTTTAAAATGTCACTAATCTAATTGGCTTTGATTTGCATTCCCATTGCTAAGATTATTCACATGACATAAGTACAATTGTATGCATGAGAGAAATAAACCAGTAAATAATGAATGTCTTTTACAGCATAGTCTTAAGTGATAAAGTATTACTCATCACTTTAGAAATTCTCATTTCTGGTGTGGTGTGGGGTTTTTCAGGAAGATGAAATTGCAGACATTCTTTTAAGCTTATGGTTAGGTGCTAGATATATCATATAAGTATATCAATATAATTAAAGTTAACCTGCACATTAGTTGGATCCCATATTATTAACACTATTTTTATATTACCATTATAACTTTGAATGTCTTCTCTTTTGATATTCTCTGAATTTATAAGAATTCATATATCATGTGCTTTTCCCTCTGTTGTGTGTGTGCCTTACCTATTTGACCCCACTCTTGCGCGTTTGAACGCTGCTGGGCGTCCCTCACGCTCGCGGGTTCCTCTAGTAAGCTGCCCATTGAATTGCGTTTTCTTAGGCTATTCTGCATGACCCATAATTATGGACTATTTATATTATTTGTTCCAATACTATTGCTTCCCTTGATCCCTCATGTGCTAACACGAATCACACCCACCTGATGTCCTATTTTTTTATTTTTTATTTTTGCATTGAAATTCTTATAAAGCCTATGTTTACTTATTCTTTTATAAAACGATTAAACCAATAGGCATTTTCCCTTAGCTACTCCGCGGGACCCATTGTGCATAAAGCATCCTCTTGCTGATGCCACCTGATGCTTTGTTGTTCTGGGTCCTGCTACATTGTCTCAGTCTCCATGATGATCCCTGCTATATCTCCCTGTGACGCACCCACTCCATGGTAATAGGCAACAATTAATTGATATAATTATAGGCATACTTAGTGTGTTGAAATAGGTATCAAAGTCTCATGGACAAAGGGTATATTATATATATATATATATATATATATATATATATATATATATATATATATATATTCGTACACTGTAGTTATCATGTTATTTAAACATTTTAATAGATTTAGAAACTAAAAAGAGATAATAATAATAATAATAAATAGCTACATCTCATACGCTACTAAAATTGATATTTTACTGAGAAATATTCTTGACTAAGGTAATTATAACTTAATATAATAAATATAAATGTCTAGCTAATGCTCTAAAGCTTTGTTCCTTATCCAAATAAAAATTCCTTAAAATTTAGGAATTATACATAGAAAATAGGATATCAATTTAAAATTTTATACTTAATTCGGGTTAGGGTGCTACAGAGATGTTTGTTGTATAGTATGTGGGGGAGTGTGTGTATTGTCATGAATTGCACTGAGCCAAATAGAGAATAATGTTGATATAAGGCCATGTGAATTCTATGAGTAGTGATGATAGTTATAATTATGTGAATGAAATCAGAATATGCCCGTGATATATGAAAATGATCTGAGCGTGATGAAATTGTATCCCTATGGATAGGTTGGTGTTGTTTGTACCTGTAGGCATTGAGCCATGATATGTGGCAATTGATGGTTATGGTAGCATAACATCTAAGTTGTTGTTGATGGAGATGATGTTTTAAAAGAGGAAATGGCTAATTAAGCCAACTAGAAGGGTGCTTTTGAGTTACAACGGGATTCGAAGCCCTTGGGAGGTGTCGGTAGATTCCTAGGCAGATATAAAACTTGTGTGCATTGAAGTTGTCAATTGGATAAGGTTTGATGGGGTTTTGATATAGAAGTTGTATGAAATTGACCATAATGTATTCTTCTACATAACCCCGTGATCTGGAGGAATTTTTTAGTACGAACTACGATATCAAGTCCCAAACGAGTCATAGATAATGCCTCTAAAAGTTCATAGCATTCGGAGGTCAAAAGGGTAAGTTAGGGGTTATGAAAGTTGGCACAGAGGCTAAAATCTACATAATTTTATAGTTTTGCCTACTGGTAATCGATTCCAGAGAATGTAACATCCCTTATTTTCTATAAAAACCTATAGGCGAAGATACTCCGTTTTTCTATTTATGTGTAATGAATGAAGTTTGACTTTCGGTCATTATGTGTTATATTTTGTGTACATACCTTTTGGTGATTAGGATGAATTAATAACTCTCGGGAAATTATTAATTCTTAAATGATTTTATGGTAGTGATTATGATGGTAAAAATATCATTAAATTATATTGGTGTGGTGAACTGGCTACCCGACCGTGCAAAGTATCATACTTTGTGCTTTGAGCTTTGGAATAAATATCAAGCTTTCGATATTTATGTAGAGACTGAAGAGTGATAGGGGCTGAACCAAATAAGTTGAATAACCTTGCCAACAATAAATAAATTCTACGTCAAAAATCGATTAAAAATTTCTTAGTGATTCTTTGTTCGAAAAGTCCTGAAACTTTGTAATTGAGGCCAAATACCTTTAGCCATTTAATTGTGATTAAAAACCATTTTTCTTGTATCAAAATGCCACACGGCCACTACCAATTTCTAGCCTTGCATGGTCACATGTCTTCTTGAGATTACACACCAAATCACCTCAGATCATCACACCTAATTACCTTTCAAATCACCCTTTCTCCTTAATTTAAGCACCTTGTTTCCCTCACTAATTCAACCACTAACTTAGACCACTAGCTCACTTAAAATATGAATTAAATTGCTTCTATATATGTGTACTAGCCATAAGAAAAAAGAGACCAAGCTGCCATTTTCTTTCCTCTTAGTCGTGAGCCATTTCCCTCATTTTCTCTCATCACCAAACTTCTCCTTCCACCGTCCATAAATCCTGCCACCACCTCAAGCCACCTCAAGGTCACTCTCTTGGAACAAAAATGTAAGAAAAGGGAAGCTCAAAGTCCTATTCATCTCCCTTGATTTTAGCGTGCAAGACCTTGAGGTAGGAGGAGTTCTCCTTGTTCTTTTGGAATTTGGTGCACGCATGGGTGATGAAAATCACCCTAAGGTTTCCATCTTTGAGTTAAGGGTTAAAAATAAGAATTTCCTTAGATTTTAAGCTAGATTCAACACACTGAGTAAAGGCCTTATTTTTTTAACTTTGATGGAGAAAAATGTTTTGCATGTTGGTTCTATGACTTGTGGCTGGTTGCATGCATGACATTATGATGTTCAGAATGTGATATTTTTATGCCTTCAAGTTGGATACTAGATGCTGGTTTTGATCCTATTGCATGCAAAGTTTTATGGTGAAAAAAATGTTACTTTTTTACCTTACATGTGAAGCAATTGATGTCTATGCTTAAAATCCTTGTGCGCATATATGAAATTTGAGTTTTTAGTAGAAATTTATGTTTAAAACATGGCTGGATATTGTGCTTAGAAAAAATATTAAGAAGCTCTAAGTTGTTGAAAATGTTTGCTTGATCCATAGAAAAAAATGTGTGCTTTTAGAGTATTGGATGGTGTATGTTGTGATGACCATAAGAATGTTGAACCCTTTGTTTTGCCTCTTGAAAAAAGGAAGATATTAAGTGTATAAATTTAAGTATCGTGGCTATTTGGATGTTGATAGAGAATCCCTAAGTGTTGGTGCGAGTTCTTACTCAAAAATGTGAAAAAAAAATATATGATTATGAGGGTATAAGGATGGATGATGTTAGGACCTTTGGATCCTAAAAATGATTGATAAAATACATAATAATGTTTTAGAGTAATGCTACTGCCCAGTTTCATAAATAGAGGTGAAGAGATAAAAGAATTAGTGACTTTGTCCTTAATTACGATTGGTAACGATTTAAGGGTTAAAATAGGGTTTTCAGTACAAGGATTTGGTCACATTAGCAAACTAAATTTCTGAGTTGAAATTATGAAATAATTTGATTTTAAAAATGTAGAACTTTAAAAGTTATTCAATTTGGGTTTGACTCAATCAAAGTTTTCTAAAGAAAATAAGGCTTGAATTATGTTTAGTAAATCAGCGAGAAAATAGTTTTAAGATTTCATATTTCGTCCATAATTGGTGCTGCCATTTATTTTAATAATTTAAATAATTTCTTAAGCTTTAAAGATAAGTCTTAAAAGGATTTTGGTTTTGGATACTAAAGGAAACGAAGCTCGTAGCTAAAAACACGACGAAGTGATGTTTTTGACGAATTGATAAAAAGATCAAGCTGTTAAGGATTTTATGACCACGTATATACTATCTGAGCTTTCAAATAAATTTAAATAATATTTTGAATAAGCTATTTAACTAAGTTAAGTGTTCGAATTGTATAGCAAGATTTCCTCTTTAAACCAAGTCGAAAAGTGTTATATTCACAAAAAACTACGTTCATGTATATTCTCCCAGTTAAAGTAAAGCCTTTGCTTCTTTAATTATTTTGGACCACTTAAGTTCTCCTTATTAAATGTTTTTTTCCATAATGCTTCCGCCATACTCTTATAAGGATTAAGTATGCTTTCTAGAATCAAGGTTTAGTACTGAGATAACTAGTGAATCACTTAAGGGCTTTATATATATGTATGACTCTAAGGATTGATATTTAGGGTATGAGTAATGAGTATATTTATGATATGTATTTACCTGAGGCGCTAAGGACAAAGGGCACTGTAAGAACCCCGCATAATAAAAAAGTTAAAAAGAGAAGAGTAAAATGTTGCATCACATATACATCATACACATAAAGATTGGGTTTTATACTAGAGCCTCAATGTGGGTATATTGGAGAACATGTTCATTCGATCCATGGAATATCTTGGGAGTACAACTGGGTTGAGCCCCCAATGATTCGCTGTTGCGCCCGAGGTTAGGCAGTTTGTGGCAAACCTGGTGTACTTTAACTAAAGACGAGTGTTTCTAAGACCGTGGAGAATCGATTCCGTTGTGGTTGTGATCACGATTTGTTAAGATGGTTATGAATCCATATGAGTTTGGGCATAAGTGTCCCTTTGATGTTCAGGAATTCGGTGCACTCAGGTCGCTCTAGCATTCATTACTCGGTGTAAGTACCATGGCAGTATGGGTATGAGAATATGGATTTGATTGGGTCCCATTCATATCATGAAACACTAATTGAAGATGAATCATAAAACTTCTAACTCATGGATAACATATTGATTGACTAACTCATTTTAATGATGACTGTGATCCAATATGACGTTCATTAGTTGTTGTGTGGCAGAGAATATCTATTGGCTGAACTGTATGTGTAGTTGTGATGAAGTTCCCCTTGTATGCATACCCATCAGTTAGGAGTAATATATACTCACCCATTCAATTTGTTGTATGTTCTATTTGTGGTTCATCTAGACAGAAATCGTGAAGGACGTGGACAAGGCCCTAACCAGTGAGAGTGGGAAGTTCCCATTGAAGCGCCGCTATAAGTAGGGGGTATGGGCGTCTATCTTATCTAGCAGAAGGACAATGTAGAGAAGCGTTTTTGGTAGACTTTAGTTGTAAATGGATATTGTGATTTGGGAGCCTACAAGTCCTGTTTTCCTTTCAGAGTATATAATCTTTTGCTGAATAAACTATGCCACTACTATGTAAATGATTTTGAAAGATTGTTTTGTTATACCCAGTGTACAAAAAATACCTTTAAATTTTCACAAATTAAGTAACATCTTAGTTAAGTAGGGCAATCTAGTGTGAATAATTGCCCTAGTTAATCGAGGGCGTTATAAAGGGCAAGTGTGAAATCCTACATACGGGTAATCGATTACACGATTACAAGGTTTCTGAAATCAATTATGAATTTCCTATAATCGATTACCAGAGAGAAAATAGAGGTTCCTAAGTTGTTTAAGATCACGTACCATTTACGTTCTTAGGAGTATTCGTCAGGCTTATTTTAAATATGAAAAAATTTCTCTAATCTTATTAGACTCTTGGGTAAATTCTAGGGATTTAGATAGGGACATCATAATGTTAGTCCAAAACTAATGAAAGAACTAAAGTGAAACTTTTAAAAAAAAAAACAAGGGACTAACAATGTTAACCCAAAACTAACATAATGATCAAATTGAAACTTTTAAAAAGGCAAGGGATCAACTAGAAATTAACTCAAAAGATAAAAGATCAATGAATATATTTAGACTAATTTTAACATATATCACGTCAATTCACTAAATCTTTAATAAACGTATGTTACAATCTAGATTAGATAACAATATCTCTAGTTTTAAATATAAGCAAAAATAACTACTTTTACATATACCAAGAATAATGGTTGAGATTATTTTTATTAATGCTATCAAATATTTGATGTAATATCTTAAAGTACTCTTAATATCATTTAGTACACAAAACATTGATTGTCTTAGGAGAACATATTTGTTGGACAAACATTTAATGATATTGGAAAAATATAATTTTGCTTATATTATATGACCCAAAAATTCTAATAAAATTTACTTGTATTTAAAATTAGAGGTAGTATTAAAAGGCAAAATTACTATTCCAATCTCTTATGTAAATTTTAAGTTGGACCGTTGACTTTTTTTAGTTAGTTAAGTCTCTAACTTTTTAAAATATTTTAGTTATGATATGACATAAGTACATCAGACGTGGTCATGTCCTCATTTCCTGACTATGCAATACTATCACACATGACAAATTTTGATGTCGTAAATCTTGGTGAGTAGGTGATCATGTTGTGTAGTATGTCATGAGTTTGATTCTTATAAATATACTTTTTTCAATTTTTAATTTTACCAATCAATCAATGATTCTTATACAATGTATTTTTTTCAATTTTTAATTTTACTAATTACACAATAAACATTTAGTATGTGAAGATTTTACATCAACAATATTTGACGGATGAAATAGTTATGTCAAACATGAACAGAAATGATATGACGAAAACATTTTAAAAAAATAAGGGACTTAATTTAAAATTTATTAAAAAATAAAGGAAATTTAACCTATCTAACATATTAACAATGAGTCTCACTCATTAGACAATATCGGGGTATTTTAGGATCTACATTTCTTATTGTTTTTTGTTTTACACGGCTAGATCTTCCACTCCTAGGTGTGTATTGTATTTTAATGGTTGAGATAGAGTTATGCCTTATTTGTTTAAGGTCTGTTGGGTGGGTGGAAGATAATAACATAATAAAATAAGTTATCATGTTTAACGTGTCAATAACATATAAAAAATTTATTGTATTACTTATTTTATCTGTTGTTGATTTGTAATTTTTATCATAAAAAAATTATTGTTATTATTATAAAAATAATAATACTATTGTTATTTTATTATAAAAATATTATTATTATTATTATTATTATTATTATTATTATTATTATTAATGAGTTTATCAAACTTTTATCTTAATATACATACCAACCATTAGATAAGAAAAGAATTTATCCAACTTATATTTTATTATATTCTTATCTTATGCTATTTTTTTATTATATCTAATTCTATCCATCAAACAAACTCTTATAATTCAGTGCTTCATGAGGAGTTTTTGTTTCTGTTTAGAGAGAGCGCGCAAAGAAGATAATCTTTCTGCTTTTGCCAAATATCTTTACACAATGGCTGAAGATATCTTTGCTGACTTCTAACATTGCCTGCTGTTTTGTGTGATCTTTCAACATGAAGCAGAAGTTTACTATATAATATAGCAGTTCATAATAAAGTTTATCAAATTGTGAATAGCAAAACTAATTTTTTGGATTATGAATTGTAAATTGTAGCAAATTATGTAATTCAGAGACAATACTAATAATGATAATATGCCCTTGGCAAAAGAATCACGAACGATCTCCTTCTCTTGGTGGTGTTTTTCTTGTCCCCATCAATTGTTCGGATCTACGAGTGCATTCTTCACAAATAAGTTTAATCTCCAGACTGTGTAGTCGCTCTGTAAATAATAGTAAGATTGATCAGTATCAAGCACTCAACTTAGGAATCCTTATGAATATAGTCAATTTTAATTTTTGCTTTATAACTTTTTCAATTGATTTTGCTTTTTACACATTTTAGAAGTCGAGTCTTTAGACATGATACGTCCTGATAGTCGTCAATGGGATGTGGTGATATGGATTATTTAAATAAAATAAATTTGATGAGATCTGAGTCAAGCAAAAAAGTCCCTTTAAAAGATAAAATAAATAAATATATTGATATAATGGAGAGTGAAAAACATTCAAGACTAAAAATGAATGGCAACAGCTAGCATAACAAACCTGACTATCAAGGTCAAGGTGCACATCTTTAGCATTATGTTTGAAGTTTGGATCATCCTCATGTATTATCCGCAGTGCCCTGGTGAGATTTTCACTTGACAGTTTGGGGAAAGAGTTTGCGAGTTTTAGTCTCTCTGAAGTCGACAATTTCCTGTAGTATTGCCAACAGAACAGTGCAAAATATGCATCATGAGTACATTGACACAGCATGGACAAGGGCAAAAAATGTAATAGCAAACTCTAAGGCATGTACTTAGAGGATCAAACTACGAAGAAACAAATGTTTGTGGACCAAGATATCGCTTGACTTGCCCCCACTGAGTTGTGACTTAAAAAAAGGGTAAAAAAAATTCTAACCAATTCATACAAGGATAAATCACAATACACAATACAATGAACAATATTAATAAACATCATATCTCAGGATTTTAGCTTCATAGGTTAGAATTATCCAAAGATGGAGAGGACTAGTTAGATTTATTTCAAGGGATATATAATTTGTTTTTCCTTGTTATCTAGAAAACCAACCCAATATTGATTTTCATACTAGACTTCACCTTGTTTTATAGACTTTTTTAAATAACTCAAAATATCTGTATATATCTTACAGTTGACCTAAGCTATTTGATTTTTTTAATGAAGTATAAATCCATCAACCTAATGTCATTATGCTAGTATAAAATAGTTTGTTCAAAAGCAACTCAAAAGGTAGAAAGTGTCAACGTGAAACAAAATAGAAAGTTTCATTTTGTATACATAATTACATATTTCATAAAGTAAATACTAATAAGTGTTCCAAAAACATTTGTTAAAGAATCAAAATAAAAAGTTTTGATTTAAAATTATCAATAATACACTTCCACACTATTTTTTAGCAATTTCAACTCTATTTTCAAAAAAAAAAAAATTACAATTCCTTAAATAATACTCTAAGGGCTAGCAAGTCCTATTGAGTAGTCGAAAAAAATATGGAAAAGTTCCATTGACCTATAGTGAAAATGTAGTTCCAGGAAAATCTATTACACCTCCATTGTATGCACATTGGATACCTGGACAAAAAGCTTCCATACCTCACCTATACCCCCCCAGACGACCCTTTACTCATCAAACATAAAGCTGGAACTTAGAATTGGTAGAAGTCTTGCTTTCTACCTGGCAGACTAAAATTGTTGGATTCAAAATTTTCAAAGAATTGTAACTAGAAGTCTAGAAGTCTTAAATGTTATCACCGACAAGTCTCTCTATTCAAAGACAATGTCTTATGCATTCCCGGTTGTTCTTTGAGAGAGGCCATCATTTGGGAAGATTAACAAGGCACTTTGGTTGAGACAAAATAATGTAACTCATCAAAGCGAATTTCTAGTGGTCCTAGAAAGAGATGTCATGAGACATATCCAATGATGTCATATGTGTCACCTTGCCAGATCCAAAAGTCAAAACACTGGGTTGTATTGGCCCTTGCCAATACCAACAGCACCCGGAAGATGTCAGCTTGGATTTTGTTCTCAAGCTACCACAACACAATGACAGAAGGATTTCGTAATGGTGGTTGTAGACATGTTTACAAAGATAGCACGCTCCATACGTTGACAGAAGGTTAATGATCAAATTTCAGAGTCCCTTTTGGAGAACTCTTTGGAGAAAAATGGGTACTAAGTTACAATTCAACAATGATAGTCATCTTCAAATAGATAATCAAACAGAAGTAATCATTAGATTTCTTGGAAATCTGTTACAAAAAACTTTACTAATGGGATCAAATTATCGTTCAGATGGAATTCGCTTATAATAATTCCACTAAATAAGCTACTGGAAGATTTCCTTTCGAAGAAGTATATGGTGCATGACCTCTTAATCCCTTAGACATGGCTCCTTCAACCACCAAGGATCAATATAGTGTTGATGATGATGAGAAAGCCAAAGAAATCAAGAAACCCTATGAGCTGGTTTGAGCAAGGATTGAAAAGCAGAATTCAAAGTATAAAGCGTAGCGAGATAAAAGCAACAAGTGTAAAAAGAAGGATCATTTCTTGTAGTTCAGAGATTCAATAGTAATGCTTACAAAACTGAGTTGTCAGGTTCCTACAGCCAATTAGCTCCATTTAATGTTGTGAACCTTTCACCGAATTTGAATGATGAAAATGTTTAGACTCGAGGGTAGGTCTTTTCCAAGCCGACCGAGAAGAATGGATAGAAACTCCCATACCTCACAAGCAAAAATTCGTAGAGATACTTTGCTAAAATTGGAAAAATAATCATAATTTAACACATTATCTCGGTGAAGAAAAACATCTACATTTTCATCATTCTAAGGAACCAGTAATCTATGAATTCAAGCATTTTTTGAATTCAAATGTCATTCACATTCTCAAGACTTCAGTAATATTTAAACTTCAACATTAAGGACAGAACAATAAACAAACGGATGACATTTAAATAACTTGTTTAATTGCACTTTGACCTTGATCACAAGATAGTTAATAAATAGGGATGGCTGTTTCACTAACCTGCATTTTTGAACCACCAGTGCTTTGAGATTCGTCAAGTTGAAATCAACCTCGGACAGCTGAAAAAACAAATGGTCAGACACATTAACCATCTAATATACTTTTTACGTAACATGAAGCAATTCATTTTAAAACACAATGAAAATAGTCAACCAACCGTATCGCTTATATTCCTAGCCATATTGGCATATGTGGCTTCTTGAGCAAGCTGCGATTCCAGTTGCATATGTGCTTCTTCCTTTAATTGTTCATTTTCCTGAAATAATCCAATATGAAAAAATAATACACATTTCGCAAAACATTTAAAGTTAATTAATTTTCTTGATATTTCAAAGTTAATCTTTTGCTCGTTTATATAAAACACATTTACTTAAATTACATACAAAGTAAAATAAAAACAGTTAAAATCAATTAGTTTTCTTGATATTTTATTGAAATTATCTGACATGTTTATTTTACCCTCACTTAATTTCATTGAACTCAATACCATTACAATTGCATTCCTACCAACTTAATTCAGTAAGGATCAAATGGAAGGACCAAAGGAATACATGAGATGACTAATATCACTATTATTTAACTATTTCTATGAGCAATGAATTTAATAAATAAAATATACTTTTTGTCACAGTTAGTATGGTCAATTTTACTTTGAGTCTTCCGATTTTCTTTTTTTTGTATTGGTCTTTATAATAAATTTGAAAATTTTTAAAATAGTCCTTATTATTACAAAAAATTAATTATGTGACATGTATGGAGACAATATTACATCAAATGTCACTTAAAAGTAATTGTTAACTTAAACATTGTTAGATACATATATGGTGCAACGCAATTAAGCAATTATTTTTAAAAATTTTAAAATATAGACACCAATAATAATAATAGTTTAAAAGACTAAAAACAAAATTAAAATTATTTACAGGGATGAAAATTTAGTAAGTCTTAACCAAATTATATATAAGAAAGTTTCATTCATTCAAACCAATGAAAAAGATATATTGGAAAAAGAAATTACCGCCTGAGCAACTTTAGGCAATAGCTGCAGCCATTTCTTCTCAAATTTTTCTAGCAATGTCTTAGCCATAATATGTACGTCATTCTTTTCATCGTTGTATTTCATTGCATTCTTAAAAACCAACCTCACATCTGAATACATTTCCCGCACGTTCTTGTAACCAGAACCATCCTTAGCATCCATTTTTCTCTTTATCGTACTGAAATCCATTGGCTTTTTGATAATCTAGTTGAAGAAAAATATTTTTAAAAATTAGAAGGAAAAGGTATACACAAAGAACTCTGATACTACTAAAAATGGACAGTTAATTAACAAGCAAAAATAAAGCCACCAATAAGCAAATTTCTAAACAAAAAAAAAATCAGAAGTTTATTTGCATGTATACGTGTTTTTATGTTGAAAAATGATTTCAAGTGTCAATTCATATTACATGAGATACTCAGTCTAATACAAAAACCAAAAAAAGTTTTAATAAGGAAAAATAACCTACCTCGTAATAGTCATGCAATCCAAGACCTTCAACATCTACAGGCTCCTTGAATGGCCAAGCCCATTTATGCTGAGTCATCTGATAAGAAAAAATTAAAATGTATCACCGTTGATTTTTTAAGAAATTTAAATTTGATACACTCAGTTAGAAAGATCAACTAAAAAACTGCAGCTCATTTATTTATATTTAATCTTTCAATTTTCCTTGTTATTTGTAGTACTCAAATTTTGAAAATAGCTGTGACATTAAAAAGGTTACTATTGTAATATGCTTATATGCATACCAAGTTAGTTGATAACAAAAACCATTCATTAAGTAACTGATAATTGATAAAACAACACAAAATTCTTAGAAATAACTGCCACTCAAAGCCCAAACAAATAAAGAAAAGTTGGGTATTCAAGTATTGCAAGGGCAGTGTTAAATGAATGTTATGCAACAAATGAAAACCCACAAATGATTTCTGAAGTAGTTAAAATTATTTGCACTTGCCTGATGAAATATTAGTGAAAACTGGTGCATGACCTCATGCATTGTGTTTGAACGATTAGCTTCCCCACTTGATGAACCATGCGGTGGCTTCTTAGTGCTAGCAAGATGCCTCTCTCTGCCTTTGGCATTATTAACTTGAACACTGGTGGAATGGTAGAACTGTTCAACCTCAGCAACTTGCTTCTCAAGCTGCATACATATATGCAAGACATGACACAAATAGTTTTTTTAACTCAATTTCAAGTTCGAACTTAATAATATACTACAAGCTCATAAAAGCATAGTATTAAAGATTCTATAGACCTTAAACATCAATAAAAAGTGTAAATGTTAATGGATTCCCTTATACACAAACTTAATAATACTGATGAATAATGCACACTACCAAAAAGCTTTTCTAGACTTGGCTGCCCTGAAAACCTCTAAATTGATAAACACTAGGACAAACGCAACATTCCCCTAACAAAATACAATATATAAACTATTAACATCTAGTAGCAAAGACAGTGTATAAATACAAGTCTGTCATTTTCAGTCTAAGAGAAGTATTGTATTGATCTAGCACACGGATATGAAGAAAGATTTTACGGGGTTGTGAAAATAGAACTAAGAAAGAATGGTTAGGCATAACGACAACGATGAATTTTTCAATTTACAAAATCCATGGTACAATTCTTTACAATTTATTAATTGTTTTCAATCAAATTTGAATTTTACATTCATAATATATTCAAACCATTAAGGGTAGTCAAACCAAAACTCTAAACCCAAATAAAAAACAACTAAAAAAAGATTAAAGAAATTAGACCTAAGTTTATTTTATTCTTTTCAATTGATCGAGAGAATAAACAACGAAAAAGAAAACAAGAAGTATGGTACCGGGGACCAAGAAATTCAAAAGAAAAGTGCAATGGCATCCATCCACACGTGTGATCAATATTCGAATAGGGATATGAATAATTAAAAAGAGAGATATGGTTATGAATTGTGAAAAGAGAAGTAACCTGTTGAACTTGATTGGAAATTCCATAGACAGAATACCTAAAACGGTTCAAATCGTCCTCTGTGATGTGACTTGAAGCAGCGTCACGAAAAATTGGATCCATCGAATTTGATCAGTGTGTGGTGGCGCTTCCCAATGTATGGGATTTATAAGTCCCCCAAGCTTTTGTTTCTTCCACGTGCGATTGGCTTGTCACCAAATAAAGTGCTTAATTTTCACATCTCACCAATGTATGGGATTTATAAGTAAATAGATATGTTAGGTGAAAATAATATGATAAGTTTATACAATAGGATGAATATGAGTATGATGAACTTTTATCATATCGAATTCGAATGTATACTAAGAAAAAGTATAAGGAGAAAAAAAATAAAATAATAATAATAATAATAATAAATATTATAATGAGATTTGTTATGATTTTTTAATATTTGAAATTCTATGTTTCTAAATTTTAAATTCTTATTTTCCTCTTTACTTAATATTTTCTTTCAATTTGTTTTATTGTTTTTAACTTTGAATTTGATTCTTAATTTTAAATTCTAATAAAACATGTTTTTTTTATACATTTTTTATATGACAGACAAAATTTTAAACTGATTTGTAAGGAACTATTTATTTATATTCTATATTTTGTATTCTCCAAATCAACAATATAAAAGATTATAAAAGCAGTTATATTTTATTTGAAAATTACTTTTTATTATTTAAATATTTTTTTCATTTAAAATTTCAAATCTCACATTTATAAATCTTCTTTCCATTTGAATTCCCATTGTTTTTTTATTTTATTTTTTTAATACTCTCTTACATGTTTTAATTGTTTTTAGTTTAAAATTTAATTTTTAATTTTTAAAAAACTACAAAGTAATTAGTTTGTAACTAATTTTTGTTATTACTTATATATTTTTTAAATCAACAGTATAAAAGAATCATCACAATAATTGTATTTTTTTTAGTTTGACATTATAGACATACTTTTGAACTTTCTTTTGTAGATTGATCATATCTTGAAGATACAAATGATAACTTTTTTTGTTTCTTTTTATACCATTATGACATGTTAAATATAGACATTCTATAAATTCTTTATATGATTTTCACACTTTTGACAACCACACTTTACCATTTATGCATTTTTATAAATGAATTTATCTTTCTCTTTCCTCCTTCTTTTGTTTGTTTTTATTTATGAAGTTCAATTCGATACATTGCATATCACATTCTCCTTTGCTTTCTATCACTTAAATGGTATCTCTAGTAAAAATTTGAATTCTTTATTTTAAAATTTGAAATCTGACATTAAAACTTGAATTCTCTCTCTTTTTTCATTATTCTCTTTTTTGTTTTCATTATTTTTAATTTAAAATTTAAATTATTATTTTAAATCTAAAAAAACTGTAAACTACTTTATTAGTTTTTTTAATATTTTTTTTATGTTTTGAAATCAACAATATGAAATGATCATCAAAGTAGTTGTATTTTTTTATTTTTTCTATTTTTTTAAATCTTCTTTCCTTTTAAAATATAAACTAACAAGGAACCCATGCAATTTACGACACGGGAATATAAGGAAAATGATAGAGAGTAGAGTATTATATTTATTTAAGAATATATGGAAAATTAATAATAATAATTAATATTAATAGTAAAGTTCATTGAAAAGATATAATAACAATGAGATGCTAAGGAATAAGATACCTTATAGAAGTAGTTTTATTCTCTTTTACGAAATGATAAAACTATTTGGGAAGGAATGAAGAAAATGACAATGAGAAGTTGAGTTATATATATAAATCACATCTACAACCTTTCATTCATTGTAAGTGCTATATTAATTAAATAAGTCATAGTTGTAGAAAATCAATAAGGCCAAAAGATATGAATCAACATGCAACCCATTGAATGCCCAACAATGATTTCATTAATTGTTATTAATTTTTGGATTAAAAGGATATTTTTGAAATCTAAAATAATAAATTAATGTTTGCATTATAAGGTAATCAAAGTATTGCAATTGTTTAATAATGCATTTAAACTTTCTCAATGAGGCATGTGAAATGACACAAACTTCATCAACCTGATTAAAAATTTCTACCTAAAGAAATGTGTTATTAATAATGATCATTGTAACTCTACCTTTTTCCTTCATTAAATAATAATTATTATAATTATCATAACCATAATTAAAGATGAAAAATTGGTCTGAACATACTTGCAGAGTATGGTTCAAAATACAAAGGGCTAGGTAAAAATTGTTCAAACTTGCCAAATAATTTATTTAACTGAAGTATTATTACAAAAAAAATTAACAGGCTCATTTTAATCATTAGGCTCTATCTTGATCTTCACTTTTTTATGGAATTTCTTACTAGAAATCTTTGTGTCTCCATCATCTATGGTTGGTGATATTTCAACATTATCAACATATCTCTTTTCAGTAAGTTTGCTCAATGGAGTCTCATAATCATCGTTTGATAAAATTTCCTATATCAATATGATCGAGAATTAATCTCAATTCTTTTAATGATTAAAATGAATATTTAAACTAAAAAAAGTGAATCTTCCCCTATAAAAATATTAACCTTCCTTGTAAATTACAGGATGCTACAATATGTGCTAATGAATGAACCAATTTATAACAAAAGCACATTCTAATATCAAATATTAAAATAATGAACAATTAAAACTTATGCAAATTCATAACATAACATTGCATCTAAGTTGAATAGTCTACACTAAACAAAAAATAGTGATCAAATTAGGAATATCATTTAATTATTAAACATGAATAAAATGACTTACTTCAAATTGTCGACACAACTTAATTAGAGATCGACAATTCATGCTCAGATGTATCCTATATAGAAATAAAACAAACATTAAAAATATATGAATGATAAAATAATGATGCAAAGTAGTTAATAATATGAATTAGCATAAGTATTCATATTCACCTCATGTTATCATCTACTTATGTGATCATTGTAATCATTATCTTCATCCATATCCTAAGCAAACAGTAAAAAAATATCAACAATGTTATTCAATATATAAAATCCTAATAAACCATTATTATATTTTAAAAAATAGATGATTAATAAAGGCCTTAATTGAGTGTATAATCTTAAACTGATCAGTTTGTTCTTTGTCATCTATCATGAATCTAATTTTGTATGTTTTGAAATTGTAAACAATATTTTCATTAGAGACTTCCACTTTGAACAAAAACTCTTTATCCACCAATGCATCGATTTCAAAGGGACAATATCCTTTGTCTTTTGCCTATACTCTATATTTTTCCTTAAAAGTAGTAACGTCAGCCACATCTAGGTTGATTAGTAATTTAGTACCATTGCATGCATTTTAAATCTCAACTTGTCTTAATAAACACATTCTAAGCATTAGTTACAGATAACTCATTATGTAAATTAAACATTGAATACAATAACAAACTATTTCAAAAAATTTACCATTAAATGTCTTTCTTTTTCCAAGTTGTAAAATGACAACAATACTATCAGTGTTATCTATCTTTGTATTCAGATAGTTGAACATTTGGTCAGTAAGATGACCTTACAAAGTATAGACGAGTCGATTCTTGGTGAAAGTAAAATGAGTTAAAGTCAGAGAGTGATTTAAGTTAGAACAATGAGGGAACGAACATAAAAATATTTATATGAATACAACCCATGCAAGAATAAAATTATAAACATCTATGAAAAGGTACTTACTTCAAATCCTCAAGGCCAACATCAATAAGTTTACTTTTTTCCCTTTCTTTTGTCCTTTTCCTTAATGTCATCTTTCTCAACAACATGACCAATAACATCTATTAAAACACCAACAAATTATTAAATGAATGAAACAATTAAATTTTCTATGTAAAATTTATAAAGATACTAACCAGATAAGCAATCATCATCTTGACCATGTATAATTTGATCAAATGAAAGGAATTAAATAAGGTTAACAAAAATATTATGATCATTTGTAGGGATAACTCTCCTTATTTGCATAAAATTAAGCTTAAATTTGGGCTTAGTTATCTTCAAATTTGCCTTAGACTGAGCAACTGTCAAATTACGCATCTCATAGGTAAAGTGGAGCATCCCTCATTTTTGGACAAACATCCAAGACCCTAAAATCATTTGTATGTGTCTTATTATGCATTTTGTAGGAGATACAGACCTCAATTAGGCTCGTATCTAGGATTCTGTGTGTGTGACAGGATCCTTATCTTGAATTTTATGAGCAGCAAAATTTTGTATTTTGGTATTTATGTGAGACAGAGATGAATTGAGACTCTCTGAGGTTAAGATAACCTTATAGAAAGTTGTTTGAGTATGAATTATGTAACTATCATCAAGCAGGAGGAGTTCTATCAAGGATGTGAAGTTCGACGTATAATCATTTTCAAGTCAACAAACTTTTGCCTTGAGTCTGGAACCAAACTCTAAAGCTTGAGTCACCTCTGATTCTAAATATTTTTCCTAACACTTTTGATATTGATTAAATTTGTTAATCAATAGATTTTGCGAGTTTAATTCTGTATTTTGATGCTTGTCATTGAAAAACATTGAAAGATGTAAAATAATTTGTTTGTTCATGTATCATACCGACACTCTGTATTTGGGCTAGAAATTAGGCGCCAAGAATTTTAGAAGGCCTTGGGTAACAGGGAAAACTATATAGGGTTAAACCTATTGGCCAAGATCCATTGCCTAATTAATCTGCCTAAAGACTTATCAAAATTCCAACCTTATTTTCTTAGTCCCGTTGTTCCGAGTACAATAATTTTGCACCTATTTCCTTAAATTCACTATAACTTACCTACCGATATTGAAATTGAATGATTCTTGTCTTGAAATTTTCATAACTGATGGTTCAGAGTCAAACTTAGAAGGAAGGTTGAATAAGTCTTATACTCTTTTTCACGAAATGTTGAACCAAATTAAAAACAAGTAATCAAACAAGTAATGAATGAGAGAGATAAACGCACAGAGTTTATACTGGTTCACTTCTAACACAGAAGCTACGTTCAGTCCCTTCTAACTTGAAGGATTTCTACTATTGTAAATCTCCTTTACAATAATAGCACTAGACCCGTGCCATAACACTAGCCACTTCTGGCTTATCCCAAGTATTCTTTCAACAAGTCATTCCTGGCTCAACCCAAGTATTCTTTCGAAAGCCTCTTCAAGCCAAAGTGTTTCCCATATAAAAACTTATTTTGGTAACACACCAGACTTTTACAAATAGAATGAATGAAAAGAAGTTTTTAGAACTTAGTGTACAGATAATCAACAGTTTGAATTTGAACACTAAGCTTTTGACATAAGACCTAAGTCTGCTAGAGGCAGAACTAGAAAGTAATGAGGGTCTTTGTCTTACAAGAAATAAACAGGAATAAGATTGAATAATAACTTGAATAGATTCTTTCTAAATTTTTCTTGTATATCTAATGTTCAAACTTCCTTGGTATTTATAGAAGCTTGGAGGATATGACCGTTATTGTTTCTTGAAAGGAGATATAGACGTTGGAAATCCTTTAAAGGTATTTTGCCTTAAGCTTCTTGTTATCAGACCTTGAGGATGAATTTAAGCTTGAAAGAGGTCTAAATCATTTTTCAATATTTTCACGAAAATAGTTTCTCATGCATTTTCATGCACAAACCATTCGTGAACTAATTCTTGATTGAGTGATAGGTTGCTTTCTGAGATGTTCTGATGAGATCTCTGACTGTGATCAAAATTCACAGGGGTAGGTACGTTGACAGTTGTTACTCATATTGATCTTGCTCTTTTTGTTCTTTCATGATAAGCAAGCAAATATGATACGATCATTACTCCCAAAGCATCACCAAAATAGAATTTATGAACGTTGAAACAAGAGTTCTTTGATCAAGATGCTTCTATCAGACTTTTGTTGTTCTACTAGACTTTTAGAACACGTATGCTCCCCCTTTGTTTTTACAGCCTAATCTTCGTATCCTGAAATTGCTTAGGCACTAAAAAAGACATTATAAACAGTTCAGACTTTATTCTTTTACCGTAAATACTTGATTAATGATATAAACAAATTCAAGAGTATATAAAAACTGGGGTGTGGTCTGAAGGGACTTAAAACTTAATTTTTCTCAACAATAACAGAACTCCCTACAATTCCTATGAAGACCTTGAAGTCTAATTCATAGCATACAACTCCCAATTTTTATTTTAAGATTCAAGTCAAAAAAACTCACTAACAAATGCAACCTTTCAGTGTTTTAGGCATAATTTTCTCTATAGTTAATGAAATTAAGTGATTCTTGTCTTGAAATTCTTATAATAAAATTTCCTACAATTCTTATGAAGACCACAAAAGTTAATTCTGAACACACACTTTCTAGTTTTTATTCTAAAATATGAGTCCTAGAATTTGCGTGGCACATGAACACTTTTTAGTATTTTTGGCATAACTTTTGCTATGTTTGTCAGAATTAGGTAATCTTTGGCTCATTGAAAAGAGGAGACGATAAGGAACAACTTTGATGTTTATCACTTTACCCCATTCACATCAAAACTTGTTCAAAATTCCATGGCAAAAGAAATGCATGAATTACCACCAAACAACCCATGTGCATTCACCCTCATGCACTCATGACTCCATGCTTACCCAGCCCTTGCCACCTTGTTTTCCACTCCCCTAGTCCACTATTACTCTTTCCACGATGCACTCTGCAATCTCTATAGTCACCACTATTGGTTCATCCCTATTTGGGCTCCTCTGGGCAGGTTCGTACCGTCAAAGATAATAGCCTCTGTACTTGGGAGGCAATGTATAGAGTTGACCTATGTAGTTCCGAGTATAGCATCATCTCTCCTTCCTGGAAAGCCTCCGGAGATGTCATGTATGATCTTCTTCTCATCATCCCTCATGTCTTTTGGCCTGTGGGATCAGGAACATTCACGCTCTTGCCAAAGACGTTCATGCGGTTGTAGCTTCATCTGCCTCAGAGATTCCCTTTCTCTCTTTAAACTTGCTGCTGGTAGTGCATCTCCTCTCTGATCAATGAATGTCTCTAAGTAACCCTGTCAGGTAAGATGTTCAATTTGGTTCTTCAATGACCAACAACCTTCAATGTTGTGGCCAAAAGTCCGATGGAACTGGTAGAACTTAGATCTATCTGAGTCCTTCGTCTGTTCTCTAGGGGCAATTTCAGCAACCCGGTACTGTACACCTCGTGCATAATCCTGTCTCTTCTACTGTTCAGGGGAGTAAAAGTGTTGTATTTTGGATTGAGATAAGTTGTATTCTTTTACTCCTTGCTTGACTTGGGGCTCTTCTTTCGCGGCTCTGCCTTCGTGATATTAGGCTTGGAATTTCCTATATGATCGACTTCTCGTTCCTCCATGTTGATAAATCAGGTCACGCGTTTCCTAAAATCATTCATATTCAAAGAAGGATTTTTAGATAAAAAGTCAGAAAACTTACCTAGGCGCAATCCTGTTTAGATTGTGTGAAGATCCACCTCCAAAATCAGGTAACGGATTAGAATGGCATGCTCGTTGAAGCAGGCCATAAACTGTTTAAGAGTCTCATCTCACCCCTATTCTAGGGTACCAGACTGTGTGAGGTTTGTTGCACTAATCAGCTAGAGGCAAATTGTGTTAAAAACTTTTCTGTCAAATTTGCAAAGCATGAGACGCTCCTCAGAGGGATATGTGAGAACCAACGGAGGGTGGATTTGGTCAAGGATATAGGGAACGTCCTGCAAAGTAAGGCATCGGATGCCCCTGTGATCAACAAGGCAGTGTTAAACAAGGTCAAGTGTTCCTTTGGGTCACCCCTGCCATCATATTTCTCTATCGTCGGTAATTTGTAGTGCGCATTATCTTCTCTATAAACGGGTACGCCGCCTAAGGAATTAAGGATTCAAGCTTGTTTGTCGCATGTCTCATGGTTTGAGTGTTGTGGTAACTGGAGGCTTCATTCTCCTTCATTTTAAGTTTACGTAATTCTTCATTTTCCTTACGTAGATCCTCCATAATTTGTTGCAATGTCTTAACAAGAATTAAGACTTCTTGTAGTTGGTCGTGTCCGCCTTAGTTTCTCCCTTGTTGTTCTTGATGGTTGCCATCTTCATGACGGCTGAGGTTTCTGCGCATGGTTGAGATTGTTGTTTCTCCTTGGATATAATCCTTCTTGTGTTCTTTGTGGGAACCATTTCATTGGTCCCCACGGTGGGTGTCAAAATGTTCATAACGAGGGCTTTATAATGCACAAAACCCTAGAGAACTACTCTAGAAAATTAAGGTTGTAATTGCTCAATAATGTGTCACTTGAAAATACAAGGGAGACCTTAAGACCATATTTATACAACGGTAAGAAAAGGGGTCCTCGATCCAAGCCCAAAATGACATAGACGTAATTAAATTTTGTTAAAATCAAGGGGAATCAAAATCCCGTTCATTCCTGCCTAAAACGGGGGAAATAAGGGTACCGTGGGGCCCTTTCTTAACCCGAGGGAACAATTCTGCTTAAGCCTTAGTAAAAGTTTCTATCTTTCTTGTAGGGAAGAGTCTAGAAAACCTAAATTCGTGCTACCAAGGATGAAATCAAGGATGGTGGTGACCATATATAGCGTGGAAGGGAAGCATACCGATGGATGAGTGAACAATGGTGTGGTACCAGTATTGCAAGATATGGAGGAGCTAAAACCATGAACCTGGGTAATCACTCACAAAGCATCGAAGGTAAGCCTCAAGACCTTGATTTAATACTTTGGTTTGGCCATTAGTTTTTGGGCAATAAGTAGAGCTAAATTTTAGTTATGCGCCTTGTAGGTTGAAAAGAGTAGTCCAGAAGGTACTAAAGAATAACTTGTCCTTGTCATAAACGATAAATCACAGCATGCCATAGAGCCGATGAATCTCAGTCATGAAAAGTTTAGGAAGAACGAGGCGGTGAAGGAAGAATAAAGACCCACAAAATGAGCAAACTTGGAAAGACAGTCAATGACAACCTAGATAACAATGTGTCCATGCGACAATGATAAGCCAGTAATAAAGTTTGTACTTATATCCTTCTAAATTTGATTTAGAATTGGTAATGGTTGTAAAAGGCCATTTTTTTAAGGTTGATATTTATTTTACTAGCATGTGAAATAATGTTGGACTATATGTTTGACATTCAAATAGAGGGATGACCGGTAAAAGGAGGTTGTTAACCGTGCTATAATGGGTTTAACACTAGAATGACCAGAAAGTAGGGAAGCATGAAACTCAATAAGCAATTGGGGACACCAACTAGAATGGTCAGGTACAAAAATTTGATCTCCAAAATAGAGCAAACCTTATCTGAACTGGTAATATGTAGAAGTTAGCAGTAACTGGGTCAATAACTCATCACTTATAGGTGTGGAATAATAATGTTGTATCTCAAGAGAGGATATGGAATGATAAAGTAAGGTATCTAGTGTAGGAGAACTAGAGTCTTGGAGATTGCAGGACAAGGCATCTGTAACACAGTGATAAACAATAGTGTAAGTAAAACCTTGTGGTTTTAAAGTCCATTTCTGCTGCTTTAGGGTGTTTATGCTTTGAATCATTAAGTCTTTCAAGCTCTTCTGATCTGTTATAATTCTGAATGTATTACCCATGGTTTTGAAAACCGGATCCGACCGGCAGGTTCACCTGTTGAACCGGGAACCGGTCAGGGTACCGGTCCAGAAAAGGAAAAAAATTGGGCATTTTAGAAGCGGTCAAGAACCGGTCAAAACCAGCCAAAACTGGTCAAAACCAGTTGAACCGATCAGGGTTTAAAATTGTTTTTTTTTGTTTTTTTGCTATTTCTTAAAAAAATCTATTAAAAATGTTTTTAAATAAATAAAACACTTATATATAATATTTATTTATTATTTTTATTTATTATAATTTTTTAATCCTATAAAACATGTAATATGATCCTTAATTAACTTAATTTTTATATAATTTATTATTAATATATAAAGAAATATATTATATCATATATTAAAAATATATATTATTATAACCAGTTCGACCACGGTTGAACCAATAAACTTTAAACCAGTACCTTCACCGGTTCATTCACCGATCCGATTTTTAAAACCTTGGTATTACCAATCAGGTACAGTCTCCAATTTTTAATAGCCTTCGTATCAACCAACATTTCCCTGGATTAAGTAGAGAGTTGTTGTTGATGTTGGGATAATTTCTTGCTAAAGAATTTCAGTGCTAGACTAAGCTGGGAAAGGACCGCACCCAAAGCAATAGTAGAAGCATTTGTTTCAACATTAAAATTAACTAGGAAGTTAGGAAGAGCTAAAGTAGGAAGATTGCATATGTATTTTTTTTAATTATGTAAAGGCCATGGAAGCCTCTAGTGACCATGTAAAACTATTAGATTTGAGAAGGTCGATGAGTGGAGAGGAGAAAGCGGCATATTAGTTAACAAATCACCTATAAAACCCGGTAAGGCCTAGAAACCCCCTGAGAGTCGTGAATGTGTGTGGCCCAAGCCAATCTATCAAAGCAAGATTTAGGTGAACCCCTTATGCACTAATGATGTAACCTAAATATTCCACTGTAGGGATAGCAAACACACACTTTAGTAATTTGGCAAAGTAAGAATTATGTAAAAGTAACTGTAAAATCAATCTCAAATGAACAACATGATCAGTAAGGTTAGTGCTAAAAACTAAAGAATCATAAAAAAACACTAACATAAATTGATGCTAATAGGGTCTGAGTAACTCATTCATAGCAGCCTGAAAAGATTAAGGAGCATTACTAAGCCCAAATGGCATGAATAAAAACTCATAGTGACCATCAAATGTGCAAAAAGCAATCTTAGTGAGTGTCTTCGGCAGCCACTTGTATCTGGTTAAAAAAAATTGATGCCCGGACAAGCTCGTCAAATAACTCATCAATTGTAAGGATGGGAAATTTATCCTTGATAATCACAACATCTAGAGCGCGATAGTCAACATAGAGTCTCCATGAACCTCTTTTTTTCTTACTAGTAGAACTAGTGATAAAAAAAAGGCTAGGGCTAGGCTTAATAAATTTGCCCTTAAGGAGGTTAGAGATTAAAGTAACCATGACATCTTTTTGAGTGTGTGGGTAATAGTATGATTTAATATTAACGGGTAAGATTTGAGAGAATAAAGGGATATAGTGAACATGGTCCCGAAATGAGGGTAGGCCTTAAGGTTTGGTGAAGACATAGGTCAATTCATGTAAGAGAGAAAGTATAGGGCTAGTGTAACATCCCTAACATTTTAGAAAATTTTGATTACCAGAAAATATTAATAATTATTCTAGAGATTTATTGGATATTTTAGGGATTTTTATTATTGCAAATGCAATTATAAATAATTAAATATTATAGAAAAAAATAAATTTACTTGATTGATTAATTACCAAAGATTAAATGAGGAGTAAATAGAGAAGAGGTAAATTTAGAAGTTACCAATGGGGTAAGAGGTAAAAGTTTATTTAAGACTTTTAAAGAAAATATAAAAGAAAAAGGGGAAAAAACCATTTTGCCCTGGGCCTTAAATAATAAAAATCCACTCTCCTCCTTCATATTCTTCACGCGCGTATTCTTTCTTCTTCTTCTTCTCACCATTGCCGAAATTTGCATGCTTCAAGGGAAGCTCCATCTTGCGTCGAAACTTCAAATTAATCACGTTTTCGAGGTCATGGCTTCGAGGTGAGTTTAATGGACCCATTAAAATTGAGTTATCTTCCCCTTTTCATTTTCTCTCTCTAGACAATGGCCATGCATGGAGGTGGGAGCTTCGATTTCCTACTCCTCTAGTGCATGGGAGCTCGAAAATGGTCCTTAGAGCAATGAGGGTGGTTTAGCCTTGATGGGTTTTGCGTTTCAACTTCCGTAGGTAGCGGAACATTCGTCGGAGGATCGAACGGCGAAGTGGGTGTTGATTTTGGACATAGAACGTTGGACATAGCGTCGAGGGAACGCCAATCTCATCAAGAACGAGTCGTCGGAGCTCGGAATCGAGGTAAGGGGGTGTTCGGGTCGTAATTAATTAAAATAGGTAAATGTAATTAAATTGAGTAAGTGAATTAAATACGGAATTAATGAGAATATATAAATAATGATAAGTGTATGTGTATGAATGAAAGTTGTGTATGATTGTGATGATTATGAGTACAATGTAAATTGAATGGTGAAGAGCTGATGAGTATAGTGGCATTGTGATGACGGGCTTGACAAGTAGGTCGCCCAATTGATTAGTATGCGTTTTGTGATGGCCACTTGCATTATGATATATATATGAAGTATGGATATACATGTGTGATTATGTGGTGTAGGACGGCCGACGGTATGTGCAGCCCCTCGTTTCTGGCTCCCGCGGTGTTTATGCCCAGTTGAGCTACCCAATGGTCAAGTAGGACCCAGTGGTTGAGGTGGAGAGTCAAGTAGGACTCAGTGGACCAAGCAGGGTTCACGGGGTGTCAAGTAGGACCCCCAGCTGAAGGCCGATCCTTTTAGTATCCGGATACTAGGCGTCGATTTAATATGAGAGTCAGTTGTGTTATTTGATGCATTGTTAGCATTGTATGATGATATGAATGTGTTTCATGATGATTGTTGATTGTGATTGGCAAATTGGGGATAAAGGGATTGGAATCAAATTTTGGTTGGTAAATGGAGATTGAGGACAAGAGTTAAGATAAATGGTACAAACAAAAATATAGTGAGTATGTATTTTGTTATTGAATTGCCATTCTATATTAATTATGATACCAAACACTCACCCTTGCTGTTGTTTCTCTAATTTTAGTAACCAGTGACAGGGAAGAGGTTGAAGCCCCGGAGGTGCGCCAAGCGGAGAATTGATGCCAAGAAGTGCAGAGTTATGGATTGAAGGATGTGTGTGTTGTGCTTTATGTGCGTTATGTTAATATATGTTTTCCATGTGTGTTAGACTAATTTAGATGTGATCAAGGTGGTTATGAAGGTTTGTAATAAGTAATAGATGGAGATTACATGTTGGTGATGAAAAAGGGAATTCACGATAGGCTTCATGAATTAGACATATATGTTTATGGGCAGGTCTTGCTTATTTGGTGAAGAATGGATGTTGGGAGTTGTGAATTATAGCTCCTTAGGATGTGTGTTTTAAGATTTTAAATAGTCGTTTTATGCATGAACTAGGAACTAACATAGTCAAATGATGATTTATGTGGTTTTGATGTAATGGAAGGAATGCAATAGCTTAAATATGTTAATTGTGGTTTGTGAAGAATGGAATGGATCCATTTTGCCAAAAATGGACTCATTGACTACCCTAAAATGCCTTAAAATGGGATAAACGCCTTTAGGCGCATAAATCACTCATTTTTAGGAATTTTTGAGTACGGTCAGCTGTCACACGTCACAATTAATGTGTTTAGGCTTGTGTTAAAATTTGGTGGCATTCCGACATCGTTTACATGATCTTTGGTAGTCAAGAAGTTCATTTTGGATGCAAAATCTGCATAATTTCTGCATAATGACAGCGTGTAATCGATTAGCCTCTAAGGTGTAATCGATTACAAGGCCTCTGTCTGTAATATAATCGATTAGACATCAGTGGGTAATCGATTACGGGTCGCCCAGGACCCTTGTAATCGATTATGCCCTGAGGTGTAATCGATTAGAGGACGCACCTGATACACTGTATGAGTCCCAGCAGCTTACTAATCGATTATGGGTAGTATAGTAATCGATTACGTGTCCAACAGAAACCTTGTAATCGATTATCCAAGGTTCTGTAATCGATTGTGAACCCAACAGAACCATGGTAATCGACTAGGTCACTGATATAATCGATTGAGTACTTCCCCTGATCCAATGAACCATTCCAGGAAGCTGGTAATCGATTACTCTTTGCTTGGTAATCGATTAGGACATTGTAATTAGCTATTTTCAGTCCTTTCAAGCCTTGATTAAGCAAAGGGATATCCGAATACGCTATTTGAGTAAAAGAGATAATGTTCTTTGAACATGTTAGTGAAAAATGAATGCTATTTTGATTTAGGACTTAATTAATTATTGTTAAATGTGAAAAATTTATTATGAATATTAAACTAAACAAATATAAATAAATGAAAAATGACGAAGGACGTCACAGGTGGTATCAGAGCGGTTCTTTCTAGAGCCGAGTGAATGGGCAGTGTTAGAGAATTGTTTGAGTCCCATGTCGGACTATTTTTGCATGGTATTGTAATTGTGTGTGTGATAATTGAGTTGTAACAGGTCCACTTGGCATCATTTCCCTTGGCACTCTGGTGGCATTATGTTATGTATATGTATGAGGTAAATGCCCTATCCCTAATAGATCATTGGTTATTAATGGTGATGTGTTTGGTTATTGTAGAACAACTTTATGGCTGAAGGAACTAGTTCAGGAGGAGGAGATGATTTCTTCTCAAAATTTTCCCAACTGTTGAGTAGGACTGAATCTGGTCCCACTCTTGATAAATTCCTGAAGAGGAATCCACCTGTTTATAAAGGGAGCCATGATTATGATGGGGCTCATGTCTGGATGCGAGAAATTGAGCAAACATTTGAATACTTTGAATGCTCTGAAGAACAGAAAGTCCAATTTGCTACTTATCAATTGAAGGATGAGGCTCGTGTGTGGTGGTCAAGGACTAAGATTCAGATGAATGCTGCGAGTGAACCATTAATGTGGATGAATTTCAAGCGGAGATTTCTTGCTAAATACTTTCCAGATAATTACAAAATCTGTAAGGAGATGGAATTCTTAAAACTTGAGCAAGGCAAAATGTCAGTGGCAGAATACACGTCACAGTTTGATGAGCTATGTGATTTCTATCATCCTTTTTCTCTTGAAGGAATCGAAGGCAGTAAGTGTGCAAAGTACGAATCCGGGATAAGAATTGAACTCCGAAGTGTCATTGTTTCTATGGAGATCCGTGACTATCCTACTCTGGTAAATAAGGCCAGACTTGCTGAGGAAGTGCAGTTACAGAGAGCGTCTCAATCAAGGGATAAGAGACCCTTGAAGGCTAAAGGATTCAGTTTTAAAAAGATGGGTCAGTTTTTCCGTGGAGACAAGTCTTCCACTACATCTTCTTCTTCGGGCCGTAGTTCTGCAGGCCGTTCTGGTGGTCATTCTGGTAGCCGTGCCTGTTATAATTGTGGCCGGGAGGGCCATATTGCAAAACATTGTCCGGCCAGCCAAATTGTTTGCTTCCAATGTGGACAACCGGGGCATCTTAGGCCAGATTGCCCACAGAGGCAGCAACAAGATGAACATAGCAGTCGAGCTAATACTTCTGTGGCCCGTGGTGGTAATTTTCAAAGAGGGGGTAGGAATAGCAGTGGTCGTGGAGGCCAACGCCCGAGGAGGACTGATGCCCAATCTAGCGGTGCTCAAAATGTTATGACTGGACGAGTGTTCGCTTTTGATGCTTCAGAGGTTGTAAGAACTGATAATTTGGTGCAGGGTAAGTGCATTATTCATGACTGTTTGGTAAATGTAATTTATGATTCGGGTGCAACGCATTCCTTTATTTCTGAAAGTTGTGTGAGGCGGTTTGGGTTACCAGTGGTGCTAATGGAGAATGCCCTTAATGTCTCCACCCCTACTGGTTCTACATTCCGT
Organism: Clitoria ternatea; assembly: GCA_037962975.1. Classification (NCBI taxonomy): domain Eukaryota; kingdom Viridiplantae; phylum Streptophyta; class Magnoliopsida; order Fabales; family Fabaceae; genus Clitoria; species Clitoria ternatea. Next base: position 278,041,781 of record CM075671.1, read on the forward strand.
GCCACCACCATGTGTGGAGGATTACCAATGCAAATTGAAGACCGTTCCTTTTAGGTAAATTTAATATGTATGCCGTTGAAAGATTTAGATGTTATCCTGGGTCTTGACTGGTTGTCTGCAAACCATGTTATGGTGGATTGTTACCGCAAGACTATAGTATTCTCTCAGGAATTGGACACTAAGAGTGTGGTAAGTAATGTCTCCGCAACTTATGCTATTCTATTTACTTCAGAAGGACGGTATAATCTTAATCCCAATGATATTCCCGTAGTGTGTGATTTTCCTGATGTATTTCCGGGAGAAATTCCGGGGTTACCTCCCAATCGGGAGATTGACTTTGCCATTGACTTGATTCCCGGGGCCGAGCCTGTGTCCCGTGCACCTTATAGAATGTCTTCGGTGGAACTGACGGAAGTGAAGAAGCAAGTGAATGAGCTGTTAGAAAAGGGGTTTATCCGACCGAGTGCTTCACCTTGGGGCGCTCTGGTATTGTTGGTGAAAAAGAAGGATGGCAGTATACGAATGTGTATCGATTATCGACAGCTAAATAAGTTGACAATTAAAAACAAATACCCTTTACCACGAATCGATGATCTGTTGGATCAGTTGAGGGGCGCTGAGGTATTTTCCAAGATTGACTTGAGGTCCGGATATCATCAAATAAGAGTGAAATCAGAAGATATTCCCAAGACGGCGTTCCGGACTCGATATGGACACTTTGAGTATGTTGTAATGCCCTTTGGAGTGACGAATGCTCCTGCTATCTTCATGGACTACATGAATAGGATCTTCCAATCTTACTTGGATCAATTTGTGGTAGTATTCATTGATGATATATTGGTGTATTCCAAGTCCATTGAGGAACATGCACAACATCTTCGAATTGTTTTGCAGATATTGCGGGAGAAAGGGTTGTATGCCAAGCTGTCTAAATGTGATTTCTGGGAAGGAAGTGTGCAATTCTTGGGCCATGTAATTTCCAGGGATGGAGTATCTGTTGATCCATCCAAAATTGAAGCAGTTATGGGCTGGGAGAGACCTAAATCAGTGACGGAAATTAGGAGTTTCCTGGGATTGGCTGGTTACTATCGCCGTTTTATTGAAGGATTTTCTCGTATTGCTCTTCCTTTGACTCGATTGACAAGGAAGGATAACCCATTTGTATGGTCAGATAAGTGTGAATTGAGTTTTCAAACTCTGAAGCGATGTTTAACTACTGCACCTGTGCTTGCACTACCAGATGTGATGAAAGAATTTGTGGTGTATTGTGACGCATCTAAGTTTGGTTTAGGATGTGTACTGATGCAGGACGATAGGGTGATTGCCTATGCTTCAAGGCAATTGAGACCCCACAAGCAGAATTACCCTACCCACGATTTAGAGCTTGTAGCAGTGGTATTTGCATTAAAAATCTGGCGTCATTATTTATATGGTTCTCGTTTTGTGGTATTTAGTGACCACAAAAGCTTGAAATACTTGTTCGATCAGAAAGAGTTAAACATGAGACAAAGGAGATGGGTAGAATACCTAAAAGATTATGATTTTGATTTGAAGTACCATCCTGGAAAAGCAAATATGGTGGCGGATGCTTTAAGTAGAAAAGTATTACATGCAGCCTTCTTGATGGGCAAAGAGCAAGAATTGTTAGAAGACTTTCGCGATATGAACATTGGGGTTGCAGTGCAAGCTCCGAGTCAAATGATAATTGGGATGCTGAAGATCTCTAATGAATTCTTAGAATCTTTAGCTGTGGCTCAGGAGGAAGATGAAGATTTACTAGAATTGCTCGATACCCAAGCAAGAGGAAAAGACATGGAGCTAATCAAAGGTACTGATGGAATTTGGAGATTCAGAAACCGAGTTGTAGTGCCTACAAAAGGTGACTTTAGGCAGGCCGTGTTAGCTGAAGCCCATAAAAGTTCTTTTAGTATTCATCCTGGTGTTACAAAAATGTACCATGATTTGAAGAGAGAGTTCTGGTGGCCAGGCATGAAACAAGCAATCATAGAGTATGTAAGATCTTGTGTGGTATGTCAGAAGTGTAAGGTCGAACACCAGAGACCCTCAGGTCTACTTCAACCTTCGGAGATTCCAATGTGGAAATGGGAAGGCATTACTATGGATTTCGTATCCGGGTTACCCCGTACCCGTTCTGGTTGTAATGCAATATGGGTAATTGTGGATAGACTGACAAAGAGTGCTCACTTCTTAGCTATGAATATGAAATGGTCATTGGACCGGTTGGCTAGATTATACATTGCAGAAATTGTAAGATTACATGGTGTACCTATGAGTATTATTTCAGATCGTGATCCTCGGTTTACTTCCAGATTCTGGGGAAGTTTACAACAGGAATTGGGTACTGAACTGAGGTTGAGTTCTGCTTATCATCCTCAGACTGATGGTCAGTCTGAACGCACAATCCAGACCTTGGAAGACATGCTTAGAGCTTGTGTATTGGAGCAAGGTGGTTCATGGGAGAGATACCTACCATTAGTGGAATTTGCTTATAATAACAGTTACCATAGTAGCATTGGAATGGCTCCTTATGAAGCTTTATACGGAAGACGGTGTTGTACACCTTTATGCTGGAATGAAGACAGGGATACAATCCATTTGGGGCCTGAGTTAATTCAGGAAATGAATGATCAGGTGATAATGATTCGTGAAAAGATGAAAATTGCACAAGACCGTCAGAAGAGTTACTATGACAATCGTCATAGGCCACTTGAGTTTCAAGTGGGAGATTAGGTGTTCCTAAAGGTTTCACCTACCAAAGGTGTAGGCCGGGTACTGAAGATCCATAAGCTTAACCCGCGGTACATTGGACCATATCAGATTCTAGAGAGAATTGGTGATGTTGCTTACCGATTAGATCTTCCCCAATCATTAACTAATATTCACAATGTGTTTCATGTGTCACAACTTCGAGCGTACATTCCTTGTGACTCCATGATTGTACCTGAAGATTCTATTGAGCTGAAGGAAGACTTGACAGTAGAGGTGGCACCTATCTGTATCGAAGGATATCGAGCTAAACGATTGAGAAACAAAGAGGTACCATTGGTGAAGGTGAAGTGGCAGAATATAAATGGAGTGACTTACACATGGGAGTTGGAATCAGACATGAGGCGGTTGTACCCCAATCTTTTTCAATAAGGTACGTTGATTTCGGGGACGAAATCCCTTTTTAGGGGGAGTGGATGTAACATCCCTAACATTTTAGAAAATTTTGATTACCAGAAAATATTAATAATTATTCTAGAGATTTATTGGATATTTTAGGGATTTTTATTATTGCAAATGCAATTATAAATAATTAAATATTATAGAAAAAAATAAATTTACTTGATTGATTAATTACCAAAGATTAAATGAGGAGTAAATAGAGAAGAGGTAAATTTAGAAGTTACCAATGGGGTAAGAGGTAAAGTTTATTTAAAACTTTTAAAGAAAATATAAAAGAAAAAGGGGAAAAGACCATTTTGCCCTGGGCCTTAAATAATAAAAATCCACTCTCCTCCTTCATCTTCTTCACGCGCGTATTCTTTCTTCTTCTTCTTCTCACCATTGCCGAAATTTGTATGCTTCAAGGGAAGCTCCATCTTGCGTCGAAACTTCAAATTAATCACGTTTTCGAGGTCATGGCTTCGAGGTGAGTTTAATGGACCCATTAAAATTGAGTTATCTTCCCCTTTTCATTTTCTCTCTCTAGACAATGGCCATGCATGGAGGTGGGAGCTTCGATTTCCTACTCCTCTAGTGCATGGGAGCTCGAAAATGGTCCTTAGAGCAATGAGGGTGGTTTAGCCTTGATGGGTTTTGCGTTTCAACTTCCGTAGGTAGCGGAACATTCGTCGGAGGATCGAACGGCGAAGTGGGTGTTGATTTTGGACATAGAACGTTGGACATAGCGTCGAGGGAACACCAATCTCATCAAGAACGAGTCGTCGGAGCTCGGAATCGAGGTAAGGGGGGTGTTCGGGTCGTAATTAATTAAAATAGGTAAATGTAATTAAATTGAGTAAGTGAATTAAATACGGAATTAATGAGAATATATAAATAATGATAAGTGTATGTGTATGAACGAAAGTTGTGTATGATTGTGATGATTATGAGTACAATGTAAATTGAATGGTGAAGAGCTGATGAGTATAGTGGCATTGTGATGACGGGCTTGACAAGTAGGTCGCCCAATTGATTAGTATGCGTTTTGTGATGGCCACTTGCATTATGATATATATATGAAGTATGGATATACATGTGTGATTATGTGGTGTAGGACGGCCGACGGTATGTGCAGCCCCTCGTTTCTGGCTCCCGCGGTGTTTATGCCCAGTTGAGCTACCCAATGGTCAAGTAGGACCCAGTGGTTGAGGTGGAGAGTCAAGTAGGACTCAGTGGACCAAGCAGGGTTCACGGGGTGTCAAGTAGGACCCCCAGCTGAAGGCCGATCCTTTTAGTATCCGGATACTAGGCGTCGATTTAATATGAGAGTCAGTTGTGTTATTTGATGCATTGTTAGCATTGTATGATGATATGAATGTGTTTCATGATGATTGTTGATTGTGATTGGCAAATTGGGGATAAAGGGATTGGAATCAAATTTTGGTTGGTAAATGGAGATTGAGGACAAGAGTTAAGATAAATGGTACAAACAAAAATATAGTGAGTATGTATTTTGTTATTGAATTGCCATTCTATATTAATTATGATACCAAACACTCACCCTTGCTGTTGTTTCTCTAATTTTAGTAACCAGTGACAGGGAAGAGGTTGAAGCCCCGGAGGTGCGCCAAGCGGAGAATTGATGCCAAGAAGTGCAGAGTTATGGATTGAAGGATGTGTGTGTTGTGCTTTATGTGCGTTATGTTAATATATGTTTTCCATGTGTGTTAGACTAATTTAGATGTGATCAAGGTGGTTATGAAGGTTTGTAATAAGTAATAGATGGAGATTGCATGTTGGTGATGAAAAAGGGAATTCACGATAGGCTTCATGAATTAGACATATATGTTTATGGGCAGGTCTTGCTTATTTGGTGAAGAATGGATGTTGGGAGTTGTGAATTATAGCTCCTTAGGATGTGTGTTTTAAGATTTTAAATAGTCGTTTTATGCATGAACTAGGAACTAACATAGTCAAATGATGATTTATGTGGTTTTGATGTAATGGAAGGAATGCAATAGCTTAAATATGTTAATTGTGGTTTGTGAAGAATGGAATGGATCCATTTTGCCAAAAATGGACTCATTGACTACCCTAAAATGCCTTAAAATGGGATAAACGCCTTTAGGCGCATAAATCACTCATTTTTAGGAATTTTTGAGTACGGTCAGCTGTCACACGTCACAATTAAGGTGTTTAGGCTTGTGTTAAAATTTGGTGGCATTCCGACATCGTTTACATGATCTTTGGTAGTCAAGAAGTTCATTTTGGATGCAAAATCTGCATAATTTCTGCATAATGACAGCGTGTAATCGATTAGCCTCTAAGGTGTAATCGATTACAAGGCCTCTGTCTGTAATATAATCGATTAGACATCAGTGGGTAATCGATTACGGGTCGCCCAGGACCCTTGTAATCGATTATGCCCTGAGGTGTAATCGATTAGAGGACGCACCTGATACACTGTATGAGTCCCAGCAGCTTACTAATCGATTATGGGTAGTATAGTAATCGATTACGTGTCCAACAGAAACCTTGTAATCGATTATCCAAGGTTCTGTAATCGATTGTGAACCCAACAGAACCATGGTAATCGACTAGGTCACTGATATAATCGATTGAGTACTTCCCCTGATCCAATGAACCATTCCAGGAAGCTGGTAATCGATTACTCTTTGCTTGGTAATCGATTAGGACATTGTAATTAGCTATTTTCAGTCCTTTCAAGCCTTGATTAAGCAAAGGGATATCCGAATACGCTATTTGAGTAAAAGAGATAATGTTCTTTGAACATGTTAGTGAAAAATGAATGCTATTTTGATTTAGGACTTAATTAATTATTGTTAAATGTGAAAAATTTATTATGAATATTAAACTAAACAAATATAAATAAATGAAAAATGACGAAGGACGTCACAGGTGGTATCAGAGCGGTTCTTTCTAGAGCCGAGTGAATGGGCAGTGTTAGAGAATTGTTTGAGTCCCATGTCGGACTATTTTTGCATGGTATTGTAATTGTGTGTGTGATAATTGAGTTGTAACAGGTCCACTTGGCATCATTTCCCTTGGCACTCTGGTGGCATTATGTTATGTATATGTATGAGGTAAATGCCCTATCCCTAATAGATCATTGGTTATTAATGGTGATGTGTTTGGTTATTGTAGAACAACTTTATGGCTGAAGGAACTAGTTCAGGAGGAGGAGATGATTTCTTCTCAAAATTTTCCCAACTGTTGAGTAGGACTGAATCTGGTCCCACTCTTGATAAATTCCTGAAGAGGAATCCACCTGTTTATAAAGGGAGCCATGATTATGATGGGGCTCATGTCTGGATGCGAGAAATTGAGCAAACATTTGAATACTTTGAATGCTCTGAAGAACAGAAAGTCCAATTTGCTACTTATCAATTGAAGGATGAGGCTCGTGTGTGGTGGTCAAGGACTAAGATTCAGATGAATGCTGCGAGTGAACCATTAATGTGGATGAATTTCAAGCGGAGATTTCTTGCTAAATACTTTCCAGATAATTACAAAATCTGTAAGGAGATGGAATTCTTAAAACTTGAGCAAGGCAAAATGTCAGTGGCAGAATACACGTCACAGTTTGATGAGCTATGTGATTTCTATCATCCTTTTTCTCTTGAAGGAACCGAAGGCAGTAAGTGTGCAAAGTACAAATCTGGGATAAGAATTGAACTCCGAAGTGTCATTGTTTCTATGGAGATCCGTGACTATCCTACTCTGGTAAATAAGGCCAGACTTGCTGAGGAAGTGCAGTTACAGAGAGCGTCTCAATCAAGGGACAAGAGACCCTTGAAGGCTAAAGGATTCAGTTTTAAAAAGATGGGTCAGTTTTTCCGTGGAGGCAAGTCTTCCACTACATCTTCTTCTTCGGGCCGTAGTTCTGCAGGCCGTTCTGGTGGTCATTCTGGTAGCCGTGCCTGTTATAATTGTGACCGGGAGGGCCATATTGCAAAACATTGTCCGGCCAGCCAAATTGTTTACTTCCAATGTGGACAACCGGGGCATCTTAGGCCAGATTGCCCACAGAGGCAGCAACAAGATGAACATAGCAGTCGAGCTAATACTTCTGTGGCCCGTGGTGGTAATTTTCAAAGAGGGGGTAGGAATAGCAGTGGTCGTGGAGGCCAACGCCCGAGGAGGACTGATGCCCAATCTAGCGGTGCTCAAAATGTTATGACTGGACGAGTGTTCGCTTTTGATGCTTCAGAGGTTGTAAGAACTGATAATTTGGTGCAGGGTAAGTGCATTATTCATGACTATTTGGTAAATGTAATTTATGATTCGGGTGCAACGCATTCCTTTATTTCTGAAAGTTGTGTGAGGCGGTTTGGGTTACCAGTGGTGCTAATGGAGAATGCCCTTAATGTCTCCACCCCTACTGGTTCTACATTCCGTGCCACCACCATGTGTGGAGGATTACCAATGCAAATTGAAGACCGTTCCTTTTAGGTAAATTTAATATGTATGCCGTTGAAAGATTTAGATGTTATCCTGGGTCTTGACTGGTTGTCTGCAAACCATGTTATGGTGGATTGTTACCGCAAGACTATAGTATTCTCTCAGGAATTGGACACTAAGAGTGTGGTAAGTAATGTCTCCGCAACTTATGCTATTCTATTTACTTCAGAAGGACGGTATAATCTTAATCCCAATGATATTCCCGTAGTGTGTGATTTTCCTGATGTATTTCCGGGAGAAATTCCGGGGTTACCTCCCAATCGGGAGATTGACTTTGCCATTGACTTGATTCCCGGGGCCGAGCCTGTGTCCCGTGCACCTTATAGAATGTCTTCGGTGGAACTGACGGAAGTGAAGAAGCAAGTGAATGAGCTGTTAGAAAAGGGGTTTATCCGACCGAGTGCTTCACCTTGGGGCGCTCCGGTATTGTTGGTGAAAAAGAAGGATGGCAGTATACGAATGTGTATCGATTATCGACAGCTAAATAAGTTGACAATTAAAAACAAATACCCTTTACCACGAATCGATGATCTGTTAGATCAGTTGAGGGGCGCTGAGGTATTTTCCAAGATTGACTTGAGGTCTGGATATCATCAAATAAGAGTGAAATCGGAAGATATTCCCAAGACTGCGTTCCAGACTCGATATGGACACTTTGAGTATGTTGTAATGCCCTTTGGAGTGACGAATGCTCCTGCTATCTTCATGGACTACATGAATAGGATCTTCCAATCTTACTTGGATCAATTTGTGGTAGTATTCATTGATGATATATTGGTGTATTCCAAGTCCATTGAGGAACATGCACAACATCTTCGAATTGTTTTACAGATATTGCGGGAGAAAGGGTTGTATGCCAAGCTGTCTAAATGTGATTTCTGGGAAGGAAGTGTGCAATTCTTGGGCCATGTAATTTCCAGGGATGGAGTATCTGTTGATCCATCCAAAATTGAAGCAGTTATGGGCTGGGAGAGACCTAAATCAGTGACGGAAATTAGGAGTTTCCTGGGATTGGCTGGTTACTATCGCCGTTTTATTGAAGGATTTTCTCGTATTGCTCTTCCTTTGACTCGATTGACAAGGAAGGATAACCCATTTGTATGGTCAGATAAGTGTGAATTGAGTTTTCAAACTCTGAAGCGATGTTTAACTACTGCACCTGTGCTTGCACTACCAGATGTGACGAAAGAATTTGTGGTGTATTGTGACGCATCTAAGTTTGGTTTAGGATGTGTACTGATGCAGGACGATAGGGTGATTGCCTATGCTTCAAGGCAATTGAGACCCCACAAGCAGAATTACCCTACCCACGATTTAGAGCTTGCAGCAGTGGTATTTGCATTAAAAATCTGGCGTCATTATTTATATGGTTCTCGTTTTGTGGTATTTAGTGACCACAAAAGCTTGAAATACTTGTTCGATCAGAAAGAGTTAAACATGAGACAAAGGAGATGGGTAGAATACCTAAAAGATTATGATTTTGATTTGAAGTACCATCCTGGAAAAGCAAATATGGTGGCGGATGCTTTAAGTAGAAAAGTATTACATGCAGCCTTCTTGATGGGCAAAGAGCAAGAATTGTTAGAAGACTTTCGCGATATGAACATTGGGGTTGCAGTGCAAGCTCCGAATCAAATGATAATTGGGATGCTGAAGATCTCTAATGAATTCTTAGAATCTTTAGCTGTGGCTCAGGAGGAAGATGAAGATTTACTAGAATTGCTCGATACCCAAGCAAGAGGAAAAGACATGGAGCTAATCAAAGGTACTGATGGAATTTGGAGATTCAGAAACCGAGTTGTAGTGCCTACAAAAGGTGACTTTAGGCAGGCCGTGTTAGCTGAAGCCCATAAAAGTTCTTTTAGTATTCATCCTGGTGTTACAAAAATGTACCATGATTTGAAGAGAGAGTTCTGGTGGCCAGGCATGAAACAAGCAATCATAGAGTATGTAAGATCTTGTGTGGTATGTCAGAAGTGTAAGGTCGAACACCAGAGACCCCCAGGTCTACTTCAACCTTCGGAGATTCCAATGTGGAAATGGGAAGGCATTACTATGGATTTCGTATCCGGGTTACCCCGTACCCGTTCTGGTTGTAATGCAATATGGGTAATTGTGGATAGACTGACAAAGAGTGCTCACTTCTTAGCTATGAATATGAAATGGTCATTGGACCGGTTGGCTAGATTATACATTGCAGAAATTGTAAGATTACATGGTGTACCTATGAGTATTATTTCAGATCGTGATCCTCGGTTTACTTCCAGATTCTGGGGAAGTTTACAACAGGAATTGGGTACTGAACTGAGGTTGAGTTCTGCTTATCATCCTCAGACTGATGGTCAGTCTGAACGCACAATCCAGACCTTGGAAGACATGCTTAGAGCTTGTGTATTGGAGCAAGGTGGTTCATGGGAGAGATACCTACCATTAGTGGAATTTGCTTATAATAACAGTTACCATAGTAGCATTGGAATGGCTCCTTATGAAGCTTTATATGGAAGACGGTGTTGTACACCTTTATGCTGGAATGAAGACAGGGATACAATCCATTTGGGGCCTGAGTTAATTCAGGAAATGAATGATCAGGTGATAATGATTCGTGAAAAGATGAAAATTGCACAAGACCGTCAGAAGAGTTACTATGACAATCGTCATAGGCCACTTGAGTTTCAAGTGGGAGATTAGGTGTTCCTAAAGGTTTCACCTACCAAAGGTGTAGGCCGGGTACTGAAGATCCATAAGCTTAACCCGCGGTACATTGGACCATATCAGATTCTAGAGAGAATTGGTGATGTTGCTTACCGATTAGATCTTCCCCAATCATTAACTAATATTCACAATGTGTTTCATGTGTCACAACTTCGAGCGTACATTCCTTGTGACTCCATGATTGTACCTGAAGATTCTATTGAGCTGAAGGAAGACTTGACAGTAGAGGTGGCACCTATCTGTATCGAAGGATATCGAGCTAAACGATTGAGAAACAAAGAGGTACCATTGGTGAAGGTGAAGTGGCAGAATATAAATGGAGTGACTTACACATGGGAGTTGGAATCAGACATGAGGCGGTTGTACCCCAATCTTTTTCAATAAGGTACGTTGATTTCGGGGACGAAATCCCTTTTTAGGGGGAGTGGATGTAACATCCCTAACATTTTAGAAAATTTTGATTACCAGAAAATATTAATAATTATTCTAGAGATTTATTGGATATTTTAGGGATTTTTATTATTGCAAATGCAATTATAAATAATTAAATATTATAGAAAAAAAATAAATTTACTTGATTGATTAATTACCAAAGATTAAATGAGGAGTAAATAGAGAAGAGGTAAATTTAGAAGTTACCAATGGGGTAAGAGGTAAAGTTTATTTAAAACTTTTAAAGAAAATATAAAAGAAAAAGGGGAAAAGACCATTTTGCCCTGGGCCTTAAATAATAAAAATCCACTCTCCTCCTTCATATTCTTCACGCGCGTATTCTTTCTTCTTCTTCTTCTCACCATTGCCGAAATTTGCATGCTTCAAGGGAAGCTCCATCTTGCGTCGAAACTTCAAATTAATCACGTTTTCGAGGTCATGGCTTCGAGGTGAGTTTAATGGACCCATTAAAATTGAGTTATCTTCCCCTTTTCATTTTCTCTCTCTAGACAATGGCCATGCATGGAGGTGGGAGCTTCGATTTCCTACTCCTCTAGTGCATGGGAGCTCGAAAATGGTCCTTAGAGCAATGAGGGTGGTTTAGCCTTGATGGGTTTTGCGTTTCAACTTCCGTAGGTAGCGGAACATTCGTCGGAGGATCGAACGGCGAAGTGGGTGTTGATTTTGGACATAGAACGTTGGACATAGCGTCGAGGGAACGCCAATCTCATCAAGAACGAGTCGTCGGAGCTCGGAATCGAGGTAAGGGGGTGTTCGGGTCGTAATTAATTAAAATAGGTAAATGTAATTAAATTGAGTAAGTGAATTAAATACGGAATTAATGAGAATATATAAATAATGATAAGTGTATGTGTATGAACGAAAGTTGTGTATGATTGTGATGATTATGAGTACAATGTAAATTGAATGGTGAAGAGCTGATGAGTATAGTGGCATTGTGATGACGGGCTTGACAAGTAGGTCGCCCAATTGATTAGTATGCGTTTTGTGATGGCCACTTGCATTATGATATATATATGAAGTATGGATATACATGTGTGATTATGTGGTGTAGGACGGCCGACGGTATGTGCAGCCCCTCGTTTCTGGCTCCCGCGGTGTTTATGCCCAGTTGAGCTACCCAATGGTCAAGTAGGACCCAGTGGTTGAGGTGGAGAGTCAAGTAGGACTCAGTGGACCAAGCAGGGTTCACGGGGTGTCAAGTAGGACCCCCAGCTGAAGGCCGATCCTTTTAGTATCCGGATACTAGGCGTCGATTTAATATGAGAGTCAGTTGTGTTATTTGATGCATTGTTAGCATTGTATGATGATATGAATGTATTTCATGATGATTGTTGATTGTGATTGGCAAATTGGGGATAAAGGGATTGGAATCAAATTTTGGTTGGTAAATGGAGATTGAGGACAAGAGTTAAGATAAATGGTACAAACAAAAATATAGTGAGTATGTATTTTGTTATTGAATTGCCATTCTATATTAATTATGATACCAAACACTCACCCTTGCTGTTGTTTCTCTAATTTTAGTAACCAGTGACAGGGAAGAGGTTGAAGCCCCGGAGGTGCGCCAAGTGGAGAATTGATGCCAAGGAGTGCAGAGAGTTATGGATTGAAGGATGTGTGTGTTGTGCTTTATGTGCGTTATGTTAATATATGTTTTCCATGTGTGTTAGACTAATTTAGATGTGATCAAGGTGGTTATGAAGGTTTGTAATAAGTAATAGATGGAGATTGCATGTTGGTGATGAAAAAGGGAATTCACGATAGGCTTCATGAATTAGACATATATGTTTATGGGCAGGTCTTGCTTATTTGGTGAAGAATGGATGTTGGAAGTTGTGAATTATAGCTCCTTAGGATGTGTGTTTTAAGATTTTGAATAGTCGTTTTATGCATGAACTAGGAACTAACATAGTCAAATGATGATTTATGTGGTTTTGATGTAATGGAAGGAATGCAATAGCTTAAATATGTTAATTGTGGTTTGTGAAGAATGGAATGGATCCATTTTGCCAAAAATGGACTCATTGACTACCCTAAAATGCCTTAAAATGGGATAAACGCCTTTAGGCGCATAAATCACTCATTTTTAGGAATTTTTGAGTACGGTCAGCTGTCACACGTCACAATTAATGTGTTTAGGCTTGTGTTAAAATTTGGTGGCATTCTGACATCGTTTACATGATCTTTGGTAGTCAAGAAGTTCATTTTGGATGCAAAATCTGCATAATGACAGCGTGTAATCGATTAGCCTCTAAGGTGTAATCGATTACAAGGCCTCTGTCTGTAATATAATCGATTAGACATCAGTGGGTAATCGATTACGGGTCGCCCAGGACCCTTGTAATCGATTATGCCCTGAGGTGTAATCGATTAGAGGACGCACCTGATACACTGTATGAGTCCCAGCAGCTTACTAATCGATTATGGGTAGTATAGTAATCGATTACGTGTCCAACAGAAACCTTGTAATCGATTATCCAAGGTTCTGTAATCGATTGTGAACCCAACAGAACCATGGTAATCGACTAGGTCACTGATATAATCGATTGAGTACTGCCCCTGATCCAATGAACCATTCCAGGAAGCTGGTAATCGATTACTCTTTGCTTGGTAATCGATTAGGACATTGTAATTAGCTATTTTCAGTCCTTTCAAGCCTTGATTAAGCAAAGGGATATCCGAATACGCTATTTGAGTAAAAGAGATAATGTTCTTTGAACATGTTAGTGAAAAATGAATGCTATTTTGATTTAGGACTTAATTAATTATTGTTAAATGTGAAAAATTTATTATGAATATTAAACTAAACAAATATAAATAAATGAAAAATGACGAAGGACGTCACAGCTAGGGAGTGGGAGAGAAAAGTAATAGGACCTGGAAGGGGCTAACAAAAAGAGGTTGTAATGGTGGGGTAATGGTTGGTATATATAAGTGTAAGAGTTAAGGTAAAAATATGGGTTATGGAACAAGTATGTGAAAGGCGTGAAAGTTAGTGAAAGGTTGCAAGTTGTGGGGAATGAGAGTCTCCAGTAAGGCTAATAGGTGTGGAGGCAAGAGTGAAGGACATGTAGAGAATAGAAAAATATAATGTAATGAGGCCTAAAGTGCTTAGCCATTCTATTCCAAGCACACAATTTATGCCCTGGATAGGCAAGAGACAGCACTATTACCATCCATGATAAGGAATTGGGGAATGATGGAAATAGGAAGGGAAAGGAAATTTGGAAGACGTGGTTGTAAAACATTATGTGAACTATTGGTATCCACTAAAATGGTGACTGTATGGCCATGAATAGTCCCCTAAAATTGAAGTGTTTTAGGAGAACCAGATCCAGTAAGGGCAAGGTGGGAGAGTTAAAAGTGAATACTATTTAGGTTAAGAGGGGGTTCAAGTTTAGCTAAAGGGATAACAATGGGAATGTTAGGTTCATTAGGGGTATCATCATCCAATAATAGGAGAAAACATTTAGGCTAACAATGATGGCCAAATGTATATTTAAAGTCCAAATTATAACATAAACCTTATGCACGACATTCTTGCATTTAGGTATGGGTTAAGCATTTAATGGGAAACTGGGATTTCAGGGTAAGTCAAAGGCCTGTAGTGATGGAAGATAATGGTTAAGAAGGTAAGTGTTTTTGGATAATAGGAGAAGAAGTATAAGTGAAGTGTGGCTTTGAAGGTCGTGGGAAGGTTGAGGTGGGTGAGGTATCTAGGTATTTATTCTCAACGAGTTTGGCCAAGCTAGCATGGGTTATAAAATAAGGTTTTAAAATGCTAAGTTCATGTAGAATTTCTAGTTTTAGACCAGAGAGGAAGAAATTTAATATAACTTTTGGAGTAAGACCCACAATTTGGTTATAAAGGTGTTCAAAAACCTATTGGTAGGAAGAAACTGTGGAGGTTTGCTTGAGCTTAAAAAGGGCGGCCTAGTGGTTTTCATAAGAAGGGCCAAAATGGACCTCTAAAGCGCACAAAAGCATCCTAAGTGGAAATTTGTTGGTTAGTGTACATCCACTTGTACCAGCTAAGGGCATCTCCCTTCATGTAAAAAGAAATGAAATCTAGACATTGAGGAGGGACCTAGTGAAGGGTGACGAACTGATCAGCTTAAAGAAGCCAATCAAGTGGATCCAATCCATCAAAGGGTAAAAGTTGTAGTTTGAGTGGGCGAATGGTATTTGGGATTTGTGGTTCGACAGGTATAGGTAAGGTAGTAAAAGGGTTGTTAGGTGTAGGTTGCGTAAACAATAGCTAGGTGAAAATGGGTTAGGAGGGGGAAATGGATTGAGAGGTAGTACGGGTAGAAAAAAGTAAATGGAGATGAAATAGGAGATGAAGATGATACTGGAAAGGTATTACGATGCCATCAGGAGAAACATTGCAGCTGGGATGTGGGATAAGGATTGATGATTAGGTGGGTATGAGGGCAAGTTGATTAAGGACGATAACTAGCACCCCGAAGACAACCTCATGGCGAGCATCCATGGTGGCCACGAGTCTTTCATATTGTGCATCTTGAAATTTTTGTAGTGATTGCATTCTCTTAGTATTGAGAGGAGGGCTTCTTCCATTGAAGGTTTGAGAGGCGTGGAAGCAAATGAAAACACCAAATTAATAATATTTAGGATAAAATTCTTATTAATGAAGCAACAGGAGGAAAAATAAAATTAGGAAAAATTTTCTCTTTGATTTTTTTCATAATCATTCAGGTCTCCATAAAGACTCACAAGCTAAAATGAGTCAAAAGGAATTAGACCCAACAATTTAAAATTAAAAAACAGTTATTTTAATTAATAAAAGATTATTAAAAAATAAAATCCTTCATCTATCATAATCTGTCTGGCTTAACTGGCTTATCATAATATTTGTATAGATATATTAAAAATTTCTTTACAACTATATTTTCATAAATTCGAAGCAGAGATCACTATTTTCTTACTAATTACCCGCTGTGCTGTGTATGCCGAATTTTTAATGTATATACCAATCAATAAAAAAAATAAAGTAAACCCATTCATAGCAACAAATAAATGGAAAATCCAGCCAAACAGGACAAGTGATAAGCTTTTAAATGGATTATCTAACAGATAGACACGAACGATATACAATACAATGAACCACAAATAAATATCCACGTCACAATTCATTGACTGGTAAACGAAATTGTTGAATGAAAATTACAAAATGATTTTTTCACGCTAAACATTCACATTCACATTCACATTCACATTAATTATCAAATCTCCAAACATATTCAAACTAAGCAAATCAAGTCGTAGAAAAATAAAAGAATCAGAGAATATCGGTATGTAAACAATTTTGAGGTATATGCAAAGTAATTAAAATACACGTGTACATTCTGCATCTTCAAGAAGTTTTTCAAGGCTTTGGTGGTTCTGCTTGCTTCTCAACTACTGCAGCAGTTTCTGCATGTTTCTGATCTTCCTGATCTTTAGCAGCAGGTTCAGCTTCCACCTTTGGTGCTTCTGGCTCATTTTTCTCACTTGTTGTTTCTATCACTTGTGCAGGTTTCTCCTCTTCCTTCTTTTCTTCTTCAACCACTATCTCCCTCTCTTTCACACCACCACTTGTTTCTTCTTTTTCTTCTTCTGTTTTGATGGCTGCAACAGGGTCTTCTTCAACTTTCTCTTTCTCTTCTGTTACAATGAAAGTTGACACTTTCTCAAAAACAAACAGAACCGGGCCTGAAACCAAGGCTGGTCCAAACTTTGAAGATGCTTCTGATGCTGCTTTTGATCCAGGGAAATCTGAAATATATCCACTCGGTTAATTAAGCAGATTTATTCATAATTAATCTCTTAAAAATAATAAGAGATCAGATGTACACATTTTTTATGCAAATAAAAAGGTTATTGATACTTTACCAATTTTAGCAAGCTCCTCTAAGAACTTGTGAACCGCTGTAGAGTGCTTCTTTAGCCCTGCTTCACCGCGTTCTTTAACCAAACTCTGTAAGATGATAAAGAGTTTAAACAAGGGCCTTATAAATCAATATTTGTGAACTGGGCTCTTAACTTTTCTTCATGTTTTCTAGTTTATATATATATATATATATATAGACACACACACACACACACACACATCTCACTACGATCTCACAGAAAAGAACTCCAGTTCCAGTCTTGGAAAGAATATCAGTTAAGAAAGCAAGTTTCAGTCTGCTCAAGGCCGGATAGGATGCATGAAACAAAAAGGAAAACAACGTGTGTGTTTCCTCACCTTGATTTCAGTTGATGAAGCCTCATAAATTTCAAGTACTTTTGTTTGAAGTTCAGTCTTATTTTCTTCAAAGGTTTTGTTGTATACCTCCTAACCAAAATACCAAAGCATACACAGTACATGAACAGCTGTTTCTTTTTCAACACATATAAGAAAAACGAAGGTTTAAACAAAAAGCAAACCGTGAATAGTGACAGATAGGTACATAAGGTTGAAAAGCTGATTAGAAGGCAAACCTTGGAGTCATCAAAGGATTTGGAGGCTTCAGCAGCAGCAGCTTTTTTGGTACTGTTTTTCTCAAAGGCTTTCTTGATCTTGGGAAGAACCTTAGACTTCCAGTATCCCATGTTTTCCCGTGGTAAGGAATGAAACTATCAAAGTCGAACTGAATGCAAGCCACTTGTCTTTCCAAAATAACAGACACAGCACATATATAAATTAAGTTATTAATAATGCCACCAATCCAGCACACTATACATACGTCCAAGTTACAACTAAATAAAAGTTAATTTTTTTAAAATAAAAAATAATTATTAAAAAATGAATTTTAATATGATGATAATTGTTTAAGGTAGAAACAGCAATGGTTAAACCGAAATTGGAACCTAATTACGTGGTTGCCCATTCATGCCAGCCAAACTTTACTGCTCAAATGACTTTCACAGCCATCTCATGTCGGGCCATGCAGCTAGTATGATACGTTGACGTCAAACATGATCCGAGGGCAAAATTGTAAATGACAAGTATTTAGGTCTAACAGATATGATTAACATGCTTGGAACACAAGGTGTTGGTGGTAATTATGTAGGGAACCAGAGGGACATAAAAGGGAACCAAACTTTTGTGGGGGAAATGACAGTTGGCAATCAACTTATTCAATATCAGATGTGGGTCCCTTCCATTTTGTATTTATGTTATCTATCATTTTGTTAGTTTTAATACCTCTGATGGTGATCTGTAACTCATGATTTTTGTTCTGTGTGCTGTTCAGGACAAAAATGCGTTTCTGTTCCTCAAATCAAACTTGGCACATGGCTTAGCTGGTCCTGTACAAACCCTTTTTCGTTTAGAACACAGAAATGAACATTGTTTGTAGATTAAGGTTTGGCCTTGCTGGGTTACCAGTTTCGCCTCCCTAACCAACATGATAACCGAAATTAGAGCAGATTCTGGTGTGGACAAAACTACACTGATACTTCGAAAACTTGCACGGTAGTACCATATTGTATGCTTTTCACTTTCTCTGAAAAATGACTCCTACCTCTTTCAAAACCAAGGGATTCAGATCCTTAATTTGATAATACCAGTTGTAATATTAAAAAAAAAAAAAAAGATAAATAATTAGGTTACGTATGATATAACGGATAAGTGGTTAACAATAACGTAGGAAAATAAAACACCCACGTCATGTTAAATTGATATGAATATATTATATGTAGTTATTAGGATCCATTTCGCAAAATAAATATATATTTCATGATTTGTTATTTATAACTTATGACTTTTTAATTAATTTATATAATTTATAATTTTTTAAGAAACTTATTGAAATAGACTTGTTTAATAAAAATTAATTTAAATTATGTTAAATAATTTTAAAAGATATATAATATTATGATAAAAACTATCAACAAAATGATAAAAATAACAATTAAATAATTTATAAAAAAAATTTATAACTTTTAAAAAATCATAAATTTTTTTAAATAGTTTTCCAAAAACTGAAGTTTATAACATTTTAAAAATTATAAACTCCTCATTTTTTATATTAACCAAACTTAAACAATAGACGTATTTTTATGTTGAGCGAAAAATTTGATTACTGTTCTAACAGATTAAGCTGTTGACGGTTGAAGCTGGCCACTTCATCATCACTAAACTATTCCAGACTACAATAAATTCAATTAGAATTTTTTTTTAAAAAAAAAAGTCAGCATAACTCTTAAATCAGCATCACTGCAAATACAAAAATCTAATTACAAACATATTACCTAACAATAGCAAATATTTATCTTCCTCTCCTCCAAATTGGCTAGCCAACAAAATAGTTCATACCAATTGAAGAACACCCTTCCGAGCTTCCTCATTTGAAGCTTCTAGGTAAAAGAAAATAGGTAAGATGGATTGGTGTTGGCAAATGGGTTGCTACCCGTTTGTGACCACATTTATCCTAAACATTAAAAATCAAATTAACTGATACAAAGGACAAGTAGGTATCGAATAAAAAATGTTATGAAAATCAATGAGGATCAATCCAGGAAAAATGTAAATCTCTTAATTGGTCTCAATTATATATATTTGAACACAACACTCAGTACTCAATTAATCACCCTTCTGGCAGCTGATATGCATCTCTCTTGACTAGTATACTGATAATAAAAAAAAATATTACCCCATTTTTTTTGACAAGGTGACAACTAAAAGAAACAAACTAAAACCCAAGGCTGTTCTTTTGTTAAATCAATTGCCCCCCTTTTTCTCTAATTTCTAGATTCGATTGCCTTGCACAGGTCCATCTGATCAGTTTTCCAGTATAAATAATATAGCCATCAGATAAGGAACCAATTAGCAGCTCAAGACACGACAAAGTCAACCATCAGGTCACCGCAATAACTGAACGATCATGCAGTGATTTCCAACTTCTTTCATCATTAAGTTGTCATCAATCAATGACGTAATTAGGAGCCACCGCTAAAATTCGATCATTTCTAGATATCGGTGCAGATTGCTCTGCACCAGCTTCTGCTGCTGCTTGTCTTCCATCATCTACCACTATCAAATAGCCCTCTCTTCGAATTAAACTCTGCAGTACAAGTGGCTTATTTAGTCAATACGTGTGTCGATAATATTCTGAATTATTGAAACCATGTTAAACAGAAGTATACCTCTATAATAGCTTTGATTTTGGAAACTTCAGCTTCTACCTCCTCCATAGAACTGTAATTGTTTTTCTCATTTTGTTGGTCTACATACCATCGAATCAAATCTCGTTGCCTCATCCCAGCCAAACCAGTTCCTGAAATTTAATAAGCCCGCAGAAATCTCACTTTTTAGAATAATATAATAGGTAACATTGAACACCTCTAATACCATGGCAAAGAGTTAGTTCATATACATAAATCGTGATGCACACCAAAAAGAGGGGTATTCATAGTTTCAGAGCCTGTGTAAATTACAGGTTTCAGGTCCATTAAACCGAAGACTAATTAATTGAACATTTAAAAACTTTCTTGATGTTCAGATGTTAAATAGCAAATTGCAATGGTTATAAGTGACCACCTTCTCGCAAAGCGGTTTCTTCGTGCTGTCTAAGACACACGATAAGGGCCCTGGTAACTCTCTGAAAGTATTCATCACTGATAACGAGTTTCTTCCCTTGGGGTTTTGATCCATCTGCTGGGTTTCCTGCAAGATATAATTAACCAATGCATAACTAAGCTCGTTTACAAAGATAGATTATTTGAAGGCATGCAAGATATAATCAACCAATGCATAATTAAGCTCGTTTACAAAGATAGATTATTTAAGGCCAAACGGGTCAGAGACAACTCACCATCAGTTCCAGCAGTTCGTTTCTCCCCTTGGGTGCCATCAGCAGGATTTCCTACAAGATCATTAAACCAACGTATAATAATTAAGTTTCTTCATCAAGATATATGATTTCAAGGTAAAGTGGGTTTGAGAAACCTCACCATCAGCACCTGCAGGTTGCTGGGCTGTAGAGTTGCCCACTTGATCATTAGCATCTCTATTATTATCATTTCCATCGCCACTACCTGTGCCATCATCCTGGTTTTCTTGTTGAAACTCAGACAGATCAATTTCACTGGACTCCACACTGCAGTAAAAAGTAAATTGCAATTATCGCCAAAGCTAGTTCTCAAAATATGAACCGAAAAAGGTAAGCAGGAAATCTTTTGGTACCTTATTATGGAAGTTTTCAACAGTTTTACTGCTAGGCGAACATGACGAGGTTGTACCTGATACAAGATTTTATTTAGACCACACAAAGAAATACACAATAAATGCATACTGACAAGCCTCAGAAAGCTTGAAGCACCTGATTTTCCAAATGACACCGTGCAATGGCCTCTGACAGCCTGATTAAAGCCTCCAACTGCCTAACTGTCATACGATATGCAACCCTAGTTCCAGGATTTGTATCACCTCTACGGAGAGCCACATAAGATTCCACTAGTAATTTTCTGGCATCTGATGTGAGCTGCATTAACCAGGCTATATAAGTAAGCAGCACAGGCAAAGCTTTTACCCACGCAGAAAAACACTTGATTGATCCAAAAGACAAATGAGTCACTAACCTTTGGTTTAAGAGTTTTTGCATAAGCTATATAACGCTTCAATTCTGCTGTCGTGAATGCTGGAGCAAGAGCACTTTCACGTTTTTGATGAACTCTCACGATATGATGAGCTATGTGGTAATCTGTCTGATCATCTGGGTCGTCAATCATAACATATACAAGATCAAACCTGGAAAGTATAGCTGGTGGAAGAGCCACGTTGTACTGCAAAATGAAGAGCAAAAAAATTAAAGCAATTAGGAAAAGTTTTACTTATGGAAAACAGTAGCCAAGTACCAAAACATCTTACCTTAAGTGGCTTAGTCTTGTCATAGCGCCCCCCAGCGGGGTTGGCAGCAGCAAGAATGGAAGTACGAGCATTAAGTGTTGCTTGAATTCCTGCTTTTGTGATACTAATAGTCTGCTGTTCCATGGCTTCATGTATTGCAACCTTAAATCCAATCAAATATGAGATACTTGCCAATCAATGACCATGGGATGCAAGTCAGAAAAACATTCACCTCTTACCTGATCTTTGACATCCATCTTGTCAAATTCATCAATACAACAAATGCCATTGTCCGCAAGCATTAAAGCTCCAGCCTGACAACAAAAGTTTACCATGTAAGAAAACAAGAGATGCAAATATATTAAAACCTTCTCTCTCTTGCAGTTCTTTTAAGACCCACTCAGACAGTATATTAAGTCATATTTCACGAATAGTTCCTATGCTATCCTATATATGACCAGATAAATGCAAAATTCTCATTGTTACATCACACGGACAACTTGACATGACTAGAATTGACAATCCAAGATAAGTATCTAGGTAGACAAACATGTAGCATGGGTTGAAGTAAAGAGGACCAAAATACCTGTTCAAACTGAACTGTTTGTAAGCAAGTACGTAATAGTATTTTATAATTACATGATTTAATTTTTCCCTGGGTGTAATATCTGAATAAATTAATTCTAATGCTCTTAGGGTGCTTTAACAAGAGAGATGAAAAGTTGAGCCAGTTTAATCTAACTCAAACTAGGAAATGCTACACATCTGTTTACCATTTTAAATTCAATAAAACATAAAAACAAATATATGGCGCAGTAAAACACAAATGGCAAGAAATCATAAAAGTTCATAAATGGATAGGAACTTGGAAATATCTCCCTGTGCAGCGCATCCAGCTGCCTCAACTTAGTGTGCAACTAATTTGTATATTGTACACTTCCAGTAAGTACAGATGCCAGATATCACTGACCTCAATACAAAACTCCCCAGTTTCTGGTTCCTTGGCAACAGTTGCCGTCAAGCCAGCGGCAGATGATGATTTTCCAGATGTATACACAGATCTTGGAACTATGCCTGAAGTATACCTGAAATGGTAAAGTAGGATACATAACCATCCAATTTGCACAAACCAATATAAATAAACCATCAAAAAGGAACAAGGGAGTACTTAAGAAATTGAGATTTTGCACAGCTGGGATCTCCAACAATACAAACGTTTATGTCTCCTCTGAGGTTGATGCCTTCATGAGTAAATTTGTGAACACCACCCATAAGCATAAGAAGGATTGCTCGCTTTATATCTTGATGACCAAAAACAGCTGGAGAAACACTTTCAACAAGTTTGGTGAAGAAATCTGGAGTGTTCCTCATTCGTTGAATTTCATCCATTTCTTGTGCCTGTCAAATCAACCAGCCAGATAAAGGGTTAACTATTCTTTCTCATATATGAAAGAAAACTGACCAAAACATTATGCTTATCTAGTGGTAGAAAAATTATCAGATTCAGAAGTGCAGCAGACAATTAAAAGGAAGAGCCAATGGACTGGGAAAATCCAAAATATGTTTTACATAGAAAAGAAAGACTGATAAATCTTGAAGTTGAAGTTGGGGGAATAGCAATCAACCTAAAATTGTAACATGATTAATGCAATTGGAAACAGCACTTGATGCTAAGTTGTTGATTAAAGTAAAACTAACTATGGATCTTTGCATCAACATGAATATTCAACAAGTTTTCATATCAGATGGAATGGGAGACCAGTCACAACAGCTGACAGTATCAAATATAAACCACATCATGACATCATAATGCATATAGATGAAGTGCATTGTGAACTGACAGTAAACTTCGGATCATCTTCATTGCCATCATTCCTTTTATTCCGGATGTCTGTTTCTCTTCTACCATCACAAATCTGAAAGAAAACATTCAAAAATCACTTATGTCACAAAACCCTTATCACATAACATACCATTATTGAGCCACAAATAACCAACCTGAACAGAGTTGGCAATAAAAGCTAGACGATAGGAGAGGTCTCTGACTCCCAAAGCCCTAAGGCCCCTCACACCTTCATTCCCAGCTGCTGAACCCTTGCGTTGAGAAGCTTCACGCCGGCATTCTGATCTCTCTCCAGGGGATGCCAATGCCAGTATGTCAGGTATAGCAACTACAGTACCTGTGAAAATCACCCTGCAAGGGGGGAGAACACAATTGGTTATTCTGACTTTCATATTGTAACAAGCAAAAGTATCGCTACATTGACTAGATTTAAGAAAAGTTTGGGGCAAGAAAAGTCTCACGTGTCACCAGCCCTGGCCTGTTCCACAATCTCATGACGAAGAATAACATCCAATGATCTAGGCAGAGAACCTGCGGGTATTTCTTTGGATGTCTCCTGCATTCTAACCCTTTGCCAGTCAGCAAATTTGCTCTCTTGGCGCAGCAATGCCCACTTTGTTCGATTGTTACAGGTGGCATTTACACAAATTGTTGGCTGCAGGGTGGCATGACAAATAACAATGAATTATACTCCAACACCAAACAAGCAGATAACTAGATACAGATAAATATGACAAGAATCAAAATTTGTTTTAAAAATAATGATAATCATATCTATTAATCACCTCAGTGTACTTGAATTGTTGTTCAACATTCTTTATAATCCCACCACAATCCAAGCACTTGAAATTCCCTTGGAGAAGCTCAGGTCTAACCTCACTTGTCCTTGTCACCACTCCAGTGACAGATACAAGCCTTCCAATTTCTGATGTAGTCAATTCCCTTAACCTGCAGATGGGTAGATTTGGTGGTGAACAACACACATAACACATAGACATTCAAATCCACTGAGAAATCACTCACTGAACATACCAGTAAAACTAATAACATGATTAAAAAAAATAAAACAAATTGAGAGTAAAATTTGGAATGGAAAATGAAGAGACCGCTTAATAATCGGAATGTTGTAGAACGCGAGGTTGATATCCTTGTTGTTATCATCAGACATGAAGGTTGGCTTGAGCTCCAACACAAACCTCTTGCAAGCGCTTCTCAAATAAGGTTCAAACCTGTCAGAATTCAGAAACAAAAAAAAATCTAAGTGCCCCCAAAATCTTTTTAAAAAGCTTTAGGGTTTAAAGGAAATTTTTAAAAAAAAACCTCAAATATTCATCGGAGATAGCTTGCTGGAGAAGATCGCTGAATCTGATGACATGGTCGAAATCTATGAACATGGTGAAGTTGTTGGATTCGCCGGCGTTTCTGTCAGTCGCTTCGAACTCCGCTTCGTAATGAGGCCCGGGTCGGTTCCCAGATCTGAAGCTGTTGATTCGGGTCAAACGAAAAACACAGTTAATTATCTGTTTGAATATGAAAGCAGAAGGAGAAGAAGAAGAAGAAGAAGAAGAATGAGAAGAAATAGAATAGAACCTTTTGAGAAATTCTAAGAAAGCGTTCTCTACCCCAACGGCTTTCTCATCGACCACGAAACCACTATATGCTTCCATCTTGGAACTTTCTTCTTCTTCTGATTCGAAACTCCGAAACCTCTTACTTTGAAATTCGGCTTCTCAGTTATCGTTTCGCACCAACAAATGCGCATGCGCTCTCTCTCTCTGTCTCTCTTTCAATGGCGCCAAAAGAATAAAGAGAAGAACCAACATCTTCCCGCCAAAACTTCACCCTATTGGGCCTCTCTGATTTGGGCCTCTGTGTTGGACTCGGGAACTTAAATCCATATGTATAAAATCTGTCTACATCATGCGGCACTGTTTCCCGCTCTTCACTTCAACCCTTTCCATTCCAAATTCACAAAATAAGTTACAAACCTTTTTTTTAGATAATCAACAAACTTTTTAATATTTAATGATAATGATATATTATATTATATTATAATGATGATGATAATCTGTATGAATTTTTCAAACCTTCTAATGTGACATTTTTAAAACAGTTTTTTTAATCATATAAATATTATTTTTCATTTTATACTTTTATATATTATTTAAATATTATTTATAATGTTCAAATATTTTTTATAATAATTATAAAAAATATATAATAAAATAGAACAATGGTTTACTATTTACATATAATTAAAAAAATTATTTTTACTTTTTCTCTTGATTATATTTTTTATTTTATCTCATATCAATTACATTTCTTTTTTTTTAAGATTGCTCTGTAACATCCCCAATGTTAAATTTAAATTATTTTACTGCATAATAATTTATTTGAAATAAATTAAATTATTGTAGATTAATTAGAAAATTTTTTAAAATTATTATAAATTAATTGAGAATTGTTTTGAGGTAATAAATTTGAATAAATTAATTTTATAACATCCTAAAAATTTTAAATTTGGGAAATTCGATAATTAAAATTAATAAATTAGGTTGTGAGAAATATTAGAAAAGACAATATTTAGAATTACACTAATTAAATTTACTAATTTCATTAACCCCTAAAAATTTCAACCTTTTAGTAAATCCTTTTACTCGTTCTTTTATATAATTCTTTCGAACACTTACACCCTCCTCTTGACAAAAATCAGTTTTCTCTTCCTCCTTAACCCATCACCATCCTTACGCCATTCACCTTCTCTTTTTTTCCCCTCCGTCAACTCCTTTATGCCATCATTTATTAGGTCAGCCACCAAGTTTTGCTCTTGCAATCGAGGTAAATGCATGTGTATTTGTTTTTCCTTTTCTCCCTTGCCTTCCCTCCTTCCTCACATTCGGGTTCCACCATGTGCATGTGGGTAAAAATGGGTTTTCTTTCCATCCTAGTTTCAGACCGAGAACTACAGGGGAAAAAGGAATGGAGCTTGAGCCACCACTAATATACATTGTAAGAAGAAAAAGCCACAAAAGTGGGCTTAAGCTTGGGGGACCACCAAGAGTTTTATTTGGAAACTTTGGGCGTTTTTAGTGTTGCTTCGGAGGCCATCGGTTGGTGTTTGGGGCATCGAAACCAAATCGGAGGGTTATCGAAAAGTGGAACGACATTTCGGTAAGTTGTTATCTTTCGAAACCATGGCGGATTCCCTATCTAAGTTCCAAAAAATTGTTAAATATGATTATAGGATAGTTAATATAATTATTTGATATTTTAGGAAATCTTATTAAGGCGTTGTCGTTGTTCGGGAACCTTTAAGCTTTGTATTAATGTATATTTGCTAAATTCAGAATTTTGAAATAGTAAAAGATGATGATCAAAAGATGTTGCAGTGGTCAATAGCTAAAACCGTAGAGCCAAATTCACTGTAAGGTAAGTCTAACGTACGAGGGGATTACTAGTTGAATAATAAATAGGGATTTGATTTTGGGGTTATGGGTTAGATTAAAATTTTACTTGTTTTTGTGATATAGTATCTTTCTAATTTTTGTTTGGTGATGAAAGAAACCTGTTTAGCCTCAAACCTTATTATTTATGTAATGGTTTGATCAAAATGTTTTATAAACGAAATTGTATTAATATACCAACCTGTGATTAGTGTTGAAAATAAGGTTGGTGATATATAAATGTAATGTATGCTAAAAAAAATACGGTGGATGTATAATGATTGCCAGATATACCTATGATGTTATATGTTGTTAAGGAAATGGTTACATACTTTTTTGTTCTCTTGTGTTAGTCCGTAGGGTTATTGTAAAAAAGGAATGTTATGTGATGAACTAATGGTAGATGGATCTAATGGCTTTATATATAGGAAGTGTGTAGATTCTTGTCGTGTTGTAAACTAAAATGGAATAATACTGATCTCGGCCTTGTAGCAATTGGAATGGATGATTATTGTTGAGTTGATATTATGGAATGGTCTAGAAAAGTAGGCTATGATGTCAATATTGATATTGTTTACGCGCTATGGTTCGCATCTCATGCATTGATTGCATTCATGACATCATATGCATTACCAGCACTGGTTTGCTAAGGAGACTGTCACGATTATAGTGCTTTAGTTCACTGTGTAGTCTGTAGCATGTTGCTTTTGAGGCTATCGATTATAGTGTCATGGTTCACTGGTAGTCCTCGAGTACCACTGTAACACCCCCTTATATACACGAGGTATATATGTATTCTTCTTGCTTTTTTAAAAAAAAAACTTTTAGAAAGATATACATATTTATCACTCTTTATCTCGCGTATACAAGGACATATATATCTGATTTCCTTTAAATATTGAAAGTAAAAAAAACA
Organism: Clitoria ternatea; assembly: GCA_037962975.1. Lineage (NCBI taxonomy): Eukaryota > Viridiplantae > Streptophyta > Magnoliopsida > Fabales > Fabaceae > Clitoria > Clitoria ternatea. Next base: position 278,069,635 of record CM075671.1, read on the forward strand.
TTGTCTTTCAATATTTGTCCATAATGACAAAATAATTTATAGAAATCATAAGTGATAAATCATTACAGTATTATATCCGAATGAGAAAGTTTATCAAAGTTTAACATTTACCTTGTTACAATTATCTAACTTGATATTGTAATAAGGCAAAGTAAAACTAAACTATACCTCAACTACAAATGTGACCAATCATTTTCTAGTCCTTGAACCATCGAGTTTTTGAATCTTACGCTTGTCATATCTCTCTATCTATCTCATTGAGGATGAGACCACTTTACCCTCTTGTAATTACACATCCTTCCATCTTGAACTGCTAGCTATATATCATATAACATATATTTTGGACACAAAAATTCAAACAATAAGGAGTGAGAAACAAAATATAATATATTACAGATAAGACATAAGCATAAGGGTTTTCACAAATCAATATAATAATATCAGTCATAATCTCATACACAATCAGTTATGAATATAGAGTTTCCATATACATAACACTTATATTTTCATTCACAACCACCCACATAGAATGTCACAATCATATGAATGTTATGTAATGCTTATGCTACTATCTCATTCAGTTTATGCATGTGGGCCCTTAATGTTTTAATTTGCACCGGGCCAACCAGGAGTTTACATTGTTCCATAATTTCGGAAAATAATAACATCAATGCCTTCATGGCATATGAACAGCTCAACTAGCATGGAAACACTTAGAGACTAATCAAATTGAGAAGGTTTTTATTGTGAAAGTACCCGACACTAGGGAGCGGCCCCAGGTCACCTGAAGCACCCTTTCACACCCTCTTATCCCAAGGCTCGCAATTAAGCCTCCTCTAATGTATCATCGGTTTCTATAATCCGTTCCCGGGCAATATCACATCTCATTCCTCTTTAATGATTCATGATGCATGAACTACTCGCGTGTTGAGTTGGTTAAGACTTTTAGAAACTCAAGTATAAATTATATCTTCGGGGCCTACAAATAACAACATAGCCACCCCGATAAACTGCACATTTCCAAACTCTTAAATAAGTTCTGCCACACGTAGAAGAATTTCAGTATAGTTTTCTTTATCATTCATAAATCAATATTATTGTGATTTGAGTTTCAAAGTCTTAATATATATTCTAAACCTTCTTTAGAGCATTTATAGGAAATTAATTTACTTTAGACACGAGTTTAAATTATCGATCTTTTTCCATCTATAATTATAATACTTGAAAAATATATAATAAAACACTTTTAAAATTATTATTTTTTAAAGTTTAAAATGAAATATTATTGAAGTATCTTATTTCCATTTGAGAATCAGATATTTTAATATATATACATATATGAGTATATTATTTTCATAAAACAATTTCTTTTTCTTTTTTTTATAACTAAAAATTATTCTAAAATTTAATTAAATAATTTATTTTGAAAGATAAAAGTAAGTTATAGAAATTATATACTTTTATTGAAAATTAAGAAAAATTTCTTAACAATAATTCTGAATAAACATTGAGAAATTATTATAAATATTTTCTTTTAAAGTAATACTGTAAAGAGTAAGGAATAAGTATATTCTTACTGAGTTTTAGCTTTGCGTCTGTTTGTTATATGCTCAAACTTCACATCACAAGATCATCAATCACTCATCAATCACAATCAAGTATTGTAATATCATCAATCACAATCAAATATCATCAATCACCAATATTATCAATCATAATCAAATCAAATAAATATCATTCATAAATATTATAATTTAAAGTTTAACAGTTATTTAATTTAATAAACTTAATTCCAAGCCCTTATAGTTTATTCCTCGAATAGGTCTATGCAAGTCCGTATAATTCAATCCTTGCATAAGTTTAGTTTAGTCCATATAGGTCGTAATACTCCAAGTCCTTGCATACGTTTAGTCCAGTTCGTATAGGTTATAAAAGTCCAGATCCTTGCATATGTATTTTAGAGTAAGTTACACAAGATACTTAATTTAAAATTTATTATTTTAAAATAATAGTATTATTAAATTTTAAAAAGAGTAAGGGACTCATCCCATTATTCTTATATCTTTCCATATTATATTTTTATCTCACTTCCCCTACCTGGAATTGCTACCAAAAGTGAATTTGCTTTGTGCCTCCGAGTTCTACAAAAAAATATTAATACTAATTTATTTCAGTATAGGCATACGATGAAAATTAAGATTACTATCGGAAATGATAAATAGTAATTATGCATAGTAAAAGTAATGGTAAATAATAAATCATCAATAGTAATGGTAATTAGTAATTTTTTGAATAGTCACACTAAATAGTAAATCATGAATAGTAATGGTAAATAGTAAATTTTGAATAGTAACGGTAAATAGTAAATTTTAAATAGTAACGGTAAATAATAAATTTTAAATAGTAATAGTAACTAATAAATTTTGAATAATAACGGTAAATAATAAAATTTGAATAATAACAGTAAATGGTAAAGTGTGAATAGTAATAGTAAATTGTAAAAATAACATACTGGTAATTTTTTACTATAGTAACTTATTCATAATAGTAATAACATATTAATAGTTTATGAGTACTAAAAAAAATAATCAAGATAATCATAAAAAGAATATAGAAGAAAGATGTTATTACCTTACACCTCCGACAGAACCTCTTTTTACCAAAAGAATTTACTCCTCACTAATTTCTTACGCACTATCTCTCTAGATTCTCTCTCTAATTTTGGTGTGGAAATGTTGTAAATGAGCCATCTATTTATAGGAAGAGAATTTTACTATTTAAGATTACTTAATTATTTATTTTACTATTCATGATAGAAGTATTTACTAACTGGTCACTATTTATAATGTAAGTATTTACCCACCGATCACTATTCATGATGTAAGTATTTACCAACCAGTCACTATTCATAATGTAAGTATTTACCCACCGGTGACTATTCATGATGTAAGTATTTACCAACCGATGATGTAAGCAATAAGTAAGCGATGATATCGGCTGTGACATTTTGATTATTAGATAAAAGGTTAAGGGTATTTTGGTCATTTTCTCAAAAATTTAAAAAATTCCAGAAAATCATAAATAATGCATAGATCAAAAAGTTCTAAAGAATCATATTCTAATTCCTTCAAATTTTTATTTTAAAATTCTAATAAGAGTTAAATCTTAAATATGTAAAAACATAAATATAAGAACATAAAATAAAAATTGTGAATAATAAAGATATTAAAAATTCTTAATATAATTTCCTTAATTAGTGAATACTAATTAAGTCATTTTAAAATCTGCGTTCAATATATATATATATATATATATATATATATTTTTATTTTATTATTTTAAAAAATAATTATATATAAATACCAAAATTTTATAAAAATATTAATTAGTTAAAAATCAACTAACTAACAGTAAGTATTTTCTCATTAAAGAGATATTAATATCTATTTTCTATTTAAGTAGAAAATAGGATGTTACAACCACCGCTTATAGTGTTTTGGTTCACTGTGTGGTTTATATCTCATATATAAACATGGTTTTTTTAAATAATCGTGGTTATATCTTTTAAGTTTGTGTTTTTTTTCTTTTTCATTATAACAGTCTCGTGCGTTATTCCAAGTCTTTCTCTAAAACCTTGCTCCCTTCTTTCTCTCTGTTTTCTCTTTCGCGCGACATTGTTGTTCCCGTTTATACTCCAACACGTAAGTATACCTTCTCCCTGCACTGCTCATTGTTGTTCTCATTATTCATAAGTGTTATTCCCGTTGCGAATCGTGTTCCCGTTCCCGTTACGAACTGTGTTCTCATTCTAAGCCTTTCATTTATTTGTGAAGGCTCTATTCACGTTCTTGTTCGTCATCATAATTGTGCTACCACGCTAACACTGTCTCCAACAAGTATGTAATGCTTCTTTATCTTTTTTGCTTTATGAAAAAAGAGTGAAAACTTAAAATAATAATAGCATCTCTTGCTACCAAGTGGGTGACAATGTGAATAGCTGTAGTTTTTTTTATAAAATAGTTATCTTAGCTTTTGTTTCTCTACCTGACAAATAATAATAATATCTCTTGCTATTAATGGGTGACAATGTGAATAGTCGTAGCTTTTAAAAAATAATTATCTTAGCCTTTCTTCCTCTATTGGATAAATAATAATAGTATTTTGGATAACAATCAAGACCATAACTCATCAAGAGTTAGTGGAAAAATGAAAAACGAATCAAAATTTGCATGACCTGTTGGAAGAAAATCAATTGATAAATGAAAATGAAATTCATTCGCTTCTAATTTTATTGATTAATTGATTTAATTGCCGTAAGTAGTTTAAAATTTCTTTGCCTTGCATGAGTGAACCATAGATTCCCGTTTGAGATTTGACATAAATAGTAATTAAATTAATTAATTTCATCGTTTGTGTTGAATCTTGAATTGTCTGTTTGGACAGTTTGAGATGAACATTTTTTTATACATCATTGTTATGTACAAGTTAGGACTTATTTAAAATTTCATATAGTTGGATTTGTTAGAGCATGAAGGATTGCTTATACTATGTTGGTTAGAAATGCCTTTCCTGTCTTCATTTTTTGACATTGTGGTCTACTTAATCATCCATTTGGTGAAGGAGGTTAGATTGTGTGGTCCAGTGTTCTTGAGGTAAATGTATCCCGTTGAGCGATGCATGAAAATATTGAAAGGGTATATGAAGAACCAACGTCGGCTCAAAGCATCGATTATTGAAAGGTATATTGCAGAGTAAACAACTGAGTTTGCACTGATTATTTGTCACACTCTGAAAGCGTCGGTATTCCGAAGACTTGTCATGATGGGCGATTGGATGGGAAAGGTACGATTGACAAAAAATGAAGAACATGCCACATGATGAAGTACTTTAAGCACATTTGTATATTTTGAACAACACGGACAAGGTGCTACCATATTTAACCACTCACAAGGAACTAGTGAAAAGAAACAACCCTAGAATGACTGAAAAATGAGTGTTGAACGAACACAACAAGATGTTTATGTAGTGGTTCAAAATGACCGTTATCATAGATACATATACTTTTGAAACATTACATCGACTAACACAGGGTCCCAAATTTGATGTCCTCACTTATTGTAAATATGACATAAATAACTATTTAGTCTATACAAGCACACAAGATGCCAAAAATACAGTGCAAAATATTAGAGTTATGATAGATGCATTTCTCAACTTCAAAGGACAACAACCCTATCATGGTTGAGTTATGCTATTTTGGTGTGATTAAAGATATATAGGAGGTTGATTACGGTTCTTTCATGATTCCTGTGTTTAAATGCAAATGGGTTGCGTGACGCCCTCTGTTACATCTCAATAAATTCTAAAAAGAGTTTGTAATTTTTTTCACTATATTTTTTTTACTAAAAATATGATCGTTAAAAAGAAACTATCAGAATAAATTACATACAATATTTCTGAAATACCTCATGAATATCATTAAAAAATTTTAAAGTAATTTTACATTCATCCAAAGAAAAATAAATATTAAATATTATTAGAAAGAGAGGAAACTCCATGGCCCATAATGACATTATTTATTCATTGGACCATGGTATTCATATCGAGCTCCCTTTCTAGAACGTACTATATTTACTGTCTGGATTCTTCGATCATTCCCTCTGTATGAACCATCAATTAAAACATATGAAACAAAAACACAGAGAAAGGAGTGAGAAATAGAATATAATATATTGAAAGAATTAGACATAAACAACAAAGGGTTTTCACAAATATAAGATTTATATTATCAGTCACAATCACACGCACAAACAATTATGAATGCATATGAGATGCAGTTTGGTGTTCTTAATCCACGATTCATTTTATCAATGCATGTGGGCCCTTTAAAATTTTTATTTTACACTAGGTCAATCAGGAGCTGACACTATTCTTTAAAATCTGGACAATATAACTGTCTCAATGCAAAAGAACGGCTCTACTGACATGGAAATACTTAGAGACTAGTCAGAGTGAGAAAGTTTGTTGTGAAAGTACCCGACACTAAGGAGCCACCCTAGGTCCCTTAAAGCACCCTTTCACACTCTCTCATCCTAAGGATCGTAATTGAACCTCCTCTAATGTATCCTTAGTTTCTATAATTCGTTCCCAGGCAATTTCACATGTTTTCTCTTGAGACCATTCATGATGCATGAACTATTCTTGTATTGAGTTAGTTAAGGCTTTTAGAAACTTGATTATAATATCGGGGCCTATAAATCGTGACATAGCCACCCCAGTAAACTGTACTTTTTCAAGTTCTCAAATAAGTTCTATCACACATATAAAATTTTAGTACAGTTCCTTTTCAAATCACAAATCAAATTTCATCATAATTTGAGTTTCAAAGCCTTAAATATATTTCACAACCTTCCTTAGAAAATTAAAAGGTCAATTCAAAATCAATTACTAAAAACTCGAATTTAAAATTATCAATCTTTAAAACCATAGTACTTGAAAATTTTGTATAATATTTTTATACTTTTTTGGAAAAAAATCCTATTATTATTATTATATACATATTTTTTAATAGTTTAAAGTAAAATATTAGTGAACGATCTTCTTTTCATTTAAGATTTAAATGTCTGTATATATGTATAAAAAAATTATTTTTGTAAAATAATTTCTCTTTCTTTTTATTTCTTATAAACTAACTAGAAATCTTATTTTTAGTAAATATACTTTTTTTTAAAAGATAAAAGAGATTTCCAAAAATTTATGTAGTTTCATTGAAAACTAACAAATTTCTTAAAAGTAATTTGAATAAATAAATAAATAAATAAGAGATAAGTACATTCTTACTGAGTTTTAGCTTTCCGTCACGTTTGCTACATGTTCATTCTCCATAACAATACAGAATAATCATTTACAAATCAATCAAATAAAAAATAACACAATCATTATACAAAATCTACACAATTTATTCAAGGTATCTTGATTATTAAAGTTCATTTTAAGTCGTAGTAGTCCAATTATGATGTTAGTTGGTCCATATAAAGTCCAAAATAGTCTAATGGTCATATGGGTCCATCATAGTCTAATCAGTGCAAAGGTATAACTCAGTCCATATAAGTTTAGAACAGTCCAAATCTCAATGATGCGGTATGTCAGGTTAATGAATCATCTAAATATTTTAAACTTCATGTTAGGTTAATCAATATGATTCATCCAAATCTTTTAAACTTTTGAATAAATTTTATTTATTTATTTACCTAAGATAATAATAATAATAAGTATTAATTTAAAATATAATAATTGTTCATAGTTAAAATGTAACATCCTAGGTTATTTTTGCATTTATTTTTATTCAAACAATTACCTCTTACGATAAATTTTTCCTTTTCTTGAAAATTAATCGATATTTAGTGAAAAAGCATTTATTTTTACTGACTTATTCAAGTGACAGCAGTCACAGTTAAATTAATTAAATGAGGTCTAGAAAAGAAAAGCAAGTTAATTTAAACACAACGGATGGGAGAAAGGGAAATCAGGGTTTCTCGCTTGAGCGAGGCCCCTACTCGTCTAAGCGAGATTCCAGACTCTCACTTAAACGAGGTTTCTATTCGCTTGAACGAATACCTTTCACACATCGGATTATACGCAACATGCAACCGGACTCCCAAAATTTCACTCTAAAAATGGTCCTGTGAACCCAATAGTCATTATAGCTACCATGAAAGCATATGTATTTTAAAATATAGGTTTACATCCGGTCCAGTCTTAATTAAACACAACTAATAATAATACTAAGAAGTTCTTATATACAGATATATATCTCTATAGAGAGTCACTCAAAGTCACTCGGACCCTGGCACCGATCTCCCCCTTGGCGCGACTCCATGGCTCCTTCCCCCTCCCTGTCTCTGGTTACTAAAAAAAAAGGTGCAAGGGTGAGTGTTTGGCATTGTAATTAATAGAGAATGGAACTTAACAAATATACATGCATATTTATACATACACATCAAGCATCACTTGTAAGTAAGCATACCAAAACATAGTGTATTACATACAGTAACTATATTAAACCAACTACACAATTCCATCATATTCATCACAATCACAACTGACTCTCATACAATCTGACTCCTAGTATCCGGATACTAAAGGATTGGCCTTCAGCTGGGGGTCCTACTTGACACCCCGTGAACCCTGCTTGGTTCACCGAGTCCTGCTTGACTCTCCACCTCGACCACTGGGTCCTACTTGACCACTGGGTAGCTCAACTGGGCACGAAAACCACGGGAGCCGGAAATGAGGGGCTATCATATACCGTCGGCCATCCCACACCACATAGTCATTCAACAATTTACCTTTCACATAATAATATCAATTCCCCATCACTCGGGTAGCCTGCTTGCTAACCCGACGTCACATAATACTGATCATTTCACATTAGATATCACAAGATCATACATGATAAACTCATCCACACCCGATCCTCCACTAATTAATGTACTCAGCCACACATGCACAAGCATAAACACACAACTACGTTTAGCAACATTTTCCTTAACCTGTTTACGTTACTTCAATGACCTGTATAAGAAGCGAGTCCTATTCTAATTAATTATAACCCGAACACCCCCTTACTTTGGTTCCACGCTTCGATGATCTGTTCTCTGTGTCGATTCCTTCCTCTGAGCACTGGTTTCGCAGTCTCAACTCCGTCACTCAGTCTTTCGTTGCTTAGCCTACTACCTACGGATCATAAAGTACAGCTCATCACTTCAACGCCCTTAGTTCATGGACTGCATCTGGGCTCACACTCACCAGAGGAGTGGAGAACAGCCACGAATATAGCCATGCATAGCTCTTAACAGCCAAAGAATAAAAGGAATAAGGGAATCACAATTGGAACGGATCAGTAGACTCACCTTGAAGCCTCGATCACAGGAATGAGGTTCAATTGAAGTTTAGACACAAATGGAGTCCCTCTCCAGCGCATGCAAATCAGCGTTAAGAGAGGAGAGAAAAACGAAAGAGAAGGAACAGACCAACAGCAAAGGTAACTTGTAAATAATGAAGAGGGAAGGAAGAGAATCTCCTTATATATATGTATAGCTCATGGGCAAGATCGTCTTTTCCTTTATTTTATTTGTATTCTTACTAAATTTAATCAATTTCACTATATTAAACTATTGCATAGTTATCAAATCAATTACACTTATTTATTCCCACAACGTTTAATTATTCACAATTCTCTAATACTTCGCAAGAGTATAGGCCCAATATGAATATCGGCCCCCGACGTCCTAATTTAGTGTTCATACCTCGAAAATCCGAGCTACAACCTGAGAGATCGGATACCTTATCCGTGCTCACCTCTTGGTTACCTACATCCGTTGTTTCAGTCATTATGAGGTTAATCCGGGCTATGACCCCGTGTGAGGCGCTCTCCTCACAACGGTTGGACCAGACCACTAACTCTGTCCGCTCTTCTCCTACACTCCCGATCTTTAACTCCGCCTGCTCGCGCTTCAGATACCGATCTCGACACCGGCTTTCTTATCTCTGGCTAAGACAGAACAAATATTAAATAAAACTTCTAAAACATTTACTAATCATTTCCTATTTCTTATAATTCTCATTAAAACATCAGGGATGTTACATAAAAGAAGTAGGGGACTCCTCCCATTATTGTTATGTTTTCCCATATTATATTTTTATCTAACTCCCCCTACCTCTTGTATTTGATTCGTTATGAAAAGTCTGTGCGCACCTCATCTCTGAGTTTTAAAACATAACAATTTCATTTTAGTATAGTTATAAGGTACAAGATTATTTCATAAAAACTTTATTTCTTATTTTTCTTTAAAATAATACAATAAATATATCATTATTAAGATTTTTTTATTCGGAATAATTTTTAGTAAATTTTATTCTATAAGAATTACTAAATAAATAGTAATTGGTAAAAAAAATAAATAGTAAATAGTAACTGGTAAATAGTAAATTTTGAATAGTAAATAGTAAATAATGAATAGTAGATAGTAAACAATGAATAATGAATAGTAAATAGTAAATAGTGAATAGTAAACGATAAAAGGTAAATAATAAATAGTAAAAGATGATTACTATTTGAATAGTATTTACCTTCTAGTACAATAATAGATATTTATGTGATATAAAAATAACCTTCATAATCATAAAAGAATATAAAAGAAATTTATTATTACCTCAAAATTTTTACAGAACCTCTTTCCTTTAGAAAATATCTTTCTCTCTTCACTTAGTATTCTCTTCCCAACACTACTAAGTTTTCAAAATTTGTGTGATTTCCTCAATGCTTCGCCCATCTATTTATAACATAAGTTTTACTGTGCATTTGAATATTTTAATATTTAATTACTGTGTAAGAATTGAAAATTTCTGACAGATTACTGTGCAAAGTTTGAAATTTTCAAAATTGCATAGTAAAATTTCTTGAGAATTATGAGGGGGTGTGAATAGTAATTTAGGGGGTGCAAAAAGAAATTTTTCATTTTTTAAATAAATAATTATTTTTTATAAATTCTGAAATAATATAATGATCAAAAAAATTTAAAGGTCTATGGTCAAATTTCATCAAAATTTTCTATAATGAATTAAAATAAAAATAGGGGTATTATAGGTTGACCATAAGAACGATGTCAAAACAGACTATCTTGGATTTACATTAGTGGACCTTAACAAGATAGGTCACAAGGAGGAGTCTTTCATCATGGAAACTCAAGTGAAGCAAGTTTTTTACGTTACTGGCTCATCTGATAAAATGTGGCCAATTGTTATCCAAGGGAGACATGACATTGGAGATCCTAGTCTTGATGTATTGGAAATGCCTTCTTTAACAACATGTATGCCGACATCCATCGTGGAACATGATATAGATGATGTAGTTGCCAGTCGTCATGACCACTATGAAGGATTATGGGAAAATATTCCAACTTTATAGTTTTGATTGAACATAAGGTATAGTTGTATATGATTCATTGTATTTAATGTTTATTAAAATTAACTAAACATGTAATTACTTCATTGTATTTAGTGTTTTTGTCATACTCACTAATGTTTCTTTTTTGTTTGAACAAATACTTATGGTTGATCTACCTAGAAGGAGTAGAGGCGTTACACAGATAAGTAATGTTGCTCTTATGCTTTGATTTCAATGCAACTCTAGAGTTTAGATTGTGTTTTATTTCAGTTATGTAAATATTATTCATTGTATATAGATTCAGTTTCTTCATCATGTAAATATCATGTATTTTCATTAATTTGTACAATGAATATACTTTGCTGGGCTATGGTAATCTACTATACCGTTTGTGTAACATTGCAGGTTTGGGAAATCAATAAAACCAAGTCTATATTAAAAAAAACCCTATATTTAAACTCGGTCATGTAACAACCGTGTTTAAATTCCCCTTTTAAACACAGGTTTTTACACAATTGTGTTTAAAATTTAAACACGATTATGCCACAACCGTGTTTAAATGCCAATACTTTTAAACACGGTTCTAAACAACCATGGTTAAACTGGACTTTTAAACATAGTTGAAAAACACTCATCTATTACCATGGTTGGAACAAACACGATTTTAGAACCATGTTCAAAACTGCAGTTTAACCGTGTTTATATCTCATTTCTACACTAGTATGTGTTTTATATATTGGAATATCCAATCTAAAGAGTCGTTACAACCAATTTTATTTCTTATAATTTACACCTATAAATTAAATATTTGAATTTTTTAAAATTTAATAAAATGTAAAATAAATCAAAGATTAGCAAGAAAATATATCGTACTCATTAAGGTGAAAATGATAACAAAAACAAAGTATTTTGAAGTAATCTTGATTATTAAAAAAATAAATCAAACTTTTACCATCAATGTAAAAACTTTTTGATCAAAATTAAAATAATCAAACCACCTATACAAAATTAAAATATACTAAAAAATAATTTATGATAAAAAGTTCAATAATTGAATAATGCACATATAACATATAACCTATTCACAATGAAAATGTAAAACACAAAATCCTAGAGAATCACTTTATGAGAATTAGGTTTGTATTACTCAAAATGTGTCACTTGATTATAAAGAGGCGATCTAAAGGTCATATATTTATACAAACGGTAAAAAGGAAAAGGATAAGGGTCTCTGACCCAAGATGATGTGAATATAACCCGCCTAAGATTATGAGGGAATTGGGATCCCCTCTATTCCTCCTAAGGGTGTTCATCGGTTGGGTTCGGTCAGATTTGGTTACTTTTGAGTCCACCGTTGTTATCCATAAAACACAAACAATAACTCATTTTCACCCAATACTATGGTCGGTTTGGTCGGGTTCAGTTAATTGTGGTTTTCGGTTTTTTCGGTTAAATTTCTAAGGAAAATTTAATTTTTATTTTTTGCCAAACACCTTTTGATCCGGGGTGGTAAAAATACTGGACGAGGTCTAAATGCATCGTGCCATGTCATCAATAGGAACTGGCAAATTACGACCGGAGTCCTAAGTCATATGTTGACTACGGATCTTCCCCCTCAACCCCGATCAATACCTGACAATCCGACAACCAGTCAGAAGAGGTATGGGCAACCTGACCCTGCTGACACTGTACCTACAGTAAGTTAGGAAGATAGTCAATTCACTTCCGAAACTAAGGTAAACCCTATAAATACAACTCATTTATTACTGAATCTGATTTGATCTAATTTTTCTGTAAGTTACCTCCGTAATACGACATCATCTTAGTGACTATACTGGCTTAAGCATCAGAGAATATTCTGCAGGTACCCCTTCGGTGTGGTCTTGAAGCATCAGCACGAATTTAGACATCAATTACCACCTTTACTTGAAGAACCTCGGATTTCCACTGAATCGAGGTATATAATGTCGTACTCCACTGAGGCGATGTAAAATCAAGAGCACGAGAGGTAACTCCGGTTAAAAGACTGAACTACGAGTCCAGTCAAAATAGTCAACTTTGACCCCAGATTCCAGGACGGATCACCTTTTACGTATAAAATAATTTTAGCAAAAACTTACATATAAAAATGATGTATTTCATGTTTTAGAACCAACACCTTATGAAATATGGAAGTGACATAGCATTAAAGCAGTAGGAATTAATTCTATTAGCTTACTTTTTTTCTAATCATAGATTGTACTAGTACCAGAAAAGAACTTAAAAGTTATTAAGTGTTCAATTCTAACACATGCATTTAGAATATGATGATTTGATGATAAACTCATGTATGACTTCAGGTTGACCACACAAAGACCAATCTTAAAGAAAGTATTGTCAATATATCTAGAAATCAGTAAAGAGAAATAATTGCATGATATTCCTAGTAGCAGTCGGTCGGGCATGGGTATCTTCGGGTTTAATTTTTTAACCTGAACTCGTTCATTCTTAGTCACAATAAACCACTTAAATGATCCATTTTTACCCAAAACCTGCTACAAACCGATCCGTTCTTACCTTTAAAATCGGCTAGTTCAGGTTCGCACAGATAACATCAAAATTAGACACCCCTAATTCCTCCCAATAATAAGGGAGAAATGTGGTGTTGTGGGCCCCCTCTCTATCTATCCGGGGAACATAACCTATTATAATTATAATAATAGACAGATAAAAAAAATTGAAAAAAGATAACGAACATCAAAATAAAATATAACTCATGCCATATTTAAAATTGGATATTTCTAATAATTTGTATCCTACACACAACTTTTCATACTATCAATAGCCAAAAGAAAAAAAATTATGTCCGTCCAATTACCTTTGAAATCAAATGTATCCGATAATTAATATCCGGCAAAATAATTTTAATAAAACAATCTATAAAAATTTAAAATATAATGAAAATAAAAATTTATGATAACAAAAATTTTAATTATTTTAATAATACACATGCAACCTATTATAATTATAATAATAAAAAATGTAATAAAACTAAAAATGAAAAAGAACACAAAAAAGAAAAAATGCAAGTCATACCTAACTATTTTTTAAGTTAAATGTTCTTAATAATTTATATTCTGCATATCATATTACCAAAACATGACACATAGATAAATGACAACAAATATATACGAGTATATGCTTAAGCTTATCCTTGAAATCAAATTCAGTGACATCTAACCATTTTTTAAACGAAAAAAATATGATTTTTGAAGGTGCACTTGTTACATCATCACACTTTCCTTAATTACTTTGGTTCTTAGTTCAATCAAATTGTCACACACTTTATGACATGTCTTTCTAAATTCATTCTTGTTGGTGCATTTGTTCCACTCCCCTGTCAACATGTTCATGAACTTGACTTTCAATGAAAATATTTTTACACAAATCAAAAAACAATAAAAGACATGAAAGTTATTAAATATTGGACATAAAAAGTATAAAACGATTTAACTCCAACAATCACAACCATGGATATAACATAAGTAGAAAAACATTAAAAAAAATTGAACAATTCACACATATCTTTAAAACGCATGGAGTAAGCAAATAAATAACCTATGGTAAAGAGAACATGAAAAAAAAGGTAAAATAGAACACATCCAAAAAAAGGTTAGCATCATCCAAAAATTTTTTTACTCGGTTTACAAGGATTAAAAGAATATATAGAAATAACATATCCCAAAAATAAGATTGCATAGAAAACATACCAATCTCTCTTTATCTTTGAAGAAATTGATGTCAATAGAAGAAAAAGGAAGATGAGAAGTGAGAGAAAGAGAAAAAAGGAAAAAGGAGAAGAAAGGTGAGAAGTGATAGAAAAAGAAACATAAAATAAGACTATTAAGCGGAACTAAATAGATAAATTAATTTACATTAAGAACAAAGAAAAATTTAAATAATCTGAAAGTTTAGATTGTTAGGGAATATATGCATTTTCTAAAGTTGTTACTTTATATAATATATAGATAGATGTAGATAGGTATGGATATAGACAGTCTTATAATATCTAATAAATTATAAATATATATGATATTTTTTTTATGAATTATAGTTTATAAAATTAAATTTAAAATTTGTTTACATTTACTTTAATATATAAAATTGATGATTATATATTTATTTATGTAGGTTATTAATCTTTAAAAGACATATTGAATTGTTTATTATAAACTCATCAATCTATTTAATATTACTTATTAACATTTTTATTAACTATGGTATAATTAGGCTTTTATATAGTGATCTTGAAGATCATAAATGTTTTGATAATAACAAATCAGAATGAAGATCAAGGGAATGAAGATCAAGACTCATAGCTTTTAACAGTAAGATCTAATAAGAAAATATGGCCATTAAAATAAAGTTATAATTACACTCTGAAGCAGTGTAATCGATTACCCATTAGGTGTAATCGATTACAGCATTTCGAGTCAACTAAAAGAAACATTTTTATTGACTGTAATGGATTACCATCACCATGTAATCGATTACCATGATTGAAAACGTTTGAAAAATAGATCAGAATATCTTTTCAAAGCAAACGTTATAAAATAACTGCTTCCGTAATCGATTACCATAATAACGTAATCGATTGCCAAGATTAAAACGTTTGAAAATAAATCAGGATATTTTCAAAACCAAACGTTTTAAAATAACTGTTTAAAGTAATCGATTACCAATATTAAGTAATCGATTACATACTGAACGGATCCTTTTTTAAATAACAAAGTAATCGATTACCTACTATATGTAATCGATTACAGGTTGGTTCTAATAAAAATATTTATGCACCTTTTCATCATGATGTTTGGATAAAAAGTTACATCCTTTCACAATTAATTTATTTTAATCAATAGGTACCTTTTCAAATATTTTATTATTTTCTTGCACCTCTTGAAGGCATTTCCTCTCCTATAAATAGGAGAGTATCTCATTTGCAAAAACACAACAATTAAGAATAACAATTCCTTCATCTCTTATGATCTTAATGGCCATATAATCTTGTTAAGATTATTATTCACTTAAGTGCTTCAATTTGTCCATATGCTCTAAGAAGAGAGTATTTCTTTGTTTATTTTATTAAAAGTGTGAGATACTTGTTTGCTTGGGAAGGTTTCCCAAAGTATTGTATACAAGAGTAGTGAGACTCTTGGTGTGTCAAGATACTTCACACAAAGGCAAGATTGTGCCAAGGTGTTGAAGTGCTGGTGTACTATTTTTGACAATAGTGGAATCCTCAAGGGTGACTTGAGAAGACTGGACGTAGGCAGTGGTTTGCCGAACCAGTATAAATACTGTTTGCAAATCTCTTAACCCTACTCTCTGTCTTATATTTTATATAATCTGATGTGCACTGTCAATTCATTTACATTTAATTACAATAAAATTAAGAGTTGAGAAAAGTGTGATTAGAAATCTTAAAATTATCATAACTCAATTCACCCCCCTCTCGAGTTATAGGAGGCCACTAGAGTAACAGATCTATCCGTTACGGGGACAGAGCGTCCAATATCGATAATGAGGTTATCTCTCTCTTATATATTCCACCAATCTAGTGGGGATTTGGTGTTATGTTTTGTAGTTAAGTGAGAATCTGAGAGTCTTGCAACTAGTTTGTCCCGCCAACACATTGATCTCTTATGGTGTAGGATGAAAGAGAGTGTCACTTAAGTTGGTAACAAATTAATCAAGATCAGAGCTCTAGCGAGGGTTGGTGAATGTACCTTAGTGAGGAATAAATGCAAGATGTTTATAGACTTTGGTGACGAGGTTGTCCTACGTGACATGTGTCGGTATAAAATTCATAGAAAGAGATAAAATTGTCATAGTTACAAACATTCTTGACACTCTTCAATCAGGGGTGTGGGATAGCTGACTGGGTTTACCAGCATCTGAAAACGCTTGTGGGGTATGGGATCGCTAATCACGTGTCTATCGTCTGGGCTGGTATGAGGTCCAAATCATATAGATTATTGGGCTTGTAAAGACAATGCCAAAAAATATGACTTGTCTATATCTATATATTAAAGGAAGGTCATTTTTACCAAAAAAAATGAAGGTCCTTCACTCCATATGTCAATTGTGACATCCCGGGTACTGTTAAGGGCGGGGAGTGATCGCCGGTGCATAGGTACGGACAAGGAGCGACTCCTGGCAGACTTCCAGTGGGAGGGACACATGAAGAACCGAATACATACCAGAATGAAAGGGATCCATAGACTATATAGGTATGGGACTATACAGTCGAGGATAGCTTAAAGGAACGAATTCGTACTACCTATACCAACAAATACATTAGCCTTTTCGGTGGATCATCACTTAAGGACTCCAAAGTTAAGCGTGCTTAACTTGAAGTAATTCTAGGATGGGTGACCTCCTGGGAAGTTCTCAGGAAATGTGATCAGAGCCTAGCCTCTCCTAGTACGGTATAGTTTGGGGACAAACCAAACGGAAGATGGTGGGCATGTGACATCCCGGGCACTGTTGAGGGTGGGAAGTGATCGTTGGTGCATAGACACGAACAAGGAGTGGCTCCTAGCAGGCTTCCAGTGGGAGGGACACATGAAGAACCGAATACATACCAGAATGAGAGGGATCCAAAGACTATATAGGTATGAGACTACATAGTCGAGGATAGCTTAAAGGAACGAATTCGTACTACCTATACCATCAAATGCATTAGCCTTTTCGGTGGCTCATCACTTGAGGACTCCAAAGTTAAGCGTGCTTAACTTAGAGTAATTCTGGGATGGGTGACCTCCTGGGAAGTTCTCGGGAAATGTGTGAGTGAGGACAAGAAGCACACTGGAAGGGTCTCATGTTGGTCTGTGAAGAGAGTCGTTCATTCCTGAAAAGCGGCCGGGGCGTTACATCAATCCTTCCAACCATTCATTTCACTCTAAATACAAATTGGATAAACAATGTTACCGAAAGAGATTATGTTACCAGAGATGTTTAAAATATGGTTCTCTTCTCCGCTTACCATCAACAAACATCTTTTCCTTACCACTTCATTTGGTCCTAAACTATGAATCCACGATGCTCCAAAGATTCACGACATCATGCTAAATGAAGCCTTTTACTTTAGATGAAATCAACTCCATCACAATCCTTCATCACGAAGGACTAAATTTAATATATATATATATATATATATATATATATATATATAATGTTAACCACATATACCATCTATCAAAGTAGTAGACACAATTAAGTTTCTTTATCTTTTTTGAAAAATATGTTTAATAGAGATCAAACTCGAATATTTTCTCATCTTGTACTGCCAAATGAGTCATAATTCATTAATTACTTTTCAATTGTCTTTTCCATTTCTATTGTTTTTTGAGGAGTATTTTAAATAGTAAAATATACTTCATTATTCCTATTTAATAGATTAGGGAAAAATATACAAATCAAGAAATACAATTATGTTAACGTAATTACATATCAAAATATCTTTTTCTACCCTTCATTTACTAAACCACGATATCTCTTTTTATTTCTTTATTTGGTATACTTTTCTCTCGTATTAGTATTACTAGAAAAAGAATAGTCGTTATTAGTGTTTTTAATTTATAAGTTTTCATTTAAATAGAAATACTTTATACAGTTAAATAATAATGGAAAGAGTATCTATTTTTTTATAGAAAAAAATGTCTTTCATATTTTTTTAAAAAAATTATAAATTTTACAAACAAATATCCCTAAATAATTTTATTTTTAATAAGATGTTATATCAATATATAACTTATTTAACTTAACATGTTGTAATAATTGTTTTATAGGATAATTTATTTTTAGTTTACTATATAATTTAAAGGTATAACGGTACAATGTCATCGTTTTAAGAAAAAAATTCTATTCCTTCTTACAAATTTACCACTTGAACCAACACATTGTGTTAATTATTATTTTTTCTATTATATACCAAATAGTTAAATATATCATTTTTAAAAAACTTTAATATATCTGCAAACAAATTTCTTAAAATAATTTCATATTTAATAAGGTGTTATAACAATTAACAACTTATTTAAATTAATATAGTACAATAACCATTTAATAATATGATTGCTTTAAAATTTAATGTTTGATAAAAAAAATTCATATAAACATATAGATAATAATATTTATCATATAATACTATTTCTCAAATAATAATATTGTATCATCGAAAAGATGCAATCTTCAAATTTAAATTATTATAATCAATTCCATTAGATATAAGGACAATAATATTTATTATATGATGAATATTAATAATATGTTCCCTATGTATCATGGGAAACATACAACATACAATTGTATGGTTTAATTTGTATGATAAATATTTTAGTATAATCATACTTTCCTATTATTCTATCTGTTGTGACCGATGTGGGGTATGAAGTTACCCTCTTTCAACCGGTGTCTAAGGATCTCTCAAACTCTCATTTTATACATCGTTTCAGCAAGAGTACGATATTATACACATAAGTCAAGTGAGGATTCTATGTTATTCGTGTTAAGGTATTACTTGAATTAATTCCGACCGTTCTCAAATGGGACACACCGGAGGTGTACCTACAAAAGAGGTTCCGATGCTTAAGTTAGAATGGGTATTACGGAAATAAAGTAATTATGGAAGTATTAAGCTGTGAGTAATGAGTAAGAAGAAAATCTGTTATGTCTTAGTGAATGAGTAATATTTATACTCCTTCCTTAATCGCAAGTGGTGATTTGACCTTTCCTAATAGGGTTCTGAGACTGTAACTTTTGGTAGGTGCAAGTTGCCACTTGCATGACTCTGACTGCAGCAGCTTTCTTGACTGGGATCTGCTTACCTACTCCGTATGAAACTTCCAATGTTTATTATAGTCCAAGTACTTAAACCGGTGTGATTACATTGGTGCTCGTGCACCCTGTCCGGATTTATTTTAATATGCAATGATTTGGTGTGTTTTCACTGTTTATAGTTTACCTTAGTTGGTGGATCGGTGTTCATACCGAATCACTATCTAATACATTTTATATTTATTCCTAATCCAAATGTCTAATTGTTTGGGCATAAATTAATAATTTATAACATGGAATGTAAGAATGTAAGAAATATTTTTCTATTACTTTAGCTCGGGCATTTTATACTCTTTCCATGACGAGAATTGAACACAATCAATAAAGTATAATAATTTTCTTATACATTTCTTCGGTTATTTAACTTGCTTCAACTTTGATTGTTTAAATGTAACGACAAGTTAGTGGTATATAGTCCTTACAAGCACGATAAATAGGCCATCTTTAATTGAATGTCTTCTTTTAAATAAAATTTTTATTATTAAATCTATGAAATATTTTATATATTACTTAAGTTTAGATATTGTGTAGTGTAATATTATGTTATATTTGTTCAATAAGTGCTATATCTTAGTTTGATTACCTATAATGTTGTGCTCAACAGCCTAATATTTTTAACGAAGTGAATCAACTATTTTAACATTTTATATAGGCATGATAATTGTTTCTAAATTTGAATTTGATGAGCAAAGCCCATTTTAACAGGAAATAAACAAAAACCTCCAACCTCACACCCGTCTCGATATACTAATTTAATAATTTTAATTATAATAATAGATAAATTGTAGTGTTTATATATATATTTTTAAAATAAAACTTAAGCATCAAATTTATTATTAAAAATTTTCTCAATATAATTTTAATTAAAACTTATATATATCATATTTTAAAATTATATATTTAATTTATTAAAATAAAATAAAATAAAATAAGAACCCCACAGTTTTCTTGAACTTGACAAAGAACTCACAGAAAAAAGAGTTAGATTCTATAATTTCAAACTTGTTTTATTTTAAACTAACCTCAAACATGCCTTAATTTTATGAAAACGAGGATGGAGAGGGAATTTTTGCTCTTCTGGCATAGAAAAACAAAATATTTTATAAAATGGGATGGAAAAAAATATTTGTGTCTGGGGTAAAAACTGTCACTTCAATATTTATATTACTCATTTCCAAATGACAAAATAATATTTCGTATCATGGAAAGATGTAATCTTACTATTACGCATTTTGGAAATACAAAATTTTGATTTCGTATGCTGGAAAAACGTAATGTCAGTGGGCAGGATATTATTCTCAACAGTTGAAAACTTAAACCGTGGACAATGTGGTACCCACGATAGAATAAGGACTACTACCACCCTATTATCAGCGGTTAATAATTATAACCGCTTATATATTAAATATATTAAAGTATAAATTTATTTAATATATATTTAATAAATTTATACTTTAAAAAAATTATTTAATATATAAATTTATACTTTTATATATTAAATATATTAAACTATAAATTTATTTAACATATATTTAATAAATTTATACTTGAACTAGTCTTAACCGGGGTTAAGGATCCGGTGTGAGACCAGCCACAAATGTTTCTCTCTCTAAATGTCTATACATCGGTCTAATGAGGATCCGTTGTTGTAGCCTCTATTCCAATGGGGGATAGAGGACTTGAAGTCCTTAAGATCCAACACACCAAGCTTTCGTGTTGTGGGGGTGAAAGGTGGTGCCACCTACAAAGGCACTCTGACGCTCAAGTCAGTAAGAAAATAAGAAAGTAATGCTCGAGCGTAAGTCAGAGAATGAGAAAAACGTACCATTGTTATGAATCTTTGGTATTTATATGCAAGCAAGGAATGTAAGAGTCCTTTAGGGTTGGGAGACATTCCGTACCATGTATCAGTACGAATCTGCAAAAAGCTGACACATGACGCGGACGCCTCCGCGTCTCTAACGAACGTCTCCCTCAACGGCTGTACCTTGTACTATTTGTCAAATGTGCAGGTTACTTTCCAGTGTGCATCGGCGATGACCTGGATGTTCCGGTGTAGAGTGAGTAGCTCATACCGTCATTCAAGTTCGAGGTCTCACCTGCGACACCGGTATATGGTTGAAGATGGAAGGAATTACTCTCTTGCCCTTGGACCGGTATCTAGACCGAATCAATACTCTAAAAAAATTATTTAAAATATGAATTTATACTTTTATATATTAAATATATAAATTTATTTAATATATATTTAATAAATTTATACTTTAAAAAAATTATTTAATATATGAATTTTTATACTTTTATATATTAAATATATAAATTTATTTAATATATATTTAATAAATTTATACTTTTAAAAAATTATTCAATATATGAATTTATACTGTTATATATTAAATATATACATTTATTTAATATATACTTAATAAATTTATACTTTTAAAAAGTTGTTTAATATATGAAACTAACTGTTAGCGGTTATAATTATTAGCTGTTGAGAATAGGGGTGTAGTATCTGCAGTTTAAGTTTTCAACCTGCCCACTAACGTTACGTTTCCCACAGTACGAAATCAGGATTTCGTATTTCCAAACTACATAATAGTCAAATTACATGTCATTTGAATAAGTTTTCAACTTGCCCACTAACGCTACGTTTTCCCAGAGTAGGAAATCAGAATTTCGTATTTCCAAACTACATAATAGTCAAATTACAAGTCATTTGAATAAGTTTTCAAATTACAAGTCATTTGAATAAGTTTTCAACTTGCCCACTAACGCTACGTTTTCCCAGAGTAGGAAATCAGAATTTCGTATTTCCAAACTACATAATAGTCAAATTAAGTGTCATTTGAAAACGTGTAATGTAAGTATTGAAGTGATAAAATATTAGAGCAAAACCCGTCCCATCACTGTCCCATTTCCATGTCTAAGTTTATATCCATATATTAATATTTCTAATTAAAATATCAAAATTAAAATTCATTATCAACTTTTTTAAAATTAAATTTATATTAATTTTAACAAACTTAATCAACTATATTTTAGCATTTTATTTACACTTCATAATTAGCTTTATACCAACTTTAATTGACCACTTTTAATTTAGAGAATTTGTAATTATTTATTAAATTATATGGAATTAAATAATTTCTTTTTCATCTTAAAGTTTCTCTTCAATCATAAATATAGCACCTTTCCAAATTTATTTAATCATAAAATTATTTTAAAACTAATTGTATTTTCTTACATGCATAGTATGCAAAATATCAACTCTCATTATCAAATATATCCAACTAACTGAGATAGAAGTGCAGAATATCCAGTTGGAATTAAAAACAAAAAACTAATATAACATATCAAATGAGACTAATTAACAAGAATCCTGGGAACACGGATCATCTGAGTGGAAGGCACATTATTGTGGTTCCTGAATCGAGCTTGTGGGTGCAGGTGCAGCTCCATTTCATTGTACAATCCAAAAACATAAGAGCAGAACCCCCACATGCACAAAGCAGTGGTAACAGCTTTGACACCGCCAAAAGCATCTCTGAACACCACAACCCCTCCCAACACATTCATCGACAACAACGCCGTCATGCAAATCCCCCCAGTCAAAGAGCATGTCAAAAACACCATCCCAGCACTGCCCATGAAACACAACTGCCACGTCACCACATTCCCCATTACTGTCACCCAATACACCCTCTCCCCCTTATCAAACACCATTTCCCCCTCCACCCTCATCTCAGAAAACCCACCATCCCACACCATTCCAACCGTCGCCAACCCTGTCGCCACAATCTCCATCACAAGCTGCATCTCCATCACCATCTCATAGCAATACACCTTCTCATAAACCTTCTCCATCACCGGCAAATACAACGCAAACAACAACCCTGAACCTATTGTGCACAAAAATCCAACCAAGTACTTGTTTTGCGTCACCCCTTTTGGCCTCTCGTCGCTAGAGTCCAATGCTAGTAGGATGGAGCTTAGTGTCAGAAGGATCACACAGTTTAGATTTGTAAAGGTTATTTTTTGCTTCACAATGACCACAGAAAGAACAAGGTTGAAAACCAACTGGGAAGATAGCAAAAGTGCTGAGGTTGACATGGGAAGATATGAATTCCCCCATGAGAATAAAAGATTGCCAATTCCTAGCATGAAACCAATTGAAACACAGAAAATTAACATTTTTGGAGTGAAATCAGTGAAGGGCTTCCTCTGGCTGAATTTAAGGAGATAAGGGAGAAAAATAGGGAGCATTAGAAGAGGGAACCCTGCAGTTTGGACCCAAGTTGAGACCCATCTACTTGAACCTCTGTGGATAAAATAGTACTTAGAGAGCAAACTTGAAGAAATGGAGCCCACAAAGAGACACATGTAGTTAATAACCAAAAGGGGCATGTACCTCTTGTTAGTGCTACACTTTTGATCTGCTGCATGCAACTGCTGCATTGTTGTGGAAGAAAGGGGATCTAGAATATGTTCTAATTCTTCTTCTTCTCCAACTGCTTCATCAATGTCACTCTTGACACTAGGAGGAATCATGGTGAGAGGTTGGTGATGAAATGGGGGTGGTGTAGCGTCCACCTCCATGGTTGAATCAAAAGATGAAGTTTCTAGAGAAAAACACAGACTCTTCTATTTGGAACCGGTCGATGAGACTTGAATTTGAACAAGTTATTCTGCTCCTTTCCTTGTTTGTGTCAGCTTCATCGGGAACCATCTGTCATGTGTTAGTGGTGTTGTATTTGATGCAACTGTTACTACGTGTGTGCGTGTCGTGTCATTTCCAACACTTGGCTTATTGATACCTTCATGGACCAGAAAATTAATCAATTGTGTTCAATCCTCTGTTTCTTATACCATTTCCAGCTATTAGTGTTATGTAATTAAAATTAATTCCACCTTTTTCTTTTTCATTTGAGCTGTATTGGCTATACTAGTGCAATTTTGAAATTTCCTATCGTGCCTTCTAAAGAGATGCATGGAGAAACATTTAGTATTATTTCTTTATTTTAAACAGTTGATTGATAAAGTTTATTAATTTATTCGTTAATTTGTAAGTATATTAACGTAACAAACTTATAATTTTAAAGTTACTTCACAACTTAAAATAAGAAAGAAATCCTCCCAATTAAGTCTCTTCTTTTCAATTATATCTTAATTCCTCCCAACGGAAAAATGATCCAAAAAACACATAAGCCACTCCACAGTTCACATGCTTTCTCCAAATTCTGCTAAGTGCTGGCCCAGTTGGCCCAATAGGCCCACTTGGCCCAACATATCATCCCCATTTAGCACAATCTTTAAACCAAATTCCATCTTGACCAAAAAAAAAACAAACCAAATTCCATCCAATAGGTCATATCGTCATAATTCCAACTTAGAAGGGTCCTAATTGAAAAGCGTTTTGGTATGTTATAATTGGTTCGTCTGTTTAAACTTATTTTTAAGTGTATTTAAAAAAACGTATTTTTTATAATCACTTTTTTAATGAATAGATCATAGTTGCTCTATAAAATAAGCAGAAATCAGTTTATTTTTAGTTTTTGATTATTTTTAAAACTTTAAACAAACATATCAATATTTAAAATAAGTGTTTTTAATTAAAAAACACTTATATTTTAAAATAAACTTAAACAAATGAGTCCAATATAAGAAATCATGATTCATAGAATAATACTTGTCCTAGCTTTTTCGAGTTTGTGTTAAGGAGAATGTTAAACATCTTTAAAATGGTACTTACTTAAAAAACACTTACTTTTCACGAAGAAAAATTTTTAATAAAAAAAACTACTAGAATTATTAGCGACCAACTTTTCTTTTTTCTTTTTTATAATTTCTTTTAACATATTTTTTTCTTTTCTTTCCTCACCTTCTATGTTTGTTTAAATTTATTTATCGTTAAAATATAATTTTTTTGACAGATGTCCTTCCAACACTCCAAGTAAATAAATAAATTTATAAAATAAGATCAAAAGTCTAAAAAATAAAGAACAAACAAAGTATAAAATGAAGTTTTGTAAAATAGAAAATTTTCAAAATATAGATATTGGAAGAGTTTGATTCTTTTATTTGGATCCAATGAATTCAAGTCTAATTAATTTTAAAATGTACCGCTCAAATCACAACCAAATAAGTAGTTTCTAAACAATATCATTGATAGTTTATTTAAAAATCACATTACATTATTTTAGTTAGTAATTAAGCCTAAGTGACTCTTCATAGTGTAAGTTTTATGAGACAAACAAATTGATAAAAAAAATGTTGCAAAATAAGTACGTATGAATTCGATAGTGTAATGCAGAAAGCATATAGGAGAGGTGTGGGACAACTAACTAAAGCTAAAGCTGCATGGATGGCATAACATGTTGTACGTGACTCAATTTAAAATCCCAGCAAACTTTTTACTTTCGGCAACAAATTCCAGAAAATTTAAGCAACACATTTCATGTGATACCAAATCTGTAAATAACTAAATATCAAAGTCAAACCAAACTCACTCACTGAAACCTGCAAGATTGATAATGATTGCAAAGTTATCATTTATCCACCATCCAAAAAGAAAAAAGCCGATTCTGTCATACTAACTCACTCAAACCATTTAAATAATTTAATTCAACTATAAATAGTTTAGTCAACTGATTTTCAAAATCGGTTTTAATTCAAAATTACATTTAAAAACAGTTTTGCTCATATCAGTACTTCATAGATTAACCTGAAATATACATTTGTTATTAAGAGTGAAATTCAAAATATGAAATAATTTTACTTTAATCTCATAAAATGATAGTAATAGAAAACAACAAACCAGAACTCCTAAAATGCGAAAACAAAAACCCGAAGGTAACTACTGCTACTATTATTGAAAAATTAGAATTACACTACAACTTCACCTAGTAATCCACATTGATCATTAATGCAATATTTATTGTGGAGCTATGAACTTGACTTTGAGCATTGACTTAAAATATTCCTTTATTAGATCCTTCCTAAAGAAATCAGCCAGTGAAAAAAATCTTTATATTAAAAATGAGGAAATTATCAAGAAAACAAAGGTAATTTGTTTCTATTTAGAAATATCATCAAAACAAAACCCATACATTCAAATTTTTATTTTTGTTTCTTTAAACAATATTATCCACACCTAAAATTCTAAAAATAATACTCCTCCTAAACCAATGATAAAACACGAAATGTAACAAAAGAAGAAATGATGAAAACAAAAACAAATTAAAATATAATCCTTTTACCTATAGTTGTTATGGAGATGAAAGTTTAATGAGATACAGATAGCAGCAATAAAAGGTAAAGATTTGTCGCAAGTTCAGGTAGCTGAAGAAGTGCGAATAGGGATCAACTCTGTAGAAGAAGATCCATTGGTGTCCCTTCTTCTTCTCATTTGAGCCTTGTCTTTAGCCATCTTAACATACAAACCATAAACATAAGAACAGAACCCCCACATGCACAAAACAGTGGACACAGCCTTCAAACCCCCAAAAGGGTCCCTAAACACAACAACCCCTCCCAACACGTTCATCGACAACAACGCCGTAGAACAAATCCCCCCAGTTAACGACGATGTCATGAACACCATCCCCGCAGTTCCCATGAAACATAACTGCCACGTCACCACATTCGCCATAACCGTCACCCAATACACCCTCTCCCCCTTATCAAACACCCTCTGTCCTTCCTCCTTCATCTCATGAAACCCTCCATCACACGCCATTCCCACGGTTGCCAGAACCGTCGCCGCGAATTCCATCACCACTTGGATTTCCATCACCATTTCGTAGCAATACACCCTCTTGTACACTCTCTCCATTATCGGTAGATACAGAGCAAACAACAACCCTGCTCCTATGGTGCAGAAGAATCCAATGAAATAGTACTTTCGCGTCACCCCTTCTGGTTTCTCGTGGCTGGAGTTCAACGCAAGGATGATTGAACTCAATGTGAGGAGAATCACGCAGTTGAGGTTTAAAAAATTGATCTTTTGCTTCACGATGATTGCCGAGAGAACAAGGTTGAAAGCTAGCTGAGAGGATAAAAGAAGAGAAGAGGTTGAAACCGAGAGATAAGCAACACCCCATGAGATTAAAAGATTGTTTAGGCCTAACATGAAACCAATGAAAATCGATAAAGTTAAAATCTTTGTGGTGAAATCGGTGAAGGGTCTTCTCTTGGTGAGTTTAAGGGTGTAAGGGAGAAGAATCGGGAGGATTAAGAGAGGGAAGCCAGCACATTGGACCCATGTTGAGACCCATTTGCTTGATCCTTTGTGGATGAAATAGTATTTGGAGAGTAAGCTTGAAGAGAGGGAACCAAGGAAGAGTAGGAGGTAGTTGAGGAGGAGAAGGGGCATGTACCTCTTGTTGGTGATGGATTTCTGATCTTCTTCTTCATGCAGCGGTTTTTGATGTGATTGTTCTGTACGGCCTTGTTGAGCAGTGGATTCAATGTCATGATGATGCAATGGTGGTGGGACTCGTTGTGATGTGGAGTGTTCCATGGACCAGCTTTAAAATGGAGATAGATTTGCTCTGTGAACTAAAAGTACAACTCTAATTGGACCCAAATATATATTCATACTCTGCTCCTTTTTTTATTGTTTTTTTAAATATAAATAAAAGTAATTAATTTAAGTGGGGATTACATTAATCTTAGTATTAAATAGTTGGTCCGTTTCTTTTTATCTAGATTATTTTTTAAAAATTGTTTTGTTTTTGTTTGTTATTGTAAGTGTTAAATAAATTATTTATTGTATAAAGATAAACTAAAAATTTAAATTGTAAAATTATGTATTGCATGATACTTAATAATTTTTTAATATATGTATAAAAAGGAATGGGGGAAATATTTAATATAGTTTTTATAATATTTTAAAGATTATTTATTGCATAAAGAACTAATTGTAATATATATATATAAAGACATATTTAAATTTAACAACATATTATATTTAAAATCAAAGGTGGTATTTAATCTCCTAGTTTATTCTTGTATTCCAAATTTAGTTTTTTAATGTGTATCCCGTAATATATTTTAAATAGTATAAAATAAAAAATTATTTAAAATTATATTAGACTTACATTAAAGTTAATATAAAATTATATTATGTAAATTTTTTTATAAAATATTTTCATTTTTATATTGTTAAAATATATGATGAGACACATTAAAATAAATCATTCCTAATTACTATTCCTCATTAATTCTGAACTGTCTACTCAATTAATGGGTTCTTTTTATTATTGAAATTTGTTAAAGTTAATTACTCATTTATTTTAAAAATACGAATTTAAAGGAAAAAACATTAAATATTTTTGTTGAACTTTTAAAATTACACATAGAGAAAGAACCTTTTTCTATATAAAAAAAAAACCGAGTATAAATATGCGTACACACGCATCGATCTTATCTTAATAATTCATTTACGGATATATCAACAAAATTAATAGTAAATGTGAAAGGAAATCAATCCTTGACTGCTTTTTGCGTGTTTACATGAATAAGAGTGAAATAAGTAATAAATGTGACCAGTAATTAATGCGGAGGGTAATTAAAAAATAACAATTTTTATTTATGATTATTCCAGACATAACGGTTCAATTGACTGAAACCCCCCAGAAAAACGTTTCAATTGAAAAATAATCTGTGGTATAGTATTGTTTTAGGGGATTAAGGTGGACATATTTTGTTAAAATTATGTTTAAATTGCTTGTAACACTAATAATACTATTTTAATGAAAACTTTCAAGTTTCTTAACTAAGACTGGGCATACATAAGAAAAATTGTTAAAGAAATTGAATTGGATTGACTGCTTTAATTGAAAATTGACTTACATATAAGTAAAGAAAATTGAAGTAGTTCCAAAATTAATTGAAAACTCGTTAAAGTAGTTTGAAAATACTTTTTTCTTATTTAATTTTTTAGAGAGAAAATAAAATTATATAAACCAAACAATGTAATTATATTATGTTTTTATTTAGCATTTATTTATTTCACAGTATCAATTCTCTTTATTTAAGATAGTTTGCATAAAAAGGTACTTCACTATGAAGTTTTATAAACACCATTTGATTTTTAAACAAGGTCTTCGCTTTGAGTTTTATAAGTGGAAAAATTCTCCTTTATGAAAATTAGACTTACTATAATATAAATGTTTTTAACTCGAATAAAATTATTTTTTGAGGTAGGATTCTTGTGATTAAAATAAATAAATAAATAAATTCATATGTATATCTTTCTTTTTAAGGAATACTGTGTTTTTTCGAAATATCAGTTGGTTTAGAGGATAAAAGAATTATATACTACATATAAATCTCATTATTTTCATTTATTATAACTTTTGTAATTGTAAAAAAATTAGATGAATTGAATTTTTTTAACTTAATTTTTAAAGTTTTATCCTATCATATCATGCAATATATTATATTAAAATATTTTTACAAATCTAATCATAATTAAACCAATCAATTATAAAATCAATGTCGCAAGCTGAAACGCTCAATTAACTTTCTAAAATCTTTCCGAAATCTCTAAAATTTTGATGGCACCCTGCCAGTTTCATATTGTTTTTTATTGGTTCTAGTTATTATATACTTGAATTTTATAAAAAAAAATTGATAAAAATCAGAGTAATACCCCACATATAAGTACATTTTATGAAAGAGATGGACATTAGAAGCACTAAATAATAAGATACTGAGAAAAATAAAAATAAAAGGTTTCTTAACCTGTGAATGGAGGTCCAGTGAAGCTGTTTGAAACACTTGCACCACCGACAACGAAAAACTGGGGAAAGAAACCTTCAAAACCGTGTATTTTTCTGATAACTTCACATACTATAAGAGTTGGCATTAACTACCATATTGTAGAAAAGATGAAAATGCATGAATGGCAAATTTGCATATTATGAAGATGCAAACAAGAAAGAAGCCATATCTTTATCAAGAGGTTACGCTTGTTGGTATCATCTAGCCTTAGAAACTGCCTTAGAGTTAGAAACTGCTTGTTTCTCTCTTCTTTTTAAGTTATTTTTGGCATTATCTCAATTCAAGTAACTGCATTCTCACTACTCTCTTCATTGGTCTTCATGAACCATCATTAATATCCAACGCGCTATATCTTCTCCTGGAATTTTCCTACAACCATACTAGTTTTTCTTTTATAATATTTTAAGGGAATATTTGGATAAATATTTCTCCATATGCTTGGATTATTGTGTTAAACTTGTTTCAATAATTGTGACTGAAAGGTAATTGGGGTCATGTTTTCTGCTTTGTCATTCTTACTTATTTTCATCGGTACATGACGTTGTACTTTGACACTTAAGATTTAGGTTTAAATTTTGGTTCTTCCTTATCCTTATATCCTCTTTTTTTTAATCGTTCTTCTTAATATAGATTGTTTATAACAAATTAATTAAATAGTACAAGAAAATAACGTTATAATTACTGTTATCTTAATTTAAACACATGATAAAGTAATCTAAGAATCATATTTTCTGCTTTCAAGATTACTCGATTTTGCAAGTGACTCAGTTTGTAGTTTTGGATGTGAAACCATAGATTATGGAACCTATACGACAATTTGTGCTTATTTGTTTTGTAATTGAAGTTAACATTTTAAAAAGTTACAGGTTCTTTTCCTTTTTTTAAGAGAAGACACGTGCAATTGTTTTAATAATTTAAAATTACAAACAATTTTGTTAGTTTCTTTTTTGTATGAAAAAGGTTAGAAACAGTTATTTTTTCTGATCGAGTGAAACTTTAAAGAAGATTTAGGTTTGGACAGTCACATTTCTCACAGCTTAGTGAATGTTTATAAATGTATTTAAAGATCATTTACTTGTAAATATTTTAGATAGGTATTACTTGAATTTATATATTTAAGAATACATACTCATTCTTTAATCAATTATACCAATCTTTATTGACAGGTAGATGTGTCAAAATGGTTCAAACCAACTCAATATGTAAAATAAATGGATCTAAACAATAAAAAATAAACCTGAATTAGAATGAACCAATTAAGTCCAGCCAAATAAAAGTTTATATATGTGAGACTTATATATACATATCCCCTTTTAAACTAGCCTAAAAAAACCATAAAAGAAAAATAGTATAAAAGAGCTCTTAAAAAAACACTATAACCGTTTAAAAATGGTTGAAAAATCGAGTGAGTATCAAATTTTTTATATTAAATATTTGTATTCATAAATTACTACTTCTCTTAGAATGGTAAATTATTGTCTTTTAAGAAATGGGTATATTTTTTATTCAAATTGAATTTTGTATTTGGTTTGGATCATTCACAAATCTTGCTATATTAATTATTTTATGAGTTGCATTTTTTTATTTTTTTTACTATTTTTTAAAATAAATTTGTTAAACCCCAAAAAAATCTAAACACATCACACGTTAAATTGGTAACTTATTTTAACAACTTTACACGTTTGGAAAAAAAAGATACTTGGTGGTGATGTAAATCAATTTGTTGATTTCGTCCTTTTGCACCGAGACATAAGTAAATCAATTTGATTTAATTAGATACCAATTAAAAGTTGGATCACGTTTGAAAATATCCTTTTTTTTTTAAGTATATATGGTTAATGACGACATAGTGATATATATATATATATATATATATATATATATATATATATATATATATATATATAATATTATGAGAGCTAGTTCTACCGGAAAGGAGATAGGAAGATTTTTAATTCCAAAAAGTTTATGTGTGGGTTTTAAATAATTGAGTGGAGAGGCTTGAAGATTTTTAAAAACTCTTTTAAGACCTTTATTTCTTCATTTTTACAAGTTCTTGTAAATTAGAGGTTTTAAGGAAGTTCTACAACTTCCAAATAAGGAGTGATCTCTTCTTTAATATTGGCACCAGGAGGGTTGGATTGTGTTTAAAGGGTTTGTTGTCATTAAAACATACAATTAGGGACCTAACACCTACACTGAGGGGGTAAAACTCTCACTGTTGATACCAAGTTAATCTCTCTCTGATCTGTTATACTAGTCTAGTTAAGATTCAATATTATCTATCCTAGTCAGTAGGGATCTAAGAGCCTTGTGATTTCATCCAATCAACACATTAATATCTCATGCTGAAGAGCAAAATAGGGTGCCACTTGCAAAGATACTCCAATATTCAAGTCAATACCGGATAAATTAATATCAAAGCCTAAGCCTGGTTGCTGAACATACCTTAATAAGAAGTAAAATATGTGGTATTTATAGACTTGAGTGGTGAGAACATCTTAGTGGCATGTGTCAGTATGGATTCCATGAAAGGCGGATAAAGCTGACCTCTATAGGTATGAGGCCGGTAATGCCCCAACGAACTTTTCATCCTCTTCGTGATTCCCGTCTAAGGACTCCGATTAGGAAACCAGTATCGCATAGGTTCATTCGATGTCACGTGCTACTCGCTGAGAGGTGTCTCGCATTGGAGACACGTCTATAAGCTGATACTGTTTGGGTTGGCCTCAAACCCATATTAGTAACTATAAAAATGACCGAGACAAGATGTTTTGTTTTGTATTTGACACATATTAGTAAGAACAAAATGTCACTATTAATTACTTATACTAGAGCTATCAAAATAGGTTGGACTCTTAAAATAGATGGGCTCGGGCTTTAAAAAATGAGTCTGAATTAAAAATAAGCCATTTTCAACCTAAACCGAAAAGCCTATACCAGGTCAGACATTTGCTAGGATGTGGGCCACATAAGCCCGTAAAATCATTTTTTGTTTTTTATTTGACTAACACGGAAAAAAGGTATTCTATAATTTTTTTTACTTGAATTAGATCTTGTATGTAATTTAGAGCATGGAGAAATTTGGTACATTTTTAGTAGTAAATTAGGTATATTATGATAATTGATCTGTCTGGTATGAGGTACTAGAGTTCGGTTTATAATTTCTTACACCGGTCTATTGGGAATCCAATATTATCTCTTTAAGTCTAGTAGGGTTCTTAGGGTCTTGTAGTGTTCCATCCAACACACATCGGTGTGTTTGAATATGTGTTTCAGGTTATATGATTTTGATAATGACAAAGCAATTGTGGAATCATGACAAAGAATATAAGATTCATGAAGTATTGTTACAAAGGATGAAAACAGAGAAGAATCAACAAGCCAAGCATCAGTACGTATGCTAATCGATTAGAAGGTCCTATCTAGTCGACTACAGAGCTTCTGTCCAACACCTAATCAATTACATCATCAAGCCTAATTGATTATTGACATTTTGTTTGTCATCAAATCGATTGCACCAAATCATCTAATCGATTATGAAGCTTCTATTTGTTACATAATCGACTACAACAAGAAGGCCAATCGATTACCAACTGAGAAAAAGGATGAAATGCATCAGGTACAAGGCCTAATCAACTACAGAGTATTACCAATCGATTACCTAAGTTCTGTGAAGTTCCTAATCGATTGCAAACAAGCCACAATCGATTACCAAGTCTCTGTTTGCTCCAAAATCGATTGCAATCCAAGTAACAATCGATTATCATGCTGTGTAACTGGATTAAATTCATCAGGTATAACTCACAATCGATTACAAGGTATACACAATCGATTAGTCAGGGTCTGTCTACAAGCTAATCGATTACATGGAAAAGCTCAATCAATTATGAGACAAATTACACTGAAGAATTCAAAGTGTAATCGATTATAGCTCGAGTCCTAATCGATTACACTAGTGCCTGACAGTAAGAAAAGTCATTTTTAGTGCAAAAACAGCTCAGCTATCCATCACAATTCGGACACCCATGCTGTGCAAACAGCTCTAAAGACTTTAGGGCTCCTCTCAAAGGCCTATAAATGTAACACTCATTCAAGCTATCAAAAACATCAAAGGGGAATCATTCATAGCTTACATTTGTGCCTTGTGAGTCCATTTCTTTGTTTATGAAATCTTGAGCTTACATTTGTATATCCTCTCTTCTTGTTGAGAGTTAGAACTTGAGAGCTTATACTTGTATATCTACTCTATTAAGAGAGTTAATTGATTGTAAACCAAACACCAAAACACCAAGATTTTCACTCTAGGTTGAGTGGTCACAAAGGTTGGGGTTCAACCTTTAGGTATTGAGAGTTTGAGAGATTGGGTGGGTTACCCTTGTGCTAGTGAGGATTGAGTTCTTGAGTGTGGGACACTAGGAAGCTACAATTGCTCATAGCTTGTATCTCTAAACTTCAAAAGTGGAAATCCTTCAAGTGGGTTGCTTGAAGGCGAGACGTACACCGGGTTGGTGGAACTCGTTAAATTGGTTTGCAAGCTTCTCTTCCCTACTCTCTTGCATTTACTTATTGCATTTGGTTGGTATATTGATTTGGTTGTGATAATATTGCTTGAACTTGAGGAATTTGGCTTAGTTGAGTTTCCGCATACCAAGTGTTTGATATATTGCCTAAGTAACATTTATACATCATTTTACATTGATTCTTGCACTACACTTGTTATCTCTTGCATATAAACATATTTTGTGAAGAAGGAATCAATTTCAAAGGCATTCCAAAGAAATGTTTTAAACACTCAATTCACCCCCCTCTTAAGTATTGAGGCCATTTGAACAACAAGTGGTATCAGAGTTTGACTCTTAGTAGATCAAGCTTAACAGCTTCAAGAGAATAAATGGCCTCAAATTCTCTAAATCTTTTTCCTGAGGGTGGTGCCACGAATAGACCTCCTACTTTCAATAGGAAAGGCGATGCATTTTGGAAAGAAAGAATGAAAATTTTTGTACAATCAATTGACCTAAAAGTTCAGAATGCAATTGAAAATGGTCCCTTCATACCAATGCATGTTGTAGATGGTAAACAAGTTGAGAAACTCATGGATGATTGGAGTAGTGAAGAGGAAAAGAAAGTCCAATACAATTACAAAGCTAAAAATCTCATCACCCTTGCTCTAGGTCCGGATGAGTTCTTTAGAGTTGTAACTTGTAAAACCGCTAAGGAAATGTGGGACACTCTCCAAGTCACCCATGAGGGAACTAGTGATGTAAAAGATTCTAGAATTAGTACACTCACTAGTCAATATGAGAGTTTCAGGATGAACTCGGGAGAAACCATTGTTGAATTGCAAAAGAGATTTACTCTAATTATCAATCACCTTATTACTCTTGGCAAGACTTACACTAACAAAGAGCTTATTCTTAAAGTTTTGAAAAGCCTTACTAGGGAGTGGCTGTAACGCCCCCTCATATACACGAGATATATATATATATATATAAAAACTTTTAGAAAGATATACATATTTATCACTCTTTATCTCGCGTATACAAGGACGTATATACATTTGATTTCCTTTGAATATTGAAAGTAAAAAAAAACATTGTCTTTCAATATTTGTCCATAATGATAAAATAATTTATAAAAATCATAAGTGATAAATCATTACAGTATTATATCTGGATGAGAAAATTTATCAAAGTTTAACCTTTACCTTGTTACAATTATCTAATTTGATATTGTAATAAGGCAGAGTAAAACTAAACTATACCTCTACTACAAATGTGACCAATCATTTCCTAGTCCTTGAACCATCGAGTTTTGGAATCCTACTCTTGTCATATCTCTTCATCTATCTGATTGAGGATGAGACCACTTTACCCTCTTGTAATTACATATCCTTCCATCTTGAACCGCTAGCTATATATCACATAACATATATTTTGGACACAAAATTCAAACAAGAAGGAGTAAGAAATAGAATATAATACTTTACAGATAAGACATAACCATAAGAGTTTTCACAAACTAATAAATTAATATCATTCAAAATCTTGTACACAATTAATTATAAATATAGGGTTCTCACACACATAGCAATCATACTTTCATTCACAACCATCTATACAGAATATCACAATCACATGTATGACATGTAATGCTTTTAATACTACCTCATTCAGTTTATGCATGTGGGCCCTTAAAGTTTTAATTTGCACTAGGCCAACCAGGAGTTTACTCTATTCTATAATTCCGGATAATAACATAAATGCCTTTGTAGCATATGAACAGCTCAACTGGCGTGGAAACACTTAGAGACTAGTCAGACTGAGAAGATTTTTATTGTGAAAGTACCCGACACTAGGGAGCGACCCCAGGTCCCCTGAAGCACCCTTCTACACCCTCTCATCCCAAGGATCGCATTTGAACCTCCTCTAATGTATCCTCGGTTTCTATAATTTGTCCCTAAGCAACATCACATCTCATTTCTCTTAATAATTCATGATGCATGAACTATTCGCATATTTAGTTGGTTAAGACTTTTAGAAACTCAATTATTAAATACTATAAAGGTTCACAAATCATCTCAATAAAATGTACATTCCCATAAGTTCTTCTTTGAACTTCTATTATACAGAATAAATTTAGTACAGTCTTCGAATTCAGATCTCACCAAAATTGAGTTTCCAAGCCTTAAATATCTCAAAACTTTCTCTTAAAAAAAGCTTCACATATTTACATACTCTTTCTCAATTTGAATCTTAACTAGATTGAGTTTACAAATCTCGACTATAACAAAATATCCTTTAGTTATTTTTTTGGGGAAAACCAAAATAAATTTACTTTAATTTTTTGATTTCTAAAAGAAAATAATTTTTAAAATCATTAACTAAGAATACTTAAAACTATAAAAAATTTATTTAATTCAAGAATTAATTATCTCAACCTCTGATTTTCATAAAATAGCTTCTTTCTAATGCTAGATTTTATTCTAGAGATTAAAAATAAAGTTAATGAAAATTATTTCTAAGAAGAAATAAAAGACTAAAATAATTATAAAATACTTTCTCTTAAAACTTTAAAGAGTAAGGTAAGAAAATTCTTACTGAGTTTTAACTTTCTGTCATGCTTGCTATATGCTCAAACTTTATATCACAAGGTCATCAATCATTGATCAACCACAATCAAGTAGTGTAATGTCATCAATCACAATCAAATATCATTAATCACAAATATTATCAATCATAATTACATATCATCAATCACAGTCTAATATTATAAATCATAATATCATTAATCAAAACCAAATATAATTAATTATAATGAAGTCAAATCAACTAAATATCACTCATAAATATAATTTAAATTTTAATGGTTATTTAAATTAGTAGAGTTGATTTTGAGTCCTTATAGTCCATTCCTCGCACAGGTCTATATAAGTCCATATATATAATCCAGTCTTTGCATAGGTATAGTTCAATCCATACAGGTCATAATTCCTTGCATAGGTTTAGTCCAGTTCGCATAGGTTATCCAGATCTTCGCATAGGTATTTTCAAATCAAGTTACACAAGATACACAATTTAAAGTTTACATAAATTTTAAGTTAAATAGTTATTATTTTAAAATAATAATATTATTATTAAATTTAAAAGGAGTAGGGGACTCCTCCCATTATTCTTATGTCTTTTCATATTATATTCTTATCTCACTCCCCTTACCTTGAATTGCTACCAAAAGTAAGTTCGCTTTGCACCTCCGAGTTCTAGAAATATTAATACCAACTTATCTCAGTAGAAACATAAGATAAAAATAAAGATTACTATGTAAAATAGAAATGGTTAATTTTGAATAGTGAATAGTAAAACATAAATAGTAACAGTAAATAGTAAAATGTAAATAGTAACTATAAATAATAAAACGTAAATAGTAATGGTAAATAGTAAATCGTAAATAGTAAGAGTAAATAGTAATTCACTATTTGAATAGTAATTCACTATTCTAAATAGTAATTTACTGTTGACATGGTAATTTACTATTTAGAATAGTAACTTAAAAATAATATTATATCCAGTATAATAATAGATTTCTAAAACGATAAGAAAATAAACCTAAAAAGTATAAAAGAGAGTTATTCTTACCTTATGATTTTGGCAGAACCTCCTTCCATAAAAATTATTTCTCTTTCTCACTCCTACCACTATCTCTCTAACACTGCTATATTAAGAAAATTTAATCTAAACTGTAAATTTTTCCTTCGGTGCTCCCCTCTATTTATAGCAAAAATATGTACTGTGTATTTCATTATTTTATTATTAAAGTACTGTGCAATTTCTGAAATTTTCATTTCTGGTTACTGTGCAAGTTTGAAATTTTCGTTCATGCACAGTGTTTTGCATAGTAAATGTCGGCTGAATTATTAAGCCAAATAGTAACTATTCACTCGGTATATTTTAAATATTCAAAATCGACCTTTTCAAAATTTAGCGATATTATATCAGTTCTCACTAATTTTATGATAAGTAATATAAAGTTTAAATTTTAAAAATCTAAAAATTTCTGTTAATAAAAAATTATTGATACGTTTTTAATCTTTTTACGATTGGTAAAAATCAAGATTTTACTCAAACTGATAATTTTTAGATAAGTCTACTTGAAATGGATTTTAGAACATTTTCTTATAATTTAAATTCACTTTCTTGTAAATATTTTTAATTTAAGTAACTTTATATGAATTTAAAATTATTTAAAATATTATTTTATTAAAATATTTCAAAAAATTCAAAAAATTCCAGAAAATCATATATATTATATAGATCAAAAAGTTATAAAGAACCATAGTCTAATTCCTTCAAAATTTTATTTTAAAATTCTAATAAGAGTTAAATCACAAATATGTAAAAACATAAATATAAAAACATAAAATAAAATTTGTGAATAATAAATATATTTAAAATTCTTAATATAATTTCATTAATCAATGAATACTAATTAAGTCATTTTAAAATTCTCATTCAAAATACATAAATATTATTATTATTATTATTATTATTATTTTATTTTAAAAACAAATAATTAAATATAAATACGAAAATTTCATAAAAAATGATAATAATAAACTAACTAATAGTAAGTATTTCTCATTAAAGATATATTAATATCTATTTTCTATTTGTGTTGAAAATAGGATGTTACAGTGGCAACCTTTTGTCACCGCTATCAAACAATCACCAAATATAAATGATATGTCTTTTGCTACATTATTTGGTAAATTACAAGAGCAGGAACAAGAGTTGAAAGATTTGAAGATGGCGGAGGAAGAAAAAATTCCTCTAAGAAGAAAGATCTAGCTCTCAAGGCCACTTCAATCAAGGAAGATGAATCCGAGAGTGAGCTTGATGAGGAAGAGGAGTTTAGACTATTTGTGAAGCGATTCGGAAAATTCATGAGAAACAAACGCTTCCAAAGAAGTTTCAAACCTCAAGGTAAGAAACCTATTTCTAATGAAAATTCTTCCTCACCAAATTGTTTTGAATGTGGCAAGGAATGGCACTTCAATGTAGATTGTCCAAACCTCAAGAAGAAGAACAAAGAGAAAAGAGGAAGAAGAAGAGCCTACATTACTTGGGACGAAAATAAAGTGAGTAGCTCAGAAGAATCGAACAATGAGGAAGCCAACCTATGCCTAATGGCCAACCACTAAGAAGAAGAAAATGAGGTAAACAACAACGAACTTGATAGAGATGAGTTACTTGACGCTTTTGAAGAATTGTATGATAAACATGTAAAACTATCTAGTAAATATAAGTTGTCAAGAAAGATCATTGATACTTTAGAAATGCATCTCATGGAGCTTAGTAAAGAAAATGAAAGCTTGAAAGAGAAAGTAGCTAATGCTCAACCATACTCTAAAATCAAACCATGTGAATTTGCTATAAAATGTGATCACCTAGAAAAGAAAGTCCTAGACTTGAATACAACCCTTGAAAAATTCACAAATGGTAGAGACAATTTAAATGTTCTACTTGGAAATCAATGATGTATGTTTGATAAAACGGGATTAGGTGTCAATGCCCATAAGAAGCAAATGAACTACAAAAACTTCTTTATACCTCCTAGTAAATCATCATCACCATTTACTAAATGCAATCATTGTGGTGCTAAAGGACATAATGCTTCAAATTGCCATATTAGAAAGTTTGGACCAAAAGTGGTAAGAAAGGTATGGGTTCC
Organism: Clitoria ternatea; assembly: GCA_037962975.1. NCBI lineage: Eukaryota > Viridiplantae > Streptophyta > Magnoliopsida > Fabales > Fabaceae > Clitoria > Clitoria ternatea. The sequence continues at coordinate 278,110,475 of CM075671.1, forward strand.
TGAAGGAACATTACCACAAGCTAACTAAAAAGGACCCAACATAAAATGGGTACCAAGTTCCCTAAACTAATCTTGTTTTGTAGGTATGTTTCAAGTCAAGCAACACCCATTGGTATATAGATAGTGGGTGTTCAAAGCACATGACGGGTGATATAAACAAGTTCACATCATTCACACCCAAAAGAAAAGGAAGTGTCACCTATGGGGATAATACCAAAGGAAGAATTCTTGACATTGGGAAAATTGGTAAAAACTCTTCCACTTCAATCAATGATGTATTATATGTAGAAGGACTCAAACATAATTTGTTTAGCATAAGTCAATTATATGACAAAGGATATAGAGTTATATTTGAAATGATTAAAATAATTCAATAAAAAAAAAAAAAGAACGAAGAATTCAAAGAGTCCTGAATTAGCTGCTGCTTGTGAAGTATGGAAGGCGATCAAATTTGAATCAAATGGTTGTATAATTGAAAATAAGCAAAATAAAGAGGTAAAGTTTGTTGGTCAAAGAGTTGATAATATCTACATGATTGATGTTGATTGTTTATCCTCAAATGATGTACAATGTTTTATGACTATAGAGGATGAATCATGTAGATATTATACATGTAGACCATCTAAATAAACTTATTTCTAAAGAATTAGTGATTGGTCTACCAAAGCTTAAGTTTGAAAATAAATTTTGTGATGCATGTCAAAAGGGAAAACAAGTAAAGGCATCTTTTTAAGCCAAAAACATTGTTTCAACACAAAGGCCTTTACAACTTTTGTACATGGATTTGTTTGGGCCCTCTAAGGTCAAAAGCTTTGGTGGCAACTACTATGGTCTTGTAATTGTAGATGACTATTCTAGATATACATGAACTTTGTTTCTTGCTCACAAAAATGAAACATATCATGCATTCAAGAAACTAGCCAAGGTTATCCAAAATAAACAAAACTCAAAGATTGCATCCATTAGAACCGATCATGGGGGAGAATTTGAAAATCAATTATCTGAAAAATTTTGTGAAAAACATGGTATTGAACACAATTTTTCAGCTCCTAGAACTCCACAACAAAATGGAGTAGTTGAAAGGAAAAATAGATCTTTGGTGGAGCTTGCAAGAACCATGTTAAATGAAAACAATGTTGCGAAACATTTTTGAGCCGATGCGGTAAACACCACTTGTCATGTTATGAATAGATGTTTGATTAGGCCTATTATAAAGAAGACCCCCTATGAACTCTACAAAGGTAGAAAACCAAATATTTCCTATTTTCATGTTTGTGGATGCAAATGCTTTGTACTTAAAAATGGAAAGGATAATCTAGGAAAGTTTGATGCAAAAGCTGATGAGGCAATCTTTCTTGGACATTCATCATCTAGTAAATCTTATCGTGTCTTTAACAAACAAACTAACACCATTGAAGAGTCCATTCATGTGAAGTTTGATGAGAATGGTCATAACTCCTCGAGAAAGGAAGATGTTGATGATATTGTAGGTACTCTCCAAGAATTAAGCTTGAAAGACAAAGAGGAAAACAAAAATGAAGGAGATACAACACAAAATAACCAAACCCAACAAAAGGAGTGAATCACCTTAAAAGATCATCCTTTGGACAATATCATAGGTGATATCACTAAAGGTGTAAGTACTCGACGCTCATTTAACACTTACAATCACTTAGCATTTGTTTCATAAATTGAACCCAAAACCATTAATGAGGCTATTATTGATGAACATTGGATGTTGGCTATGCAAGAAGAACTAAATCAATTTGAAAGAAATGAAGTTTGGGAATTAGTACCAAGACCCAATGACCATCAAGTAATAGGAACTAAATAGGTATTAGAAACAAGCTTGATGAAAATGGAATAATAACTAGAAACAAAGCTAGGCTAGTAGCTAAGAGATATAATCAAGAAGAAGGAATTGACTATGAAGAAACGTATGCTCCCGTAGCTAGGTTAGAAGCCATTAGACTATTATTTGCCTTTGCATGTTGTAGGGACTTTAAGTTGTATCAAATGGATGTCAAAAGTGCCTTCTTGAATGGTTACATTCAAGAAGAAGTATATGTTGATCAACCTCCTGGTTTTGAAAATTATCAATTTCCAAATCATGTTTTCAAACTAAGAAAAGCATTGTATAGCTTAAAACAAGCTCTAAGAGCTTGGTATGAAAGGTTAAGCAAATTCCTTTTAGAAAACAATTTTGAAAGAGGAAAGGTTGATACAACATTATTCATAAAGCACAAAAAGAAAGACATACTCTTGGTACAAGTATATGTGGATGATATTATATTTGGTGCCACTAATGAATCACTTTGCAAAGAGTTTGCTAAGATAATGCAGGATGAATTTGAGATATCCATGATGGGTGAACTCACCTTCTTCCTTGGACTTCAAATCAAGCAAACAAGAGAAGGAACATTCATTAGCCAATCCAAATATTGCAAAGAATTGCTTAAGAAATTCAACATGGACAAGGCAAACGAAATTGCTACACCTATGAGCATATCATGCTACTTGGACAAAGATAAGAAAGGTAAAGATGTGGAAATTACCAAATATCGAGGTATGATTGGATCTTCACTCTATCTCATTACAAGTATACCAAATAATGTTTGCGGTTTGTATGTGTGCAAGGTATCAAGCATGTCCAAAAGAATCTCACCTAAGTGCTGTAAAACGTATAATGAAATATCTTATTGGAACTCTAAATGTGGGTCTTTGGTATCCTAAAGGTGTTGAATGTACTCTTATAGGATATTCTGATGTTGATTTTGCTGGATGTAAACTTGATAGGAAAAGCACTAGTGGTACATGTCATTTGCTTGGTAGCTCTCTTGTTTCTTGGCATAGTAAGAAACAAGTAAGTGTTGCTTTATCAACAGCTGAGGCAAAATATGTTGCAGTTGGAAGTTGCTGTGCTCAAATCCTTTAGATGAGGCAACAACTTCTTGACTTTGGTGTTATATTAGACCATGTGTCTCTTAAATGTGATAATACTAGTGCCATTAATATTTCAAAGAATCTTGTCATGCACTCAAGGACCAAACATATAGAGATAAGACACTATTTCATTAGAGATCATGTATTAAAGGGTGATTGTATGCTTGAACATGTTGAAACCTCTAAGCAACTAGCTGATATATTCACAAAACCTCTTGCAAAGGAACAATTCATTAATATAAGAGAATTAGGCATATTAGACATTTCCAACTGTGTTTGATATATTTGATGTTGATGACTCATTGTATTTGATGAGTGAATGTTGGTTGATTGATGAAATAAACATGTTCTATTCCATGACAATTAAATCCTTAATGCCTTTTGATTGAAAAACATGTGTTTTTTTAAGCAATTCTGGGCTGTTATAATCGATTACATGGCTTCAGGTAATCGATTAGAATCGTTCTGTCTTGACTATAATCGATTAGATATCTTCATATAGTCGATTAGCGAGTTTTGGATTCTAACTAATCGATTAGTGTATATGCCAAATCGATTAGGGACGTTCTGTCTTCCAGATAATCGATTACTAACTCCTCTTAATCGATTTCTAAGTTTTTGTTTTTAACGCAATCGATTACATACCAGGCACAATCGATTAAGAGTACTTGACGATTCAAATTCTGAAGGGTCATAATCGATTACGAGTAACCCCATAATCGATTACGAGCGTATCAGAAGCGTGATTTAATAGCACAATCCGTGTGTGCCCCTTTTGCCCAATCCAAATCACTCTCCTCTAAACCTTATTTTTCATTCCTAAACCCTATATATACCCCTCCCTCACCTCTTCTACCTCACACCTCCAATACTCCTCCTTCCTCCAACCTCTCAAAATTCCCAAAGGTCTCTCAAATTTCTTCATCTCTTATTCTCTAATCATAATGTCCTCCTCTAGGAATGTCAAAAGAGCTAGGTCCTCCATTGCTTAAACAAATAACCCCCTTGATTTTCCAAGGTTCTTCACAAGTCCTAGAGACCTCCAAAACTTCATTCAAAAATTTTTTGAAAAGGTTATCATCTCTCCTCACTTTATAAATGCTGAAGTTTTTGATCATCCCAGCTTTACCTTCACTCAATCCCTTCACCACTATAATCTTCTCCCTTTTCTTACTCTCAAGGAATAAGTCTACTACCCGGAACTTATGCGAGTTTTCTTCTATAATCTCAAACTTGTTGATGGATTACTTGAGGCTAGAGTCAAAAATGTGACTCTTAGGATAACAAATGAGCAACTTGCGGAAATCACTCAACTCCCTCTCTCAACTGCTGAATTCACCGGTGGGCATCCGGAAGATGAATGGGACTTTAATGCCATCTCCGCTCGCCAATCCCTTTGGAAAGCTGACCATCCTCGTAGCAACCATAAATTGGTAGGCCATCTCACTATCAATAACCGTCTTCTTCACTTCTTCTTGGTTAAAGTTTTGGTCCCTCGTGGTGGAAATTATGCCTTAGTTGAAGAGGATAATGTACTCTTGATGTGGGCAATGCAAAATGAAAAGGAGATTAACTGGATTCAGCTCCTAAAATTGCATATGCTCAAGGCCAAGGAGCAACAAAAGCTTCCATACGCTATCCTCCTCACTAAGATCTTCAAAGTTTATGGTGTGGACCTTGCCGGGGAGCTTTCTAAGAAGGTACCTCCAAAGGCATGCATTGACACCCATCATCTCACTAAGATGGGCATAATCTATGTTAATGGAGCTTGGCTCTCCAAGATGGAAGGTATTCATGCTAATATTCCTTTTGAAGCTCCAGCCAATGATCCTGCCTCTCCTCCTCCTGCAACACAAGCACCACAAGGCGAACTATCTGCTCCTACTGACCCTTTCACCTCCCTCTATGCCTATTTGAATCAGCGTTTTGAAAGGATTGATAATACCCTTCAAGAATTTCAAATGACCGAGCAACAACATTTTGAGCTTATGGAGCAGCGCTATGAGGAACTTTCAAACAAAATCTCTGAAATGCACTTTTTCAATCCTAATAATTAGATTTCCCTTGTTTTGTTATGTTTGTTTCCATTCTACACTTTATTATGGTTATTTTCAATTCTCTGCACTTTCATTATATACCCTTCTTTTATGAATGAATAAATTTTATCTTTCAATTATCACTCTGTTTTACCTTGTTTTATTTGCTTTTGATGATTATAAAGGGGGAGAAATTAGTGTTCATCTATTTATAACAATGATAAACAAATGGTATGATAAACAAGTGGTATAAATAAGTGGTTAACGTATTATTTCTCAATACAATTGGCTTTAATTCTATAATAACAAGTGGTTAGTAACTGGTTCTAAAATCAAAACAACAAGAAATATATGTGTGAACACCTCTTTTGGTCTGACCCAGAGCGTAAGCTTAAGCGTGAATTAAGAAAAATTGAAGAGCATTAGGGGCCTCTCGCTTAAGCGAGACCTCCTCATGCTTGAGAGTAAAAGCTGCGCGCTTAAGTGTGCCAAGTTGGAAACAGCGCTATGAGAAAGTGGAAATAGCGTTGCATGAGACATGGGTGCACTACAAGGTCAAAAGCATCAAAAGCATCCGTTACCTAAATCAAGGATTAGTGGAAATTTTTAATTAAAAAGCACCAGACATCCATTACCCAAATTGGGGATCAGAGAAGAATTTCCGAGTCTGACTTCTTGGGCAGAGATATTTCCGAGAGAAGAATTACCGAGTGGGATGTCTCCAAGTGAGATATTTCCGAGTGGGTCACCACCGAGGGAAGTACTTCCGAGCGAAGAAAGGCTCTGACTTTGAATGAGTCCTTCTCGGGTAGATATTTCCGAGAGAAGAATTACCGAGTGGGATGTCTCCGAGTGAGATATTTCTGAGTGGGTCACCACCGAGGGAAGTACTTCCGAGCAAAAAAATGGCTCTGACTTCGAATGAGTACCTCTCGGGAGGAGATACATCCGAGTGAAGAATTCCCAATTAAAGCCATTCTGAATGAAAAATGGTTGACTTCGAATGAGTACCTCGCGGGCGAAGATTCGTCCGAGTGAAGAATTCCTGATTGAAGCCATTCTGAATGAAAAGCGAGTGACTTCGGATGAGTTCTTTTTCTAGGCAGAGATGTTTTCGAGTTGATTCTGAATGAAAAGGGCTCTGAACTTTGAAGGAGCACTTTTCGGGCAGACACTTCCAAATTCCATACTTCAAAGTGAGGTGTCTCCGAGTGAGGCATTTCCGAGTGGGTCATTTCAAGGGAATTACTTCTGAGCAAAGAAAGGCTCTGACTATGAATGAGTACTTTTCGGGTAAAGATATATCCGAGTAAGGTGTCTTCGAGTGAGATATTTCTGAGCGGATTATTTTTCAAGGGAATTATTTCTGAGCAAAGAAAAGCTTTGACTTTGATTGAGTATTTCTTGGGTACAGATATTTCCGAGTGGATAATTCCTGAGTGAATTGATTCTGAACAAGAAGGGCTCTGAACTTCGAAGGAGCACTTTTCGGGCAGAGACACTTCCAAGTTATATAATTCCAAATGGGGTGTCTCCGAGTGAGGCATTTTCGAGTGGGTCACTTCCTAGAGATGTGCTTCCGAGTGAAAAAAGAATTTGATAAAGAATTCCCGAGTGAATCAATGGTTCTGACTTCGAAGGAGCTTTTTCGGCCGGAGATATATCCGAGAGAGATATTTCTGAGTAAGGTGTCTCCGAGTAAGACATTTCTGAGTGGGTCACATTCGAGGGAAGAAAGGCTGACTTTAAATGAGTGCTTCAAGCAGAAACACTTCTGAGCGAATCATCTCCGAGTAAAGTGATTCTGAACGAAGAGGCTCTGATGAATACTTCTCGGAAAGAGATATTCCCGAATGAGTCAGACTTTGAAAAGAACACTTTTTAGGCAGATATATCCGAATAAGCAATTTCCGAGTGGGTCACTTTTGAAGGAAGGCTATGACTAAATGAGTCTTTCAAGCAGACATTTCCAGACAAAACACCTCCGAGTGAAGCAATACTGGACGAAAAAGGGATCCGGTGTCACTTGAGTGAATTCGAGCCTTCACACCGAGTGTCAAAGGGTTGATTTTTACACTCGGGCTTTTTATGTATGTAAGCACCTGTTTCGATCCGACTAATTTCCACCGAGAATGGATATTGATAGAGACAGCGATCTGGGCCATAAGAAGAACACCGGCCCAGGTCTGAGGAATACCGATCCGAGACAACGAAAGAGACATCATTCCTAAGACCATCCAAGTGAGACCGGTGTCCTTTCTTATCTGACGTGGGAAGGCGCTTTCATGAACTTGATAATGGACCCATGTGACACCATTCGATGAGTCCGATTGCCCATGCTGACTTGGAATCGCACCATCCAAGTTGATCCTCGAATCCTGGGGGCGTCTGACAACAGACAAAAAAGAAAATAATAAAAATTACTCATCAGCCGCCATTCCCCATAATTGTCAATGACCAGGCTGTCTCTCCACTACATACATGGATCTAGTAGAGGCTTGAGCTGTCCAAGTGGAATCACACCATCCAAGTTGATCCTCGAATCTTGAGGGCGGCTGACAACAAACAAAAATGAAAATAATAAAGAATTACTCACCAGCCGCTGTTCCCCATGATTGTTGGTGGCCAGGCTATCTTCGAGCTGTTCAAGCACTCGCCAGCACCTTGGATCTCTATAAATGCCTCAGCTGAAGATGCGCAAGGGGCTGGCATCTGGAATCAAAAGACCCCTAAAAAAAATCTACTCCGGAATCCTAAATCTGAAGAAAAGACACCTGTCCCCAACCTACATTCTCTTGTTTTCTTTGAAACAGAAGCACCAGTCTCGTTCCTGTTGGATGGACTTCAGAACCTCCTTGTCACTCTAAATTCCATCCAAACCCTATACTGCTTATAACACCATTGAATCCTACACCGTTTCTCCATCAAAATACATTTTCGCCACTGAATCCTACTCCGGCTCCACACTGTACTTCGGTTTATTCCACACCGGCTCCAATTCGTAGCCTGGTTCCTCCCAAGTCCACACCACACCGGTTCTGTTTTGTCTCTTTTCTTTTGCTTCTTTATTGTTTATTTTTCTGCTGGATTTGTAATTTTGTTGAACCTGTTCCCTTGTTTAAGTTTATTCCGTTAAATTTCCTTTATTTTGTTTTATAACTAGTAATAACAACAAAGAACTACGTGACCCTAATTTCTCGAAAGCTCGAGAATACGTAGGAGCGAGAAACAATTCCTGTCGGGCCTATCTTTCTTTATTTAATTTTTAGAGTTTCCATTTTTGTCTTGTTATTAAAAGAAGGAGCGAGGTTAATTTGGACGAGACTTCCTATTAATCTCATGTTTTTTTAATAATATCTTTTTTTTTAAAAAAAAGGGAGGAGCGAGGTTAATTTGGACGAGACATCCTGTTAATCTCATGTTTAAAAAATTTCATGTTTATTTTTTTTTTGTTTATTTTTGTATGCTTTATCATTTCGTATGTTTCTTTTCTGAAGAAGTTAAAATAATTTTTTGGGCTAATTCTAATGCGCGCTATCATCTTGAGGTAACCATTTTATAACGGACAGTTAAGAGGTGCTAATACCTTCCTCACCTGTAATTCGACTCCCGAACTTAGAATTTTACTTTCATAACCAGTGCTTTAACGAAAGGTTTTTCCGGTATTTTTTTCCTTAAAAATATTGGTGGTGACTCCCTGTTTTCTTTTCGAAAGGATTTCGAAACACGTTTTAATATTTTTGAGGGTCGGCCTTCCCGCCGCGATCCTAGTCACGACAATATGCATAAAATCCTTAAGAAAGGGGGAGAAAATTCTACCTTGACTAACACCCTCATGAGATGAACATTGTTTGTCATCATAAAAAAAGGGGGAGAATGTGTTTGAATATGTGTTTCAGGTTATATGATTTTGATAATGACAAAGCAATTGTGGAATCATGACAAAGAATATAAGATTCATGAAGTATTGTTACAAAGGATGAAAACAGAGAAGAATCAACAAGCCAAGCATTAGTACGTATGCTAATCGATTAGAAGGTCCTATCTAGTCGACTACAGAGCTTCTGTCTAACACCTAATCGATTATTGACATTCTATTTGTCATCAAATCGATTACACCAAGTCATCTAATCGATTATGAAGCTTCTGTTTGTTACATAATCGACTACAACAAGAAGGTCAATCGATTACCAACTGAGAAAAAGGATGAAATGCATCAGGTACAAGGCCTAATCGACTACAGAGTATTACCAATCGATTACCTAAGTTCTGTGAAGTTCCTAATTGATTGCAAATAAGCCATAATCGATTACTAAGTCTCTGTTTGCTCCAAAATCGATTACAATCTAAGTCACAATCGATTACCATGCTGTGTAACTAGATTAAATTCATCAGGTATAACTCACAATCGATTACAAGGTATACACAATCGATTAGACAGGGTCTGTCTACAAGCTAATCGATTACATGGAAAAGCTCAATCGATTACGAGACGAATTACACTGAAGAATTCAAAGTGTAATCGATTACAGCTCGAGTCCTAATCGATTACACTAGTGCCTGACAGTAAGAAAGTCATTTTTAGTGCAAAAACAGCTCAGCTATCCAACACAATTTGAACACCTATGCTGTGCAAACGGCTCTGAAGACTTTAGGGCTCCTCTCCAAGGCCTATAAATGCAACACTCATTCAAGCTATCAAAAACATCAAAGGGGAATCATTCATAGCTTACATTTGTGCCTTGTGAGTCCATTTCTTTATTTCTGAAATCTTGAGATTACATTTGTATATCCTCTCTTCTTGTTGAGAGTTAGAACTTGAGAGCTTATACTTGTATATCTACTCTATTAAGAGATTTAATTGATTGTAAACCAAACATCAAAACACCAAGATTTTCACTCTAGGTTGAGTGGTCACAAAGGTTGGGGTTCAACCTTTGGGTATTGAGAGTTTGAGAGATTGGGTGGGTTGCCCTTGTGCTAGTGAGGATTGAGTTCTTGAGTGTGGGACACTAGGAAGCTGCAATTGCTCATAGCTTGTATCTCTAAACTTCAATAGTGGAAATCCTTCAAGTGGGTTGCTTGAAGGCGAGACGTACACCGGGTTGGTGGAACTCGTTAAATTAGTTTGCAAGCTTCTCTTCCCTACTCTCTTGTATTTACTTATTGCATTTGGTTGGTATATTGATTTGGTTGTGATAATATTGCTTGAACTTGAGGAATTTGGCTTAGTTGAGTTTTCGCATACCAAGTGTTTGATATATTGCCAAAGTAACATTTATACATCGTTTTACATTGATTCTTGCACTACACTTGCTATCTCTTGCATATAAACATATTTTGTGAAAAAAGGAATCAATTTCGAAGGCATTCCAAAGAAAAGTTTTAAACACTCAATTCACCCCCCTCTTGAGTATTGAGGCCACTTGAACAACAACCGGTATGTCACGTTATGGGGCGAAATAGGGTGTCACTTGCAAAGACATTGACACTTAAGTCAGAACGATATCAATATTAGTGCTAAAGCATTCTTGTTAGGTTGAAAGTATGTCGTGCATAGTAAATGAGTGTTATTTATAAAAGTTAAATGATGATTGTGTCATGATACCTGTGTCAATACTTTTCTATAAGTGTAAGAAAAACTGACACAGATACATACACTCTTGACACATTTACAGGTGTTGACTGGTGTACCTCCAATATGTCCTTCAACCTCTCTTTAATCCTAGCTCATTAACAATACTGATTATCATAAGTTTTATGGGGGAGTAACATTATAATTTTCATGTTGATACCAGATGCATGACCTGACTATCAGTATGAGCTAATAGTGACTCTGGTATCAGACCCAAATCATTTACCCCTCAACCCTTTAAAGTGACTTAAAGTTACTTCAATCAGCTAATATGTATAAGCTTTGACTTATTTTGCAGGATACTGGTGTAATGATTTTTGCTTTAAGAATTTTATTTGTCATGACCCTTTACTATATGGGGTGAGGTCCCCTTTTATGGCTAAGTTTGAAGGATATACGTGGCATTCCATGACTGGTTACAACACTTCATGTTTCATGTAGATATCATTTGGTATACGAAGGGTTGTGTGCCCTTCCTCATATTAGCATTCGTTGTTTGGTGCATTTTTGCCTCTCCAAGGTTAAGGTTCAACTATAAAAAGAGGAACGAGTATTCATTATTTTCACTAGTTCTTCTAATCTTATAGCACCCTGATATAAAAAATTAGTATCCTTTAATCGCTTCCCTGACTTGTACGTGAAAAACTCTTTGTATCATCCTCATAGGTATCCCTTCTATCTTGTCCTCTTTTATAAATTTTTGTAATTAATTTTTGAAAATTGGGATGTAGGGGCAACCACGTGAGTGATGAATTTATTGAGATTCTTTTTGGGCCACTATCGTGGCTGTTAGTAGGATCCCAATATAAGTCACGGGTTGTGCAATAGAACATACACTGATATATATTAGAGTTTCGTGTTGGTGTAGACACTACAAGTTGTTATGCTTTATTGTATCATTTTATGTTTATTAATAGAATAAGTCTTTACATTTTATAATTGTTTTAAATCTATTTATCCTTGGAATAGTAGGTCATTTGACAAGTATTCCTAAAACGTCCTTAGTCAAGTATTTACATGGGGATTTTTAAATACATTAAGACTAGTTTGTGAGTGTACTGATGATCTGATCTCACACATCATGGATATGAAAGATATCAAGTGTTTACACAGGTACACATTAAGAGTAATGATGTACTAGATAGATTCATCATGAGAATGTTGCATGAATTTTTACAAGAGTGTCATAAACGATTCCCAATGCGATAATGTTATACGTAGTCCTTCGACCTGAAGTCACTACGATTCCTACATGAGGAGGTTATTGATTTCATACAATCAAATGCCATTTGTAACAAGATGACCATAAAGGTGGTGATTAGACAATAAACAAATTATGTATAGGGATATGAATGATGTAGATGAAATTTGTCTCTCCTATATGATAGGAGTGATATCTATGATCCACTTGATAGAGTGAGACTAAAGAAATGCATGGTTATGTTAGGGAGAATAAATATTGAATGTTTATTCAGGTAAAGTCTATTCCGGTATCAAGTAAAATGAATTGGGTCATACAAAGATGACAACGATCATGCCTTGGGCCCAATTCGATATCGTGACAAAAAGGTGCAAACATATAAAATAATTATCACTTATAGATTATATTGATGATAACTAATATTTAGATTTAATGATGCATTGCTAGATACTGCTCTTATTTTATATTAATAATAAAATAGTTTATTATTAATATGACCAGATGTTTTACCTATAAGGTCACAGGCATAAAGTAAGTCCACTAGAGGATGACTTTTATTTTAGTTGGAATAAATTAAAGTTATTGGGTCTAACTCATTTAGAATAAGTCAGAGCCCAATCTTCAAAGAGAGCTCATCAAGTCAAACTTGAGCCTAGAAATAGAGCGTGTGATGTTCATAGGCTGCTACTCAAAAGTAGATACACATTATTGTAACAGTTGCGAGAGTTGCATATAGCATTATGTGGTGTAACTTTTGGTGGAAGTGCACACATGGACTTTTAAGGACAAAGTTAAGACTGCTTCGATAGACGATCTCATCTCACGTCTACAAAAGATAACCCTAAAATGCAATATTAATTTTTTGTCATATGTAATGTTTTGAAACACGTAGTTTGCAAATCGCTATAGGAATCCTTCGTGTTTCCGCTGCCTGACCCTGTGGGATTCCCTTGCATTTTGGAAAAGCCTTTTGGCTTGTATATTGGCTCCTCTACGAAGTCCCATTAGGGCATTAGATTAAATTTACAATTAATTCAACTAGGTATTTAGGACACAACTTAAATAAAATAGGATACAAGATAATGGTTATGGGTCTTAGAAAAAATTGAAGAGTGACAGAACCAAATGGTAGGAATTATACAGACAATTGAGTTTTTGACATTTTTCGACGACAGACGTCAGAAAACAAAAATAGGTTCAAATAAGTTCAGAATTAATTCTTTAACCTAATGGATCATTCTAAAGTTTTAAATATTTCGGCCCTCGAATAATTAATTTATTTAATAATTAATCGAGTACCCGATTTATTTTCCTAAAATACCCTAATTAGTAAAAAAAATTAGGATATTACAAAATGATCAATAATACATAATAAAATTTAACAAGATTACAACATCAACCTTAGGATTTTCCAAGCACTAAGATTCCAAGGGTGATGATGGTAAGATTTGACCTGCAAAGAGTGCATTTTTTTCAAACTCAAACTCAAGAAAGTGTAAGAAACTCAAGCAAAAATGAGATCAAGTCATCACCCTTCAAGGTCATATTTTTAACAAGGGTTCACAAGTAATATCTTAGGATTTTAATAGTCCAAAAACAAATGTTTGGTGACAATGGTGGAAGGTGCAAGAAAAAGGTAGAGTTTTATTAGCTCAAGCTCAAAATCATAGTGTTTCAAAACATAAGGATCCCCACCCATGCGGTTCAAAAAGAAAGAAAGGGAATAAGAGTTTTTAAAGGTTTTACTTACCCAATCTCGACTCTTGAGCATCAACAACCCAAAAGAGAGTGGAAACTTGAAGTTGCTTGGTAACGATGGGAGTTTAAAGCATAAAGGTTGAAACCTATTTTTAAGGAAGACCTTGAAACCAAAAATGGGTAATGAGGATGAAATATGCAACAAAATGATGTAATTGCATATATGTTTTGAGCTCGCCAGAAAATTGTTGGAGCCACCACCTCACAGTTGTCCATGGTGGCTTGTGGCGGTTGTGGTGGTGGTTAAACAAAAAAGATGGTGGTTGATAGGAGAAAAGGCATAACTATTGCAAGAAAAAAGAAATGATGAAATGAAAGAGTTAAATATTGCACTTTGTTATTTTCAATTGAAATCAAATTGAGGAAAGAATAAATGTGTAAGTGCATATGGAATAAGGAGGAGAAGCGAGTGTATGTTGTGCCTTTCATGTGAGGGGGAGTGAAAATTCAAACTTTGGAATAAAAAGAAGTACATTTTCAAGTGGTTAAAAATACAATTTAACTTTGAAACACAAAACATCGATACTTTTATGAATCATAATTTTTATAAATAGAATGGTATTATTCAAATTTTAAAATCTAAAAATTATATTTTTAGTACATCTTTCCAGTTCCCTTAAAAACAACATAGAACTCCATTTTACGAAAACCAAATTTCTTTGTATTAGAAACAATAACGAATTTATGGGTTAAACAGTGATATTTATTTATGCTTGAGAATAAAATTATTCAGTTCCTTATAATCTTAAGAAAAGTAGTTAATACTACTAAAATATTCTAATTATCTCATCATAGTTTACGGGGACTCAAAACTTGAAGCTCAAGTATCTAGAATGATGTACTAGGATCAAGGTGAGTCACTGGCTTACCTTCATACCACTTAGCATTGCGCTAATGGAGGTAACACATCAACATAAAGAAAACGGGCATCTAAAAATGGGGTGTTGCACGCAGAAAGCAAAGAATCGATATTTTTAGGTTCACGCTGAATTGTTAGGTCTTCCGCCGAAGTATGCAATGGAGACAAACGAAGTAGAGATTCTAGATTTTCCCGTTCATGACAAAGAAGAAAATAAAGACAATTTTGTTGTTCATGTTCCTGGCCTATGTCAAGAAATATGATGCCTGGAAGAGATTTGTGAATTTTCATAAAGCCCAGACTGAATAACTCTTCACCTTAGTGTACTGATCCGGTCTCAATACCGGTATCCGATCTGCTATACATATTTCAAAGTCTTTGATGAGACATCTACGTGTAACCGGTGTCATCGGTATACATCCGGACTGTAATTCCGTATCAGGCGTTCTCCCTATACCGGTTGTTCAGGATAACACCATGACATCGGATAATACACACGTCACTGTGCAAAAGACAAGGATTGTTGCTACAGGGATTGATCAATAATTCCCTGCACTACGAGCCAAATTCTGCTCACGGGAATGGTCAACTTGTTCCCTAATCCTAGTCTACATTCTCTATGCTCAATATAAAATAGCCACTTGACCCAATCATGCAGGTAAGTGCGCAATATAATAATGCTAATGGGAGTTGGTGGTTCCCCACCAACGAGTCCTCGTTAATCGAGCCAATCAGGTATATGAACTCACTTCATGATTGAAGTGGGGGATCTTCTTCAGTTCTTTTATGACTGATTACTCTCTGAATACATTCCTTACTTGGAATATAATCACTGACTTGAGCGTCGGAGAATCTTTGCAGGTGACACCACCACTCGCCCACTTCAATGCGTTAGGTCGGTGTGAAGGATCTCCAGGACGCCCAATCCGCTCTCCTCATTCAAGGACAACGGATACATACATCGGATACACATACATCCGGTCTACTAGACGGTATTGACATACTATTCGTGACTGGCTTGAGATCGGATCTCTTGACCCCGGTCCAGGACAGATCATGTACCATTTCCTTTCCAAAAATGGGGCATGGATATCTTAGGGCCCTTTCTAAGTGCACTGGGGTATGTCAAGTATCTTTTTGTCGAGGTTGACTATGCCATTAGGTGGATCAAAGTCGAGGCAACTTGCATGATAATAACCAAAATAGCCCAGCAGTTCACATGCATCAGAACGACAAAAGAATAACAAAGATTATATATCTAGGTAAGCATTGAGATCATTGATCTCATAATCTATGATTTTCTAACATAAGAAAGGATCCTTCTCTTTCCTTTTTCCTATTATCTCTAGTAGGCATGCCCTGGTGAGTCTTGATTCCTCCCTCAAACAATGATCACTGACATTATAAGCACTAGCATCCAAAGGCCAATGCTCCTGACTCTAGGATGTCTGTAACAAAGGCTCATCAGTCTCATTCAACCAGGGACATTCTTGTTTTTCATCAATCCTTATTAACATATAATAGTTTTTATAATTTTGAGAAAAGGTTTTGGCAAGCTCTGTGTTGCCCTTGAAGATCGTCCAAGTACGATGGGCTTGTAAGACCATCATCCCTAAGCCGTCCTCTAGCTTTGGATTTCTAAATACTTAGAAGATGTTAAAAAATAGGGTCACTAAAGCCATAAAGTTGTAATATTTGGCTACAATCTCAAATGAACTTATGTACGCCCAGACATTAGGGGTTGTCTGGCTAGATGCCACCTTCAAAAAGCTTATAATGCTAACCTTGAAGGGCTTGAAGGGATCTCTAACCTTGAGGGGCTTCGGGTAAAAGATATACATAAAAAAACTGTTGGGCTCACAAGGGTCACAAATTTGTTGTTCATCATGGGGAACTCCAAGCTATATCTATCCTCACGAACAGTGAAATGGATGTCTTCAAGGTACTCCTGGTGGGAAGGCAATTCAAAGGCTAAAGGGGTCTCACAGTATTTCAAGTGAACCCAAAAGAAAAGATCTTTCTCCAACCACTTATCCCAATCAATTTCGCGGTGAACCACCCCACTCGTGCTTAATCCTAGATTAACAACAACCTGCACACTTGATGACACATATTTTGTGACATCCCGGCACTGTTGAGGGCGGGGAGTGATCGTCGGTGCATGGGCACGGACAAGGAGCGACTCCTGGCAGGCTTCCAGTGGGGAATGTGGCATCCCGGGCACTGTTGAGGGCAGGGAGCGATCGCCAGTGCATAGGCACGGACAAGGAGCGGCTCCTGGCAGGATTCCAGCGGAAGGGACACATGAACGAACCGAATACATACCAGAATGAGAGGGATTCAAAGACTGTATAGGTATGGGACTATACAGTCAAGGATAGTTTAAAAAAATGAATTCGTACTACCTATACCAATAAATGCATTAGCGTTTTTGGTGGTCCATCACTTAAGGACTCCAAAGTTAAGCGTGCTTAACTTAGAGAAATTCTGGGATGGGTGACCTCCTGGGAAGTTCTTGAGAAGTGTGTGAGTGAGGACAAAAGCACATTAGAAAGGTCTCATTTTGATATGTGGGGAGAGTCGTTCATTCCTGAAAAGCGGTTGAGGCGTTACATATTCCGGAACGGCTTTTTCCCGTCTACGGTTTGAGTCTACAAAATCTTCGACAGACATCACCTTGTGATCTAAATCACCTGATGATAGAATAATATATGAATCTTGCACAGGCTCATTGACCCTTTTTAATTCTTTATCAGATGAGTCACTACTCTAGGAACCCATTTCATCTAAGAGCTTCTATGCACTTTCCACTAAGTCAATCATTAACATTTACTGAAGAAGGACGACGTTAGACACTATTCGACCAATGTCGTCCCAAGGGACTCCCATGGAGCCCAAAGCCTTAGACAGTGACATAGACGATGATCCTGGACTAATCCCATGAGAGTCACATTTGATGTCGCCATCTAGCTTTTTGAGGAGGACTACCATTGTAAAACAAAAAGGACCAAAACAAAAATGTGGTAGGGCTAGAAGGATACCTTGTGCGCGAGCATGGATGAAAGAGAGGTACTGTCAACAAAAACACTTCACGAACACCGAAATTATACACTAGAGCTAAGAGAAGATTCAAATGACAAGTAAGTGAATGAAGAAGGGTCTTATATACAAGGTCTATAATCAAGGGTAATAATGACTTTTCAATCATGCAGTTACCATAAGTGCGGACTGGTGTAATTGTCTCGACATGTGTGATCCACCAACAAAAATATTAAAGACAGAATGCGAAATGTTTTTCGACCATTCGAGAGATTTTTGAAATTCGTATTTCGAAAGTTTAACTTCAAAAATTGATAGGAACTTTACAAAGCTCGGTCCGATAACAGTGTTAGCCCAATTTGGTTTGCAGTTGGGGAAACGAAGTTGAGTTGAAGTGGAAAATTTAAAGGTTGATATTAATTCTTCACGCTGTTTGAGATAATCAAAACTCCGTTGACCTATAGGATCAAAAACCTCCCCCCATTTAACAGAGAAAAACTCCGTTGAAGCAATTAAGCAAACATCCTCTAAATTCATCGAACTTGACACCGAACTAAGGGGTATATGATTCATACCAAGTACACCGATACCCTAGTACTAAGCCCTTTGGGTACCCGAAGAAAGATACATGGTGACCACTATAGATACAAAGTGAAAGTTGATGTCAATCACCCCACTACCAACATAGTTACCCCATCTTATGGATCCATATGTCGGTCCGATAAGCCATGTCACCTATGTCACTCTGACAAGTTCATAATTACCGCTAACAACCCCAAAGCTATACATGCACCCAACATTTATTGGGTAGACAATTTTTCATACGAAACTCCCACCTAAAATTTATCAATTATTCCAATATAAACTTAAGCATTAGAATGACCTGAAGGACCTACTCATTTTTGGTCCCTTGGGCCATTTTGTAGGAATCACATATGGTGTCAATAAGGATCCAGACATAAAAAAACAGACATAAAAATCTATCAACATTTAACTAAATAAAATTAATTTTGTTTATAGGAAAGAACAAATTTTGATCAAAACCAAGATTTGCGAACTACTCCACCGTGATAGAGTGAAATTTTAATTTATTTCCTTTCATACAACAATATTACTTCTATGCGAAGTCCAATTTTTACTTACTGGCATTGCATATTGGGTATGTTGAAAATTGTCTCTCTTTTTTGACATATAGTTAGGGATGTCAATGGGGCGTGCGGGTGTGGGTAGAATATTACCGCTACCCGTATCCACGGGTTTTAGACGGGTATCGAGTATTCGTAGGTCGGGTAGCGTGTACCCACGAGCATTTATGAATATTTATTATTTTTATAAAATAATACTAAACAAGAAAATATTGTATAATGCACTAAACATAATATTATTTTAGTACAATATAATTTAAATTAATATTGTATCATACATTACAACTTCATAAATTAAAAGTATTATTATTGAAAAATATTAAATTTTGTCTATCTCATTAAAAAATAAAAAACTTAGATATTTAAATATCTAATAAAATAAATAAATATTAATAATTAAACAGGTACCCGCGGGATGGGTACTACTCACCCGTTTAATAAATTTACGGGTATCTATTATGAGTAACCCATTCTGCCATCCCTAGATATAGTTACGAGTTACATATAAATTCTCCATACTAAAAAAATATACGTGTTTGATATTATATCTGTAATATTACTCTTATATGTGTACCAAAAAAGTAGCAATTAATCTTTTATTTATTATTTTAAAATATTTATGGATAGACATTCCTCCCATGTGTCTTGATACATATTAAAAAAATATACATTAACTTTTTTAATGAAAAATATTGTCTTACTTGATTTAATTTATTACTTTCAAATGAAAAAATATTTTCTTACTTGATTTAATTTATTCCTGCCCCATTATTTTCTTTTTTTTTTCCAACGTATCTATAATTCTTATTATACTTTTGTGCTAATAAAAATTAGCACAGTGATTCTTAGTTTTTTCTTATTCTATCCTAGCCAGTATGGTCTAATTAAATGTAACATGTAACTCTATTAATATGTTTTCTTATAAAGTACTTCATTAATATTTTGTGATTTTTTTAAATTACAAAAATATTGTCTATATAATTTTATTACTACAATCGTTATTAATCTCGCTTGATCAAACTTTGTTAGACGACTGATTTATATTAATTGCTTCTTTAATAATATATTGTATATTTATGCAAAAATACATATTTTTAAATTAATAGATTTCTATTAACGTATTTATACTGTATGGTATTTTGATACATGCTAAAGAAGTATATCTCCACCAATCTTTTCAATATTACTTCTTAATGAGAAAAAATATTGTCTTTACTTGAATTTAGTCTTTCTGGATCCCCTTAAGTTTTCCTCCTTTTCATTTCTTTTATAATACTCAAATTAGCTATATATATGTGATTCTTCTTTTTCTTTTATTCTAACACGGTCTAAATTTTATCAATACTTTAATGTTATTAACATTAATTTGTTTGCACAAGTTATAAAAATATTGTCTATTTTACCACCACAGTTAAGAATAACTGATATCTCACCAGTTTGATGAAATCTAGTTAGATTACTTGCGGGAATGTTATTTAAAAAGAGAATTAAATTCAAATAGTATGACCATATACAAATAATTAAAATTAAAAGATATTTAATATTAATAAGTAATTAATTAAAAAGTCATATAGCTTTTTCAAAATTCACATAACTCTTATGGTTTAATCTTTGACCTCGTTATCAGATGTAACTCTAATGGATATTTAATCATTTCACTCCTTCACCGTGATATTGCAGGGACACAGCCACAAAAGTTGTCCAAAAAAGACACTTTCACATATATAAACATGTCAATAAGAGAAAGAATTAGGTGTAAAGTGTGAGAGGATAAAAATAATTGGCTGTGAGAAACTTTATGTTTATATAACATTTCAAGTTTAAACTCTCGTTAAAATTATATTTAAGAAATATATTTTTACCCTTAATTTTGATTTAGGTTATGGTGTTATTTTTTTTGTGATAAAAAAAACTCTTACAAGATTGTATAATTTTTTTCTTGATGATTAGATTGTATAGTTAATATTAGCTCTAAATACATTTCATCTTCTCCCTTCTGAAAAATTTAATTTATTTTAAAGATAAAAATTATTTTTTAAACTTTTAAGATGATAAATATGTTTAACAAATAAATTTTGTGTAAGTTTATTCCAAGTGTCTCCTTCCTTGGAGTGGAAGGGGTCGTGGTGCCCTCAAATCTTTTTTAATCAATTGATACTATATGTAAGAAAATTATTTATGCCACTCTCAAATATTATATGAAATATGGTAAAATTAAGGTTCTACTAGAAAAATATTAGACATATGAAGGAATATAAAAAACACATATGAATTTATTTAATACGTCTAAACTTATATAAGATAAAAAATTAAAATAATTATTTTATTTTAAATTAAATAGTGATTTTCACTATTCTTAACTTCTTATAGAATTTTTTACATTAGATTAACCTAACTTATATGTCTTCTTTTTTAAAAAAAAGATTTAGATGTTTTTTCAAGATATCTATGAATTAATGAAGTGTTAATTTTTTTATTCGTATTTAATAAATCATGTTAGTAAGATGTCTAGATTAGTTGGATCCTGATTAATTTATATAAGATTTTGCATAATTATTATCCTGTTAATCTTACATTATTAAACAATCAAATAAATAAAATCACACATATATAAAAGGGATATGTTAACTTTTAAGTTGGTTTTCAACACTTATTTAGTTTTGTAATTTATAATAAAACATGAATTAAATCAATCCAATTATTAAATTATGTTATATTATTGATAACTTCAGAAGAATCATATATATATATATATATATATATATATATATATATAAAATGTTGATAATCAATATTTGTTTGTATTATAAATTATAAATTTTTGTTAAAATGAAGTTGATTGATGCAATATCAAATAGTTATAAAATTATATAAAATTTGATACACATGATTTATTTAATGAGAATATTTTATTCAATAGTTGGATTAATAAATTCATGTTTTATGGTGAATTCCAAAGCAAAGTCTCATAAGTTTTGATTTGTTTAAAGTTCTCATTTTTTTTCTTTTTAAATAGGCCACTTATATTTAAAAGTGTGAAATGGGAGTTCATTTCACTAAATTAAAAAAAAAAATTGTATGTGACAAACTTGAAAATAAAATAAAATAAAAGATCATTGGTGTCTACCAACGCAGTATACAGAGCTCCATTTTAATTTAAAGTGGTTTAATTTTGTAAAGCATTCTAATTTGGTTAAAGTGAACACCCTTTTTTTTTGCAATTTTGTACTTATTCATTTTAAAGACTCAAGTTCTCGTGAACCATCGTACCATTGAGTTGTGAGTTCTTCGATTGTAATTTTACTTGGTAGGGTTTTAATGTACTGGTTTCCCTTTTTCCAGGGAAAAACAAAACAGTTCAACTGATAATCTTTTTACTTATTATGGCAGATAGAGGGCGATATATCTGTAAAAGAAATTCGGATTTTTAAGTCAGAAAATAAAAATCAAATAGGTAAATATGATTCACAATTTTATACCGGGACTTCCCTCTTTTTGTTAAAAAAGAATGTATACCGAGCACAATTTTATATCTCGGTACTTATTTAGTTGGTTGTTAAGTTAATCAAATTGAGATTTAATCAATGAAAGAAAAATCTATTGATTTAATGAAAATTTTGATTGTTTTAAATATGTAAATTATTAATATTAATTATTAGTATTTTTTATTTTCACAACTCTATTTTCTTAACTGGTTATTAAATTATGGAAGTACCAATATATATTAAAGAGGGAGAAATATTTTTGTCTTTTTTGTTTTGGTTAATTTTTTTTATTTTCATCTCTTGATTAATTTTTTATTGGTTTCAAATTTATGTTATTTAATATATTAAAATTAGCTCATAAAAATATTGATAAAGGAAAAGATACTGCCTATTTAAAAAAAAAATTAAAGAATAAAATAAATTCAAAAGTCTAAACAAAAAGTAGATACCATAGGATTTCCATTTGCTATATTAGGAGATACATTAGTAGTATTACATTTTAAAAATTAATTTCAAAACATATTAGGGACTAATTTTAAAAAAATTAAATCAATAAAAAAACTAAGCAACGAATCAAAAATTGATAAGGGGAAAAACATATTTAATCCCTAAAAAACTAATAATTTCAATTATGGAAATTCAAAATCAAGAAGTTTAAAATCTTATATTTATTAAGATGTGTGATTTCGTGATTAATTAGCATGTAATAATTTCTCCGGATGGTGCATATATTTAAGGGTGGTGTATACACATAATTTGAGTATAACAGAAAAAGGTTGGAGGTGTTAGAAAGTAAAGTAATGGGCTAATGGTAGTTCAAACCAAAAGTGGCATAAATTTAACTCTTCTTTAGCTCAACTCGTTAAGAGCATTCAGGGGCCACCTAGAATAGCAGTATTTGAGTGTATTCGAGTCTTGTTTCCCCTTTCCGAGAAAAAAAAAAAGATACATTAAATTTGATGTGGTTCTAGTATTTATAGATACAAGGTACAATATTCTGATCCTGAAATCCTTTGGGCTAAAAACATAAAAATAAAAATTGCTTTGCTTGCTATGAAACAACACACTTTGAAGTGTTTACTTTTCGATTAATTTTTTCTTTTGACAACATTTGTTTAACATGTGCTGATACTTTGTTGGAGGTGTTAGAAAGTAAAGTAATGGGCTAATGGTAGTTCAAACCAAAAGTGGCATAAATTTAACTCCTCTTTAGCTCAACTCGTTAAGAGCATTCAGGGGCCACCTAGAATAGCAGTATTTGAGTGTATTCGAGTCTTGTTTCCCCTTTCCGAGAAAAAAAAAAGATACATTAAATTTGATGTGGTTCTAGTATTTATAGATACAAGGTACAATATTCTGATCCTGAAATCCTTTGGGCTAAAAACATAAAAATAAAAATTGCTTTGCTTGCTATGAAACAACACACTTTGAAGTGTTTACTTTTCGATTAATTTTTTCTTTTGACAACATTTGTTTAACATGTGCTGATACTTTGGTAGAGTTATTCAAATAAAAAGTTATCTTTTACTGGCTAAATGTTTAGGCTAACACTTTTATTCAGTGAAAACACTTGAGCTAACACTTACTTTTTTTATGGCCAAAATAGTAATATTCTTAAAAGAGTAGAAGATAGAAAACTGGACTTAATACAGACTAATTAAACTAAGGATTGAATTATTTATCCAATTTGAGTAACACCCTCTTTTATAACCATGAGCTAACACTTATTAGTAGATGAACACATAAATATTATTAAAATGGGAAATTTGATGAGTTAATTTGAGAAGCTAAATATTTCTATATGAAACAATATAATTTTGACTTCTTATTAAGTAAAAGACTATATAAATAATATGGAAATTTTCGTTAAAAATGTAAAAAAAATAAAACTATTTACCAATTTACAACAAATTTGAAATAATTTATATGTTTAGGCGAATTTCGTCACATCATTTATTATTTATACTATTTATATTATCGTGCATTCATATGATAAGATCTGTCACACCATAATGGATTTATATTGATAGTATGTCAAATAAAGATATTTTAATGACCAGTATTATTATAATTTTTTCAATATCCTTTTCACCACTAGAATAACAATTTATATCCAATTTAAAAATTAAAATTATCATTCTAAATTTTTAAATTTACTTTCACTTACTAAATTTTAAATCACCCTAGGTTAAGGAAGTCCCTATTAAATAAAACAAATGGGGAACCAAAGAGGGAAGTGTTAGGAGCATCACTTATATTGCCTTAAGATTTTATGATTAAATGTCTCTCAATAAAGTCACATTTACCCTCTTAAGTATACTTGGTATGTGGACAACTACAAAAATTCTAACATGCTATTAGAACTCAAATGCTTAACTATACTAATCAAAAAAATATATATTCTTGGAGACTTAAAAAAAAAGAAAGGAGCTTAAGCTAAAATAAAAATAAAAAAGTCCATGAGGTTATATGAATTTTTTTAAATGCCTATTTTTCACACAAAGACTAGTTTAGGCACCAAACCCTAGAGAATTCCCCTAGGGATCAGGTATATTAATTCTCAATATGTGTCACTTAAGTTACAATGTGAACCTATAAATTGTATTTATACACTAGTAAAGTAAAAAGGGAAACCAAAGTATAGTAAGGGAGATAACCACTTTTGGTGGAATAATGAAGAATCATTATCTACTAAATTAAAAGAATGAGGGTACTGTGGGGCCCCCTCTAATCCGGGAGGGAACACCTATGAAATTCTTTGAGTACAAATTCTAAGACATAAATAAATAAATAAAATCAAACCCCAATTAAAAACTTGATTGAACTTGAGGGAGGGTTAGTAAGTCCCATGTTGAATAAATAAAATAAATTAAAGGATTTATAAGTGTTGAAAACACAATTCATAATAACTTAAAATTTTATAATTAAGTGTGTTTTATCTAATAACCTTATATTTACTCTTTCAAGTATTGGTCAATAGAACACTAAAATTTCTCCTCATACGAAGTTCTTTCTAACATCCTTGCTCAATTAATTATCCTAATTAACCGGAGATATTACACACTAACATATGCATGCAACTAAGTAGTATGTAGAATAACAATGAGAACTCTTAACTGCACAAACCGTAAAACACCAAGGTCATATACCAAAATTTTAATAAGCATAAATGAACTTCTCCAAGTGAATATATGAAACAGGGAATAATAAAATGTTCCATCAATAATTTCAAACTATTGACAAATACGATTCATTAAACCCAGTCTCTCTGATGGCTCCTACATTAGCATACTAAAGACCCGCTCCAAGCTTAATAGAAGATTACAACCAACACAATACAAGACAGGTAAGAAAGAAGCATGTTTATCTGAGACTCCTAACGTAAACTTTGAATGGCATATTACAATCTCGTACATTACGATCCACTAAGATACTAAACCACGTAACTCATCATAAGAATCCAATCTAACAGTAGCGCCGAAGCCAACTAAACTGAGAAACACATCACCATTTCAAGCATATTGCAATTGTTAGGTGTAAACACTATCAGATAAAGCCATCCATACCAGCGGAGTGACTTAGGGAATTAGGAGTTATAAAGCATTTCCTGTTCTATTGTGAATTTATCTAGACAATTCTTTCAAACACACATGTCCTTACAATATATTCATGAGACCATAATAAGCAGCCTATCACTAGATGTCAGTATCCAGATACTTTAAGGATTGACCATTAACTAGGAGTCATCTGACAACTTGTGGACCTTTCGGTCCACCAAGCCCTTCGGCTCTCCATCTTAACCATTGGATTCCTCCAAACTGTTGGGTAGCTCAACTGGATCCTCTGGACCACTGGAACCAAAAGCGAGGGGTGAACATGCCAAATAGTCATCCCACAATAACTCAATGCATACATAGCACATATAATTAATTCTAATCACATTTCCAACTTGGTTCCAGCACTACAACCATAAAGGAACCCTCAAAATATCTAAT
The DNA here is from genome assembly GCA_037962975.1 of Clitoria ternatea. NCBI lineage: Eukaryota > Viridiplantae > Streptophyta > Magnoliopsida > Fabales > Fabaceae > Clitoria > Clitoria ternatea. The sequence goes on from CM075671.1 coordinate 278,136,571, forward strand.
TAAATTCATAATTTACGACCTTAAAAGGGACATCCACAAATCTCCTCTATTTTACATGCATAATTTTATAACCACACATTCATAATTAGTTCCATTATATATACATGTGTGTGTATCAATTCATGAATTAATAATCACCATTCATAAATTTATCTTCAAAGTCAATAACTATCTGAATAGAAGCCATCCTTGATAATCATCATAAAAATTATTTTTAACATATAAAACACTTGTATTTAAATTCAACATTACGATCTACCCTTTCCTACACGTTGAAAGGACGTCAAATAATTTCTTAAAATACTCTAGACCCAGTACACCCCTTACCTCGTTTCCATGCATCAAAAATGTCGACCTCGAGATGATTCGATTTCAGTCCTATAAAACCAACATCTGATAATTAATTCCAAGTGTCAAAACACGAAACCCTTTACAAAACAACATAAAAACTGAGTTTTTGAGGCATTAAAGCTTACCTTATCCTTTCTCACTTGAGACGTGAGCTTCCGCATCGAGGTTGCTTCTCCGGTTGCCAGTTTTGACTCTACAATAGTCGAAACACCAAAAGTTAGTATCACTACGATCCTTGCGATACTGAGAATCCATCCACTAGTTTAATTTTTTGAAATTCAACCAAACTTAAAAATCTAGTGAGAGAAAGAGATGATGGAATCTGAAATTGAGAGCACCCATAGCTTCCTCTCACCTCCAATTGCAGGAATATGAAGTTGGTTTCTTAAAATTGCGAGAAGCTAGAGCTAAGGTGGAGCATGAAACTCACGACAATGGACATGCCATTTTCTTTCAAACTTTTGAAGAAAAGAGAAGATGAAGGAAGTGGAAGCCACACAGATCTTGCTTTCCCATTTGTCATCATTTTTCATTTTTCCTTTTAATTAATTTAGTTAAATTTCTAATTCCATTTTCTATTTATTTTACTAACCTTAAGTAACTCATGTTTTCACTATAATAAAACAAGCTTTTACAATCAACTTCATTTAAACCAAAAACATCTTAATTTAATACATTTCAATCTCTAAATTTAATTATTCAATTTCCCTAAAATTTAATAATGACACCGATAAATTTTAATTACTCCAAACTAATTAATTTTTAATCTCAATAATCCCAATTTAATTAAATTAATCCTAATTTAAAATTTCAGTTTCCTAATAGTTTTGAGCTGCATGCGTGTTTGTTATGGTTTATTTTGTATTTAGTAAATGTAAGTTAACATCAATTGTTCATTATATTTGATCCTTGTTTATATTCTATGTTTTTACATGTGACTTCTTTTTTGATTGATGCTAGCACGTATAAACTCCAACCTGTGATATACTCATACTTAAATTTGTGTTCTCATGCATATGCTACATATTATATAATAAAAGGGACATTTGACCATAATTATTTTCAGTGTCTTCAACTTCTTGCTGATTTTATTTTCAAAAGTCAGCTGATACATATGAGAAAAATATATAATTAACAACAATAAACACAGAACATGGTAATCACGACTAAGATGTTGATGGTCATGTTGGCATGTTTAGATTCTGATTATTGTCAAAAAACATGGCTTCAATGACAAGTATATAAACCAACATAGAGGGTGGTGATTTCCATGTGAGAGAGATGGGGGAACAGAGAATTTCAATGATGGAGATATTGCAAAATGAAAAGCAGATTGTGGTGGATCCACTTTCATTAAAAGATTCTACTATCAAACAAGGGTACCTTGATGCTACCATGTTTCCTACTATAATCACAACCTCAACATCCATCATTTTGCACCCTCCACCTCTACAACCTCCAAAGCCAAGATTCTTAAGCATGAGTCTCCCAAACTCAGCCAATTCATCACCCCGATTTGCTTCCAAGAAAGGTGAGAGCCCTGAGTCACAATGGCAAGCCAGTAACTTGACCAACATTAAGCTTCACAATATGCTTCAAGAAGAAGTCCACTTAAGGAAGAGCAAGTCATGTAGTGAAGGAAGAGCTTTTGCACACTCAGATGAACTTGATCACTGGTTGACTCAACTAAGTGCATTGGAGCATGATAAGTGGCACCAATATGATAACTTCTCCAAAATTGAAGGAAGTCCTAAGAGCGTTAAGCATGTGAAAACACCAAATGATGGATTCAAATGCAGCGCTCTTTGCCTTTACCTACCAGGCTTTGGTGCTAAAGTAAAGCCAATTAAAGCAAAAAAGAAAGGATCAGAAAAGGGAAGTGCAATGTCTAGGACAGTTTCATTGGAAAAATTTGAATGTGGGTCATGGACTTCTGCTGCAATACACAATCAGATTGAAGGAGACTCCTCCAATTCCTACTTTGATCTGCCAGTGGAGTTGATCACATGTAGTGCCAGTGACGTGAATTCACCAGTTGCTGCATCTTTTGTCTTCGAAAAAGAGCTTAAAGGGGTGCTGAAGAATGGTTCATCAAGAACCAGTGTTAGAAAATCGGATGCTTCACCTCGCCATGTTCGGTTTTCTACATCTTCCCCTGCATCATACCCTGCCTCTCCAGCTTCTTGCATCTCTCCACGGTTGAGAAAAGCCAGAGATGATTTTAATGCCTTCTTAGCAGCAGCACAAAGTGCATGACAGTGATGATGGAGATTGATTCTATGGAAAAATTGAATGTATTGTAGACTAAAAGTATGTGCTAAGGAAACTTCAATTGTAGCTGCTTTGTTACCATTTTTATTTGCTTATGTGACCAATGTCTACAATCTGAATAATGATGTAGCTAGTGCTAGCCTACATTTTAACCAATTAGTTTTAAAGATAAAGTTGAGAACATTTTTCTTTGTGATACAAATGATCATCTTTAGTCATCTCATTGGTCAACAATAAAATAAGTATCCCATAATGATGAATTGATGATAGATGTAAAATCTGGTAGAAAAACGTTTACACATTGTTAACAAAGTCTCATCGTGGTTGTGTAACTGAATTGTAAGTTAATAATATGAAGTTGTCTTTAATTTGAGACCTTTGCCATGTGTTTCACCTTCATATACAGTCATGATATTTAAGTATGTCATTTTTTGTATACAAAATAAAAGAGAAATTTACTGAAAACATTGACTAAAATTTAATGGTAAATATAATTTGTAGTTTAGTAACCAGAGAGCAACTTATTTACAACGATTCATTGTAGTCAATGATAAATACAATTGATGACTGGGTTAAGTTTGTTTTCATACTATGCTTTTATACACCACTGGATACATACATCAACAGATAAGAGTTTTTCTAACTTAACTGATAAGTGTCTCGTGGTTCGAGAGAAGGAAGTTTTTATAAACTACTCTTGACCTCGAGTTCTATGTGATGTGAGAGTTGTAAATGGAATGAAGCAAAATCAATCCTCGTATCATATAGCTACAAATACTAGTGATTTTTTTTCTTTCTCTGCTATTATATTTATGATTCCATCTACTGTTTTTGAACAATGATGCTTCAGTCTGTGCCACACATAAAATCTACGGATAATTCGTGTTCAAGAAGTCATTGATTTTCTAACCAAGTGTTACAGCTTCTAATTTTTTACCCCCAAAGTGAATCCATGACTGAGAGTGACTGAGTCCAAGACCTTTGAATGTACGCAGCTTGAAGCAGTATATTAGCAAATACTCAATTTAGGAAAGAAGGGTTGGTGTTTGATCCAATGGGAATATAGTTAACTGGTTCAAGCAGTTTGTAGTTCCTTTGTTTCACATCTTGGTGACAAATTTATGATGCCATTAGGTACTCGTCGTGTTTGGTGGTAGATTCTATGATTTGTCTGCTTCCTACTATGCAAAGAATCTCCGCTTTGATGTCACCACATCGTTACAAGTTTTATTTAATCTGTAATTGTGATTTTCTTCCCCACTTATTTAAGTATGTCATGCATGCATCATATACTCCACTATCATTATATTTAAGAACAAAACCAACTAAAAGAGTTGAGTTGGTTGAGTGAAGGAATAACATACTATTAAGTAGGATACAATTATCACATTCCTCATGGTTCTAACTAATCACCATTTGATGAATTATAGAAATTAATAAGTTTACATGTGTTACTATGTAATCAATCGGGATCATTGATCTTACTTCGACTAGGTCATATTTTTCTGTGAAGTAATACAGAATCTCACTTGTAACATGTTACAAGTTTGAATTTCACTTGTTTTTCAGGGTGAGATAAATGTAACTACCCTGTCACTGTTCTTTAGATTTGAAGACATTTCGTACCTTGAAATGGGGCACCATCAACTCTCCTTAAATTTCTTTAAGCTAAAAAAAGAGAGAATAAAGGCAAGCAACACTTATTATCAATAGAGATACCAAATTCAGAAAATTGCCGGCTCCATTATTGATCTCTCTCAAGTCTCAATCATCCAAAAGTACAATGCCGGCCAGGAATATAGTAAGTCATTATCCAAAAAGTCAACTAATACCAGGAGTCAATACCAAATTAAAATTATAATTCATATCTAAATATGGATTCTAAAGTAAAGAGCAATGCCAATGCTAGTTATAGAGAAAAACAACACCACTCTAGGCCTGTTTTCTATAAGTAGTCCTCTAGTTTGATATAACCACAACTCACAAACCATCACCACATAAAACAAATTGAAGCAAACATATTTCTTTTCCTAGTAGCAATGATGGAAAATTCCAACATGAGATTGAACAAAGAAACACACATTGATCAAAAGGATCGGCATGTTCAATGGAGGAGCATGTCAGTGTCAAGTAGCCAAGGGAGAACACATGCAACCCCTGATGAATATGATTTGAGGCTGTGTCCAGTGGAAGCAGAACATGAAAACAAGCATCATCAAGGAAAGTTATCAAAAACTGGAGCAAATTTCAAAGACAGTGGCAAGGGAATGAATGATGATGGATTCAAGTTTGGTTCCCTTTGCATGTGTCTGCCAGGTTTTGGAAAAGCAAAGGCAGTTAAAGCAAGAAAAAGGGGCATCCAAATTGATCATTCTATGAACCACCCTGTAGTGTCCAGCACATTTTCTTTGGAAAGTTTTGAACTCGATTCCAAAGGTGCACAAGGCATAACTGTGCAGGAAAATAATGAAGATAACTCCATCAGTTCCTACTTTGAACTGCCTTCTATAATGTTGAAATGCAATGGCGATGGTGCATAATTGGAAATTAATAGTTTTTGCTCTGAGTGTGGATAATGTTTTTCTTGTTTTGTTGATTTTGTGAAAATAAGACATATTAAAAACACAAATAATAGTTATGTTCATGCTCTTTCCCCCCCCCACCTATATATTTATATGAAAAAAATAGGATTTGATTGATTTGAATTGGTTGATTTTAATTTGTGAGTATAGTTAAAAATCCGGAGTACAAGACCTCAAGAAGCAAATTTTGCTATCCCTCTCTTTTTCCAACAATAATTGTTAAAGCAAAAAAAACATTAATTTTCATTTTTTCCCCCCATTATATTGATATTCGAGATTTCTTTTTTAAAAGGGTCGAGAAAACGTTGATTAGTCTATGACAACCACCACATCATTCGTTCATGATTTTAATTCATCTCTATTTTATAAATAATAAAATTAAAAATAATTTAAGAAAAAAGAGTAATATATTCGTGTAATTGTTAACATTTTCAGGAAAGCCTCCGGCCGTTTTAGAATTATTATCATTTTAGTTATTTTTTTAAAAAAACTATTAATACCCTAAGAGTTTAAGGTATAATCAATTTATATTTTCTAATTCTACCCTCTTATAATTAGTGTATCTTGCCAATCACTTTTTATTTGATCAATGAATAAGACTTAAGAAAATTTAGACATTATTTATTACTAATAAAACAATAGAATTAAATGGGGAAATTTTAGTCTATATCAACTCAAGCAACTACACATTTAATGATTTCTTAAGCTGCGTGAAAAAGGCTAAACTGACAATAGTTTTGAAATGAATAGAGTATTTTTTTTTTTTCACTTAACAACTACAAAGGCTCAACAAACAATGTAATTCGAAATAGGGAGCATCTTCCGTTTTGTCTCCACTCTTTTCTATTAAATTTAGAGTAAAAGTGAAATTCATATCTTTACTGTATACGCGATTCATCAAGTTAATCCATAATCTATTAAAATTATTTTTTAACTCATTTAACCCTAAGAATAAATAAAGAAAGGAGGAAGTAAAAAATAATAATTTCAACTATGTAAATTCAAAATCTGGAAAAAGGAAGATGATCACAAGAAGAATATGGTAAATAGGAGAAAATATTACATGGTCTATGAGCACTACATCTTTTATGGTGCCATCCAATAAATATTTGAGGGATATATATATATATATATATATATATATATATATATATATATATATATATATATATATAGGAATGATAAGGATTCATGATAGGTAAAAGATATAATATTATATTTATTAACATGTGTCACTTTATGATTAATTAAGACTAATGATCCTGAAGCATGTAATGATTTCTCAGCAAAGATGGCGTATGTAGTTAAGGATAGTGTATTCATATAATCTATCAAAATGATTTTATAACTGATAACGTAGGCAATCCGCTAACAAGTTGGTCTATGTCATTAACAGCCATTGAACGCGTAAATCGACATGCTACATGGAATATCAAGGTCCATCATGTAAATTGTCATATGTCACTCACATGACTACATTTTATATTAATATGAACATTTCAAACTTTTAATGATGAAATACATTAATTCGGTCTTTAATGTATATAATATTATATAAAATTGGTTTCTGTACCATATTTCAAAAATCTATCATATTAGTACTCAGTCGATTGTAATTTGTATCAAAGAAGTCTCTAATTTATTTATTCATTTTCCTATATTGACATACTACAAAATACTAAGTGATGGTTCAGAGTCAGACTTAGAAAGTGGGGTTGAATAAATCTTAGACTCTTTTTGAGTAAATTTAAAAAAAACAAGTAATCAAATGACAAAGAGAACACGATAATGAACACACAGAGTTTATACTGGTTCACTTCCAACGTTGAAGCTATGTTTAGTCCCTTCCAACGCTTAACCAAGTATTCTTTCAACAATTCACTTCTGACTCAACCCAAGTATTCTTTCAACAAGCCACTCCTGGCTTAACTTAAGTATTCTTTTGAAAGCCTCTTCAGGCCAACAGTGTTTCCCAACACACAAACTAGTCCTGGTAACTTACCAGACTTATACAAATAGTAAGAATGAAATAGTTTTAGGAACTTAGTGTACGAAAAATGATAGACAAATTTTAAGATCGAATGCTAAGTATCTTTGACACAAGACCTGAGTTTGCTGGAAGTGTAACACCCCCTTATATACACGAGACATATATGTATTTTTCTTGCCTTAAAAACAACGTTTAGAAAGATATGCATATTTATCACTCTTTATCTCGTGTATACAAGGACGTATATACATCTAATTTCCTTTGAATATTGAAAGTAAAAAAAACATTGCCTTTCAATATTTGTTCATAATGACAAAATAATTAATAGAAATCATAAGTGATAAATCATTACAGTATTATATCTGAATGAGAAAGTTTATCAAATTTTAACCTTTACCTTGTTACAATTATCTAACTTGATATTGTAATAAGGCAAAGTAAAACTAAACTATACCTCTACTACAAATGTGACCAATCATTTCCTAGTCCTTGAACCATCGAGTTTTGGAATCTTACTCTTGTCATATCTCTTCATCTATCTGATTGAGGATGAGACCACTTTACCCTTCTGTAATTACATATATAACATCCTTAATTTTTAAAATAAATTTCAATAAATCAAATAAAATTTTGCAAATAATTCAAATTTCCAAAACAAAATTTGAATTAAACAATTACAAAATCAATTTTACAAAAGTCGACCGGCTCTTTTAAGTTTACAATAAATAAATAAAAACACTCGGTATTCTCAGGAGCCGGCCAAGGCTTCTACCAAAATAAACTCCGAGCAGCTGAGTGTCTTCACATATCATGGTTGGGCCCTACAACCACTGTAAAAATAACAACAGTAGGGGGTGAGCATAAACATATCAAATAACAGTTATTGAATTGGATTAAAATTCCAATTAATAACTATATTCATAAAACACAACTGAGACATATATACTCATCATAAAACAACATGTTATTCTCAATAACACATAGATCAGTGCATACACACAAAAATCAGTGCATACACATGCTCAATCAAATGGATCCATTAAGTCTTTTAATTTTGTGTTGCAACACTGGCTCCCCGAGCCATAACTCAGCTCTCAGCTGATCCGGCCGTTTTATAGGTACCAAACCGCTCTGCACCCATAATGTAACACCGAGTATCACTCCCAGAGTGATAGCGGTACTCTACTCAGTGCTACGGGCCAACCTTGAGTCCCACTCAAAGGCGTCCGTGGTATAAAGGAACCACCACAGGGTCTATGCCTTCATCAGGCCGTCCACATCTGGACCGGCATCACAGGCCCCTGCAGTCCTATGTGCGTTTGAATACAATTGATATATCAAATAATATCAATCATCAATCAATCACATATCAACATCAACTCATATCATTCCACTAGGTATAACAATAAGCATAGCACATGATAACTTCATGCTTATAATTCATATCATTATCAAATTACCTGATTTCAACTATCAGGCTACCACTCGGTATCATAACAAACACAGCATGCAGTTATGTATATCATGAAGAATTCATGAATATATTTCATATCATCATCATTAGTTATATATATAATCAGCACATCATTATGAATGGAAATATGAAACATAAAATGTCATATAATCAGGGTCTCACACAATATTTCAAATACATATCATATATAATACCCTAAATCCATTCATAAACCATTTATTTGAGATGTAACGCTCCCCCTACCTAGAATAAGGAGTTCCAGTAGCTTTAAAAGCTATAACCAAGTCTCTGCCCACTAATTCCGACTGGAATTGCAAATCCTGCACCAGTCCCAAGCTTTCTTCGTAAAGAGAAGAAATGAAAAGTTAACTTTCTTCTTGTTCGTTGGTTTCCAGTAAAGTTTGGAAAGAAAGGATTATTGATGATAATTTCCACTTCAAAAGTTCTTAAATTAATCCATCAATGGAAGTATTTATATATCTTGCATGCAGAAGAGACGTGAATGAATTGAAGTATTCTGACACACATCTCTTTAGTGATAATGAAAGGTTAAGATATTTAATGAAAAGGGGCAACACATCAAAAAGGGTCCCATTCTTAGGAAAATATCTGAAAAGGGATTTCACTAGAAGATGGAAGAACAGAATGACGTGGAAAGCTTAAAATAATTATTTATTCCGACTCTGTTTCAGTGTATTCCGACTAGGAGAAAGTTTCTATTCGTTCAGAACTCCTTCATTCGGAAGTCATTCACTCGGAAAGTTTCATCCATGAAACACAGCTTTCCTTCCTCGGAAATGGCCCACTTATAACTATCTTATTCGGAAATATATCAATCAGACAGCTCGCTCGGTTATACCTCTTTCTGAGTCAGAGTCTTACTCTTTCGTCATTCGAAAGTCTCTCAACTGAAGGATTACTCGGAATTGAAGATAGTCCTGAAGACGAATCCGAGCACAAGCTCTCGGAAACATTAAAGATTGATCCTAGCACGAATTTAAATGATTTACCACTCGGATATTTACTCTCCTTAGAACTATTCACTCAGAAACACATTCATTCGGAATTAGAGTCCTTCTTTATCCAGAAACACCATTTCTGGAAAGACTCACTCGGTATGATTCCACTCGGAAATGTCATACTCAGAGGCATAGCATACTCAATCAGAGTTGAAGTCTTTCTTTGTCCAGAAGCACTCTTCCTGGAAAGACTTACTCGAAAAGTCTCACTTGGAAGTGTCACAGAGACACTTCACTCGGCAAACCATCCACCCAGATATAATCCACTCGGGAGTTTACTAGTCAGAAATATCTTTCCGAGAAGTACTTCCACTTCTCTCGGGAACAACCCATTCGGAATCATTCCACTCAGAGATGTTTCCGTTTCACTCAGATTTGCCTCACTCAAACGTGTTTCAATCGGATAATATTTTTCTTAACTCCGAATGATTTCCTTAATAATGTTTTACTCGGAAACATCTTAACTTCACTTGGAATTAGTCTTCTGTCTTATTTCACTCGGAGTCATACTCATTTCACTCGGAATCAGATTCATTTCACTCGGAATCAGATTCATATCACTCGAAAAATTCTTGTCTTTGACATTTTCACTCGGAATTTCATTCAGAAATTCTTCTTTAATCCTTTTTAAATTATTTTTCTAAAAATCATAAAAATTGAGATGTTACAACATATCCTTTCATCTTGGACTGCTAGCTATATATCACATAACATATATTTTGGACACAAAGCTCAAACAAGAAGGAGTGAGAAACAAAATATAATACTTTACAGATAAGACATAAGTATAAGGGTTTTCATAATCTAATATAATAATTTCAATCACAATCATATACATAATCAATTATGAATGTAGAGTTTTCATAATATAACAATTATACTTTCATTCACAACCACCCACATAGAATGTCACAATCACATGAATGTCATGCAATGTTTTTAATACTACCATCTCATTCATTCTATGCATGTGGGCTCTTAAAGTTTTAGTTTGCACTGAGCCAACCAGGAGTTTACATTGTTCCATAATTCTAGATAATAATAACATAAATGCCTTCATGGCATATGAACAACTCAACTGGCGTGGAAACACTTAGAGACTAGTCAGACTGAGAAAGTTTTTATTATGAAAGTACCTGACACTAGGGAGTGTAACATCCCAATTTTTATGATTTTTAGAAAAATAATTTAAATAAAGATTAATGGAGAAATTCTGAATAAATTTTCAAGAGAAAAATGTAAAAAACCAGATTTTTCGAGTGAAATGGATGTGATTCCGAGTTAAACATGACTCAGGAGATCATTTCCAAGTGAAGTTAAGATGTTTCTGAGTGAAACATCATTAAGAGAATTATTTCTGAACGAAGTAACGCTGTGTCCGAATGAGACATGTTCGAGTGAAGCAAATCCGAGTGAAACGGAAATATCTCCGAGTGGAATGATTCTGAATGGGTTGTTTCCGAGAGAAGTAGAAGTACTTCTCAGACCGATATTTCTGAGTAGTGAACTCCCGAGTGGAGTATATCCGAGTGGAGCGACTTTCTGAATGAAGAGTCTCTGTGACATTTCCGAGTAAGACATTTCGAGTGAGTCTTTCCAGGAATGGTGTTTCTGGATAAAGGACTCTAATTTCGAATGAATGTGTTTCTGAGTGAATAATTCTGAGGAGAATAAATAATCGAGTGATAAACTCCATTTGATTCGTGCTCGGATTGGTCTTCAGTTTTCAAGAGTTTGTGCTCGGATTCGTCTTCAAGACTATCTTCAATTCTGAGTAATCCTTTTAAGAGGAAAGATTTCTGATAAAGGAATTGGACTTCAAGATTCCGAGTAATGCTTCAGTGGAGAAACTTCCGAATGACGAAAGAGTAAGACTCTGACTCGGAAAGAGGTATAACCAAGTGAGATGTCTGATTGATATATTTCCGAATAAGACAGTTATGAGTAGGCCATTTCCGAATGAAGGAATTCTGAGTGGAAAAAGGCTCTGATAAGTCCTCTCGGACAGAGATGCCAGAATGAGGAAACTGAGTCGGAATACACTGAAACAGAGTCGGAATAAATAATTATTTTAAGCTTTCCACGTCATTCTGTTCTTCCATCTTCTAGCGAAATCCTTTCTCAGATATTTTCTATGAATGGGACCCTTTTTAATGTGTTGTTCCCTTTCCATTAAATATCTTAATCCTTTCTTATCATTTAAAGAGACGTGTGTCAGAATACTTCAATTCATTCACGTCTTTTCTACATGAAAGATATATATAAATACTTCCATTGTTGGATTAATGAAAGAACTTTTGAAAGTGAGATTATCATCCTCTTATTTCCAATCTTTACTGGAACTATTAAACGAGGAAGAATATCAAGTCTTCATTTCCTCTCTTTACAAAGAAAGCTTGGGATTGGTGCAGGATTTACAATTCCAGTCGAAATTAGTGGAAAGAGACTTGATTTTAAAGCTACTGGAACTCTTTAATTCCAGGTAGGGGGAGCGTACATCTCAAATAGATGGTTTATGAATAGATTTGGGGTGTCATTATTATATATGATATGTGTTTGGAACATGGTGTGATACCCCGATTATATGACATTTTATGTTTCATATTTCCATTCATATTGATGTGCTGATTATATATATATATATATATATATATATATATATATATATATATATATATATATGACTGATGATGATGATATGAAATATATTCATGAATTCTTCATGATATATATAACTGCACGCTGTGTTTGTTATTATACCGAGTGATAGCCTGATGATTGAAATCAGGTAATTTGTTGATGATGATATGAATTATATGTAAGAAGTTATCATGTACTATGCTTATTGTTATACTGAGTGGAATGACATGAGATGGTGTTGATATATGATTGATGATTGATAATTGATAATTATTTGATATATCAATTGTATTCAGACGCACACAGGACTGCAGGGGGCCTGTGATGCCGGTCCAGATGTGGACGGCCTGATGAAGGCATAAACCCTGTGCTGGTTCTTTTTATACCACGGACGCCTTTGAGTGGGACTCAAGGCCGGCCCGTAGAACTGAGTAGAGTACCGCTATCACTCTGGGAGTGATACTCAGTGTTACATTATGGGCGCAGAGCGGTTTGGTACCTGTAAAACGGCCAGATCAGCTGGGAGCTGAGTTATGGCTCGGGGAGCCAGTGTTGCAACACAAAATTAAAAGACTTAATGGATCCATTTGATTGAGCATGTATATGCACTGATTTTTGTGTGTATGCACTGATGTTGATATATATATGATTATTGAGAATGAATGATTTGTGATGATATTTGTGATCGGTTTTTGTTTTATGAATATAGTTATGAATTGGTCTTTTAATCCAATTCAATAACTGTTATTTGATATGTTTATGCTCACCCCTACTGTTGTTATTTTTACAGTGGATGTAGGGCCCAACCATGATATGAGAAGTCACTCAGCTGCTCGGAGTGTATTTTGGTAGAAGCCTTGGCCGGCTCCTGACAATACCGAGTGTTTTATTTATTTATTGTAAACTTAAAAGAGCCGGTCGGCTTTTGTAAAATTGATTTTGTAATTGTTTAATTCAAATTCTGTTTTGGAAATTTGAATTATTTGCAAAATTTTATTTGATTTATTGAAATTCATTTTAAAAATTAAGGATGTTATAGGGAGCGACCCCAAGTCACCTGAAGCACCCTTTCACACCCTCTCATCCCAAGGCTCGCAATTAAGCCTCATCTAATGTATCCTCGGTTTCTATAATCCGTCCTCAGGCAATATCACATCCCATTTCTCTTTAATGATTCATGATGCATGAACTACTCGTATATTTAGTTGGTTAAGACTTTTAGAAACTCAATTATTAAATACCATAAAGGTTCACGAAATTATCTCAATAAACTGTACATTCCCATAAGTTCTTCTTTGAACTTCTGTTATACAGAAATAAATTTAGTATAGTCTTCGAATTCAGATCTCACCAAAATTGAGTTTCCAAGCCTTAAATATCTCAAAACTTTCTCTTAAAAAACTTCACATATTTACATAAACTTTCCCAATTTGAATCTTAACTAGATTGAGTTTAGAAATCTCGACTATAACAAAATATCCTTTAGTTATTTCATTAGGAAAAACCAATTTAAATTTCTAATTTCTAAAAGAAAATATTTTTTTAAAATCATTAACTAAGAATACTTAAAACTATAAAAAAATTAGTTCAAGAATTAATTATCTCAACCTCTGATTTTCATAAAATAGCTTCTTTCTAATACTAGATTTTATTGTAGAGATTAAAAATAAAGTTAATGAAAATTATTTCTAAAAGGAAATAAAATACTAAAATAATAATAAAATACTTTCTCTTAGAATAAAAATTTAAAGAGTAAGGTAAGAAAATTCTTACTGAGTTTTAACTTTCCGTCATGCTTGCTATATGCTCAAACTCCATATCACAATGTCATCAGTCATTCATCAATCACAATAAAGTATTGTAATATCATCAATCATAATCAAGTATTGTAATATCATCAATCACAATCAAATATTATCAAATCACAAATATTATTAATCACAGTCTAGTATTATAAATCACAATATCATTAATCAAAATCAAATATTATTAATTATAATCAAATCAAATTAACTAAATATCAGTCATAAATATAATTCAAATTTTAATAGTTATTTAGATTAATAAGATTAATTTTAAGTCTTTATAGTCCATTCCTCGCATAGGTCTATCTAGGTCTATATAGTCCAATCCTTGCATAGGTATAGTTCAGTCCATACAGGTCATAATAGTCCAAGTCCTTACATAGGTTCAGTCCAGTTCGCATAGGTTATCCAGGTATTTACATAGGTATTCAGATCAAGTTACACAAGATACTCAATTTAAAATTTATTACAAATTTTGAAGTTAAATAGTTATTATTTTAAAATAATAATATTATTAAAATTTAAAGAGTAGGGGACTCCTCCCATTATTTTTATGTCTTTTCATATTATATTCCTATCTCACTCCCCCTTACCTCTTGTATCTTGGTTCGTTATGGAAAGTCTGTGCGCGCCTCGTCTCCGAGTTCTAAAATATACCAATTTCACTTTAATATAGTTATAAGACGAAAATTAAGATTTCTACTTAAAACAGAAATGGTAAATTTTGAATAGTGAATAGTGAATAGTGAATAGTGAATAATAAATAGTAGATGTGAATAGTAATAGTAAATAGTAAAACATGAATAGTAATAATAAATAGTAAAACATGAATAGTAACGGTAAATGGTAAAATATGAATAGTAAAGGTAAATAGTAAAACATGAATAGTAACAGTAAATAGTAATTCACTATTTGAATAGTAATTCATTATTCTCAATAGTAATTTACTGTTGAGGTAGTAATTTACTATTCAGAATAGTAACTTAAAATAATATTATATCCAATATAATAATAGATTTCTAAAACGATATGAAAATAAACCTAAAAAGTATAAAAGAGAGTTATTCTTACCTTATGATTTTGGCAGAACTTTTTTCCATAAAAATTATTTCTCTCTCTTACTCCCACCACTATCTCTCTAACACTATTATATTAAGCAAATTTAATCTGAAATTGTGATTTTTCCTTCAGAAATCCTTCTGTATTTATAGCAGAAAAATTCACTATGCATTTGAATATTTTATTACAAAAGTACTGTGTAATTTTTGAAATTTTTGTTTCTGGTTACTGTGCAAGTTTGAAATTTTCGTTCATGCACAGTGTTTTGCATAGTAAATGTCAGCTGAATTATTAAGCCAAATAGTAACCATTCACTCGGTATATTTTAAATATTCAAAATCGACCCTTTTTGAAATTTAGCGATATTATATCAGTTCTCACTAATTTTATGATAAGTAATATAAAGTTTAAATTTTAAAAATCTAAAATTTTCTGTTAATAAAAATTTATTAGTATGTTTTCAATTTTTTTACGATTGGTAAAAATCAAGATTTTATTCAAACCGATAATTTTTAGATGAGTCTACTTGAAATGGATTTTAGAAAATTTTCTTATAATTTAACTTCACTTTCTTGTAAATATTTTTAATTTTAAGTAACTTTATATGAATTAAAAATTATTTAAAATATATTATTTTATTAAAATATTTCAAAAAATTCAAAAAATTCCATAAAATCATAAATATTATGTATATCAAAAAGTTCTAAAGAACCATAGTCTAATTCCTTCAAAATTTTATTTTAAAATTCTAATAAGAGTTAAATCACAAATATGTAAAAACATAAATATAAAAACATAAAATAAAAGTTGTGAATAATAAATATATTTAAAATTCTTAATATAATTTCATTAATCAATTAATACTAATTAAGTCATTTTAAAATTCTCATTCATAAATAATAATAATAATAATAATAATAATAATAATATTATTATTATTATTATTATTATTTTATTTTAAAAAATAAATAATTAAATATAAATACCAAAATTTCATAAAAAATGATAATAATAAACTAACTTATAGTAAGTATTTCTCATGAAAGATATATTAATATCTATTTTCTATTTGTGTTTAAAATGGGATGTTACAGGAAGCATAGCTAGAGAGTAATGAGAATCTTTTTCTTTTTACAAGAAATTGAACTAAGATTGAATGAAGACTTGATGAGCTTTCTTCTCAGATGTTTCTCTCTATGTCTTGAATGTTCAAACTTTCTTGATATTTATAGTGACTTGAAAGATATAACCGTTATTACTTCTAGATTGAAGATGTAGACGTTGGAAATCCTTTGAAGGTGTTTCGCTATAGGCTTCTTGAGATCAGACCTTGAGTTGATTTCTGGCTTAAGAGAGGTTTGAGTCATATTTCAGAATTTTCACGAGAATAATTTCTCATACATTTCCATGCACAAATCCTTTCGTGAACTTATTCTTGATTAAGCGAGAAGTTGTTTTCAGAGATGTCCTGATGAGTTTTCTAACTTGAGATCAGAGTTCACAGAGGTAGGTACGCTGACAGTTGCTGCTCAAGTTGATCTTGTTCTTCTTGTTCTTTGATGATAAGCACGCAAATATGGTATGATCATTTTTCCCAAAGCATCACTAAAATAGATTTTTCAAACGTTGACGAGGAGCTCTTTATTCAAGATGCCTTTCTCAGACTTTTGTTATTCTACCAGACTTTTCGAATATACGTTTCCCTTTTGTTTTTATAACTCGATCTTCATATCCTGAAAATACTTTTACACTTTAAAAAAAATGTTATGAGCAGTTCAGACTTTATTCTTTTAATGAAAATACTTGATGAGTGGTATAAACAAATTCAGGGATTACAAAGTCTGAGATCTGGTCCAACAGGATTGAAACTTATATTTTTGACCAGACTTTTTCTTAACAATCTCCCCCTATTTGTTGATAACAAACATCAAGTCTTTTCGTGGATGAAGTCTGAGATCAGAATATCACAGAATCAAAATTGAGATGATAAGTTGATAGAATAGGATTTGAATCAGGATAAACTAATTTTTCGTTGATCAAAATAGTGCATACAATATGTATCATTTCATGACATTACATTGATCCTCAAGAGAAAAGACTTCTATATAACTCCCCATTTTGTAATCAACAAGAGAGTGACCATCAGCGAGACTGGAAAAGCAAATCACAAGTAATACTTGAAATGAAAAGAGGGAAAGTAGTAGAGGGAACAATAGTAAAGAAACGAGTTTGAAACACAAAGATATATGGAGAAGTAAAAGTGACCAAAAAGAGGCGATAAAGAAAAATAGGATTTTAGGATGAAGAAGAAATTGAGTAGGAAGGTTCTTCCTGTAGAGTCCAAAGATAATGGCACCATAATACATTAGCATGAGTAGGGGTGGCAAAACGGGCCGGACCAGGCCATAATAGGAAAATAGGCCAAAAATATTGGCCCGACCTGTATTCTACGTGGCCCGCGGGCCAAAACAGGCCAACCCATTTTTTAAGAGAATTATATATGCTATTTTTTATTTTAAATGTAAACTATTTTTAAATATTTTTTTAAGAAAAATTAGAAATAAAAATTAGATTTCACCTTTCTAAAGCAAAGTTTTTATAATTAATCAAATTTATTTCATTAAATGGAAACAATAAATAGTCATCAAAATTAATTCCGTATCAAATAATCAAAATTGCAACCAACCAAAATATTAATATTATATATATAATATATTAATATATGATCCGGTCTCGATACCGATATCCGTTCTACAAGACATATTTCAACGTCTTTGACAGTTCTCCAACGTGTCACTGGTGTCATCGGTATACATCCGGACTAAAAATCCATATCAGGCGTTCTCCCTATATCGGTTGTCCAGGATAACGCCATGCACATCGGATAATACACATATCACCATACAGAAGACAAAGGGCATTGCTACAGGGACAAGGACAAAGATTCCATTTTCCACACTACGAGCCATAATCTGCTCTTGGAAATAATCAACTTGTTCCCTAAGACTAGCCCAACTTTCTCTACGCTCAATATAAAATAGCCACTTGCCTCAATTATACTGGCAAGTGCATATTAAATAATAATTTATTATATTAATGGAGGTTAGTGGTTCCCCACTAACAAGTCCTCGTATATCGAGCCAATCAGGTATAAGAACTCTCTTTATTTATGGAGGAAGGATCTTCTCCCATTTTGACTTACTACTACTATCTGGATTTCAGAGAGTGATCATAAAACATTCGTCACTTAGAATACTATTACTGACTTGAGCGTTGGAGAATCTTCGCAGGTGACACCACCTTTCGCCCACATCAACGCGTGAGGACGGTGTGAAGGACCTCCAGGACGCCAAGACCGCTCTCTTCATATTAAGACTCCGGATATATAGTCCGAATACTTGCAGAACCGGTCTTCAATCCCATTTAATCTTTGACTTTTGTGACTGGCCCCACACCGGATCTCTTGACTCCGGTGCAGGACTGATCAATATATATTACGGGGAACCTCAACCAAAATCTTCTTCCAAGGAGTAGCGACTGGGCAATTCTTGATGGAGACATCATCAAGAGTGATGAAGGCATGTTTAAGATCACGGGCTACAAAGGCCTGCTCAGCTTGAAGTACATGGAACATCCCGAGGTCATCATTGGAAAACAGGTCTGGAACCCAAGAAGCTTTTCAATGGGAAGAGGAGGGTAGCGTTTGGGGGCAAAAGGTTGAATATGAAGTCGGTGAGGGTTAAAGGAAGGGTGATTCAAAATGGTTTGATTTTATGGATAATAATAGTCAGGGTCAGAGGTGTCAAGCACCGGTTTGTAATCAAAATATTTGGGTAATGTGGGATGGGGTTTGAGAAGAGGGGGAAGGCGGGACTTATAGATAATAGTGGAGATGGGAGGACAAGGAACAATGGCTAAGGAAAAGGGTATGTGAGACAAAGGTGGAGGCAAAATGGCAAGAGGTTGTAGTAACTTATATTTAAATTTTCACTTCTAAATCTCTTCCAAATACTGGTTTTGTAGCTCAATAGTGGCAGATGTATGGACACGCAACACCAAACTTGCAATAACATGCCATCAATATACTTAGCTTGACATGCAACACATCTAGGTGTGAGCATAATTGGAGTGTGTTTGAGCAAGTAATTGTCTCAACTCTTAATTATCTCATCTATCTTTAAACTTTAGAAGTTTACTAATTATAATAATTTTGATTATATGTAGATCTATTCAAATAAAAGAAACAGGTTGGATCACAAGAAGTTGCATGACTTGGTTTATGTCAAATACAACCAAACTCTTGTAAAAAGGTACAATATTAGATATAAAATTGATCTAATCTCACTTAATGACATAGATGAGTGTAATGAATGGCTTATTGGGGAAATGGATGATGATAACAATGATGGTGTAGCTGATTTGGTCTTTAAGGATGATAATGCATTGGATTGGGGAACTGTTTATGCAGCTTCGGGAGTTGGAGATCCTATGGTATATACTAGGCAGAAAACTAAGAAGAGGACGGAATCTTCAAGTGCTGTTATTGCTATCAAGTCTAACAAGAAGAAGAAGGTGGCTTCAACTTTATCATCCAAGGGAAAAAGGATATTAATTGAAGAAGAACCTGAATTTGAGGACGATAGTGAGAGTGAAGAGGAAAATGAAACTGAGTTGAATTTGGAGGATTCAGAAGATGAGGATGATGAGAGATTTCTCTTTAAAGATAACCATGGGAATGAAAATAATGACTATGTTGGGGTTGAGGAGGAAGATTAGTTTTTATTTAGTCTATATCATGTTTGTTTTTAAACATTTTATTTGCAGCTGTTGATGATTATTCTATTTTGAACCTTTCATTAATTAGTTAGGTAATGTTTTACATTGTTATGGTATAATTTTAATTGCGTTATTATGTTAGTTTTGCTTAGTTTTTCATTTTGCAGTGTTTTTAATGTATATTTCTGCATATTTAGAGTTTTTATCATGACCGCCATAACCTGCCATGGCATTCGCCATAACTTTTATGGCATTTTTTTTGCTTGGCACCATTGATAACACTATAGGGAATATACTATAAAGTCTGGGTACTGTGCTATAAAGCAGTGGGAGGAAGGATCAACCCAAAGGTCTTCATCTTCTAAATCCCCTAATATAAATTTTTGGAAGATGATATGGAAGTCAAAAATTCCTAAAAAGATATGGATTTTCATTTAAAAATTGTGTCATAACTCACTTCCAGTAAAAGCAAATTTAAAAAAGGAAAAGATTATGAAAGAATCTATATGCCCAATTTGTTTAAAAAAGGAGGAAACTATTGAACATAGTTTTCTTCTTTGTGATTGGACAATCCCTCTTTGGTTTGGCTTGAATTTGCAATGTCATCCTAGGGAGGATCAAATATCTACAATTGAACAATGGATTAGGGGTAAACTGGATTTATATTCTAGCAACAAAGCAAAGTCTCAATTTCTTATTTTAAAATTGTTTTTTACATCATGGAATATTTGGAAAATGAGAAATAATTATATTTTTAGAGGAGCACAGCCAGACCTAGTTTATACTTTACAACAGGTACAGTAGAATGTCAATGAATTTTTCAAGGAAAACAGTAATCAACAGAGTACAAAGCCTTTGGTACCTCCTCATTCATTTAAGGTATCTTGGAGACCCCAGGCAAATTGAAGTTCAATGTTGACGCTTATTGGAAAGATCATGCTCAGAGGACAACTTCTGGAATCCTTATTCGTGACCACAAAGGAGACATCTAGTACGGCCAATATTTGTCCTTTTGGGCTCCAAATGCTCTTTTAGTAGAAAGTATGGTGTTCTCCTCCACAAAGTTTAAAAAGGGCTTTGATTGGGGAGAAGCGAAATATTTCTCCAAGAGTGGAATCTGTCCCATAAACTTTTCTCTTAAGATGGTTCCCCTTCATAAGTTTGATTCTTCAAGCGATTCTAATCAGATTTTCGTACATGGAATGCTTCAGCTTCCCATTCGATTTTGGGAAGGCGAGGAATTATATTTGTTTTTCTTTAGCTAGCAAGCAGGCTTTGAAGTCTAGTTCCTTTCTATTTTCTTCTTTTATAAGGCTTGTTTTTTGGTTGCATTATAAGGTTCCTTTCTATTTTCAGCATGTAATGGGCCTTGGGCCTTTTATGTTTCATTTAATGGATTCCTTTCTTTTCCTTACCAAAAAGAAAGTTAGTTGTGATAGTAGAATGAAAATGTTTAAATGTTGGGGATAGACCCAGAGTTTTCTTTTCTTTGTCAGAACCAAGAAATTGAGGGTTGAACAGTTTATTGGATATGTTTTAACTTTTGATTTAATATTTTGTAATAAAACAATAGAAATTAGACGCTTGTTTCAAAGTTTAGGTGCTTTGCCCATTGAAATATCACGGTGCTTCAAGCAAGAGTTTTTTAATAGACTAATATAAAATCATATACATGTGTAAGTTATGAAAATTGCTCCGTCTTTGTTTCAAATTAAATGAAGTGTTGATTTTTTTTTCCTTATTCATCCTTATATAAAATTTTGCTTCATCTTATTAATATTATTCAACAAATAAATAAAATCATATATATATATATAATACAATTAAATCATTACTTAGATTTTTTAATTTATCTCATTGATTTGTTTCATGTTAATCTCATATATTTTTTAAAATTGGTCTCTAAAAAGTGCGTCAAAGAAATCTATTTTATTAAATTTACAGTTACAAGTTACCTATTTGTAACCAAAAAAAATTATGGGATAAACTTGAAACAAATAAAATTTTTTTAAGAACACTAAATAATGAATTAGCGTCATAAATTATGTATTTAATTTATTTTGGCACCCTCAAATATTTTGTTTAAGATCCGTCACATATGTGCAATTTGACTCTTATTTTATTAAGCATAAATGAGAATTTTGTGTTCTTAATATACCTTTTGTATCACCATGGTATATTATTTTAATATCAATTTATTGTATTTGTTATGTTTAAAACTGCTCTATACTGATTTTATTGAATAAAATTTTCTTTCCATTAAAACAAGTTACAAATAACATTATTATATCAACATAAGGTAACTAACCTGTAAAAAAACATCAAGATTAGTTTGAAGGATTTAAATTAACATTAGGGATTGATATGATATGATTACTAATACATTAAAAGACTTATTTAATATAAATTACAATTGATTAAAACTAACATGTTATATTTTTTAAAACATGACGCAAGAACCAATTTGATACACGCCATAGACTAAATTGATGTAATATTGTATATGTTAAAAAGGTCAAATGGATGTATTTTATGATTAAATGTTTGAAAATGTCTACATCAATATAAAATATAGTCATGTGACAGCTTATATTACCCTTCGGCTAACAATGTCTAACGGTCGTTAACGACAATATATAACATAATAAACGATTACGTATATTCAGGGGTTATAAAGTCATTTTAATAAGTTAAAGAGTAGCTTGATCAATTGCACATACATTAAGAACAAATATAGAATTTCACTTATAAATTTTATTTCAGATTCACAATTCCAATTTTAGGATTTAAATTTGAGAGTGTTAATTAAAAATTTAATTAATTTGTGTACTTGGTAATGTTTGTTATGGTATTTGAACAAGAAAATCCATAAAGAACCAAAAGAGAAATCTATCAAGAGATTATTCTATAGTGGTGGAGATAAGGAGAGCCTGACATGTGGCAAAGAGGCAAGTTTGGTCAGCTTCTGAGGAAACCCATTTCTTGCAACCTCATATTAGTGAGGGAGAATTTTAAGATAACAAATTTGCTATCAATACATTCCCATTTATATTTATTTTAAAACGAATGGATACAATAATTATAAATATTTGCACCATTACAGCCCGATTATAGATAGTTGTTAGTGAACTAGGGATGTTTAAAGAGTTACGTGGTTATTGACAGTTTATGTTAACAATGAAAGATAAATGGATAATAAAGATCCAAACCCAACAACTTTTTTAGGACTAATTACTAATGATTTTTTCTTTAGGAGAACTAACTTCAAATTGTGAATTTTATAGGTATAAAAATTTAATTAAGTTTTAAAAATTAAAATAAAGAGAGGGGTGGGGGCCATTTCTAGTTTCTACTTCATCCTTTGTAAATTGTAAATTTGCAAACCAATGAAAATCTAACCTAAAATTTTTGTGTGTCAGATGACGTACGAGGTTGGAGAATATTTCTGAGCCCCACCCAACCAGGCCCTGCCAGCAACCATTTGACAAAAAAAAAACAAATTGGTATCCAAATTCCAAATTCCAAACATTTGGTATTTCTTGTTGGGTTTTTGGTGTTTGAAGTTTGAAAGAAATCCTCAAATGGACTTCATTTACTAAACTGGACATTATGGGCCATTACTTTTAACACCATCTCTTGTTGCTCTTTTCATCATTTTCTTGGCCTTATAGAGAGCTTAAAAAAATTATTTGATCCGAATAAAATTAAGATATCGTTCCAAATGATTGAGTTTTCAAATAAAATAAATCTTGTTTCATTTTTCTCAATTATAATTGATTTAAATTAAATTGAATAAATGTTTTAAATTATATTATTTCATCGACATTCAATCAATTCATTCTTGTCTAGCTTTAAGATTATTTAAAACTAATAATAAATATGATTTTTGTAATATTAGTTTTAAGTCTTTTTAAAAAATTATCCGTATAAAATGTTCAACTTTTGAAAATAATTTTTATGACCATATATTGATGACACATATCATTCCATGTTACATACACCTCAACATGATTGTTAGTGTGTGGAAAATTTTGACATATATGATTGACATGTAATCATATCACAAATGTTATTTAAGAAAAATTAAGAAACTAATATCAACAACTTATTAAGATTGAATAGCTACCCGGATTAGTTATTAGGCAAGATCACTGGTTTTCTGGTCCAATCAATCGGTCTAGACTGATTTTTTTAACGTGAGATAATTGACACTATTTAATATGAATAATACAAAGTGAAATGAGTGATGTTGATTAATTTCAGATATTAAAATGATATTTTTTTAATTTTAATTATTAGATTAAGTGTTACTTGTAATTTGAAGAATTAATTTGATGCATGAGTCGTTGCAAGTTGTATTTGGAATGAAAGCAAAGGGAAATAGCAAAGCGTGAAAGAAATGTTGTTAGCATAATTGGCTTCCCCATTAACCGATAGTAGTGTCTGAATGCATAAAACAAACAATGTTATTAAAGAGGGGATGGAAAGCAAAAGAAGAACCACCACTCTGCAATATGCAAATGAAATTGAGTTATGACAAAATAGAAAAAAGAGAGGATCATTAATTTATTATGTGGTTGGCCATTGGAATTATTCCTACTTTTAATCAACAAAAAAGTTGTGCTATTGGTATCAAATTGTCTATATCTCTCTTCACAAATTATACTTTATTATCATATTTATAGCTTCCGATAACAATAACAACTCTTTCTTTGCTTCAATCATTAAGGGTTGTTGGTAACAGGAAGCTGCATCCATGTTTAGGTTTCTCCTACTTTAACTTTTTCCTATATTTTAATGCCATTTCTCTAAAGGATTAATTACCATAATTTCTTTATAATCGCATCCATGCATATTTTTAATTTTTTGTCACGTTGCATTACATTATGAGAAAAATAATTTGGAAGCATATATTGATTTTATCATTTTTTTATAGCTGTCTAAGCTTTACTATCAAGTATGAGCCCCCCGGATTCTTAAAACAGAGGAAAATGCCTTTTTATTTTATTTTATTATGTCTATCTACGTTGAACAGCAGCAGCACACTTACATGGCCAAAAATTAATTCCATAATAACAAGAGTCAAAGTCAATGCTCTGAATCAACTTTAGTCCAATCTATATTAGATTATCCCTTTATGCATATTGATTGGTACCCTCGTAATCCCCTGCATTAAGAAATAATTAGGTCTTTTAAACCAACTATCAACAGTTATATATATATATATATATATATATATATATATATATATAGAAAACTTTATAGGAAGACACATAATTTATTTTGATAATTTCTATATCTTAAATGAGATTAGTCTTTAATTTTTTGACATCTTTTGAGTTTTTAGAAAAGTTAATTAGTATCCTATAAATAGTACAATTTAAAATGGGATTACAATTTCTTTTTATGAAAACAAATTAGGTAAGTTGAATTTCTTAAATTTATCAAGATTACACCATCTTAAATTCAAAAGAGTAATTACATAATGCATTAAATCACCCCATGACAAAGTTTATTTGGGTTTAATGTTGGTCAATAGTAATAGAGTGATATTTCGATGTTATCCAATAACTATTTTATATGAGCTTAACTTTAAGAAGTAATTAGTCATGATTTATGATTGATGGCAAAGAGAAAATAAAAACAAAAATTCTTTATTTCGGGTGAGATTAGACTAGAGCATAGATAACTTATGAGATTTGAACACAATTTCTTATATATGTGGTATATATACTTGTTGATGTGGCAGAGCAACAATGTGATTTTTAGTTGGGGTTGGATTTTACATATAAAGTTAATAGTAGAAAGACTCAGATCAACAATTGTGATCTGAAATGAATCACAGCCCCACCAAGCCAATTAAATTTTAGGTACATCTCTAGAAATGTAGAATACAGGAGAGTGGGATCAGTTAACTAGCATAGCACTGAACAATTAGTTATTACGTGCAGAATTGGGATAACATAATGCAGTAGGTAGAAGTAGAACCTCCTTTCACATATTTGCTTCATATATGTCCAAAATAAATAATGAAATTTCATTAACTATGTACATCTCAAGCATTCAACCGTATGATGTCAGAGTTATTTACTCCTCTACATATCCACATTTCTACATGAACCCAACAAATAGGAGATTTATGGCAAAAAAGTCAGTAGCTGGCTGGAAATTGGTTGCAGATTAAAGTAAAAGTTTTTAAAGTACTGATTCCAGGAAACATCGATTACAAAATCTGCTGCAATAAAACGGTGCAATATTTAATGCTTTGGTGTCTGTGTCATGTGCATAATAGTAAGTTTTTTAACAACTTCATACCACAGCGACATCCAGTACTTTAACAAATACTAGTATATTATATTATATGGGTCCAGAAACCCTTTAACTTTGGGATTATTTGGATTTAAATGATTGGTTAATGTATGTTTTGATAGGTAGCTATGTAAATACAAAAGAAAACATGCCCCACAACGCCAAGGAATCAAAATTAATAATTAGGAAATACATTTATTGGCATGTGATGTCAGAATATATAATATTTTCTTTGAAATTAATAATGCCTTCACTGTTTGGTTAGCAATGAAGATATTAGAGATGCTTTATAGTTGTTTATAACAAACAACTTTTATGTGTATATATTTTTCCTATTGAATTAATGTTGCTGTTTATTGAGTGATAGTAATAAACATATGAGGCTATAAATGAGCATTTAAACACTGGAACTTTCCTGTCAATGATTCTTCCTTGTCCCTCTCTTTGGGGTGTATGGACTAAGAAGTGTCCCTTTACTTTATGCTTCTTTGTGTCCCTGGGAATACGAGAGGGAGAAGAAAAATGGTAAATGAACACCAAATTATTAGTGTTTTTCTTTGTTTTGCTTGATAAGAGAAATGAAAAAGATAAAAATTAATATTAAATAATGTTTAATATAATTAGTAGTATATTAATACAAGTGTTAGACAGAGATATATTGTAAGAAACTCGACAGCACTAACAGAAACATTGGATGTATATATATGATTTGTTAAATGAGTTTTCCCTTTCAATTTTGCCAGCTCTATTTCATGACGTGCCATGCTACCACGCAATCACTCGGGCTCCATTTGTTCCCTACAATTTATGTCCTTTGTGACATTTTTCAAACCCATTTCCGATTGGTCTTAACAACTAAACAATATTGGTAATTTTTACTTCGTTACCGCTTGCATTTAGAAGCTTCAACCTATAGAGTGAAGTTCGTTAGAGAAATGTTCTGGTAATAACTATGTATTGTGTAGTATGCAGTTGTGAAAACTGAGTTATGAAAAATAAAAAAATTTAAAAATTATTATTAATTTTTTACGTTGTTCAACATAGTCAAAACTCTATTTAACTGTAAAATTTTGTTTAGGTTGGTGAAGCCCAACAAAAAACCAAACAAATCCTATATTTCTATACTCCAACTTCCACCAGCATAATATTCTCGGATTACTAATAAAATGAAGTGGGAAATTAAACATGTAGCATACGATTCATCAACTGAGTTATACTCTTGATTGTACAATTTTCAAATTCAAGAAGTTATTATGTAAAATTTATCAAGGTTTTATATTAAAAAATGTTTTTTGAACACAAATGATTTTAGGGCATACCATGTGACATATTATACTAGTTTTTTTTAATTTAATTGATGAATACATTTTCAGCATACAAACTTTTTATATTAACATCCATCAGAAATTGATATGTAACGAAACTTTGTTACTTTTTGCAAGTATAATAACATAAAATGAAGAGAATGAGTATGGTTGAAGGGTTCCTATAGAAGATGAAAAGGTAGGGGGGAAATTGAATAAGGAACACGGATGTTGACTAATTTTGGATACTGCACATTGATTCATATTATTATGTGAATGTGTCGGCTTGCAGTGATCCCTTCCCTTCAACATACTCACACCAAGAGTTTTCAACTCTGCATTGCCAATAGCCGCCTGTAGGACCATGCCTTTTGGTTTTAGGCCTAAACAAAAAGTTGGGACCATGGACCACATTATCATTTAGTAGACTATGCTTTTTAATTTACAGCTTCAATATGCATCCCAAGCTTCTGTTTTATGTGGGAAAAGAAATTACTTACTCTCTCCTTTGGGTCTCAATCTCTGCCTCTCTTTCCTGCCATTCCTGGTCCTACCGACAACACAGCAAGGTAACCCCATCACCCATGCTGAGATTCAGCTCAAGCCGGGAACTTTTTCCTAGTTTCATATACACTACCTCAGATTCACTACAACTGAAAATATTTTTTTTTATTATCCAATTTTAACATAGGTGAAAATCATTTATCTTTGTTAAGTCCTTCACGTACAAAGGTGTCGAGGTTTTGGTGTCTAGGCCGATATCCTACACAATTACAAATCATTTATATGAGGTTTTAGTATTTTATAGTGGTTTAGTGAGAATCTCTAAATATATTTTTAAATATAATAGAGATTTTAAAGTTTTTGTGTGATTTTATTTAACAATCATTAATATTCCGTGTTATAGGGTAAAATAGATTATCACCTATAAAGATACTTATAATTTAGATATTGAAATTAAAGTTTTAAGACTGACAAATATTACCTTAAGTGTGATAAATGAATGGTATGCATAGGATCTTGTTTGATGTGACAACACTTTTATGTGAAGTGTTGAGAAAGTAAATATAAATATTCTTGATATCCTTACGAGTAATTGACTGATATACCCTAATATATTTCTTATCATTTGCTTAATATTAGATCATATTAAATTTAATTATGGGGCTCAATAATGAAATTGGTGTAAATGGATGATGTTGATACTGAATTATTTTAGTGATTTTTCACCCACTATACCAAATATATTATGGCCTGAAGATATCTAGATGGTTAGTATATCTATCTCTGAATGTGTTAATCTAAATGTTGCTTCAATAGACTATGTAGTTATGTTCCGATGTGTTGAAGTTGCTTTGAAATTTTCCGTGGGAGTGGGTAATGATATCAACTAAAATTTATTAATTTGATCTAAAGGAAAAAGGAAAAACCACATTAAACCCCCTGTAGCGATTTTAGATTTACTAGGCGATGCGGTGAGAGCAAATTGACTCTGAAAAAGGACGACTAAAATAAAATGTTAAATGAATTTCCTTGGACCAGTCTTCATATACTTTATCAAGTTTATGATACCGACTCATCCACCATTCGATTCAATTCACGTTGCGTTTCTGGAGAATGTAAAAACATTTATTTATTATAATAGACAAGGTACGCGATAATATCATTAACTGACATCTGTGTCTTTAAATTAAAATTATAATTTAATTTTCATACATAGTGAACGAATTAAAATATATCTTTAAGGCATGTTTTACAAACTCCGACTCTTAATTAAGTCAATTCATAATAAGTTAATGATATACACACTTAATATTTTTAAATTAAATTACAAAAATTATTTTAAAATAATAAATTACAAATTTGAGACATGCTATTATTCATTTTAGATTATCATAATAGACATTGTTAACCAAAAAAAAAATCCTTTAAATCAAATTTAATGATACGCGTTTTCCTCAGTTTTCTTCTCTCTCTAGTATCTATCTTTTTTTTCAAAAAAATTCTTTATTTCAGATGCAGAATTGATGTATGAATCTTTGACTAACTGGGAATTACATTTATACACCGTTTTGACCATTGCCGCTATTATCGGTATTAAATTGGAAAATAGTACCTGTAAAACATTACAGCCCATAGTTATATAATTAATTTAACCAAAATTTTAAACAACATAAAAGATGAAACCTTTACACATGATAGATGTTTTTTTCACAAAATTTGATGATTGTAAAACACAATAATGATCTGTCAAAAAAGATTAGTTACCAGCGACTATGGTTCAATCATGTCCAATTATAATACAACCAACAGAAACAGAAATTGCACTCATGTCATCCACATGTCCTTTTTGACTTGTCCTAAAGTTAACTCCTTTCATCAATAACTTGCTTCCAAACAAACGGTATAGAATTTCCTCTTACAAACAAAAAAGCATGGAGTCTGTGAATAAGCATGAAATTGGTAAACTTTCTTCTATGGAGAATGAAGGTGGCCAAATTTCCACAAATTGGTAACATGTTTGAAAAATAAAAAATTATCTTTCATATTAAAGTATAATTATTTATTTTAATCCGTATAATTGGTCACAAAACCTTTTCCCCTTAACTTTATTTTATCAAAAGCAAAAAATAATACTTTCACCATATTTATGGAAGAATAAGAATCCAAAATAGAATAATAAAAAAGAAGCATGCAAACCAGCAAAGCTACAGCAGAACACTTGCAGCCTCCATATGGTGCCACTATAGGTGGGGATGCTCTCATGCCCCACACCGACAACATTATTGAAACCATTCACCTTTATTCATTATTTTTTTTACAATGGAAAAAAGAAAAGAATTTAAAAAATTAAATAAAAAACACAAAAGAAACATTAAAAAAGAAACGTTATCATATACCCATCTGTAAATATACGAAATAAATAAATGAAAAACTATCAAATACAAAAGAAAGAAAAAACCTCTCAATGAATTTCTACTCTAACACAAGCTAAATTATTGTTATTATATAGTTTTAAAAAATAAAAAAAAGGAAAGATTTGGATTGTCATTGCCGTGTCTTCTGTAGCCTATCTCCAATCATTCTGAGCTCAAATTTCTTGATCACACCAGCAATGTCCCTCATTGTGGTGTCCAACACATAAGGGGTCTTTTCATATGCAGTTTCTGTTGAATTTATAAGTATTTTACATGTTTCCCTCTTTTCAGCTATGGTTCCATGATAATGGTAATACATTATCTTCCCTTCAGTTTTATGAGTTGTCTTTCCTGCTAAGTTCTGCGACATGTGAACCCCAGTTGCAAATAAGCTCCTTGGTTGCACTGCATATTTTCTATCCCTTCTAATCCCTTTCTTGGAATCTTTATACACCAGCTTCTCAAACCCCCATCTCCTGCAAAATTCATTTCACACCATGTGAGATACACCCCCACATAACATAAAACCACAAATAACAATGTCACACACCACAGCATGGTTGACAACTGTGAGGAAACAACGTTGTAGTGAGGCAAATGTAGTTATCAGACCCAACTGTTAAAGCAACAAGACATTCCACAATACCACAACGTGAACAAATTTTCTTCTACCTACATTCAGCGTATATGCAACAACAAATAAAGCTATGCATTGGACAAAACAGCTAGATCTAACGGTTGATTTGAGACTGTGAAAATTGGAAACAGTCATTATTATGAGTATATAAAAAGGGTTGAGTGAACACAAACAAATCGGTCATAATCAAAGCTCTTGTGGACCATGCATTACAACAGGGTCGAAGTCATAATCTAAAATAAAAATCAATCCTAGTGAACGTTCAGGAAAATCATCATCACTGTTCTGGCACGCTTGCTGATTTTTTTAATTACCAAAAATAACATGATACTGACAAATGCTAAAAGAGGAAACACAGCACATTAAATTAATTAAATAAAAATACTCAACAATGGGACATATGTGATGATTGAATTAAAGAATTGATCTGAAATTTCAGTATCACATTAAAAACTTTGAATTAAAAAAAGCAGGTTGCAATTTTTAATAGGTAAAAAAGGTCCAGCTAATTAATATGAATTAAATCACCCTTGAACATTGTTCAAAGACACCACACCTCGACCTGTCCAGAGAAATGGGCTACTCCAAACACGTACGAACAAAATCAATCACCCCACCTTCCACGCTAGGGAGAGAAAGTGAGAAACATAACCCATTCACCCAAGATCCACCAAATTACTATCAAATTACCAAAACAAGACACTGAGATAATACCAATGACATCACACATTTCATTCTTCAAAACGAACTACCAGAGTAAATGCTCATTAAACTTCCCACTACCCCTCAAGATCTACTTTTGCCCGAGTAAAACCTCAATTGAACCCTTTCAGAAAACCAACCCAGATCCACTTACAAATCTCACAATTGTTTCATCCACCAATTCCATGACACCTCAAAAACACACTCCATTTGCAGGTCCAATTTCACACAACACAAACAAACACAAAATTTAAAGCAATTGTAATTAAAACACAAAAATCGAAGCAAAGCCCATTTAAGCTAAAGGAAGAGAAACTAAAACAAACAACAAAAGCAGCAAAATTTGAAAAAAAAAATGAACTTGGCTGCAGAAAATGTACCTATAAGTTTTCCCGTAATCAGAAGTGAGGCAGAGTTTGCTACTCATTGGCATCTGTTCAATGGTGAATTGAGAGAACTCGGAGAGAGAATCAAGAACGGACTTAATAGTACTCTTAGGAGGCACATATATGTACTCATCAACATCAAAGAAGAACATCCACTTAGCCATAAACTTATACCTATGCAAGCAATCATTAACCACCATAAACTGATTATGATAGTACCCATCAAACCTCTCTTGGTCCTTTATATCCTGCAAAGTCACATACCCAAGTTCCATCCACGGTTTCAACACTTCCAGAACCTTCTCGTGCACCCCACCAGCGTCATGTATAACAAAATGCGATCTTGGCCCGAAAAACTTCACATGGTAAGCGATCCACTCCCGAACTCTCTGTGGGTTAAGGTTCCCATAGAGAGAGGAACCGCAGTATAGGTAATCGTACTTGGGTTTCGAAGTGAACAACGAAGTGTCTAATGTTCCAGGTTGTTCTATTAAGGCCTCGATTCTGTCGGTGATGTTGAAGCTGGCGTCGCCGCCGCCGGAGGTGGAGGCGTAGAGGACGAGTTTTCCGCCGGAGTTGTCAGCATTGAGAGGCTCCGGGAAGGTGCAGTTAACGATGACGACAGTGTAGACGCGGCCATAGCCCCAGTCAGGGAGGATTTTATAGCCGGCGGCGGTGGAGTTTTTCCCGGCGGAGGAAACCCACTCGCAGAGGTAAGTGGGTTTGGCGAAAAGGTGGAGGGGTTTTGAAGCGAGGCCAATGATGGCGAAGGTGTTGAGGCCTCCTCTGTATGCGCCCATGGTGATGAAGTTGTAGGCGGCAGAACCGTAGGGATTGAAGGAGCGTTTTATGATTCCGCCGGCGAGGAGTTGCTCGGAGGGTGGTGGTGGTAGAGGCGGTGACGGCGACGGTGGGAGTGAGGTGAGTGATGATTTGATAATGGGAGGGGATGATGACGTGGCATTAGGGGGCGTGGTTTGTGTGACTCTTGAGATGCAGAAGCGGAGATCGGAGGCGGAGATGGTAAAGCGGGAAGGGAGGAACTGAAGGAAAGTGGCGAGGACGCAGAGAAGGAGAAGGGTTGTGAGGAGAAGTTTGAGTTCTGCGGCGTAGTTACCGAGTATAGCAACGTAAAGCTTCTTCTCTCGCTCTTTGGCCATTGATGATGGAAGAAGGAGAAGAAGAAGAAGAAGAGCTAGCTTAGCACTTGTGTTGTTGTGTGTTTTTTGTTTTGGGTTTGTTTGTTTAGCCTTATAAATACATCGTGTTTATGATGTGTTGTATTGTGATTACTCAATTACAAATTACAGCCAGGAATTTTTTTAAGCCTAAACTTAAGTGCTTTTGATGCTAATTTTTATTCAGAATTGGAATTAAATAGCACTCCCTCACTCGTCTCATTATAAGTAATTTTTTTGAATATTTTTCTTTCAAAGAAAAAATATTCAAAAGAGGAACGAAAAATTATTGATTTTTAACATAAATCCAGCACAATTTTAATTGTTTTTTTTTTATTCTCTATAGCTTTACAATGTACAAGATTATTAACAACATTCCTCACTCGTCTATCAGGCTGTATGTTAAAACTATAACAGGTAACTGCAGCTGATTTATCCACGTAATAATTTCTTATGTTTAAAATTGGAAAAAGCATTAATTTTGATTTCAACTCTGAAAGTATAATTTGTTTCCTAATAGACAAAAAAGAAAAATTATAGCAAATTAATGATAATCTTGCCCTAATTGAACTCAAATACTCCTGTAATATGCGGTAAATGGCATCATACTAAAAAACTAAAATTTTATTTATTTGTGCAAAAAATTAAGATAAAATCTGTAAGAAAAGTTGGGATAAATTTTGTATACATTTCATTAATGGCCAAAAAAACTTATTAAGAAATATATAAGGATTTTATTTTTAGAAAAAAAGTATATTGCTAATACATGAGATTTAATAATTTTGTTTCTGTAAGTAATGTTCTAAATTGATTAATATTCATCAACTTTTATGCTTAAAATAGTAAAAAAGTTCGTTTAAATTTTATTCATGTTATATTAACAAAATTCAAATGCATTTACTTATTAGGATTTTATTTGACTTTTAAACCAGATAAAATATTTATAACAACATTTAAATTTGGTAAAATCAACAAGTGCATAACAACATCGAGTTGTAATTCGAACTTTATCAGTTTATTTTTTATTTCAAATTAATTTTTAAAATGCATTTCTATTTAACTTCGATTGAGAAAATGTTGTTACCTATAATATTAGTACATTGAATAAATAGAGAGAGAGAGAGAGAGAGAGAGAGAGAGAGAGAGAGAGAGCCGAGTTTTGTTTTGTAAAAGTTTAATGAAAATCGCATTGTAATAAAAATCCAATTATCGCAAATCAAGGCTAAAAGGAACTGAACAACTTTACTTATCTTTAGTTACATTTTGATGTTATAGTACGATGTATTGCATAGATTGTTGTTGATTGAGGTTTGTATGTGAACCGTGAGAAATGATGCCAGCCCTCTCTAATGGCGATTAATTTACTTACTTTTTATAAATAAATAAATAACAGATTTTAATACTCTCCTTAATATATAAATAAATAAATCTATAATTCTATAATCACAAATTAAATTTTTAATCCACTGCATTTAGTTTGCTTTAATTGAGCTTAAAGGGCGTGTCGATGGGGAAAAGGGTTTTATGGAAAAAAAGAGGGAAAGAATTTATCTTTGGGAAGAGAGAAAGGTACAAAAAAGTAACTGTAATTAGAGGCAGAACCCAAAAAGATGATTGGGACCGGGGAAGGGGCCAAGGATCATGGAGATTTATTTATAAATAAAAAAGAAGAGAGTTACCGTTAAGGTAATTTGTGGGTATTGTATGGGGGTGATTGACAGGAATGGGGTGATTTTTAAAAAAATTTATAAGAATGGGGTAACTTTTTAAAAAATTATTGGTCTGTGGTGGGAGTAGTCAAATCAATGTTTAAAAACCGCCTGTTGTAGAGGCGAATTCAGGGAACCGTTTTTGCAAGGGACGAGTTTCTTGCATGTGTGCCACGTGTGAAGCATGCACAGAAACCGTCTCCTTGACAGGCGTTTTAGGCCAACTTTCGACCGGACGTGACAAGTCTCTGCCACTCACAGAAACCGCCCCTCGGACCTGCGGTTTCAGGCCTCGGTGACAGCTCCCTCTGCACGTTGGGAGTGAGGCTGTGTCAGGGAGAAACCGCCTGGTGGACCGGCGGTTTCAGGCCTGACGTGACAGTCCGGTTTCAAGCCCACGGTGTGCACGTTTCCAGGCAAAATTTTGCCTATTAAAATGGGAAAGGGGTGCTGTGGTCCTCCATTGCCATTGTTGAAGAAGTGCAGCCTCTCCTCCATTGCCATTGTTGAAGTGCAGCCCCTCTTGTCTCTCTTTTTTGCAAGGTTTAGGCCCACCTCTTGTGATATTTGTTGAAGATTTGAAAGAGGTTAGTACCATCTTTTTTTGGTTAATATTTAGTTAATTAGTACTTGTGTTAATGATAATGAGTATTATATTAGTTAAATAATTTTTTTGGTTAGAAAAAGATGTTAGTTTCTATTAAAGGTTAGTATAATATTAGTGTTAATGTTAGTTTTCATTAAGTAAAATTTGTAGTATTTTGTTAGTTGATGTGTTTAATTAGTGGTTTAAGGTTAATGTTAAATAGTTAAATACTATGTTAGTGTAGGAAAATATTGTTAACGTATAAGGATTTAATTGTAGATAATTATAGTTAAACTATTTTTATGGTTAGTTAAAAAATGTTAGTTTTCATTATATAAGAATAGTAGTATTTTGAGTATTTAGGTGTTTAGTTAGCGGTTTAGTGTTAACATCAATTATTTAACTAAATATTATAGTAGTGTGTAAATATTTAACAAAATATTATTGTAGTGTTAAAAAAATTGTTTAAATATAATGAATAAATTGTAAATAAATGTAGTTAAACTAAGTATTTCGTTAGTAAAAAGATGTAAATAAATAACAATTGTTTAGTTAACATTAAAAATGATTAGTGTTAAAATGAACATTGTTTAGGTTTAAGGATCATATTGTAAGTCAAATTGGAAAGGTTACTATACTTGATAATAAATATTAATTTTGATATATTTGAGTTAATATTTAATAATAAATTTAAGTATAATTAAATGTTTATTAAATAGTGAAATAGTTAATAATAAATTTGATATTGATAAATATATTGGTAAATAGTAACATATTAGTATTTAATTTATATATTAGGATTAGTTATTAAATATATTTCATTTGTGTACGTAAATGATTTAAAGAACTATATTTAATAAACATTCAAATATTCTATATATACTATAGTTTTTGAATATATATATATATAATATAATTTTAGTTTATTTATGTTGCATAGCTACTTCATTATTTTCTGTTTTGTTGCACATTTAGTTCATTTTTAGGGTTTATGTTGCACATTTAATTGATTAATCCATTTAATGTAGATTGGCGCTTAATGTTAAGTGTGACCTGTTTTTTGTAGGATGGAAGCATCATCTTCATCTGCAGGACAATCTCGTGAAGTGAATCCCGGTCCTGAAAATCCAAGTCTTTTGAAATTCCAACATGTGCATGTATCTGAAGCAATTTGGAATGGAAGACCCGACAGAATATTAAAATGTAGGCGTGCGTTGGTATTTCGTGGTGCGGGAGGCTCTGTCCCTGACCAAATTGTAACTCATTTACAAAGGGCTGGGTTTCTTGGGATTGCCCAACTTCATTTTTTTCAGGTTGAGCCTGCTTTGGTGTCTGCACTTGTTGAAAGGTGGAGACCGGAGACTCATACATTTCATATGCCACCTGGTGAATGCACCATTACATTGCAGGATGTGGCGATTCAGTTGGGGTTACGTGTTGATGGTCTCCCCCTAATTGTTGATACTTCTGATCGGGATTGGAGTGCATGTGTGCAAAATTTATTCGGTGTGTACCCACCCGACGATGTATTTCACAGTGGGACATTGAAGATGAAGTGGATCTCAGAACAATTTGACAACATTGAGGACCATCTTGCGGACGAGGTTCAATTGTTACGGTTTGCAAGGGCGTATATTTTACGCTTAATTGGGGGTGTTATCTTCTCTGATCAATCTAGTAGCAGGGTTCCACTAAGATATTTGCCGTTGTTGGAAGACCTGGACAGATGTGGTGAGTATAGCTGGGGTTCTGCAGCCCTCAGCTATTTGTATAGGGAATTATGTAAATCAACTGACTACAACCGTTCCTCTATTTGTGGCCTCCACCTACTAGTCCAGGTTTGGGCATGGGACAGGTTCCCCTGTATTGCTCCAACGGTCCCACCTCATAATAGACCTGCGGGAACTCCCTACGCAGCAAGGTATGCCTTGTAAACAGAATGGATTTATTTTTTGCTTGTGATGTTAAAAGTTTAGTCTGAGGCAAAGTTGATATCATTTTGGATATTATCCTTTATAGGTGGTTAGGAAGTCACACATTTAAAGCTGTTCGACAAGACATTGAGTTCTATCGACGTTCATTTGATCACATGAAGCAGACGGATGTAAGTCAAACTTTTTGTGTTTGACTAAATTAGTGTATTTTTGAGTTTTTCTTCATACATTATGTACGTAAAGTTTCTGTTGTTGATGGTATGCAGATTATTTGGACCCCATATGGTGCGGATGTATTGCAGTCGTTGCCAGCAATTTGTTTGCAGGGTTCCGAGGCATGGCGAGCTGTGGTCCCACTGTTGTCTACCAACATAGTTGAGTGGCATCAGCCTGATCGTGTGATGAGGCAGTTTGGGATGCAACAACATATTCCATCCGCCCCACGCCAACCCGAGGATCTACATGGCATAACCCAAAGAGGGAAGTCAGGGGAAAATTGGGGTCAACTTTATGTACCATTGATAACAATATGGCTTAACCGTGGTCAGTATATGTATACCAACCAGCCATAAGAGGGTTTGCTCCCGGCAAATTCTGAGTATATGCGATGGTATACACAACATACACGTAGATGGATTGCAAGGAAAAATGCAGTGGTCGGTTGCTCGGTAAGTTGATACAACCATGGCATGGTAATGTAATTATATAATGTTTTTTTTTGGGGTTAATGGTTTTGTTGTTGGTGTAATGTCACAGGTTGATGCGGTTGAAGCCATACATTACCTGGCAACTGAGGACGCACTGATACAGCACCGCTCGACTACATCAGTGTTTGACCAAATTCGTCAACAGTCCGCTAGTGTCATGCAAATGTATGGGGCAGAGGATCGTATTTTGCAGTCAGTGAGACCAGCACCGGTGTATGTAAATGAGGTTGCCAATGAAGCATTCCATATAAACATGCCTGGTGGGAGAGATGAGCGTGAAGGCATCGTCAGGGGGAGAACTCATGAAGAGCACCAAATCTATAGTCTTCCACAACTCCCCCCTCGGGAACAGGGGATGTATTATGTCCCCACCCAAATGGGGCAGGCATCGCCTTGGTCGACCTATCAGTTTCCATCCCAACCAGTTCACACTAGCCAGCAATTTCCAAACGACTCGTATCAAACACCGTTTAACAGTAATGTGGATTGTGGTACGGGTGGGATGGGTAGTGGGTACGCCCCGTCGCCACCACATTCACCAACAGGCATCGTTAGGGATTTGTCGACCCCCCACACACCTTTAGTGATGCATAGGGGTGGGCAGAACAATCAAGGTGTTTCCGAGCGTCTAAACCGTGGCATGGACTTATTTGGAGCTGGGGCCTCAGTTGACTTGGGAGCTGATCAGGACGACGAGGATGACAGTATCCCAGCATTACAACTCCGTAGAAACCCACACCGTCATGTGAGGGAATTGGGGTTTAGGTGTATTTTGTCACCTGAAGACCACCAAAATAGGCGATAAATGTATTTATTTTTTAATGGTAGTTTGAGTAAGTGAAAGTCAATGTAATGTCTTTATTAGTGAGTGGTTGTCACTTGTTCTTATTGTGTATTTCAAGAGTGGCATGTGATATTACCGAATATATTAATGTCATTGTAATGTCACCAAACTTTGTAACATTGCTCATAACATGCTTAACAAAGTGGGTACAATCAATAACTTGACTCCTAACTATGTGGGTTACAATCATTAAGTTTGTCACTCAGGCGTTGCTTTGTGAGCTGGACCCTACTGTTGATCGAGTGCACTGACGACGATTGTGTCCTGTTTGTCGACATCGCTGACATTTTGATTGTTTCGGTTGCGAGTCCGTCCAATCCATTTCATTGCGGATGCGTGACGATTTGGGTCGGCCCTTTGGACGAATTCGAGCTGGGTCAGGAAGCAGTTTCAATCCAACGTTAGTGTCAGGGATATCATCATCATTCCCAATGGGGAACCATTGGCTAGAGTATGCGTTCAGTACATTCTCTTGTGTGTAAACAGGATGTATAAATTGGAAGTAGTCAACGCTAACAATCTGGCACGCTGCAATTACATGCGAGCATGGAAGCTTAAACGCTTGAAAACGTCCACACTCACAAGACGGGTCACCAGATATTGTCACTGCATATTTCCTACCACCTCTCTGTGCAACAGGATCAAATCTTTCCTCAACCTCAAAGCGATTACCCAGAACGTCAAACCTCCTCACCATATGGGTGCATGCCGTCGTTTGATTTTTCCCAACTTCATTCATCAAGTTTTTAGTGTATCGGTGTCCTTCCCCAAACTCAGCCCTCGCACGTCCCCCACGTCTAACAAAGTACTCTACCATCCGTGCATATGTACACTTAACCAAGGTGGTGATCGGCATGTTACGTGCCCCTTTTAAAACTTTATTTACGCACTCAGATAGGTTGGTGGTCATGTGACCAAATCTCCGGCCTCCTTCATCGTATGCCAAGCTCCATTGCGCTTTTGGTATTGCATCTATCCACACCGCAATGTCAGGACTCACCTCTCGAAATTTGGCCAACTTTCGATCAAAGACGGGCTTAGATGCAGTATAACCTACATACAACCACCACTGTCAGAAGTTAACAATTGAGGCATACAGTTACAATAAATAAAACTAAGTACCGAGTTTAAGAAGTTCTCGCTTTAACGCGTCATTCTTGAACTTGTGGTTGAAATTACTGGCAATGTGCCTAATGCAGAACACATGATACGCATTTGGGGGTTGCCATCCGGTTTGGGGGTTTGCCACAGCTGACTTAATGCTTTGGTGTCAGTCTGAGATAAGACAAATGCCGGTTTTGGTTGTCACATGAATTCTAATTTGACTAAGAAACCAAGACCACGCTTGTAAGGTCTCCCCCTCCACTAGTGCAAACGCAACGGGCAGCACCGAGTTATTACCATCTTGGGTTGTTGCAATTAACAAAGTGTGTCGGTATTTCCCATATAGGAATGTCCCGTCAACCTGAATGACAGGCTTACAAAACTCAAAGGCATTAATACATTGTTTGAATGTCCAGAAAACTCGTTTGAAAGTCTGAAATCTTGTATCTCCCTGACTTTCGACATGACACTCGGTGGTGGTAAGTTCAAATGCTGATCCTGGTGCCACTAAACACATTCTAGTCAGCCAGCGAGGCAAGAAACTGTACGACTCGTCCCAATCACCAAACACCTTAACAATAGCCTTCTGTTTTGCCTTCCACGCCTTACTATATGAGACTGTGAAGCCATATTCAGCTGATATCCTTTCTTGAATCATTGAAATCGCAACAGACGGATCTTGATTTACCATTCCTGTTACATAAGTCGTTAACAAACAACATCATTAAGGTGAACACTAAACTATGTACCAAATAACAACAGTTGCGCTCAGATTGCAAACCTAGTATGCATGAACAAATGAATTCAGAATCAAGCTTCGGATGATCTTGTGTAAGCCCAACATTCACACATGTATGTGGCCCAGCCCACTTGCTCACCACCCAGTTATTTGTTTTCTTTGATAACATTGCTCTCATCTTCCACCCGCATCCATCAATTTGATTAGGACATTTTACTGATAAAAAGGTGGGCTTTGACTCAACAACAATGTATGTTTGGTGTTTCTTCATGGAATACTGTTTAAGTGCCATCTGGACCTCAGACTTTGATGTAAACTGCAGACCCACATATAAATCATCACCCACATGCCATTCACGTTCCCTGTCAAACCCTTCCAAATGTTCATCTTCATCTCGGTGGCCCAAATTGATGTTGGTGTAATACGGTGATGAGCTCCAAAATGGTAAACTTCCTGCATCATTTTTTAAGCCTTGTCAAGGTTTAGTGGACAAAACGACCACCCAGTCAGACGGCTGACATTAAAAACTACTAACCTGTCGACCCAGACGAAACTTGGCCAGGTAAA
The DNA here is from genome assembly GCA_037962975.1 of Clitoria ternatea. Taxonomy (NCBI): domain Eukaryota; kingdom Viridiplantae; phylum Streptophyta; class Magnoliopsida; order Fabales; family Fabaceae; genus Clitoria; species Clitoria ternatea. The sequence continues at coordinate 278,178,162 of CM075671.1, forward strand.
ATTGTCGCATTTTGTGTTTGTGGATTTCCCATAGTTGACAATGACCTGGCTGAGTCAAACTCCCCTTCAACATCTGTGTCCATATCACTATAATTTGGGATTTCTCCCTCATCATTTTCACCATCCGCACTACTATCACATTCGTCACTCACGTTATAATCAGAATCATCTTCATCGTCATCATCATCAGACAGACTGATATTATTTTCAGCTTCATAACATAACACGAACCAAAAGTTTTAGACTTATACTCAAAAAACTATAATCTTCATAAATTACATTTCATTTAAAATTACCTGTTATTTGTGTCAGACATGCATTGGAACGGATTTCATCGTTTGCCATTAAAGGGACCACAACATCAACATATATCTCAACCGCAACCATACTAAACTGTAACTCAAACATTCTTAACAAAACTTCAATCTCATCATCACCATTTAGCACAAATTTTGAGTATTTTTTACTTTTTTTATCTACATTCAACCTACTGGTTAATTGCGTAATGACCTGTGTCGATCCTAGTTCCAAAGTAACAGATATTCTTTCCCTCAACTGTTCCATGGTAATACCACGCTTAACCTGCATCAACGTTCTATCATCCTCAAATGTGTACCCTTCGACGCCTTCATATTTTCGTCCATTTGTGTATAGAATCACTATTATCGGAGATGTCATTCCTACAACCACTAGTTGATATAATCGAACAAAATTGTTAGATTTCTTTTACATAAAACACATTTATATTCTACAAACAAAAAATTATAGGGAATTCGTCAAAAATTACATAGAATATATGTTCTACAAACAAATATATATTCTACAAACACAAAATATATTCTACAAACACAAAATTTCACAATGCACATTTACTATTCTACAAACACAAAATAAAACATCTAGCACAATATATATTATCAATTTTATATATATAATATCTTTCAACAGAAAAAAACATTTTATAAACCCTAAACAATAAATAATGCTTAACAATGTATATATATATTCTATAAATATATAAACAACAAATAAAATTATACAGTATATATATAGGTGTAAGGTCTTAAATTCTACAAACAACATATATAAATAATAAATATATAAAAAACAAACAAAATCAAACAGAATATATGTTTAACAAAAATTTATAATCATGGTTTACTAAACATACTTAACAGAGTTCACTAAATACAATATTGTCCCTAACATAAATAAACACTAATATAATACTAACTATTTAACATTAAACATATAAATAATTAAACTTTAACATTAAAAATACAACTTACCTTGTTAAATAAACTCAAACGAACAACTTTCTGAAAATGGCCCAAAGAACAAACTGGAGATACACCACAAATGCACAAATAATTTCATACAAGATACTGCAAATACACTGCAAATAGACCACAAACGCAGTAAGGAAAAGGAAGCATAAGCTTGGAAATGGAGAAATGCACGCTTCTACTATCAGGTTTCTGCTTAAATAGAGGAGTAAGTGCACTGAAACCGCCCTTCAACCAGGCGGTTTCCTCCCCAGCGTCCAATCCCATCGCCTGAAGAAGGAATCTGAAAACCACACTGAAACCGCCCTTCAACCAGGCGGTTTCTAGTCCAATCACATCGCCTGAACAGCAGTGGGAAACGGCAGTGGGAACAGGTGAAACCGTCCTTCAAACAGGCGGTTTCCAGGCTTCAGGGTCATATCACATCCGTCAGAAAGCAGACTGAAACCGTCCCCTGAACAGGCGGTTTCAGTGCCACGTGTCACTCATCCAACGATTCGTGTAAATCGTTTTCTCACCAGACGGTTTATAAACGTGATTTGACATGTTCCACCCCAGACCAACAAATTTTTTAAAATGCACACCATTCCTATAATTTTTTTTAAAAAACACCCCTATCTGGTCAAAAACCCATTGTATGGGATAGAGTCGCAGAGATTGTGTCCACTGTCCACCGTTTTTTCAACACCGACATGTTACCTTAATTTTACTTTACTACTCATTTTCCTTTTTAATTCCTCCCTCTTTCCAAATATCATTGTTTTACTTAATTTGTTAACATTAAAAAAAATAATTAATTTAGTTTAAATCGATAAATTTATTATAATTTTTTAAAATTATTTGATAAGGTGATTATGATTTATTATTTATTTTTTTATGTATTCTCTCTAATTGTTATTTATTTTTTATTCCAACAAAAAGATATGCATTAACAAAGATGTTTTAATAAAAAATAACAATTAATAACATAGAAATTATGTATTAAGGAACCATTTTTTAAAAAGATCTTATATTTAGAGATGTAAGTGGTATTTATTAATTTAATATTTTTACATAAATTAAGAAATATATTGATAGTTTAATTTATATATTTTCACTTTAAAAATGTTATTCTTAATTATTAATCAGAATTCAACCTAGATGTATATGATTATTAAAGTAATTATTAAAAAATTATGGATACCTGAGTGAGAATTTTTCAGTAAAACACATATTGTTGTAAAATTTACTAACTCTAGTTTTTAAGCAATCTTTACACAATTATCAATAAAGTATTTCTATTTTTACTTTTTTAAACAATGTCTTTAGGATATTTGTTAAAACCTTTAAATTAAATTCATATCCTTTTCATTTGTTTTTTATTAAAATATTATTTCTTTTTTAGTTAATGATTAATTAATGTTGTCATGTTTCAATAAAAATACAATAATTAAAAATAATGAGGGTATACTTGAAAAATAACCATTAAATGTTGTTGCATTGGATTTATAACTAGATAAATGTTCAACAACAAATAACAATTTCAAATAGGATAAATTAAAAGGAAAGAATGGGATATTTTTCAATAATTACTCTCTTTCATCTTAAATATAAGTTGCTTTTAATCAAATTATAAAAAAAATAACTAATTCATTTGATTTGTCTCAAAATAAAAGCATTTTTCTATTAGACATTTCATATAAATGTTGTTCTGTCCTAGAACCAGTGTCAACAGCTGATCCGTCTTGACTGGTGTCTGGAGTAACCTCTCAAGCTCTCAGTCTTATACCTTCTCAGTGGAGTACGGTATTCTACACCTAGGTCTGGATGGGAGCCTAAGTTCTTCACGTTAGGGTATAAGTTTGATGTTTAATCTGTACCGAAGTCGATGGGACACACCGAAGGTATACCTGTAAAAGATTCTCTGATGCTTAAGTTAGTATGAGTATTACGAAAATATTAGTATTATGAGGGTTATTCTCTGATTAGTCCAGCTCTATTTATGATAATAAATGAGTTATATTTATAGGAGTTACCTAAGTAAGATAAGTGATTTGACCCTTTTCCTACCCTACTGTAGCAACAGTGTTTGCAAGGACATGTTGCCCATATCGATTCTGACTCATGTTTTCACTATTAGGAGAATGACTGAAGTCCTTGTTATAGGTCTGTTGTAACACCCAAATTTTTCAAATAAATTTTTCGCAAATAAATGAAAATTTTAACAGAATTTTCAAATTAAAATAACAAAGCAGTCGGCATTACATCATCCGACTCATTTAATGTTTACAAATGTTTCACAATCGGTATACACAGGAGTCGACCAAGGCTACTACAAACATCTATGTGCATTATGTACAATACATAAATACATAATGCTCCAATCGGCTGAGTGATCTCACACATCATTGCTGGGTCCTATATCCACTGTAAAAATGACAATAGTAGAGGGTGAGCATAAACATATCAAATGATAGTTATTGAATCGGATTAAAAGTCCAATTCATAACTATATATAAAAGATAAAAACATCATATAATCTCATAACATTAACCGATCAAATCATCATATTACTCTCAATATCATATCAGTGCAAATATATGCTCAATCAAATGGATCCATTATTAAGTCTTTTAATTTGTGTTGCAACACTGGCTCCCCGAGCCATAACTCAGCTCTCAGCTGATCCGGCCGTTTTACTGGTACCAAACTGTTTGCCCTCTCATGTGACACAATCACTCCCAGTGACAACGGTAGTGTCACGGGCTAAACCCCGAGCCCCGCTCAAGAGGTTTGCCTTGAGTCCCACCCAAGGTCTTTTGTGGAATCCTCAAAACCACATAATATATATTTCATATTTGTTCATCATATAAGCATCCCATGCTTTATCAATATGCATCTCATACATTCATATATCATGAAAAATTCATGAATAACATTCATATCATCATCATCAATCACATATCAACATCAATATCATATGAATGGAAATATCACACATATTACATCCATATTCAGGATTTAATATTATCCCAAATCCGTTCATAAACCATGCATTTAAGATGCAACGCTCCCCCTACCTGGAAGTAAGGAGTTCCTCAAGCTATATTCAACCACAGTACATAATTTCCGACTGAAACTTCAGTTCTGGAAGTAAGGAGTACACAAATTCCGACTGGAACTTCAGTTCTGCACAGTCCACAGCTTTCTTTCTCAAAGTTCTTACCAAGTTTCACATTAAAGAGAAGAATGAAGATTGGTATCCTCTTTTTATCGATAAGGAAAGATTAAAGGTGATGTTGACACTCACATAATTCCAAGCTAGTCTAATAATAGGACTTGACATAATTCGTTCATGAAAAAGACATAAATGAATTGAATAAGTGTGTGGATTAAGCATTGATACACGCATTTATAATATAAGGACAAAACGAAATAATAAAATAAAAGAGGATAGGATTATAGAAAGGGTCCACCACTTAGCAAAATCAGGAAAAAGAATCTGCGTACCAATAATTGAAGTGATTATTAATTCTGACTCGGTTTCAGTATGTTTCAACTCGATTTCAGTATGTTCCGACTCGGTTTCAGTATTCTGGGCACATCTTTCCGAGAAGATTCAACATAGCCTCTGTCCGTTCAGAATTCCTTCATTCGGAGGAAATTCACTTGGAATGGTTTCATCCCATGAAACACTCAGCTTTCCTTCCTCGGAATGTCCCACATGAAAATATCTCACTCGGAAATACCTTTAGAAATAACATATTCGGTTATATGTATTTCTGTCTGAGTCAAAGCCTTCACTTACGTCACTCGGAAGTCTTTCATTCGAAATTATTCCTCGGAATCGAGGTTCAATCCTCTTTCGGAATCTTTCCACTTGAAAGGGTCACTCGAGGTCAAAGTCAATCTCTATGACGAACCCGAGTACAAGCTCTCAGCAACTCTTTAAAACATCCGAGCACGAATTAAATGAAAGGTTCATCACTCGGGAACTCACCACTCGGATATTATCCACTCGGTAACTATTCACTTGGAATATACTCATTCGAATTTGAAGTCTTTCCTGGAAAAGACTCACTCGGTATGTCTCAATCGGTGCCATACCACTCGGAAACTAGAAATGTCTCTTGACGTTGTCCCACTTGGAAACGTCTCACTCGGTGTCGTCCCACTCGGAAGTGTCGTACTCAGAGACACCTCACTCGGAAAGTCACACAACTCGGAGATGCTCCACTCGGAAACAGCTTAACTTCCCTACACTCGGAAGTATCTCAATTTTTTATACACTTGGAAGTATCTTAACTTCTTACTCTAGAAAGTATTTTAACTTCCTACACTCGGAAGTAGCTCTCTCGGTCATGTTTCACTCGGAAACATAAAATTTACGAGCGTCTTTGCCCGAAATGTGTTCATTCAAAGTCAGAGCCCCCTTTCACTCGGAATTACTTCTATTTTCACTCAGTATCATACCATTTCACTCGGAATAGCTTATTTCCAACAATATTCACTCGAAATTTCACTCGAAAATTCCTCACTGATCCTTAATAAATTATTTTCAAAAATTCAGGATGTTACATCTGTGGTTGTTCTGATTCTTGACCTCGGTTGAGGCAATTAGTTAAGTGTTCCTCATGATTCTGATGATATGAAATTATTGAGGTGCCACCCTGGTCATGGTCTTGGAGTCTGGTTTCCACTCTGGATCATTTGCCCCTTAGTTTGTTATTGTGATAATGTCACAATAATAAGCTACTTGACTTATAACGGAACAGATCTACCTCAGAATTCTTGCTCCAGGATTTAGAATATTATTGATCGGTATTGTAGCATAACCAATATACGAATTTGCCCAGACAGTTGTGCTCAATGGGTTAGATGGGCATTTAATGTGCACTGCCTAAAAAAGTTATTGTTTGAAAGGGATTGCTGATGTGGTGTGTTTCAATTGGTCCGTATTTTTCACGCTCCATCAGATGACGTCATCTAAAGGTGAAGCGATGCCTATTTATGGGCCGTGTCGTTTCAGTTTCCATTTTATCTATGGGCCGCAATAGTTGAACTTTGACCTATATGACTTCGATGCCTATATAAAGGAAGTTCACTTTGGTGAATTTTTCACTTTACATTTTTTATCCGAAAACTCTGCCCAACTGTAGTCTCTGATTTTTTACAACCCCATCCTGGCTCATACTAGAAGAACAGTTCACACCTTCCACACAGGTCGTATTTTCCTTTACCTTTTTCTTAAAAATGTTTGTTTTTCCCACTAACAACGGCCAGGACCAAGATAGTTCTATTAAGATAATTTCCAACCCTTTTGTCTCTTGGTCGCTCGAGGTTCCTCGTCAGGGTCCTCAATTTACACAGACGAATATCCGTAGGTGGGTGAGGACGGAGAGTCGGGGTGGCCAAATTAGAGATTTGGCAACCTCGGCCATTTTCTTCTCAAAACCAAAATTACCCTCCTTTGAATTCCCTGATCCTAAGTCACCTTTATCGCCCTTATCTTCGGATCGGGATACGGATTCCAGCATAGTGTACTACTACGTTGACAATACTGACTTTTATTCAACTGTTCCATTTTTAGAACACGTTACCATGGATGCTGCTGGCTCATGTGTTGTAAAGAATGACCCCGACGACACCTTTATGATTGTTGATAAGGTGAATTGGCTAGCTTAAAAAGTTAAAGATCCATACTTCTGGATTGCTCAAGACGTCTTAGCCATTTATACATGCCATGCCAAGCCTACTGACGATGTGAAGCTTGAAGCTGAACACTTCTGGCATGCCAAGAAGTATACCTACTCTTTTAGCCTCTTTGCCCCTACGTACGCAAAATAGGTCTGCCATATCCCTCACGACCGCTTCTTATTCTTCCATGAGTATACATTAATAAAGGTGAGAGTCCGGTTCCCACTGAATAAATTTGAGATAGGGACCCAACGGGCTGGGCTTTGATTCTCGCCCTCGAAGTACTTGGCAGGCATCTAGACTTCACCCTGACGGTTGTCATTTTCTTCCGGTATGCCCGAGTGATGCGCCGTGATGGCTCTAGGTGAGCTTTGTAAATTTGAGATGTCAAAGCGACATCGTCAATTTCAAGGAGTTCGCTGAGTCCTGCAAGATGGCAGGAGCCTCCTTCAAAAATTCATTCATCAAACTCTTCGTCAAGGGGACGGACCCCCCTTTTTAGAAGGACGAGGAAGGCCGATTTTTTATCCACATCGGCTAGACTCACAAGCATTTTCTTTTGGAGAGCTCGGCATATGCAGTTGAGGAGTGTTCTCTCCCCGAACCCTCTAGGGCAGTGGTCGACGCCCTTCATAATCTTTCCCGAGGTGCTCCCCTTAAATGTCGCTCTCTATTGGGCACTACGGAGACACGAAATGAGTACCTTACTCATTTGGTTATTTAACCTTTCTTTTCTTTAATGAACTCTTATACTTTGGCTTTACTAACAACTTGCCCTTTTCAGGAAACATGAGTATCGACGCCTTGGAGGCCCTTTGACAACTCATGGAGGGTTCGGTGGTCGACGTTGCTGGGGAAAATAACGTCACCCCGAAACTGAAGAAAGCCTCCCACCTCCATATCCCGGGAGGGACGATCCCGGTTGAGGATAACCCTAACAAGAAAAAAGGGAAAAAGCAAGAAGGGGTGTCTCCAAGTGGCAAAAGGTTGACCCTGACCAGCAGGCACTGGACAAAGGCAAAGGGGTTGTAACTGAGGAAATAGTTGAGAAAGGAGCCTCAGTCCCTGTGTCCACTATAGAACCTCTGGAAGAGCTCCTTGTTAGAACCTTCCCTCCAAACACCAATTTTTCTCTCCCATTCCATCTCAAGGAAGGCCTCAACCCTAACGACATCGCATTTGCCTTGGAGATGCCAATGTGGTACAACATCAAGACTCTCTCCGCCATCTACTCCACTACCACCAACGGATCTAAAAGAGAGATAGAGCGGTTGAAAGAGAAGAATACCTATCTCTCTGAAGATTGTGGGTGACCTAATCAGAGGATCAAGAGCCTCAATGAAACAAACCAGGGTCTTCAAAAGTTTGAAGATGACCTGAAAGAAAAAAGAGACGGACTCTGCACCAAGGTGTGCGATTTGGAGAAGCTTGTGGCCGACCTTCAGAAGAAAAATAAAGAATTGTGGACAACGGTTAGGGATGAGCAAACTAAATATAAAGAAGACGTGGTTAAGTTTGTGTGCCTCTATGGACTCCTTTAGCCACGCAGTTTGCTAAGTCGCCTTCCGAAACTGAGGTACCCCACTCAATCTCAACGGGATTAGTTTCTTTAACAAGTTTCGTCATGGAGAGCTGGTAACCGAGGTTGGTTGCAAATCCTATACCCCTTCTGATGAGCCTTTTAAGTTTGCCCCTCTTACGGTGGGAGAAGATGATACTCCACCGGAGGAAAACCAGAATGAGGATGAAGGGGCCAGAGATCATGACACCAGGTTGAAGAAGGAGGAGGAAGAAAATGGTGGCCCTGTGGACCCTTGATTTTATTTCTTTTTTGCTCTGTAAGCTGGATGAGCTCCGCTCTCTTTTTGACTATCACAACTTTATTTGGTAGTTGTGCCTCTTTTTATGATTACGATATTTTTGTGAATGAATTTCGGTTCTTACTGCCAATATCATCTTTTTGTCGATACCTTATAACTTTTATTGTTTTTATCATCTGGAGTTGAATATGCTTAAACTATAATCGATCTTGCAAATAATTCATACTTAAATTATCCTCAAATAACTGTTGAATAAGTGGAGTCATTTTAACTTTAAAATCAACAACTATTACAGGTTTTCGTACCACTTAGGCATTACCAAACCGATATTTAGTCTGAGGTCTTTCAATCAGTTCAGTAATTTAAATACGAAGTAACCGCTCTGGGGTTTTTCAACCACTCCAGGGTTTACAGTGAAATAACTTAACCACTGTGGAGTTTTTCAACCGCTCTAGAGTTAAACGTGAAATAACTTAACCAATTCGGGGTTTATCAACCTAGGGTTAAACATGAAATAACTTAACCACTCTGGGGTTTCTCAACCGCTCCAGGGTTAAACATGAAATAACTTAACCACTTTGGGGTTTTTCAACCGCTTCAGAGTTAAACATGAAATAACTTAACCACTCTGGGGTTGTTCAACTGCTTTGGGGTTAAACGTGAAATAACTTAACCACTCTGGGGTTTTTCAACTGCTCTGAAATTAAACGTGAGATAACTTAATAAGAGATAATTTCTTCAACTTTTATTTTATTTCTGAATAAGTATTCCGGCTGCATGTCTCATTAAAAACCTCCTAAGTAAACCCTGTAGGAAAATCCTCATGTAGGAAAAAAGAGTGCATGACTTATAATGTCGGTGAGCTGTAATACATGCACAAATTCTTTACATTTCATTTATTCTTAAAACTTCACCTTGTAGTGCTTCTAAAAGATAAGCTCCTTCCAGGGTTACTTCATTCACCCGGTATGGTCCTTCCCAGTTGGTGCAAACTTTCCTTGGTATGCAAGGCGATTTCTAACTGATGTTTTTCGTAAGACGAGGTCTCCTACATTGAATCTTCTCTTTTGGACCTTTATGTTGTATCGTACTATAGACTTCCTTGATTGCCTAATCTCGGATGAAAGATGTTTCTCTGACTTCTAATAGTAAATCCAATTCATTCCTCAATTTTGGATCGTTGTCTTCCTCATCAAACTGTTGAACTCTTGGTGAAATCTAGTTGATTTCTACCGGTATGACTACATCTACACCATATACCAGCCGAAATGGAGCTTCTGCTGTAGATGAATGAGGCGTGGTCCAGTATGCCCACAAGACATGGTATTCTCCCTTCGCATCACCGAGCCGCTTCTTCAAACCTTTCAGAATTTCCCTATTTGCTACCTCGGCTTGACCGTTGGTTTGAGGGTGGTCTACTGACGAGAAAACTTGCTTTATCTGGAGTCCCTCAAGAAGACTTTTAAACTTGGAATCTGTGAACTGTGTTATGTTATCTGTAGGGGTGACAATTTGGGCTTGGCCCGCAGGTCGGCCCGTTTGGCCCGTTGAAAATAGGCGGGCCGGACCAAGGTTTTGAGCCTGTTTTCCCATATAGGCCCGGCCCGTTTTGGCCCGTAAAAAATGGGGCCCTATGCAGGCCGGCCCGGCCTGACCCGTTGGGCCAATATTAAATTACTAAAAAACTATTTTTATATTACTATGTAAATTATATATGTTAAAGAGGTTATGTTTTTCTATTTTTCTAATTTGTATATGTTATTATAATTTTGATGGTCTAATATTACAAAATATAAATAATAAAGTTTTTTTTCACTTAATGTAAATATAATTTATTTAAACTTTTAATGAAATAAATTGGGTTAATTATAAACAAACTAGTTTCAAAAAAGATAAAATCTAGTTTTTATATTTAAAGTTTTTTTCCTTAAAAAACCTTTAAAATAGTATAAATTTTAAATATAAAAAAACAAAAATAATTTGGAAAAGAAAACGGGACGGCCCGTTTGACCCGCGGGCCACATAGAAAACGGGTCGGGCCAATGTTTTTGGCCTGTTTTCCTTTTTTGGCCCGGCCCGACCCGTATTTGGACGGGCTTATGCGGACCTTGGCCCAGCCCGGCCCGTTGGCCCACATTCCCACCCCTAGTTATATGTGATAAATCTTCCTGGTATCCCAAACCTCATGATAACCTTTTCGTAGAAAAATCTTCGAGTCCAGTTCATGGTGATATGTACAACTGCTTCCGCCTCGATCCACTTTGTGAAGTAATCCACTTTGACTATTAAGCGCTTGACTCTGCCAGGAGCTTTTGGAACATGTCCTAAAATGTCCATGCCTCACTGGTAAAAAGGCCATGGGACAATCGATGAGAACAACTCCTCTGCTGGGACGTAATACTCATTGTTGTTCTTCTAGCATGCATCATACTTCTTGATGTATTCAATAGCGTCCTTGGTTAAAGTGGGCCACTAGTAGCCTGCTCGTAAAACTTTTCTGGCCAAACTCCTTCTTCCTCATTGATGGCCACAAGTCCCCTCATGCACCTCACTTAAGAATTCTTCAACCTCTACTTCATTTAAACATTTCAAATACGGAGCCAATATTCCTCTTCTAAATAAGCTTCCATCTAATAAAACGAAGTTCGATAATTACTTTTTCAGTTTCTTCTTTTTCAATGGACACTCCGGAAGTTGTCTGCTCACCATATACCGGATTATTGGAATAACCCAAGAATCTTCTAGATAGGCTCTGAATTGGACGACGCAGACTTTAAGTGGGATCAAGATGCTTGGAGCAGCCAAAGTGCTCTGGATGACTGTAGTAGTGGACCCTACCTTTTTAGTGCTAGCTAATTGGGAAAGAACATCTGCTCTGACGTTTTCTTCTCTTGGGACATGATTGTATTCAATACCTACAAAATTTTTCCCTAACTTCTTAGCTTTGGCCAGGTATTGCTTCAACAACGGCTCTTTAGCCTGATAACTTCCATTTATTTGTGAAATTACGAGCTGTGAATCACTACAAAGTACCGCAGTTTGTGCTCCTACATCCAGGGCTGCTCTTAATCCTGCCAAACATACTTCATACTCCGCCTGATTATTCAATGTCTTGAAATCGAACTAGAGGGAAATTTCTACACTTACTCCATCTTCGCTTTCTATTACCACTCTAGCCCTACATCCTTTTCCATTCGACAACCTGTTTATATAAATAGTCCAGTGCTCCCGCAACGGTGTTGGAACTTCGCCTGTCAACTCTGTCCTAAAATCAGCCAGCACTTAAGCTTTTATGGCCGCTCTAGGTTCATCTGATATATCAAACTATGAAAGCTCTATAGCCCATTTAATCATCCTTCCTGCCAGATCTGGTTTATGAAAGACCGCTCTTAGGGGATGATCGGTTTGAACTATGATGGGATGTGCATGGAAGTATTACCTCAGACATCAAGACGTCCAGACTAGTGCTAAAGTAACCTTTTCTAGCTTCTAATACCAGCCCTCTGATCCTTGAAGGACCTTTCCAACAAAATACACCGATCACTGGCCTTCAACCGTCTCCTTCACTAGTACGACTCCAATAACTTTGTCTGATACAAAAAGGTAGACAAAAAGTTTTTCACCGGGGTCTGGCTTTATCAACACCGACGGATTGGCTTCTATGCCCCTTTAGGTGAGCATAAACCCAAGGAACCGCCCTGCAGATACTGCAAATGTACACTTTAATGGGTTATATCTCATGTTATATAATTGGAGCCTTTAAAACACCTTCCTTAAATCTTCCACATGATCTCCTCCCATCGGGGTCTTAGTTACTATGTCGTCAATATATACTTCAACTATCCTTGACCTCATTCCTTCAAAAACCTTGTTCATCATCCTCTGGTAGGTAGCTCCAGCATTCTTCAGTCCGAACGACATAATCGTATAGCAAAAGACCCCTTTATCATTTATGAACGCCGTCTTATCTTCATCCTCCTTCCGCATCAAAATTTGATTGTATCTGGAGTATGCATCCATGAAGGACAGAAATTGATATCTTGAGGAATCATCTACTATCTGATTAATACTTGGAAGGGGATATGGGTCTTTGGGGCAACATTTATTTAGATTCATGAAATTTGTACACATTTGCCATTTGTTATTGGCCTTCTTTACCACCACTACGTTGGAAACCCAAGAGGAATAATGAACTTCTCTTATGAAACCAGCCTTCAACAATTCTTTGGTTTGTTCACATACCGCCTTTTGCTTCTCTGGTCCTAACTTCCTTTTCTTCTGTGTAACCGCTTTTGACTCTGAATAGACTGTTAGTCTATGATAACAAAAGTTTGGATCAATGTCAGGCATATATCGGCCGTAGTCCATGCAAACATATGTTTGAATTCTCTCAACAGCTTAATCAACCATCCCTCCATTCTGACATCTAAGAAATCATTAATCTTCGTGCTCCTGGTAGGATCTTCCTCCAACATAATTTTTTTCACCCCTCCTTCTGGTGTGGGTCTCTAAGGATTCTCAGGATTTGATGTCAACTCTTCTCTGGGATCTAGATCTATCAGATTTATAGACTCCGGTACTGGTCCGTCGTTATTCAGCCTCTTTCTCTTGATAGACTCCTCTGTCTTGGTCATTTGCATACTGAGGTTGTAACAATACCTCACTATTTGCTATCACCTCGGATGGGGGACATTTGGTTATCCTTATCAATGAATTTTATTAGCAGATGTGGGGTTGACACCATTGCTTCCAAAGCATTAAGAGAAAAATGTCCAATAATCCCATTGAATGGGGATTTCACGTCTATTACCAACACTCTTGTACGCATCGTTTTTTACCCCGACTCTCCTTTAAACATTAACCTGGTGTCTAAGTAACCCTTAGTAGGTTGTTTAGCGCCATTGAATATCGCCAGTTCATGAGTGTAAAACTGCAAATTAGAATCTGAAAGTCCCATCTTCTTGAAGCACGCATAAAAGATAACATCGCACGAGCTTCCCTGATTAACTAGCATTCTTCTGATTATGTTATTTGCCACAACAACGTCTATCACCACTACATCATCTCCTCCAGGAACTGTTGGACCATAGTCATCATCAGTGAATATGATGGGAGGGGTTTGAACTCCGCCTCGAAATGGTCTATTATCCATCTTTGTCTGAACCAACATGATTATCTTCAAATGATTCTTTCGGGCTGTGTTTAACATTCTACCTTTTATAAAACCTCCGGCAATCATATCAATGACGTCCCTTTTGCCTGAACTTGGTGGGGGTTTCATCCATGACTTGTCATTTTTATCGATATTATCCACAACAGCCTTCCCTTTATCCAACATCGGTTTCTTGGAACTCCTAGCCTCCTCTTCTTTAACCGGACCGGTCTTGTTCCTTCTAGGGGCTACCCTCTTTGACTCCGGATTGACCCTTTGATGAAACAAATATTGTTTCAACTTCCCTTCTCTGATCAATGTTTTGATTGCCTCCTTCAGTTGTCGGCATTCGTTAGTACTATGCCTTGTTTACTCGTGAAACTCACAATACTTGTTGGTATTTCTAGCTCTCTTCATAGGAATTGGCTTTTTCACCTCATACACCATTAGTCCTCTCAAACCGATCTCCCTCAGAATCTAACCGGACCATACTGCCAACGGGGTATACTGCAAGAATGTCATATTTCCCCTTTCTTTAGGCCTTACGAACACATCTATATGAGGGCCCCTTCGCTCAAACTTCGATGCTCTTTTGTCCAACATTTGAATCCCTTCTTACGTTGTACTCTTTTGGCTAGCAGCTGCTAGAAGCATTTCTCTCCCTACATATTTCATTGCTTTTCTTCTGAATTCTTTAAGGGTACGAGGTGGTCCTTTTGCCAAAGATAAGGTGAAAGGTGACTATAGTTGTAAAGCTTCCACCGTAATGTGCATCTGAATTTCTTCTGTCAACCTCGATACCAACGTAGCTTCCTTATAAAACCTCTTAAGAAAATCTCTCAAACTTTCCTCCGATCCCTGCCTGATTTACGCCAATGTATGAGACATTTTGGGAATGTCTCTGGACACCATAAAGTGTTGTAAAAATGCATGGGCCATATCGTCCCATGAGTTAATTGATCCTGTAGGTAAACTCTTAAACCATCCCAAGGCCTCTGCAGATACCGTCCTTGGGAACATCCTACACATGATGTCCTCCTTGGCTCCTAAGAACAAAGATTCATTGACATACGCATCCAGGTGACTTTCGGGGCCTGACTCTCCTATACTTTCCAACCGACAACGATTCTGGGGTTTAAAGGTGCCTAGGTATGGGGATACTCATTAACCTCCTTGTGAATGGTATCCTAAATCGATATTCTGTTCCCCTACCGTGCTACATGGCCTCCTTTGACTGCTCATTTCTTCGGCCCGGTATGTGGATTATTGTTCATCATAAGCATGAGTCTGAGACCGCTCCTGTTGATACTGAAAATCTTGCTGCCTCCTATTTCCACCGACGTTTTCTCTTCCATCTGCTCTTTAAAGCTCTTGAAGTTCTTGTCGTAGCTGTCTGATAATTTCATCACGGGGATCTGGTTGTTCCACCACCTGCGTCCTCAACTCCGTCCCTGGGGTCTTCATTATACCTTCATTAAACTCCAATGTCCTTACTACATTCTGGACATGGACTTCCGGGGTTTCACTACCTCTATTGCGATCCATGACTTATTTCTCATTGTGATGTGGGACTTAAAATTTATGCGGTGCCACCAGGTGTGCCAATGTTCTATCCTATAACCGGGGTCAAGAGTTGATCCGTCTTGATTGGTGTCCAGAGTAACCTCTCAAGCTCAGTTTTACACCACCTCAGTGGAGAATGATATTTTACACCTAGGTCCAGTTGGGAGCCTAAGTTCTTCATGTTAGGGTATAAGTTTGATGTTCAATCTGTACCAAAGTCGATGGGACATACCAGAGGTGCACCTACAAAAGATTCTCTGATGTTTAAGTTAGTACGAGTATTACGAAAATATCAATATTACGGGGGTTACTCTCTGATTAGTCCAGGTCCCTTTATGATAATAAATAAGTTATATTTATAGGAGCTACCTGAGTAAGAAACGTGATTTGACCCTTCTACTAACCTACTGTAGCAACAATGTTTGTAGAAACATGTTGCCCATATCGATTATGACTCATGTTTCACTGTCAAGAGAATGACCGGAGTCCTTATTATAGGTCCGTGGTTGTTCTGATTCTTGACCTCAGTTGAGGCGATTACCTAAGTGTTCCTCGTGATTCTGATGACGTGGAATTATTGGGGTGCCACCCCGGTCATGGTCTTGGAGTCTGATTTTCACTCCAGATCAAATGCATACTTAACACACTCTACTATCACCTAAATACTAATGCTACTCTCTCCTTGTGAAGGAAACATTATACTATATATGAAATCAATGAAAAGTATACAAAAGATAAAAATGGAAAATTTTAATTAATGTTATAGTTGGTGACTTATATATAAGATTAAATAATTCTTCTAGAAGATAACTTGTATTAAGGACTGAATGGAGTATATTTTTTTTACTCACCAATTCATATTTCATACACTAATTAACATTCCGTTCTACTAATTCCCTATTTTTTTAGTTTCAAAAAAAGATATATCATGTTTTATTTTTTAATTTTAAAATGCTTTGTACACTTTACAATGATGGTGAAATAAAAGTGTACAATAAAAGGTTAAGAACAACAGAAAGTGTTTTAAAGACATATATTTGTGTTTATATGAAAATATTGAAATTTGGGATAGGTATAGGAAGGCCAACAATAAAATGAAAAGTGTTTTGAAGAATTTTTCAAAAAGTTGGAGATGAAACAAGTTGAAAAGAAGATTTACAAAATTATAAAAAGTAGAGAAAGGAAATCTAGAGATTTGGATCAAGTTAGATGTGTGAAGAATGAGTAAAGGTAAATCTTGGTATAAAAGATATTAAAAACATGATGGAAGGACTATTTCTTCAAGGTTTTCAACAATGAAGTTGGGACAACTAGTTTTATGCAAAGATAAGACTAGCTTGGAAAGACAAAATTGGAATTTTTACCATAGAATGAGGGTGGGTGAAGTCAAATGATCCCTCAAGAAAATGGACAATAGGAAAGTTGTTGCTTGTATGCTATTTCTATTAAAGTATAGAATTGTTTAGGGGTGAGGGGTTATTTGGCTAATAAGGTTGTTAACAAGGCTTTGAGGTCCAATAAAATGTTTGATAAATAGAGGAGAAGTACTTTAGTACCCATTTACAAGAACAAAAAGGGTATCTAGTTTCATGGAAACTACCTTGGGATTAAGTTGATGAGTCATGCTAGAAAGCTTTCTAAAAGGGTGATAGAACATAGGTTAAGAAGCGAAATTTCTATCTCTAAGAACCAATTTAGATTGATATTAAGATAATCGACTACATATGTTATTTACTTCCTTGGAGGGTAGATGAAAAACTATCGGAGTAAACAAATAGACCTTCATTTGGCTTTCATCGACTTAGAAAAATCCTATGGTCGAGACTCGAGAGAAGTGTTGTGGAACGCATTGGAGAAGAAGAGTGTTTGTATGACGTACACATGAGCTATAAAGGATTTGTGCAAGGGCACAACTACTAGTGTGAGAACACCTAGAGAGGAGACAAAGGACTTTTATATAAAGATTGGTCTACATTTGGGGTCGTCTTTAAGTCCTTATTTATTCGATTTGGTCTTAGGTGTTTTGACAAAGCTAATTCAAGAAGATATTCCCAAATGCATGCTTTTAGTGGATGATGCAGTCCTCGTAACGGAGTCAGGGGAACGATAAATTCTAAGCTAGAGTTGTGGCGATAAACCTTGGAGTCTAAAGGTTTTTGGTTGAGCAAAAGTACAATAAAATATATGCACTATAAGTTTAATAGGATACAAGTTGATGACAACTTAAGGGTGAAACTTGGAGATCAAGTTATACCTAAAGTGTCAAAGTTTAAGTATTTAGATTCAATAACAGGAGATGACAGTGATATTATAGGTGATGTTTCTCATATGATACAAGTTGGATGGTTAAGATGGAGGAAATCTTCGAAAAGGTTGTGTGATCCAAAAGTATACAATAAACTTAAAGAAACGTTTTATCAAATTGTCACAAGACTAACAATGCTACACGGGGTGAATGTTAAGCGGTGAAAGGATAGCGTGTACATCAAACGAGGGTAACTAAGATGAGAATGTTAGATAAATGTTTGATCACACAAGAAAAAATGAATACGTAATGATAATATTCATATTTGAGTTGGCGTAACACCTATTGAAGAGAAAATAGTAGAAAATTGTCTAAGGTTATTTGGGCATATGAAAATAAGACCATTGAAAACGCCTGTTAGGAAAAAATTATTATTAAATTAATTAATTAATGATAAAATAGGAAACAAGAATTAAAAAGAAAATAATTTGTTAACTTATAAGATATAATCATAATATACAGTATATGAATTATAATATAAATTTCAAATTATAATATATATTTAGATTATAATAAGATATTGATAAAAGTGACTGAATAATAATAATATTATAATTTAATTTTTAAATCAATTTTTTAATATGTGAAATACTACTTAAAATAAGAAATCAAACAATAAAAAGTGATCCGGTCTGGATACCGGCCCCAAGGTTATCCGGTCTGGATACCGGTCCTAAGGGTAAAAGGCCATCTTAGCCGTCCTAGAGGTCAACCGGTATCCCCGGATAATGATCTAGTAGGTATATATATTACTTCGGACTGAACATCGGCTCTAAGGTTACGAAGTCATCTAACCGTCTTAGAGGACAACCGATCTCACAGGGTAATGATCCAATTGGTTAACACATTCGGTGAGTCTCTCCTACACCGTGTGGCTTATCCGCTCTTTTACACCGGGTGGCTGATCCGTTCTCTAACTGGCTGCCCCAGTGTCATAACGAGGAAGGTACTCTGCACAACGGAATATGTCCCTTTCATTCACCGACAGGAGTGGGTACAATCACCAGCGGAATTTACGGAAAAGGTGATTATCTTCCATCCCTGTGTCAGAATCGTACACTGATAATTCACCTACCCTCCTGACATACTCTGAATACTGGGCCACTCGGATTATCTCTTTATACACGTTATCAGAATCTACGGGCCCACTGGCACCCAACGATTCACCTGCCACGCTCAATTATAAATACCATATTCCAACACACACAAAAGGTTACGTTGTTCTTACTCTCACTCTCACTATTATACTGCTTGAGTATTAACAGAGTTCATTTTACACTCTTCTAACTTGAGCGTCGGAGAGTCTTCGCAGGTGGCACCACCTGTCGCTCACACCAACGCGTGAGGTCGGTGTGAAGGATCTTCAGGACAACGAGACCGGTTTCTCTCACCGAGAGGTCGGATTACAGAGACCGAATACACACAGAGCCGGTCTCCAACCTCATTCAACTCATAACTCTTGTGGCTGGACCGACGGCGGATCCTAGACCCCGGTCGGGACCAGATCAAAAAGTTTGTTAACAATTGTAATAAATATATAATAATCTATAGATTAATGTATTAATAAACAAATTATAATTTACAGAATAAATTTTAGATATTACAACAATAAGCTAATAAATTGTGTTTCATTTTCTTTTATTTTCCTATTTTATCTCTTTCAATTAATTAAGTTAAATACATAAATAACTACTATAATTAATTTCGTATATTATTTATATAAAATAATTTTTTATCTTGAAAGATGTTATTAGAATCAGAATAATTATTGACTCGGTTATACCATTAGGTAAGTTTTTCATAAAAAAATATGTTTATCGAAAATCAAATCGAAGTTCTTTTTATGATCGTATCACTTATTTTAAACTAAGTTTAACAATACTAATTTTAGTAATTGAAATAGAATAAATTATTTTAAAATCACTCCTCCTTAAGAACTTCAAATATAACATGATCCATTACATTTGGAATTAATTATAGCAACGTATCGATCACGAGTAAATAGTCAACGTATTAAAACATTTTATATGTTAAAATTTAAATGTAACAAAACTTGATCCCAGAACATATTGGAGAAAAAAAAAGAGCCTTACCACTAAGCTATCTAACACATTTAAAAAATATAACACAACTATATATAGTTATATTATATCTGTAGAATGTATATCCGTTAATAAAATCTATTTATGAAATAAACATTTTTGTCTTTTTTTCATTTTGTATAAAAATTAAAATTAATGAACGAAAAAAGGCAGAAATATTTATTTTACAAATAAATTTTATTAATAGATATACATTCTACGAATATAATATAACAATATATGGTTATATTACATCTCTTAAGTGTAACCTAGTGGTGAGACTTTTATTCCATCTCCAACTCAAATCAAACACTTTAGATGTTATCTTAGAATCTAAACAAAAATAATGATTTGGAAAAATATGTGGTATAGACAGAGTTAACATGTGGCTAGAGACTAATTCATGTGGTATAAATTTAGTTGACATATGGCTAAGGACATCCATTCCAATTGTTTAAATCACACACGTGACTGTGGGCATCAATTCTTAAAAAAACTCATGATATATGCCTTTAATTTGCTAAGGCTCGTCTTCTATGTCTTATACATACGTTATGAGATCAAACCTTGTTACACTTAAATTTTAAAATATAAATATTTTAACATGTTGACTATGTACGAGTGATTAGTTTGACCAGTTGCTAAGCGCATTAATTGATTGCTCTAATGCTCCTAGCCCCCTAGTCATGTGTCAATTGAATTTATACCACATATATTAGTCTCTAGCCACCTGTCAACTCAAGTTATGCCACATATTTTTTTCAAGTCATCATTTTTGTTTAGATTTTAAGATAGCATATGAAACATTCGATTTGAGCACGAGATGAATGAGGAGTCTCACCACTAGATTACATTTAAGAGATGTAATATAACCATATATTGTTATATTATATTCGTAAAATGTATATTCGTTAATAAAATTTATTTACAAAATAAATATTCATACATTTTTTCGTTCATTAATTTTAGTTTTAATTTTTATACTAAACGAAAAAAAGATATACATTCTACAGATATAATATAACTAATATAGTTGCATTACAATTTTTAAATGTGTTAAATAGTTTAGTGGTAAGACTCTTTGTTTCTTTTCAATGTGTTGTAGGATCAAGTCTTGTTACATTCAAATTTTGTTATTTAAAATGTTTTAATGCGTACTATTTATTTAAACACATGATTAAGGATATCAATTCTAGTTAATTAAATTACATACAATTTTCACACATAGTTAAAGGTATTAAAACCTTCAATTTAGAAAGGGTACCCAAACAAAACCCTTAATTATAATACACAACTCAAATACGCACTTATATTTAGTTTGCACTTCGCGCATGTTACTTACGTACAAGAAAACATTGTTATTCTTGTTTGGGGATCATATAGAAGAAGAATAAAATATACTGTACAACCAGTTTTCAGAAAAAAAGGTTTTACACCAAGGAAAAAATGTTGTTTGCAATTACTTCATGTTTAAAAAGAAACTTCTTGAAAATTATTGATACAACTTTTTCATTATAAAATAATTTTATTTTTGATGTCTATTAATGTTTGAGTTAAATAAAATTATTATAAATGATAGAATAGTCCTATTAGTTTATCTACTTGATTTGTAGTATAATTTTATCTTATTTGATAAAAATGTATAATATCCATAATTTATTTTATTAATGAGAAAAATTAATCATAATTTATAAGTGTAATTTTACCTAGTATTATTATGAGTAATTTTATTATATGTTTGATATATTTTTTTATTTCTTTCAATTAATTAGTTAAATACATAAATAACTACCATAAACAATTTCATATATATATATATATATATATATATTAAAAATAATTGATCATGTTAAATAAAGTTTCAACTTAATCATTAACTCAGTTAAGATATTAAGTAAATAAATTAATGATCAAATTAAAAAATTAGTTATGTCAATTCATAATCAACTAATTAGGTTATAGCTAGTTTGAAATTAACTCAATTGATAATTTATGTCGATAGAATTACCAACTCATGTACTTAGTCGAGCGATTCTTAAAGATATCACATTTTGATGGCAAACTTAGCTTGTGCTTGTTAGTGGTTCCTGATTAAACCATAATTAACATAATTCAAACATATAACCTAATCAATTATATCAATAATTAAATATATAATCTAACTCAAATACGCACTTATACTTGATTAATACTACTCTGATTTTGTAACTTGCGTGTAAGGAGCATTCTTCTTATTGTTTGGGAGGAAAATAGAAAAAGAAGAAAATGTAGCAATTTTAAGTAAAAAGGTTTTATCATCCGAAAGGAAATGTTGTTTGCAGTTACGTGGGAAATATTTTTCAACGCGGTGTTGGGCTTAAAAGCCGTGAGATTTGGAAATTGATTTATGAAAATTGGACCGTTGTTAGCTGCTTCCAGAACCACTAGAACTTAATCTTTTATATATTTCAAGCTTGATTTTTTTTGCCTATAAAAGTTTTTTATTTTACTTTTAGTCCTAATAAAAAATTATCAATATTTATTTTCTAACAAAATACAACATTCATCTCTTAATATACAAAACGATTAACTAAGTATAGTTTTGAAGAAAGTATAATTAAAATAGTTAAAGTTATTTAATTTATTTATATATTGTATTATTTTAAAAAAAATACTCTCTTATTTTTATTGGAACTAACAAATTTTAGTCTCTTTCCACTTAATTAATGTTTATTTCATTAATTATTAATAATGATATTTTGCAAAAAATTAATTAATTAATGTTGTTAAATTTTTTATGAAGTTTTTATATTAAGGAGTAAAAAAATCTTTCAAAAGTTCTTTTATATCAAAGGATAGAGGTAGTTTATGTTACGTTGTAGTCTATGGCAGTAGTCCATTTCTATTAAATGATGATGTGACCAATAATTATCATGTGGTAATGATGTCATGTGTCACATGTAGATGACCACACCAACTTTCCTTTGTTTCTCTCTTCTTTGTTAGTCTACTTGCCTCTTTTGAAAGGCGAAAAGGTGGAAGACGAAGGTTACTACAAGTGTTGAGATGAGGTTTATCTTTCGATTTCCATTTCTCTTCTTGAAAATCTAAGCAATGGTTGAAATCTCAGTCATCAATTGTCACTTCATGTTGCATCCACCACAAAGTCTTTCATTTGCGATCGTGACTCTACTGTGAGCAACGGTAACCTTATGATGAATCTCTTAAGAAAAATGAAATTTGACAGCCTTGATCCTCATTAATCACCCAACATCTTTATCGCGTTGAACACCATTGCATCAACCATAATTGTAAGCATCAACACTATAGCCCCTTCTCCATTACCTTTGTGAACCATTGTTTCTTGCCTGAGACCACCCTTTATGCATTGTCGCCTTCATTCCCACAACCTTTTTTCAAACTAGATGCCGCCTATATTTTCCACCAAAGATTGTTTCACCTTACCTTTCCATATTTACTCCAGCATACTACCATAAGTGGCACACCCATGAACCTTTGTTAATTCAATTCTCAAACTAAACAAAATTCAAGAGAACAATCCAAAAAAAGAGATGAATCTTCTTTATAGATGTGGCGTCCCGCCTAAATTCTCAGAATTAATTCCAGGGTTTTATAGAAATTAGAGGAAATTTTTCACGTCGAATACACCACCCCGGTGGACTAATCCTAAGAACCTAAGTGACATGCGACTTAACAATAGACACATCAGAAATATAAACTAAAAGTCCTAACAGGATATCCTTACATTCCCATATATGATGATATGAGTCAAGAATCAAGGAATACCCATCCCAGAACATTGATCATACCACATTACCACAATGTCAAATTTCACAGTCATTAAAGTTTAAACAGTTCCTGGACATAAAGAGGATTAATTCCTCAACATCATATCATGACAAGATTTAAACTAAACCTCTAGTGACGTGCCAACTACCTATCCACTATCAATCAGATAAATATATTTCAGATAACACACACACATACATACAACTATATATACCAAACTTAATATTTGGCATCACATAAAAGTGTTTGCCAATTTAGAACCAATCGAAGGGCTATGGTGAAATCTTCACACCTCACAAAATATGATTCTTAATCCCAATATCCATATTATCACAATAAATGCCACCACAAGTTGGTTAATTATGTATTCTTTCCTCTGGAATTGCATTTCTTTGTCCTTAAGCTCACAAAGCAACGTTGTCATCTTAAAACTCACTAAAATAAAATTTAGGGGCAAGTATCACTCAAAGCAGTAAATAACAATCTTACACAGAAACTAAATTTACCCATTAGGTCAAGTAATTTAAAATATTACAATTTCATTGCAATTGCATATACGCCAACAAACCATATTTTAAATCATCAATCAAATTTCCAATATAATCAAATGCATATAATAATCATCGATTCATCACTTCAATATCAAATATCACCATATCACCCCAAAACTTCCATCAACTAATCACACGTCACTATTTTAATGCTCTCAGAATGCAATATCTGAATGTCATGGACTTTGAAAATCACATCCTTTTCAAATGCATAAAAGCATACAATGCGGATCCGACTTCACAACAAGGCCAATCATAGTGTCAAAGGATAATCCACATAGCAAATCGTAGTATTATAAATTAGTGGATATTCAGGTAACCACACAACAAATCATAGTGCTATAATCGGTGGTACCTTAAGGACTACATAGTAAATTGTAGTGTTATAATCAACAATCTTAAACAACAAATCATAGTGCTGAGTGAATCATAGTGCTCTATCATTGCATATAAAGTCATGATAGTGTAAAATGCATGGATGTGAATCATAGAACATATATAACCATTCCGACATCATAACCTAGCTCCACTAACCTCAATATAATTCCAAATCATCAATCATCACTTTATTGTTTATCAATCCAATCACCTAGAGCCATCAATACCACAACCAACATAATCAATCAATATATTCATAATACCATACAGGTCATTCTAGTAATACAATCAGCCAGGCAACAAATGACATTCACACCATCAATAATATATTATTATCAAGAATTGTCAACAACATATATTGGTACATCAGGTTTCAATAAACATATAGCGTCACCACGGGGTGTAACCAATAACATTTCAATTATCACAATATCATCAATACCTTCATGGGCCATTGTCAACAATATATATATATATATATATATATATATATATAATGACACTTAACCAATTAAATTCATATAATATTATCATCAATATTTGGCAAGCAGTGAGCTTCCATTCATAAACCATACTTCATGACATAATAAAACTATATTTTTGTTTTACCAAATTAATCAATATTTTTTCGAGTGTCGATTTTCAAAATAAACTTTTTAACTTTAAAACCCACCCTGGAATTAAAATCACTACTCGCTACAAGTGATAAACCCCCTCGTACCTTAACACGTATCTTTAGGGGTTATTCGGCTTCCCAAAATAAAGTGTCGACTTCTGACTCAGCTCCGAACGTCAATATTTTATATTTGAAATATTTTAAAAAATTAATAAAAATAACCTTGTATCTTATAAATCACCAAAATACTAAAATCGAGACTCAAACACAAAATCGATGGAGTTTCAATAAACATCAAATTTACTGAGGGTTACGAACCTCGTCAACGAGGTGCCGAAACTATCCTGGAGCTCTGAAATCCTACTAACGCCTTTTCGATTGTACGCAACCAAGCTAGATAAAAGAAAGGGGAATGCCAAAAACATTGTATGCAACATAAAATAAAAAAAATGTATGCGAGTATCTGATTTTAGTAATCTTGGTCTCAAAATTTTTGTAACTAAATTTACTACAACTTTTATGAAGACACCAAAAACCAGTTCTAAGCTAGACAATCCAAAATTTTGAAATAAGGCCACTCACCCATAACCATTTTCTAGCTAGGGCAACACTCAGTATTTGGGGAATAACTTTCCCTCTAGACATCAGCTTTAGGCGTTCTATAGCTCGTTGAAAAGAGAAAAGAAAGATGAACAACTTTTGTGTTTATGATTTTTCCAAGAACACAATGGAACTACCCCATGCAGACCAACCAAAACACCTCATAAAACTTACGATTTCAGCATGCAGAAAAAAGGAAGAAGATGCTCATGCATATAAATATGGGAATGCATGTAAGGGAAAGAGAGTTTAACTTACCGACACCAATGCAGATCAAGAATATTTGTTCCAACTTCTGATCCGATTAACCTCGATGCAACATCCGAGCTCCGCGACAATGGTGACCACGTATGCGAGGGGATTCGAGAGAGGAAGAGAGAGGTCTCAGGTTTGGTGGTGGTGGCTTAGAGTGAGAATGACACAAGAGAGAGAGAGATGACTTGGTATGGTGGTTATGAAGGAGAAAAAATAAGGTGGTGGTGGCTTGGAGGGTGGCTCAGTGATGATGAAGATAAAAGAGAGGGAGATCGCGTGAGAGGAAGAGGGAGGCACGACGATAGTGGTGGAAATTAGAGAAATGCACGAGAGAAAAGAAGTGGCATAGTGGTGGTGTTATATCTATATATATATATATATTATGTAGGGTGATGAAGAGGGAAAGAAAATAATAGTG
This sequence comes from Clitoria ternatea, assembly GCA_037962975.1. Classification (NCBI taxonomy): domain Eukaryota; kingdom Viridiplantae; phylum Streptophyta; class Magnoliopsida; order Fabales; family Fabaceae; genus Clitoria; species Clitoria ternatea. The sequence continues at coordinate 278,204,652 of CM075671.1, forward strand.
AAGGTGAAGGTGGTGACCGTAAGGTAATAGTGAAGAGGGAGGAGAAAACAGATGGTGGAGGGAAAGAATGGGAGAAGAGAAAAATAATGAGATTAAGATGGAAGAAGGGTGAGTGAGATAACGAGAGTAAAATAGAAGAATGAATTTAACCTAATTGATTTAGGTTGGCCAAGGGTAGTTCAGTCGATTTAACTTTTTCAGTTAATAACCGCAACCGAACACCTTTTGACCTAAATTCTAAAAACCAACCCAAACAATTCCTTGATTTGATAGGTCGTTTTAAAATTTTAATTTATCGGTCCTCAGATAATTAATTTAATTAATTACAAACTGGTGAATTTTTAATCGTATATTCCATTTAAATTTTCCTAACATATCCTAATTAATAAAAATGAGGATGTTACAATAGACATCAAACTCCCTTTATCTATTACCCCCATAGGGATATTAGATCTTCCTTTCAATTTTGAACTTGGAATGCTTTATTTCACGCCAAGGAGGTTCTAGTGGTGAGGTGGCTGTTGAGGATGAGGAGCAGGGCATTTTGAACGGTGTGGTGGGAGAGGTTCAAAGGTTAGTGAGGATGATGAGTGATGGTTCTGTGATGGTTATGAAGGGTCACATATGACACAATTCATGAAGAAGAGGTATGCATTAAATGCATATAGGGTCAAAGTGTTTCATCGCTCGACTAGTGGCTCGAGTGAAGAACAACCTCGAAAAGACGTTGTGTGGTGTCGTGAACTTCATAGGGGTCCACCATTAGAAAACATCCTCAACAAATCTAAAGTTAACCTTCAAATCTTCTTGAATGCTTTTACTCTTCAACTCGAACTTCCTAGGGTCCATTAAGTAGAAAACATCAACAACTATGAAGTTGACCTTCAAATCTTCCTTGACGCTTTTACTCTGATGGCTCAAACTCTTAAAATATCACCCAATAGAAAATATATGCAATTTTCATCCCCTCATTCGATCTCTAACACATGACTCACAATCTTTATTTTTGTTTATATTAGGCTCAAGAAACTAAAGAACTGTTATATCATACCCAAATTAGTTATATCTAGACACTTGGATTCTCTTTTCCTTCATAAGAACAGTTGTCTAATTTGACTAATTAGTCACATTAATGGCTTATCAGCTAAATTTGATTTTAGGTTAGATAATGTAGTATCATCTGTGTTTACTTTCCCTGCTTTTCCAAACGTCTTCTTTTAAGACAATGATTTCTCTCAACTATAAATAAGACCCTTTGGGCTCCACTAAAAAGTTTAGGCTTTGTTCATTGTTGTGTCTAATTTTTAGTTTTTTAAAAATCAAAATAATAGTTTTAAAACTCAATATTAAAAACCAAAAACTAAATTTTATGATTTTAACTTTCAAACTGTTTTAAAAAATATTAAAAAAGAGTTAAATTTATTTACTTTAAATAGATTTTATTTTAAAAATTATATTTTAAAACTAAAAATTAAAAACTCGTCGTAAACAGAGTCTTTAATGGTAATATTAGAAACACCAATGGTGCTTCTAGGCAATACCCCTCTTTTACGTGAACAATAACAACTATGGGATAATTTGGCTTCATACAATTTATGTGAGATAAGTGAGGGTTTATGCAACTAATTTTCCATATCTAACCTATATAAGGTTAAATAGTAGTCATGTATATTTAATTATTAAGTTGAAAGCAGGTGAATGATGATTAATAAATTATTATCAAACATATAAACCTATACCTTGTTTTGATTAGGCATCATCTTAAAAGGATCTGCATGCATAACAAATTTTCAACCAGTCATGTATATTTTTTTATTAGGTTTCCTTAATCTATATAAGGAAGTAAAATGGGAAGTTTAAATTTAAAAATCACATTAATATAGGTTTGTTTTGATTTTTTGTTCTTCTCATGAAGTTTTAAATAAATAATTTATATACATATATATAAATTTGAAGAAGAGCCTCAAATACTGTTCAGAAAATTTTTAATTCTGCATATTCATCTCTTTGAAGTTGAAGATTATTTAGAGTGATAAAAAAAGATGGAAAATACTTAACAAAATAATTAATGCTTTTACATATGTAATTATCAGTACAAACCTAAGCAATGAAAATTTGGAGGAAAATAATACAAGATGTGACAAATTCATAATCACATTACTAAGTTGTTGTAGACCAATATGTATCTATATATATATTATCGTAAATTATGTACAAATTTATTAGGTTTTTATATATATTATTGTGGATAAAAGTTTATTGAGCTTTTTTATTCTGTTATGGATTACATATTTTATGACTATTTATTTATTTATGGATGCTATTTAGTGTAGCGGTAATTGTTAGTATTTTATATTACTATATTATATTATATTATTTTAGTTTATCAATAATTGTTAATTCTTAGCTAATAAAATGAATCCAGACCTATACTTTACCAAAACAAATATTTATATTTTCTGTAGAACAGTAATGTATTTGTAAATATTACTGATATAATATTATTGAAAAATTTATCAAATACTATTATATCATATAAAATACTATAGAAATACATATATATTAAAAAATTATCTTTTATTATTCTTTATTAACATTAATAAATTATTTTTATTTATTATTGATATATTATTTGATTGGTAATTTTAATCAATATATCTATAAAAATATATTTTAATATTGATCTTATTTAAAAAACTCATGAAACTCGCAAAACATGAGTAACATAACTAGTTATTTATGTTGCAAACTTTCTATTAAGTTCCACGATGGATCATCTTTTTTCTTGCTGTGCCACGTATTGTCCTTCTGCCACGTAGGCATTAATTGCTTCATCTTCATCATTATGACAAGTGGGGGACCTTTTAAGATTATTATTACGTTTCTTTTTCTCTTTTCAATCATAATGATTATTACCCATGAACACTTTCTTTAATAATATTAAAATTGTTATAAAGTAAATGAAATTCTAAATGCAAAACATAGAGAAGGGAATGCAACAAAATAAGAGAAATGAAGATTTCTTCAGAGCAAATTCACATTCATAGTGAGAGACATAAATCCCCTTTTATAGGCTAATGCACATCCACCTTTTATTAAAATATTCATAATATTCTCCTTTGAATGTCCATATTTTAGAATGTCTCTCGTTAAAACCTTATTAGAAAAAATTCAGTGAGATAAAAACCTAATGAAGGAAAAAAAGTACATCATTCTTTACAAAATAAATTCAAGGATAGAATAAATAGTTTAAATGTACAAATATTTAATTTTCTCCCTCATCAGAACATTTATGTAAACGTCGAAGACCAATCTTCTGTACTAGTTGCTCGAAGACTTTGGTTGACAATGATTTTGTAAAAATATTTGCTAAGTTTTCACATGATCAGACTTGCTGGACATTTATTTCACGATTCTTTATGAGATCATAAGTAAAGAAAAATTTTGGTAAAATATGTTTTATTTTATCTCCTTTAATATAACCTTCCTTTAACTGAGAAATACAATCTACATTATCTTCACATAAGATTGTTGGTGGTAATTTTCCAGCATGCAAGCCACAAATTTCTTGAATATGTTGAATCATAGACCTCAATCAAACTCGTTCTCGACTTGCTTCATGTAATGCTAGAATTTCAGCATGATTAGATGATGTTGCTGTGATCGTTTGTGTTATGGATCTCTATAAAATTCTTGTACCACCATATATGAACAAATATCCTATTTGTGATCGACCATTATGAGGACCAGACAAATACCCCACATCTGCATAACCAATTATGTTTGCCTTAGATACATATGGGAAAATAAACCCATGTCCATTGTATCTCTAAGATAGCAAAATATGTGCTTAATCTCATTCCAATGCCTTTTTGTGGGTAAAAAACTATGTCTTGCTAACAAATTGACAGCAAATGATATATCAAGTCGTGTATGACTAGTAAGATACATTAGTGCACCAATTGCACTGAGATATGATACTTCAGGACTAAGTAGTTCTTTAATTTTCTCTTAATGTCGAAAAGGATCTTTGTTCACTTGAAGTGACGTTATAACCATTGGACTGTTCGGTGAGTGTGATTTGTCCATACAGAATCACTTTAACACCTTTTCTATATAAGTCTTTTGGTGCATTAAGATTCCTTCCTTTAAATATTCTAATTGTAATCTAAGACAAAACTTTGTTATTTCCAAATCTTTCATCTCAAATTCCTTTTTCAAGCAACTTACAGCCTTTGAAAGCTCTCTAGGAGTTCTAATGATATTTAAATTATCTACATAAATAACGATTATAACAAACTCTTTCTCGAATCTTTTCATAAAAACACATGGACAAATCACGTCATTTTTATGCCCTTCTTTCAACAAATATTCACTGAGACAATTGTACCACATACGTCCAGATTGTTTTAGTTCGTAAAGGAATTTATTCAATTTAATTGAATAACTTTATTGAAGATTTGTTTTATATGCTTTAGGCAAATTAAATCCTTTAGGAAGTTTCATGTAGATATCTTTTTCAAGTGAGCCATATAAATATGCTGCAACAACATCCATTAGGCGTAAATCAAGTTTTTCATGAATTGTCAAATTAATCAAGTATCGAAAAGTACTTGCATCCATCACCGGTGAATATGTTTCCTCGAAATCAATATCAGGTCTTTGTGAGAAACCTTGTGCAACAAGTCTTGCTTTATATCCTACAATTTCACCATTTTCATTTGGTTTTCTCGTAAAGACCCATTTGTATCCAACTAGTTTTACACCTTTGGGTGTTTGGATTATAGGCCCAAAAACTTTCCATTTTGCAAGTGAGTTTAACTCTTCTTGCATTGCATCTTTCCACTTGGACCAATCATTTCTTTATGCACATTCATTAACCGATTTTGGCTCATGATTCTTATCATCATTTATAATATCAAGAGCTACTTTGAATGCAAAAATTTCATCAACATCGACTTTATGTTGATTCCATTGTATTCCATCCATGACATAATTTATTGAGATGTCTTTATTTTTATCAATTTTAGGTACCTTAGTTTCTTCTGAATTTGAATCTTTGATTATGTCTGAAAACTCTTCTGGAGTCTTTATATCCTCGATTCGACCATCTTCTTTATTTACTTTTTTTTCGAGGATTTTTATCTTTAGAACCAACAGGTCTGCCACATTTTATTTTAGCTTCAGAGTCATTTGTAATTTTAGATTGTTCTGTAGGGATATCAATCTTTATTGGAGTATTAACAGTTGGTATGTGTGACTTAGTCACTCTTTTTGGATCAGCAAATGCATTCAACAATTGGTTTGCTAAATTTTGCAAACTAATTATTTTCTAAACTTCTAGTTCACATTGCTTTGTTCGAGGATCAAGGTGTGATAGAGATATCTCATTCCAACTAATCATTTTATCCAACTGTTTATTTTCTCCCCATAATAGTGGAAAAATAGATTCATCAAAATGACAATCAGCAAAATGAGCTGTAAACAAATTGTTAGGGAATCCCTAGTGCATGAGCAGCGAAAATACAAGGATTCCTATAGGATTTGCAAAGCGTCGTGTTTTAAAGAATAAAACAAACACAAAAAAATATTGCGTTTTAAGATTACCTCTTAAAGATTATCGAAGCAGTTGTAGCCTCGTCCTTTAGGAGTCCACACGAGTACTCCCATAAAAAATGCTACACCTTCCAAATGCTAGTTTGACGGCGTGTAGCTTTTGCAACTTTTGTGTATTTTGTGTCTCTTTTTGGGTAGCCGCCTATGAGCATCTTATGCTCTATTTATAAGCTTAGGTTTGACCTAATTTTCTCTCTAAAGAGTGGGCTCCTTACTCATTCTAAACGAGTTAGGCCCAATAGTTTTATTTTAGCCCAACTAAAATAAAAAGCTATTTTCTGATGGGTTTAATCTATGTGTGTGACCCTATAGGTAAAATACTCAGTTATATTAATAATAAACTATTTTACTATTAATATAAAATAAGAGCGGCATCTAGCAATGCATCATTATGCCCAAATATTATTTAATATCAACATAACCTATAAGTGATAATTATTTTATATGTTTGTTCCTTTTGTCATGATATCCTAATTGGGCCCAAGGCATGGTCGTGTTATCTTTGTACGACCCAATTTATTTTACTTGATACCAGGTAGACTTTATCCGAATAAATATTTGATATTTATTCTTTCTAGCATGGTCATGCATTTCCCTAGTCTCACTCCATCAAGTAGCCTATAGATATCACTCCTGTCACATAGGAGAGACAAATCTCATCTACATCACCCATATTCCTCTGCATAATTTATTCATTGCCTAATCATAACCTTTATAGTCCTCTTGTTATAGAAGACATTTAATTGTATTAAAATAACAAACTCCTTATGTAGGAATCGTAGTGACTTCAGGTCGAAGGACTACATATACCATTATCACATTAAGAATCGTTTATGACATTCATGTAATGATCCATGCAACATTCTCATGGTGGGTCTGTCCAGTACATCATTACTCTTAATATGTATCTGTGTGAAGACTTGATATCATCTATATCCATGATCTGTGAGATCAGATCATCAGTACACTCATACACTAGTCTCAATGCATTTACATGTCCCCACGTAAATACTTGACTAGAGACATTTTAGGAATAACTCTTATATGACCTATTACTCTAAGGATAAATAAAGGCTGTTAAACTATTTAACAAAAAATACCTTATACAAAACTTTTCGTCCTATATAGGCTCTTAGTGCATATTTCCAACACAAATCTCCTATTAAAGGTTCAAGATATTTTATTATGGATGGAGTTTCATATCCAACCTATATTCCTAACCTTCTTTGAGGTCCCATCTTAGTGCGTTGTGGAGGAAAAATAGGAACATATACCACACTTCCAAAGATTCTTAGATGGAAAATATTTGGTTCTTGACCATGAACCAATTGTAAAGGGGAATACTTATGATAACTTATAGGCCTGATGCGGATAAGTGCTGCCGCATGCAAGATTGCATGTTCCCAAGTTAAAATTAGGAGTTTTGATCTCATTAACAATGACCTTGCTATTAATTTCAAACGTTTAATCAATGATTTAGCAAGTCCTTTTTGTGTATGAACATGTGCTATAGGATGTTCAACATCAATTCCAATGGATATACAATAATCATTAAAAGATTGAGATGTGAATTCACTAGAGTTATCAAGGCGTATTTTCTTAATTGGATAATCTGGAAAATGAGCTCTTAAACGAATTAATTGAGCTAGTAATCTCGCAAACGCATAGTTACGAGTTGACAATAAGCAAACATGTAACCATCTAGTTGATGCATCAATCAAAATCATAAAATATCTAAATGGTCAACATGAAGAGTGTATTGGTCCACAAATATCACCACACACTATAAAAATATGAGTGATTCACTCCCAATTTTCATTGGTGATGACCAAATGATCAATTTTCTTTGAGAACAAGCAACACATGAGAATTTATTAGTTAGCATAATTTGTCTGTTGTTTAAGCAATGACCATTTGAATTTTCAATTATTTTTTGCATCATAATTGATCCATGATGGCCTAATTGTTCATGTCAGATACCAAAGTCATTCTTATTTGTAAACTTCTGGTTTACTATTGCATTTGTTTCAATTGTACTAATATATGTATAGTACAAACTGGAGGAAAGTGAAGGCAATATTTCTAAAACACATTTCTTATTAAAAATTAACTTTTTGATGTAAAGATATTCAATATTTCCATCATTTATGGTCTCAATAAGGTATCCATTTCTACAGATATCCTTAAAACTCAACAAATTTCTTTGAGACTTGGTAGAATATAATGCACTATCAATATGCAATTTTGTTCTTCCAGGTAATAAAATACTAGCTTTGTCGGAGCCTTCAATTATATTTATACTACCAGATATAATATTAACATTGGTTTCTTGTTTTACTATATGGTATAAATATTTCTCATTTTTTAGAATAGTGTGAGTTGTTGCACTGTCTGCGAGACATATATCTTCGTCATTCACGTGAACATTCATTCTTCATTAAATAATAATAATAAATCATGAGTGAAAAATATAATTAACAATAATAAATATTTAACATAAAATTTTATTGATAAAAACTAAAATTCATAATAAAACAAATTACGTAAAACATAAATTAATTTATTTAGGGACACTCCTCTCTCCAACCGAGTAGTTAATGTCTTCTTTAGGAAAAGTAAGGAAATCATCAACATCAAAGTGAGTAAAAACACCATCCGTACCAGTAAAATTTCTTTCTATTATTTTCCCTTTATTATGAAGGGATTTTTGGTATAGATCAATGAGATGCTTTGGTGTGTGACAAACCTTAGACCAGTGACCTTAGGTACCACAACGATAGCAAATATTTTTAGTTTGTGCATTACTTTGAGCATCTTTTCCTTTTTTTCATACGTTCATTTATTTTTCCATGTAAATGATGATTTATTATCATTTTGACCACGATCATAAGTATAGTGATCATGTGTTGCTACATTCATTTCTAGGATTGGAGCAGTTCCAGTTAGATGAGACGCATGATTTTACATAAGCAATTCATTATTTTGTTCAGCCATAAGGAGACAAGTAATTAAGGTAAAGTAACTTATAAATCAACTAAACAAGTTAAAATAAAATTTCAAATAAGTGATCTGGTAGTGAAAATATCATTCAAGTACTAGTGGCCTAGTAGTAGAGTAATAACTTATCATAGTATAAACCTGGGTTCAATTCTCTATTAATATATATCTTATTTATTTAACTCTTTTATATAATAAAATATATTATATTAATTATAAATGCCAATTATGAGCCTAGAAATTATATGTAATAAAATATATTATATTAGTTATAAATGCCAATTATGAGTCTAGAAATTAATTATTTAATAATATAAAATCAACACCTGTGAGGTAATAATAAAATCCCATCAAACATAGTAGGTACATGTTAGAATAATTAACCCGTGAAGTTAGAGCAAATTCACATTCATAGTGAGAGACATAAGTCCCCTTTTATAGGCCAATGGACATCCGCCTTTTATTAAAATATTTATAATAAAAATCATAATTATTAACACTTGTTTCTCTTAATTTCTACTGTAAACCTTTATCTTTGTAGATTGTGGCATAGGACACTTTAAAAATTGATTTTTAAAAGCTATTATATCTTAACTTTTGGAATTTATCATTTTAGTTTATGATATTTTTTTATTATCAATTAGTTATTACATCTTTAAAGATATAATTGATTGGGAATTAGGAAGTAATATGATTATTTTTCATAATTTAACGATTAAGAGTGGATTTTTTTTTTAAGAATAGAGGGGTCAAAAAGGTTCAATTTATTTATTTATATACTAACAATTCTATTATAAGATTTTTTTGAATCGTCTTTAAGTTTTTGAATGATATCAACAGAGAAGTAAGAAATGATACAATTCTTCTTCGTATAACCCATTTGCAATTTATCAGTATGATCCCTTATTACTCCCCCATAACCAACAATAGCCCATTCATCTTTGTTGGCACCATTTGAATTAAGACATAGCCATCCATTTTTGGGAGGTTTCCATTTAATAGTGATATCCAACTTTTTCTTCCTGAAATTCACAGTATTTGTTATATTCGTCATAGGGGATAGGACTTCGGTTAGCATGCTAATTCATCTTGTTGTTATATCATCTGATCCTATTCAAGCCGACGTCTCACAGACAGATCCAAGGGACCAACATCTTGGTGCCTTTCCGGTCATCACACCGACACAATGCGTTGATGGGCAAGATATGGTGTTACCTGCAAAGACACTCTAATGCTCAAGTCAGTTTGGATACTTAATATTGGAGCATCAAGACATGGATTTGATGAATATATCACCTTACCTTTGAGGTGTGAATAAGATACATTTACAGGGAGTGGTGGTGAGAATGTCCTAGGTGGTATGTGTCAATACAGACTCTGTAAATCAAGGATAAAACTGTGACACTTACAAGTGTTCTTGACACCTTTTGTAAGATAAGGGCCGATATGCCCTTGTACTCACTCATGGTGTTTCCCTGACTCCAGTCATGGGCTATATCAGTAAAGATACGCGGATTGCCATGCTGACTCCAGTTAGGGACATACAACATGAAATGTGTATAAGGGAAAAAATTGGCGTAGGTATTTCACCAAGTCTCACTCTGGCGAGACTGATAACTATCCGATCTGAGGCTGGTCAGGTTTGGTGTGGTCACGATGAAATTTTTAACCATATCTTTGGGATCAGTATCAGACTTAGATCAGTATTTACATATTGATAATTGTCATATTGCTCAATTATAAATTTCCAAAGGTGGGATGCTTCCTAAAATAAGGATTATATTGTAACTGAGTTCTCCATTACCAAAGAGTGTGACATCCTTGGGCCTAAATTCTAGCTCGGTTTTTGTGATTATAAATTTCTAAGTTCTAAAGTAGGTTTAACTTAATGTATTTAATCTACTATATTAGGTTATTAGTTAAAAAAATCTACATTTTGTTTTTGTTGACAATGTAAGACCATGTCTACATTGTAGTTGGAAAATTCTCAGTATATTTGGATTTTTTTTCAGGTCTTGATGATTTCAAAATATCCAAGTCAACTGAGAAAGTGCTTGGTCAAGAAAAGGAAAAATAAATATCAAGAAGAGTAATGTTGATTATACGAGTTTTACGCTTTAATGGGTATATATAAAGTCAAATGAATTACATAGTGTTGCTCACAAATCATCTAAAATGTTTTCAAAAATATTTGAACATGCACATGCATATAAAAAGGCCATACTTGAAAAATAAATAAGCAACATAATCGATTATGGGTAAGCTAATCAATTAGGCTAATTGATTAGGAATCTTGGTTAAGATTTGAAATACAAACAGAATACAGTTGATCAATTATGGTAACCGATTATGAGTAGGCTAATTGATTAGGCTAATTGATAAGAGGTCGTGCTTGAAACTTGAAAAACAGTTCAAAAATTAAGGGACATTTTGTGATTGGAATCAAATCAAATCAGAGTACTCGTTCTTATCTTCTAACCTCTAGTTTTCCAATCAATTAGCTATAAATAGAGGCTTGTGCACTCATGAAAATTCACCTCATGCATTATTATTTCTCATTGATCATTATTGAGTTTTTCAAAAAGCTTAAGAGCTGAAATTTTTGATATTTCTTGACTTTATATTGCGCTTTAATTTTCTATTTGTGATATATCAAGAGAGTAAAATTCTTTTTCATAAAGTCATACACAAATCAGGTTGTGAGTTAGTTCAAAGGTAATGTTGTAAACCTTTAGTGGTGGTTTGAAAGAGAGGAATTATGGGAAAGGAAAAGAGTGAGGGATAAGGTCTTATTGGATGAACCAAGAGATGTTATTTGCTCATCTTGTAAATTCTTAAATTCTCTTATAGTGGAAAAATATCAAATAAATGTACTTGAGGACTAGATGTAGGGGAACCAAACCAGGATAAAATTGTCATGTGTAAGTCTTCTGTTTCCCTAACTCTATTTAATTTATAACCTGTTATTTACTTTGCTTTGTTTTATTATTTCCTTTTCGTATTACCTTGAATGAGTTTAATACTTTCTCTTCACTCTCCTAACAAAGCATATTTAATAGTAAATAATTTTTTGTTGAGTTATTTTTTCTACAACTCAATTCACCCCCTGCCTTGAGATATTGAGGTCACTTGGTTAACAAGTGGTATCAGAGCTTGACTATTGTGAAAAGGCTTAACAGCTGCAAGAGATAAATGGCCTCAAGCAATCTTTCCCGAGGGTGGTGCTACAAATAGGCCACCGCCTTCAATGGTGAAGGATATGCCTTTTGGAAAGAAAAGATGAAAATTTTCATCCAATCCTATGATCTTAAGGTATGACATGCTATTGAATTTGGTCCTTTTATTCCTAAATATACTATTGATAATATAGTATATTTTAAGCCTTTGGATTTATGGACTAGTGATAAAGAAAGGAAAGTTCAATACAATCTTAAATCAAAAAATCTTATTATTTTAGCACTAGGTCCTGATGAGTTTTTTTAGGTCATTACATGCAATTCTACTAAAGAAATATGGGAACTCTTGAAACAATTCATGAAGTTACTAATGATGTTAAAAATGCAAAAATTGGTACACTTACTAGTCAATATAAGGGTTTTAAAATGAGTTCCAGTGAAAGTATTATGGATATGTAAAAATGATTTACTCTTATTATAAATCACTTACACACCTTAGGCAAAACTTACAGCAACAAGGAACTAATCCAAAAAGTGTTGAAAAGCTTAACCAGGGAATGACAACCAATGGTGACCGCATTGAAGCAAATGGTGAATCTCTACACTATGTCACTAGCCACCTTATTTGGCAAGCTTCAAGAACATGAGCAAGAGCTCAAAGATTTGAAGGCAGATGAAGAAGAAGAAGAGAAAAAGCTCACTAAAAGGAAAAACATAGCTCTTAAAGCATCATCAATGGAAGAAGAAGAATATGAAAATGAAGAGCTTGATGATGAAAAATTTAGCTTGCTTGTAAAAAGATTTGGAAGATTCTTGAAGAAGAAAAGATTCTGAGGAAAAGCTCCAAATCAAGGTAAGAAACCATTTAAAGACAATACTAATCCATCTACTTGTTTCAAATGTGGTAAAATAAGTCACTTCAAGGCGGATTTTCCAAACCTCAAGAAAAAGGTCAAGGACAACAAAGGAAAGAGAAGAGTATAGAATAGCTTGGGAAGAAAACTATGAAGACTCATCTAAGGAATTGGAGGAAGAAGTTGTCAACCTTTGCCTCATGACAAGGCACTCTAAAAATGATAAGGTAAGTAAAGTAAATGACTTTAGTGATGATGAAAGTGAGATTGATAAAGATGAACTTTTAAAAGTATTCAGTAAATTGCATGATAAATTCATCTTAGTAATAAAAAAGTATGCCTTTTCAAAATAAACCATTTTAAAACTTGAAAGCAAATTACAAGAAATTTGTGTGGAAAAAGAAAAACTTAGAATTCAAAATAGGGAATTAGTAGCATCACATGTAACCCTTACTACTTGTAATGGAGACAAAGATTGTATGTTTTTTGATAAGTGTATGCAATATGAGAAAGAAAATATTGATTTGAAAGCAATTCTTGAAAAGTTCATAAATGAGAGACAAAATTTGAATATGTTGCTTGGAAATCAAAAATACACTCTTGATAAAATGGGTTTAGGCTATGAAGAGTCACAAGATGTAAAAAAATACAAGAACTTATTTGTATCCTCTAAAGAAAAATCCAAACCCATTATGAATTGTGCAAATTATGGAAAAAAGGGTCACACTAACTCCAAGTGTTTCAAAAGAACATACAATATGCCATATAGGAATTATCACAAACCTCCCAACAATTATAAGCAAACCAAAAATCATCATGCATACAATATAACATGTTTTTATTGTGGGAATCATGGTCATATTGCATCAAATTGTTTTACATAAAGGTATATCCAAAAGTGTTCTAGAAAGGTATGGATTTCAAAGGAAACTTTGAATTCTCAAACTAATGAGAAAGGACCCAACATACTAAGGGTACCTAAAGTCTAAATTTCTGTTTTGTGGGTATGTCTCAAGGTGGCTAACTCTCATTGGTACTTGGATAGGGGTTGCTCAAAGCACATGACGGAAGACATGTCAAAGTTCTCCTTATTTACACCTAAGAGCAAAGAAAATGTTATTTATGGAGACAATGCCAAATGAAGAATCCTTGGATATAGAAACATAAGTACTAATTCCTCTAGTACAATTAATGATGTGCTATATGTTGAAGGGTTAAAACATAATTTATTAAGTATTAGTCAACTATGTGATAAAGGCTTTATCATTACTTTTAATTCCAGTTGTTGCGTGATTGAAAACAAAAAAAATCAAGTCAAGTTCGTTTGTCAAAGAATAGATAATATTTACATGATTAACCTAGATAGTCTACCTTCAAATGATGCACAATGCTTGATTTCTAGAGAAGACGAATCATTTCTATGGCATAGGAGAATTTGGCACATTCACATAGATCAATTAAACAAATTAATTTCAAAAGATTTAGTGTTGGGATTGCCAAAAATAAAATTTGAAAATAAATTTTATGATGTGCCATAAGGGAAAACAAGCAAAGGCCTTTTTTAAAGCTAAAAACATTGTTTCAACAAATAGGCCTTTAAAGCTTTTGCATATGGACCTTTTTAGACCATCACGTATTAAAAGTTTTGGTGGTAATCACTACGCTCTTGTGATAGTGGACGATTTTTCTAGATTTACTTGGACATTATTCATCTCTCATAAAAGTGAAGCATTCAAAGTATTTAAAAAGCTTATGAAAGTTGTCCAAAATGAAATGAACTTAAGAATAACATTCATTCAAACTAATCAAAGGGGGAATTTGAAAACCAAGATTTTGAAAAACATTGCAAAAAGAATGGAATACAACATAATTTTTTAGCTCCAAGAACACCTCAACAAAATGGTGTTGTTGAAAGAAAGAATCGGTCATTGGAAGAACTTCTAGAACTATGATAAATGAAAATATGATTCCAAAAGGTTTTTAGGCTGATGTAGTTAATACAACCTGCTATGTTATGAATCATTCTTTAATTAGACCCATTTTGAAGAAAACCCCCTATGAACTTTTTAAAGGAAGAAAACCAAACATTTCACACTTTCATGTATTTAGATGCAAATGCTTTGTTTAATTACATGGTTGTTTAATTGCATCAGAATAAGTTTGTGGCTCAATGAGTGAAGAGATGGTGAGTGAAAAATGAGTTTGTACAGGTGATAAATTGTCATATGAAACAAAAGAATTCAAGGGATACCTGATAGTATGATGATTGGGAGATGTACCTGTGAGTGCCAATGTGTGATGGTAGTCCTGGAGGTAAGATGGATTCCGTTTCTCCCAATTGGATCGCCTTGGTTGAATTACAATTCCTGGTTCCTCAGTTATTGCAGAAGGTATTGTGGAATAATATTAGAATGCTCAGGAGCATGATATTGGTTATTAACAGGGTCAATAGAATTATCAGTGAAATCAGTGCTTAGGTTAGTATCAAATAGCCATGGAACAGTGTGTGTGGTATCTGTGTTAAGAGAAGTGGAAGTAGGCAGCATGGGAAAAATATTTTCATGAAAACTTGCATGAAAATTATTGACAGGTGTCACTGATGAGGTGGCCTAAACTCATGTCACCTCATCAGTTCAGGGCTTCTTCCTTAAATTCATAAACCCTAAAATTTTATAAGGGCCAAAACTTAAGGTTTTTTAGGGACTTTTTGCTAACCCCTAAACTTTAAGAGAGTTTAAAAAAAGTTTTAACTTATATATATATATATATATATATATATATATATATATATTAGAACAATAATTAGTGAACTACACAAAAAATATTTTAACATAAATTAATCATGGAATTATCACGATTAATTCCATTAGATACTTCTTAGGTTAACTTAAATTGCTTCGGTATGTATTATCTAATCTTACGAGTAAAACTATATATTCCTTAAGGAACATATCAATCTTACTTTATTTATTTGAGCTTAAATAGTTATTTATATTAAGATGTTTTATTTTCATTTAAGTTGTTTCAACTTTAATTGTCTAAATCTTACAACTAATTATCAATAGCACAGGAAACATGCATTTTTAGTTTAATTATCTATTCTTATTAATTAAATAAAATTTGTATTATGCATGAAATCTATGAATTATCTTTTCTTTTACTTGAGCTTTATATTTTATAATGTTAATATTATGCTATATTAGTTCAATGAGTTTTACAATAAATAAATAAATTATCTATCTTAGTAGCAACAAGTGATTGATTCAAGTGATATATATTGATTTCATTTAAGTATCAAATGTAGTCGGACGATTGCTCTTGTCGTATTATATGTAATTTTTTTTGTGAACTATTATATATAAATTTTGATACCTAGATTGTCCTACATGAATAGGGGCTAAAAATGTGGGCCACAATGGGCTGAACTATTGTTGGCACCTTATCGAGCTGTAATTCTTTCACTTATGTGATGAAATATCTATTCTTAGGAAGAGTTGGTTTATAGGTTTGGTTTATAAAATTTTCTGAGAAAATTTAGGCAGCTACAAAATATTCTCATTTGTTTTCGACTTTTGAAAATTATTCTCCAGTCAAAATTATTCCCATCCATATTTTTTTAGCACCACTTCCATCATCTCATACCCTTTAGAGGGAAGTGAGAATAATTAACTCGCGTGGAATGATTAAAGAAAGGTGCATAATGAGAGGAAAAATTATGGTAATAGCATAGTAATAATGAAATGGTGAAGGATGGGAAAACTGAACATTTTGGTAAATTTAATATGGTCCTTCACTAAGATAGTACAGATAACACATGTATGTTTTTTTTATCAGAAAGCATAGACAACCAAATACAAAAGACAGAACACACCATTAAAAAGGCCCACGTAGAAGTGATAATTGTTCATTCAGTTTTGCTTCACTGGATTTTAATTTACTTATCACACTGTCCCTACAAAACAACTCAACTTTTTTTTGTCAGCATCAGGTTAGATTGGGATTTCTAGACTTTCCTTCAATAGGTGTTCCTTTACAAACAATAAGCAGCTATAATTAATTAAAACTCAAATTCGAAGCATGAATAGCATCCTCAAATCAATGCAAAGCCGAATCAAACCGTATTAATATGCAGCAGGGCTAAACATTAATTATCACATGCAATCTACTGAGGCCTGAGGATTATAACATGCAAAGTGAACTGTATCAAGATCCTAAACAACAGTAATGGAATTAAAATCCCTCCATTATCCATCTCCAACTTCTGGATCACACAATTATCCTTCAACTAGCCACCCTAAGAACACAAAATAAAAAAAGGAAAAGAAGAACAATTTGTCTACAAGTTCACCTCAATGATCTGATCAAATCACCCAAAATATCCTGTTTTACAAATCAAAGTAATCATGATGTTCAATTATTCATTAAATAAGGAGAAATTCTAATTAGCTTGGATGTTTAACTTAGTAAGGCCATGTTTAACTTAGTAAGGCCGCATCTTTGAATTAAAGCAGAATTGAGATACTTGCAGCAGGTTTTGAAATACAGTAAAATAGACTGATCAATCTTGCATGTCAGCTTCATTTATATCGCAGGTAATTAGTTACTGCACTGAGTTAGAGGTCATTCGAATGGGTGAAATAGTCAATTTTCACTAAATTTTAAAACTGTAATGTGATGCCAAATCACCAAAGTAACCTTACTGACATTGAAAGGGGTGTTACTAGAGTTAAACTCAAACATACATCATGAAGGCTGATAAGAGAAAAGGAAGGGTCTATACCAGAAATGCTGACTAGATAATCGAAATGGCCAATTATAATGAAGATGCAGATTATGGAAATACTTATACACGGATAAGGATCGTAGTTACCAATCTCAAACAGCAAAACAGAGCTGCTAACCCCAAAATGCTTCAGTGAAAAGGCTGCTATATTGAAGATTATAGATAAACAATAAATTATTTATTCTATACACATAAATAATCAAACTTGTTTTAGAAAAAGAATGCTAAAAAATCAAAACATAAAGACATTATAGTCAACAATAAAAAGAAGTTAGAACAATGAGTAGCATTGAGCAGTTGGAACACAGAAAAAAAAAAGAGAGAACAAGAACCGGTGTGAATCAGAAGTTAGAGCAGAGCAGCTCGGAAGACCTGCTTTGCATGGATAGGGGACCTGCGACATGCACAAATTATACATAAATCACCCAAATAAAAGTTCATAATAAAAACTTGAAAAGCAAAGTAAAACTGCATGCTAAATTGGTTCCTTGCCCAGTGTCCAAACCAAAGAATAAACTTAAAGTTGTGCATTATAGTCTCTGAGATTTTAAAAACTTTAAATTAGTCCCTAACATTGCAAAAAGTCATTTATTTTAGCCCTTATGTACTTTAATTTTTACTCTCATTTTATATTAAAAATGACTAAATTGAAATTCATTTTGTAAAGTCACAACTCAACTAAATTGAGATTTTACTACCAAATCGAAACAAAAACAGTAGAGATCAGAACATGAGTTTGCAGCATGCCAGCATAGGGGTTCAAGGTTGTAGAAAAAAGACAAGGCAAGGGTTTCCAAACTCAAGAGGATACCTTGTTCATGCAAGGTTGCCCTTTGCTCGCTGTTTTAGGGTGTGTGCTTGCTTTGGATTGGGTCACACCAGGGTAGGTCACACAAATCTGCTCACAGGTCGCACTAGGACAGTGTGTGATCCTGCAATGGCTTAAGTCACAAGTGGTAGGGATGGCTGTAGAACATGGAAACAGGAAATGAAAATAGGAAACAAAAAAAGTTGTTTTCAGTGTTTCTTGAACAAAATTTTGGAAACAGGAAATATGATAACAGTTTTGTAATTAAAACTGAAAAACAAGAAATGAAAAAATAGGAAATGTTTTTGAATCCAAACGGCCCCTAAGAATTTGGCTGAAGGCACATAAATGGTTATGCATCAAAGACACGACAGGAGGAGAATGTTTTACTAGTTCGCATTTAGCATATAAAAGATGACTCTATGCCTTCCAAACATTTATAGATAGCCTCCTGTGCAAATTGCAATAAGAAACAAGCTAACACTCAATCAAGATCAATATTACAATTGAAGCTTCAATTCAAGTTTCAGTAGGTCAAAATTACCTTGCTAGAGCCTAAAGAACTGGATCATGCTGACTATGAGAAGAGAAAGAGTCTTAATCTCAGGCAAAACCAGAGAGGAAGAGAAAAGGAATGAATATTGATTCAAACTCACCACTCAAATATCACGGTGTCTAGGATAAAGAATTTGTTAATACTTAAATTACTCTCCTGTAACATCTGGTGGCATCAATTTGCAGTTTCCCATGGGTCTCCCGCATCAACAATTTAGAATTATCAACAATGTGTTTGCTTTTATAAACAATATATCTACATAATTCATGTCTACGAGCTGGTGTCAGTGATCTTAATTGAAAAAGGGGATTTGTTATAACATTACTACTATACACCTCTTTCACTGGCTGAACATGTTTCCACCAGAAATTGGATAGTGGTATTTTCATCACATCCCAATACTCTTCATCACAATGTAACCTGAATAGACTACTTCCATTAAGAGTCCAAACATAGAAATCCATCCAATCCCTTAATAGAAATCAAATATAATGAATTGGAATTGGAGACCAGGGGAAAGCTTTATTTGTGTCCCCATCGAAATATGGACACTTTATCTCCAGCACTCCAAGAGAGGGCAACTCCTACACCGCCCCATCAATTACAACATCTGGCAAAGCAGCTAGCCAGTTGTCTTCAGGGTGTGCATCATAGGCCTGATATTCAGGAAACAGCACGGTATTTCCAGTTATCAGTTTGTATCTTTCAAGAGCACCCTCCTCTTTAATATTGCTCCAACAGGTGGCTAGGTTTCCAGAGAATGGTTCAATAGCACCGAGCTTCTCTAACCACAGCTGGATCTTGTGCTGACGGCGAAACCCAATAGCAGCAGCAAAAGTGCTAGCTGTTAGTTTGTTTATGCCAAGTGTTTGCCAGTTTTTAAACCAGTGTTGAAGGCAACTTCCTTGAAGGACTGAATAAGTGTCCCCAGACGTGTACTTTAACTTGCCACCAAGTGAACCCTGTTTTCTGGAGGGGCTATTGTTAACATGGCCACCGTTAACTGCTTCAGAGGCATTATTACTAAATTTTCTCATATTCCCTAGAGATGCAATAACCGCACCCATATAACAGCTATTTTTGTGCCTGAAACATTGCAGCCAAACAAGATAGAATGAACAAGCAACTTAACCACTTTAAAGAAAAGAAAAACTGTCACTTGAAGTGTAGTGTAGACATAAACTAGGAAGCAATTAAATCAACCATTATATTCATACACTCCAAGAGTAATATTCTACCTATTTCCACTCTGTTTTATCTCCATATCTTGTTTTTTTTTATCATATCACATCATTCACTTTCTCTTTCTTCCCTGGGTTTTTTATAACAAAAAAAAAAAACAAACTCAATTTAGTCCCAACTTTTATTAAAGTCATTCCTTTTAATCATTCTCTACTTTATTTTTCATTGTTACACTTAAAGGGACTAAAATGAATGCCCTTTTGCAAATTAAAGACCAAATAGATATTTTTAAAATCTCAAGAATCAAAATGTTTGAAGCACACAATCTTGTTAACTAATAATACAGGAGATACTCAATAAATAACATTGAAAGGAAGAACAGTGAACATGTATGGTGTGAGGTTTGGAATTTGAAAATTTGAAAATCTTAAAATGAAAACAGCTTGAGCTTGATAGTACATTAAAGTTGAGAGCCAGGCATTGCAAAGGATGTGATGATTGCGGCATTTCATCGAACATAGAATCGACATAAAGTGAGGGAGTTGAGGGTGGATATGGTGCCTTGGATCAAACATGGTGGGCACAGAGAGGGATGGAGAAACATCCAAGTTCTGTTGTTGCCACAACCCTCATTCAATTATTTGGATTTTCACTGAACCGAAACCGTGAGGTTCTGAATGTTTAGTTTACGGGACGCATTCAACAATTACTTGGTGAAAGGAGCAAAATAAACAATGCTATATCTTTTTTATAAATTCTCGTACTAATTTTAAAGATAATAAATAAAAAATGTAGAAAGATAATACAGGATGATATAATATTTCTCAATCAAAATAGTCTCTTGTTTTTAAAGATTGGATTAATTAAACGTATCAGATTTTGACACGCCATTATAAATATTTTCTTGTGAGAGTTGTTTGATATAGAGGTAATTTAACTAAGTTTCCTTTTTAGAAAGGAACCAATCATTGTTATGGATTTAACGGTCAGTTTAGCAGTGTAGAAGAAAATATACAAAATAATGATAATGTATGCTATATATATGAAGTGAGTGTGAAATATACTAAAGGCTATAAAGGTAATTTAGAGTTATATGTGAAAACGGGATCCTACTGCAACATTTTTTCCTATCGTACAAAACAAAATTAAACAAACATTAAAATAAATTAGTTTTATATAAGAAGTTTAGGATTTAAGTTTTGGGTTTTGTATAATAAAAAATTATCTTTGCAGTTATGAGTAAAAATTACCTTTGTTATGGGCTACACCCATACATTAGCCCAGTAAATTTTAAATAGTAGTTCTATTTTCCCTTTTAATATAAATTTACTTATTAGAATGACTTTGATTTTAGCTTAACAAAAACTAAGATTTTAAGTTTGAGCTTTACAAAAAAAAATTACCCAAAATTTTGAAAATCTAGTTCATGAATGACATGCAAGGTTTTTGTAATTATATAAGATCAAAAAGGTTAGTAGATTGGTAAGTTTATCCAATAACACATAAAAAGGTTGAGTTGGATTAGTGTATCTTGACTTGTTTTTCTAGACTTCAACATTACACTAAGTTTGTTTGTTTTATAAGATTTAAAAAAAGCTTTAAAATTAAAATGACATTCAGTTAGAATATCAAATGGGTAGTATCTTGACTTGTTTTTCTAGACTCCAACATTACACTAAGTTTGTTTGTTTTTTAAGATTTAGAAAATGCTTTAAAATTAAAATGACATTCAGTTAGAATATCAAATGGGTAGTGATATGTCCGGGGTACGAGGTCAAAGTGATTGACTCCCAAACCGGTGTTGAAGCTCTCCCTTTCTTACTTTGTACACCGTCTCAGTGGGAGTATGGTATTATAAACCTGGGTTCAGTGGGAACTCTAAGCCCTTCGCATTAAGGTAATAAAAAAGTTATTTCCAACCGTTGACCTTGAAACCAGAGGTGTACCTGTAAAAGGGGCTCTGATGCTTAAGTTAGTACGGTTAAAATGGAGAAATTTGTATTGCAGGTGACAGCTAGAGAGTAAGAGTGCTCTATGATTCGCTTAGTGTGCTTATGTGTTAATGAATGAGCTATTTATACATGGTTTTCTTCAAACACAAGTGGGTGATTTGACCTGTATCAGGGGTCAGAATCTGCAGCTTTTGCATGTGAAAGTTGCCCACTTGCCACTAGTGACCGGGGTTGTAATCATATGTTCCGTACTGAAGAAACCTTTGATTCTGGTATGCCTGAGAGGCAGTCCGGTTCTACCGGTGCCTTTTACAAGTAAATTTCATATTTTATATCATCTGGGGTAGCTAGTTTAAGGGTCGGTATCCACACCGGATCAGGTAGTTAAGATGAAGATGTTAAGATAAATGTGTGGTCACACAAGAAAAAAAATTATAAGGACCTCTTGGTGAATGAAATATCTTAGGAACCGATAAATAATAGGGTACAATGACGTTACATAATTCATGTACCCAATTTTACTTAATAGGATAAAGTTTTGTAGTAGTTGTTATTTTGGAAAAAGAAAAGGGTCAAGGCTCATTTATTGAATTAACACCTAACTAGTTTATTATAAACTTTTACACTTTAATCATCTTCAAGTAACTATTAGAAGAGATGTTCATAAACTGATCTAATATGATATAAATTGCAAAATCGATTAAAAAACTCGATCATCAAATAAATCAGAAACTAAATTAACTATAAACTACAAAAACCAAATTTTTGTATTGGATTGAATTGGATTTCGGATCTATATTTGAAAACCAATTAATTCCAATCCAAATTGGACACACACATATAATTTTATTTTTAAAAATCTTTTCACTTATATTTATAAAATTATATATTCATATTTTAATATTCGATGTATTTACAAGTTTGTTTGTTTTAATGTTAACGTAAAATTAATTTTAAGTCTCGTATTTATCATTATTATTTAAGTTTATCATTTTGTATAAAAATTAATGTTTATTAATGAAATAAAATTTATTTATTTACAACTAATAAAAAATAAAACTATAAAAACTGAATACTCTACTCTAATCCAAACCATTTTAATCGGATTGGATTGGATTTGGAAAATTATTCCAACCAATCCAATCCAAATCACATGGTAATTTTACGATTGAATCAAATGATTTTTTCCTTTAAAATCAGTTCAATGTAATCTACAGACACCCCTAGCTAACAAAGGTTTGCAATGGGAACAAAACCTTGTTGTTACTATTTTAGTCTAAATGATTCGGGGTGGTAACTAGGGCCCACACCGAGGTCTAGAAACACCACGCCACATCATTAAAAAAGTTGGCAAGTCCATGACCAAGGTACGAAACCGTTGGTTTTAACTGCGGATTCCTCCCTTAACCCCGACCCATTACTGACAACCAGACAATGAGTCAGAGGAGGTATGAACAACCTGACCCTGCAGACACTGTATCAACAGTAAGTTAGGAAGATGGTCAAATCACTTCTAAAACTAAGGTAAACACTATAAATACAACTCATTTATTACTAAAGAGGTCTCTGATCTAATCCTGTAAGTTACCTCCGTAATACCATTATCTTAGTGACCATACTTGTAACATCCTATTTTCATCACAAATAGGAAATAGATATTAATATATATTTCTTGAGAAATACTTACTATAAGTTAGTTTATTATTATCATTTTTTTAAAATTTTGGTATTTATATTTTTATTATTTTTTAAAAATAATAATAATAAAAAAATGAAAATATTTCTGAATGAGAATTTTAAAGTGACTTAATTAGTATTCACTAATTAAGAAAATTATATTAAGAATTTTTAATATCTTTATTATTCACCATTTTTATTTTATGTTGTTATATTTTTGTTTTTTTACATATTTAAGATTTAACTCTTATTAGAATTTTAAAATAAACTTTTGAAGGAATTAGACTATGGTTCTTTTGAACTTTTTGATCTACATAATATTTATGATTTTCTGGAATTTTTTGAAAAATTTTAATAAAATAATATATTTTAAATAATTTTAAATTCATACAAAGTTGCTTAAAATTAAAAATATTTACAAGAATGTAAAGTTAAATTATAAGAAAATTTTCTAAAATCCATTTCAAGTAGACTTATCTAAAAATTATCGGTTTGAGAAAAATCTTGATTTTTTCTAATCGTTAAAAAATTAGAAACGTATCAATAAATTTTTATTAACAGAAAATTTTAGATTTTTAAAATTTCAGCTTTATATTACTTATTATAAAATTAGTGAGGACTGATATAATATCGCTAAATTTCAAAAAGGACTCATTTTGAATATTTAAAATATACCGAGTGAAGGGTTACTATTTGACTTAATAATTTTGCCGACAGTTACTATGCAAAACACTGTGCATGTATGAAATTTTCAAAAGATGCACAGTAACCAGGAATAAAAAATTCAAAAATACATAGTACTTTTATATTAAAATAATGGAATACATAGTAAATTTTTTTTCTATAAATACTGAAGGATTTCTTCTTTAGAATTCACAATTTCAGATTAAGTTTTCTTAATATAGTAGTGCTAGTGAGATAGTGGTGGAAGTGAGAGAGAGAAATAATTTTTTTTGGAAGAAGGTTCTGCTAAAATTCTAAGAACTCGGAGACGAAGCGCGCATGGATTTTCAATAACGAATCGGTATGCAAGAGGTAAGGGGGAGTGAGATAAGAATATAATATGAAAGACATAAGAATAAAGGGAGGAGTCCTCTACTCCTTTTAAATTTAATAATATTATTATTTTAAAGTAATAACTTCTCAACTTAAAATTTATAATAAATTTAATATATTGTGTAACTTATTCTGAAATATCTATACATGGATCTGAATTATTATAACTTATACGGACTGGACTAAATTTAACACCCTCGGTTAGATAAGACAAATCCTTCTGTAGGTTCATCCTATTTAACTGAGAGTGTTAACAGTTTTCATAACAAATGAATATATTTTTTTTATAAATAAAATAATGACATATCAGTGGAAGCAATATTATATAGATCACATAGTCATTCACAAACTTACAAATAATTGTACTCATAACAGGATGGGGCACGCAGGCATCCTTAATATCTATACAGTCATCCATGGTCTTATTAATCAACTACGGATATCCTACTTTTAATGAGCATTCTCAGTGGTTTCAGCATATTGTTGTCCGTCATACTCGATTCTTGATTTCCTAATTCCTCTGAAAAAGTATTAAAGAATAGTTTCTAAATGAAAATCCAAGCGAAAAACATTAAAAACAGAGTTTTTCCGAGTGGAACAAGGGTAAATCCGAGTGAAATAAGTATGATTCTGAGTGGAATCATACTGAGAAGGGTTTTCCAAACGATCTGGCTAAAAATCCGAGTGAAATTACACTGGAAAACTGTTTTCCGACTGAAACAAGTTTGGGTCCGAGTGAAAATGAACTGGAAGGCTGTTTTCCGACTGAAACAGGTTTGATTCCGAGTGAAAATGAGTTTTCCGCATGAAATAACTATGAATCCGAATGAAATAAAACTGAGCAGAGTTTACTAAATGAAATTAATATGTTTTCTGAGTGAAACAGAAACTGAAAAGTATTTTCTTAATGAAATAACTTAAATTCTGAGTGAAATAAATTTCTGAGTGACTTAAAATATAATTTCCGAGTGAAATCAGTAAGAAAGAGTTTTATGAGTGAAAATGTTGGTGAAACCGAGTAAAAATGAATTTCTGAGTGTAATAAAATACGATTCCGAGTGACATCAGTCTCAAAGGAGTTTTCTGAGTGAAATCAATATAAGTTCCGAGTGAAATATGTTTGAGGAAGAGTTTTCCGAGTAAATTGAACTTGGAAAGATGCTGTCCGAATGGAAATAGACTGGGAAAAATCTTAAGGTTACTTCTTCCGAGTGAAATTACTGAAAAGGGTTCTGAGTAAAAGATAATTATGTTTTCTGAGTGAAATAACTTAACTCTGAGTAAAAATAAGTTTCTGAGTGAAAATAATGTATTTTCCGAGTAAAATGTTCTATCCGAATGCTCAGGTCGGTTTTTCATAAAATCCGAGCTTATTACTCACTGAATCCGACTTCTATTTTATAATTCCTTGCTGGAACTCACATAAACACCCAGGATCCTTAATATCTTCACAATCCAACAACCAGCATATATTTTTATCAATTTTTTATGCATAATGATAATCATATATTCAAATATAAAACAATAACCATAACATTTAATCAAACAACTCTGAACTAATTATATGCACTTAGTAACAAATATATATGTATATACCAATAATAGCAATTAAAGCATTTAATTCACACAACACTGAATGTGTCCTGGAAAGGTGAGGAACCAGGTTCCTTAACCCTTTCCTTCACTCGGTTTTCCCACAGAGCACCCAAGAATATACCCCATTACCTTTATGGAGCTCCTGGAGGAGAAGAGGAGGTTCCCTTTCTCTGTCCTGCACCAATTCCGAGTGAAACAGAGGAGGAACTTGAGAGAAAAAGAAAGAAGTTGGTGCTGGTACGTAAGAGAAGGAAGAAGGAAGAAGAAGAAGGTCTTTATTTTGGTTCTGATAGTTTGGCTTGGAGATATATTGGTTTAATAGTGCAGGAGACAAGTGGGAGACATCAATTGGAGGATTAGGTGGGATAATGGAAACTTTTGACTCACTTCACTGTCAGCTTTGCATTGATTGGGAATAAAATATATAAAGGCATTATAATGGGTGCAACTTTCTCTTGTAAGTAGTTCATTGTGCCACTCCTTTTTGGATTTATGTGATTAAGTGGGCTGACCACTATCTGAAGTGGAATTAAAAAGATGTTCAGTGCTGGAAAAGAGGTCGGTATTGCATGTGAGGGCGGTATTGGGTGTGTGAGGGGCGGTCTGGAGTGTGAGGGCGGAGTGCAGTGTGAGAGCGGTATTAAGTGAGGGCGGTATGGAGTGTGAGGGGCGGTGTTGATTTGAGGTAGTGAAGGATGGTGTGTGAAGGAGTTAAGGGACACCGTCTATGGAAGAGGTCGGTTTTGATGAACACCGGGTCAGATCTGTCCGGTGTGAACTCCTGATCTAAGGACGGACCTAATAGCCAACTGGTGTGGAGTGCTGACCCGGTCTGCAATACATCAATCATCCGATGTGATATAGAGGACATCGGTTGGTTCCTGACATCGGATCGCTTAAGCGAAATCTGATTCGCTTGAGCGAATCAGCCATTCTTGGCTCGGAAATCTTCTAAACCCGACTCAAACGCTTATTTTCACACTCAGTAAAATTAATCAGTGCTGACTCCTATTTTACTAGGTCTTTCACTCGGCTAATTCATCCCAGACTGGTTCCACAGTGGCTCAATCTGTCACTCGGCTAAATATTTCTAAAACCGCCTTGTTTTTGTTTGGTTTTCCACTTTGTACATTAATACAAAACCGACTCGTCTCTCTTGGTCCTCACTCATGATTGTTTCTTCTTGAAACATTTAGTCGGATTTCTCCTCCCTAGGTCGGATTTCTTCTGGACTCAGTCGGATCCTCTTTACTCGGACTCACTCAGGATTTTCATTCGGTAAACAATCTATTCTTATCTATTTCTCACTCAACCAAATCATCCCTTAGTCAACTTAACATTAAATCACTTTTCACTCAAGATTTCATAACACCTTAGACTCACTCGGAATGGCTCTGTGCATTATATAATTCACTCGGAACGGACTCTCACTATCATTCTCCACTCGGTATCTGTTCACTTAGTATTATTCATTTATCACCACTCATATTCAAGCCAAGTAATTCCACACAATATCTATATATAATCACTCGGAATCCTTAACTTAATCACTATTTCTCCCATCAATACTTCCCAAATAATTTTGACAACGCATTTCAGTCGGTAGAAAGCATCAACTCAACATAAAACACATATGCATTCATTCACTCGGAACTCCTCATCATTCACTCGGGGTTCTCATTCAGACCTAATAAATTCTTGTTTACTTAGAACTGTTCAAACTCTACATCACTTAGAGGGTTTCATTCACTCGGGTTTATTTCATACTTAACCCTCAGATTACCCATTATTTTATCTACTTGGGAATATCATTACGCTAAGTCCAACTCAGACTTGTTCTAACCCCATCCACTCGGATATATATATGGATCATTCCTTCGGTTTATCATATACTTAGAAATTTTCCAATCTAAGTCATTACAACCAATCTTCCCTCGGATTTTATACTCGGGAATATCCAAATTTATTCCTACACACATATTTCACTCAGTATTATTTTCCCACTCGAGTATATCTTACTCGGTAATGTTTAAACCCATTCACTCGGAAAGGCTACATATTTAGCCTTACTCAAAATGGCTCTCAACCTACTCGGATTGCTATTTTCTATCTTATTAGGGAGGTCTAACTTGAACAAACTTACTCGGATTGCATCAGTTATATCCCTGACTGAGTCTATGCACTCGGTATACTGTAATCATAGAGATTGCCACTCGAAAAAGAAGCAATTGGCAAGGTTTGACTCTGAAATGAGTCTTTCAAAGGTGTTTTCAATCGGAATTTTCACCCAGAAGTGGTTTCCTTGAACACACTTCACTCCAGATGTCTCTAAGACCAAGATTTCACTCGGTAGTATCTCTCTCAGTCATGTTTTATTCGGTCAACATAACTTTACACTCAGAATTTCATCCCTCACTCGGATTTTCTTTCTATCACTCGGAATTTCTCTTTGTCACTCAGAACAGAGCCCTTTTCACTCGGAATTTGATTAATTTCCCTAATGGTCCATATAAATTCCATAATTACACACAAAAATGAATTTCTTATGATATTACAGACCATCTACAGGGTATTCATTCACTTATTACCACCTACAGACCTTCCAAACTTCAAATTTTACTAAATAGGACTACTACTAAAAATGGGGATGTTACACTAAACC
This sequence comes from Clitoria ternatea, assembly GCA_037962975.1. NCBI lineage: Eukaryota > Viridiplantae > Streptophyta > Magnoliopsida > Fabales > Fabaceae > Clitoria > Clitoria ternatea. The sequence goes on from CM075671.1 coordinate 278,233,567, forward strand.
TGTGCAAGGACTTGGATTTTTATATCCTATATGGATTGAACTAAACCTATGCAAGGACTTGGACTATTATGACCTGTCTAGACTGAACTATACCTATGCGAAGACTGGATATATGGACTTATATAGACCTGTGCGAGGAATGGACTATAAGGACTCAAAATCAAATCTACTAATTTAAATAACCATTAAAAATTTGAATTATATTTATAAGCGATATTTAGTTGATTTGACTTGATTATAATTAATTATATTTGATTTCGATTAATGATATTGTGATTTATAATATTAGACTGTGATTAATAATATGCAATTATGATTGATGATATTTGATTGTGATTGATGAGATTACTATACTTGATTGTGGTTGATGAATGATTGATGACCTTGTGATATGAAGTTTGAGCATATAGCAAGCATGACGGAAAGTTAAAACTCAGTAAGAATTTTCTTACCTTACTCTTTAAATTTTTATTCCAAGAGAAAGTATTTTATAATTATTTTAGTCTTTTATTTCTTCTTAGAAATAATTTTTATTAACTTTATTTTTAATCTCTATAATAAAATCTAGTATTAGAAAGAAACTATTTTATGAAAATCAGAGGTTGAGATAATTAATTCTTGAATTAAAGAAAATTTTTATAGTTTTAAGTATTCTTAGTTAATGATTTTAAATTATTTTCTTAGAAATTAGAAGTTTAAAGTAAATTATTTTGGTTTTCCCCAACGAAATAACTAAAGAATATTTTGTGGAGATTTCAAAAACTCAATCTAGTTAAGATTCAAATTGAGAAAGATTATGTAAATATGTGAAGATTTTTAAGAGAAAGCTTTGAGATATTTAAGGTTTGGAAACTCAATTTTGGTAAGATCTGAATTTGAAGACTGTACTAAATTATTTTAGTATAACAGAAGTTCAAAGAAGAACTTATGGAAATGTACAGTTTATTGTGATGATTTTGTGAACCTTTATGGTATTTAATAATTGAGTTTCTAAAAGCCTTAACCAACTAAATATGCGAGTAGTTCATGCATCATGAATCATTAAAGAGAAATAAGATGTGATATTGCCTGGGGACGGATTATAGAAACCGAGGATACATTAGAGGAGACTTAATTGCGAGCCTTGGGATGAGAGAGTGTGAAAGGGTGCTTCAGGTGACCTGGGGTCGCTCCCTAGTGTCGGGTACTTTCACAATAAAAACTTTCTCAGTCTGACTAGTCTCTAAGTGTTTCCACGCCAGTTGAGCTGTTCATATGCCATGAAGGCATTTATGTTATTATTATCCAGAATTTATGAAACAGTGTAAACTCCTGGTTGGCCCAGTGCAAACTAAAACTTTAAGGGCCCACATGCATAAACTGAATGAGATAGTAGCATAAGCATTACATAACATTCATGTGATTGTGACATTCTATATGGATGGTTATGAATGAAAATATAAGTGTTATGTATGTGGAAACCCTATATTTATAATTGATTGTATATGAGATTATGACTGATATTATTATATTAGTTTGTGAAAACCCTTATGCTTATGTCTTATCTGTAATATATTATATTTTATTTCTCACTCCTTCTTGTTTGAATTTTTGTGTCCAAAATATATGTTATATGATATACAGCTAGCAGTCCAAGATGGAAGGATATGTAATTACAAGAGGATAAAGTGGTCTCATCCTCAATCGATTAGATGAAGAGATATGACAAGAGTAGGATTCAAAAACTCGATGGTTCAAGGACTAGGAAATGATTGTTCACATTTGTAGTAGAGGTATAGTTTAGTTTTATTTTGCCTTATTACAATATCAAGTAGATAATTGTATCAAGGTAAAGGTTAAACTTTGATAAACTCTTTCATTCGGATATAATATTGTAATGATTTATCACTTATGATTTCTATAAATTATTTTGTCATTATGGATAAATATTGAAAGATAATTTTTTTTTTACTTTCAATATTCAAAGGAAATCAGATGTATATATGTCCTTGTATACACGAGATAAAGAGTGATAAATATGTATATCTTTCTAAAAGTTTTTTTTAAAAGTAAGAAGAATACATATATATCTCGTGTATATAAGGGGGTGTTACAATACTGACTTAAACATCGGAGAATCTTCTGCAGATACACCTTCGGTGTGGTTCTTTGACTTCGGTACGAACTAAACACCAATAGCAACCTTTACTTGAAGAACCTAAGATTCCCACTGAACCTAGGTGCACAATACCGTACCCCACTAAGGCGGTGTAAAATTGAGTTAGTGAGGTAACCGCGGTTAGAGAGCTTAACATTTGACCTCGGTCAAGACAGTCAACTGTTGACCCCAGATTTTTGAACAGAACACTAAGTAATAATTCTATTTACTCAAATCTAAATAAAATATATAAAAATCACATATGATTTAAATGTTTAAAAAAATAATATGCAATCAATACATAGTTCACACATAGGATTTAATTATTATACATGGTATGGTATGTGTAAAATATTGTTAGTAGTTCACTCTAAAATACAAAATACCTAATCCAGGTTAGGGTTTGAAGAATGTAACTTAGTTTTCTCAAAATGCCCAACAACCTTATTTTTTGATCTTAATTAATTTTACTAAATACAAATAATATTATTGGGTTTGACTGCCTGATCTGTCCTAAATATCTAGACTACACTATTTATCTTAGAGCGGAAAAATACCATGACAAAATATTAACTAATTTTAAACGTATATTTATTCTCAAGAAATGATGGAATATAATATGCCTTAACCTTGAGGTAGAGATTCAATTAAATTTAATAGCTAAAAAATATAAATAAATATAGTGTATAATTGTTTGAAACAACGGTAGTAAGCAAGCAGGGAAACATACCCATCCTTCTTAAAAAGGCAAAAAAGAGAGGAGGAGTAGTTGTTGTGAGTAGTGAGTACATGAAGTACTTGTTGATGTAAGTAACAGTGTTATCGGCAAAGAGGAAAATCCAAGTTGAAAGAAGAGGGGAATATAAATGAAAAGTAATAATAATAATAATGGAAAACATTAAGAATCCACATCACCACCACGGTGCTAATCTCATCATTCACAGCTTGCAATTCCATGCTCCTCCCCCCACCCACCATTATTCCCATATCACTTCACACCTCACTCTTCTTCACTCACTCAACTCAACATTAACAATGCCTTCATCTCAAGGTGATTCAGCTGGATTACCAATTCCCCAAATTACCCTCACAACATTTCTCTATTTCCTCCTCTTAACCCCACCCCCATCCCTCTCCCTCAACATCACCGCCCTCCTCTCCACCTTCCCTGACTTCTCCCAATTCACCTCCCTAATCTCCGCCGCCACTCCCCTCACCACCGATCTCTCCCACCGCACCTCCCTCTCTCTCCTCGCCGTCCCCAACTCCTACCTCTCCGACGACGACCACCTCTCCCGCCACCACCTCTCCCCCTCCGCCCTCGCCGATGTCCTCCGCTACCACGTCCTCCTCCAGTTCCTCTCCTGGTCCGACCTCCGCTCCCTCCCTCCCTCCGGCAAACTCGTCACCACTCTCCTCCAAACCACCGGCCGCGCCACCGATAACTTCGGCTCCGTCAATATCACCCGCGACCCCCAATCCGGCGTCGTCTCGATCCACTCCCCTGCTCCCTATTCCCCCTCCAATGCCACAGTTCTCTCCCTTGTCAAAACCCTACCTTACAATGTAACCATCTTCTCCGTCAATTCGCTCCTCATCCCCTACGGCTTCGACCTCATGGCCTCCGAAACTCGCCCTAACATCGTCCTCAACATCACCAAAGCCTTAATCGATGGCCACAACTTCAATGTCGCCGCTTCCCTTCTCTCCGCCTCCGGTGTCGTTCAGGAATTCGAGGACGACGAAGGCGGCGCCGGGATCACGCTTTTCGTCCCCGTCGATGATGCATTCGCCGGACTTCCCCCTTCCGTCGCGCTTCAGTCCCTTCCCGCCGATAAGAAAGCTGTGGTTCTGAAATTCCACGTACTGCATTCCTATTACCCTCTCGGTTCGTTGGAATCCGTTGTTAACCCTCTTCAACCCACCCTCGCCACTGAGGCCATGGGTGCTGGCAGCTTCACGCTCAACATCTCCCGCGTTAACGGCTCCGTCGCCATCAACACCGGCATCGTTCAGGCCTCCGTTACACAGACCGTTTTCGATCAGAACCCTGTCGCGATTTTCGGAGTTTCCAATGTTCTCTTGCCGAGAGAGATTTTCGGCAGGAATCCAATTGTGCCTCCTGCCAAGCCGATCGACGGTGCTCCTGCTCCTGATGATGCACTTTCGCCAGAGAATTCGCCGGGGTTGAATGGCGAGCCCTCGCACCTGTCGTCACCGCCGGGGTTTCGCGAAGATGCACGATCTCGGGCTGCTGCTGGCGCTTCTGGTGGTTCTCGATTCTTTGTTGTTGTTCTTTGCTGTATAGGATTGTATTTAGTGGTATAAGATTACTGATTATTTTTGTTATTATTATTTTTGTGGGGTTTTGTTTTAATTTTCTCCACCTTTTCTGTACACGGTTAATTGCATTATTGGGTTGCAAATGCAGCCTTTTTCTTAATCTTTGCGTCTTTGTTATCTTCTTTACGATTTGTTATATAATCTACAATGTTAATTGTGCCATTAATCTAATAATTATTGTCATTATAGAGGTCAATGTCTGTTTCTCTGCTTTTTTTTTTTCCTTGTAGGAGGGGCTTTGTGTTGTGATATACAGTGCAGTCCAATGACATCATGTTCATGTGTTAAAGAGTTAGTTAAATAAACCTTCTCATTTCGTTTTAGGCTTAATTTCTTCTTCAGAATATGGTTGAGTGTAACTTTCAGTATTCTTATAGAAACCCCTTGAGGTGATAATGCTTGCCAGGTGCTGTGCAAGTGATCTTATGCTGATTAAGTGCGCCTTGCAGAGTAGACAATTTCATTTGGTGCAGGAGTGTGTGCTGTCTGCTTGCCTTTTATTATGCCGTCGTGCCTAGATCACCATCAGGTAGTTCCTTCTTTGATAATTAAACCACAATTGTGGAATGCATGGCATGATTAACCTGTAATTTGGGGAGCAGATCTGAAGATAATGTTGCATAGTGTAAGCTAAATCATATAATTTATCTGTGAGAAGAAGGGCCTTAAATTTGATTTGTAGCTTTTCATAGTTGAGTTGTAGAAGTTCTGGTTGTAGCGTTTGTCTTATATCATGAGCTGTGAATATCTCACTGTCTTGTGCTGGTTTCCTTTTCACACTCTACATGAATGAATTTTATAGGTTTTACAACTTATTGTAATGGCGAATCACCATCTGTTTTAATTTTAAAATACTTAACTGCAATGACCTGGTTTCTAATAAGATTGGTTGAGTTGCTTCTTAGATCATTGAATAAAATTGACATGCTACGATATTAGAAACTAATCAAATCTGTATTATGCTGCTAGCTTTATCAGTTGTCATGGGATGTATCACTCTTCTTGATCAATCATCCGGTGTCCTTGTTGAATTAACTTAATGTTTTCATTGTTTGATATGTTACAAATATTGTGGAACTAAGGAATTAGGACGAGACAACTGATGTGACTGTAGATTATTGAAATATGAAGTTTAGATAGTTATGCTGCAAGCTTGTTGCCAAGATCATCTAAGATGGCTGGAATTCTTGCAATGCAAACACAGTTTTAAAGACTCTTAATAAGCATGAAGTTTCCTTTATCCTTATTTAGATATCAAAAGGTAATTAGAGATGATAGTGTTACTGCTGGTTGTGTGAAGTTTGGTTTTGAAAGGGGCATTTTGATTGAGTGTTTCTAAGGACATTAATTTATTGGAAGGAGTATCTTTTTGCCTTCTATCAACCTTTTTATTTCATTCTCTTTCACTTTCGTCATAAAACCTGAATTTAGAAGTTTTCAAGTCTGCTTGCTTATGCTGTAGCCGAATTCCTATCCCCACAAGCCTCAGGCTTCTGTGGTCTATAACCATTTTTTTTATTGGAGCGTATGATGCCAGTATTGGATGGGGTCATTTAATTATACGTGGGTTGTTTCCTCCAAGTACAAAAGTTTTTAAGAGAGAAAATAGATAAAAGGGGACGGAGGAAAGAATTAAAATGAAAGATTTTTGAGTTAAGCATTCTATGGTTGGAAGATTTGATGTCATTGGTGCAAAACCCTGTCCCTTTAAAAATAAATTTTGCTTCTTTTTATTTTGGTTGCTCTACGTGCTGCAAAACAGGGAAAGTACATATTTTAACTCTGTAAATGCTGATAGTTGTCTGTTTCCTTTCTTTGTCTTGTGTGTGTATTCCAGAAATTATGCTGCAACTGCATATAATCTTACAATGCTTATGCATTTTGGTGGTAGTTTGAGCTAGATCTAGGCCACGGGTCTTAAGGTTGATTGTTGTTCAACTGATATGGATGTTTTAATCTTATGGAGTTTACTTAATGCTGATGATAGGAGGAGTTTATCATCTGGTACGTGTTTCTATTTTACGTTTTACTAATATGGTAAGGATTACTTATCCTTCATATTTGTATTCTTTATTTCCTAGTTCGCACTAACTAATAAAATACTATCTTCTGTAAGTGTGACACAAACAGAAGGCATTTTGGACGGATTCTGACTATGATATCTACTATTTCTTCACGAGTGCACTTGCCCTATTATATAGTACTTGACAAGTCAATTCACGAATGACTACAATACAAGAACACAAGTGATAATAACTTGTTAAATTAGGTTGTGTTTAGATGAAATACTTAAAAATTTTGAGGAATTTAAAATTTCAAGAAATTTAATTTCTATTAATTCAATTTTTACCATTCTTAAAATTGTTTGTCTGGATGAAGTAATTTAAATCCTTTTACTTTGAAATAATTTGTTTGGATTAAATATTTAAAATTTTTACAATTTTAAAATTTTTGCCGGTGGTGATGGTGTTGGTGGAGGTGATGTTGATGGTGGCAGTGGAGGTAGTGGTTACACAATGATAGTGGAGATGATGATCATTGGAGTAGTAGGAGTGCTGGTGGGGTCGGTAACAACGATGGGGTGGTGACGATGACAATAATGGAGTGGTGACGATGGTGGTGGTGGTGTTGGGGGAGATGGTGGCGGCAATGACAATAGTAATAGTGATGACAATGGTGATAAGGATAATGGTGATGTTAGTGGTGACAAGGAAAGGTAGTGGTGGTGGCGACAAGGAAGTGCTGGTGGTGGCGACAATGGTGGTGTAAGTGGCGACAATGTGACAGTGGTGGTGGTAGTGATAATGATAGTGACAATTTTGGCGGTGGTAGTGGTGATGAGTGGTTATGACGGTGGTGGTAACAGTAGCGACAACGAGGGGGTACTGGTGGCGAAAGTGGTGGTGGAATGAGGGGGTGGTGGCTACATAGTGGTAGTGGTAGTGACAGTGGTGGCAAAGAGGTGGTGCTGGTGGTAGAGGTGGTAGTGGTGGTAGTGGTGACTGCGAGAGGGTTGTGGTGGTGATGATGTGAGTAACGACCATTGGGGTAATGACAGTGGTGAGGATGGAGGGGAGAGTGTAGATTTCTCTTTTTTATAGAATTTTAAATTTTTTATTTTTAGTTATATTAAATTTTTTAAAAATTTTTTATGAATTTTAAAATTACTAAAATTTTAATATCCAAATCATACATTATAATTACTGGACTTTATTTTTTGTTAAAATTCTATGATCATAAGATAAGTTATTCTTAAAGTGGCTACATCGTTGACTTTATGGTTAGGTTTACATTTTGGGACCAGGAAGAATGATACCTAGGTCGGGGTAAAGATGGGAAGAGAAAGCTACGTATATATGCGGTACAGTTACTAGGAAGGAGTAAATTTCTACATTGATTCTTAGGATCATACGTATTTTTTTATTTAATTTCTGTCTTTACAAAACTTCAATTTTACTTTCTGATTTGAAATTCGGAAATTAAGGTGACTTACAGTCCAACTAAACTATACACTTGAAAGATGCTTGGCACAAGTACACCACTACTCGGTACAAGTATCACATCACTGGACACCAAGTATGGATTTACATTCTAGAGTTACTAAACTATTCCAATTTCAACAGTGAACGGACATATCGATTCTTGACCATTTTTAGGGGTAATACCCGGTTTATCGTTCAGGATTATGCAATTAACACATGTTATATCCTATCGGAACTAGCCAAAAGCCAGTGAACTCTAGTGCATTTCCACTTGCTTATTCTGAAGCCAATCAAAATTATCTGCAACTGATTTGAGAACGGTAGTTTCGGCATTTAATACAATCTCCAATTCAATTTCCTTGCTTGGTAGTTATGTCTCCTATTATAGGGTCATCTTCTTTTATAGTCATTTACTATGTCTTTCTTTTGGATAGACATACCATGTCTCACGAGAAGGGGAGAAAGCTGACAAAGCAAGCAGAGTATACTTTCTGGCCAATGTAAAAGGTATTGTTTCTTTGGCATTCACTTGTTAACTAGTTGGATAATGATCAATATTAATTTTTAAGATATTTTTTTTAAATTGATAAATAATTTACTTCTAATTAATGTTAGTTTTAATTTGGGCAATAATATCCTTCCTTGTCGTTACAGCAATAATGATGGGTGGACTTGGAAGTCTTCTAGTCAAGTCCGTGGAGCTAGCTGCTTTATTTGCAGCTTTTCAACCTTCTTTTCAAACCCAAATTTACAAACAAGAAGTAAGCCTATTTTTTCTACTATCTATTTTATTTTATTTTATTTTACATCATTAGTTAAAGAAAAATAATAATATTTATCTTTAGAGTACCGGTTAAGAAAATAAAAATAAAATATTTTTATTTACAAATATTATTAAAATTTACTTGTCATAATTTCTAATTAATTCCTATATAATTTTCTTTAAAAAGTTCAATTTTACTTCCTTAAAAAATGTTCTTAAAAAACTTGTTAGCCGTAGTCTAGTTATAGATACTTCTTCCCTTTTTTTTTTCCTTGTAGTCAAAATAGTCGCACGTAAATTAGAAGCTTTCGCATGGTAAAGCGATAGATCGTGGAGTCGATTTCTTGGCAGTCGTTGTATATGCAATGATCATGCTTGAATGTTGGTGGGGTAACCGTAAAATCACTTCGATGCCCATAAGCGCATATCCATGCAATGGATAAAGAATTATAGGATTAAAATATAGGTTAAATTACTATTCTAGTCTTTATTGTTTTTAATAAATATTAAGTTAGATATCAAATTTTTAATCAATTAGGTCCTTTTCTTTTTAAAATGTTTAATATATTATTTTTTATTTGTGTTAGATTCTGTTAACTTGGTTACTCCATGTGTCATATGTTACTAACATTACAATTTTATGTGTCATTTACTTTTCAAGAATGAATATTTAACATAAAAAGCCATTATGTCAACAAAATCTGATGTGTTTACAGAGTTAACAAATGAGGATATAATATATAATATTTGTCTATCTCTTTATAATTCTGTTAACAAAATTAACCAATCAAAATTAAATAGAAGGAACGTAACTGTCTAAGAATAAAGTTACAAGACTAATTTATAATTTACCGAAAAGATATAAAATAATGAGTGATTGATCGTCAAAGATAACATAACTGGTGTATTGTTGCCATTGGGACAAAGACCCAATTGATGATCATCCTTCCTAATTTTTGAATATAATTGCTTGCTTACGCTAATAAATGGTCATCATGTTGGGTTGGTATAAAAAACAATAAGCAGAAGGCTCCTTTCATTCAACGTGGCTGGGAAAAAACATGTACACATGAGCTAGTTACTAATATCTCCATACTGTAGCATTTTTATTGCGGGTTCATTTTACCCATGTTAATTATTTTACAAGTACTATCTATTTTACCAAAACAAGTTTATAAAACTTCATATTAACTAAATACAAATCAATCCTTCTTAACTATGTTCTAAATTAACATATCCAAAAATAAAACATATATTTATCACAATTAATTTTACTCAACCAAAATTCTCAAACCCTATTTTTCTACCTAGCACAAAGCATGGTTGTAAACCCGTTCAGCAAAGCAAAACCATTTTCCATGAATTAAAAATAAATCATGTTGGTTGAAGGGATATTGTGCCTGTTTGTTCATAGTGTAGACAGAGGTGAGAGAAGTGACCTTTTTCATTTTGTTCGTTGAACATGCATCGAACATCGTGAAAAGGGATTGTCAATAGGCAGTCATTTTTTCAATAGCTTTTCAATATAAAAAGTATTTTTTATATTAGTTCAAAAAAAACTGATAAAGATCTCCTAAATTTTTAAATTAACTAACTAAAATAACCAATATAAAAAGTATTTTTTACATTAATTGATAAAATATCCGATTTAAAAAGTTTGATTGTGCGTGATTGCTACTCTTCTTGACTGCCATGAATCCAGCTACCAAATATGCACATTGTAACCATTGAAATACAACATTTAACATAGTAGGTTTTGCAAAACATGCTATCAAATAGGCACATTGTAATATGTGCCAATTTGTTATCACTTTACTTATGGATTTGAGTCTAATACTAGCCCAGACAATATTAGTTTGAAGATTCTTTGGTGTGAGACACCCCCCAATGAGTAATTCATGACACCGGATTGACTTATACATAGACCTTCAATGACTGATCTTCCTGATTGAAGTCGTCAGTGATCGGAGTCAAGATTCTTACAAGATGTGCTAGGGGTATACCAACCAAATACCTCTAAGGGATGTTACGAATGTTTGCAGATATGTTAGTTCTATCCACTTTTTACGAAATCCATACGGACATATACAATATATGACGTTCTCACCACCCAAGTCTATAAATATCACACATTAATGCTTCATTTAGGTACGTCCATCGACCATGCTTAAGCCATGATATTGATTTATTCGATATTGGCTTGAGCATCGAAGTATCTTTGTAGGTACACTTTATTTTTTCCTTCAATGCGATATACCAATGTGTTGACTAGATGAAATTATGACACATGCTAAACTCTCTTCATAAGTTGAACAATGTTATGAATGAGCACTTCATAAGCATGATACTTTGTACATCTCCCTCAAATCAAACAGATCAACTTTAACGAATCCATGAAGCACTTGACACGATGGAATCTAGAATCTCAAACAAGCATTAGACCATTATAAATTGCTTCAAGTTCCATTTGAAGAATTTTAGAGTAAACATGTGACATCCCGGGCACTGTTGAGGGCGGGGAGTGATCGCCGGTGCATAGGCACGAACAAGGAGCGGCTCCTGGCAGGCTTCCAGTGGGAGGGACACATGAACGGACCGAATACATACCAGAATGAGAGGGATCCAAAGACTGTATAGGTATGGGACTATACAGTCGAGGATAGCTTAAAGAAATGAATTTGTACTACCTATACCAACAAATGCATTAGCCTTTTCGGTGGCCTATCACTTAAGAACTCCAAAGTTAAGCGTGCTTAACTTGGAGTAATTCTGGGATGGGTGACCTCCTGGGAAGTTCTCAGGAAATGTGTGAGTGAGGACAAAAGCACATTGGAAAGGTCTCGTGTTGGTCTGTGGGGCGAGTCGTTCATTCCTGAAAAGCGGCCGGGGTGTTACAGTGGTATCAAAGCCTAGCCTCTCCTAGTACGGTATGGTTCGGGGACGAACCAGGCGGAAGCTGGTGGGCATGTGACATCCCGGGCACTGTTGAGGGCGGGGAGTGATCGCCGGTGCATAGGCACGGACAAGGAGCGGCTCCTGGCAGGCTTCCAGTGGGAGGGACACATGAACGAACCGAATACATACCAGAATGAGAGGGATCCAAAGACTGTATAGGTATGGGACTATACAGTCGAGGATAGCTTAAAGAAATGAATTTGTACTACCTATACCAACAAATGCATTAGCCTTTTCGGTGGCCTATCACTTAAGAACTCTAAAGTTAAGCGTGTTTAACTTGGAGTAATTCTGGGATGGGTGACCTCCTGGGAAGTTCTCAGGAAATGTGTGAGTGAGGACAAAAGCACATTGGAAAGGTCTCGTGTTGGTCTGTGGGGCGAGTCGTTCATTCCTGAAAAGCAGCCGGGGTGTTACAAAACACACTCCACACTATTAGAGCTCGGTATACATGTTTGGGATCGCAGGCCATCCCATTTAACCTATCCTTACACGGGCCAAGTGTCAAAAAAATAGGCTTATTTAAATCGTGTGGTCATGCCTTTGACTGTTTAGTCTGCGGGTTAAATGGGTCCAACCTACGGGTTCACCGGTCAATTTATATTTAAGATTACTATTTTATTTTAAATAAATCCTACCTTTTCTTTCATACTATATCATTTTCACACTTCACTTTTTTAAAAAAGTAAACAAACTCAAACTTAAACAATGTTATGTTGTTGCTCCTTATATTGAAATATGAGAAATTTGGTATTTAGATTTCATTAGTTACTAATTTGTTGAAATTTAAGTGTCAAGGTGAGAGTGTTTAGATGATTAAATGTTTTAACTTATATCTATTTTAGGTTTCATAAAAAATGTGTTTTGGGTCAAAGCCCAACAATTTTAAAGAAAAAAAGTCATGCGTGGGCTAGCTTGCGAGCCAACTTACGAGCAATGGTCTTTTTGTGGTCCTAAAAAATTTGGCTCATTTAAAATACAGGCTGGCTCGTTGCAGGGCGAGCTGACCCATATACTAAGGGTGTTCAGGGATTGAATTAGATCAATTTTAGAGTAAAAAGCTATCTAATTCAATCAAAAAATTACAGTGCAATTTGGATTGAATTGAATTTCAGTTTTTATATTTTTATTTGTTATTTAATTAGAAGGTAAAAAATAAATTTTATTTCACTAGTAATAATTAGTGTTAATACAAAATGTAGAACTTAAATAGTAAAAAAAGGAATAAGAAATAATATTAAGTTTAAATAGAAGTTAAAAATACAATCTCCATCCCTAAATATAAAACAAAAAAAATTGTCTTTTAATATAAAACCATCTTTCAAATTTTCATGTAATTGATTATTTTTTAAACTAAAATACTTTTATTAATGTATACATTTTTCTTGAAATAAAAATAACAATAAATGAGATACATTAATTACATTAGGTAACAAGTAGAGAGACTAATTGGAGAGATAATAAGTGGAAAAAGTTAAATAATGAGTCATAATTACTATAAAGACAATCTAACAAATTTAATGATTTCAACTAATTAACTTACGTGAATTAGGTAAAAAGGCCATATGTTTAGAAATGAAGGTAGAAATAAATACATTAAATTATTAAAATATGTCCCATGAAAAATAATAAAAAGATACAACTTTAAAACCAAATTTGATAAATAATTAAGTAATACAATCTTATTAATATATAATTATATAAATATGAATCTGAAAACTTTATTATAAATAAAATTATATATATAAATAAAAATTTGATTTGTATGAAATGAATTTGTTTCAAGATAAAGATATGAAATTCAACAGATTCATGAAAAAATTTTAATTTTTACAGTTTTCAATTAATTCGATTTTTAATTTTTTAGATTGATTTTATAATTTATATTAAATTAAATTAATTTATGAACCACAAGTATAACTCTACCCATTATAACTCATTATTCAATTCCTCTTCTTATCCTTTATCAAACCGCCAAAACCAGCCACCCTCCGCCTCTGTTTAACATATGAATGACTTTCTCACAAAACCTCAAGAAAATACTACAGTATTTATTTCTATTAACTTAATGAATTTTTAAAAACAAATCTTAATATGTTTTAAAATAATATATTAAATATTTTAACAAAATAAATTTTAAAGCAAAATGTGATAAAAATATATCTTTAAATATATTTTAATGTATTATAATAAAATATAATAAATTCTTTAAAAACTAAATATTATATAATAAATTTTAAAACTTAAAATAATAAAATATATTTATTGTATTTTATCAAATATTGAATTAGAATATATAAAAATATATTTTATTATATTCCTTTTTTGAAACTTATTATATTACCAATATATTTATTATATTTTATTAATTATGTCGCATTAAAATATACAAACTGATCCGGTCTAGATACCGGCCCCTAAAGTTATGAAGATCAGCACGACTGTTCCAGAGGGGCAATCAGTATCCTGACGTGGTTTCCACGTATCGGCAATCCGAGATAACGTTTGAGAGACCGGACACTTCATCTGTTCTCGCTTCCTTGTTACGTATAACCGATTGCCTCAGTCATTTCGAGAAGTTGATCCAGACCGATCAACCGGTTTCCATTATATCACATGTAACCGGTGTCATCGGTATACATCCGGACTGTAATTCCGAGTCAGGCATTCTCCCTGCACCGGTTAGTCCAGGATAACACCATGCACACCGGATAACATACATGTCACCCGACAGAAGACGATGGGCATTGCTACAGGGACTGTGAACACCTCTTTCGGTCCGGCCTAAATTGAAACAACACCGGACCAAGGTCCTAAAGGTGGTAACACCGGACCACCGATGTCGTACACCTGACAACGAAGTAACAAGTCAGTCCGGCCCAAGTAAAAAATCAAGGGATCTCAGATCGAAACATGCACACCGGATTGACAGTAGATCCGAACTAGGAGGAAGAACATCGCCCCTGTGATACTACCTTGAAGAGGCTCAACCGGTGTGAAGACACAGGTCCAGGTTCTTAAGAGGCCACATCGGATCAGTGGGGACTCCGTCCCAACCGGTGTTTTGCTGACCGATGTTACAAACTTGACAACGGAAAGACGAGGTCAGAAGTTTATGCGTGATGACCTGGAATCGCACTCCCTAAAAATGGCAGACAGGGAGCCGGAAGTGGACAATTAAAAAATACCCCACTGAAACCCTGCTCCCCACAAACGGATGGTGGCCAGGGTTGCACACCACTACACGTATGGGTGAGTGGGAATTCTGGTTGTCCCAAACCCTCAGCCCATGACCTCAAAGCCCTATAAATGCCCCAACCAAGGAAGCTCAAGGGGTTGGTTTTTTTGGACTCCCTTTCTTTGAAAGAGGACTCTCTTCAATTTCTCTTCGATTCCTCAAGATCCTCAGCTGACCTCCCCACTTGAAACCAGTGACCTGCCTTAGTCACCACAAAAGACCCCTTAGCTTTAAGAAGCTTGAAGTTTTTCCAATACTCAAAGCCACTGTTCCTTCACCATCCCTACCCCGAACGCACACCGTCCTCGCACAGAACCAACACCGTCCCCAATTCCCATACCACTACCTTATCAGTCTTCATTACTTTCTCAACAGCATCCAGTCATTTACTCACTTCGGATCAACCTCCAACAACACCGGTCGCATCCTTTAATTTTCAGGATTTGAGCCCAATACCGGTCCATTGCTTCTGTCAGCGTGTAAGTCCAGAACTGGTTTGACACCGTCGCTGCACTTGACTCCCACATCGGTCCTGAGCCTACCACACCGGTTCCATTCTGTTCCTTATTTCTCTTGTTTTCAGTCATTTATTTTCCTGTCAGTTTGCTGTTTATTTGTTATGTTTGTCTGTGTGGCATAGCTTAAACTGTTAATATTTTTCCCCTTTTCCCTTAAGAAATACATGTAATAATAAATAATAAGTAATAAACGTTGCACATGTTATATTTTCTAGTTTAAAAATCTCTTTTTTTAAACGGTGTCGTACGGGAGCACTCCCGTCTACACAACCTCTTTAGGATTCGTACACGTGCGAAGAACTTCGCCTTGTACGAGTTCCCCACCTCAATGACATCCATCATCATCCCCCGAGTCTTTTCCTAAAAGAACAACACTCAGAACTACGTAACCCTGATTTCTTGATAATTCAAGAATACGTAGGAGCAGGACTTTAACTCCTGTCGGGCCCATCTTCCTTATTTCTTCTTACTGATTTATTTCCTTGCTTTTTGCGTTTCTTTCGTGTTGTTACTTTTGTCGTTTCCGTGAAAATCAATTTAGACGTGATGTCTTGTTGATTTCCCCCTAGTTTTGTTCAAACCCCGCTACAATTCATAGGGAAGGGATACTTAGGACAAGACGTCCCGCTTATCTCTTTCCTATCCCTATCCTTTTTACCCGAGGATGTTTAATTTAGACGTGACGTCTTATTGGCATTCTCTCACCCTCTCTGTCTCATATTGAAGTCGAGCTTAATTCGGACGAAACGTCCCATTGACCTCGCTTCAACATTCTATGTCTGTACAGTTCTCTACTCCATTCTATCATTTTCAAAATAAAAGTAAGGGAGGAAACCATATTTTGTTTAAGGCTATTTATATTACGCTTTCAATCTTGGTACTGTTTCCGACAGGCGATGTAGGGTGCTAATACCTTCCCTACTCGTAACCGACTCCCGGACTTGAATCTCAATTTTAACCAGTGCTTTACTGAACTTAGTGTTTTTCCAATGTTTTTCCTATGGATAAAAACGTTGGTGGCGACTCCCTGTTTCATTCCACACTTTCTCTCTTGCTCACCGCGCCGTCGCGATCCAGGTTGCGACAGATGGCGACTCCACTGGGGAAGCTTAAGAGAGTCAGGCCAGTTTGGTTGAAAGCGCGTTTTTTTTATATAGCCTTTGTTAGCTTGGATTTCTTCCCCTTGTTTTTTATTTTCCGTTAATTGTTGTGAATGTTCGTTATTATTTGCATCTTGTTATTCGTTTTATTATCCATGTTCTGTATGGTTGTTGAACCCTAGGGTAGAGGACTATGTTACTTTTCTGCAATCATTGAACCCTAGGATAGATGACTTTGTATATTTTGTTTTGTGTTTGTTCTCTGTGCAGAATGGTGTAAGGTAAAAAGGTATTGAATGCCCTTTCACACACTACACTCACAAATTACTCGCACACACTTATGAGTGGCGCCCTATACCCGGGCCCCAAATGAAACTTAAGTTAGGAGGGGTTGGTATACGGAATCGTATAGGATGTACTTCCTATCCGGTGATCGTGAGAACCTCAACTAGAGTTCGGCCTCTTGTGACATACGCACTTAGTGGTTCCCCACTGTTGCGTCCCTGTCATGGGTAGGATCTTGGCTCTGGTAACCTTCTAGAAGTCTAGTATAAGTCACCCGGTGTGAAGAGTCACTTTTAGACAAGCCCTAAGGTCCAGAGAAAACCTTCAACAAAACCTGACTTAGGCCACGAAAGGGCAAACTTTACTTTACCTTATGACATTTTCACTTTCCTGTTATTAAAAAGGGATTATCTATCATCCAAAGATTCGCTTAGTCTTGGAAAATTTTTGGAACACACAAGTATTCTTCGGGTGAATAGATGATCCTCTCTTTTTTGTCATGTATCTCTGAGTCTGAAGTCATAGGTTCTCCTAATCGTCAAAGGAAAAATCCACAAGAAAAATTATACCTCATTTCCCTCTGGTTGAAGTGGCAATGACGATTGGGAAAACCTACGACTTTTGAGCTCGCATGAGTTTTAGAAATCCATGTTCCCCCCATTTTTTAACTTGTATCAAATCCCTGGGAGGAACATTGATCTTTAGGACTTGATAATAACTGATTCCATTCTTTGTCTTGATGTTCACAGGGGACGATTCCGAATTTGTTGGTATTTCTAAGACAGTATGGAAATTAACATGGGACACAGTAATTGTGATATAGGGGTGACTGAATTAAAGAAGTTATTGCACCTCAAGGCTAAGAAGGTCAATACTGACAGTTTACAAGCACTAGGGAGAAAACTGAGCTTGACACAAAAGATGACTTTCGCAAGGAAGTATGGGAAGATCTTGAAACTTTTGGAAGTAGACGTCCAAACAGAAGCCATCACAGCTCTGGCTCAGTTCTATGACCCACCTCTCCGCTGTTTCACTTTTCAAGACTTTCAACCGGCACCCTCCATAGAAGAATTTGAACAAATATTGGGGATGCCAATGGAGGGACAGATTCCTTATCGCCATTTGGACCATCATGTGTCAGTCACTTCTGTCGCTCGTATTTTGAAGGTCCATCCTGAAATGTTAAAAGGAGTACAAATGAACAGAAACCAGATTCCCGGATTTACTAGGGAATTTCTGGAGAAGCACATACATGTCCTGGCAGAGAGGGAAGAATGGGAAGCTTTCATTGATACCTTGGCTCTCACTATTTACGGAGTTGTCTTATTCCCTAACTTAGACAACTACATAGATTATGATGCTATAGGTATCTTTACCGCTCGTAAGCACAGACTGGAAAATCCCGTCACAGCGGTATTGGCCAATGTCTATTGCACCTTGGATTTCTGCCATACCCAAGGAGGAAAGAGGATTATTTGTTGTTTGCCTGTTCTATATGTGTGGCTCACATCCCACGCTTTTCATCAACTATGCAAAGCCGAGTGTCCCATCTCTGATTTGAAATTGTGTCAGCTGACAACTAAGAATGGGCGCGAGTGGGCTAATCACCTTGTGGGCCTTACGGCAGAAAAGGTGAGGTGGTGTCCTCAATGGCTAGAAGTTGAGTCCATCATTTATAACTGTGGGGGATATCCAAATGTTCCTCTAATGGGGACACAAGGTTGCATCAATTATAATCTTGTTATTGATAAGCGGCAGTTGGCTTATCCTCTACTTGGGCCGCCAGACGAAGCACTACTTACTCCTTTCGTTCTGTACTATACGAATGGGAATTTCACCTCCATTATTCGGGACATAGCCAATGCCTGGAAGAAGGTCCATAGGATGGGCAAAGAACTGGGAGCACGAAGCCATGCCGTGAGAATGGAATACTTAGATTGGGTGGTGAACAGAGTCTCCATTGTGAAATTGCCTTTCAAGGGCCCTTCGTACCAACTTGTGGACACAGTTCCTCCGCCATGCATTATGGAGGACAAGGTTACCATATCGCTAAGAGCCCAAATAGAAGAGCTGAAGGCAAGGAATCAAGGACTGGAAGAAGACCTCTTGAAATGCCAACAAGAATGCGCCCTCCATAGGAAAGAGAACTCCGAAGGAAGACATACTATGGAAGAAATGCGGAAAAAGAGAAAGATTGACGAAGATTACAGAATAAAACAAGATCAATGCCTTCGGGCGGCCAATTTGCAGCTGAAGATGAAGGGTCAGCAGAGTGATGCTGTATTGGCCGAAAAACAAATTTTAAAAGACATGCTGGTACAATCCAAGGAGAAGGGAAATGAGGCTTTGATGCAAAAAGAAATACTACAAACCCAAGTCCACAAATTGGAGCAACAGCTTGATGAAACGATGAGAGCTTATGAGCAAGAAATACATGCTGAACAGAAGAAAACCCTTGATGCCGAACGCCGCTGCCAAGAAGCCACACGAGTTTTGGGGACTGAGTTAGCTCAACGGGATGAAGTCATTCATTTATGGATGGACCGTTTCGCCAAGTTGGCATACCTATCCAATGGAATCTTGGAAGATTTTCCCTCAATGTTGAAGCAGGCCGAAGGCATGGTCAATCCCCTATCCACCCCAAAGGAGATATCATCATTTTTGAACTATTGTCAAGAAAGACTTTGCAAAATGAAAGTCATGATTACCCAAGCTAGGAATGGCTGAATATTGTAACCGTATCTTTCAAGTAACATTGTACCTTTAAAGATGAATGGAATGATGAATTAATGTGCCTTCACAGTTGTCTCATGTTAATTTCCAATATACTGTTATACTAAGTACTTTTGAACGCGACGTTCTGGGGAAAGGTCAAGGAATACGTGTCAAATTCGGAATCGTATCCCGCGAATTCTCATTTATTTTTTATTTTTCTTTTATCTTCTTTAACTGTTCCCTCTATTTTTCTAACCATTTGTCGTGATTCTTTAGACATTACGGGTAGACATCCTTACGAGACCAGGCTTAGGAAGAAACTCATGGCTGACATAGAGCAAGAAAATGAGAACTTGAAGGCCGAGCTCGCTCAAGTCAAGGAACAGATGGCCGAGATGGCCAAGCTCTTGGAAAGGAGGGTCACAGAAGGGGGATCTTCTGCAGGGGTTGAAGACGCCCGACAACAACCACCCACCTCTCATCATGGTCAGGATCCAGCTACAGGGTCTGACCCCAGGACCGTCGCGCCTCCCCTCGTTATTCGTATAAGGAGACCAAATCCCGTAGACACGCAACAACACACCTTTGTGGACGAGGAAGGAAATGTTATTCCCTTTCCTCCGTATGGTTTGCCACACGGGTATTTTCCACCACTCCAGGAAGAAACTTGCTACCAAGACCAAATTCCCATCACTGCCCAACCCAACACTAATCAACCAAACAACCCACCTACCCAAGCACAAGCCACCCAAGCACCACCCACTCATGCTCAAGCCGCCCAAACGCAAACAGCCCAAGCACAGCCTGCTCATACCATCCATATACCCCGAACCACTGCTAGACCTGATACCTTCATACCAAACACTGACCTGGTTCACTCCTACCAACAATATGGGAAGGTTGGTCAACATACCGCTGCCGGTCCAAGTGCTGTTACTACCACCCAGGAAGAAAGGTTGGAATTCTTGGAAAGGCGATTAAGGGAGATGGAAGGGACAAACAGATTTGGGACGGGCACTGCTGCTGAACTTTGCCTGATCCCTGATGTCGTCATCCCTCCCAAATTCAAGACGCCCGATTTTGACAAGTACAGAGGGTTAACGTGCCCGAAGAATCATCTAACCATGTACTGCCGTAAGATGGCTTCGCATGCGTCAAATAACCCTCTGCTGATTCATTGTTTCCAGGACAGCCTGGTTGGGGCTCCCCTGACATGGTACAATCATTTGGAACGTTCTCGTATACGCTGCTGGAAAGACCTAGCAGACTCGTTCATGCAACAATACAAATATAACCTGGACATGGCCCCGGATAGGGGACAGTTGCAGAACATGACCAAGAAAGATAACGAGACGTTCAAGGAGTATGCCCAGAGGTGGCGCGAAGTGGCGGCACAGGTTGACCCACCTCTGTCTGAAAAGGAGGTGATTACTATGTTCATAGATACGCTTCAAACTCCTTTCTATGAAAAGATGATTGGAAGTGTCTCGTCCCATTTCTCCGATATTGTCACTATTGGAGAAAGAATAGAAAATGGACTAAGGACCGGCAGGATAGTCCGAAGTCCATCTGGGACAGGAGCTGTAAGGAGACCTGCACTTGGCGAAAATAGGAGGAGAGAAGGGGAGACCAACTTAGTCTCTCACAACCAGAGAAGGAACCTGGCAGGACCACCTACCCCCGTTAGCCTTTCACCAGTATATCCCGGCATGACACACCCGTATGTGGCAGCCATTCCAAACCATAATCCACCGCAATTCAGACCAACCATTGTACGACCACCTGTACCACCACAGACACCACACCAAACACCACAAGCCAACCCACCGCCAAATCCAAATATCCAAAGAAGGAACAACGACCGCACTCCACCCCAGTTCGATCCCATCCCAATGTCCTATACTGAACTCTTGCCTCACCTCATTGAAAAAACCCTAGTAGTACCTTGTCCCTTGAGACCACTACAGCCACCTTATCCCAGGGGGTATGACCCTAATGCCCGGTGCGATTACCATACGGGTGCACCAGGTCACTCTACTGAAAATTGCCTGGCTTTAAAATATAAGGTAAGGGACCTGATTCAGGCAGATTGGATAAGCTTCCGAGAAGGAAGTCCGAATGTAACAACAAACCCTTTGCCTAATCATGAGGGGCCTGGGGTCAATGCTATCGGGGAAGATGTGGAGTATACATCCAATGTTGAAGACATTCAAATGCCTCTAAAGGAAATTCACTCCCTTATGTTGGAGGAAGGGTTAGTAAAGGACAAATGGGATGAGGACTTCAATGATGCCCGATCGGTAAAGCAGCAAGGGTTTCGAAAAACCCTCCAAAGGCTTATGGACAGTCACACTGTACGAGTCTGCAGGCGCCATGGAGATGATGTGAATATGATACAGGGACAGACTGGACTTCGGGCCCCAAAACCCCTGGTCATATTTTATAGTAAAAATGCGTCGCTAACGCAGACCCCTGCCAGAACTACTATTACGGCCCAGCCACCTGCTCCATTCCCGTATAACAACTCCCACGCCGTGCCTTGGAAGTACAACACGGACGTAGTTGTTTCCAATCCTGTGATAGTTGATCCGGCGCCTGCTTCGTCGGTTACCAACATCGCCGGAGTAGGCGGAATGACCCGGAGTGGGAGAGTATATGCGCCTTCAGAGACAAAGCAAGACAAGGCTGCCGGGGAAGTTAAAACTGGGAAGGTTGGGATTGCCGGCGAGGCAAAGAAGTTTGTGGTTGAGGAAGAGGCTAAGGAGTTCTTAAAATTCATCCGCCATAGCGATTACCAGGTATTGGATCAGTTGAACTATACCCCCGCCAAGATCTCCTTATTATCTCTGCTGACAAGTTCCGAATCACATCGGAACGCACTGATGAAGGTGCTGAGTGAGGCACACGTAAAGCATGACTTGCCTGTTGATAAGTTCGAAGGTATCGTCGGACATATAGTGGCCAGTAACTATCTGACTTTCACGGATGACGAGGTGCCAATAGAAGGGAAAAGACACAACAAAGCTCTGCACATCTCTGTGAAATGTCAAGACCATATCATGGCAAAAGTGCTCGTCGATAACGGATCATCCTTGAATGTGATGCCTAAGTATACACTGGCTAAGTTGCCCATAGATGGGGCATGCATGAGACCGAGCTCCATGATAGTAAGAGCTTTTGATGGGACCCGACGGGAGGTCATAGGCGAAATTGAGCTACCCATACAAGTTAGACCTCGTATTTTTCAAGTTCTCTTCCAAGTAATGGATATTATGCCCGCCTATAGTTGCTTGTTGGGAAGGCCATGGATCCATTCAGCAGGGGTAGTTCCTTCCACTTTACACCAGAAACTAAAGTTCATCGTTGATAACAAACTGATAATCGTTTCCGGAGAAGAGGACCTTATTGTCAGTAAGCCAGTTACTACCCCCTATGTAGAGGCAGCCGAGGAAGCCCTCGAGACATCGTTCCAGGCTTTGGAGATAGCCAACGCCACAAGTATATTTTTCCCAAATGTACCGTTAGCAGTGGCGAAGACCATGCTACGGGAAGGATATAGGCCAGGAAAAGGGCTCGGAAGAGAACTGGAGGGAAGAACTCAACCTGTCTGCCTCCCTGAGAACAAAAACAGATACGGCCTGGGATACCAACCCACCACTGAAGACCAAAAAAGGGTAGAAGAAGAGAGGAGAGGGAAGAGGATTACTCGTCATGCCGGCCATGCGTCCAACACTGCGAAAATCCCCATCTGTGACCTCTACCAGAGCTTCAGGAACGCCAGAGTAATGTTTCCAGATCAAGTGGCCGTGATCCAAAGTGATCTTGATGAAGGTCCCGGATTTGTGTATGTTGGCTCGCCTGGTCAGGAACTGAATAACTGGGAGATCATAGAGTTCCCTGCGATTTTTACCGTTTTATCAAAGTAATCATGTTTTCTGTTCGATCCCTTAGCTATGCTTTGGGGTCTCATTTTGTAACAAAGAAACTTGTTCGCTTATTTGATTAATAAATGCCATCAGTTTCCAAATAACTTGATCTGTTTAATAACCTATTATTTAAACCTTCCTTTTGCTTGCTTTCCTTTTCATTTGCTATAATACACTGAAATGCAGATCCGAAAGTGATTCATCTGAGAGTAGTGAGAATCTGGTCTTACTTCACGATTCTGATTGTCTGACTGATTGTGCCAATGAGGAATATGATGAATACTGCGATCCCTCGCCTGAGTTAACCCGGTTATTGGAACAAGAGGATAGGGAAATTCTACCCTACTTAGAGATAGCTGAAGTTATCGATTTGGGAGTTGGAGGGGATAAAAAGGAAGTCAAAATTGGTACCTCATTGAGTAAAGAACAGAGGCAGGAACTGATTAGGTTGTTGAGAGAGTTCAGCGATGTTTTTGCCTGGTCTTACCAAGATATGCCGGGACTGGACAATAGCATCGTCGAACATAGGTTACCATTAAAGC
Source organism: Clitoria ternatea (assembly GCA_037962975.1). NCBI lineage: Eukaryota > Viridiplantae > Streptophyta > Magnoliopsida > Fabales > Fabaceae > Clitoria > Clitoria ternatea. Next base: position 278,257,571 of record CM075671.1, read on the forward strand.
CCGAATGCCCGCCAGTAAAGCAAAAACTGCGACGTATGAAACCCGAGATGCTTTTGAAAATCAAGGAAGAAGTCAAGAAGCAATTTGATGCCGGATTCTTAGCCGTGGCAAAATACCCACAATGGGTGGCAAATATCGTCCCAGTTTCGAAAAAGGATGGCAAAGTACGAATGTGCGTGGACTATCGCGATTTGAACAGGGCTAGCCCCAAGGATGATTTTCCTCTGCCTCAGATTGATGTTCTGGTCGACAATACAGCACAACATACGATCTTTTTATTCATGGATGGTTTCTCCGGATACAACCAGATTAAGATGGCGCCTGATGACATGGAAAAAACCACATTTGTCACCTTGTGGGGAACTTTCTGTTATAAAGTGATGTCTTTTGGTCTAAAAAATGTCGGGGCAACTTATCAAAGGGCCATGGTAACCCTTTTCCATGACATGATGCACAAGGAGGTAGAGGTCTACGTGGATGATATTATTGCCAAGTCTAAAACGGATGAAGGACATTTGGTAGACCTAAGGAAACTTTTCGAAAGGTTGAGGAAATTCAAGCTTAGGCTGAACCCGGCTAAGTGTACCTTCGGCGCGAGATCCGGGAAATTACTGGGATTCATAGTAAGCAAGAGGGGCATAGAGGTCGACCCTAACAAAGTTAAAGCCATTCTTGAAATGCCTCCTCCCTGTACAGAAAAGGAAGTTAGAGGGTTTTTGGGGAGATTAAATTACATCGCTCGCTTTATCTCACAGTTGACAGCAACATGCGAGCCAATTTTCAAATTGCTCCGTAAGAATCAACCAGTTCAATGGAACGAGGATTGTCAAAAGGCTTTTGAAAAGATAAAGCAGTACTTGCAGAATCCGCCAATTTTGATCCCACCTATCCCGGGGAGACCACTCATTTTGTACCTTACAGTGTTAGAAGAATCCATGGGTTGTGTGTTGGGGCAACATGATGAGATTGGGAAGAAAGAACATGCCATTTATTATCTGAGCAAGAAGTTCACTGATTGTGAGATGAGGTATTCTGCTCTGGAAAGGACTTGTTGCGCGTTAGCATGGGCAGCCCGACGTTTAAGGCAATATATGATAAGTCACACTACTTGGCTGGTTTCCAAACTGGATCCTGTCAAATATATCTTTGAAAAACCTGCCTTAACCGGAAGGATTGCTCGATGGCAGGTCCTGCTAACTGAGTACGATATAGTCTATGTCACTCAGAAGGCTATAAAAGGAAGTGTTCTGGCTGACTACCTAGCTCATCAACCCATAAGAGATTATCAGCCCATGCAGTTTGACTTCCCGGATGAAGATATCTTGGCCCTGTTTAATGAAGAAGGGGCCCAAAAGGACAAATGGACCTTAAGGTTTGATGGTGCTTCTAACGCACTAGGACACGGAATCGGAGCAATCCTCATTTCACCCGATAAAGAACTCATCCCCGTTTGTGCTCGACTGTGTTTTGATTGTACCAATAACATCGCTGAGTATGAGGCATGTTCTCTGGGAATCCAAGCAGCATTGGATGCCAAGGTGAAGAAATTGGAAGTATACGGGGATTCTGCCCTAGTCATTCACCAACTAAAAGGAGAATGGGAGACTAGAGACAGCAAATTAATTCCCTATCAAGCTCACATCAAAGAGTTGATTAAGGAATTCGATGACATTTCTTTTCACCATGTTCCCCGGGAGGATAACCAAATGGCTGATGCTTTGGCCACCCTAGCATCAATGTTCAAGGTAAGCAATGATTGCGACATGCCTCTCATTGAAATAGAACGGCACCACGAGCCTGCATATTGCCAAGTGATTGAAAAGGAGTCAGATGGGAAACCTTGGTACTACGATATCAAGAGGTACGTCCAAAGTCAAGAATATCCCGAAGGCGCTACAGAGAATAATAAGAGAACCCTGCGACGGCTCGCCATGGGTTTCTTCTTAAACGGTGATGTGCTTTATAAGAGAAACTACGACTCTGTCCTTCTTCGTTGCATTGACACTGATGAAGCAAATAAAATCATGAGGGATGTTCACGAGGGGTGTTTTGGAATTCACACTAACGGGCACGCCATGTCAAGAAAGATCTTGAGGGCTGGTTACTACTGGATGACCATGGAGACAGACTGTTTTGCCTATGTTCGCAAGTGTCACAAATGTCAGATATACGCGGACCATATTCACGCTTCCCCGTCTTCTCTGAATGTCTTGTCAGCACCATGGCCCTTTTCGATGTGGGGTATGGATGTCATTGGGCCCATCGAGCCGAAAGCCTCAAATGGTCATCGTTTCATTTTGGTCGCTATCGACTATTTCACAAAGTGGGTAGAAGTTGCTTCATACGCCAATGTGACAAGGAATGTTGTGATTAAATTCGTCAAGCGTGAACTGATATGCCGGTACGGTCTGTCGAGTCAGATCATCACTGATAATGGTACGAATTTGAACAACAAAATGATGAAGGAACTTTGTGAAAGCTTCAAAATCCACCATCATAATTCCTCCCCGTATCGCCCTAAAATGAATGGGGCAGTCGAGGCAGCCAATAAAAACATCTAGAAGATTGTACAGAAAATGGTTGTAACTTACAGAGATTGGAGTGAGATGCTCCCCTTTGCTTTACATGGGTATCGTACCTCAGTCCGAACCTCAACTGGGGTGACCCCATTCTCCTTGGTTTATGGTATGGAGGCGGTCCTGCCTTTCGAAGTAGAGATCCCTTCTCTTCGAGTGATAATGGAGGCGGAATTAAAAGAAGCTGAGTGGGTCCAAACTCGACATGACCAGTTAAATCTGATTGATGGGAAGAGATTGACTGCCCTTTGTCATGGTCAGTTGTATCAGAGGCGTATGAAATGAGCATTTGAAAAGAGGGTACGGCCTCGACAGTTCCAAGAAAGAGACCTAGTCCTCAAGAAAATCTTGCCAATCCAAAAGGACATCCGAGGGAAATGGACGCCTAATTACGAAGGACCATACGTCGTGAAGAAGGCTTTCTCTGGAGGAGCTCTAATTCTCACCAACATGGATGGAGAGGATCTGTCAATGCCTGTAAACACCGACGCAGTGAAGAAATATTTTGCCTAAAAAAAAAAAGGGCGAAAGAAAAAAGAAAAGAAAAAGAAAAATAAGAGAAGAAAGAAAATGCTCGCTAGGCTGAAAACCCAAAGGGCAGCCTAGGCAAAAATTAGAGCTACTTGATGAGTCGAAAACCCGGAAGGGCGGCTCGGGCAGAATAAGAACCACGAGTTCAGGCGTAATGACATAAACTCTTCAAAGAAGGAAAACTGATCAGGCACGCGAGTCTTTGTCAAATCATTTCCCAGAAGCAAAGTCAGAGGATGGTCTCGAAGTCGTGAGAAAGGATCCGAATTCTCATCGCTCGTAGGGAATCGCTGGAGGGTTCAAAAGACCTTCTTTCTCCCCCACCTTTTGAATTATTTATACATATGTTTGTGTTACCGTTACCTTCATTACCAATGTACATACCTTATGATCAAGAATAAATAAATTTTGCCTTTCCTTCCCTTGAGTCTACAGCTGAATCTTATAAACGAACAAGTTTTTCTTAAAAGAAAATTTTTGAAATAAAAAGTGATGAAATGAAAAGTCGTGGTGGAACGAAATGTATCCTGGCGTCAGACCCGGCCCGTGAGAAAGCATAACCAATTCTGCTAATTATGTTCCTGGAAAACAGAATTGTCTCTATTTCATCCATGAGTTATCTTGAAAGCCTATCTCTTAGGAAAGGTCGCTCGAAATGTTAATTCTTTTGTTACTCGTGCTTCTAACCATCTGTTTTGAAGGGTGATGGAACTACGTCACACTGAAATGAAGAACCTGACACCAAAAATCCAGACCAAAAGTCTTCCCCAAGAGAAATCAGTAGATTGGCATCCCCAGTGAAACCACAATCGCCAAAGCTGGCACTTCCCAAGTTCTCTTTCCCAGTGGAACCCTAATCGTCAAAATTGGCACTTCCCCAAGTTTCTTCCCCAATGGAACTACACTTCTCAAACAAATCAAACTGGGGCATCTCCCCCTGGTCCATTCTCTTACAGTCAAGAGACAGTTCCTCCAAGATTCCTCCAAACCATCCTAAACTGGGGCATCTCCCCTGGTCTATTCTCTCTCCGCCAAGAGGCAATCCCCCACTTTTACTTTTCTGCAAACCAAGGGCCACACCCCACATTCACTTTCCTGTCAGTCAAGGGGCAATTCCCCACCTTTTACTTTTCTGCAAACCAAGGGCCACGCCCCACATTCATTTTCCTGTCAGTCAAGGGGCAATCCCCCACTTTTACTTTTTTGCAAACCAAGGGCCACACCCCACATTCACTTTCCTGTCAGTCAAGGGGCAATTCCCCACCTTTTACTTTTCTGCAAACCAAGGGCCACACCCCACATTCATTTTCCTGTCAGTCAAGGGGCAATTCCCCACCTTTACCTTTATGCAAACCAAGGGCCACACCCCACATTTTCCTGTCAGTCAAGGGGCAATCCCCCACTTTTACTTTTCTGCAAACCAAGGGCCACACCCCACATTCACTTTCCTGTCAGTCAAGGGGCAATTCCCCACCTTTACCTTTCTGCAAACCAAGGGCCACACCCCACATTTATTTCCTGTCAGCCAAGGGGCAATCCCTCACTTTTACCTTTCTGCAAACCAAGGGCCACACTCCATATTTGTTTTCCTGACAGTCAAAGGGCAATTACCCACCTTTACCCTTCTGTAAGACAAGGGCCACATCCCGCTTTTTATTTCCCAGTCCTTCAAAAGGCAATCCCCCAGTTTTTACTCTTCTACAAATCAAGGGCCACACCCCATATTCTATCTTCAGCCAAGGGGCAATTCCCCACTCTCACCTTCCTATCACCCAAGGGACAGTACACCGTTTTTTTTTGGAAAACAATTCTCTTGATTCTTCAAAAAAAAAACAAAAAAAAATGGTGTTGGTCCGATATGGGCACTAGGTAGAAGGGGTTCACTCTATTCCAGGACAAGTGGTGATCCGAAGGACGGTGTCATGACCCTCAAGGTCAAATGAAGTAGACCCTGTCAAGTTGCAAGAGACGGCGTCCCAATGGTTACACCGGTTACTACTTTGGGGTGTAACAAACGGTATCATGAAACCTACCTCGGATAGAATTGGGTTCAGGGTTGAAGTTGCTAAGGCCGATGTCATGCCGATTACACCGGAGGTTTAAAAGTTAATCGAAGTTGTGGACGGGGTGGCCATGATACACTAATCTGAGGTTCTATGCTTCGCAAAGGACGATGTTCGAATTGAACTAAAAAATGAAGTCCTAATTCTAAATTGATGATCAGACGGTGTCACTTCAAGTTGTTACCTTATACCGGTCACAAGAGAGATATACTTGGAAACATTTTGAAAAAAGAGAAGACAAGCAGATGTGTGAAAATTGCATTGTATTAATAGGGGGCACTGAGGCCATTACAAAAGTTAAAACTCCGGAGCCCATCCCGGAACAAGGCTAAGAAAAAAAGAAAAAAACCCTAAGAGTTGGATGCTGGAGAGTCCGGTCTAGCAGAGGCTGTCCTCTCGGATCCCTCCGACACCATCCTCAGCTCCATGCTTTGGCCTTCGGGGAGAGGCATCAGCTCATAAGGAATATCTTCAGGTTCCGAAGCCTGACCCCGGTCCATAGCATATAAGTGGCCACCATGAAATTCATAGTAGACACCTATACCATTCAGGTTAAGTTGTACAGCGGAATTCCGGTGTACAACCTGACGAACAGCGGAACTGAAAGCGACATCGGCCAATACCGAAAATTCAGCCAGCTGCTCCTCTGTTTCCATCCGCTCCTTCGCTTGCTCCTCTTGCACATCGGCAAGCTTCTCAGCTAGCTCCTTGTTTTTCTTGTCCACCTCGGCCTTCGCAGCCTTGGCTTCATCTAGTTCGGTCCGGAGAGCCTGGAGAGCGTCCTCTGAAGCTTTAGCCTTAGCTTCAGCAGCATCTGCCTCTTGGCAGCCGATGTGTAAGCAGCAGTGAGTTCGGACAGGTCTTCTTTGTTCTTGGCCAGCTCCTGCTCCTTCTGGGTCAAAGCGGTCTGAGCCTCAACTCTCAAAGCCTCAGCTTTCTTCATCCGATCTAGGCATTCCTTAGCCTCAACACCGGAATAGTAGGAGTGGCCCAAAGAGCTGAGGACCCCGGCAGCCTCAACCAAATTAAAAATAGCTGCTTCGGCAGCAGATTGAGCCTCAGGAGCAGGAAGATCGGTTTTGAGCTTGAAGGGGATATTGAACCGAGCCGGTGTCCCTCCAACATACTCTAAAAAATCCGAAAGACGGGAGTTGATGACGATGTCTTCTGGTTGAGACCGGTCCGGAGAAGTATTTACAGGACCGGCCTGCTCCTCCCGTGGTGCCTCTACCTCGGTCACAACCCTTGAAGCCTTGTGCTTTCTCTGCTTAGAGGTTGTGCCGGGGTTGGACTTCCTTTTAACTGGGACCCTTTCGGCTGGCCCCAGAGTCATAGCCCCAACATTATCAGCCGGGATGCTCACCATTTTGGCCGGTGTGCGACGAGGAGTCACCCTATTCTCCTGTGCAGCAGCAGCAGCATTCCGGGCTTCGGCAGCCTCCCTCAGTTTCCTGAGGATGTCTATCCGAGCCATCTCGCCTGAAAGCAAAAGGAGACGATGTTAGAACCGGTATGAATATATCAAAAATAAATATGATGATATGAAAAGGGAGGAAAGTTAAACAATATCTACCAAGGTAAGTATCCCGGCCCGACTCCGTCCCCAGAAGCCTCTTGCAGGAGAACCTAGCAATGATGGAATAACCCTTCAGAGCGTCCAGGACTTTCTTGGACTCAGTTGACAAAGTACTCTCACTGACGATGTAGGCGTTGCTTGTCAGGAGAAAGTGCTCATGAGTCCAACCGGTGTAGAACTTTCTGGAAAAATCAGAATTCTCCCAGAACACCGGCCTACCAGCATTGACCTCGACTTTGACGTAGGAGTGTTTGAAACTGACCCCATCCGTCTTGGCCGATTCGGTGTAACTTTCGAAGTTAACCACCTTTGAGTCGCAGCGGAGATTGATGAAGCCTAGACCCCCTCCAGAGTTACCCCGGCGCATCACCCTGCAGTAAGTGAAAAAGAGGGCCACTGTGGGGACGAAGTGGAAGTACTCCCCAAGTACTTCCAAAGCCCTTACCAAGCCCCAGCCATTGGGATGAAGTTGGCTGGGAGAGCAGTCCAAAAACCGGAGTACCCCCATCTCAAACTCTGTCAATGGGAAGCGGACGCCTATCTTGGAGAAGACCATCTCATACATGAAGAGATTCCTTGACCCCAGTTGATGGCAGATCCTATCCGAGGTTAGGGGGCAGAAGACGGTGAAGTCGTTTTCATATTCCACACCGGTGTGGACAACAACGTCTTCAATGGTGACATCGACAGCGTCTTCAGCATACCGGGAAACGATGGTCTTTGGGTCTTCATGAACCCAGAAGTATGGATCCCTGGCCTTCTCAGCTAGCCAGTTGATCCGGTGTGCCAAGACGTTTGTCTCAACAGGATCGGTGATCACAGCGGCGCCGGTAGAGGAGTTTTCAGAAGCCATTCGGACGGTGTGACGAAGGAAGGGAATACAGCTGTAAAAAGCCACATCGTCAGTAAGATAGAGATCGGCACTGCTCCCCCCCTCACTAGCAGTGCCAAAGTTAAAAGATGAGTCTGACGATGTGTCAAACCCCTCTGTTTCCCACAAAGGCAATGTGGAGAAACGGTGTCCCGAAGAGACGAACCGATGTGAAGCCCCTGAGGTTGCCTCACTTTGGTGACTCAGACCTCGGCTCGAAACTCCACCCGGCTGACGCCGGGATGTAATTGAAGGAGGACCTGATAGGACCTCAATGGAGTCACTACTCGAACCGGTGTCCCCCATGACTTATCTACGAATTAAAATGAAGGAGATGATGGCTACCTGCTGAGGCGATGCGTGCAGTTCTCTTAGTACGGGCCAGGTTGTAACACCGGAGAAGACTTGTAATACCGGAGAATAACTTTAAACACCAGAGGATTTGGACGTCGGAGAGGCAGCACTTCAATATCAAGAAAGGAGTAAAAAATGATGGATCCCAGAAGTTGCTTTTATAGAGGGGAGGCGAGGATCCAGAACCTTCCGCATTCCGGCCCAAGGCCCATTAAAAGGGGCCGACTTTTGGCATTCCGGCCCAAAGGCGCGAATTTTAAATTTTGAAAAGAGCCAATCAGCTGATGACACGTGGGATGTTCCAGTCACTTCCTGATGTGGACCACGTGTAGGACACGTCGGTTGTTTAATTGGCCACGTCATTAAGTCCCACACCGGATCTGGGTCCTACTCAGCGCCTACATCGGTGTTCATATCTTTACTCCCTTTTTCACCTCGGAAATGTGCATTTCTCTTGTGAAAAAAGAGTAAAGAGGGGCATCTGTGAACACCTTTTTCGGTTTGGCCTAAATTGAAACAACACCGGACCAAGGTCCTAAAGGTGGTAACACCGGACCACCGATGTCGTACACCTGACAACGAAGTAACAGGTCAGTCCGGCCCAAGTAAAAAATCAAGGGATCTCAGATCGAAACATGCACACCGGACTGACAGTAGATCCGGACTAGGAGGAAGAACATCGCCCCTGTGATACTACCTTGAAGAGGCTCAACCGGTGTGAAGACACAGGTCCAGGTTCTTAAGAGGCCACATCGGATCAGTGGGGACTCCGTCCCAACCGGTGTTTTGCTGACCGATGTTACAAACTTGACAACAGAAAGACGAGGTCAGAAGTTTATGCGTGATGACCTGGAATCGCACTCCCTAAAAATGGCAGACAGGGAGGCGGAAGTGGAAAATTAAAAAATACCCCACTGAAACCCTGCTCCCCACGAACGGATGGTGGCCAGGGTTGCACACCACTACACGTATGGGTGAGTGGGAATTCTGGTTGTCCCAAACCCTCAGCCCATGACCTCAAAGCCCTATAAATGCCCCAACCAAGGAAGCTCAAGGGGTTGGTTTTTTTGGACTCCCTTTCTTTGCAAGAGGACTCTCTTCAATTTCTCTCCGATTCCTCAAGATCCTCAGCTGACCTCCCCACTTGAAACCAGTGACCTGCCTTAGTCACCACAAAAGACCCCTTAGCTTTAAGAAGCTTGAAGTTTTTCCAATACTCAAAGCCACTGTTCCTTCACCATCCCTACCCCGAACGCACACCGTCCTCGCACAGAACCAACACCGTCCCCAATTCCCATACCACTACCTTATCAGTCTTCATTACTTTCTCAACAGCATCCAGTCATTTACTCACTTCGGATCAACCTCCAACAACACCGGTCGCATCCTTCAATTTTCAGGATTTGAGCCCAATACCGGTCCATTGCTTCTGTCAGCGTGTAAGTCCAGAACTGGTTTGACACCGTCGCTGCACTTGACTCCCACATCGGTCCTGAGCCCACCACACCGGTTCCATTCTGTTCCTTATTTCTCTTGTTTTCAGTCATTTATTTTCCTGTCAGTTTGCTGTTTATTTGTTATGTTTGTCTGTGTGGCATAGCTTAAACTGTTAATATTTTGCCCCTTTTCCCTTAAGAAATACATGTAATAATAAATAATAAGTAATAAACGTTGCACATGTTATATTTTCTAGTTTAAAAATCTCTTTTTTTAAATGGTGTCGTACGGGAGCACTCCCGTCTACACAACCTCTTTAGGATTCGTACACGTGCGAAGAACTTCGCCTTGTACGAGTTCCCCACCTCAATGACATCCATCATCATCCCTCGAGTCTTTTCCTAAAAGAACAACACTCAGAACTACGTAACCCTGATTTCTTGATAATTCAAGAATACGTAGGAGCAGGACTTTAACTCCTGTCGGGCCCATCTTCCTTATTTCTTCTTACTGATTTATTTCCTTGCTTTTTGCGTTTCTTTCGTGTTGTTACTTTTGTCGTTTCCGTGAAAATCAATTTAGACGTGATGTCTTGTTGATTTCCCCCTAGTTTTGTTCAAACCCCGCTACAATTCATAGGGAAGGGATACTTAGGACAAGACGTCCCGCTTATCTCTTTCCTATCCCTATCCTTTTTACCCGAGGATGTTTAATTTAGACGTGACGTCTTATTGGCATTCTCTCACCCTCTCTGTCTCATATTGAAGTCGAGCTTAATTCGGACGAAACGTCCCATTGACCTCGCTTCAACATTCTATGTCTGTACAGTTCTCTACTCCATTCTATCATTTTTAAAATAAAAGTAAGGGAGGAAACCATATTTTGTTTAAGGCTATTTATATTACGCTTTCAATCTTGGTACTGTTTCCGACAGGCGATGTAGGGTGCTAATACCTTCCCTACTCGTAACCGACTCCCGGACTTGAATCTCAATTTTAACCAGTGCTTTACTGAACTTAGTGTTTTTCCAATGTTTTTCCTATAGATAAAAACGTTGGTGGCGACTCCCTGTTTCATTCCACACTTTCTCTCTTGCTCGCCGCGCCGTCGCGATCCAGGTTGCGACAGGGACCGATCAATAATTCCATTCCCCATACTGCGAGCCATAATCTGCTCCTGGGAATGATCAACTTGTCCCCTAAGTCTTGCCCATACTCCCTATGCTTAATATAAAATAGCCACTTGCTTCAATCATGCTGGTGAGTGCGCATTAAATAATAATATACTTGCATAATGAAGGTTAGTGGTTCCCCACTAACGAGTCCTCGTATATCGAGCCAATCAGGTATAAGAACTCACTTCAGTTTACTGGAGAGGGGTTCCCAGTTCTGTCTTTTCTCCCTAATCTGGATTCCATCGAGTGATCCCTTACATTCCACACTTGGAATATATTACTAACTTGAGCGTCGGAGAATCTTCGCAGGTGACACCACCTTTCGCCCACACCAACGCGTGAGGTCGGTGTGAAGGACCTCCAGGACGTCAAGACTGCTCTCTTCATACAGAGACACCGGGGACACACACCGGATACTCACAAAGCCGGTCTTCAGCATCATTCGGTCTTCAACTTCTGTGATCGGCCCGACACCGGATCTCTTGACCCCGGTTCAGGACCGATCATTGGCACGCCCAGTGGGACTCGCTAAAGTTATTCCCACCTCTCGTTTACAAAGCCTTGTCTTGCATCATGGAAGGCAATGGGATAAACCGACCAGATGGGCATGTGGAAGACATCACTGCCCAAGAACAACCAGCAAACAGGCGCTTAGTTTTCGAGTCACCTGTGGAAAGTTCAAGAAGAATGGTGCAAGTGTGCACCAGATCCAAGGGATGAGATGATACGAAAGTTGATGGAAGAACTGATAGAATTGAAGCGTGAAAGAAAAAGCATGGAGGAGAGAGCCATGTCTCAAACCAAGGGGACACATCACACAACCGAGGGAGAAAAATCCACAACCCCCTAGTACTCAAACATCCCTACGTTTAAAGGGAAGGAACAGACCCACGATTCTGATGAGAGAGTCGCTAAAGGGAAGAGAGAGCTGATGACAGTCTCTCCGGTAACTTATAAGCTCACAGTTCCTTTTTCAAGGAGACTTATGAGCAAACATATCCCTAAGCACCTGCAGACTACTCAACCACTCTCCATCAAAAAATACAGTGGTGAAACTGATCCTGCTAAGCATCTTGATGCTTATGTATTTGAAGCCATGTACCTGGGGGCAGATGAAGATGTCATGTGCAGGATGTTCCCTCGGACTCTTGTTGATGATGCTCTTAGTTGGTTCAAGGGGCTATCATCAGGTTCCATCGATTCATGGGAAGAAATGGCAACAGCGTTTATGGACCACTTTGTCATTTCCAGAGATATTCCCAGAACATCTCATACTTTGGCCCAGATTAGGCAGGTGGAACATGAAACTCTCAAGGACTTCTTGAAGAGGTTTTACAAGGAAGCAGCTGTTGTTCCAAACTTGGCAGAGGCACTACAGTTTCACATCGTGATAGAAGCTTTGCAACCGAACTCTGGTTTCGCCCTGTCATTGGCCAAAAGTCCTCCGGCGAGTTTTGAAGAATTCAGGAGGAAAGCATCCAAGTATGTGGGCATTGAAATGCACTTGGAAGCAACATCGGCGAGAGGGAAATCCCCAACGCCACAACAACGGAGAGATAAGGACAGGCTCGGATCGGAACGCAAGGAGAGACCACTCCGTAACAGCGTTTCTGACTATCCTGTACCTCTGAGTCAGGAAGAACGGGTAAATGCATTTAACAATTATGCTCCGTTAAATTCTAAGCGGTCACAGATTCTGAGAGAGATCGGTTGGCCAACGCTTACTATATACGGGGTCAGGAAGCCGCCCCAACTTCGCAAGCATGGTGACCCTCGGAAATATTGCGAATTCCATGAGCAAAAGGGCCACTCGACAAACGAATGTCAAGCCTTGAAAAATACTATCGAGACCCTGATCCGAGAGGGTAAGCTCAAACTGTACCTTTTCAAAGAAAGGTCTTTTGATGAACTGGACCGGATTGAGAAGAGGGGGATGGATTACGAGGAAGGCGATGATGATCATCCCACTCCGATCAGAAGATTTACTGCTTCTGAAAAACAAAAGGGAGTTCTGGTTGGTGAGCCTGCACAGCACAATGTTATGCCCCAACAACAACATCAGGGTCGTCGAGAGGTCATTGATTAGGGATCAGGCCATCAAGTTAAAAACGCCTTTCGCTATTATAGCTAGTCGGTAAAACGGTGTGCACTCTTTCCTTACTTGGGTTTTTCGGATCGGGTTTAACCAAGAAGGTTTAACGAGGCATAACCCCGACTCGGCTCTCTTTCTCTTTTGTAATTCATAATGAATGAAATATTCTATATGTTCACCCATTGTCTTTATGATTTTATTCGATGCACAACACTGTTGTGACAAGATACTTTCAGGACGGAAGATCCTAACAGTTTATCTGTTGTTAGTGATGAACCTCTTCGAAGGTACAAAAGGGTGAACTATAGATTGAGAAGGCCGGTGAATGGGTAAAATCCACACCGAGTATGAAGAACGGTGAATGGGTAAAATCCAACACCAATTGAGAAGGCCGGTGAATGGGTAAAATCCAACACCGAGTATGAAGAACGGTGAATGGGTAAAATCCAACACCGATTGAGAAGGCCGGTGAATGATTAAAATCCAACACCGAGTATGAAGAACGGTGAATGGGTAAAATCCAACACCAATTGAAGGCTTGGGCGCAGTAAGTTAGTTCTTCTTCAAGACCACGCTGAACCCCGAGTAATGGGCGCAGTAGGTTCAGGATTAGCCCTGATCCGAACCCCGTGTCGAAGGCTCGGATTGTAGGAGTAAACCGAACTCCGAGTACGGTTAGTAGGATTAAAACCGAACGCCATTGAAGACATGGGTTGTATTATCAAACCGAATCCCAGTCGAAGGCTTGGATTGTAGGATTAAACCGAACTCCAAGTACGACTAGAAGGTTTGGCCGAACGATTGAAGAAGAATTAATCGTCATCCTCATTATTCGAATTCGCTCAGAAGTATTTCCCCCGAAATTCTTCACTCGGAAACACTTCAAATTCAGTGTCAGGCTCGTGAATTCTTTAGTCGACAATATCTCACTGAAGTCCGACTCGTGAATTCTTTAAGTCGAAAATATCTCACTTTGAAGTTTCAATCAAGAATTATTTACTCCGGAACGTCTCTACCCGAAACGTACTCATTCGAAGTCAAAGCCTTTCGTTGTCCAGAAGTGTTTCACCAGGAAAATGCTTCACTCAGTGCCATACCACGCGGGAATCAGAGATGTTTCACTCGGTTCTATCCCGCTCAAAATGCTTCACTCGGAGCTATCCCATTCGAAAATGCTTCACTCGGTACTATCCTACTTGGGCATGTCTCACTCGGCGCCATCCCACGCGGAGGTGTCACACTCACAGATACCCCACTCAGGAAAGTTACACTTAGAAACTTTCAACCCGAATGAAGACTCGGATTGTAGGACTAAACCGAACTCCGAGTATGGTTAGTATGATTAAACCGAACGCCGTCGAAGGCTTGGGCTGTATGACTAAACCAAAACACCGAGTACAACTAGTAGGTTTGGCTGGACGATTAGGGGAAAATTAATCCCCCTTATGATGGAAGACCCAATCGTCACTCGGAAATCCTCCTCCCGGAAGGATCAATCGGAAATCTTCCCTCGAGGGATCACTCGGAAATCCTCCTCCCGGAAGGATCAATCGGAAATCTTCCCCCGAGGGATCACTCGAAAATCCTCCTCCCGGAAGGATCAATCGGAGATCTTCCACCCGGAAGTATCACTCGGAATTTTCAAGACAACACGAGTCCTCGACATAAAAAATAAAAGACTCAGATAAAACGTACATACTTTTACCGAGCAGCACGAGGAGGTTACAGGTAATGGAATTTCCCGGGTGACACGGCCAGAACCAACCTCACTCGGAGTCATTCACTCAGAGTCAAATGTTCACTCAGAACCGATCACTCAATAACCCTCGGGGACAATATTCAACGGTTAACGGGTACTGCAAAGATATTTTTACAAGTTATACCGGTATCCAGACCTCTCGCAGGTTGTATAGCTCATATGAGCAACTTCATAAGTCCCTCATATAAGCTAGGGGACATATGATCCGGTCTAGATACCGGCCCCTAAAGTTGTGAAATCAGCACGACTGTTCCAGAGGGGCAATCGGTATCCTGACGTGGTTTCCACGTGTCGGCAATCCGAGGTAACGTTTGAGAGACCGGACACTTCATCCGTTCTCGCTTCCTTGTTACGTATAACCGATTGCCTCAGTCATTTCGAGAGGTTGATCCGGACCGATCAACTGGTTTCCATTATATCACATGCAACCGGTGTCATCGGTATACATCCGGACTGTAATTCCGAGTCAGGCATTCTCCCTGCACCGGTTAGTCCAGGATAACACCATGCACACCGGATAACATACATGTCACCCGACAGAAGACGATGGGCATTGCTACAGGGACCGATCAATAATTCCATTCCCCACACTACGAGCCATAATCTGCTCCTGGGAATGATCAACTTGTCCCCTAAGTCTAGCCCATACTCCCTACGCTCAATATAAAATAGCCACTTGCTTCAATCATGCTGGTGAGTGCGCATTAAATAATAATATACTTGCATAATGAAGGTTAGTGGTTCCCCACTAACGAGTCCTCGTATATTGAGCCAATCAGGTATAAGAACTCACTTCAGTTTACTGGAGAGGGATTCCCAGTTCTGGCTTTTCTCCCTAATCTGGATTCCATCGAGTGATCCCTTACATTCCACACTTGGAATATATTACTAACTTGAGCGTCGGAGAATTTTCGCAGGTGACACCACCTTTCGCCCACACCAACGCGTGAGGTCGGTGTGAAGGACCTCCAGGACGTCAAGACTGTTCTCTTCATACAGAGACACCAGGTACACACACCGGATACTCGCAGAGCCGGTCTTCAGCATCACTCGGTCTTCAACTTCTGTGATCGGCCCGACACCGGATCTCTTGACCCCGGTTTAGGACCGATCACAAACAATATATTTTATTATCTCCAGTATTTGAAATTTATTCAATTAAAATATTTATTATTTTTCTTTAAATATATTTCATTGGAATATATGAAAATATACTTTGTTATATTTAATATTTTGAAATTTATTCAATTAATATATTTATTATATTTAATAAATATATTTATTATATTTTGAATTAAAATTAACTATTTTAAAATATTTAGTTTTAAAATTTATTATGTCAAAATATTTAGCTCTAAAAGTTGTTGTGCTAAAATATTTAGTTTTAAAAATATTTAATATAAATTGTGAGTAAGGCTTGTTGCTAAAATCCTAACACCAGACGAGTAATATCTTTCTGAGGTGCTCTATTTCAACAATTAATTTTTAAAATTTCATTATAGAAAAAGGCCACAAATATACAAGGACATATTCAAAATTACGAAGCATTAAAAAAAAGTATTCCTAATTGGTTGACACTAATATATCATGTTAGCAACACAAGTGTTTAAACTTTTAAGACAGTGAGTCCACAGCTACAGCTGAAGGGGTTTAACCCAAATATCACTTCAAAGGTATTTCTGATATCCTTGGCCAAGTGACATGATTTTTCATCTTTGGCAACAGTTAACTAACTCTATGTTTAATTCAACTCGAGAGAATGTTCAGCAATATTTAGCAATATTTTTCATTCCACTTCTCTATAACAAAATATGTTGACCGTTCATAGTGATCATGTTCGGGTTGAGAATAGGGTAAATAAAAAAAGAAAAGAAAAACAGAACATGTTGCCTTAAAATATGTGTGCATGTACCCGCTTGTCATTACAACAGCGAGGGATTAATTATACTAAACACATATCAAGATGAAGAAAGGGTTAGCTTTAAAACTATATAAATGTACAATGATGCTTACCAAACATATTTCTCCTCAAAAAATTCATATACTTGAGAGCAAGTATATGTAAAAAGGAGAAAGTCATGTATGGTGCATGATTTTAATTATTGTCTTAGCAGTTCTCTAAGTTTTAGGGCTAAGGATAGTCCGCTAGAGTGAGACTCTGTAGTCTGTTCACTGTAACATGCTAACCATCAACATATACTCGAACAACATCCACTATTTTAGCTAGACATATAGGACATTTTCCACTGTTCCATTGCAACTCATTGGCACACTCCAAACATGCACACATGTGTCCACACCTGTAATGAAGTTAAGTTGGTGATAACATTAGTGCTACTCTACTCTAGTATGAAATAATGTTGAATTGAACAAGGTTCTTTTCTCTCATTCACCAGAAAATACCTGTATAAAACTGAGTCAACTTTCTTGTCATGGCAGATGCGGCAGCAGTTGCCTTTCTTTGGTGCCCTTTTGTATGACTTCTTTTCTTCTTTCTTAACTGTAATGGTGTTTTATGAAATACATTGCATGAACTAAAGTTAATAATAGGTAGACTGGAAAGGATAGTGAGAATTAAAACTTAAATTTATAGACATTAGTCTTCTAGAAATATTCAGCTTTAACACAACATAGGTAACTTTGGAAACTCGAAAGAGTGAATTTGTAATTGTTATGCAGTTAAAGGCATTCTCCTGCTTTAGAAGTGATCAAAGGAGGAAACTTGTGTAGAACAAAGTTGTTTGATTTTTCCTTTTAGATGAAGCAAACTCTTGTTTTTTGAGCTTTCAGAATGATTGAACTTAAACCAGCATAAGTTATGTATGGTAGAGTAATGAATTCATTTTTTAATAGAGAAATTTTAGAAATTTAAGCTGGCATTGCCAGGGAAGTAACAAGTTGTTAATTTTGGCACACTCTTTTCATTTGTTATGTGATTTTCTAAGCTGATTGAAGAACCTAAACTTCTCAAATGAAGCATTGACAATTTTGTACTGAGAACTCACATGGACATAGTTAAAAAAGCACAGAAATGGGCACAAACCTGTGTGGACCTCTTGGTTCATGGACTGTTGTAATTGCATTTGCACATCCATGCATCCCTTTATTGATTTCCTCAGCTCAGACATCTCATGATAAAGTTGCTCCATGTGCCCTCTCAAATCATATATGAGATCCATTTCCTGTGAGCATTGCATTTTTTCAATTTAATAAGAGACTTATGAGCCTTGTGCTGTGATAGATATATCAAGGTAACACTAAATTGGAACTCACAATTGAATGATGATTGGTGGATGAAGAGTATCGCCGGCTATCCCGGTCAAAAGACTGAGATTGATCAGGTTGGGAAAATGTGGAAACAACTCTATCAAAATCATCAGCAGCTTCATTGTCCCTGTAACTCCATGATGAGGATTGGTTAGAATAATCACCAACTTCATGATAAGAACCACCAGTCATGCTCTCTCCCTCATGCTCATTTACATTCTCTTCCTCCTCCTCCTCTTTATCTTCTTCTTCTTCTTCTTCTTCTTCTTCTTCTTCATTCTCTTCTTCCTCCCTCCTCTCTCCTCCATCTTCTTGAGTTCTTGTAGAAAGCCTTTGTTCTTGTAAAAATGCTACCAACCTCTGGTTGTCTACCTCATCAACTTGTCTATTGACTAAATGTGTCCGTGTTCCCCTATGTGATTCCATCAATCTATCCATTTTTTCCCGGAAGCCACTAGAAAGGAAAGTCGAAACTGTTCTTCTGTAAGCATAATATAGTTATAATCAGATCAGTGAAATATATACACACACACAAATACATAACACTTTCTTGAGTTGGTGTCCTATTCACAATGTAATTATTTTACTCAAAACTGACTTGTTTGGTTGTTCATTCAGTCATCTATCATTTCAAATTTCTTTTAGTTGACATTACAGAAAAAATGTGAAAGAATTCAACAAAATAATTTATACCTTTCAAGAAGCTTCCTTATATCCTCATTGTGAGAATCTGTGTTAAGCATCTCTCCGTACCATGCTTGCCTGAGCTGTTCCCAATAGCTCCTTGGTCGAGAAATTTCACTGATCCAGTCATAATTAGTTTCGTCATTAATCTGGTTAATCTCCTCTGCCTCTTCTGTCTCATCATAACAATTTTCAGCATAGTTCTGATTACTTATCTCCTCATAACTGGGTTCAGCATACTGCTGGTTACTTGCTTCTTCCTCATTTACAGTCACATCATAACTGCTTTTAGCCATATCATTCTGTTCATTGCTAGTCTCTACCCTATCTGTTGTTGCCTCATTTGGATTTGAATCAGTCATGGATGTAGTTGCCTCAGCAGGTTCTTGGGAGTCATAGTGTTGAGCCTGAAAACATGTTTCTTGGTTTATGACATCTGAACTTGGATGAGCTTCTTCTCTGCTATGATCTACTGTAGTCTGTGACACTGACTTTTGTGTTGATTCTGTAGGCTGAGCAGTCTTGCTGCTTGTTTCTTTGCTGATTTGGTTGGTGGCAGGAGAGTTTTCCAATTGGGTACTGTTGTTGTTGTTTACTATCTCCTTTTTAGGACTTCTTGGGTTAGCTTTGTCTACCTGGTCTTTTATTTTAAGTTCAGTCCCACTGCTAAATTTTTCCCTGCATTTTGTACAAATATTTGTTTAATTACGATGAATCTTGTTGTGTTCATTATATGAAGAGCCTCTACTTAGATGTCACAACTCACAAGGATCAAAAGCTTAGATAAAATACCAGAAAATGTTTATCCATAGATTTTCATTTTTCATCTTGGTGGCATGGCATTTAGAGATAAGAACTGGTACATACAATAATTGCAAACAGTATGTATCTTGTGCACCTTGATGAAATATTATTGAAACAATAATCAGCTATAAAAGGAAAGGCTTGAGCCAACTGTGCTTTTACATTCTTATCCATTATCATGATATTCCTACCTAAATTTCACATTATGAATTGGACTTCAACAGAATCGGAATTCGGACAAAATAAGGTCCATGTATATACGTAGACATTTATAATTTATATTCAATAAGCTCCTTGTAGGCGAGGCAATCAAAGGTATATCAGGCTAAGTCACTTGAGATTTTCCATAGCAAATGAATTCATTTAACTTTTAATAGAGTATCAAATATCAATCATTAAGGGAATAAGAAAGTTAACACTTCAATGGAATTTATCAAACCTTAGTTGCATAATAGCAGATCCCTGTGGTTGTCTGTTTACTTCAGATGCTGTTGATTTCTGGTGGGATGATTCATTAGCTGCCACGCTACGTTGTAACAATCTAAGTCGAAGCAATGACTGCATTCATACACAATAAAAGTTGAAACAAAAACTTGTGAAACGAACTCATGCAAGACATAACAAAAAGAAAACAGAACTACAAGCACCCTTTGTGTTTCTAACCTGAATTCGACCTCTTTGTGGAAACTTGGAGACTGCTCCACGCTCTGCCAGGTTCTTGAGCTCCCCATGTTTGTCATTCTCCAACTGCATAAGTAAATTATTTAATGCTTGTCGCCCTCTAATTCGCGGAACTTTTTGCTCTGGGTGTTCTTGTTGTGTTGTGAGGCCACCGCCACCGCCACCAACACTTTCATGTTCTCTACGAGGAGAACTTGTCACGCTGCTACCACCACCACCATTGCATCTTTCTTGCTCATTTTCATCACCACAATATGATGGAGGACCTTGATTTTGGTTTGTAGCAGTGAGTTTCTTTATGATGTCTACAACACTAACCCTGTCACTCTCAGAAGAAAACCTCCTTTGATCACTATGTGCAGTCCTATCAGATTCCCAGTCAGGGAATGAATCATCATTCAGCGGTGCTCCATCAAGGCATTGTTCCTCCACGGCGAAAGCATTCTCATTGTTGCAGCAAGTAGCAGTTGCAGCAGCACCGGGATTGGTTTTCTCCACTGAAGTATTGGATTTGGAGCCATTGGTTTGGTTTAGCCTCTTCTCCCACATCTGAACGAGAGAAGAAGCAACGAGTTTTGAGGTTCCAGAGGGTGATTCATCGGACATAGAACTAGATGTCCTTGAAATCAAGACTTTGTTGTCATTGTTTTTATTGCCATTGTCATTGTTGTCCATGGACAACAACTTGGCCTCATTCTCCAAATTGGACACCATATCACGAGCTTGCCTCGCCGCCCATCGATCAAGAAGCCTTGAGTGTCTCGGGCTGATCAACGAAGCCAACGAGGTTTCATCCTTGTTGTTGTTGATGACATGGTTGGCTCTTTCCAAATGGAGCCTCTCGAGATTGCCTTTCTTGATTCTAGGAGCTTTTGAAGCCCAAGAACCATTTATGCTGTCGTTATTCTGGACACTGCTGCTGTTATTGTTATTGTTGTTGTTCTCGTTTGTTGTTGGATCAGAAGACATAGACATGCACGTGTTAAGGTGGTCCATCACAAAATTCTTGATGTTTCTTTGGAAAGCAGCATGCGTGGCCTTCACGTTGCCTTCTCTGCATCCATCACGGTGATTACGGTCCCTTAGAACGTAACCAAAAGGCGAAGAAGAAGCGATTTCGACTTGGGACGATGCCATTTCGGTGGTTTTTTCAACGTTTTTTCTCTGCTTCTTTTGTTCTTCTTCTCTTGGTTTTCTCAAACCACTTTCATGATGGTGTGTGCAAATCTGAAAGCATAGGAACCCAATTCAGGGAAGTGGATGGAGAGATTGGAGACATTGCAACCTCACGAAACTCTTCACCAAAAAGACATATTTTTCCGCAAAGAAAAAAATTGACAAGGGGTGAAAAAAACAGAGGAGTGTAAAACAGGGGAGGGGGAGAAGATGAAGGAGAAACAATCGCTTTTACACAAAAACAAAGGAGCAGTTTATGGCTATATATGCTCCACAAATCATCATTACCGCATTACCTCATTACCTCATTCCCGTTTTCGTTGCCTATATTTAGAGCTCGTAGTGTAACGTATGTAAACAAAAGAATAACGTTGTTTTGTTTGCTTGGTCGTTTATTTTGGAACAGAGGGGTGTGGCTAAAAATGGGAAAAAGAAGGGTTATTGTTGGTGTGAGAAAGATACAAAAGTGTGAGGTTCTGAGAAAAAATGGTGCAACATGAAGAAACTAAAGAGGTAGCAGTGAGTGAGGGAGACGTTGAGTTTGAGCCGTTGAGATCGTGGGGTCGTTAAGTGTAAAGGAAAAAAAAGAAAATATACAGAGAGAGCGTCTTTGTTAACATTATTATTCTCTTAATATATATATCACTTTCTCCTTTATTATCATGTTGACCAAATTGTGTTTACAAGTGTGTTGCATTGCATTGCCATTTTCATTTACATGCAAGTTTATTCTCTCGCTTTGCATGGTTTGGGATAGTTTCTAGTTTCATGTATTTATGTATTATATCTATTGGATAAATTAACAAAGTGATTATGTTCAATCCCACAAATTCATTTTTTACCAACTGTTTTATTGCATTTAATGATTTACTGATTATTGGTCATTTTGTTACCATTTATAAATTAGTTTTAAAATTATTCATTATTAATTAAGATTCCGTTAATATACTTCTGAAAATTAGTCAAATTGATCGATTGACCAATGTCTAAGACTGTCTAAAAACATGTATCAATCTGTATTAACATTGATTGAGACTTAGTTAAAATTGACCAAATTAACAAGTAATTAGCCAATCATAGAAAAAAAATCACTGATTAAAAAAGGAAAAAATAAATCATTAGAGACTAGTATTGGATATAACAAATGGTTGTGAATTGAACCATGTACTTAGTTTTGTTTTCCTGATGTAAAAGGTATATTGTATCTGGTTTTGTTTTCCCTGAAATAAAAGGTAAAACAAATAAAGCAGAGTCTAAATTTTTTTCCTTTGAACATTTCATTTTTTTGGCAATATTATCTCTTGAAAATCAGACTATATGTAATGGTATTAATGTATGTTTATTTATCAAATACTTTAAAATGGAGAAAAGTGAAAAAAAAACTGCTGCATGTTGTTAATTAATTATTACTTAATTTTCATTTTTTTCTTCAATCGCATTTTGTTATGTTACACATTCTTACCAGTTCTCTAAGGTTTTCTACCAATTTCATCACTGCAATAATAGCTGTATTAAGGTATCAAATATGAATTCTGTACTTTGTGTTGCAGGGATTATCAAATATAAATATAAATTCTGTACCTTGGTTGATCATGTGTCAATATAATTTTATTTGAAATTCGTTCAATTTATTTAAAATTTTATACTAAATTATATCAATAGTTATCCTTAAACTTTTATGATTAGAAAATTTTAAATACATTTTAACCAATTTATTACTTACTAAAATTTATATTTAACTTTTTAGTCATTTCATCAAGTTTAATTTTTTTAATAAAAATTATTCATATATAAAAAAATTGAAACAAAAATCATTCTTAGCTAGGTGTGCTAAATTACACTTTGTCTTTTTTTTGGGTAGAAAATTACACTTTGTCTCAAATTAGAGGTTTTGACATAAAAGATTAGATTATATATAGTTGTGCGAATTGACCTTCGATTGTGAATTTAATTACACTTAATCTAAATCTTGCATGTGTGCAAGCAAAGCTAAAGTCTTCTCTTAACCTAATGTTTGTATCTCTTTCACCTTTATTTTATCTTTTACTTTATAATTTCTAAAAAATCATAAACAAGTCTTTAACTTCTCATACTATTCCTTAATTGTTCAAATAGACTCACTAGGATTGTGGTATTTGGTCTCAATCCCTGTGGGAATGATGCCGAACCTGTACTCAATTAAATGATTGATACACTTGCCATTTGCATATGTCTAAAAATTTGCATTAAAATTCCTAAAGTACAATGATGTTCATGAAGTTATTACGTTAAAAAGAAAATAAAGAGTAACAAACAGACCTAAAGGATACATGAAAGATCATCAAGTTCAAAACTTTGAAGTTGAAATGAATTTCATTTTTTTAATTTTTGTTGCTCAATTGAAAGTGTTGAGGAGAGAGTTAAGAGGAAGAAGAAAAAAGGTGTGTTACGACAACGATACATATCCACCTAAAAAAAGTTAACCAATGCTTACAATTGGTTAACCAGATGACCATGAAAAACCATAGGCATTAAGTTCATATAATCTAGATTGATGGTTGATATTTCATAGGGATCAAGACACAAAAATTAACCATGTGCATGTTACCACCATCGATATAAGCTCGTAGTTTTAAAATTTCATTATTAATTGTTTAGTTATTATTTTTATTTTATATATTTTTTAAAATGTTAATTTTTATCTCTCATATAATTAAAATAATATATATTCTTTAGAGTTATTTAACATAATTTAAACTTATAAAAAAATTTATTTCAATAAGTTATAAGTCATTAGCTTTTTGTTTAAAAATAAATATCCTTTTTTAAAAATAATTTTGTTCAAGTAGAAAACCATCTACAATAATATTTTATTTAAGACGAATTAAATATATATCAATTGAACTAATTCTTTTAAGTGTAATCCACTAGCAATATATATTATTCATTTCATAATAATGAAAGTTTCGAGTTTCATATTAATGAACATTCGTTAGATCCATTTCTTTTAAAGCTAGACTTTGCCAAAATGCCAAATTAAAATTCATACAAATTGAAACAAAAAGTCTACGAAAAAGTATATACGAAAAATCGTATTCACGGTAAAATAAAGTTATAAAGTATATACGAAAAAGTAAGATTTATATACTATAGATAATATATAAAAAAGAAAATCTACTGTTGAAATGTTGGAAAGAACATACGGTCACGTGACATTATTATGAAATAGTAAGTAAATTTATGGAATGACATAGGAAACCTTTTTTATGTCTCACAGGACTGTAACTGTTTTATTTTTGTATATAGGTTGAGGTATCCTTGTCCCTCTTTTAATATTATAATATAATTTTTTGCTGATAAAAAAAATGAGTAAATTTAAAATGAAAGAATTTTATTAGGTAAGAAAAAAAATATGAATAATGACTTTGAATTTGAATTCGTAACCTGTACGTGTGGGTTTAATTATGCAATAACTTAAAATTTTAATGTGTAGCTGCTTTGCTTGATATGCGTAAGATTTAATTACGCAGCAGCTCCAATTTTAATTTGTATACGTTTTTGAATTTGAATTTTCGATATTTATTATTAAAAGCGACATGTTAGGTTTCACCCTACTGTCAAAATGAATTATCTGTTGATTTAAATATTATTTAAAAATAGCATTTTAGAAATTATTTAAAAAACTTTTAAACCAATAAAATGAACTCCAAACTGATTTAAATTGTTCCTCGTGATTTTCTCGAACATAGTCATATTAATGCCATTTTAAATGAAAATATTTTCCTCTTAATTTCTTATCTTATTCAAGTTGGCATATCCACTTATTATTATTTATGAATATAATTTTTGGTGTTAATCACATCCTTCATAGACACTTCCGTTTTATTATTTATGAATATAATTTATTTTCCCTTACTATTATTGTCATTTTAAAATTACAATCATAGACAAATAAAATTTTTAAAAATAAAAATATTTAAACAAGAAGAGAAATCAAGTAGACTAAGATTCAACTATAATAGAGTCATTTAATAGTTTAATATTTAATAGCTCTACATGTCATTAAAATTAGTCAAATTAAAAAAATTATCTTTAACCAACTACAGCTAGAACCAAAGAAGCTAATACATAAATATAACTCAATGTTCAACATTACTATATTTCATATAATTTGTTGAAACACCCTTCTTATTTAGAATTAACCTCACACTATTGGAGTGCCTATAGAACGAAACATGTTATTGAAATGCTAGTAACAGACATGCTTCCTTTCTCTTCAATCTCTAAGGAATAAAATAACTAGTTATGATGCAAATTTCATCTTCTCAAAGTCCACCTTCTTGTTGTTAGAAACATGCAGAAGAAGATCACAAACTTGCCTTGATGTTGGCCTCTCTTGTGGGGCAGCTTTTGTGCACTGTAGGGCTATTTCAAGCACTTGGAATGCAGCAAACTCTTCACCTGGCAAAAGAGGTTTCATCTCATGATCTATCACTTCCTCACATGCATTGCCTTCAATTCCAATGAGCATCTCCACCCATTTCACCATGTCCATTTCTCCTCTGAAAGCTGCATCTGTTGGCATTTTTCCACTAACAAGTTCCATAAGCACAATTCCCATGCTGTATACATCACTTTTCTCTGTTGCCTTCATTGAGTATGCATACTCTAAAAATAAGCAAATTTTAATAATTCTTAGCATTTATCCTAAATTTTTTTGACATAAGGAACAATTCAAAGTGAGTAAGTAGTGTAGTATATGATGAATTATTACCTGGGGCTATGTAACCATAAGACCCTGCAAAACAAGAATTGGAATCGGTATTGGATTCAGGATTATCAATGAGTGCTTTTGCTAGACCAAAGTCTCCCAAGTGTGCTTCCATTTTGGAATCTAGCAATATGTTGCTGGATTTGATGTCCCTGTGAATGATCTTTGGCACGCAATCATGATGAAGGTACTCCACTCCATGAGCTAATCCCATAGCAGTTTTGAGCCTTGTGTCCCAATCAAGGATCGTCTTTGCCTTTAGATCATGCTTTCCATGTAGCCAATCCCATACACTACCATTCTCCATATACTCATATATCAACAGATTCCAACCTGTTCCATGGTTCCTATTGCTACAACAACCAATCAGTTTCACCAGATGCCTATGCTTTATCCTCCCTAAAGTCTTAAGTTCTCTTATAAAGCTTTTGTTCAGTAGATACTCATCTTTCCATGAAATCTTCTTGACAGCCACAGTCTCTCCGGTGGGAAATTCAACTCTATACACTGTCCCAGAACCTCCACAACCGATTATGAAGTCATCACTTAGATTGTTTGTGGCATACATGATATCTTCCCACTTGAAATCGCACTTTCCATGAGCAGTTAGGGGGAATCGTCTATGTGCTTGTGATGAAGAGGAGGAGAACACACCATTCACTTCACCGCCTTTCCTGAAAATTTCTTCCTTGTTCCTCAAGAAAATGATCGCTGCTAGTACTATTAGTGCAATTGCAGCTAAAGTTGAAACAGCAGAGATTATAACCACTGCTGTGTCACTTAAGCCCGGTAGCTTTCTGTGTGAAGCACCACCAATGTTGCAACTTCCAAGAGAGGCTCCACAAAGACAGTTCCCTTGAAACGCCTTGTGTGGCCAGCGGGAAAATTGCTTGTCCAATGCACCTTGAAGGTTGTTGTAAGAGACATCAAGCTTCTCCAAGCTCATCATTTCACCAACTACTAGAGGCACTTCTCCAGTGAGTTGATTGTGAGAAAGATCAAGTGCTTCCAATTTTGACAGCAAACCAAGTGAACTTGGGATGTGACCAGAGAGGTTATTGTAACTGAGGTCCAAAATGCTTTGGAGATTTTGGAGATTTCCAATCTCCATTGGTATATCACCACCAAAGCTATTTCTAGATAGCTGCAGCTCATAAAGATTGCTCAATTTACCTATTGCTTGAGGGATTGGCCCAGAGAAGTTGTTATAGTCTAGCCTGAGAACATTAAGGGATGCAAGATCACCAATATCACTTGGGAGACTTCCATTAAGAGAATTGTTATTCAAGGAAAGAACCAGCAACTTGGGTAACTTGAATAGGCCTAGTGAAATAGACCCATAAAACTGATTGAGAGAGAGCTTAACCTCTCCCAACTTAGGCAAACTTCCAAGCCATGATGGTATGTGTCCAGATAGAAGATTATTGTTCAAATCAATGTGTGACAGATTGTTACACAAAGATAGCTCATCTGGAATTGGCCCTGTGAGTGAATTTCCTGAGAGGTCTAGCAATGACAATTCAGTGATTTTTCCCAATGTCCTTGGAATTTCACCAGAAAATTTGTTGCTACCTAACCTTAGCCTCTCAAGGGAAGGTGAATTCCCTAGGAGAAAAGGTATTTCACCTTCAAATGCATTATCTGTGACATCAAATGAAAGAAACAACCGAGAGCTACACAATGCATCCAAACTACCATTCAACCTGTTCTTAGAAAGATTCACTCTCGTCAGGTTCGCCACATTTGTCAATTGGTGAGGAAGACTACCTTCAAGAGAATTGTTGTATAACATGAGCTGCTTCAAGTCTTTAAGGAATTCAAATGTTGCAGGAATGCCACCTGAGAGCTTATTATCTGCCAAATCCAACACATTCAGTTTATGACAGTTACCAAGTGTGGCTGGAATCGGACCTACAAGCTCATTCTGCCTAAGGTGCAAAAAGTTCAACTCTTTCAGCCTCCCAATAGTGAATGGAATCCCCCCACTGAAATGGTTCCCAAAGAAATCAACCATTTGCAAGCTTGAACAGTTCCCAATCTCCAGAGGAATCTTTCCTGATAACTGATTGTCATAAAGATACAATATTTCCAGCCTCCCAAGCTTCCCAATCTCTCTTGGCAGAGAACCCTGCAAGTGGTTGTGATACAATGCAAGTGTTTGCATGTTAGTGAGGTTACCTATGAAGGGAGAGATTGAACCAACCAAACTATTGTTGTGAAGCAATAAATCAGTTAGCCCCAGCAACCCATAAGCCTCAATGGGTATTGATCCATTGAGATAATTGTTAGCCAAATCAAGTTGCTTAAGTGATTTGCATTGACCCAACTCAGATGGTATCTCACCATAAAGCCCACACTCAGACATCATTAAAGATTCCAAATTTGTTGCATTGTTACAAATATTTTTCGGAATGGTCCCATAAAGTTTATTATTAGACAGAACCAAATATTGTAACTGACCCATGTTGCCTAATTCCTCTGGAATCTCCCCTCTGAATTTATTCATCGACAAGTCGAGGTTTTGAAGGTTACCCATTTGAGCCAAAGACGATGGAAGATGACCCTCAAGTTGGTTCCCCATAAAATTCATATATTTAAGCTCACCGAGTTGACCGAGTTGACTCGGAAGTTCCCCTGTTAAGCTGTTATTAGCAAAGTTAAGAGTTTGAAGCTTACGGAGTCGACTCAGTTCACTCGGGACCGAGTCATTGAGTCTGTTGCCAGCCGCAGTGAGGACCACAAGGCTTGAACAGTTCCCTAACTCGGACGGAATCGGACCGGTAAACTCGTTCTCCTGTAAGATCAGATACTGCAACTCACTGAGTTGACCGAGTTGGGGCGGAATCGGACCGGTGAGCCTGCATGAGGCTAAGCCAAGGGTGACAAGGTTGACAAGATTCCCAAGAGACGCGGGAATGAAGCCACTGAGTTCGTTGTCCCCGATTCGCAAAACCCGGAGACTCAGTAACGAGTCGAACTCAGTGGGGATGTGACCTGTGAGTTGGTTAGAGTAGAGAAGAAGAGATTCCAATGAAGTGAGGTTGGAGAGGGTAGGCGGAATGGGACCCATGAGTCGGTTAGAAGAGAGATCAAGGTGGAGCAGGTTCTGTAAACGACCGAGTGAGGGTGATATTGACCCAGTGAGTGATGACTCGGACAGGTTGAGTCCTACTACTTGTTGCAATGGTTTTGAATTCGAATCATCACATGAAACCCCTCTCCAACTACAGTAATCAGAGTTGTTCTGTGACCAATCACCAAGAACATTTAAAGGGTCTTGAGAGAATGATGATTTCACCTCCAAAAGCACTCTCATAGTGCTCTCACTGTCTAAGTTGGCATGGCAGGGGAATTGTACCAGCAGTAGGAGTTCAAAGGAAAACCACAAGAGGACCAACATTGCAAGTGATGAAATTGAAAACCTCATTGTTAGTTAGTACGTACTTTGGAGAAGGTTGAATAGTTGAAAATTGTTGTTCTTAATAGGGAGAGGAATGGAGATAAATGAGAATTTATTGTACTGGTTGTAAGGTTGGGAAACTAAGCGGTGGTGGTTGTTGTTCTTGGAGAAAGTGTTTTAGTAGCAGAATAGAAAGAATTCATGTGAGGTAATACTGCATGCTGATGAAGCCATATCGTGCCCTATCATTTCACATGCTATAGCTGCTGCATGTTTATGTGTAAGTAGCTCATTGATAACTTCATCATGCATGTATATGTATAATGTATATGTATATGTATATGTATGTATAGATTTTCTGATCCTTGCAAGTTGCTTATTATAAGAAAGTAAACGCAATTTGTTTTACTGAAAATGTGTTGGATAAATTTTTTTAATGTTATAAGCCACATGTAAAAATAAAAACTTTTTTTGAATGTTTTATTAATTAGATACGTCTTGAAAATCAGAAGAAAGTTAATGATAATTTTAAATCGAATCTTCCGGTTTTTGATTTATTAACACGTGTTTTGTAATATACATTAAAAAATTAAATTTTAAATGAAAAATTCAATTTGTTTTATCGAAAAACTTACAATATGAACTAAAAACTTATCCATCTATCAAACATTTTTATTTCCTTAAACTAGTATTCCAATAACACTTGTTAGATAGTTAGTTTTTTTTTATATGTTGAACTTGCATACTACTATGATATAGTAGTGGAAAATTGAATGTATTTTTGGAGATGAAGTGCGTGTTGAACGACGAAGGATGTATAAATGAGAGTGCAAACGTGTCAGTGATCGACAGAGTTTGTCATTAAGGCGCATTAACGCTTATTCATTAAATGAGAGATAAGAGACGGTCAAAGCGAGCATGGGAAATACAAGAAAAGGAAATGACCAATTAATATATACCTTAGCCATTTTTTGATATATGTGACAGAAAAAGTCATAGAGAAAGATGAATACGTGAAGTCATGAAAATTTACTACTTTAAGGTTGGAGAAGAAAGATGATATTAGCAGTTGTTGGGGTTGATTTCTTACTGAACATGGAGAAAGTTAGCAGTTGAATTTCCCCTTATAAAACTTGTTCATTTGAGCTTAGGAGTTTTGGAATTATACATTTGTACTTTGCATTGCATGCTTTACAAAGTCAATGAGTCCCCTCCTCAAGTAACGCG
This sequence comes from Clitoria ternatea, assembly GCA_037962975.1. Lineage (NCBI taxonomy): Eukaryota > Viridiplantae > Streptophyta > Magnoliopsida > Fabales > Fabaceae > Clitoria > Clitoria ternatea. The sequence goes on from CM075671.1 coordinate 278,287,993, forward strand.
TATCACCAACAAATTACTGTTGTCTGTTATTTATAAAAGGAGGATTAATTTCTATATTGCATATTGTTGATTTCATTCACCAAACTAACATGTCTTTTTGTTTCTGATCGGTTTTTCTAATGCTGTTTGCTGTAAATCCTGTTGGCTACTCCAAAGGTTTCTGTCTCTTTTTCCTTTTGTAGCATTTCGTCTTCATTAATGATCCCAATTTTCTAAGCTAAAATGTTTCTTATAAATCAATACAAACTAAACTTCAAAGAAATGTAAAAGTTAAATAAACCAAAAACTGCAAAAAAATAAGACATTTTCATTACATGATATTGAAATTTATATCTAAACTAATGTATCTACCTATTTGCACGGTTGTTTTTAGAAGTACTTATTGGATATTTGTATTATATTATAACATTTATAATTGATATAACTTAAAAATTACTACCTCTTTCTTTTAATATTACAACTTCTTAACTAAATTTCAGATTTTAAGAAAAGTTAGTTGATATAATTAAAGTCATTTAATTTATCTACAAATTATAGTAGTTTTCTAAAAGTACCCTCTTAATTTTATTAGTACTTACAATTTTTACTCTCTTTCTATTTAGTTAATACCCATTTCATTAATGACTAATAAGGGTATTTTGGTAAAAAAATAATTAATGCTATTAACTTTTTGATGAGGTTACTAAAGAAATATCTCAAAGGATACTTATAATAAGAGACGGAAGTAGTACTTTAATATTTTTTATTTTAGAAATATCTATTGAATCTTTATATTATTATAAATTTGTAATTAATTAATAATAATTTTAAAAATATTTTTATTTTGTATATTTAAATGAAAATAACTAAATTATCTTTTTAAAGAAAAATATTTTTGTTTTTTTACTTGTTATATTTTTATCTGTAATTAGAAATGTTCTCAAAGAATTGATATTGATGCCAATAAATAATAATTAGATAAAAAAAAATTCAAGTTGGATAACTCTAAGATTCACATTATTAACGCTGTAAAGTAAATTGTACTTAAGAATGCTATCATTTTATACAAATAATTACAGTTTTGAATTAATTTACTCATATAAGTAGAAATATATAAATCGCAATTTTATATAAAAATAAATTATAATAAAAATTTCAATTTAATGTAATAACATATAAAGGAAGTTTAATTAATTAAATAATATAATAAAAATAAAACATATGAAATCATTCAGCATAAATTATTATAATATAAAAATAATATTTTTATTTTTTTATAAATAATATGCTTATAACAACAGAAATATATATAAATTAAAAATAATACTTTTATCAAGTTTTGTTCATGTGAATTTTAATCTCACTTAATATATATTGTAACATCCTGAACTTAATTATTTGGTTAATTTTATTAATCAATAATTAAATTGGGAATGTTTGATCGATTTAAGGTGGTTTGGTTAATTTATGGAATTTATCTGGGTGTGTTTTAGGTAACCAAAAGTTACTCAATTAATTTCATAAATTAACCAATCGTGTGAAAGGACAAAATTTCCCCTAATGGTAAACTAAATCTTTTACTCTCTTCCTCACCTTCTCTCTCGCACATGTATCAGGGAATCAAGAAAAACCAATTGCTTCATTTCCCTCTTCCAACCGCGACAACCCTCTCCCTCATTCCCACCTCCATTTTGTCACTTCTTCATGTTAGGACAATGATTCAACTCTAGTTTCTCATTCTTTCTTCTCCAAGGGTAGCTTTGGCAAGCTTGGGAGCTCCAATTTCCTTGAATCCTAAGGCACCTACTCATGTTCATTTTCGGTTTCGGTTGATTCTTTGACCCCACTTCTAAATTCCTCCGATTTTATAGATTTTTAGTCGTGTGTAACCTATTTGGGTATGCAGAAAGCTTCAGGAACTGGGGTTTCTTGGTTTCACATTGCCAATGAGTTTCAGAGTAATCGAACTATAGTGTCGATTCCCATTTTCAAGATCTATTCGTAACTTCTTCACTTCTATGGCTTTAAGTCATTTTGGAACTTATCTGAAGCCATGGACAGTGTTGGGTAGCTTCAAAACCTTAATAATTTGCATGTCAAAGTTTTTTGTGTTAATCCGTAAGCTGAAATCCTTTGAATAAGTGGTTTTAGCTCCGGAATGTATATATGCTAGTGTCCAAGTCATTAAAAAAATTGATCGTTGCAATTTTAGGAATTTCAAATTCGGGAACTAGTGATCGGAAAATGTTGTAATCTTACTTTATATATCTATCACTTTATATATAGATAAAGATTTCATGTGATACGAATTAAATATTTCAATTAATAATTTTATTATTATAGTTTGTTTTGATATTTTGAAATGATTTGATTCGGCCCGCATACCGGCCTCAATCCATGACATCAGATTACCTTCAGCACGAGCAACGTGCGCCCTCGTGTGAGGTACATGATAATATTAGAGCTTCGACAGATATCCCCTCTTGATGACCAGAGTCCCTACAGGCCAGTGCCTAGCAAGCCTTATCGTTTGTTGGGGGCACATCAGTGCCAACTTGCGAAGAATGTCAGACATGTCTACACGGGTGTCAGCTTTTCTCCATAATTCGTGGATCCGTAATGACACAACGCCATGTTAGACTTAACTATCACCCTCCTCTATAAATACTCCTCATTTATGACTCATCAAGATACATGTGTGATACTGAAACTTGTTCTTAAGCTCTGTTGTAAACCATTTGGACTGACTTGAGCGTCAGAATACCCTTACAGGTGGCACCCTCATTCACCTACCAACGTAATAGGCTAGTGTAATATTTGGAGACCTAGTATAGAGACTTCTAACTTTCCATTAGACAAGGAGGAATAATATTATATCCTCATTGGATCAGTGTAACACGTGAAAGAGAATTCAGACCGAAATAAACACCAGAAATCTTTTCCCGGCATGGGAAAATTCATAATTAAAATTAATAACTTTTGTATTTTAAGAGAAAGTAAAGTATATAAATTAATAATTAAAAATTGTTAAAAAAACTTATATATATATGTGTATTATATTTCAATGACAATGTTTAACTAATCACTTAATAAATTTGTATTTAATTAAATAATTATAGTAAAATTATTTTTACCTATTTTATCATATATACTTTTATTAACTAATAATATGTAGGTAAATTATGTCAAAATATGTTAAGATGTAATGCAGTAAATCAATATGTAATAAATCAAAAAATTAATTCACGTTGAGATATACCAATCAAAGGTAAGAAAATATATATATATATATATATATATATATATATATCAAATGTTTTATATATCTATACATACATTTGTTATTACAAGTAATATTTAGTTTTATTGTAACAAGTTAGCGAAGTACTACCTCCGGTTCCAAATATAAGCAAATTTTAGTGGAATTTTTTGGTCCCTTAATATAAGCAAAATTAGACTTTCCCAATGTCATTAAATGCTTGTTTACCAAATATGTCCTCATCATATATATTTCCAAGGCCACTAATTCTTTATGTAATAAATGATACTAAGGGTATTTTAGAAAATTAAATCAAATATGTGGTAACATTAATGCAAATAACTACCTCCAACTACTATTCTTAATATGTGTAAAGTTAGGTATATTTGCTTATATTTGGAACCGGAGGTAGTAATTACATAAATGCACTTAAGAAAGTGAAGTGTAAAAATGATACAATTTATAAATAATTAAAAAAATAATCTATATTTTATAATAAAAGAGTTCATCTAGTATAGTTTGTTTTCTATTTGTATTCCACAACATAACATAAACTTTAAACACAACAAAAGACAAAAGCCTAAGTGGCTTTATGGTACATCTATGTGAGTTTGACTATGGTGTTAGGCTTGAATTCCTTATGTGCTCCTTAATTTTAATAATAACATATTTTATTCTCTTATTTCTTCTTTTAAAAATCATAATTTATTAACTAAGGCCTAGTTTAGGGTAGTCTTTATTTTTTAGTTTTTAGTTTTAAAGATGTTGCAAAAATTTCATTTAATGTCAATTACATTACATGTAAACAACAACAATGGTGATGGTGGTGTGGTGCCGTGATGGTGATAGTGGCGATAGTGGTAGTGGTGATGATGATTATGGTTAAAGGTTTAGGTTGATGGAGGTTGTGGTGGTGGTGATGGTTATAGTGGTGAGGGAGGCGATGGTAGTAGGGCAATAATGATGATGGTGGTGGTTTAGGATTTAGAATTATAGTGGTGGTGGTGCTTATAATGGTGGCAAAGGTGGCAGTAATGATGATGGTGAGGTAGTAATAGTGGTGGTGGTGATGGTGATCACAATAGTTGTTATGGTGGTGGTGGTGGTAGTGATGGTGGTAACGGTGATAATCGTGGTAGTGGTGGCGATAATGATGATGACCATGATGACTATTACGGTGGTAGTGGTGGTGATGGCAGTGGGGATGGTGATGACAAGGTATGATGATCCGGTCTGGATACCGGCCCCTAATCTTGTGACGTCAAAGTGACCTCATATAAGGAAAACCGGTGTCCTGGTTCAACATTACCACACCGGATATCCGATGTCTGGCCTTCCGTTCTCATCTCACGACCGCCCCACTTATTGTCTCTATAACGGATCATTGTTCATTTTCACAGAACATTTATATAACTGTTGGCTTCTCAGTCACAGCAAGATAAGAGCCCCTAATAACTTATCAGCGAAGATACTGTATATAGCAAAATATGTCACGTCAATGGCCTCAGAAAGCAAGTGGATGTGTCAGCAGATTATGCGGAAAAGGTGATTATCCTCTCTTCTTCCTATAGGATCGTACTCTGATAATTGACCTACCCTCCTGACACATTCTGAGTATTGAGCCACCCTGATTGACATAATGTACACGCTATCAGAGCTAGGGGACCCACCTGTATCCAACGACTCATTTTCTCACGTTCAACTATAAATAGCTCATGTCAATACACATGCAAGGTGATGTTGTTCTAACTTACACTTTACTATTACATCGCTTAAGCATTCACTGAGTTCTTACTCTCTTCTAACTTGAGCGTCGGAGAATCTTCGCAGGTGGCACCACCTTTCGCCCCCCCTACAACGCGAAACGTTAGTGTGAAAGATCTCCAGGACAACAAGACCGGCCTCTCCCACTGAGAGACCGGATTAATACACCGGATACTCACTGTTCCGGTGTGCAAACCCTAAAAACACCTATCTTCTTGTGGCTGGTCCCACACCGGATCCTAGACCCCGGTTCAGACCAGTTCAGTATGGCGGTTAGGGATAGAAATAGTTAGGCCAAGTCAGGCTTTAAAAGGCCTAAGTCTGACCTACTTCCGATTATCAAGGCCTGAGTCTGGCCTATTAGCCCGTCATAGGTTTTTTAAGGTCTATCCTTACCTATTTGAAAGTCTGACCCGTTTAAAAGTCTATTTAAATGGTTTGTTTACAATTAGGCTTTTAAAAAGCTAACAACCACCTAAAAAGTCTATCAAACTATATAAGTTGATGGGCCTAACACTGTAAACAGGCTTATTATAAAGTCCCACCATTATTTGATTTTTTTATCTCTCTTAATTAATAATTTTCACAATAAATGTTTTACAATTGCATAATATTTAATAGTTCCTGATGTTCGAAATGACCATATTTACCTATTTATAACCTTTCTATTTTTAGTTTATCAAACTTTGCAATTTAATTTCTCAAAGAGCCAAGGATGCAAACATTTTAGATCATGGAACAAACCCTAGGCGTGGGTAAACCAAAGTCAGACTATGTAAGCTAGCTCGACATAGCCTATTCTCACCTATACATACCAATTTATAGCTATATTTGTAACATCTTGAATATTTGAATTAATTATTTATGATAAAGGGAATTAATGAATAAATTATTTGAGAATTAATAGGAAATTAATTAAATAAAGTGGGAGAATTTTTATTGGAAATGAGATTGATTTAATTAATTAAGAGGGCTTGATCAAGAAATTGGGTTAAATTAAACTATAAGGGTAAATTATTAATTATTGTATGGTAGAAAGTAAACTAGGAATTATTTAGTTAAGGTTTAAGTAAAAGAAATTGTAAAAGAAAAAGAGAAATAGAATTTGAAATAAAAATAAAAATAGAAAAGGGTGGTGGAATACCAAAAATGCCCTTGTGGCTTAAAAGGAACATTGTCTTCCATTTTCTTCTAATTTCACGCAAGTTACTTTTTCCTCTCGTCACTATTCCCAGGGTCGTGTGACTTGAGTCCAAATTGAAGGCTCATTTGTTGACGGAACTTTAAATTGAATACGTTTTTGTGACCGAGAGAATGAACAGAGCACGTAGGTACCATCAATTTATCATTTCTTCTTCTTTTCTCTCAATGGCCGAACATGGGGTTGTTGTGGGGCTTTCCATTTTTGCAATTTCATGGCCTTTTATAGCATGGGAATGAATCCACTAGTGATGGGTAGTTCTTATTTCATGTATCCCTCTTTTCTCTCTAATCGAATTGGCTTGTTCATGGAAGAGGTTTCTAGTTTTCATTCTTACGACACTTTGGAGCTTGAAAATAGTGGTAGATGTAGTAGATATGAAATATTAACTGACGAAATTTTGTTTCAGCGTCATTAGGTTTGAATCGGACCTTGGAATGACATTAGGCGAAGAAGGGGATTTCAAATTGGAAGCCGTAATACATCGGGGTAAGTTTCTAAAACACTTGGAATTAATTTGAAGCTGTTTCAGTAAATTAGATTATGATTTTGGAAGCTGACAATTGATTTTACTATATGAACCCCCTTAATTTTAGATATTCTAAGGAGTTGGTGAGTTTGGTGTTTGATTCGGAGCTTCGGGAACGTGGAGTTGAGGTAAGGGAGTGTACTAGGCGTTTATATTAATGGAAATAATAGTGGAAGTTGTTTCCGGTAAGCGGGGAAAAGGATGGGATAGTTTGAACAATCTAATTTATATATATATATATATATATATATATACATATATATATATATATATGAACATGATGGTGTATGTGTATGATTGAAAATAGGTTCAAATGAATTGTGATGTTGAGAAATAAATTAAATGAAAAATTGTTACTAATTGACATAATGTGTTTTAATACTTGTACCTTGCATGGTAAGACTGATGATGTTGATAGCTAAATGCTTGATGATGTGGTAGGTGATGGTGTGATGAAAATATGATATGATGAATTTGATATTGATATATGAGGGTGAATTAAAATAGTGATGAATTATGAGCTTGGTTAATAAATTGAAATTGTTGAGCTACGATGATGAATTGAGAAATATAAATGTGGTTATTGATAAAATAGTCGTTTATGTGGCTTATTTGGATGTCCAATTGTTCTAGTGGTCGGTTGTGGCTCAATTGAGCTACCTAGTAGTCGGGAAGGACCCAGTGGTGAGGTGGGGAGCTAGGCAGAGCTCAGTGGACCAGGTAGGGCTCACGAGGTATCAGGTAGGATCCCCAGCTGACGACCAATCTTTTTAGTATTCGGATGCTAGAGAGTCGTATTATTATTATTGATTGAGAGTTAGTAGTGACATTATTTGAAATGATGAATTGATTAATTAATAGCGAGATTGTGATATGAATTGTTAATGATTCCTTGGTGAAGCTTGATGAGTTATGATAATATGAAATGAAGCAAAATTCATGTGAAGTGGGTAAATGGAATTCTTGACTATATTATGTTTTTCCTACTATATATATGTATGTATATGCACTGGCGATTATTTATATTAATTTATATAGTCAATCACTCACCTTTGCAACTGTTTTTAGTGACTGAAGATAAGAATGTTGCAGAGGTTGCAGAGACTAATGCTCGGTGTGTAGGAAGCAATGCCAAGGAAGGAAATTTTGATGATGGGTGTATATGTGTAGTTATATGTATGTATATAGTATATTTTGATCTGTTGGGTACCATGTTGATGGTTTTGTAAATATATGTGATATGATGACCGTTAATGATGATTTATGCTTGGTGCTGGCATAGTGATGATTATGATGATGAATGCATGAGATGATGTCCAGGTTATTCTTCATTGTGGTTTGGCATTGAGCCATTGATTGTGGATATATGCTAAATGGGCAGGTTATGTTTTCGATTATTTATGACATTGAGCCTTGATTGTTATGCGTGATAAAGATGGGCAAGTTATTGTGATAATGTTGAACTTGTGAATAGGTTGTGTATGTGTACATATATTGTGAATCAAATGGCATGGAGGTCATGCGAGGTGATGCTATAGTTGATCATGTGAAAATGGGTGAAAATGGTGACTTTAGCCATCTAAGAGGGTGAAGTGAAGTTCTGATGGGATCCAAAATCCCCAAAGGGCACCAATAAGTCCTTAGGCATATTTATGATATGTGTGTGTGTGAAGAAAATGGTAATTGCATTGCATTTGAATAGGTTTAGGTTATAGAGTTGTTAGAAATTGACTAAATTACATTTTTGGGCATATCTTGGTTGTATGGAGGAATTTTTGAGTACGGACTGCGCCAATAGGTCCGGAATAAGGTAAATATAATGCCCATGAAGTTTCGTAGCAATCGAAATTGAAACGGGCATGTTAGTTAGGGCTGAAGTTGGTTAAAATGCCAAAATATGCATAATACTGTAGGTGTGTTGTTTGGTAATCGATTACCAGAGAGCTGCATAGGTTAGTGATCGATTAGTAGCTCTGGTGTAATCGATTACATTGTGTAATCGATTATATGTTTCCTGTAATCAATTACCAAAGCTAAAGTTTGAGGTTTTGGGTTGTTTTAATGACGTAGCCCTTAGATTCCTATTGTTTATTGATGAGAAAATTTAAAAAGTGAAAATTTAACTCTAATTTTACCAGACCCGGAAATAAATTTTGGGAATCGATAAAGAGATGTTACAATATTTAATGAATGTAAGCTTTTAAGTATATTGTGAACTAAACTTTTTTTAAAAAAGACAAATTGAAGTTAAAAAAAATATAGGCTTATATCAAGTATAAGTTGAATTCTTTCATATAATGCTTAGTCGTTCAATTTACTTTCACCATACTTTTAGTCTCTTTTGTATTATCCTTTTCAACTATTTCATAAAAAATTAAAAATAACTTAATTTAGTTAATAATATTAAATTTGTTAATGATGATTTTTAAGCTTTCATGATTCATTTAATAATAATAATAATAAAAGAGAGAAGTTTACTTCTCATGCTTTTTTATCAAATGAGAGAAATTAAGTCTAATTAATAAGGTAATAAAAATACATATCATATACCGGTAATGGTGATTGGTGGATAATATATAGCTTAAATAAGTTTTTAAACTGTGATTATTACTGAATTTTAGTTTTAATTTGTAGATTTTCACCCCTCATTTAAAATAAATTGTAATTTTATTATGCTAAAATTATATATAAGCAGTAATATATATATAATTTTAAAAAATAAATAAATAAACCACAATCTCATTCCATTATAACCAACACCAACACCAACACCACCACCCCTAAACCCCCACAACAAAATGAGAATCAGAGCACGTTTGGAGGTTGTTCTGAACGGAGAAAACCTCCGTTAATCAGTAGGAACTTTTTGATCCCACAGGTCAACGAAGTTTTAATTGTCTCGAACGGCGTGAAGAATTATTATCAACTTTTAAATTTTTCACTTCAACTCAACTCCGTTTTTCCAACTGCAAACCAAACACCCCCTCAATATCTCATAAAAAGAAAGAAAGAAAGAATACGGGATAGAAGATTCAGAGGCATGGTAATTTTTTTTTTTCCCGTAACTCCTTTTTTCCTTATCCACTGTTTTTATAAACTTTATATGCAGTTGTAAGATCTGGATATTGTATTTACATATTCAAATATTAAAATCTGAATAGTCCACTGGGGTGTAAGGAGAAATAGCCTAGAGGCATTTCTCTTTCAAAAATATAAATGGGCTCCCAAACAGGCATTCGTTTCCATAGTTTGGGCCTATAATCTTTTGCCTTTTCAATTATAGACAATTTCTTCTCATGATTCATAATCATGAAAAAACAATAAGAGAAAGATCGATTAAACAAGAGTCATGCTAGATTTTGCACTGAACAAATGAAAAGAGAATAAGGCAACATGCTAGCATGTCATCTATGTTCTATTTTGTGCGTCCCACGTTGTCCCAACCTAATAACATGATCACAATATCAAAGTCTTCCTCTCTGTATATAAACACACAACAATATTAGAAGCATTACCAATTTGGGTATCTTTGAGATTAATAAGTAATAACACAAAAAATAGTGGACATGTCAAACTCTTTCTTCCCATTGGTTCTTCTTATGGTTCTTTGCACCATTTTTTCAACCTCAGCTCAACCTCAAGAAAACCCTTCCACCACAGGTGATGCTGTCTTTACACTCCAAGTACCAACATTAGATGAAACCACCTTGGATAATCTCCTATCCTTTGGCTACTACCGTAAAAGTTGTCCCAAATTCGAATCCATCCTTCACAACAAAGTCAAAGAATGGATTCAAAAAGACTACACTTTAGCACCTAGTCTCTTGAGGCTGCACTTCCATGATTGCTCTGTCAGGGTAAATAATTAAGTACTACTCACTATATATGCATATGTCTGTCATAGATTTTGTTACAATTAGTTTTGTAATAATTTTGTTTAAAAGTTATTTTGTATCCAAAAATTTTAAATTGGAATCAATTGAGAGTTGATTCAGGTGGTATGTTTGATTATCATTAAATAATATCTCATATTCGAATATGATATGAATATTTCTAGTTTCAACAAGATTCTTTTTTAGTATAAAATATTTAAAGTAAAAAAGAAATTGTAAAGTGGGTTCTTAATTTTATTTGAATGATAAAGAGTATACAATGTTATATTTGGTGGGTTTTACTTCTCTAGCAAAAAAAAGTTGGTAAAAAATGTGTCTTTGTTCTCCAAATGTGGGTTATGTTTGATTTTGCACTATACTCATATGGACTATGGTATTCATATAGGGATGTGATGGGTCGATTCTGTTGAAGCATGATGGAAGTGAGAGGACAGCAGAGGCAAGCAAGACACTGAGAGGGTTTGAAGTGGTGGATGATATCAAGGCAGAGCTTGAGAAGCAATGTCCCAACACAGTGTCCTGTGCTGACATTCTAACTGCTGCTGCAAGGGATGCCACTGTTGAGCTAGGTGGACCTTATTGGGCTGTCCCTTATGGAAGGAAAGACGGCAAGATGTCCATTGCTAAGGAAGCTGACATGGTTCCTATGGGCCATGAAAACATAACTTCCTTGATTGAGTTTTTCCAATCCAGGGGCATGACTGTGCTTGATTTGGTTGTTCTCTCAGGTAAATACATTAAATGAAGCATACACAATTACACACACAAGTGGATGTATCTAGTGAGAGGTAAATTTTGACTCCACAACCATATATAAGATTAGAAGTTATTCAATGATCATATGATTTTATAGTATAAATTAAACTAGCATAGTTGATGTGCAATATTATCCATTTTAATTACTTAAAATGTTCCACTTCATTTGTTGCTATACATGTGTGTGATGATTGTGTTCAGGGGCTCATACTATTGGAAGGACTTCATGTGGGTCCATTCAATATAGGCTGTACAACTACAAAGGAACAGGGAAACCAGATCCAACCATAGATTCCAAGTATGTTAATTTTTTGCAAAGGAAGTGTAGATGGGCTTCTGAGTATGTGGATCTTGATGCTACAACACCAAAGACCTTTGACAATGTGTATTATATTAATCTTAAAAAGAAAATGGGATTGTTATCAACTGATCAGTTGCTATATTCTGATCCAAGGACTTCTCCTCTTGTCTCTGCATTGACTGCAGCACCTTCTGTTTTTGAGCACCAGTTTGCAGTGTCTATGGGAAAGCTTGGCATTGTCGAAGTTCTCACTGGCGAAGATGAAGGAGAAATCAGGACCAACTGCAATTTTGTCAACGCCTATTGATTTATTATGTGCTAATGATTTTTAATTTGTAATTCGAACTTGTTACCCCATTTTTTTTTCTTTCCTGCATATTCATACTTTTGAAATCGTTACATCAATTTACACATTTGTTTTATATCTTCTTTCCTTATTTACTATGATGTTTGCATGTTTTTAAATTGAATTTAAGTAAGATGCACCGTAGTATTGTCACATTATCAGAATTCAATATAACAATACATACTAAAGGCAAAAAATTGTACCTGAATTTGTAGCTCAATTGATAATATAAAATCAAAGTAATCTTAAGTTCAATTCATTCTATACACTTTCCACAACGGAGTCAAAAGTCATTATACAAAGCATTTAAGAAAAGAGAAGGATAAATGTAAAGTATCGAATCCAACTAAATACTAAGCACCCCAAATGATCTGCTGTTTTTTTTTTTTTTGGGTAACTTTAACATGTGTTGTTTTATGGTAACTAAATGTTCGTCTTTTTTTTTCAAATGTTTTCTCTCAAGTATTTCAAAGTTGTAAGTTTAGAAATTAATCTTTAATCTTAAATAATAAGTAATTAATTTAATAAATTACTCCATTTACATGTGAACTAAAGATTAAATTCTAATTATATCGAGACAAAGTGCTGTTAAATTTCTGTTATATTAACTTGTGGTTGAAAAAAAATATAATTGCATATATAATAGAAGATAGATAAAGTATATATATGGATGATTAATCAATGCCTTTATTCGCCAATAATTGATATTCGTGTTAGACCAAAGATTTAAAATGATGAATGAATGAATGGCTTTAATAATAATGATTTTGGGTTCACTTTTGGGTTTAAGGGGTCTCGTCATCTCTTTATTTTGTTAGGAAGACTCAAACCAAATGCTTTGTAAGTATCGCTAGAGAATGTTTGTCAAATCAAAAAGATAGCAAAACATGCTTTGACAAAAGCAATCAAAGTGCTTTCACAGCTTTCCTTTCACCCACTGTTTTGTTTTTTGTCATTTTGGCTTCCTTTTTTCATTATTAATTTATTGTTTAAAAAAACTAATTACATTTTCATTTAATTATAAATTATCTCATTTAATTATAAATTATCATGTAAAAAAATTATTTGTACAATAATCAGATTAACCTTTATATTTAATATTTTTCCAGTCTTTTTTATAAGATTGTTTTTTAAAGTTTTTCTTAGTTGTTTTTATAAGAACTTTCAATTTAAGTTAAATTTCTATTCCAATTCTCAATTTTTTTTTCAAAATCGTCTTTAACTTTTTTAAATGTTTCATTTTGATACTTCCAAAAAAAATTACTAAGGTAATTAAACACTAGATTAACAAACAAGTATTTTACCATTCAACCACATGTTTAATCAATACATAAATGCCAATGGTTAATAATACATCATAATTTTTCATGTGTTTTTATTGTAACTTCTAACACAATATGAAATATATTAAATACACTTTAAATATATCAAGTATATTTAATAATATATTAAAATAGTAAACATATGCAAATATTTTTAACATGTAATACTGTTCAATGTATTTTATTTATATATTTTTTAAAAAAATTAAAGAATAAATATATTAAATATATGTTTTAAAATATATTTAATGAGTGGAAAAAGGGGTTTTAAGCACGGTTCTTTTGGACCTTTAAGCACGGTTCCAGAACCGTGCTTGTTGCCACCGTGCTTATAGATAGAGACTTTTAAGCACGGTTATGAACCGTGTTCGTAAGTAGCTTTTAAGCCGTGCTCGTAGGTCACAGGAAGGTTCGAGACAAACGTAAACCCGCTTTCGAATTTCTGTGCTTGTTCTTTGCTTAAGCTTCCATGGCAAGTTGTGTCCTCGCCGGTGCAACTGAAGGTTCTGGTCTCTTTGAATTCCTTTGTTGCATATCTCACACATGAACCTGTTTGTTGCCATTAGTGTTGTTGGTGATAGAGCTATAACTTCAGCACTTGGATCTGCATCACATACGCGAGCGAGTGAGTGCCAAACACTTGTTTTCCTAACAAAACAAAGTAAATAAAACTAACAAAATAAAACAAAAGAAATGGGGGAGCAATTACTAACTCATTCTCATTTTCCAAATACCACTAATATTGCATCAACTAAAAATATTTCTAACCAAGATAACCATAGGAGGAAAATGAGTTTTAGAAAGAACCTGAAGAAGCGTGTAAAGAAGCAGCGCTGCTGGAGGGAGAGAGGGAGGAGAAAGAGAACACAGTGAAATGGAGGTAATGGAGGGAGGAGGAAGAAGAAGAGATAATGGAGGGAAATGAAAATAAAGCGTGAACGAGTTTCGAGACAAGGACCCTATAAGCACGGTTCCCCTCAAAACCGTGTTAATAGCTCCATTATTTTACTTTAAGCACGGGTCCCTTGACAACCGTGTTCGTAGCTTGACGTTTAAGCACGGTTCCCCTTAACCGTGTTCGTAGGCTTTTTTTAAAAAAATTTCACAACCTTTAAGTACGGTTAACATCAACCGTCTTTATAAGTCTTTTAGAAAAAAATTTTAAAAAAATTTTACCAGTCTTTAAGCACGGTCCACTAGTAACCGTGCTCATAGATGGTTTTTTAGGACGGTTGCCAGTCAACCGTCCTCGTATGTAACTTCAAAAATTACAAAAATGCCACCGCCTTTTTTTTAAACACGGTTTTGACATAACCGTGCTCGTATCCTGTCCTCGTAGCCATTTTCTGCACTAGTAGCAATTAAAAACAACAATTAACAACATGTGAAAAACTATATAATTAAAAGTTGATGCTTATGTATTGTTTGAAATATGTGGTATAATGGTAAAGTGTGTTGTTTATAATTTTGATATGAGACTAATTTGACATAGACATGAAAGTTATAGCCAATTGAAATAATGATTTAGTCTTCAATTTCTAATAAGTGTTTGTTAGTTTTTCATCTTATATTTATTAATTAAACTTTCTCTTTCTTGATATAAATGAAATATGAAAAATTTATGTTTATTTCTTTATAAATATTAAGGGTAATTTTAAAAATATAATAGAAATGGTTGAGAAATTTAATGCTTTTGACTATAATAATTAGATGTTTTTAATTTACATGAAGTTAAGGAATTTTTTCCATGTGAAATTAAGTAATAGAAAAGAAGGAATCCATAATCCAAACCGTGTACGCACTAAGCGGCAAGAGATTAGTCAAATGATTTGCTCTATTCACATGAGTTAGGAATTGAACTTAGGACCACATGTTTAAGGAACGAGACATTAAACCAAAACGTCAATTATGTTAGTTAAATATTTGATAGTATTAATATAAATAACTATCCAATTATTATTTTTAATAGGTGTGAAAGTATAATTACTTTTACTTATATTTAAAATCAAATATAACATATTCTTAAATTCTCTTTTAAATAAGGCAATAATTTCTTTGAATTATTTTCTAAGAAAATATTAATTTCTCCGATCTAGATTCAGAGAAAGTACCACCAACTTTTATCTCTTTTCAAAGAAGAAGGTACTAATAATTTGAAATTATTTTCAAAGAATGTTCTAATTTATTTGAAGTGACTTAGAAGAAAGTTGTTATATCTTTAGATATTATGACTTAAAAGAAAATACTAATATCTTTAGATATGTATTTAATGTAAGATATTAAGTAGTGGTTTGGATTCAAAAATGTTTTATGTTTTTATTTTTTATTTTAATTACAAAATTGTCATTTGTTTCCTGTTTTAAATTTTTGTACAGGAAAAAAAATAGAAACGAAAAATAAAAATAGGAAATAAAAAATTATTTTTAGTGTTTATGATAATATGTCATACTTAAGTTATACAAAAGATATCAAATTATATATATATATATATATATATATATATATATATATATATATATATACGACGATATATCATATGAGAAAAACTTTTTTAGGTGAGAGTGAGAGGAATAAATCTAAACCGTTAGATCTTATCATAAATGATCGAAATTAAAAATCTGTTAATCATAATCATCCATAAGAGACATTCCCTATATATATATATATATATATATATATACTCATGCACGGTTTTGAATGAGAGAAAGAAGTGAGAGATCCTCTTTTCGACTCTGACTCTCCCACTCCAGTCGTTGCTTTCTTTATGTTACTTCGAAAGTAGTTGCTTCAGCTTTAGCCATTAACGAGTAATTCTAATGTGGGCGGATTTAGTCAGGGGTATATATATATATAGACACATACACTCATTAAAAACTTATTATTATGCATCCCTTCCGTGCACTTTTCTACCGATGGACATGCATATCTAGATTTAATTAGCAATATTTTGCAACCAAAGGAATGGGATGAATAATATTCCTATCAAAAGCATGTAACATTTTGCATTTTACTTTTCTAAATGAGCTTCACTTTTTGCCTTCTTTTTTATGCATGTATTACTTTTCTACTCTCCTTTTGGGCTTTCCTACTATATATCCTTTCTGCATTTATTAGACAAATGCGCAACAAAAATTAATCACATACTTCTCAATGATAGTGCTTATAATAATTTCATGGATGGCATCCGTTAATTTCTTTGCTTGTAATTCACCATAGAGATAGAGATTACATTTCTATCTGAATCTGGAGAGTGATGCCCCCACTGAGTTAACTTAGAGTTTTTCTTAATATTTTAAGTAATACATACTCAGTCTGTAATTCCTTCATCTGTCCTTGATCACAACTATTATTTATTGGGGGCAGTTATATTTGAGCAAAAAATATGTACATCATATTGAAACTGTTCTCCTAATGAGAATTTTTTTAATTTATAAGACTTAAACTTGGTTATTTTTTTAACTTTTGATGGTACTTGTGCTTTTCCTAATAATTCAAAAAAACAGTGTGTAGGGGCTCTCTCTGGTCCTCTTCAAAAGTAGCCAGGGTCGCTCCGTGTCTGAAGATGGTGATTCCTTAGTTTCTCTCTTGTGTGGTGGGGAAATGAGAATTTGAACTAGTTATTATTATTTGTTACTTAATTTTCGTATCACAAACTTTTTTCTTGTATACTATACTTGTTTATACAATCCAATTAGTAATCCATCAGTGATCCACTAACCTGAATTCTCTCAACTCAATTGAGTCAATCTTTACTTTATTTTTAAAAAAGGAAGAGGTAAAAAATAAACTGGCTCATCAACCATCACCTAAACAAAACAGACCTAGTTTTTTTTTGTCTGTTTCCTAATTCTAGCTCAATAAGACCTGTGTTTAAATAGACCTATATGTTTTTAAGGGATACCATTATTTGTAACAGTGACCAGACTCATAGGTTGATGGTAACCATTTATTTGCTAGTACATAACTTCTATTTTGTATCTTTTCATGGCCATGTTCAATACACAGAACATATTGATAAAGCTATGTACCTAACAGTCAATTGACACTCCGCCAAAGAAAAGGTTCACCAATCTCCGCTTTCCTCTTTTCATATTTCAGCTCCCTCTCTCTTTCTCTGAGTTGAACTTCTTTATCATTATAATACAGTAAACCCTACAACTATATTTCCTATCAGTATAACACTCATCATTTTCCTTGTCATTTCCATCTCCAAAAAAATTCACACACGCACAGCACACACTCTCAACCCTGTCCCTTTCAATTCTCAACCCTT
This sequence comes from Clitoria ternatea, assembly GCA_037962975.1. Classification (NCBI taxonomy): domain Eukaryota; kingdom Viridiplantae; phylum Streptophyta; class Magnoliopsida; order Fabales; family Fabaceae; genus Clitoria; species Clitoria ternatea. Next base: position 278,305,616 of record CM075671.1, read on the forward strand.
GTCCCTTTCAATTTGTTGATTAGATTGTGAACCTATTAATTTAGCTACTCACGCTTCTTGGATGATTTTTATAGGGCACTTGGTTTTGCATGGCTGGTGATGCAGCAAAACTTCCCTCTACAACTTGCATCATGACCCTCTTCTTCTCTTTGATCTTAGCCTTTCACTTCACTATTGCTGTCCCAGAACGTAGCTTCTCCACTTTAACTTCAACAAAAGATGGTGCCAATAAAAGCAACACCATGGTGGTAGTAACTGCTTCAGCAAGAGATCAAGAAAGTGCAACACAAAATCCCAAGACAGAAGATATCACACCAAAGCAAACCCATGTTCCTGATCTAGTACAGGGTGGTCCTAATAAGGGAAGAAGACCCTCTAAAGCTCCATTGAGATGGAAAAACAGGATCTTTAATGCTAGTGAGCATGAAGTGCCTAGTGGTCCAAACCCCATTTCAAACAGGTAAATATTATTCAATATTAGTATCAGGGTATATAGAACCCGTCAAAATAAATATTAATTACCAACCTAGCTAGAGAGGTTCATGGTTTTCAGGTTCTTTAATTATATATGTTGTCTTCCCAGTTATATATGGTGTATTATCATTATAATATTTTGTTGTTCATTTTTGTCCTGTAAGAATTGATTTGGAGTGCTAGCTAGCTAGGGATTCAAAACATGTAGTTTTGATATGTGAATGTGAGTGCAGTTCTGTTCATATTATTGTCATGAAACTGAACCACACGTACCAATCATTTAAACATGAGGATATGTGTACATGAGATTCTATTATTTCTAGTCATCATTGCGTTGGTATATCAGTATATGTATGCATATACACGGTTGCTTCTTTTCTTAATGGTCATCATATTTTTCTTCTTTACTCTCATAAATAAATATGCATTCCTCTTTACTATCATTTTCAAATTATTAATTTTTCAGTTTTTCACCAATTTGCATCCAATTTTACACTTAGTGTGGATAATCTGATCACTAGTCTTGATAAGGCGGAATTACCAGATTTATTAATTGTATATGACGTACAAACTAGATCATGTGACGCCTATATAACTCTATTCTTTTTTATTTAAAAGTTGGAAGTTAATAATTAATTATTAGTTTTGTTAGTAAAGATAAGTCCAACTTAGTGATTTTCTTTCTCTCTTTCTGAAACTTTTATTATTAAACCGCATATTCTCAATCCTATTAAGCATCCAATTTCCTCAAAAGACATTGAGGTACAATTTGATAACTGAAAAATTTAACAGCAAATTTTTTTTTGAGTGACTGGTGATTTGAGGTATCAAAATAATATCTTCTAAAAAGAAAATATTAACTTAACAGGAAGGCTATATTTTTTACTTCTTATTTGAAAAAGGGCATCAAACCTTTTTCCTATTTTTGTTCTAAAGATGTCTTATGGACGTAAACAAAAAATTTTGACAGACAAATGGAACTCTCAGCACGTAAATAAAGTTCCCAACATAAATAAGGAAATATATACTAGTTAAGTCATCTTGTACTAATTACAAAATTCATCTACCTACGTAGGTACGTAATGATCCAAAGTATAAAAAATGGACATGATGATTCAAGTTGCAATGGAGGTTTCGGGGTGCTTTTTTGTTTACCAGAGGTTGCTTATTGCACACAAAAATGAGAGAGAAAAAAAGGAATTGGGGTTTAAAAAAAAAAAGTTGTGCAGAAACATCTCATCCACCATAGTTTTGCGTGAAAAAGTTACACGGATTTGGCATTCAAAACAGTGTTTGAAGGGTCAATTTATTTCATCCTCAATTTCCCAAAATATCCTCATCACTTTCCCTACTCTCCTATAGTATCCTTTGTCCCTTTCCTTTAAAACTGAAACAAATTAGAGACTGACTCAATTTTAAATGCATATATCTAGTGTCTCTTTCTTCTTGTTAGCACCCTCTTGTTTGTTTTATCACATGAAACTGCCAAACTGATTTGGACTAATTATTGGGTCCTTTTTCCTTGCCTTGCTTTGCTTCTATGGATGTTTATTGAATTTTGGGAAGCTCTATTGGATCATGATTTCAAATTTTGGGATATAGCTACAAAGATTCCATGTGTTAATCATCATAAATTATCTTTTAGCATTTTATGGAATGAAAACATTCACACTCCAAACATTATGTGTACCACTTACTAAATTAATTTTAACTTTAATTGATTTTAGGCACACCCAGATAAATTCAATTAACATTTAGCACCGCATCACGTCCCATCCCATTCCATAACTTTTGTTTCATGTTAAAATAATGAAAATGTAGGTTCATGTTAAGACAATTAACCATGTTAAAAGAGAGGTAGGTAGGCAATGGGACATGATTTTGCCTTCACTTTTGTTTTCAAGGGTCTTGTCGCTTTAGTTTGATCACACTCAATTTAATCAACAAATTAAAAATGAGTTTTGGTGAATCCAATTAAAGAAAGAAGTGTGGTATTGTTACTGTGAAGAGTCAAGTGTAGAAAGAGGCATGGCTACTTGGCTAGAGAATGTTTGTCAAAACAAAAAGATATAAAAAGAACTGCTATCTTGCTTTGACAAAAGCAATCAAAGTGCCTTGACAGCTTTCCTTTTCACGACTGTTTCCTTTATACGGTTACTCAGATTTCCTTCGTTCAAGATTTTTATTATTATTTTTTCTTTTCCTTATTTACTTACAGACAAACACAGCAAGCAAGAGCTATCAAATTAGTCCAAGTGTCACTTTTTAATATAAATTTAACAAATCTAATCATTGAATAAAATGATATCAATATAATCACCATGCATGTCAAATTTTTAAAGTTAGTCACCCTTAAATATGATGAGCAGATAAATATTAGGGGAGGTATGTATAAATGATCAGAGTACCCAATGCCACTGTTATGAATCAGCATAAATTAGGGGAGGCTTATGTGAAATCTAAAAACAGGAGGGTTACTTCTTTTAATTTCATCAAACTTCTGGGAGTGTGATAATTATGCATGTAATGTCAAATGAGAACTTTTCTCATTTAAAATTATGAGAACAATAAATATTGATTATATATCTATACATAATAGGTCAAGATTCCTTAAAAATATCATGTTCATTTATATTTTAATCTTCACCTAATTAATTATTTCACATATTAGCAAAATGGCACAGCCGCTATAAGGGGGAGTAGAGTGAATAATCATTCAAGCCCCCATTTAAGGGGCTCTCTGTAATTTTTTTAATAGTTTTTGTTGTTATTGGCCAGTTAAAAAAAAGGTCAACATTAATATTATTTATATCATAGAAAAATATATTACAGGATAAATAAATAGCATAGGATGGGATAAGGGGAAGATAAACTCTCATGTTTAGTGTTTTATGTACACACCGAGATAAAATATAAAAATTATTATTATTATATAAAATAATATGAATATTAAAATAATAATTATTATAATAAAATAATAGAAATAATACTAATAATATTATTATCATTACAATATATATTTGTTTTTAATAGCCCTGCTCTATTTGTAACTTGGGACCTGAAAAATGTCTGAAGCGGCTCTCCAAAATGGCATGATGTTTTTACACAATGTATGGTGTGAGTATATGCATGAGTAAAGTCTCAGATTAATCCTTAACTTTGCAAGGATCATGTAGTGCAACTTAGCGTACTAAAATAGACAATTTAGTCCTTAACTTAAAATTTCATCATGCAACTTGTAGAATCTCATACTTAGAGTTATTCTTAAGTTTGTTACTCTATTTTTCTTTCCCTGACTTAAGTTTACAAACACAACAGAATCATATAGTGCCTAAATCTCTCACCCGGACTTAATGCTTTTTGCATGCTATACAGAAAAGAAGATGAAAGAAAATTTATTTGAATTGTCTTTCTTTATTCCATTAACCAATGATGTATTTGTAGTACAAAAGTAACAAACTTAAAGCAACTTTCTAACAACCCAAACAACCTCTAATAGACTTAACAGTCTTTAACAAACTTAACAAACTAATTCTGAATAAATACTCAACATTACCTCTTAATTCATAATTCATTCTTTAGAACTAAACTCCAAAGTAAGTCTCTACACCTTTTAAATTTGTCTGGCTTTAGAGGTTTTGTTAGAATATCTACAATCTGCAACTCAGACTTGCAGAACTCTAGCTTCAGCTCTTTCTTCTCAACTTTGTCTCTGAGGAAATGATATCTGCTATCAATGTGCTTACTCCTTCCATGAGCAAAAGGATGATTTGTTAAGCCTTGTAGACTTATTATCCACCCCTAACAACATCGATGTATTAGACCTTAAACTTAGCTCCAACAACAACTTCCTCATCCACAGACCTTGACAGGAATTTATTCAGCTTCGAATGTTGAAAGTGGTACTACATCTTGCTTTTTCGAGCACCATGAAATGGGAGCCTTCCCCACCATAAAAACATATCCTGTAGTACTTTTCCTGTCTACAGTATCACCATTCTAGTTTGAGTCTGTATATCCCACCAAGTCTATGTCAACGTTCATCCTCTCAGGTCTGAATAGGAGGCCATGGTCCAAGGTTCCTTTTAGATACCTCAGAATTCTCTTGGCTGCTAGAAAGTGTGACGTCTTAGGTTCATGCATAAACCTACTCACCAGTCCAATTCCAAAAGATACATCAGGTCTATTATGACAAATGTACCTTAGGGAACCAACTAATTGCCTGAACAGAGTTGGATCAACTGGTTGTCCTTATTTATCTTTATTAATCATAATCTCAGCTTCAATAGGGGTTGATGTTGGATTACAGTCCAACATATTGAATTTTTCAGTACATTAGTAACAAACTTCATCTGATGTATAAATAGACCCTACTCAGTTCTGAAAGATTGAATTCCTAGAAAATAAGTGAGTTCACCCAAGTCTGACATCTCAAACTTGTGTCTTATCCATTTCTTGACCTTCTCAATTTCCTTTTCTTGGCTGCCTGTAACAATCATGTCATCAATATACAGGTAGATTAGGAGTAACTCACCATTCTTCAGTCTTTCAACATAGATTCCGTATTCTTTTTTGCACTTATGGAATCCTTCATCTTGCATAAATCCATCAATCCTCATGCTTTAAGCTCTAGGAGCTTGTCTTAGCCCATACAGAGCTTTCCTAAGTTTGTACACCTTGTTCCCTCCAACTTTAAAACCATGTGGTTGACTCACATACACTTCTTCTTTTGGTGGTGCATTTAAGAACGCAGACTTAACATCCATTTGATATATCTTTCAACTAAAATACAGTTTCAATTCTAGCTACTGGTGCATATATTTCATTGAAATCAATTCCAGGTTTCTGCAGGAAACCTTTGGCTACAACTCTGGCCTTGTACCTTGAAACCTCCCCATCTGGCTTCCTTTTCAGTTTGAAAATTCATTTAACTACTATAGCCTTCTTATCAAAAGGAAGTCTGACCAACTCCTAGGTCTGGTTCCTTTCAATTGATGTTAATTCTTCCTCCATAGCATCACAACAATGCTTATCCTTCACTACTTCCTCAAATGAAATTGGTTCTTCTTCTGCCATTAATGCCATATGCATTAATTCTCCATCAGTTACAACTTCAGAGTCTTTCCAGACTCGGTAACCTTCAAGTTTGGAAGATGTCTTCACATTTCTTTTGGGTTTATTCCCAACTATTCTTGAATTTCCTTCTCTACTTATGTTCTCTGTTTCTCCATCTAGGTCTAGGTCTGTTGTATTTTTGACTTCATCATTCTCCTCACTGATGGTGTTAGTTAACTCTATTACTGATTCGTAAGTCTATTTAGGAATCCGTTTCTCTTATTTCCAATTCCAACATCTTCTTTCATCAAACTTAACGTCTCTACTAATAAACTTTGTGATGGGTTCAATTAGTCTGTATGCACCTGTTGGATGATAGCCAACATTATTAGCTCTTCTCCTCTATCATCTAACTTCTTCCTCTTCTCTTCAGGAATATGCCTCCAACAGACTGAACCAAAGATTGTCAAATATGGCCTTTTCCCAGACCAAACTTCCTCAGGTGTCACTCCCTTCAATCTCTTTGCAAGGCTTTTATTCAAAATGTATGTTATTGTGATAGCATTCTCTCCCCAAAATTCTTTAGGCATTGATTTGGTCTTCAACATACTTTTGACCATGTTTATCATTGTTCTGTTCATCCTTTCTGCAACATCATTATGTTGTGGTGTATAAGGAGAAATAATTTAATGAGTAATTCCTTCTTCATCACAGAAAGATGAAAACTAATTTGAAGTATACTATCCTCTTCCATCAGTTCTTAATCTTTAAACTTTCTCAGTCTGTCTCTCTGTTTTGGCCTTGAATTTTCTGAACACTTCAAATACTTCAGACTTTTTCTTGATTAGGACAACCAGACTTTCCTTCTAAAGTCATCTATGAAGGACAGAAAATACTTATTTCTACATGTAGATTCCACTTCTAGAGGGCTACAAACATCAGAACGCAAAACTTTAAGTAAATCAGCAGACCTTGTAGGAATATAAGTCTGAAACGATTTTCTGGTCTGTTTACTAGATTTGCACTCACTACATAACTCCTTATGCTCCTGTATTTTGGGAAGACTAGTAACCATAATCTTTTCACTCACAAGACGCAGACTTTTAAAGTTCAAGTGTCCATACCTCTAATGCCACAACCAACTCTCATTATTAGAAATAGTACTTAGACACATGGGATGCACATTTATGTTTATCTTAAAGGTCCGGCTTTTAGACATGGGAGCCTTTAAAATAAGTCTTTTTCCAGCATATACCTTCAACATTTTGTCATGCATGTTCATTGAGTAGCCCTTCTCAAGTAACTGACCCAGACTCGGCAAATTACTCTTCAAACCAGGAACGTACAACACATTAGTTATGCACGAAGACTTACCATTCTTCATGCTTATCACCACATCACCCATTCTTTCTGTATTGATAAAGTTTCTATCAGCAAATTTTATGTTGCTCTTAACAGACCCATCAAGTCTGTTGAACCAGTCCTTATGTCTTGTCATATAGTTTGAACAACCAGTATCTAGAAACCATAAGTCTGTCTTCACGTCTCCTATGTTGGTTGTCGTCATCAAAAGTACATGATCTTCATCTGAATTATCCTCTTTTGCCAATTTTACTTTATCTTTCCTTTTGATTAAGTCTTTTCCAGTTGCACGTTCTTTAGCAAAATGCCCCTAGCCTTTACACGCATAACACTGGATCTTCTTTTTGTCAAATTTCTTTTTGCCATGTAAGTTTCCTTGAGTCTATTATGGTTTTAGTGACATTTATTTCTTGATCTCCAAGATTCTGTTTCCCTTTCCACTTCTGCTTTCCTTTTCCTTTCTTCTTCAATTATGCTTGTAGAGCATGCTCAGCTGATGTAATCTTCCTCACTTTAAGCCTCTGCTCAAATGCTTCAAGAGTGCCTTGCAGTTCTTCAACCTTCATGTTTTCTATGTCTCTTGTCTCTTCAAGGGCCACCACTATATGATCAAACTTGGGCAACAAGGTGCAAAGAATCTTTTCTACAATTCCAAGATTACTCAACTTATCTCCATAGTTCTTCATCTGGTTGGTTAAGGATTACAGTTCGTTGAAATAATCAGCCACAGACTCTTATTCTTCCATTTACATCCATTCTAATTTTTCTCTTCGAGGTGTTTAACTTCACCTTGAGTTTGTCAACTCCTCCATAACTCTTTTCTAAAATGTCCCACGCTTTTTTCACAGTCTCAACACCAGTAATTTTTTCAAAATTAACCAAGTCAACACACTAATGAATTAGAAAAAGAGCCTTATAGTCTTTCTTTTTCATTTCGCAAAGAGTCTTTTCCCTCTGCTTGGTTTGTAAATTTTTCTGGGTATCTATTCTTGACCACATCCATCACTTCATGATAGGGGTGCTCATAACCCACCTAACCGATAGGTATCTGTAAAATCCAAACCGAATAATGAGGTATTGGGTGGATAAAAATGGGTCACGGTTGAAAACATATAAAAATATGGTTAAGTACGGTTAAATTTGGACGGTTCTGGGTCTGAAAATTTTGAACCACAATTAACCAAACCCGACCGATTATTTAATAATAAATCCTACAATTAAATTTTGAATGAATGGTTGTGATGCATGGAACTTGTGTTTTCTCTTTTTGAATGGATGGTTAAAATGGAAAACACATAGATTAAACAATTCCATTTAATGCACCAATTAGTAATTTTTAATTTCATTTCTCACGGTTTCTCACCCACCCTCTAACATTTCTTTCCTTCTCTCATTCCACTCTCCAGTCTATCTGCACTGCTCTGCTCCATAAATTCTGCAGCTTCTTCTCCAAAGAAAACAACGACGCAGTACATTTCTCTTCCCTCTCCAAAGAAAATAACGACACAGAGCATTTTTTTTCCTTCCCTCTCCAAATAAAAATCATAGTGCCTGAACTTGCAATAGCACAACAACGACAACGATGCAGAAAATAGGATCTATTTTTTTGTTTTTTTAAGATGAATATAACCGTTTGAACCAACCCGTTTCAACCACCACCCGTCAACCCAAGGGACCAAACAGTCGGTTTTGGACTTAATTTTTAGATAGTTGGTTATGATCGGTTTCAATTTTTCTGACCCGAAACTGACCAAACCCGCCCAATGAGCATCCCTACTTCATGATACCCAAAGATTTCTCTCATCTGGATACACCACTTCTCATAGCTGCCAGGATTCTTCCCATCGAGAATGGGCATGCTTGTTGGAATATTCCCATTCGAAGCTATCACCTCTGATCTTCAAACTATTCCACAAAATGCAAGATTCGCTTTCATGTTGCAAGCAACCTCACGAGCAATGCACAATGCACGTATCATAGGTCTCAGATCACACTACAACACAAAAGCTCTTGATACCACTATAGAATCCCAGACTTAGAGTTCTTCCTAGGTCTGTTACTTTGTTTTTCATTCTTAGACTTAAGTATGCAAACACAAGAGAATCACATGCAATAGTGCCTAAGTCTGTTGTCCACACTCAATGCTCTTGCACACTGTATGGAAAAGAAGATGAAAGAAAACTTGTCTGAATTGCCTATCTTTATTCCATTAATCAATGATGTATTTATAGTACAAAACTAACAAACTTAAAGCAATTTTCTAACAACCCAAACAACCTCTAACAGACCTAACAATCTTTAACAAACTTAACAAACTAATTCTGAATTAATACTCAACACAACTTAGTCCATGTAACTAAGAGACATCACTTTAATATTAAATTTCAATAGTTTGGTTTTTTCTCTGGTTTAATTTTTATTAAGTAAAATCCCCATATAACTTCCTATAAAAAAATCTACAAACGCCGCCAACCTCTTTTCTCTCCACACCACCACCACTTCCATCTTCCTTTTCTATCTCAACACCACCCTCATTTCCACCACCACTAAAATAACATAAGCTTTCTAAAATAGATACATGAGTATTTGTAGCTTTCTTTTTTTTTTTGATATTTTTGTAGACTAATAGATTTTTTCTTCGAATTGGTTATAATCATAATTAAAGTTGTTAAAGTTAGATTATAATAGTCCCGTATTGCTTTGAATTGCAAAGAAGGTGGGAGACTTATGTTATATATCGGTCTTTGTAATTAAATACACCAAGTATAGAAATACCCATGGTAATTAATGGGTGCATTGGGGTCTTATACATTGGAAACACTTTAAGCTTTTTTCTATCGTAATGCTCTTGTGTTAGAGTGTTGTGAAATGAGCATTGGAGAATGTTGGTGAACTTGTCAGTTTTGACAACGATCATGTTGTGATTATGTTTTTCTACATATTTTATTTCTCTGTGTTTTGAGGAAAATTCTCTAAAAAAAATGATTCTAATTTCCTAACAAAAATCAGATAGTCCTCCATGTAATTATTTGAAAGAATAAAATAATTTGTTTTTAAGATATGTTCATATTATATTAGGAAGTTAAAATTGATGTTTTATTCTTTAGACTTCAATTTACATTTTAGTTAGGTTCTTTAATTTGATTTTTATTAGTCCCGCAACTTTATTTTATGTCAAGTTTGTCCATTTAATAAACTGGTGTTAGAACTCATCATTGGCTATCAAAATTTGGCCATAATCTAAGCTATTGTATAAAAAAATTAGCTAATCTCATTGGTAGGTGTTATTTGGTGTCGGAAAACATTTTATTTTCATTTTAAATTAAAAAAATCTATTTTTCATATTTTTTATAAAAACAGTGAAAACATAAAAAAATATTTATGTTTCCTATACAAATTATATAATTAAAAATAAAAAAACATATTTTCTGAAATCAAAGAGACCTTAAAATTCAAAAATTTTCATAACTTAAAACTAAAAAATCATATCATACCAAATAAGATATTTTAGGGAGCACGATATCTTTTTATATTCCCAGATAAGTTTGATGGAAATAAAAGAATTCAAAAAATATTTTTTAAAATTAATTTTTTTAACTTTGTAATCTCTTCTTACCGTGAGTAAAATTTTACAATGACTTTATATTTTAAGTGAGGGTAATTTAAAAATTTACCTTATACTTTAAAGAATGTTCTACTTGAACTAAATATAAGAATAAAAATTTATTCTTAAAAAACTTAAATGCCAACCAAACATACTTAATCTACTCAAGAATCATGTTTTCTCATTCGGAAGAATACAACTTACCCATGAATATCAAAAGATACCATGCATCAAACATCCCATAGATAAAATAAAATAGAATAAAATAAAGTATTGTTTTCGGTATTAACCAACCCGTATGTAGAGACGTCATAAGTTTAACCCACACCAAAAGGGTGGGCCTAGCAGGAAAAAGAAAGCATAAGTTTAACCCACACCAATTTAACTGTCTTATTAGCTGATCGGGCTTTTACCAAGCTCACTAGGCATAGACTACCCGCTGCATTTTTTTTTACCTAAACTCTGGTTGAAATTGAATAGGTATCAAAACATATTTATTATGTATTTTTGTTCGTAAGTTATTATTCATTTTAGAAATGTAAATTATTGTTTTTGAATAATGGATATATTATTTTTATTTGAATTGGATCTTGTAAATGCATTAATTTATGATTAAATTTTTTTTATTTTTACCAAAAACTGTAAAAAAAAAATTACAGATAACCAGCCAAAAGCCCATGGCCTGATGCAGGTAGGGCCCAGTTAAAAACCCGAACTAAAACACCAAATGGCACTATTTCTACACCCCAAAAAATAGAGAAACAGATTTCTACGAAGTAATGAATTGGCCATCTCGGTTGTGCGCTAATATAAACTCTAATCACATTATAAAAGCCTTTAGTAGGGAATTTCGCTATGATATCTACAAGCAATTTCATTACCTTATGCTAAGACCAAAAGTGACCTACTTGTCCAGAAAACCTCATTTTCCATTTCCCTATTAGCAAGCAAATGTCACTTTAAAAGGTGCATATCTGGTGTTGTGCGCAGTTACTATATTGGACATGTGCTTTTGAGGATATCCAGACTGGTTCACCATACGAAAGCCCAGAAGTAGCTACAGGCACTGTTATATGCAGGACCCTTCACTCTCATAACCAATGCATATAATATAGTCCTTCTTGTGATCCAAGCCATGCACCCAGAGAAGAGCCACGCTTGTATTGGTTTTCCACCTCTGCTTTAAAACCTAAGCAGTCAAATAATACAGTTTAAAATTAGCAACCAGCCGCAGACAGTAAAAATATAGGAGAATTTACAAAATTGAAAGAGGAAAGGAAAGGCCAAAAGCATATCGTGCTCACTACTTGTACATGTTTGATAGCACACAGTGGAGAGAACTGAATCAGAAAACTTATCCTCAAAAAGCAGTTCACCAGACTTGATACTCCATAAACGTAGGTAGCAATCCTCTCCACCTAAGATCACAAAGTCAGAATTTTCAAACTCTAGGATGCTAAATAAATACCACCTCCCTTCTTGAATATAAACAAAAAATTTATTACTCACAAATAAAGAAAAATACTTTAACCTCATTTAATGTCATATAATATACTCTTCATTGGAACCTCTGGGAGTTTACTCTCTCTCCATTCAAAATAAATATATATATTAAATAAGGGTATTTTAGAAATACTATCATTAAATGAACTAGAGTTAGCTAGATTTGTTTATATCCTAGAAGTTTTTTGTTTATATTTAAGGACGGAGGTAGTATAAGTGTATAACATCACAAGTAAATCCTCAGATTAGTCTTCAAAACTGTATGGGCTGAGCATTTTGGTTCCTGAGATTTTAAAAACCTCAAATTAGTCCTTTACACTACAAAACAACATTCAATTTAGTCCTTAAAAAACAACAGGAAAAAATAATGTACAAAAGGACTAAAGTAAGTGAATTTTTATAATGTCATGGACTAATTTGAGGCTTTTAAAATTTCAAGGATTAAAGTGCACAATTCATACAATCTTAAGGACTAACTTGATGATTTAGTCATGGCAGCACTGAAATAACATTCACCTGACATTACAAATCTCTCAGCTGGATCAACACCAAGCTGTATATGAGTATGAGAATTCATATGCCCTACATAAGACTGAACAGCACCCCTCTGAAGTAGGCGACGGTCATAAAGCCTCATCTGAAAAAGAAAAGAACGGATCGTTAAGAAGTAATTTCTCTCCGGATATGCAGTCTGCAAGAAATGGATGCTACCAGTCCAAGACAATTTCAGTAACAGCTTTCTTTATTATCTAGTAAGTTCTAGTAACTTAAAAGGAGTTCCATCAGGAAGGTGGATAGTTAAAGGATTTGGTTGGTGTTCATAATGCCTTCATTGATCATTATAGCAATCACTATATTGTATTGGTCACACAAGACCCAAAGGATAAAGTAAAGATAATTTCTCCTGAAAATATAAAACTAAATTAAACAAGATCTATGGCACTCAGTTTGCACACTTTTTTCTATATTAAACATAGTTTGTTTTGTACACTTAAAATACAAATAATTTATCACCAATTTAAACAATAAATTAACAGAACTTCCTAATTATGACATTCTGGTGCAAATTATCAGCACTCCACTCTATGCCTTGTAAGTTGTAAGAGCAAATATCAACGACAGATATATATAATAATTTTACTAAAGAATATACTAACCGATCCATCCATTGAGCTTGCCAAGAAGTACTGATCATCAAACTGAAGTGACACCAAACTAGTATCAAACCCATGAATTAAATCACAATTAGTCAGTCAAAATCAATAATATGACAATCAAGTGAGAAATAGGTCAAGTAGACATCCAGCAGGGAAAAGGGTGACTAACCATGATATAGATGAAGGCATCCTAATGGTTTGAGAAGGATATATGGCTCCAGTCAACTGTAAAGGGGACAGGTGCAAGCATATTAACAATGGAAAAGTTAACAGTGTAATAGCAACCAGAGAGAGAACCACCAATCATTTTAGAACAGAATGTGATATAGCACGAGAGATATCAAGTTCCCCCGTATCAGAAATTTATACAAGGGCACTTTTGCAAATAAATAACAAAGGTTAAATTTTTTAAACAGGTAAATAGGACCAGACTGTTAAACCTGTAATAGTGGCCAAAGTTAGGGATCAGACTGACAAGCTCCATCATCAAGAACTCAAATGATTGTCAATTGCCATAAGTAAAATCTCTCTTTTGTAATTTCAAGAACTAATATAAAAATTTACGGCTAAAATTTTATTAGTTTGATGGATGAAAATTGAAAATACATATGGCAGGATATACCATCATGTCTCAGACTCTCAGTTAACTTAAACATATGGTAAACATATTTTCTTGTTCTTCATAAATGCTTCCCACCTTTAATCATATATATACCATTCAATAAAAAGAACATAATAAAATGTCAAACACTACCAATTGATTATGAAGGTTGCTATTGAAATGAAACAATGGAACTAAGACAAGATTTGATTTCAGATTGCAGTTGGATCTACTATCCAAAGTGAATGAATGAACGTGATATAAGGCTTATTAAATATTTTAATGAACAAACAACAAAACACTATTTAGTTGATCACCGAAGCTTATTCTATAGTGGGAAGGAAGTTAGCTTAGTCTACCATATTTTAATCACTTTAACCAGGCAATTACTAGGGAAAAAATGTTTAATTTAGCTTAATGGTGCCATTGCCCCATGCAATGCATCCCTGTTAGCCAAGTTAGCAAAATTTGAATGAATTCCTCAAGTGCTAATGTAAAGGCCCAATTACAATTTTTAGTAAACTTGAAAGATCCAAATAAAAAAAATCAAACTACAGTGAGACAATGTTAAAATTAGGTGAAACCATATGGACGAAAAAGCTCTAAGACAAAAATCCCGTTTGAATCTGAAAAGATGGCCTAATTTTATACTCAGACAACTGGCATGCATTACTACACAAATGCTCTAAATTAATAGTAGATGCAATTTATGTGGTTATCATGCCAATCATAATTTAAGCAACCATATCAAATCTTGAGAGAAACAAAGGGGAATGTTCGTTTTCACCATTTTCTTTTTGCCAGATTTTCCAACAGTTCCCCTTCCACCCATAATTTTAAAATACAGGTTTACACTGGTTTATATATATTATGAATCTCTTTGTAATATTTTATTATGCTCTCTTTTCATTGTTTCCTGAAATCTTCTGCCTCTCTAGCCTCTCCATGATTCTAATTTGAAAAATAAAGAAAATACCTTGAACCATTCTTTATTAGAACCTCCTGCGTTCTTTTCTGAAGATGTATAAGGTATTCGATGTGTAATAAGTCTACTGGAAAGCCTTTCTCTTTTCTCACGAAAATCTACATTGACAATTGCCCCATTTCGTAACCCACATAAAACCACATTTCCCTGCAAGAAGATCAATGAGATAAACTATTTTGAGAATGATAACCTCAAAATATAGACAAAAGGTACCTTGTAAAAATGGTATGCATAACTAAACAAGTGCTCTAAATTAATATTAAACATAAAAGGTGACCAAAACCAACAAATATCACATTTCATTTTACATAAATATAAGAAATTTTATTAAAGATAGGAAAAAAGAAATAAAATTAATTCGCAGGATAAGATATTTTCCTCAACAATGAAATGAAAAAAGAACCCAATAAATAAATAAGATCATCAGTGCAATAAAACTCCCAAATCGCTCAGCACCCAAACCAACAAATATCACATTTCATTTTGCATAAAAGAAGAAATTTCGTCGAAGATAGGGAAAAAGGAATAAAATTAAATCGCAGGATAAGATATTTTCCTCAGCAATGAAATTAAAAAAGAACACAAAATAAATAAATAAACAATATATCAGTGCAATAACACTCCCAAATCCCTCAGCAAAAGTCAGGAATGCCCCTTGAATGAAAGCATTAGTTTAGCACCAAATAGATTTCATGAAAAGGTTCCGTCTCAAAGGATAAAAAAGCACTCATGAAAAATACACGCAGTGAGAATAGGCTAGGCTTTACAAGGCCTAAGTCTGACCTATTATTTAAGTCTAAGGTCTGAGCTTGACCTATTACTAGACAGACTAAAAAAGTTTTTAAAAGCTCAAGTTTAACCTCTTTAGTTAAAGAAGCTTTTTGAAAAGTTTTAGCATGGTTTTCTTACTAAACAAGTTAGGCCAAACGAAACCTTAAATAGGTCATGTCATAGGCTCTGATAGGCAGCCTGACCTATTCTAATTTCTAATTCCTATATACCCTGCCATAATACATCAATGAACCTTAAAATAATCCCCACCATTTTATCCACCAAAATTGCAGAAACTATTATTAAAAAAAAAAGTTAATCCAAGTTGTTGAAAAATATTAGAGAGAAAATAAATAGTCTATTTAGAAGAGAAAAGGACAGATAGCTAAGAGAGACAACATAAAAAGGCTGCAGCATGACACAATGTGTAAATTGTTGCCAGCTAAAGTAAACTGAATGCTTCTCTTAAGCAAATCCCTTTTAGCCTAATGCACCTCAAAACAAATGCTTATCTCCACACCATGTATGTAAAAACAGTATCTAGTTTGAAATGTCTAAAAATGGATTTCTCTTTTCTAACATCAAACACAGAATTTACTTCTGAACCTTAGCATAATGTCTTTTTCAAGATGAGCAATCAGCAATTAAGTAACTCTGTCTTAGTTTCTATGTATTTAATAAGAATAGTGCAAGCAATTGATGGTATGATATGGAATAGTGCAAATGCCAGCAATACGCACACTAGGTAATTTTTGTCACATTCACATCCATGTTTCATTTCCAAAGACATGGTGACATTTGCAGCTTTTCTTCAATGCAATGATTTATTTGATTGAAGAAATTATTCTGGCTACATACTATTTTTAAAAAATAGAAAAGGGATAAATTACCGAATTAACAATCTGTTGTGCAAAAACATCGCTTCTACAGTGTAAAAACCACGAAGTCATCCCAGTTTCCAAATCCACTGAAGCACCTCCTCGATTCGTACCTATTAAAGATTAAAGATAAAGAATGAATATGAATAACTTATAGAAAAAAATAGATATAAAATTAACAGGGAAAAATATTCTAATGTCTAATAATAGTATGTTCAGTTATTTCTTATGGAATAGGGTATACATTAGAATTGTCATCTTCAAGAGCTACCAAGACTTATACTTAAAAAATCAATTCCTATGGCACATGCTTCAATATCTTAGTCTGATAATGAATAGAATTAAAATGCAGACAAGAGACAGGCAAAACAGATCATTTGCAACCATATTAACACAGGCCACACTAGATAAATCCATGTAGCTAAATTTTATAAGCCGAAATACTATTTTCTATAGAAAAGAAAATGGAGTGAAAAATGCCACATATAATAAATCTGTGCAGTGAACAGAAATGTAATATTGCAACAATCCAAAATGTCATGGCTGTATCTGAACTGAACATTGTTTGCCTGTGCACATGTGTGTGTGTGTGTGTGTGTGTGTGTGTGTGTGTGAGAGAGAGAGAGAGAGAGGGAGAGAAAGAGAGAGAGAGGGAACAGAGTGAGAGAGGATAACTTGCCAATTATAGCCCGATGTCTATTATAATCATATTCTGCGGTCCAAAGGGTACACTTGAAAGAAGCAATTTCCTCTAGTCTGCTCCATGTGTTCAGTATGCCAAATCCAAGATCTAATGGTTCAACTAGACCAAGAGTATAAACTGATCCACCTGATGTCTCTGATCCCAATGTAGTAAATCTAAGTTTTATGTTAAGATCTTTCACTTCAAGATCAATTTTAGAGTAATTACGTGGAATATAGTGTTCAGATATTGATCAGAGAGAGGATTAAACAAGTCAAATACAAACTAAACCATAATACTTTGTTACAAGAGGTGAGAGGAGCTAAGCTTGGTAATACAGTGTCTCATAGATGATCAACATTAAAATTTGAAAGTTACATGAAGGTCATATGACTAAATGTTTTAATTTTAACAATATAAACAGGACACATTGTGTCCACATCTACTCAATGCTGGCAGAGCAACAGCAAAAAATAAACTAATAAAAAAAGAAATAAAAAGGATACAATGCATTTCCAACAACAGGACCATCATTTACAGCAAGAGAAGAGCACTTTGGACCCAATCTGATACAAGATATTCTGGAGGAGATATGCAGTGAAGCTCCGTTAGGTCTAAAGAGCGGCCCAGGCACCTCATTATGCTCAACTGTTTTCCCTTTAGCATAATTCTTCACACAATCTGGCATCCATTTTACCCCAGTAACCCCGCCATCTAAATAATGTCCAACCCTTCCAACATCTGAAAAACTGCGAGTACCAAACTTCACAGGCAACAACTAGTAAATAGTGATCAACACTATATATCACTGTTAAGAATTATTAAATAAAGAATTAACATTTCATAGGTTTAGGTGAAGCCAGTGTGATCCAGTCAATTTGCAGGGTCGTCCATGTACTCATTAAATATTGAGGTGAAGGAGTTGGTATAAATTGTCAATTAGAGTACCAAGACAATGTTGCAAAAGAATCAGAACAAAATTGAAAAACAAATTGCAAAATGTGATGTCGATATTAAAGAAAATGCACCAACAATTTAAGACAAAAATATTAACAGTTAGTTGTATTATTAGAAAAATAGGTGAATATATCTGCCTGAAACTATGTCTTAATCTTCTATATGCAATGGAAGGAGAGGTATCCAATTCCTCTTTCTTTATAATAAAAACTCAGGATCTTTTATTCCTTTCTGAGCCAAGTTTTGTGCTGATACACCTACTTTGCAGGTATGCTATTCATTTCCCCAAGGACGATCAACAATGTTTAAAGAATCAATAAAAAAAAATTATTGGAAAACACATTATGGCCGTACAAGTAACATTAACACTTTCCAATAAAAATATACTTAGGGTAAAGGGTAGCAAAACCATATTATTTTATGTCCTACATTTTTATGGGATTGCATAACAATACAAATACGATTCACTTAATTTAACATACCCAAACAGTTAGAAAAAACTAAAAAGACATGTTTACATCCATTTCACAATTCATCTCAAAGGCTAGTTATTCTTTCAAAAGACACAACCACAATAAAGAACACAATCAACCAAAACAGAAAATGTAAAAAACATACATATACAAGTTACCTCAGTGATCCATTTACACTGCCCGTCAATAAAACATCGGTTTCACATTGACCCTCTGGTGTCTGCACATCAACATGCAAGTGTTCCAAAGCACTAATGCCTATCCTATTAGTTCCCTTATATTTCCACACCTGCAAATCCAAACTCAGATTACACTCAGAACAGCATAGAGAACAAGCAAAAATTAAAATGCCGAGGGAATTAATTAACGCACAACAGGTTGAGATGCTTGAATTTTACGGAATTCCTCAGTGAAGTTACGTTTGCAATGGTGAGAAGTAACATGGTTACCATCTAATTCCCTAGCCTGAAGCAGCTTAGAAGCCTTCCTACAACAACTCTCACTCCTTTCCTGTAACTAATAATAATGAATCAAGTTTTGAGTTCAATTCAATTAGTCAAGTAAAAAGTAAAAGCACAATAGGCCAATACATTTAGGTTCTGCAAAATATTATACCTGATTGGAAGGAGTTTGAGGTGACTTAAGAATTGGGGTCTTGACCTTAGAAGAAGAGCCAGGGATAGGGCCTTTGATGGGGAAATACCTACGCTTCTCAGGGTCATAGTAAAACCCTGGAAGTTCTGTCAAAAAAGAGAGAGAGAGAGAGAGAGAGAGAAACAACGATGGGTTATTAACATCAATTAATAATTAATTGATTGTTAAGATAAATGAAAAAGTGGTTTTGTTTTGAGGACATGCGATTAGAACGAAGTGATTCACCTCGTGCTTGTGGCATATCTGTGTGCTTTCGGAACCAGGGAGAACCACGTGATAGTGTGTGTGTGAGAGAGAGTTTTGGTTGTGGAACGAGGGAAAACGCTGAACAAGTTTCGGAGAATAAGGTCACCGATTTTATGCGGCGGAATAACTCAAGTTTTCACCTTCTTCTTCCCATTCCTTAACTCCGCGAGCGAGCGACAGAGAGAGGGGGGGCGGAGCGCGAAAAGCCGAAGGTTGAGATCGGAGGCTCCTTTACTTAAAGCGTCGTTTTGTCTCGCAACCCCAAATCCAACGGCTCATACCACAACGCCTATTCCCGCCTGTCACTGATGCAGGAGTGCTTTCCTGCTTGCTCGAGTAGAGGTGAGGGCAGCGGACGAAGGAATGGTGGTGGTCGCAACGGCGGCGCGACAGAAGAATGGTGGCGCACGGTGCGGTTGGGGACAAGGATAGCACGAGGGTACTTGGCGAGAAGTGTAATCTTAATTACTGGTTACCTTGATTATATTTTTTAATTAAACATCTCACGAAACCTGTTTAGTGGGTTACCAGTCATAAATCCTAACCATTGATTAAAATAATATTGTATCCAACAACTCTTAAAATCTCATGTGCCTAATATAAATAAATGGTATTCAAAATATAAAAAAAGGATTGAGAAAGAAAGAGAGGAGAATTTGGAGTAATGAGAGAAGGGAAAATGAAGTTGCTAAGTTAGTTTTCATTGAGTGGCATGAGCTCTATTTATAGAGCTTATGGACATCCACTTTAATAATAAAATATTTATAACACTCCCCCTTGGATGTCCATATTTTAGAATGTGCCTCGTTAAAACCTTACTAGGAAAAACCCAGTAGGATAAAAACCTAGTGAAGGAAAAAGAGTACAACATTCTTTACAAAGAAAAATATAAAATTAAATGTACAAGTATTTAATTCTCCCCCTCATCAGAACATTTATGTAGGCGTCGAAGACCAATCTTCTGTACTAGTTGCTCGAAGACTTTGGTTGGTAGAGATTTTGTAAAGATATCTGCTAGATTCTCACATGACTGTACTTTCTGGACATTTATTTCACCATTCTTTATAAGATCATGAGTAAAGAAAAATTTTGGTGAAATGTGCTTTGTCCTATCTCCTTTAACATAACCTTCATTTAATTGGGAGATACAAGCTGCATTATCTTCACATAAGATTGTTGGTGGTAGTTTTCCAGCATGCAAGCCATATGTTTCTTGAATATGTTGAATCATAGATCTCAACCAAACACATTCTCGACTTGCTTCATACAATGCTAAAATTTCAGCATGATTAGATGATGTTGTTGTGATTGTTTGTTTTACGGATCTCCATGAAATTGCTGTACCACCACATATGAACAAGTACCCTGTTTGTGATCGACCATTATGAGGATCAGACAAATACCTCGCATCTGCATAACCAATTAGGTTTGCCTTAGATACATATGGAAAAAATAAACCCATGTCCATTGTACCTCTAAGGTAGCGGAATATGTGTTTAATCCCATTCCAATGCCTTTTTGTGGGTAAAGAACTATGTCTTGCTAACAAATTGACAGCAAATGATATATCAGGTCGTGTATGACTAGCAAGATACATTAGTGCACCAATTGCACTAAGATATGGTACTTCAAGACCAAGTAGTTCTTCATTTTTGTCTTGAGGTCGAAACGGATCTTTGCTCACTTCTAGTGACCATACAACCATTGGACTGCTCAATGGGTGTGATTTGTCCATATAAAACTGCTTTAACACCTTTTCTGTATAAGTCTTTTGGTGCATTAGAATTCCTTCCTTTAAATATTCTAATTGTAATCCGAGACAAAACTTTGTTTTTCCCAAGTCTTTCATCTCTAATTCCTTTTTTAAGCAATTTACAGCCTTTGAGAGCTCTTTGGGAGTTTCGATGATGTTTAAATCATCTACATAAATAGCAATTATAACGAACTTTTTTCCGAGTCTTTTCATAAAAACACATGGACAAATTGGGTCATTTTTGTACCCTTCTTTCAACAAATATTCACTGAGACAATTGTACCACATTCGTCCAGATTGCTTTAATCCATAAAGAGATTTATTCAATTTGATTGAATAATTTTCTCGAGGATTTGTTTTATATGCTTTAGGCAAATGAAATCCTTCAGGGAGTTTCATATATATGTCATTTTCAAGTGAGCCATATAAATATGTTGCAACAACATCCATAAGGCGTAAGTCAAGCCTTTCACGGATTGCCAAACTTATCAAGTATCGAAAAGTAGTGGCATCCATCACTGGTGAATATGTTTCTTCGAAATCAATTCCAGGTCTTTGTGAGAATCCTTGTGCAACAAGTCTTGCTTTGTATCGTACAATTTCACCATTTTCATTTCTTTTTCTCGTAAAGACCCATTTGTACCCAACTGGTTTTACACCTTTGGGTGTTTGGACTACAGGCCTAAAAACTTTACGTTTTGCAAGTGAGTTTAACTCTTCTTGCATTGCATCTTTCCACTTTGGCCAATCATTTCTTTGTGCACATTCTTTAACAGATTTTGGCTCATGATTTTTGTCATCATTTATAATATCAAGAGCTACTTTGAATGCAAAAATTTCATCAACATCGACTTCAGGTCGATTCCATTGTATACCATCCATGACATAATTTATCGAGATCTCTTTGTTTGTATCAATTTCAGGTACCTTAGTTTCTTCTGGATTTGAAACTTTGATTATGTCAGGAGACTCTACTGGAGTCTTTATATCCTCGATTCGACCATCCTCTTTATTTAGTTTTCTTTTCCGAGGATTTTTATCTTTAGAACCAACAGGTCTGCCACGTTTTACTTTGGCTTCAGACTCATTTGCAATTTTAGATTGTCCTTCAGGGATATCAATCTTTATTGGAGTATTAACAGTTGGTATATGTGACTTAGTCACTCTTTTTGGATCAGTAAATGCATTAGGCAATTGGTTTGCTAAATTTTGCAAACTAATTATTTTCTGAACTTCTAGTTCAGATTGCTTTGTTCGAGGATCAAGATGTGATAGAGACATCTCATTCCAGCTAATCCTTTTATCCAACTGTTTATTTTCTCCCCCTAATGGTGGGAAAATAGATTCATCAAAATGACAATCAGCAAAACGAGCTGTAAATAAATCACCTGTTAAAGGTTCAAGATATTTTATTATGGATGGACTTTCATATCCAACATATATTCCCAACTTTCTTTGAGGTCCCATCTTAGTGCGTTGCGGAGGAGAGATAGGAACATATACCGCACTTCCAAAGATTCTTAGATGAGAAATATTTGGTTCTTTACCATGAACCAATTGTAAAGGGGAATATTCATGATTACTTGTAGGCCTGATGCGAATAAGTGCTGCCGCATGCAAGATTGCATGTCCCCAAGTTGAAATTGGGAGTTTTGATCTCATTAACAATGGTCTTGCTATCAATTTCAAACGTTTAATCAATGATTCAGCAAGTCCATTTTGTGTATGAACATGTGCTACAGGATGTTCAACATCAATTCCAATGGACATACAATAATCATTAAATGATTGAGATGTAAATTCACCAGCGTTATCAAGGCGTATTTTCTTAATTGGATAATCAGGAAAATGAGCTCTTAAACGAATTAATTGAGCTAGTAATCTCGCAAACGCCTGCTTGCGAGTTGATAATAAGCAAACATGTGACCATCTAGTTGATGCATCAATTAAAACCATAAAATATCTAAATGGTCCACATGAAGGGTGTATTGGTCCACAAATATCACCTTGTATACGCTCTAAAAATATAAGTGGTTCATTCCCAATTTTCATTGGTGATGGCCGAATGATTAATTTTCCTTGAGAACAAGCAGCACATGAGAAATTCTTAATTTGCATAATTTGTCTGCTGGATAAATAATGACCATTTGAATTCTCAACTATTTTTCGCATCATAATTGATCCAGGATGGCCTAATCGTTCATGCCAGATAACAAAGTCATTCTTATTTGTAAACTTCTGGTTTACTATGACATTTGTTTCAATTGTACTAATATATGTGTAGTACAAACCGGAGGAAAATGAAGGCAATTTTTCCAATATACATTTCTTACCAGAAATTAACTTTGTAATGTATAGATATTCATCATTTCCTTCATTTGTGGTCTCAATATGATATCCATTTCTGCGGATATCCTTAAAACTCAACAAATTTCTTTGAGACTTCTTAGAATATAATGCACTTTCAATGTGCAATTTTGTTCCTCCAGGTAACAAAATACTGGCTCTGTCGGAGCCTTCAATTATATTTATACTACCAGATATTGTATTAACATTTGCTTCTTGTTTTACTATTTGGTAAAAATATTTCTCATTCTTGAGAATGGTATGAGTTGTTGCACTGTCTGCGAGACATATATCTTCATCATTCACATGAGCATTCATTCTTCATTAAATAAATAAAAATAAATCATGAGTAAAATATAATTAACAATAATATTTAACAAAATTTTATTGATAAAGACAAAATTTACAACAAAACAAATTACATGAAACATTAAAATAATTTATTTGGGGGCACTCCCTTCTCCAACCGAGTGGTCAATTTCTTCTTCAGGAAGAGCAAGAAAATCATCAACACTAAAGTCAGAGAAATCATCATCTATACCAGTAAAATTTGTCTCTATTATTTTCCCTTTATTTTTAAGGGATTTTTGGTATAGATCTACGAGATGCTTTGGTGTGCGACAAACTCGAGACCAGTGTCCTTTGCTACCACAACGATAGCAGATGTTTTTAGTTTGTTCGCTATTTTGAGCATCTGTCCCTTTTTTCATAAGTTCTTTATTTTTCCATGTGAATGATGATCTCTTATCATTTCGACCATGACCACGGCCAAAACCATATCCACGACCAATACCATGTCCCCGAGCATTACCTCGTCCACGACCGCGGCTACGGCCACGACTACGACCATGAGTATTATGATCGTGCGTTGCTACATTCACTTCTGGGAATGGAGCAGTTCCAGTTGGACGGGATTCATGATTTTGCATAAGCAATTCATTATTTTGCTCAGCCACAAGGAGACAAGTAATTAATTCAGAATATTTTGTAAAGCCCTTTTGGCGATATTGCTGCTGCAGGAGCAAATTGGATGCATGAAAAGTAGAGAATGTCTTTTCTAACATGTCACTTTCAGTGACTTGTTCTCCACATAATTTCAATCTCGAAGTAATTCTAAACATTGCAGAATTATACTCATTTACAGATTTAAAATCTTGAAATCGTAAATGCATCCATTCATAACGGGCTTTTGGAAGAATTATATCCTTTTGATGGTTGTATCTTTCTTTTAGATTATTCCACAGAACAAGAGGGTCTTTAACTGTTAAGTATTCATTTTTTAACCCTTCATGGATATGGTGGCGTAAAAATATCATGGCTTTAGCTTTATCTTGACTAGATGCCTGATTTCCATTTTTAATGGTGTCTCCAAGACCTTTTGCATCTAAATGGATTTCAGCATCCAATGTCCATGATAGATAGTTTTTTCCAGATATGTCAAGAGCCACGAACTCAAGGTTGGTAATATTTGACATAGTTATTTCTATATAAGAAGTTGAAACAATATATTAGATATATTTCAAATGAATAAATTTATTAATTATAAATATCTAATGATGGTAACAAGTCAATGATGAATTATTAATATTATTTTATAAGAGTAAAAAAAAATTGTAAATTAATTAAACAAGTTAATAATGATTATAAACATATATATTTTATTTTATTTATTATAAGAGTAATATTAGTATTTTTTTTCTTCCTTTTTTTTAAAAAAAAAAATAGATAGAGTAATTTATAAAATTTCACATAAATGATCCGGTAATGAAAATTTAAAAATTTTCATCAAATATCATCTAAATATTAATGGCCTAGTGGTAGAGTGATAAATTATCATGTTATAAGTCTCGGGTTTGAATCCTTATTAATGCATATTTTATTTGTTAATCCCTTTATTTATATAATATGTACATATATTAAAAAAAATAGCAATATAAAATTGGAGCATGAAAAATAGACAGTAACACAGCAAATCAGAAAAAATATATATATATATATATATATATATATAGTGCACGCACAGTCAGCCAACAAAAACTAAATAATAAAATGAAGTTAGTGCTAAATAATAAAATGAAGTGCAATTGAGAAGTCACAGTTGTAGTAGTGCAATTGGGAAGTCACGGTTGCAGTTATAGCAAGTATTAATTAAAATATCATTGAAGTCACAGTGGGAAAAAAAATGCCTTGGATTGAAGTCACAGTGGGAACAAAAAAACTCAATAGAGCAATAATTAAATATATGATATATATATATATATATATATATATATATATATATGTTAAATTGTTATAATTCTTCGGGAATAATCAATAAATATTTTCAAGAATTCTTCAAGAATTCTGAATTATTTGATTATTAGCTTTATACATCCTGTAGGGATGTTTATGAATAAGTTCTTCAGGAACTTTTTGTTTATGATATATATATAATCTTATACATCCTTCTGGGATGCTTGAAATATAAGTTCTTCAGGAACTTTTACAATATATACATAAATAATATAAATTAAAATTATAAAGAATAATAATAATGTATTACCTTTTGTAGACTTGACTAGATTTCAATTGGTCAGAACCTCGTGCTGATAACGTAATATAAATAAATGGTATTCAAAATATAAAGAAAGGATTGAGAAAGAAAGAGAGGAGAATTTGGAGTAATGAGAGAAGGGAAAATGAAGTTGCTAAGTTAGTTTTCATTGAGTGGCATGAGCTCTATTTGTAGAGCTTATGGACATCCACTTTAATAATAAAATATTTATAACAGTGCCAAATTAAACCCTTAGACCGTCAAGAATATTTATATATATATATATATATATATATATATATATATATATATATCAACTCAAAGGTTGATAACCTATTTATAGATTTAAATCTTAAAGTCATTATGTAAGTTATGGGCTCATAAGTAAGTTTAGGTAATATGGCTATTTGTTTAAATTTAAATTCATGTACAGGTTTTCTATAAAATTCTGGAAACTCATTATGAAATGCTAGAGGAAGATCATCAATATTAGGAAAATTATTAAAGTTATTCATTTAAAAATTATAGAAATTAAAAGATAACAAAATTAAATAAAATATAAGAACTTTAAAAAGGAAGTCACTTACAATATTTCTGGAGAAAAGAGTACAATGATAGCAAGTGGAATACAAGTTTTGAGAAAAGAGAGGACTAAAGAAATTTTTACAAAGAACACAAAGAGATAGAAGAGGATAAAAGGCGATCGCCTGCCCCTTCCTTTCCTCCTTATTTATAATACAAAATAGGGAATCTTAATAATGCGAGGTCATATACTGATCCTTATCTTTTACTGTGACTGTCCCTTTACCAACACTTCTTATTGGTGGGAGCTTCTTTTTACTGTTTATTGTCGTCTTCTGCTGACACTTTTGATTGGCTTAAAAGTATTGTTGGTGTCGTTTTCTGCCGAAGCTACTGATTGGCTTAAAAGTATTGTGGTATGAGATTTAATTTTACATCTTTTATCAGTATTGTAAATAATTATTTATCTTTATTAATATTGTACATAGGGATGAAAATGGGTCAGGCCGTCCGTCGGGGGCCTATGGCCCGGCTTGTTTAAAGCCTACATAGGTCAGGTTTGTCGGGCTAGAAGGCCAGCTTTTAAAAAGGCATTTCTAACTAAACAGGTCAGGCCATAGGCTTTCTGAAAAGCCTTTGAAGCCCAACAGGCTGGCCTATTTAATTAAATTAATTGTTAATTAGTTATATATATATAATATTTATAACATAAACTAATATATATATATATATATTACATATTTAATTTTATATAATATAAATTAATATTACAAGTTTACAATTAAAAAAATTAGGAGGGAATGAAACACAAATTTTTTTAGGTTGGTTTTAGCATTTTAAAAGTTTCACTATAAATAGGCTTTTAAACAGGCCAGACCTTTAAACAGGCCATAACAGGCCTTAAAAAAAGGCCTATAACAGGCTAATAGGCCAGGCTTAGGCTTTGAAAATTTGATGCAGGCCAGGCTAAGGTCTTTCAAAGCCCGGCCCGGCCTGGCCCATTTCCATCCCTAATTGTACATGGAGATTTAACTTATTCATACATTCTATAGTATATATCTTCATTTTCCTGGAGCTCATTTTGTGAAAATAACTCTTCATCTATTGGAGGGGTTGAAGACCCAGAGGAAGAAGTTTTTGCCTTCCCTAATGTTCTTTGTCATTCCTCTATAGATGAAGTTGTTGCTAGTTTTGCCATAATTTTTTGTTTTTCTGCCAAGAAACTGAAGTTGATCCTGCCTCTATGGCTGGAGAGAGTGGGATTGGAGTATTAATTTGACATAACCTTATCCATTCTTTCACCTTTTCTTAAGATACTAGTGTCGTGTTGAATTTCGTCCACCATTTAGTTTTAACAGTTCTACTTAAAATCTGTAGTTTAAATAATTCTTCAGTGGTCATGGTAGAGTACTCCCATAATAATATCCATTAATTCCTTGGCTGGCCACAAAGGAAATTAGTCGATATCCTTCAACAAAGGTGGTATTTTCTTTAAAATACTAGTAACTTTTAGCACTTCTGGAGGGAAATTTTGAATCATTGGTCCTAATTCATAGAACCACTTTAGAAACCACCGTGGGAACTTTAGGGAGATTCCTTTCTTAAACCATACAAACTAAGACTGGGTGTCTGGCCTAATCCAGAGGAGATTATACCAGGCTTTGACATAATCATGGTAATTGAAACTTTTTGGTAAGAAATCTCTTGAGAACTCTTGGTGTTCGGTGGGATGCTTTCCCCAATATTTTTTAAACATTACTTTACAAATTTTGAACTTAGAAAAAGAGATTAGAGTTTCTTGCTCTTTATCAAAATGATGTTCTAACTCAATAGACTTAGTATCTACCAAGATGAACTCATAAAAGGCTCGCTTCTTTTCTTCTGATTCAAGAATAAAATGATGTGGATAAAGATTGGCCCTGGCTATTTCTTTTGGACTTAATTTAAGTTCTTCCTTTTCTGGTAAAAGAATAGGAAGTTTAATGGGTTTCTCTATATACTCATTGTGATTTATAAATGGTCATCTTTTAACAAGATCAGAAGGCCTTATCAGTGTGGGGTCTTGAAGTGAAGGTCGTATACCTAACGGAGAGCTTTTAACGATTTATGCTGAGGTCTTTACTGGGGTCTGTGGACTTAAAGTTATTTGAGAAGTAGAGAATGAGAGAGGCAACACTCTTTTAGGAGAGCCATAACTGTCACTAGTTAAGGCTACAACTTTTCCTTTTCCTTTGTCAGTCATGATGGGGTTCCTAAAGAAATTCTTGGGTTAAGTAATCGGGTAGTGAGTTCTTTTCTCCCTTAATATGTTCGATGGTAAAATCAAAACAGGAAAGTAAAGATTGCCATCTGGCAAAAATATGTTTAGAAATCAAATTTTGAACATCCTTTTCAAATACTGAAGATGCAGATTTATAATCAGTTCTTATTAAAAATCTTTTTAAAAATAAATCATCCTGAAACTTTAATGTACATAAAACTATAGAAAGAATTTCTTTTTTAACGGTTGAATATTTCTGCTGAGCTGGATGCCATATTCTTGAGTGATACCTTACAATTTGTTCTTTGGAAGATCCAGGAAGTTTCTGTTTTAGTACCCCTCCCCCTCCCCAATATTCTTCTTTAGAAGCATCTATTTTTAGAATGAGTTCTGTTTCTCAGTTTGGTATCCCTAAACATGGTATTTTTTCGTACTAAGGTTTTAACCTTTTTAATTATCTGAGTCATTTCTTCATTCCATAATGGGGCATCCTTTCTTAGCCGTCTATATAAGGGTGCACAAATAGTACGAATATTGGGTAAAAATTCTGCTATATAATTTAGGCAGCCTAAAAATCTTTGAAGTTGTTTTTTATCTTTGATTTCGTCGGGAAATTTATCTGCAAATTCTAATGACCTTTGAATTGGTATAATAGTTTCTTGGTATATTTCATATCCTAAGAATCTAACTTTTGTTTGGAAAAGCTTAGGTTGTGTTTAGTTATAGAAAATTCTTCTAATTTTTTGGGAAAAGTTTTCCGCTTATTTTCTAAACTTTTCATTTCCTAGAATAGTTAGAAAAATTTTGAAATCTCGTTTAGATAATGTGACCTTTTTCAATTTGGAAAACTAGAAAACTAAAAAAGTTGTTCAAGTGCACTCAATTTTCTAAATTTTTCAAATATTTTTTAATTCAAATTAATTGAGGTATGTCTTATATATATATTATTTATGACAATGTTGTATATTATATGCATCACATAAAAATTGTAACAAAAATTTAGTTATATTAAAATGAGAGCAAATGAGTTTGTGTTTAAATATGTTTCAAAATAGTAGTAGTAAAACTTTTTGAATCAATAGCTGTTTGTTTCATATTCTTATTTGGTTACAACAGTCTTTATCTTGTAATTCAGTTATCTTATCTTGTAATTTAATTACCTTATCTTGTAATTTAATTACCTTATCTTGTAATTCAGTTACCGCCTTTTCTATTTTTTACTTTTCTTAGAAAACCTTTTAAAAGAGTTTTCTGATTTTCTTAAAAAATAGAAAATCAGTTTTCTATTTTTCTATATAAAAAAATTAAATAATTTATAAATAAACAATTTTTTTATTTTTTAAATTTTTCTAAGAATAATTTTCTATTTTTCTAAGAAAACTTATGAACTAAACACAGCATTAATCTTTTTAGCTTATACGACTAATCCATTTTCTTTTATAATCTCGATAAATTTTTTTAAATGTTGAATATGTTGGTTTATAGTTTTTGAGAATATAAGCACATCATCTAAATATACTATGGAGAATTCCATGTAGGGGTAGAATTTATCATTCATAATATTTTGAAACTCACTTTGGGCATTTTTTAATCCTTGAGGTATAACATTCCATTCATAATGCCTGAAAGGTACTACAAAGGCCGTTTTATATTTATCCTCTTCTTTTATTGATATCTGATAATATCCAGATTTCATATCAAACTTTGAAAATATCATTGCCTTATTTAATCTTTTAATTAAGTCAATTTTATTAGGTAGTGGATATCGTATCCATTTTAAAACCTTATTTAATAGTTTATAATTTATTACTAATCTTGGAGCCCCTCTTTCCTTGTTCAGAGGCGTTCATTACATAGAACCCCGAACAACTCCAAGGAGACTTGGAAGGCCTTACTAGTCCTTTGTCTAAATATTCTTGTATTTATTTTTTACAATATTCTAAGTATTGCTGATTCATGTTTATTGCTCTTGCTTTAGTAGGTATTTTGGCTTCGTTAAACCCGTCTATATATGGAAGTGTTATTTCATACTTTTTTCTGTTCCAAAAAGCTATAGGATTTACCTCACAAATTTCTTTTTCTATAATTTTTTGTATGTTACTAATAGTTTCTTTTATTTTTGAGTCTTTGACTGATTCTCTATTCGTTTATATTTTATTTCTTTATTGAGCATTTATATTTGCCTTGTCTTTCTAGTTATTAGATTTATTTCTTTAACAGCCTTTTCTTGTAAAATATTTAATTCCCTAATTTTTGGGGGTCTTATAAACTCAAAACATATTTCTCGTCCTAATGCATTAGAGACCAGTCCGACTTTAGTAACTTCAAAAGGATAGAGTAGAGTCAAAAGAGGGGTTCCTAGAATTAAAGAATTTGTCATGTTTTTAACTAGTACGAATGAAGTATTGTAACAAATTTTTTCTTTACAATTTTTTACATTTGAGAGTTTATATTGAATATTCATTTTTGTTCCATTGGCGCTACTTACCCCTTCAGTAGTTTTTTCATAATATTGGGTAGGTATTAGTCCTTCTTGTATACAATTTATATCCACTCCTGAATCTACTAAAGTTATCATGTCAAAGATTTTTTCGTGAACTACTATTTTTACTTCTACTAGCCATTTATGGGACGTAATTAAACTTAGTAGATTAATATATCCAGGGTCTTTTGCTTGGGATATATTAGCTTGATTTTCTTGGTTTTTTAGAATTTTTTCTCCTTCTAATTGGATTACCCTATATTCTAGGGTAATTTCCAATTGTTTTAATTCATTAATTTCTTTTTTTAATAGCCTTACCTCTTCTTGTAAATATTTTATAGAAACTTGTGAAGCTGGGGTTTTAAATTTTTTAAACACATCTCTCATTTCTATTGGCTCTACTGTAACAACCCAATTTTTAATTAAATTTGAAGCGGTAATTGAACAGTGGAAAAAATTAAAAATTTCTCAGAAAAAAATAAGAAATGAATCCTAGAAAATAGGAAATTGAATTTTGAATATAAGGATATTTTAGTCTGACTTAAAACGAAATTAAACAAAAATGGAACGTAGAATAAAATAAAATAATAAATTAAATAAAAATCTTCCACAGTAATCTGCTACAGTAAAATGCTACAGTACCTGCTACAGTATCTATCACATGAAAAATCTTGCGTAGTAACTTCACGAGAATTCTTCCTCCTTCGCACCGCCTCATTTCACTTCAATTTGCTACAGTGATTTGCTACAGTATTTGCTACAGTGATTTGCTACAGTATCTGCTACAGTGATTTGCTACAGTAACCGCCATTGGAAGCCTATAAATAAGGCTCCAACCTTCCAAATTTCTTTAAAACCAAAAAACATTACCAATTCCACAACCTTTCATCTCCCTCTTCAAGCTTTCAAAACCTTCAATTGCGATACTCAAACTCTTTAATTTTGCATAAGAAGAAACTACACAAACTTGAAGATTTGAGGAAATACAAGGGAGTTTAGCATAAGGAAGGCTTAGGGATCTTCAATTGAGGTAAGAAAGAGGAGATAGGATATTAAATACATAGAAATTAAGTTAGAATTGCTTGCTTAATTGTTTGGAAACTCATTTAGTGGTTAACCAGGAAGACATGTGACAAAGTGGATGTTGCTGAATATGGATGAATTATGAAGGCTTTTGATGATGATGCTTGCTTGCGTGACTACTATTGTTGTATTATGTATATGCTATGTTTTGGTACTTTACATCTTTATATTTTATAAGATCTAGGTGCCTCTTGTAAAATATAATATGTATAAAACTCTGATGTTATGTATAATAATAAGAAGTCAATTATGAAAAGGTTGCGCACTCTGATATTGTATTAGTAACCTCTAGAATCAGGTTGTGAATCTCTTCATAATTACCAGTTGAAAAATAAGTTATCCATGAGATTTTATATGGTGATGGTAATTATCTTGGGATTTGCAAGTTGACTCCAGGGCGTTACAACTGAAGTGGTATCAGAGCAATGGTATATAAAATATAAAGAAAACCTTAGGAAGTAACTAGAAATTAAAGAAAGATAGCTTGAAGTATGTGAACCATGATTGCTATCTGTTTGAAATTTATGTGCTTGTGTGTGCTCTTTGTATGTTTCTGTTTAGTATAATTACTAGTTAGATAACATAAAAATTGTTAGAACTCTGAGTATATTAGATACTCAGTAACTGAATGCAATGGTACTCGTACCTGTAGGATAAGAAATGACCAGACATCAGAATGATGATGCCATGGCTGCTGTATTCAATCGATTTGCTGAGATCCTTGAAAGACAGGAACAGCAAAGGTTAGCTGAAGGAACCCATGGACTTGATCGTTTCCTGAAAAGGAAACCTACCCAATTTAAAGGAGACTATAATCCAGAGGTGGCTTACCTGTGGATTAAAGAAATGGAACGTATCTTCCGATCCTTACCTTGCACTAAAGCCCAAAAGGTAGAATATGCTACCTATATGATGGTAGGGGAAGCAGAAAATTGGTGGATCTTCACTCGCGATAGGTTACTGGAAGCCGGTAGACTACTTAACTGGGAAAATTTTAAAGAAAGTTTCCTCGAGAATATTTCCCTGCTAGTGTCAGGAGCAAAAAGGAATTAGAATTTTTAGAATTAAAGCAAGGGAATATGTTTGTTGGAGAATACACTACCAAATTTGAGGAATTATCATTGTTCTATCCTCCTTTCCAACGGCCAGGAACCGAGGCTTCTAAATGTGTCAAATTTGAAAATGGCCTGAGACCAGAAATTAAAGAAGCCATAGGACATCAAGAGATTAGGAGTTTTCCCACTTTAATCAACAAATGCAGAATCTTTGAAGAAAACCATCGGGCTAGGATCGAGCAGGAGAAAAGTAGTAAGCAATTGAGACCTCAATTAGTAAACTTTAAAAAGCGAGGAGCATTTATCAGAATCGATTTCGAGGAGGATCAACTTCATCATCTGGAGGACGCGTGAACCAACCAATCACATGGAACTACTACAAGTGTGGAGGAAATCATAGAACCCGTGATTGTACACAGACAGATGTTACTTGTTTCCAATGCAACCAGAAGGGACATATTCGTCCTAACTACCCATAACTTCACCAAGGCACTAACACCGTGAATGTTAAAACTGAGAACAACAACAATGGAGCTAACAGAGGAGGAGCCAACATTCGAGATGGACGTAATACCAATGGTCGCGGAGGACTTAATGTCAAAGGCACAGCTAGTCGAGGACGAGAAAATGGACAGCTAGTGAATAATCAGAACAAATCACCTACAACTGGCAGAGTATTTGCAATTAGTGGATCAAAGGCATCGCAGGCAGATGACTTAGTACAAAGTGAGTGCATTCTTAACGATACTACTTTATCAGTTTTATTTGATTCTGGTACGACATATTCTTTTATTGCTGAAGAATGTGTTAGGCGTCTGAATTTACCTATGAAATCTATGCAATATGATTTGCTTGTCTCTACTCCTACTGGTAACCATCTTAGGACAGCTAACGTGTGTGAAGGCTGTTCTATACATATAGGAGGTAGAAATTTTAACGTGAACTTAGTATGTTTACCATTAAAGGACTTGGAAATTATCTTAGGGATGGATTGGTTATCTGTTAACCATGTCCTTGTGGATTGCCGTAATAAAACCGTGATCTTTTCACCTGCCAACATGGAGTGTCAGGAGTATGATGCCTCACAAAACCCTATAGGATATTCCTTAAACAATGAAGCCCAATTATTTATGGTATTTGCACTTACAGAAGAAAAAGTTATTCCTGATGTAAGTAAGATACCAATAGTCTGTGAATTCTCAGAAGTATTCCCTGAGGATGTTCTAGGATTACCTCCTGAATGAGAGATAGAATTCTCTATTGACTTAATTCCTGGAGCAGAACCCATTGCTAGAGCACCCTATAGAATGTCTCCAGTAGAACTGATTGAACTAAAGAAGCAAGTTGAGGAGTTATTAGAAAAACAATTTATACGACCTAGCGTATCTCCTTGGGGAGCACCTGTACTACTAGTCAAGAAGAAAGACGGTAGTATGAGGCATTGTGTCGATTATCGCCAACTGAACAAAGTCATGGTTAAAAATAAATACCCGTTACCAAGGATCGATGACCTTATTGATCAACTACGAGGAGCTACTGTGTTCTCCAAGATAGACCTGAGATCGGGATACCATCAAATTCACGTGAAGAAAGAAGATATTCCAAAGACAGCCTTTAGAACATGCTATGGTCATTATGAATATTTAGTTATGCCTTTTGGGGTAACTAATGCTCCAGCCGTGTTCATGGACTACATGAACCGGATATTCCATCCATACCTTGATCAATTTGTCATTGTCTTTATAGATGATATTCTTATCTATTCCAAAACCAAGGAGGAACATGAGGAACATCTGTATTTAGTGCTACAAATACTAAAGGAGAAGCAACTATATGCCAAACTATCTAAATGTGAGTTTTGGCTTAATGAAGTAAAATTCTTAGGCCATGTGATATCTGAGAATGGAGTGTTAGTCGACCCTACAAAGATTGAAGTTGTAATAGCTTGGGAGAGGCCGAAGATTGTCACAGAAATCAGGAGTTTCTTAGGACTCGCGGGTTACTATTGAAGGTTTATTGAAGGATTCTCCCGAATTGCCCTTCCAATGACTCGATTAACCTATAAAAATAAACCTTTTGTTTGGACTCCTGAATGCGAAGCAAGTTTCCAAGAATTAAAGAAAAGATTAACAACTGCACCAGTTCTAGCTTTACCAAACCCCTAATAAAACTTTGAAGTTTATTGTGATGCTTTAAAGTTGGGACTTGGTTGTGTCCTAATGCAACAAAGAAAAGTAATTGTTTATGCTTCAAGGCAATTACGACTACACAAACTTAATTACCCTACTCATGACTTAGAATTAGCGGCTATTGTTTTTGCTTTAAAAATTTGGAGGCACTACTTATACGGTGCAAAGTTTGAAGTTTATAGTGATCATAAGAGTCTCAAATACCTATTTGATCAAAAAGAATTAAATATGAGACAACGTCGATGGATGGAATTTCTCAAGGACTATGACTTTGAGTTGAAGTATCACCCAGGGAAAGCCAACGTGGTCGCTGACGCACTTAGTAGAAAAGCTATTCATGTGGCAGCTTTAATGATAAAAGAATTAGAAATGATTGAACAATTTAGAGATTTAAATATAACAGTTGAAGAGAAGTCTTCAGTAAATATGATTATAGGAGTTCTGAAAATCACTAATGATTTTCTGAAGATGGTGTGTGAAAAATAAAGATTGGATGAATATCTCCAAAAGATGATCGACACACAACGTAATGAGAAAGATCTGGGATTACAAGAAGGTTCAGATGGAGTATGGAGGATGAAAGGAAGAATATGTATTCCAGAAGATGCAGAGTTAAAGAAGATGATTCTAGATGAAGCTCACAAAAGTATGCTTAGTATTCATCCTGGATCTACGAAGATGTATCAAGATTTAAGAAAGGATTTCTGGTGGAAGAGGATGAAAAAGGAGATAGCTGAGTATGTTTCATCTTGCTTAATATGTCAGAAAAGTAAAGTAGAACATCAAAAACCATCTGGTGGATTACAACCACTAGAAATACTAGTATGGAAATGGGATGACATTGCCATGGACTTTGTGTCAGGCTTACCTAAAACACAAAGAGGCAATGATGCTATCTGGGTGATAGTCGATAGATTAACAAAATCAGCATATTTTCTTTCGATCAACATGAAACATTCACTTGAGAAATTGACTCAAGTGTACATAAAGGAGATAGTGAGATTACATGGAGTACCATCAAGCATAGTGTCTGATAGAGATCCTAGATTTACTTCTCGATTCTGGGGAAGTTTACATAAAGAGCTTGGTACCAGACTGAAGTTAAGCTCTGCCTATCATCCACAGACTGATGGACAATCAGAGAGGACTATCCAAAGTCTGGAGGATTTACTAAGAGTATTTGTATTAGAACATGGTGGAAGCTGGGAACATTACCTTCCACTAATCGAATTCACATATAATAACAGTTATCACTCAAGCATTGGGATGACACCATATGAAGCATTGTATGGTAGAAAGTGTAGGAAACCAATCTGTTGGTTAGAGACAGGTGAGCACCTGACTCTTGGACCAGAAATTGTCCAACAAACAACAGAGCAAATTCGGATGATAAGAAAAAGGATGAAAATTACGCAGGATCGGCAGAAGTCATATTTTGATCAAAGGAGGAAGCCATTAGAATTCCAAGTTGGAGCTTATGTATTCTTAAAGGTATCACCCGACAAAGGAGTTGGAAGAGTGTTAAAAAGTAAGAAGCTTACTCCAAGATATATAGGACCATATGAGATTCTGAAAAGAATTGGTAAAGTGGCATATCAGATTGCATTGCCACCTCACCTTTCCAATCTTCATAATGTGTTCCATGTCTCACAATTACGGAAGTATGTACCTGATCCAGACCATGTGATCGAGGCTGATGATATAGAAGTTAAGGAAAATCTTACGATTCCAGTAACACCAGTGAAGATAATGGACAGAAACGTCAAGCAATTAAGAGGCAAGGAGATCTCATTGGTAAAAGTAGCCTGGCAACAATAAGATGAAATAAGCATGACTTGGGAACAAGAAGATGAGATGAGAAGTCAATATCCTAAATTATTCTAACAAGGTACGTTTAAATTTCGAGGACGAAATTTTTATAACGGGGGAAGAGTGTAACAGCCCAATTTTTAATTAAATTTGAAGCGGTAATTAAACAGTGAAAAAAATTAAAAATTTCTCAAAAAAAAATAAGAAATGAATCCTAGAAAATAGGAAATTGAATTTTGAATATAAGGATATTTTAGTCTGACTTAAAATGAAATTAAACAAAAATGGAACGTAGAATAAAATAAAATAATAAATAAAATAAAAATCTTCCACAGTAATCTGCTACAGTAAAATGCTACAGTAATTTGCTACAGTACCTGCTACAGTATCTGTGACATGAAAAATCTTGCGTAGTAACTTCACGAGAATTCTTCCTCCTTCGCACCGCCTCATTTCACTTTGATTTGCTACAGTGATTTGCTACAGTATCTGCTACAGTGATTTGCTACAGTACCGTCATTGGAAGCCTATAAATAAGGCTCCAACCTTCCAAATTTCTTCAAAACCAAAAAACTTTACCAATTCCACAACCTTTCATCTCCCTCTTCAAGCTTTCAAAACCTTCAATTGTCATACTCAAACTCTTTAATTTTGCATAAGAAGAAACTACACAAACTTGAAGATTTGAGGAAATACAAGGGAGTTTAGCATAAGGAAGGCTTAGGGATCTTCAATTGAGGTAAGAAAGAGAAGATAGGATATTAAATACATAGAAATTAAGTTAGAATTGCTTGCTTATTTGTTTGGAAACTCATTTAGCTAGATTTTAATTTAATTTGAATTAAATTGTGAAATTGATGCCAAATAGTTTGGAATATGATATATGATGTGTTTCTAATGTTGTATGATGATTTGGAACTAATTGGCATATTTAATTTGCAATTGAAATCATTAAAACAACAAAAACAGAGGGAAACAGAGTGCTGTCATCATATACGGGTTATACTTGTAAATATGATGAAATGTCGTATCTTCTTGAATTTTACCATAAATTCTTATTGTTAAATTATGAATAAATTTAATGATATAAATTTACTACATTCATGCATCATATGCATTAGCCGTTCAAAGAATCTGTAGGGTTCTTTGAGGGGGTTCTCGGTGGGGGAACGCGCTCTGTTGAGCAACAGACCTCTGCGGTGGTTTTACACCATGGCCGTCTTAAGGGCTAAGCAGTGTGTCCTTAAGGGGGGTCCCGCAACACTTGTTATTGATATGATTGTATTGTTATCCGATGTTGGTGTTGCATTATGGGGCGCGGTATCGGTTGGATATCCATAAAAATATTATTGCTGAAAAATCATTGCAGATGTTCCCACCAGAATGGATCCATCATGCATTTTCATTCATATAGAGAATGGAATATTAATATAAATATAATACAAAATACGTGTTTGGCATCCACATCGCATAGCATCATACTTGTGATTGTGTATGTTCTAATCTAATTTCTATTTATTTGATATTTTATCTCACTCTTTCTGTTACTTATGGCAACCCTTTAGTGGTTAACCAGGAAGACATGTGACAAAGTGGATGTTGCTGAATATGGATGAATTATGAAGGCTTTTGATGATGATGCTTGCTTGCGTGACTACTATTGCTGTATTATGTATATGCTATGTTTTGGTACTTTACATCTTTATATTTTATAAGATCTAGGTGCCTCTTGTAAAATATAATATGTATAAAACTCTGATGTTATGTATAATAATAAGAAGTCAATTATGAAAAGGTTGCGCACTCTGATATTGTATTAGTAACCTCTGGAATCAGGTTGTGAATCTCTTAATAATTACCAGTTGAAAAATAAGTTATCCATGAGATTTTATATGGTGACGGTAATTATCTTGGGATTTGCAAGTTGACTCCAGGGCATTACATCTACTACTTGTATTCTATGTCTTTCATTTTTAGAGACCAAATCATTTAATTGAGATATGAATTCTGTTTTTAAAGGGGAATCTTCAAGTTTATCAATAATAGATATTAGAGTGGAGGTTTGATCTTTAGTTATTACATTAATGCTTATTGTGCAATTAGAACAAGAACATAATCCTGGGCCTAAACACTCATTTGATTCTTCTTCACTTTCTGTCGAAGATAAAGAGGATTGCTCTAGCTGATATAAATAATCCTTCTCTATTTCTGATTCTATTTCTTCTTCTTCTTCAGGTTCAGAATGAATTAATACATTTATTAAACTTTCTTTAATTTTTTCGTCTATCTCTAAAGCATTTATTTTTTGCTGTACTCTACAGTTATTAGCTGTATGACCTCTTCTACCACCTTTCCAATAAGTTATGGATCTTTTCTTTTTAGCTCCTTTCCAATTCCACATATTAGAATTGTTAGCCAGAGTTGGGTTTCTCTTTTTACTTTAGGTGTTTTATTGGGTTTCCTAAAGTTCCTAGACCTATTTAAATTAGATCGAGGATGTTGAGTTGCTACCCTTTTGGATTCTTTTCTTTTTGTTCTCTTTCTTTGAGCGCTAGGCGCTAAAATGGGCTCAATTCTATACTGTGAACAGAAGGTTCCTACTTCTCTTTTATCTATAGCACTTTCTTTTTTAATTTTATTTTGTAATTTAAAATCAGTGCATACTTGTATCCCCGTATCTATTATGCAATTATGTAATTGTCCATAAGATAAAAATTTATAATCTATTTCTCCAAAATCTCTTTTTATAGTCATTTTAACCTTTTCTGAAAATAGACGAGGGAGACCAGATATGAATTTTTCTTTCCATATACTTGCCCCTCCATCTTCTCTTAATGTTACCTTAGATAAAAAGGTATCTTTATACCATCTATAATCTGACATAGTTGGACATCTAAGATTTAATAGTTGAGTTGACATTCTTTCTTTAAACTTATGTGGATCTCCTATAAACCCGTTTAATATGGAATAAGCTAAGGTAGTCATTGAATCTGACTCTCTAGTTTCAGATTTTATACTTTCTAATATCAAGGTTCTATCTTCTTGAGACAATAAGTTGTCCCACCATCCTTTTAACATTCCTGTAAATCCTTGAACTAATAACATAGTGGCTTCTTTTAGTGGTATTCCTTTAGACTTATAAGCCGTACAACACATGGCCATATTATTTATCATATCTAGAATAGTTTGCTCACTTAGTCCATCTATATTCCATTTTACTAAATCCGTTCCACTATAGTTCATATTAGTTAGTTCTGCCCTTTCTTCGAATTGAACATCAATGTAGGTTGGCCTAGGGTAATAACTTCTTAAAGTAGGGTAGGTTCTAGATTGGTGTCCCATCCGTATTTTATTAATTATCATATGGTCTTTTTCTATTGTATTTACATTGAGATTCTTAATTTGTTCTTTGAGTTTTTCTATTTCTATATTAGTTGTACTTTTAATTCTTACTGAATTTAAAGGTAAAGTATTATATTTATGTATCAGATTTTTTAATGATGAGGTAGACGTACCATTTATACCTGTTTCTATCCTAGTTAATTGTTTACTCATAGTATTTAAAACTGTATTCGAGAAATTTAACTGTTGATGTATCTTTTTAATATCCTTTTTATCTATGGAGGTATTTTCATTTTCAACTTGCTTGAAGGGAATCCCTTCTACTTCTAGCCCAGTTGATACCAGGATCTTAATTCCTTCTAGAGGAGGATATTCTGACTCTATATGAGTATTATTTATTGTTTTCCAGGAGGTAGTCAACTTAGTTATTGGGCATATTTGATCTTTTTTACTCTTGTTATAGTGAGTAACGAACCAATCAAAGAAATATCTATTTATTTCGGTTTCTTCTAGTTCTTTATAAAATAGTTCTCTAAAAGATTTTGTTTGTTGTGTAGACAACGTAGAAAAGTACCAATCTCTTAATGGTTTATTATACTCTGCATTAAAGTCTTCTCTTATCCAATCTTTATCTATAACAAATTTATTCTCTCTGTCCAAAGTGTTTAACACTTGTGATCTGGTAGGCGAATAGTTTGGAGAATCTGATTTCATCGAATCCTGATATATAGGTTTTACTACATTATAAGAGTCATGCATTATTCCTCTTGTGTCTAAATTTATGGTAGATCCATCTATAGAGTGCCTAAAAGATTCTATCCTAAGGACTTGAGGATTTGTTTTAGAAGTTAATGATCGATTCATTCTTATTTGTATATCAGATCCTTCTTTTACTATTTCTCTAATTAATGTATTTTTTTACCTTTTCTGGTTTTAATATGTTTTCAATTTTCCATTCTTCCGGTAGATTGTTAATAATATCTTTATGAGTTATTCTTTTAGGTGGCGTGATTATTTGGGATTTTCTTAGGTTTGCTTCGATTAAAATAGTTTCGCTTTTATCGGTGGATTTTAAGGCTTTGAAGTTATAATTAATTTTAGAGATTTTATAATATACTATATATATTACATTATATGGACTAGCATCTTCTTTCACTGCATCTGAGGATTTTATATATAGTTTTATAGCGTTGGGAGTATATTCATTTCTTATATCCATTGAGAAGTTAGAGTAACAATTAAAGAAGGCGGGTCCATCATAAAGATTAGTTTCTAATACTGTCATTAATGAATCTTCAATCCTTTTTATTCTTTCATCTCTTAGCATTATTAGAACCGGGGAATCAATTCCTAACATGTAATTTGGTTTTGTAGCTACTTGGATTAATCCTAAATGAATAAAATTAAATCCTTTACTTATGTGTTTATCAATCATTTCTTTTTCTAAAATGTTTTGCTCTAAGTTTGCTTCTGTACCAGGATAGCTATATTCTAACATATGTATTTCTTCATTAGGATTAAAATTCCATAAATTTTGTCGTTTATAGACTTAATCCTTTTTTATTAATGGAATTGACCAGTTATGAAACGAGTTTTCCATTTTAGCTATTTCAAGCTCTTTTGCAGTAATATTATTATAAGTAGCCAAAGTTGAAGAACTAGGTCGATCTTCACTCTCTCTAATAACTATCCTATCTTTTTTCTTTAGATTTAGATCGCTCAAAGTTCTTAATAAACTAGCCATTTTAGATCTCTAGAAGGTTCACTTCTTTGCTGACCAACGAACTCACGACCTTACTAGGTTTTACTGCCGGGACCATAAATACTCACAGAACTTTTCTAAAGATTAAAATAGATAGCCTAAGAAGTATTTGAGTTTTCTTTATCTAAAGTAAAAGTGTAGAGTAATTATTGGCAAGAGTTTTATCTAATAGTTCTTACTTTTAGCTTATAAATTTTTCTAATTGTTTTTGGTTATCTTGATTTAACGATTTTAATAGATATAGTCGTCTTGAGTAAACTCTATATTCTTCAAATGAAACTGGTCCTTTAAGTTGTTGTTCTAACCTTTTGATTTCTTGATTAGTTCTTTTTTATAATATTTTTCAATTCTTTTATCGCAATCATTTCTAAACACGAGATATTAAGACTAATCTTTGTTTTAGATTGTATATTGCCTTAAGATTCTCATGTAAAGTAGGTCTAGCTATATGTGCAAACACATCTTCTTCTATATCATTTATATTCATCTTAGCTTCACCTACTTGTTGTCTTAGATCTGTTCTTAGCTTATATAAATGCTTAGTTGCTATCCACCTATTTCTAGCTTTATAAAATGTAGGCATAATTCTTACAGAGTAATTATCGGCAAAAACTTGTATCTCACGTCCATTTAGGCCTAAATATTCGTAATCATTAACTCTAGGATTGCTATATAAAGGCTTCTTCTTACCCCCACTTATGGACAGGCTCTGATACTAGTTTTACCAGCTCATAGGTTGATAACCTATCTATGGATTTAAATCTTAAAGTCATTATGGAAGTTTAGTTGATAAATCAGGTACAGGTAGCATATATTTATATATATATATATATATATATATATATATATATATATATCATGTGAGAAATGTTTTCTTATGTGAGAGTGAGATGAGTGTACAACCAAACAACGGATGGTTTGAGATTAATCATGTAAGTTTTTAAAATAGTCATATGACATTTTAAGTGATCATATGACTTTTAAAAACTTTTAATTTTAACTATTCATTATATGGTTATACGGTCTAAATTCACTCCTCTCATTTTCATATAAAAGAATCTTTTTGGTAAGATACATCCTATATATATATATAATAGATGGAAGGAAATATTTTACTAAGCTTATCGAAGCAATATTTTACTAAGCTTATAATACGATGGTTGTATTTAAGGACTAATTTAATTGAGAGATTTTAAAAACTAAAAAAAATATAGGGTTCAAAAACTTCTTTTCAAAGTTCAAACTTATGTGGTCTTAAAATTTAATGTTTCAGGCTACGTGAAATTAACGTTCCTATGTATCACATCACGCTTCACGTGTATATAGGGTTTAAAAAAAATGGGACATTTTTATAAAAGAAAAAATTGAAATTGGGGTAACTGAAAAAATATTTAATTGTTTAGGATAGAAAACATCAAATCATATTTATATTTCATATACTCAATGTATAAACGAGATAAAGATTCCACGTACTTACATCAAATATCTTTAAAGCAATGTAACAGTTTGAGTAATTTTTAAAAAGTTATAAATCCTTAAAAATATGTGAAGCAAGTTACATAAAAAAGACAGCAAACGGTCAGCAATAAAATACTAGTCCCCTATATATCTTGAGGTTGCGTGTGGCTGAATATTAGAGTGCATGATGTGGATTTTGAAAAGCATACCTTTAGTTTTATCATACTTTGAATTTCAATCCACATTGATCGGATTCAAGTGAATATATACGCATTGCAATGCCAATATAGAATAGAACAGAGGATTTATTTTGTCAATGGACTCTCTAAATGAATCTTTGTGTATTTTCCTTTATAAATATCAGATCTCAAACATATATTTTTCAACTCTCAATAATGTTTTTTATGCTTACGTCTCTCCAATACTTCTGATAC
The DNA here is from genome assembly GCA_037962975.1 of Clitoria ternatea. NCBI lineage: Eukaryota > Viridiplantae > Streptophyta > Magnoliopsida > Fabales > Fabaceae > Clitoria > Clitoria ternatea. Next base: position 278,350,046 of record CM075671.1, read on the forward strand.
ATCGAAAGATACTTTAAACAAATCAAATCAAAATTACACTATTTTTGTATTAACATAACCTAATTAGAAAGCAACGATAATGATATATAAATATCAAATTTCAGACATTATTATTTTAATATTACTGTATCAAATTCTTTTATTAAAAAAATAATGACACCTAAATATTTTTTTTCTGAATATGTTTTACAAAATTTAAAGGCTGAATTATTTATTTATTCTTGTATGTTTGAGGTTAGTTTTTATTTGATCTTGTATGTTTTAAAAGTTTATATTTCATGTCATATATTTTTGAAAAGTTCCTACATAATCATGTATATGTCATTAAAATAAAATAAAATAGTTAAAACTTAATTACACATCATCATTCTCCCTCTCTTCTCTTTTCATTCTCTTTCTACCGCCACTCCTTATCCTCACCCCTAGGGATGGAAATAGCTCAGGCCGTCCGTAAAGGACTTATGACCTGACTCGTTTAAAGTCTACATAGGGCAGGTTTGTCGGGCTAGAAGGTCAAGTTTAGGTTTTTAAAAAGACCTTTTTAACTAAACAGGTCAGGCCATAGGCTTTCTAAAAAGCCTTTGAAGCCCAACATGCCGACCTATTTAATTAGATTAATTATTAATTATTATATATAATATATTTATAACATAAAATAATATATATATATATTACATATTTATATTTATATAATATAAATTAATATTATAAGTTTACAATTAAAAAAATTAGGCGGGAATGGAACACAAATATTTTTAGGTTGGTTTTAGCCTTTTAAAAGTCTCACTATAAACAGACTTTTTAAACAGGCTTTTAAACGGGTCAGGTCTTCAAACAGCCTAGATCAGACCTTAAAAAAAAGCCTATGACAAGCTAATAAGCCAGACTCAAGCCTTGAAAATTTGATGTAAGCCAGGCTCAGGCTTTTCAAAGCTCGATCTGACTTGGCCCATTTCCATCCCTACTCACCCCTCTTTCTTCCTCACCTATTCTGAAACCCACCCAATCACATTTCCAAGCCAAAACACATTCCAAACTCAACCCCTCATTTCAATCGGAAACAAAACCTTCATTTAGTTACTTTCCCCACTTTTCTTTTCTTTTCTTTTCTTGCTGAGAAGAAATTTTTACAATGTCTTTAATTACTTTCTTTTTCTTACTCTAAGAGCTAGAAGCCAAATGAACACTTTTAGTCCTCCCTCTCTTTGTTGTTTTTCCTTTTCTTACACATAATGAGATACCAATTTATTTAAGAACCATTTATTCTTCTAAGTATTATAACTCACCTTAAATTGTCTAAATTGTTCAGGAAGAGAAATCAACACCAAATGCACAAGTAAGTCATTACACAACTCTAATTTTAGTGCCTTTAGCATTAATGCGGCATTGGATATTTTCATGATGTACTCCCTAATATTTCCTTTGCCTTTGTACCTCCTAAAGACAAGCTTATACAACAAAATGCTTGCCTCAACTTTCTCATTTTTAGCAAAGTATTGTTTAATAGTTTCTATGAAACCCTATTGAGCATTTTCATTTTTAGAAATAGAGCTTTGAAATGCTTGTGGAATGGATCATTTTATTATTGTTAAACACATTCAATTGGACTATTCCCACTTCTCAATTTGCTCAACTTGAGGATTTTCTATAGTGAAAATGGGTTTTGTAGTCTAAAATGCAAGATTTAAATCCGTACAACCTAGAATTATTTCTGCTAAGTTATTACAAACCTTGAAATTTGTCTCATTCAACATTAGGATACTATTAACTTGAGCAACAACATTTACAACACCTACAACAGATACTATAAGAGAGCAATATAAATTAATTACATGTTCATAATATATGTAACATCCTGAATTAAATTTTAGGGGTAAATTAAAGAGCGTAAAATTGAAATAGTTATTCTACCTAAATTAAACTCATTAGACTTAATTTATTTAATTTTTCCTCTCTTAAATTCTATTTTAATTATTTCTATTCTAATTCTTTAATTCCCTTTTGCTTAATCTCTTCTCTTTCCTCACTTTTCCTTTCTTTCTCAAACACTCCCTCTCTTGATAGATGTATCTCTCGCGCACTGCTTACTCTTTCGCACAACTCTCTTTCTCCTGTGCCCCCTCTTGCTCCTTCATCTTCACCGTGCAACCATATTTCTTTAGTGCTCTTTTCTTCATCAATTTTGGTTCCATCACCTAGGTATCCGCATGTCTATTCTATTTTCCTTCTCCCTTTTCTTCAAAGGTACCTCCATATGCATGACCCAATTCTCTTTTCTCCTCCTCTTAGGGTCGTGGTCACATTGAGGGATTCATATATGAATCTTTGAAAGCCTCATTTTCATGTTTGAAGCTTAAAAGGTATGACCCAAGCCCTTTCCTACTTCAATGCTTCATTCAGTCAAAAGTTTATGGAACCCATTTTTTCAAATTATAATTTATACTTCGGTTGTTGTTGGGTAGCGTCCACACTTTAGTATCGGCGGAATCAATTCGTAGGGTCGACGATAAGTGAGTCACTTTTCTGGTAAGTCTATAATTATCAAAACTGTGTCGAAATGGTGTTTCTAACTTCAAAATGCATATCTACATATCTTAGAGTTATTAAAATAATTATTGTTAATTTTTAGGAATTATCAGAGTGGAGGAATTGGTGATCGAAAGTGATTTGGTATGATTTAATGGTTTTTTTATGCTCTGGTAAGTTTTAATTATTTGGAATCATGATAAAAATGATGTTTAGTGGTTGTATCAACAATTGGTTATGGCTTAAGTAATGGTTTAGTGATTGTAAGTGATTTACTTTAAGGATTTGGTTAGTCGGTAATGTGTTTTGCAAAGTCAGATCACCGAGAGGTACATTATACATACGAGGGGGTTTACCACTTGAGTAGCGAATAGGAAAAGTTATTTCAAGGTTGAGTTATATTTAATATTGATAGAAATTTTTGTGCCTTATATAGTATAATGATGTTGTGTTTCGGTTTTGGGTAATATTAATGTTGAACCATGTTAATATTGATAGTGATTATAAATTATGTGGTGTTGGTCATTATTAATGACGATTAGTTTATGTTTGATATTGGTATACTTGATATGATTTGAATAATTATGTCGATTATGATTGTGATGACATATGATGCTTGATCTAATTATATGATATTGGATTGTGTTGATTAGCGCTAACTATTGATTTGAGAAATGTCAAGTGATGAATGATGATTGGTGAATTGAGAATATGAAATGGTTTAGTGGAGCTAGGCCATGATGTCAAAATTGAAATTATTTATATAAGCTAAGATTCGCATCATATGCATTATTACATCTTATGACATTATATGCATTTATTGGCGCTACGATTTGTCTATAAGGCTGTCACTTATAGTGCTACGATTCACTTAGCGGTTCTCAAGTACCACCATTTATAGTGCTACGATTCATTGTGTGGTTACTGAGGGTACCACCGCTTATCATGCTATGATTCACTATGTGGTTACTCAGATGCCCTTTGATTATAGTGTTATGATTCACTAAGTGAATTATCCTTAACACTACGATTTGCCTATTGATGAAGACGAATCAAAGATTTGAAAACTCTTTCAGTTATACATAATGATGGAGTATTGATGATATATATTCAGAGATATATGATTAGGATCCTTGGAAGCCTTGTGCTTATTGTATTTAAAGATGGATGATTGAATTGGTTATGAAAAAGCTTTAATGTTTAGTGATACATATGTATGTGTGGACTTGGTTATTTGTTACAATTATGATAAATCTTGTGTTGTATGATCTATTATAGTGTGGCATTTGCTTATAACCCATGTGGTGTTTCTATTTACTACTTTAAGTGGTATACACTCCTCTACTTGTGGATTTAGTGAATTGTCAAGAGGGTGATGATGGTGCCATCTAGTGAACCTGGAGTGTGGAGTTCAATGTAATGCCATGAGGAGAAATTACGTGGTTGATGATTTTGATGTTGATAATGCTATTTTACAAAGCCTTGTGATGGCTTAATGTGTAAATTTGTGCGTGTGTATATATATACACACACACTTGTATGAATATGATTAATGACGATATTGAATACTTGGCATTTTGATAAAGATTGTATAAATGTGTATGTAAATGGTTGTGTGATTGATGTTTCCTCATGTAGTGATGTAAAACCCTGGTTTGATGCCTAGATTCTTGCTTGGGCACTTATATCTATGTGATGGATGGGTTTTGGACATGATATTATACCTAGAATGTTAATGTCAATATAAATATAATGATGAATGTGTCCTAGTCTTGATTTTGGCAAGCTATGATATCGTGTTATGGAAAACTATGCTAATTTAGGTGGACTTAAGCAACTAGATAGGTGAAAATTGAATCTGTAAATTTTCAAAACCTTCAGACTAGTGGTATGACTTGTATGCTATATGAAATGTGCTTGAGGAGTTTTGGCCCTAATTAGAAGTGTTTAGGTTGGTCTTGTGAGGCAAAATGGCTCAGAAATGGCCCAATTGCATTTTATCGCATATCTTCTTCATTTCTTAGAATTTTTTAATGCGGTCAGTTGCGGTAGGTCTTAAAGGGTTTGGTTATACTTGTGTTAAAGTTTAGTGTCATTTGGAATTGAAATGAATAAGTTAAGGGGTCCGAAAGTTGGTTCCAGAATGAAATTCTACATAATTTTGCAGAACAGATCTGTTGGCAATCAATTATGTAATCAATTACGTAATTGATTATCAAAGGATCTTGCTTTTTTTCCCTGAACAACATGCTTACAGGTAATCAATTACCAGGTTTGTACAATCGATTACCTAGGCTCTTGTAATTGATTATAGGAGTGCTGAATTTTAGGGACTTTATGGTTTTTACTTAAGGCAACCTTTATGTTTCCATTGTTTATTGTTGGGGGCGTTCCAAATGTGAAAAATTTACTCTGATTTTACCACACCTTGGAATAAACATGTGAAATTTATAAGGGGGTGTTGCAATATAAATCAATCAACTTCAAGCAAAAAATTTTCACAATAGACACATTACTAGATACCAAGCACACTCATTAATTCTTAAGTCTTTAGATACAAAAATTAATTTGCAAGTGATACTCTTAATACGATGATCAAATATTGACAATAAGTTTTGACAAACAATATTCTTTTTTTAGGTCGACTATCGTTCACTTAAAAAAATAACCTTATAATTGTCACATATTATCATTATAAGCATGTTATTATTTGGCCAGATTGCATCTTCTTTTAGGCCAACCACAATTCATGTAAATACTTTCATACTAACACCCATGTAGTTCTTAACTAAGTCAATTTCTACAATAAAGTTTACTTCGACAATATATTGCATCAATTAGTTTAATTTAAAATTACCTGACAATTACAAATAAGGAGGGTCTATATGCGTAGAAAACTTTATGCTCCAAAAGAGCAAACAAACAAACATGTGTTTATACGAACACAGGCCATAAGGCATCCTAGGATTCAATGAAATTTAGGATTTTATTTTATTTTATTTTATTTTTCCACACGAATGAAAAGGTGTTTATAAAACCTAAATAGCAAGGACTTAGAATAATAAAAAATAGCAACAAACTTAAAATAAAAGCAACAATAGACTTAAAATAAAAATAACAACGGGCTTAAAAAACAACAAACTTAAAAAAAACAAAAATAGCAACATAATTAAAATAAAAACAGCAACAGACTTAGGATAAAAAACAGAGACATACTTTTTAAAAATAAAAATAGAAACAATAATAGAATTATAATAAAAACAACAACAGATTTAGGATAAAAACAGATACAAACTTTTAAAAAAAAAGAAACAAAAACAACAATAAAATTACAATAAAAAAACAATAGACTTAAGATAAAAATAAAGATAGACTTTTAGAAAAAAAGAAACAACAATAGAATTACAATAGAAACAGTAACAAACTTAGGATAAAAATAGATACAGACTTTGCAAAGAAAGGGGAAAAAATAGAAACAACAATAGAATTACAATAAAAACAACAACAAAGTTAAGATAAAAACAAAAATAAATTTTTAGAAAAAACAAAAACAATAATAAAATTACAATAAAAACAGTAACAGACTTAGGATAAAAAATGAGATAAACTTTGAGAAGAAAAAAAAATAGAAACAACAATAGAATTACAATAAAAATAACAACAGATTCAACTATATTTATACATCAAACAACAACAGACTTAGTCATATTTATACAACAAAGAACAACAGATTTAGCCATATTTATATAGCAAATAACAATAGACTTAGCCATATTTATATAACAAATAGCAACATAGTTAGCCATGTTTATACAACAAATAGAAATAGACTTAGTCATATTTATACAACAAATAGCAACAAACTCAAAATAAAATAGTAACAACATACTTAAGATAGAGATAACAATAACAGACTTACAAAAATAGAAACAACACACTAAAATGCAGAAGTAGCAATTAGTTATGCAGAACTTTTTCCATTGAAATGAACTTTAACATGTCTTAAACGTATCCAAATGGTCTTTAAATGTCGCTAAATTTTACAAGTAGCTACGACATATCAATTATGATCTGTTGGCTTGATCACCCTAAAAAATTCCCAATAATAAGAAAATTATGTAGAGTTATGCATATGGACCATTTTCATGTTATTAGGACATTCAAAACCATCCTAACCATATTCAATTTGGTTCAAGGCAATGCAAGCACATTATAAATATGGTACATGAACTACACAACCTATTTGGAGGTTCCAAATCCTTCTAGATTAAAATCTGACCCATTTAATTCCTTAATTTTCACATATTAATTCACAAAATCTTAAGCCTTATCAAATTTATCATAATTTTAATCACAATTTAATAATATAAAACTAATCCAACAAAATAACAAATACTAACTAAGCCACCGGCCAGTTATCAAAAGAATAATTCAAACGCTACTAACATCATAACATGCTACCAAACTTAGCTCTATACATGGTTTTATCAAAATAACCACGACATCATCCACACTTGGCATTAAACGTTTCATGTTCTCATTTAGTGCTAGCCTCGACTATATCTTCCCATTCTTGCCATCAATCACTAAATACTCCACAAGAATAAAGGGGCGAGTGTTAGGATGTTTGAGTATAGAAGAAAATAAAATAATAGGAAAGTATACACTAGTAACTTCCAAATTAAAAGCAATCTCCACAATTTACCAATGTCATTCTAATAAACATAACTTGGTCAATTCAAACCATTGTACATAAATATTTCTCAAGGTTAACATCACATCATATACTGAATGCACAACCGACTCACGAACAAACGAGTCTAACACTAGACACCAGTATCTAGATACTTTAAAGATTGGTCATCAGCTGGGAGTCCTCTGACATCCTGTGAACTCTCCAATCCATCGAGCCCTTTGGCTTTCCACCTCAACCACTGGGTAGCTCAACTAGATCCTTCTGGACCGTTGGAGCAAAAAATGAGTGGCAAAGCATATCAAATAGCCATCCCATAATCACTCAATGCATATATAATTAATCCTTCTTCTATTTTCACTTGGTTCTAACACTCTGACCAAAAAGGAACCCTTAAAGTATAAAATTAAATTCACAATTCACCATACCGGTACTCCAGCCACAAAGAGACATCCTCAATCTTTTTTCTTCTGTGTACATAATTTAATAACCATTAATTCTTTATTAATTCCATCACAATACCAACATATACTAATGCATAATTCAATTCTCAACACCAATCATTATTTCAATAAATAATATCATCAAGTATCATCACCTTTAAATATTTTATCACCATCATAACAATTGCTTTAATAATTTTCAGTATCAATATATAGTTTAAATCACCATTGGTCTCAAATCACCAACATATAAACCATATATAATCCAGTAATCCATTCAAAGAATTGTTTAAATAATTTCAGCCCACCAAATATTTATTTCCAAGGTATAATAAATTTATATAACTTGAATTATCAACATATACTTTGATTTTATTTAATTTAGGGGCTAGACTACCTCTTCCTATAGCCAATTGCGTAAAATAATTTTTTAAAGTACTCTAGACCCAGTAAACCCTTTTACCTTGTTTCCACACTGTGAACACCTATTTCAGCCCATCCACAAATGAAGAAGATTCCCAAAAAAAAGGGGGACTCGGAAATGATCATTTCCGAGTGAAAGGACTCAGAATGATCAAATCCGAGTGAAATGACTCAGATTGGAGCATTGCCGAGTGGAGTATGTCCCTGTTGAAGAGAAATCCGAGTGAAATGACTTAGATTGGAGCAAATCCGAATGAAATAACTTAAGGAATGATCAAATCTGAGTAAAATGACTCAAGGTGGAGAATTTCCGAGTAGAATGGCTAAAAAAATGATTAAATCCGAGTCATAATGAAGAATTTCCGGGTGGAATAGGCTCCTGTTGGGGAATCCGAGTAAAATGACATACAAATGATCAAAACCGAGTAGAATAACTCAGAAATGATCAAAACCGAGTAAGAATAACCCAGAAATGATAAAAACCGAGTGAAATCACTCAGAATGAGTCATTTCCGAGTGAAAGTACCCAGATTCCAAGTCCTGAGTGGGAAGCAAGCTTTTTCCGAGTGAAAATGCTAAGTTCCGACCGATCTGTGCCGAATGATCAATCTTCAATCGGTTTTCCGAGTGACATCAACCGAGTGGAAGGATTTTCGAGCCAATCTTCACTCATCTTTCTTCAAACAACCAATTTCGAGTCCATTTCCATCAATTTCCGAGCCAATCCTTCAAATACCGAATCCCCTCCTTTTTCACCCAGATTCTGAGTCATCTTTTACATATATCCGAGTCAATTTTTACCAATTTCCGAGTCACCATTTTCACCCGTTCCCGAGTCATCTTTCAATTCCGAGTCACACTTCACACATTTCAGTCGGTTCCGAGTCATTGGTCATTCGGATTGTGGAGAGGAATTTAAGTCCGAGCCAATTTTCAGTCAGTACCCAGTGAGTCACTTCTCGCTCGGTTTTGACTGAATGTTCCAGTCGGAATTTCTTTGATTGCCCACTCATCAACATGATTGTTCCAGTCTGAATGTTCCGAGTCACACATTAACATGATTTCACTCGGTCTTTTACAAAATGAACCTTTTCTCACTCGGATTCAGGAGGCAAAGTAAAGACTGACCCCTTTTCTCACTCAGAATTGACTCCAACCGTGGATGAATACTGACTGAGGGACTAATCCGAGCCATTGTCACTCGGAATTCCACTATCCACACTCGGATTTCCACCATTTTTCACTCGGAATTCAGCCATTGTCACTCGGAATTCCGCTATCCACACTCGGATTTCCACCATTTTAACTGGGCTTTTCACCATCTCTCGGATCTCCACCTTGCTGACCTGGATTCCACCACCCAAGTGGATCCAGGAATCCTGGGGATGGCAGACAGAGGTGGAAGTGGGGGGAATTAAAAATTCCCACCCAGCCGTTGTCCCCCACTTCAATCTGAATGGAAGTGTGACCTGACATTCCACTCGGAAGTGGAAGCCTGAGCTGGCATTCCACTCGGGCCAGCCTATAAATAGGCAAGGGGGGAGGACAGAAAGGGGGGGCATTCATTAGAGGAGAAAAACTCTGTCAAAAAAAACCCTTCGCTCTCTCTCTCTGACACCAATTCTTCTCTTCTTCTCCTTCCATCATCCCTCACCATATTGCCACAATCCTTCCATCCTCCGCCCCTCTCCTACTCCAACACCGTCCTCACTCCCACTCAACAGCACCTTTCCCAGCCTTTTTCCCATTCCCTCTAATTCCCTTTTCCCTCTTAGACCAGTGTTCTTGCTCCATCATCGCTCGGTTCTGCTCAACTTTCACCTGGTACTCCTCTTGACATTCATATTTTACTCTTATTTCACTCAGATTTTCACTGTTTCACTTAGATTTTTATTATTTCACTCAGATTTTCACTATTTCACTCAGATTTTCATTATTTCACTCAGATTTTCACTGTTTCACTCAGATTTTCATTATTTCACTCAGATTTTCACTGTTTCACTCAGATTTTCACTATTTCACTCAGATTTTCACTGTTTCACTCAGATTTTCATTATTTCACTCAGATTTTTACTGTTTTACTCGGATTTTCAATTTTTCACTCGGATCTTTCCAGTTTCACTCGGTTTTCCCTGTTTTCACTCGGATTTTCATAGTTTCACTCGGTTTTCTTATTTTTCACTCGGTTTTCTTATTTTTCACACGTTTTTTTTCATTTTTTGCACTCGGTTTTCTCTTCTCCCACTCAGTTTTCACTCATTTTTTTTGCTTTGTACTAAAAATATGATAAAGGAAATAAATGTTTCCTATGTTTTCTTTCTAGTTTAAATAAAAATCAAAATAAATCATTCTTAGTCAGTGTCGTACGGAAAATACTTCCGTCTACACCACTTTTATAGGATTCGTACACGTGCGAAGAACTTCGCCTTGTATGGGTTCCTCACCATAATGATTCCCATCAACATTTCCTTAATCTTTTTTCCTAAAAAAAAAACTTTTAAGAACTACGTGACCCTGATTTCTCGAAAGCTCGAGAATACGTAGGAGCGGGAAACAGTTCCTGTCGGGCCCATCTTTCTTTATTCAATTTTTGGAGTTTTTCCATTTTCATCTTGCTGTTAAAAGGAGGAGCGAGGTTAATTTGGACGAGACGTCCTGTTAATCTCATATCTTTTTTTTATCTCTTTTAAAAGGAGGAGCGAGGTTAATTTGGACGAGACGTCCTGTTAATCTCATATCTTTTTTTTATCTCTTTTAAAAGGAGGAGCGAGGTTAATTTGGACGAGACGTCCTGTTAATCTCATATTTTTTTTAAGGAGGAGCGAGGTTAATTTGGACGAGACGTCCTGTTAATCTCATGTAAATATTTTGTGTTGATCTTTGTTTATTTTTTTGTTTATTTTGTCGTTCCGTACATTTTTCTTTTCATGAAGAAGTTAAAATAATTATTGGGTTAATTATAATGCGCGCTATCAAATTGAGGTAACCGTTTTTATAACGGACAGTTGTGAGGTGCTAATACCTTCCCCACCTGTAATTAGACTCCCGAATTTGGAATTTTATTTTTTTATAACCAGTGCTTTTAACAAAAGGTTTTTCCACTGTTTTATCCTAAAAAAATATTGGTGGCGACTCCCTGTTTATTATTTAAAACCGTTTTGAGGGTCGGCCGCGCCGTCGCGATCCCGGTCGCGACAGATGGCGACTCCACTGGGGACTTAGAGAGTCAAGCCAGTCAATTTGATAGCGCGTGTTTTAATTAGCATATTAATTATTTAACTTCTTCCTTTATTTTATTTCCTTGTCAATGTTTAGTTTCTGTTTTGTTTGTATTCTATTATTTATGTCTGTAAATATCTGTGTGATCTTTGAACCCTAGGGTAGTCGACTTTATTTTTGTTGCTCTGTGTTTGTTCTATGTGCAGGGTGAGTAAGGTACAGGTATTGAATGCCTCTTTCACACACTACACTCACAATTTGCACACACTTTTGAGTGGGACCCTATACCCGGGCCCAAATAAAACTTAAGATTAGGGGAGGTTGACAGCGGAGCCATTTGGGATGTACTTCCTGTCTGGTTACCGTGAGAATCTCAGCTAGAGTTCGACTTATTCATGGTGCCCACACTTAGTATACTTCCTACTATTTGTGGTCAACATCATGAGTAGGATCTTGGCTCTAGTGACCTTTAGAAGTTTTAGAATAAGCCACCTAATGCGAGGTGTCACTGATAGATAAACTTTAGAACCATAAGGAGACCTTCAGAAAAACCCACTTTAAGACACAAAGGGGCAAACTTTACTTATACCTTTTCTCATTCTCACTTCCTTTTCTGATCTGAAATAGAGGACTACTTGCCTATTTAGTGGATTACTTTTTTTTCAAAAAATGACATACTTTTAACTAGTGATCTTTTAACGGGCAAGTAGTCCTTTCCTTTTATGCACAAGTCTTTGGGATTTAAGTTACGGATGTTTTGAATAAAAAAAAAAGGTATAAAAAAAATCAAAAAAAATCATTTTTTTTTTATAATGATCAGAAAATCCGTAGCTCACATGACCCTTGATTTGTCATAAGTTTTGTCAAATCGAAACTTCCCTGAATACAAAAATATTTTCAAAGCTACTAGGGGAGTATCGATTTGCAAAACACGCCAGTTCTAATGATTGATTTTGTCATTTCTTTATGTTCTTGCAGGAAGCTATCAAGAGCTTAGCCAGTACCTCTGAGTGAAAATATGGAAATTAACATGAGATCAGATAGTTGTGGTACAAATATACCCGGGTTGAAAAAATTACTGCATGTTAAGGCTAGGAAAGTTGATACAACCAGCTTGCAAGCATTAGGCAAGAAATTGGACATGAATCAGAAAATGGTTTTTTCAAGGAAATATGGGAGGATCCTAAAATTGCTAGAAGTGGAGGTACAAGTCGAGGCAATTACTGCTTTGATTCAGTTCTATGACCCACCTCTTCGTTGTTTCACCTTCTGAGACTTTCAATTGGCTCCGTCTGTTGAGGAGTTTGAACGGATCTTGGGGATGCCACTAGAGGGACAAATGCCTTACCGCCACCTTGGACGTCATGCAAATATTGTTACCATCGCTGATATCCTAAGGATTAACCCAGAAGTCTTAAGAAGTAAGCAACTAAATAGAAATCAGGTCCTGGGGTTTGATCGGGAATATTTTGAGAAGCACATGCACTTGCTGGCTGAAAAAGGAGATTGGGAAGCTTTCATGGATACCATGGCTCTAACCATTTATGGTGTTATCTTGTTCCCCAATATCGACAATTACATAGACTATGATGCCATTGGTATTTTCCTTGCCCGCAAATTTAAATCTGAAAATCCTGTCACTGCTATCTTGGCAAATATATACTGCACCATGGACTTCTGCTGTACACAAGGCGGAAAGAGAATCATTTGTTGTCTACCTGCTCTGTATGTGTGGCTCACGTCGCATGTTTTCCACCAAGTTGGCAAAGTTGAATGTCCTATTTCTGATATGAAATTATGCCAGTTAGTAATAAAGAACGGGCGTGAATGGGCCGATCACCTGATGGGGCTCACGGCTGACAAAGTAAGGTGGTATCCACAATGGTTGAAGGTTGACACCATTATTCATCATTGTGGAAGCTACCCGAACGTTCCTCTCATGGGCACTCAAGGATGCATTAACTACAACCCTGTCATAGCCAAACTGCAGTTAGCTTATCCATTGCTTGGGCCACCTGATGAAGAATCACTTATTCCTTTTGTCCTTCGCTACTCAAAAGGAGATTGTACCTCTGCTATTCGAGATATAGCAAACGCATGGAAGATGGTCCACAGGCAAGGAAAAGAACTAGGAGCTCGAAGCCATGCCGCGAAGGACGAATACTACCAATGGATCCTGAATAGGGTTTCCATTGTCAAGCTGCCTTTCAAAAATCCCTCCTATCTCCCGACAAGAACACCTGTTCCCTCACCTACCCTAGAAGAGGAGACCATGAAAGCCAAGATAAAGGAATTAATTGCAAAAAATAAGAAGCTAGAGAAAGACTTGCTAAAGTCTCAGCAAGAATGCGCCTTTCAGAAAAGGGAAAACTTAGAAAGCAAGCAAACCATCAAGGAGATTGGAAAAAAATGGAAAATTGAAAGGGATTACTTGAGGAAGCAAAGTCAATGCCTCCGAACAGCTAATACCCAACTGAGGATGAAGAGCAAGCAAAGGGATACTATGTTGGCTGACAAGCAACTCTTGAGAGATATGTTGGAAAAAGCCAAAGAGAACGAGCAAATTGCCTTGGTGTAAAAAGAGCTCCTACAATTGCAAGTTGGTCAATTAGAACATCAGCTTAATGAGGTGGTAGAAGCTTGCCAGCAAGAGATAAACGGCGAGCGACAGCACGCGATAGATACTGAGCAAGAATGTCGTGAGGCTATCCGTATTTTGAAAACTGAAATGACACAACAAGATGAAGTTATTCATTCATGGATGAACCACTTCGCCCACTTGGCGCATTTGGCTAATGGAGTTCTGGATGACCTCCCGCTCCTGCTTAAGCAAGCTGAGGGGATGGTTAACCCTCTTAGTACCCCAAAAGAAATTGTAACCTTCCTTGATTACTGTAGAGAAAGAATTTGTAAAATGAGGGCCATGATTGCCCGAGCTAGGAATGGCTGATTTACTTTTCCTGCATAAAAAAAAAGAGATTGGCAGCAGTAATGTACTTTGAAATTCAGAAAGAAGAATTCTTTTGTCTCCACAACTATCTCATGTTAATTTCCATTTATCACATACTTATTATTCTTGAATATGACGTTCTAAGAAATGGTTGGAGGATATTGGCCGAGTTCCGTGGTAGCTTCATGCACCATACTAATGGTTTTTCTTTTACCACTTTTATTTAAATACTTTCTTTTTAACAATTTTGTGTTTTGACTTACATTAGACATTACGGGTAAACATCCTTATCCGACCCGACTTCAAACGAGACTCATGGCCGAAGCCAAAATCAGGGATGAAGATTTCAGAAACGAGTTCAATCAGCTGAAGGAACAGGTAGCTGAGTTAACCAAGCTTTTGGAAAAGAGAATCACAGAAGGGGACTCCTCTGCAGGTATTGAGAACACCCAACAGCAGCCTGTCACTGTACCATCCCCTCTTGGTTCCGACCCAGCAAGAACCCAATTACCTAACACAATGACACCCCCTGTCACCATTCATGTTGGAAGACCTAACCCTGCCATTGAGACCCAGCTACCTTACGGCCAGTCTTATGCACAGCATACATTCGTCGGTCCTGACGGCAACCCAATGCCTTTTCCGCTTTATGGCCTACCACCAGGATACTTTCCTCCCCTCGCCAACCAACAAGAAACCCACGACCAGCAAACGGTGAATCCTCACGCTTCATACCAGCCAAATATACCATCACTCCACCAAACCCAAAACACGCAAGCCCATGACCCACAAATTTACTTAACCCAAAACACGCAAGCCCATGACCCACAAATTCACCAAACTCAAAATACACAAGCCCCGATGACCCAGCCGACCTACAACGCCCAAGCCCAAAACACACGAGCCCAGATGACCCAACCAAATTATGCTGTACAGACTATGGCCCAACCCCAAGGTCCCTCACCAAATACAGGCCTAACAAACCAGTCCCATGCTTTGCCTCTGTTCAACCAGCCACTCGGTTATCCGAATGGATACGGAACCCCCTATGGGACCAATCTCCAAGATGCAACCCGCATGGTCGCAGTTCCTCGAAAGGAAAAGATAGAAATCTTAGAAGAGCGTTTGAGGATGATGGAAGGCTCTGGAGGTTTTGGACTAATAGATGCTTCGGAGCTATGTTTAGTCACAGATGTTGTTCTCCCACCCAAATTCAAGATGCCAGACTTTGACAAGTATCGGGGAATGACTTGTCCAAAGAACCATCTCACGATGTACTGTCGAAAGATGGCATCTTACTCTTCTAATGACCAACTGTTGATCCACTGCTTCCAAGATAGTCTAGCAGGGGCCGCTCTTACATGGTATGCTCACCTTGATCGGAACCATATCCGTTGTTGGAAGGACCTGGCAGATGCCTTCCTTAGACAGTACAAGTATAACATGGATATGGCACCCAACAGGGTTCATTTACAAAATATGGTGAAGAAGGACAGTGAAACGTTCAAGGAATATGCCCAACGATGGAGAGAGACAGCGGCGCAAGTGGATCCCCCATTGTCGGAAAAAGAAATAGTCACGATGTTTATCGATACGCTCTCATCACCTTTCTACGGCAAGATGATTGGTAGTGTTTCATCCAACTTCTCCGACATTGTGACTATTGGGGAAAGAGTGGAAAGCGGAATAAGAACAGGAAAGATCACTCAGGGCTCATCTGGGGCAAGCATGACAAGAAGGCCGGCGCCTAGGAAAAGGGATGGAGAAACTAATTCCATCTCTTCTAACCAAAAGACGGCTTCGCCAAGACCATTCTTTCCTACTATGATTCAAGCTCCCAATCCTTATGTGGCCGCTACCACTCAGGGCCCGACAGCTCATACTCCCCACTTCCGTCCACCCATGGTAAGAGCGCCAGTGCCGCAACCCGTGCCATACCATCACCCGCAACAAGTGACTCGACCACCCAATCATAATCAGAACACAAGGAATTCCAACAATGAGCGCTCCCCTGTGCAGTTCGATCCAATTCCTATAACATATACCGAACTTTTTCCAATCCTCGTTCAGAAAGGTCTGGTAGCTCCATCCCCTATGAGGCCGTTACAACCTCCTTACCCAAGGGGATATGACCCAAACGCTCATTGTGATTACCATGCTGGGGCACCAGGGCATTCCACAGAAAATTGCCTGGCTTTGAAGTATAAAGTAAGAGATTTGATCAAAGCCGACTGGATTAACTTTAAGGAAGGTAGCCCAAATGTTACCACAAATCCCCTGCCCAACCATGGAAATTCAGAAGTCAACGCCTTGGAAAATGATGAGGAGTGCGTTAAGAATATTGCTGACATAAGAATGCCATTAAGGGTAGTTCATTCCCTTTTGCTTGAAAGGGGATTAATTGAAGGAACCTGGAATGTGGGATATGATTGCAAGCAGACTGCCGAACACCAAGGTTTCTGTAAAGTCCTTCAAAGCCTTATGGACAGCCATATTGTGCAGGTCTGTAAACACCATGGAGATGAGGTCAACATGATCGAGGAACAAACAGGGGCACGGATCCCTAAGCCCTTGACAATTTTTTACACCAGGAACCCCCAAGCAGCTCCTGTTTCTGTACAACCAACCATCACTATTCAAGCACCCACCCCGTTTGCGTTCAAAGATTCTCGGGCTATCCCTTGGAAGTACAACGCAGATATGGTCGTTGCAAGCTCGGCAACGAGTGACCCGTCTCCTTCGTCCGTCATAAATATTATTGGGGTAGGAGGTATAACCCGAAATGGAAGAGTATACGCCCCTCCAGAGCCGAAGAAGGATCAGGTTACCGGAAATGCCAAGGTGGACAAAGAAGGGGCCAATGGTGAAATCAAAAGGGCCGTGACTGATGAAGAAGCCCATGAATTCTTAAAGTTTATTCGCCAGAGCGAATATCAAGTGCTTGACCAACTGACCCATACTCCTGCAAAAATCTCCTTGTTATCATTATTGATGAACTCTGAGCCACATCGGAAAATATTGATGAAGGTCCTGAATGAGGCTCATATCAGTCATGACATTCCCGTTGATAAGTTTCAAGGAATAGTGAGGCACATTGTTGCAGATAACTATCTGACCTTCACTGACGATGAAATACCAACAGAGGGGATTGGGCACAACAAGGCTCTCCATATCTCCGTAAAATGCCGAGATTACATCTTATCAAAAGTACTTATTGACAATGGGTCGTCCCTCAACGTCATGCCAAAGTCTACATTGGCCAAGTTACCATTTGATGGGACTTTTATGAAGCCAAGTGCCACGATAGTACGAGCTTTTGATGGAACTCGGAGGGAGGTTATGGGTGAGATTGAGCTGCCCATACAAGTTGGGCCGTGCACGTTCCAGGTCCTTTTTCAAGTCATGAATATCTCGCCTGCCTATAGTTGTTTATTAGGCAGGCCGTGGATCCATTCTGCTGGAGTGGTGCCCTCTACCCTGCACCAAAAACTAAAATTCATAATTGACAACAAGCTGATAATTGTTTCTGGTGAGGAAGACCTTCTGGTCAGCAAACCTTTGTCAACCCCTTACATCGAGGCAGCAGAAGAGGCCCTTGAAACTTCTTTCTAAGCATTAGAGATAGCAAACGCAACCTATGTAGGGGAAGGAGCCACGATGATAAAAGCTCACATGCCAAGTGCATCCTTAATGATGGCAAAGATTATGCTGCGTGGAGGGTATAAACCTGGAAGAGGGCTAGGACGTGCTTTGAATGGAGAAATAGAACCTATACGCCTGCTTGATAACAGAAATGGTTTTGGATTAGGATACCGGCCCACGGATACCGACAGAAAAAGGGTAGAGGAAGAGAAAAGGAAAAGAAGGGCTGCTCGTCTTACCGGCAGAGATCTTCATACTGCAAGAGTCCCCATCTGTGATCTCTACCAGAGCTTTCGGAGCACCGGACTGATGCCTCCAGACCAAGTGGCTGTCATTGAAGAAAGTCCCTGTGATAGTGTTAATTTTGTGATTGCTTGTCCACCAGGCCAAGAACTTTATAACTGGGAGGCCATCGAGCTCCCCACGACTTTGAATGTTTTGCCAAAGTAATTTGTTTATGCTTCAAGTACTTATTCATCCCTCTGCTCTTGCCTAAAGCTTTGGGACCCTTCCATGTAATAAAGGCGGAAAAAACTTGTTTTTATCATTTTCATCAATAAACGCGTATCGTAATTCAAAAAAAAACTCTTCTTGTATCCCTTGTTCCTTATTTTAAACCCTTCTTTTTACTCGCTTGTTCTTTCTTTTTATTTCCCATATCACACTAAATTGCAGATCCGAAAGTGACTTTCTTGAGGAGAGTGAGGTCGCAATCCTGTTTCCTGACTTCGATCACCCAGTTGATTACGCTGATGAGGAAGGTGGGGAAGATTGTGAGCCAACGCCTGAACTGACAAGGTTGTTAGAGCAAGAGGATGAAGGGATTCAACCCTACCTAGACATAGTTGAGGTCATTAATTTGGGGAATAAAGAAAATAAGAAGGAAGTCAAGATCGGCACTACCCTAAGCAGAGAACAAAGAGAAGATTTAATCAAGTTGTTAATGGAATTTTGTGATGTCTTTGCCTGGTCTTATCAAGATATGCCTGGGCTCGATGCTAGCATTGTCGAGCATAGACTACCCTTGAAACCTGAGTGCCCACCAATAAAGCAGAAATTACACCGAATGAAGCCAGAAATGCTCTTAAAGATCAAAGAGGAGGTTAAGAAGCAATTTGATGCTGGGTTCCTAGCTGTGGCAAAATACCCTCAGTGGGTAGCCAACATTGTCCCTGTCCCTAAAAAGGATGGAAAGGTACGGATGTGTGTGGACTACCGAGATTTGAATAGGGCTAGTCCCAAGGATGATTTTCCCCTACCACAGATCGATGTTTTGGTTGATAATACAGCTCAGCATTCTATCTTCTCATTCATGGACGGTTTCTCGGGGTATAATCAAATTAAAATGGCACCTGAAGACATGAAGAAGACCACGTTTATCACTCTATGGGGCACATTTTGCTATAAGGTGATGTCCTTCGGGTTGAAGAATGCTAGGGCAACTTATTAGAGAGCAACGGTGACTCTTTTCCATGATATGATGCACAAGGAAATAGAAGTCTATGTGGATGACATCATTGCCAAGTCTAAAACAGTTGAAGGGCACATTAGCGATCTAAGGAAGCTTTTTGAACGATTAAGGAAGTTCAAGCTAAGATTGAACCCTGCCAAGTGCACGTTCGGTGCAAGGTCAGGTAAGCTGCTAGGGTTTATAGTAAGTGAAAGGGGAATAGAGGTTGATCCGACAAAGTCAAGGCGATTCTCGAGATGCCTCCTCCTCGTACAGAAAAAGAGGTCCGAGGATTCTTGGGAAGGCTCAATTATATTGCCTGATTTATTTCACAACTGACAGCGACTTGTGAACCCATCTTCAAGTTACTCCGCAAGAATCAACCAGGACGATGGGATGAGAACTGTCAAGCAGCTTTCGAAAAGATTAAGCAGTACCTACAAGAACCACCAATTTTGGTGCCCCCAACCCCAGGAAGGCCACTTACATTGTATCTGACTGTATTGAACGAATCCATGGGCTGCGTGTTGGGACAGCACGATGAAACTGGAAAGAAGGAACATGCTATCTACTACTTAAGCAAGAAGTTCACTGATTGTGAAATGAGGTACTCCGCTTTAGAGCGGACTTGTTGTGCGTTAGCATGGGCCGCTAAGCGCCTAAGGCAGTACATGTTGAGTCACACCACTTGGCTAGTTTCTAAAATGGACCTCGTCAAGTACATTTTTGAAAAACCTGCTCTGACTGGAAGGATCGCTTGTTGGCAAGTGCTATTAACTGAGTACGACATAATATATGTCACTCAAAAGGCCATAAGAGGAAGTGCCCTGGCTGATTACTTGGCACACCAACCCATCAATGATTATCAGCCGATGCAATTTAACTTCCCGGATGAAGATATCATGACACTATTCAATGAAGAAGGTGGTCAGAAAGAGAAATGGACCCTGAGATTTAACGGAGCTTCTAATGCATTGGGGCACGAAATTGGGGCTATCTTGATTTCACCCGATAAGGAATTTATCCCTATCTACGCCAGATTGTGTTTTGACTGTACCAATAATATTGCTGAATATGAAGCATGCTCATTAGGAATCCAAGCAGCGTTGGATGCAAAAGTAAAAATATTGGAAGTATATGGGGATTCTGCTTTGGTTATCCACCAATTGAAAGGCGAGTGGGAGACTAGGGACAGTAAGTTGATTCCTTATTATGATCATATCAAGGAAATGATCAAAGAGTTTGACGAGATCTCTTTTCATCACGTTCTCCGGGATGACAATCAAATGGCTGATGCATTGGCCACCCTTGCCTCAATGTTCGAAGTAAGTAGTGACTACGATATGCCTCTCATCGAAGTAAAGAAGCATTGTGAGCCTGCATACTGTTAAATGATGGAAAAGGAGTTTGATGGGAAACCTTGGTACCATGATATTAAGAGATATATCCAGAGTCAAGAATGCCCCGAGGGTGCTACAGAAAATGATAAGAAAACCCTGAGACGACTCGCCATGGGTTTCTTCTTAAATAGGGATGTGCTTTACAAAAGAAATTATGACTCTGTCCTTCTTCGCTGTGTTGATTTTGATGAGGCAAACGAAATCATGAGGGATGTTCATGAAGGATCTTTTGGGACTCACGCTAATGGACATGCCATGTCTAGAAAGATCCTGAGGGCTGGTTATTACTGGATGACCATGGAAGCGGACTGCTTCACTTATGTTCGAAAATGTCACAAATGTCAGATATACGCCGACCATATTCATGCACCTCTATTATCTCTAAATGTCTTGACGGCACCATGGCCTTTCTCAATGTGGGGCATGGATGTCATTGGACCCATCGAGCCAAAAGCCTCAAACGGTCATCGTTTCATCTTGGTCGCCATCGATTATTTCACCAAATGGGTAGAAGCAGCTTCATATACCAGTGTAACAAAGAGTATTGTGGTCAAATTCATCAAGCGAGAACTGATATGCCGATATGGCCTACCAAGTCAGATCATTACTGACAATGGTACGAATTTGAACAACAAAATAATAAAGGAACTCTGTGAAAGTTTTAAAATTCACCATTACAATTCCTCTCCTTATCGGCCTAAAATGAATGGGGCGGTTGAGGCGGCCAATAAGAACATCAAGAAGATAGTGCAGAAGATGGTAGTCACTTACAGGGATTGGAGCGAGATGCTCCCTTTCGCTCTGCATGGGTATCGCACCTCGGTCCGAACCTCGACAGGGGCAACCCCGTTTTCTCACGTATATGGAATGGAAGCGGTCTTGCCTGTTGAAGTAGAAATCCCGTCCCTTCGGGTAATGATGGAAGCAAAATTAGAAGAAGCTGAGTGGGTTCAAGCTCGACATGACCAATTAAACTTGATTGATGGAAAAAGATTGACTGCCCTCTATCATGGTCAGTTGTACCAGAGGCACATGAAACGAGCATTCGAGAAGAAAGTACGGCCTCGACAGTTTCAAGAAGGAGACCTGGTACTCAAGAAAATTTTACCAGTTCAAAAGGACAATCGAGGCAAATGGACTCCTAATTATGAAGGACCATATGTTGTGAAGAGGGCTTTTTCTGGAGGAGCCTTAATACTCACTAATATGGATGGCCAGGATTTGCCAATGCCTGTAAACGCAGATGCAGTAAGAAAATACTATGCTTAGGGAGGAGATGTCAGAACAAATCACAAAAAAAAAGAAAAAAGAAAATTAATGCTCGCTAAGCTGAAAACCTGAAAGGGCGGCTTAGGCAAAAGTTAGAGTGACCCGGTGAGTCGAAAACCCGAAAAGGGTGGCTCAGGCAAAAGTTAGGGTCAATGAGACCTCTGGCTCAAAGAAGTACGAGTCCAAGCTCAGGCACGTGAATCACTGTCGAACTTACCTTTCCAAAAGCAAGGTCGAAGGGTGAACATGAAGTCGTGTTGGAGGTTAAGGCTCTCATCGGTCTCAGAGATTCACTAGAGGACCCATGAATCTTCCCAGTTTTCGCCTATCCTTTGACCTGTTCTATGTGACCTCATTCATTTCATCTACCTTCCTTATTTTTCTTTCTCTGTATTTGTTTAACATGCATGAATAAAATTCACCCTCTTCGATACGTGTTATGAATTTAGTTGATCTGATAAAAACATGTATTTTAACAAAATAAAATGGAAGAATGGTAAACATTTAAAGTCGCAAGGGACAAGATGCTCCTGCTACTCGACCTCATCATAGGTAATCATCACAGGGACTTGGCCAGGCACGCGCTCCAAAGCTATGGTTGCCTTATTCGTTCTACTTCGTCCATGAGTTATCGTAAGAGTCGCGGTTTCACAGGACTTACCCGATTTTGAAACTTATCTTTGCACTACTTACCATTTTTCTGCAGGTTATCTCACAGATAGTCATGCCAGGCGCTAACACCCCAATCAAGTCCTTCAAATCCCTTCCTTGAATCGCCCGAGTTGGCACTTCTCAAAACTCCTTCCTTGAATCGCCAGGGTTGACACCTTTCAATGTGTTACTCTTTCATCGCCTAAGCAGGCACCTTCAAAGTCTCATCCTCGATTATTAAAGTCCGTACCTCTTGAAATCTCTTCCCCAGTGAAACTACGCTTCCCGAACAAACTCAACTGGGGCATCTTCCCGAATTCCTTTTGTTATAACCATTCTCCAAGAACCCTCCAATCATGTCAAACTGGGGCATCTCCCCAGATTTCTTCCTTTCCAGTCATGAGGTGTATCTCCAAACTTCCTTCCAACCTGTCAAAACTGGGGCATCTCCCCGAAATCACTGTCTTTCAATCAAAGAGCAATCCCTTCAGTCTTGTCAAAATGAGGCATCACCCCCAGCCCTTAGGACCAGTGAGCTAATTCGGAAGAGATGTCCTGTTAGCTTCCCCAATCTCTGCGTTTCCTGTCAAAATTGAGGGTCAGCCCCACACTTTATTTTCCCGTCCGCCTATTCAGGCACCATTTACTTCCCGTCCGCCTATTCAGGCACCATTTACTTCCCGTCCGCCTATTCAGGCACCATTTACTTCCCGTCCGCCTATTCAGGCACCATTTATTTCCTGTCCGCCTATTCAGGCATCCTTTATTTCCCGTCCGCCTATTCAGGCACCATTTACTTCCCGTCCGCCTATTCAGGCACCATTTACTTCCCGTCCGCCTATTCAGGCACCATTTATTTCCTGTCCGCCTATTCAGGCACCATTTACTTCCCGTCCGCCTATTCAGGCACCATTTATTTCCTGTCTGCCTATTCAGGCATCCTTTACTTCCCGTCCGCCTATTCAGGCACCCTTTATTTCCCGTCCGCCTATTCAGGCACCATTTACTTCCCGTCCGCCTATTCAGGCACCATTTACTTCCCGTCCGCCTATTCAGGCACCATTTACTTCCCGTCCGCCTATTCAGGCACCATTTATTTCCTGTCCGCCTATTCAGGCACCCTTTACTTCCCGTCCGCCTATTCAGGCACCCTTTATTTCCCGTCCGCCTATTCAGGTATCCTTTACTTCCTGTCCGCCTATTCAGGCACCCTTTACTTTCCGTCCGCCTATTTAGGCATCCTTTACTTCCCGTCCACCTATTCAGGCACCCTTTATTTCCCGTCCGCCTATTCAGGTATCCTTTACTTCCCATCCGCCTATTCAGGCACCATTTATTCCCCGTCCGCCTATTCAGGCACCCTTTACTTTCCGTCCGCCTATTCAGGCACCCTTTACTTTCCTTTCTACCAGGAGTTAACCCCGATCTTCTCACCTCCTGTTAACTGAAAGGCTCAAGTGTCAATTCCTGGGTTTTTCCCTCTCATCTAATACTTTGACAAAGTTGTTCACGTCTTTACTCCCTTTCCATTTCAAAAGCAAGAAGAAACTTCATGCTTTTCTCATGGAAAAGAAGTAAAGAAGGGCATCTGTGAACACCTATTTCAGCCCATCCACAAATGAAGAAGATTCCCAGAAAAAAAAAAGGGGGACTCGGAAATGATCATTTCCGAGTGAAAGGACTCAGAATGATCAAATCTGAGTGAAATGACTCAGATTGGAGCATTGCCGAGTGGAGTATGTCCCTGTTGAAGAGAAATCCGAGTGAAATGACTCAGATTGGAGCAAATCCGAATGAAATAACTTAAGGAATGATCAAATCTGAGTAAAATGACTCAAGGTGGAGAATTTCCGAGTAGAATGGCTAAAAAAATGATTAAATCCGAGTCATAATGAAGAATTTCCGAGTGGAATAGGCTCCTGTTGGGGAATCCGAGTAAAATGACATACAAATGATCAAAACCGAGTAGAATAACTCAGAAATGATCAAAACCGAGTAAGAATAACCCAGAAATGATAAAAACCGAGTGAAATCACTCAGAATGAGTCATTTCCGAGTGAAAGTACCCAGATTCCAAGTCCTGAGTGGGAAGCAAGCTTTTTCCGAGTGAAAATGCTAAGTTCCGACCGATCTGTGCCGAATGATCAATCTTCAATCGATTTTCCGAGTGACATCAACCGAGTGGAAGGATTTCCGAGCCAATCTTCACTCATCTTTCTTCAAACAACCAATTCCGAGCCCATTTCCATCAATTTCCGAGCCAATCCTTCAAATACCGAATCCCCTCCTTTTTCACCCAGATTCTGAGTCATCTTTTACATATATCCGAGTCAATTTTTACCAATTTCCGAGTCACCATTTTCACCCATTCCCGAGTCATCTTTTAATTTCGAGTCACACTTCACACATTTCAGTCGGTTCCGAGTCATTGGTCATTCGGATTGTGGAGAGGAATTCAAGTCCGAGCCAATTTTTAGTCGGTACCCAGTGAGTCACTTCTCGCTCGGTTTTGACTGAATGTTCCAGTCGGAATTTCTTTGATTGCCCACTCATCAACATGATTGTTCCAGTCTGAATGTTCCGAGTCACACATCAACATGATTTCACTCGGTCTTTTACAAAATGAACCTTTTCTCACTCGGATTCAGGAGGCAAAGTGAAGACTGACCCCTTTTCTCACTCGGAATTGACTCCAACCGTGGATGAATACTGACTGAGGGACTAATCCGAGCCATTGTCACTCAGAATTCCACTATCCACACTCGGATTTCCACCATTTTTCACTCGGAATTCAGCCATTGTCACTCGGAATTCCGCTATCCACACTCGGATTTCCACCATTTTAACTGGGCTTTTCACCATCTCTCAGATCTCCACCTTGCTGACCTGGATTCCACCACCCAAGTGGATCCAGGAATCCTGGGGGTGGCAGACAAGGGGTGGAAGTGGGGGGAATTAAAAATTCCCACCCAGCCGTTGTCCCCCACTTCACTCTGAATGGAAGTGTGACCTGGCATTCCACTCGGAAGTGGAAGCCTGAGCTGGCATTCCACTCGGGCCAGCCTATAAATAGGCAAGGGGGGAGGACAGAAAGGGGGGGCATTCATTAGAGGAGAAAAACTCTGTCAAAAAAAAAACCCTTCGCTCTCTCTCTCTGACACCAATTCTTCTCTTCTTCTCCTTCCATCATCCCTCACCATATTGCCACAATCCTTCCATCCTCCACCCCTCTCCTACTCCAACACCGTCCTCACTCCCACTCAACAGCACCTTTCCCAGCCTTTTTCCCATTCCCTCTAATTCCCTTTTCCCTCTCGGACCAGTGTTCTTGCTCCATCATCGCTCGGTTCTGCTCAACTTTCACCTGGTACTCCTCTTGACATTCATATTTTACTCTTATTTCACTCAGATTTTCACTGTTTCACTTAGATTTTTATTATTTCACTCAGATTTTCACTGTTTCACTTAGATTTTTATTATTTCACTCAGATTTTCACTGTTTCACTCAGATTTTCATTATTTCACTCCGATTTTCACTGTTTCACTCAGATTTTCACTATTTCACTCAGATTTTCACTGTTTCACTCAGATTTTCATTATTTCACTCAGATTTTCACTGTTTCACTCGGATTTTCAATTTTTCATTCGGATCTTTCCAGTTTCACTCGGTTTTCCCTGTTTTCACTCGGATTTTCATAGTTTCACTCGGTTTTCTTATTTTTCACTCGGTTTTCTTATTTTTCACGCATTTTTTTTTCATTTTTTGCACTCGGTTTTCTCTTCTCCCACTCAGTTTTCACTCATTTTTTTTCGCTTTGTACTAAAAATATGATAAAGGAAATAAATGTTTCCTATGTTTTCTTTCTAATTTAAATAAAAATCAAAATAAATCATTCTTAGTCAGTGTCGTACGGAAAATACTTCCGTCTACACCACTTTTATAGGATTCGTACACGTGCGAAGAACTTCGCCTTGTATGGGTTCCTCACCATAATGATTCCCATCAACATTTCCTTAATCTTTTTTCCTAAAAAAAAAACTTTTAAGAACTACGTGACCCTGATTTCTCGAAAGCTCGAGAATACGTAGGAGCGGGAAACAGTTCCTGTCGGGCCCATCTTTTTTATTCAATTTTTGGAGTTTTTCCATTTTCATCTTGCTGTTAAAAGGAGGAGCGAGGTTAATTTGGACGAGACGTCCTGTTAATCTCATATCTTTTTTTTATCTCTTTTAAAAGGAGGAGCGAGGTTAATTTGGACGAGACGTCCTGTTAATCTCATATCTTTTTTTTATCTCTTTTAAAAGGAGGAGCGAGGTTAATTTGGACGAGACGTCCTGTTAATCTCATATTTTTTTTAAGGAGGAGCGAGGTTAATTTGGACGAGACGTCCTGTTAATCTCATGTAAATATTTTGTGTTGATCTTTGTTTATTTTTTTGTTTATTTTGTCGTTCCGTACATTTTTCTTTTCATGAAGAAGTTAAAATAATTATTGGGTTAATTATAATGCGCGCTATCAAATTGAGGTAACCGTTTTTATAACGGACAGTTGTGAGGTGCTAATACCTTCCTCACCTGTAATTAGACTCCCGAATTTGGAATTTCATTTTTTTATAACCAGTGCTTTTAACAAAAGGTTTTTCCACTGTTTTATCCTAAAAAAATATTGGTGGCGACTCCCTGTTTATTATTTAAAACCGTTTCGAGGGTCGGCCGCGCCGTCGCGATCCCGGTCGTGACACACACGTCAAAAACATCGGCCTCATAATGATTCACAATCGATCCTATAAAACCCAACATCTAATAATTAATTCTAAGTGCCAAAACACAAAACCCATTATAAAACAACATCAAAGTTGAGTTTTAGAGGCATCAAATCTTACCCTTATCCTTTCTTACTCGAGATGCGAGCTTCGACGTCAAGGTTCCTTCTCTGGTTATTAGCTCCAACCCTACAATAGTCACAAAACCAAAAAGTTAGTATCATTATGATCCTTGCAATACCGGGAACCCATCAATTGGTTTAATTTCTTGAAATTCAACTAAACTTAGAAATCTAGTTAGAAAAAGAGATGATAGAAATATGAAATTGAGAGAACCCATAGCTTCCTCTGACCTCTAATTGTAGGAATATGAAGTCAATTTCTAAAAATCATGAGAAGTTGTAGCTAGGATAGAGCATGAAACTCACGGTCATAGAGATGCCATTTTCTTTCAAGCTTCTAAAGATAAGAGAAGATGAAGGAAGTGGAAGCCATGCAGACCCTATTTTCCCATTTTCCATCATTTTACATTTTTCCTTTTAATTAATTTAGTTAAATTTCTAATTTTGTTTTCTATTTATTTGACTAACCTTAACTTAGTAACTCATGCTTTTACCATGGTAAGCCAAGCTTTTACCATAAACTCCATTTAAACCAAAAACATCTTAGTTTAATATATTTTAATCTTTGAATTTAATTATTTAATTTTCCTAAAATTTAATAATAACACCGATAAATTTTAATTACTCCAAACTAATTAATTTAAACCTCAGTAATCCCTATTTAATTAAAATAATCATAATTTAAAATTTCATGATGTTATAGGCCATTTTCATACGAACACCTTATACGAACACCATAGATCTAGATGATGTAAACGCATTGTAATATGAACCTTTTGGTGTTATGATCTTCCTGAACCAAATCACTTTATTATCTAATAAGGCTTGACATTTTCTCTCCTCATGGGAGAATAGTAAACTTTTGGTAACCACGACCACTTTTTTATTTAAAACTTATTAGGGTTCCCATTATCCCCTAATAGACTTAAACCCGTTTATCAAGCTCAGATCACCTTCTATTGAAAATCTGAAACACTTACCAAATTAAATCATGTATATCAAGTCCAAAAAATTAAATATCTAATGTAAATGTTATAAATAATATGTAGCTCATGTTATATTATTAAAAATAGACTAACAGAAACCTTGACATAGTAGATGTCTAACCATTAAGGCACACATAACTTTTATAAATTTAAGACATGTTATGCTATTTAAGCATACATTTTATGTTTTTATTTTTAATGCTACATCATAAGATATATTTTTAAATCATATATTTTATTAAATATATTGGTTATCTATTTTTATAATATATTTATTAAGTATATTTTATTATACTTATTAAATATAATTTACAATAATATATTTTTAAATTTTAATGATATTAATTATTGAACTGGTTATTGTCTAGGTGCAAGGTCTGGCATGGTGACTAGTCCTCAATGGATGTTATATGTTTAAATTTTATACTGGTCTAGTGGAGATTCAGTATTATATCATCTATTCCAGTTAAGAAATAAAGGTCTTAGAGTGATTCCTCGTACCAAAATCACTAACTTTACACATTATGGGGAAAAATGAGGTGTCATCTATAAGGGCACTCCGAAGCTTAAGTTAGTGAATATTCAAGGAGAATATCAAAGCTCAAGCGAGCTCAAGCATAAGTTCAAGAGAGAATGTTCTACCTTTCATTGATAATTCGTGGGCACTTAGGGGTAACGGAAGAGTCATTTTGCCCAAGAGGTTTCTCATACTGTGTCAGTACGATTCTAATCCCTTGCAAAAAGGTTGACACATGAAATAGACGTTTCCAAATAACTCTACCTATCCGTCTGTTACTTTACAGGTTACTTGTCTAGCACGTCGATGCATAAGTCAACTTTGACTTTTCGGTATCGAGAGAATAAATTGTATCGAAGTCAACTCAAGAGCCTCATGCGCGATGTCAGAAGGTCAGTGTTATACCACCTTAGTATGCGGGATAATGGTCTTGAATGATGGCTTGAAACAAGTTACCGTATTGCCCATAGACTAGTATCAGAACCGGATCAATTATTAATTATATTTTAATTAAATATTATAATATTTTAAATATATATTAAATATATTGTTAATAAAATATATTATTAAATATATTTTTCATATATATTTATTAATTAAATATATATTATTAGTGCTAGTTTTAAATATATAATATATAAATATATGTTTAATAATATATTTCATTAACAATATATTTAAGAAATGTATTATTAAAAAGATATAATATTTATTAAAAATATATCTAATAAACATTTTAATAAAATATATTAATAAAAAATTATATTTAATAAACATCATATTAAATATATTTAATCAATATAATATGAAAAAATATATTTAATCAATATTTTATTAAGTAGATAATCAATATATTTAATAAAATATATTATTAAAAAAACATCTCTTACATTAAATATTGTAGTTGACATAATGAAATAAAAAAAAATCAAATGTATGCTATATATAAATATAAAATGTTTTAGATTTGTAAAAACTTTTGTGTTCTTTGGTGATTAGGTATCTTGTATATGATCCCATAGGTGTTGTGTTTGAGACCTGATTTTTTTAAACAGGGTCACTATTTTAAAACTTTTTAAGAAGGTATAGACCAATTTTTTTTAAAAAGGAAACCACGTTGAAACAGGGTTGAGAGACCACAGATAGGGGAGTTTATGAGTGCTTGATTTTGTTATGTTTTTCTACTAACATATGGAGAAGTTGCGAAGATCAACAGAGGAGACATTGAAAGAGAAGTGGTGTCTGTAGAAGATGGTTGAAGATATGTTTTCCAATAATAATATTTTCTAGTAAGGGTTTGAAGGACTTATTCCACTCTTCCAATTCATGACAGACACCAATCAATAAAGCCGAGAACTTTTCCAGACAAGTTCTCCATAACATGCTTCAAAACCAAAAGATCACAACAAAGCCTTCTAATCCCATTTAGTAACACAGTATTTGTGCATCAAAGATAAATACAACATACACACATCCATGGACTAGAGGGTTGCATTAAATTTTTTATCAGTCAAAGAAAGAAGATCATCAATAAAGGGATCTTACTCAAGAAAGATGCATCTTTCGGGCTTTGTGGATACATGTGGCTTTAAATATGGCAAAAGCAACGATAGGCAAGAGCCAAATTGGGTCTTACAATTCTTATAAGTAAATGAGTTCGAATAATTACGTAAAAATTCAACTATAAATAATACTTTGAAATTTAAATTAACCTATGAGTTAACTTGTGAGTTAGAGGAGAAGACTCCCATAAATATATGGGACGGATGATTAGTCTTATGATTAAAAGTTCCTAAGAAATCTTAAGAAAAAATTAAATCCTCTATCTCAAAAACATGTACCAAGTCCTTTCTAGCTCAATCATAATATGACACCTCATTTTAATTATCCCACGCCTTAATTAGCGTCATAAATTAACAATAATAGGCTATATTTACCCCTTTTTTTTCGAAAATCAGAGTTCCTTGTTTGCACTTTATATATTTTTTAATATTTTCTTTACCAAACCTACATTTTTTACTACTTTTAACCAGTTGTTTAAATTACGGGTGCATTTATATAGTGACTATTTAAATAATTGATAGAAAATATTTATTTTTATGTGTTTTTATGTCGGATGTTCAATAACCAATATAAAAAAATTTCCACCTTACAAGCAGTGTAAAAAATAGTTTTTCACACCGATTATTGAAACATCTATGTAGAATATTTATTTTTTTATATATTTTTATAACGATTGTTTCAATAGCTGGTGTAAAAAATATTACTCTTGTTATGGAAAAACCTGTGTTAAAAGTACTTTTCACACCAATTATTTTAGTAACTGGTATAAAATATTGATTTTTATGTTTTTTATACCAATTTTTTTTAATAAAAGATATTAAAAATATTTTTTAGAAAAGCTAATTCCACTAAAGAGGCTCACACCTCAGGGTATGCTAGCATAAAAGTAGACAATATGACCAAATAAACATTTTCTTAAATATAAAATTAACCTCTAAAATTTTTAAAATTAGAGTCAACCCTCTAAGAATTTTTTTATGCTTGGCCCTTGAAAAATAATTGTTTAGTTTCAAGTCTTATCGTTAACTTTCATCGTTAAGTGTTGAGGTGGCTAGTAGTTCGCCACCTCAACACTTACACATGTACCTTTTTTTTCTTAAAACAATGCTAATAGCTTGGACAATCAGCTTAAATCATGTGTAGCATGAGGAAAATGATATTGATGATAGCTTAGAAGTTTGGCCATAGGCTTGGTTTAGGTCTCCATGTCTTTGAATGAGTAAAACCCCTAAAGTTATTCTCAACCTATTCGTGATCAATTATTTTCATTCTTAAGCTATTCTAGTGACAACACAAAACCCTAACTTATTATTGCGGTCATCAAGTTAGTCATTGCTATTAAAGGGGTTCATTTTTTGTCTGGTTAAGTGTCATATGGCTTGTTATGTTCCAATGGGTAGTGCTAATGAAAGGTTGAGTAGTAAAAGTTCATCAACAAGGTCCCCTAACATAGTCGTAACATCAAATAAGTCTTTGGTTTTTTTCAAAAAAAAATTAAAACACTAGTAGAAATAAAAGCTAACAAATAGGCCATTTTAATAATATTTAAATTAGTTTATGAATTTTCATTTTTTACTTCTTATAGTATTTGGAACTTAGGATAAAGGTTCAAGGAAATTTGGTGGGTTTAGTAAACATTGTGGAAATTGGTGAAGCATGTTGGGTTAGTTAAGGGCTCTCGACAATATGGATGAGATAAGGTTTTCTCATTCTCGAAGATGAGGCTCCTTATGATTTTGTGGTGCAAACTATGTAAATGGGAACACTACAAAAATATGTGATTTAGTTTGAGGTCTTTACGTTAGATCTTATAGTTATTGCATGAAACATGTCCCATATAACGTTTGAAAATTGAAAAGGCAAGTAATGTTTGATTGTTGCGTAAAATGTGGCTCCTACACAAAAAAACTATGTTTGGTTGTTGCGTGGAACACATGTCCCACATTAATGCATAACAAATCTAGTATGTTGTGTGGTACTAGTCTCACGTAAAAACCAACATTAAACACACGCCACCCATTTTTTCTCTCACTTCTTTCCCAAATTTAAATCCATTTATCAAATTTTCTAAATCTCCTAAAAAATTTGTGTGATTCAAAATGCAAAGTAAACCATTTTATTACCCATTGGCGTCATTTTGTTTGTGGCACAAAAATAGTCTTTTGAACTTATTGAAATTTAAACAAGTTAAAAGTTATTAACCTATTTAATTCCTTCAATATGTTAGAATAGAAAGTTGGAGCTTTAGAAATTTAAAACTTTACATATTTAAAAATTAAATTTTGAAATTAGAATTTAGATTTTAGGACAATAATAATTTTATAGATTTCAAATTATAATTTAGAAAATAAATAAATTTATAAATTATAATTTAGAAAATGAATAAATTATAAACTCTCAATCTAAAATTTTGAAAAATAAAAAATTTAGAAATTTTAAATTAAAATATTAGAAAATAAAAATATATAAACATCAAATTAAATATATACTCAATCTTTACATAATTTAAACTTGATGTATACTTTTAAATAATTCACAAGCCATTTTTTACATATAAATTTTATGATGGATCATTTATCCTAGGTTCTAGATGACAAGGACACAACAATGATAAAAAAAAACTGATTGTTGCATAGAACAAGCTATATGTATATTTGATCAAGAAATCACCTATTTATATTTTAGTTTTAATAAAAAGAAACCACCTAATATTGCAAAATCTTGTTTCTTCTCTATTTTCCTAATCAAATTACATGCAACCACAACAGTGATATGTATATTTGGTAAAAAAAATCACCGATTTATATTTTAGTTTTTTTAAAAATCACCTATTTCTATATCTTTTTTTTTTCTCTATTCTCCTAATCAAATTACATGCGATGTATATTTTTAATTAAAGAAAATTATATTTTATATATTTAATGTATATAGATCTCAGGTTCTCGCAATTGCACTGCAAATTAGCTACAATTAACGAGGGAACGGTTTTCTCCCAAAATTTCGTAGCTAACTTGACATTTTTCTTACAGTGAAATAACATAACATGATTTTATTTAAGAGACTTAAAAGAAAACAAGATTTGAGAATTGAGGATATATAATTGTTGTCTTCAACCACTTAAGGCCTTCAAAATTTCCTTGATCTGAAATCCATCCATCGATCCTCAACCATCATAGTCATTTGTATGTAAAGTCTCTCTATTTTAGAAAAGTCTAATTAATAAACATATGTTGTTTTTTAAACCTTTTTTATTAACATTTAATTTTTATTTTATGCAAAAACAATAAAATAGTATTTCCACTATATTTGTAATATTTGAAAACATAAAATAAGAAACTGAATATGATATTCTTTTAAATATCAATAAAAAGCATAAATATGTAAACAAATCCCAGTAGGAGATTGAATAGTTAAACTAGTTATCTTCGTTGTAAAGTGAAAAAAAAGTATAAGCATAAGTTTTTGTAAAACCGAATTTGAAAAAATTAATATTATCATGACATTATATGATGGTTAATATTTTTAGTTAATTAATAAATATAACAACAATTTTTTAATGTGTATTCTATGTTAAAAATAAAAAGTAAACAAAATTATTTAAAATTAATATTGATGTGCATATATTTCCCCATGTAATATAATTTTTAATAAAAATTGTTTATTTTTTAATTTCTTATCATATACGTATTATGGACACATTAAAAAATAATTTTGACAAAAAAAAATGGTCATATAGGGATCATAATGGAGTATAATTTCTAATTATAATTTATCATCCAACCACCTGATGTTTTATCACTTTTGAACTCTTTAGTTTTTTTTTTTGTTTTATTATTTTTTTAATGTGGGACTTCTAATCCTTCATTTTAAGTCTAACTAGGTTCGACTACTATTTGTGATTTTTTAAGGATTTATATTCAAGGAATTTAAGAAGGAAAGTCTTGTTTTATACTCCTTTTCTATGAGTATAAGAGGTTCTAATTATTCTTTTCTAGATTTTTTTTGGTTAGATTAGTATTGATAATACCATGCTAAAATTTGAGTAGTTCACAAATCCAATATATTATGAAAATTAGAATAAATTTATAAGGTGAGAGTAATTTTATTTAACCCATAAAATTTGAAGATATTAAAATATATATAGTTTCTCAACCCTTATGAAGTCCTTACATGCTTAGTATTTTTGCGACGTTGAACTTTTAAGATGTAGATATGGAGCATATAGCAGCGTGATAATCCACAAACGCAGTGGAACATGTACGTGATCTGGGATTTGGGTAGCTATATCTACTAAAAATTGGATGAAAAAAACAATAGATTCATTAGTTACGTAATTTCATTCAAAGGTAAAACCTGCTGATCTATGTTACCATTTGAATCTTGACTTTGCACATAGCGCGAGTCTTGACTTTGATTTGTTGGCCCCCCCAGTGACGATCGCAATAAAGCCATTTCCTCAACCTTATTCACTATATAAACATGGCTTCATTTCATAACTCATAACCACTCTCACACACACTTTCCATAATATCTCTAGTGGTGCATGCAAGTGTGCAACAAACAATGGAAACTCTTTCCCTGTTGTGCTACACTCTTCTTTTCCTCCTTTCACTCCTCACCTTAAAACACTTTCACCATAGTAGAAAATTCCGAAACATCCCACCAGGTCCACCACCTCTCCCAATAATCGGAAACCTCAACATCCTCGAACGCCCACTCCACCGTTTCCTCCAACGCATGTCGAAAAAACACGGCAACATATTCTCCCTCTGGTTCGGTTCCCGTCTCGCGATCGTCGTTTCGTCCCCTTCCGCGTACCAAGAATGTTTCACCAAAAACGACATCGTTTTAGCAAACCGACCACGCTCCCTCTCGGGGAAACACATCTTCTACAACTACACCACCGTAGGATCATGTTCCTACGGCGACCACTGGCGCAACCTTCGCCGCGTAACCTCGCTGGATGTTCTCTCAACCCAACGCGTCCACTCCTTTTGGGAAATCCGAAGGGACGAAACGACGAGGATGATACGTGACTTGAGCAGAGGCGCGTTGGGGGAGTTCGCGCGCGTGGAAATGAGTTCGGTGTTCCATGACATGACCTATAACAACATGGTGAGGATGATTGCGGGGAAGAGGTACTACGGTGATGAGAGTGGGATAAAGGATGTTGAGGAAGCGAAGGAGTTTAGAGAAACGGTGGCTGAGTTGTTGAAACTTGCTGGGGTTTCTAATAAGGCTGATTATTTGCCTTTTCTTCGGTGGTTCGATTTTCAGAATTTGGAGACTAAATTGAAGGGTATTAATCACAGGTTTGATACGTTCTTGAATAATCTCATGCAGGAACAACGCAGCAAGAAGCAGCGTGAAAATACCATGATTCACCATCTCATCAATTTGCAAGAATCGCAGCCTCAGTATTATACTGATCAAATCATCAAAGGACTTGCTTTGGTAATTATTTTACTTTTCTGCTATTTCAGAATATTAAACTACTTTAAGGGAAATTACAACTTTTAAAACCTTCTAGCATAACAGTTACGTACAAACTACAAATTATTATAAGTTGGGTTTATTAAATAAAGTTCAGATATAATTATTAAATAACTTTTAAAGTAATTAATTGACATCGAAATACATGAGTCTTGGCAGAATTTCCAATATCGTAATTAAAATTTAATATATTATAAGTTGGGTTTATTATTTTAGATAAACTAAATAAAATAGAATACCTTAAAACTCCCCTATCATACTTGTTTATATAAAACAAACTTATTTCATGTTATAAAAACAATTAATTATATCTTTAATATATTATTGATAGTATAATTTTAAGTTTACCTTTCATTTTATTCTTAATAATTGATTAAACTAGACGTAGTTAAATTTTTGGGGTTGACGTAGTATTTTGGTAGTTTATTTGCATGAGATGGGTTCAAACTTCATTGCAATCATTTCTACAAAAAAAAATCTTGATTTTTTATATAAAGAATCAAATTTATAATCTAAATAAATCATATTATCCGAAAATCAGTTTAGCCTAACATACATATTCACACAGATAAAACTCATTTCATTCATATCATAAAAATAACTAATTACTAGAATAATTTCTAAAAACAATTCAATCAGAAAACACTATTAAGAGTGTTTATGAGTGTAAGTTTCTAATGGTATAAAATAGAATTATTTTTATATAATCAATAACCTTTCACTACATGTTTAATCTATATTATCTATCATTGTAATAATAGTTTTTATTACAAAAATCACATCTATAAAATTCTACTTAATTTAATCTAAAATTATTTAGTTGATCATCAAGTTCAAGAGTAACCTTATGTTAAAAATATAAGAAAACAAAGACAGACTGATTTGACTTTTATTGTTTAATTTTTTACTAAGTCGTAACAAATAATCTAAACAATGAATAGTTATAATTCAACAGATGAATCAATAAATTTGTCTTGGTACAGTTATCTGAAGCCTCTATTGATAAATTAATTCCAATCACATGGTGTGATCTCGTATTACTATGAAATAAACAACTGTTTTGATTTCTTTACTATAAAGGCTATGCTCTTTGCCGGCACAGACTCATCAGCTGTAACCATGGAGTGGTCATTATCCAATTTATTAAACCATCCAGAAGCATTGAAGAAGGCAAGAGATGAAATTGATACACATGTTGGCCAAGACCGTTTGTTGAGTGAGTCAGACCTCCCAAAACTTCCTTATCTCAGGAAGATAATCCTCGAGACACTTAGGTTGTATCCCCCCGCACCAATGTCAATCCCACACGTTGCATCAGATGACCTCACTATTGGAGAATTCAACGTTCCACGTGGCACTATGGTCCTGATTAATGTTTGGGCCATGCAGAGGGACCCTCAAGTGTGGCCTGAGCCCACGAGTTTCAAGCCCGAGAGGTTTGATGAAGACGGGCTTGATAAAAAATTGGCTGCCTTTGGGATGGGAAGAAGGGCTTGCCCGGGTGAAGGCATGGCTATGCTGAGTGTGGGCTTGACTTTGGGCCTGTTGATTCAATGCTTTGACTGGAAAAGAGTCAGTGAGGAAGAGATTGACATGAATGAGCAAAATTGGTTCACCTTGTCTAAGTTGGTTCCTTTGGAGGGTATGTGTAAAGCTCGCCCAATAGTCAACAAACTCAACTTGAAGTAATAATCGATAAAATATATATATAGTTGAAGTTGTTTCTGGGTTAAGGTATATTTCTATGAAGTGTAACACTTATTTTTCAGTATTTAATAACTGGGTCCTGTGTGTACTGGGCCTACTATGTGTTAGCATATATAACCTGGTTTTCTCGGATGAATTTATTATAACTCGATGAGATTTGCATCCCTTTGCTTTCTCGATATTGTTCAAGTTTGGGTCATGGGTAAGGAAAAATCCTTGGGGTAATAGGTATAGTGGTAATCATTGTGCTAATCAATTCAAAATGGACAAAAACTGGGCATGCATGGAGTCATGGTGCCACGCATACGAGACTTCTTCCTATCGATTTTCTTTTCGGTG
This sequence comes from Clitoria ternatea, assembly GCA_037962975.1. NCBI lineage: Eukaryota > Viridiplantae > Streptophyta > Magnoliopsida > Fabales > Fabaceae > Clitoria > Clitoria ternatea. The sequence continues at coordinate 278,388,202 of CM075671.1, forward strand.
TTTCAAGGTAAAAAGGTATTGAAATTTCTTAATCGAAAGTGTATAGATTGGAATTGTTTAGAAATTGATATGAACGAACATCTTTCAAATGAAATTTTTTTATTTTTAGTTTTTAAATCAGTGCTCTTAGAGCACAAGTTAACGATTTTCATATTTTTCTTAAAAAAATACAAGGGATAAGAGTGGGATGGGAGAAGGTAAAGGAAGAGGGAGGATGGGGATCACATTTTAACAGTTGATTTTAAGGTCTACCATTTAACGGTAATGAGTTTGTCACACGTTATTGTATTTAACAGTGTTAACTATTTAGCAGAAAGGGATTTACAAACATTTATATGTTGGATATAAGCAAATAAATTAAGTTAAAGTATGTGACTCATGTGAATTATGGTTATAGGCTGATTTAATAAATTAAAGGGACCTATTGGTTAGTATGGGAAGTTAATTAACTGATGGTAACCAACTTGATGGAAGTTGGTTAATAAGGGAAATAAAAGAGTTCTGTCTCTGTCATAAAAGGTTACTCACAATTAACTATCAAGAAAGAGTGTAGTAAGAAAAGAAGGGCCAAGAGGCAGATTGGGAAAGGAGATAACAAAACTCATTCTTATTGGGTCTCTCATGGATAAAGGTAAGTTTCTCTTACTACTCAAAAATAAACATGTGAGAATCATAAATTTTAAGATCCTTATGATGTGTAGTTATAATTAATGGAATCACAAATGCCTAAAACTACAACTGACATGTGGTATCAAAGCCAGGTTACTGAATTTATGTTTCTCCATGAATGATTTTTCCCAATTTGTATGAACCCTAATATTAATATTAGGAATTTGTGAATGGTGGAATTTTGTATTGTGATAAAGGATGTTACTTTTTCGTTCCGCTGCATATTATGAACTGATTGCAAATTGAAATTACATGATTACAAATTCTTTCTCTACCATGTCAATTTCAATTTGTAATTATAAATGGCAAATATCAACCATAATTCAAATTGGAAATTAATATGAAAGATCATGTACATGCATTGTAAAGGATCCATTCACGTCATCCATTATAGCCGCTTAAGATGAAAGTACTATCCTAATTATTCCAGAATCAAATGAAATTTCCAACTTGATAATCCTAATGATTGAATTTGAATGGTGATATTGATTAAAATTCAAATTTAAAGTCTGCATGTATAGTTAGTCCTGTGAAACAGCTAGATTTTATAGTTGAAAATAATATTTAATTGTTATGATTTGTATTGGGATTAAATGTAGGATATATTTGTAATCACCAAAGTGATCAAATCGTAATGTTTTATTTAATTCCAAATAAGTGATAATTTTATTTCAATTACCCATAGAATGGATGCTAAATTATAAATTATTGGTTAATGGGTTAATTGAAGTTCATTATTATAAGGCATTTATGGATCACACAAAGGTTGATTAGTTGTTCTTATAATTAATGGATATAATTGTTGGTAGTGAGTATGCATTATTAGTTTTATTTATATATCCAAAGATAATAATTAATTCTAATTAGTGCATATGTCTTACCAAATAATGTTAATGTTATTAGCATCATTATTTTTTTTATGTGTATTAATGTATCACCCAAAGAAGAACATTGGTATACGTAAAATGCTTGTTTGTTGTTTGAATCTGTGTTGTATGTTAAATTTATGACTCAAAGCATTAATGTTAAGCATGTGTTAATTGCAGTATTTGTTCCTGTATCTTTACATTCGCATGCTATGTCTATTCCAATCTTTAATGGATTAAATTTCTCTGATTGGAGCAAACAAGTCCAATTTCACTTAGGTGTGTTGGATCTTGATTTAGCTTTTCAAGTTGAGAAACCTGCTGCTATTACTGCTGCTAGTAGCAATGAAGAGAAAATTCATTATAAAGCTTGGGAAAAGTCAAACAGACTTAGCCTAATGTTTATGCGAATGAGCATAGCAAATAACATTAAGTCCGCTCTTCCCAAAACTGAAAGTGCAAAAGAATTTACGAAATTTGTGGAAGAGCGCTCCCAAACTGCTGATAAGTCTCTTGCTGGGACATTAATGAGTACTTTAACCACCATGAAGTTTGATGGTTCTCGTGCTATGCATGAACATGTTATTGAGATGACTAACATTGCAGCAAGACTTAAGTCTCTAGGAATGGAAGTGGATGAGAATTTCCTTGTGCAGTTCATTTTGAACTCATTACCGTCTGAGTATGGTCCTTTCCAAATGAACTATAATAACATGAAAGACAAATGGAATGTGCATGAATTGCACAGTATGTTAGTTCAAGAGGAAACCAGACTTAAGAATCAAGGGAATCACTCTGTTCATTATCTGAATAATCAAGGAGGTGGAAAGAAAGCTTTTAAGAAACATGGAAAGGGAAAAGGACCATTAAAGATTGGTGAGTCCTCTACTAAAATCCAAAAGAAAGTTGACAAATGTTATTTCTGTGGGAACTCTGGACATTTCCAGAAGAACTGCCCAAAACGTAAAGCTTGGTTTGAAAAGAAAGGTGAGCATAGTGCTTATGTATGTTTCGAATCAAATTTAACTGAAGTTCCCCATAATACTTGGTGGATTGACTCTGGATGTATAACTCATGTTTCTAATATGATGCAGGGATTCCTTTCAACCCGAACCATAAACCCAACTGAGAAGTTTGTCTTTATGGGGAATAGAGTGAAGGTTCTAGTGGAAGCTGTCGGGACTTATCGTTTAATCCTTGACACTGGATTTCATTTAGACTTGTTTGATACTTTTTATGTACCTAGTATTTCTAGGAATTTAGTTTCTTTGTCTAAACTTGATGTTGCTGGATACTCTTTTAGGTTCGGTAATAGTTGTTTCAGTTTATATAAGCGTACTTGTATGATTGGATCTTGATAATTTATATGCTGAAACTCTTATGACCTTGCATCATAATGTTGGCACTAAGCGTAGTTTAGTGAATGAATGTTCAGCTTACTTGTGGCATAAACGTTTAGGACATATTTCCAAAGAAAGGATGCAAAGATTAGTAAAGAATGAAATCCTTCCAGATTTAGATTTTACTGATCTAAATGCATGTGTGGATTGTATTAAAGGAAAACAAACAAAACACACAAAGAAAGGAGCCACAAGAAGCACCCAACTTCTTGAAATTATACACACTGATATATGTGGACCTTTTAATGTAAATTCTTTTAATAAAGAAAGGTACTTCATCACTTTTATTGATGATTTTTCACGTTATGGGTATGTCTATTTATTGCATGAGAAATCTCAAGCAGTTAATGCCTTGGAAATTTTTATAAATGAAGTGGAAAGACAATTAGACAGAAAAGTGAAAATTGTCAGGTCAGATAGAGGTGGTGAGTATTATGGAAGATATGATGAAAGTGGACAACATCCTGGTCCATTTGCTAAGTTCCTTGAGAAACGTGGTATTTGTGCTCAATACACAATGCCAGGTACACCACAACAAAATGGTGTGTCAGAAAGGCGTAATCGAACCTTAATGGATATGGTTAGGAGCATGTTAAGTAATTCATCTTTACCTGTATCATTATGGATGTATGCCTTAAAAACTGCCATGTATTTGTTAAACAGGGTTCCTAGTAAGGCAGTTCAAAAGACACCTTTTGAACTGTGGACAGGTAGGAAACCCAGTTTGAGACACTTGCATGTTTGGGGTTGTCAGGCAGAAGTTAGAATATACAATCCGCAAGAAAAGAAACTGGATGCAAGAACAATCAGTGGATATTTCATTGGTTATCCAGTAAAATCAAAGGGGTATATGTTTTATTGTCCTACCCATAGTACAAGAATTGTTGAAACTGGACATGCCAGATTCATTGAGAATGGTGAAACTAGTGGGAGTGAAACTTCACGAAATGTGGAGATTAAGGAAGTTAGAGTACAAGTTCCTTTAACTAGTATCTCTACTTCAGGAATGGTTGTTCCTTATGTTGAATTACACAACAATCAAGGAGAACAACAAATTAATGATCCCGAGGTTAACAATGAACCTATAATAGAACAACCACAAGAAGTGGTGTTAAGAAGATCCCAAAGAGAAAGGAAATCTGCTATTTTGAATGATTATGTGGTTTATCTACAAGAGTTAGAAAATGACTTAGGCATTGATAATGATCCAGTCTCATTTTCAGAAGCCATTAATGGTGATAATTCTGATAAGTGGTTAGATGCCATGAAAGATGAGATTAAATCAATGGCACAAAATGATGTATGGAACCTTGTGGAATTGCCAGAAGGATGCAAGAGAGTTAGGTGTAAATGGGTCTTTAAGACTAAACGTGACTCTCATGGCAATATTGAACGTTACAAGGCTTGACTTGTTGCCAAAGGTTTTACTCAAAAGGATGGCATTGATTATAAGGAAACATTTTCTCCAATTTCTAAGAAAGATTCTTTCAGAATTATCATGACTCTAGTAGCTCATTATGATCTTGAGTTGCATCAAATGGATGTTAAAACTGCCTTTCTGAATGGAACATTAGAAGAGGATGTTTACATGGACCAACCAGTTGGGTTCATTGAAGAAGGAAAGGAGCACATGGTGTGTAAACTTAAGAAATCAATATATGGACTTAAACAGGCTTCCCGACAATGGTATCTTAAGTTCAATGATACTATTATGTCCTTTGGATTTAAGGAAAACATTGTTGATCAGTGTATATATCTAAAGGTTAGTCGGAGCAAGTTTATATTTCTAATTCTGTATGTTGATGATATCTTGCTTGCAACTAATGATCTTGGTCTATTAAGTGAGACTAAGAATTATCTCTCAAACAACTTTGAAATGAAAGATATGGGTGAGGCAGGCTATGTGATAGGAATAGAAATATTCCGTGATAGATCACAAGGACTGCTAGGCTTGTCTCAGAAAGCATATATTAATAAAGTTTTAGAGAGATTCAGAATGGATAAATGTTCAGCATCTCCTGTTCCAATACAGAAAGGAGACAAACTTGGTCTTTTACAATGTCCAAAGAATGATTTAGAACGGAAACAGATGGAAAACATCCCTTATGCATCTGTTGTTGGGAGTTTAATGTATGCTCAAACATGCACAAGGCCAGATATTAGCTTTGCAGTTGGTATGCTTGGAAGATATCAGAGTAATCCAGGATTAGATCATTGGAAAGCTGCAAAGAAAGTTTTAAGATACTTACAAGGGACAAAGAATCACATGCTTACTTATAGGAAATCTAATCATCTTGAGGTGATTGGATATACAGATTCAGATTTTGCTGGCTGTATAGATACAAGAAAGTCTATATTTGGTTACGTGTATCTTTTAGCTGGAGGAGCAATTTCATGAAAAAGTGCAAAGCAGTCAGTCATTGCTGCATCCACCATGGAGGCTGAATTTGTGGCATGCTTTGAGGCCACAGTTCAGGCTAATTGGTTGCGGAATTTTATTTCAGGACTTGGGGTAGCTGACAGTATTGCCAAGCCGCTGAAAATTTATTGTGATAATTCCGCAGCTGTTTTCTTTTCTAAAAACGACAAGTATTCCAAAGGTGCTAAGCATATGGAATTGAAATACTTTGCCGTTAAAGAAGAAGTTCAGAAACATAAAGTGTCAATAGAACATATTAGCACTAATCTTATGATTGTTGACCCTTTAACAAAAGGGTTATCGCCCAAAGTATTTACTGGCCATGTAGAGAATATGGGCATTATGTCTACTAGTGAATGTTGAATGTTAATGTTAGTATTAATGCCTGTTTGACACTCTAACCTCATTAATGTACAAGTTTCTGAAAGTCTTGTTTTCTACTTTATCTATATGCATGCAAATTATGATGTGGGAAACAAAGTATATTATTGTTAATAAAATGACCTTATGTTTGAACCCATTATGGACTTCCCATTGTACAGTCATATTAAGGAGAAGGATAATATAGTAGTACATGGAAGGGAATATGTTGATTAAATGACATATAACCGCTATGACTCTTATTATTTCATATCTTTAGTTATGATTAATGACAGAACCAATTATTTTAAGGTCTCCCAATGCGCATTATGATTTATGTATTTATTAAATAATGAAGTGTTATAGCATCACATGAGCCAAGTGGGAGAATGTTGGATATAAGCAAATAAATTAAGTTAAAGTATGTGACTCATGTGAATTATGGTTATAGGCTGATTTAATAAATTAAAGGGACCTATTGGTTAGTATGGGAAGTTAATTAACTGATGGTAACCAACTTGATGGAAGTTGGTTAATAAGGGAAATAAAAGGGTTCTGTCTCTGCCATAAAAGGTTACTCACAATTAACTATCAAGAAAGAGTGTAGTAAGAAAAGAAGGGACAAGAGGCAGATTGGGAAAGGAGATAACAAAACTCATTCTTATTGGGTCTCTCATGGATAAAGGTAAGTTTCTCTTACTACTCAAAAATAAACATGTGAGAATCATAAATTTTAAGATCCTTATGATGTGTAGTTATAATTAATGGAATCACAAATGCCTAAAACTACAACTGACATTATAAACATAAAGAACTTAAATGGCAAACAAAAATCTTAAAGGATTAAATCGAAAAAGAATTAAAATTTAAATACCAAACATATATATGTTGAACCATTATTCACTAGTTGTTTGGTTGGTCGTTGAACCCACCAAAACATTGGTTTGACAAAAAAAATTTATTAACAACTTGATTGTTTTAAATAGTATAAAAAATCAATATTAACCATTAAATTTTGTATTTTTACAATTTTGTTTATCCAAGTAAGGTTTTCAGATCCATTGTTTTTGTTCAGGCATTTGTTGTCACACCTTTTGAAAAATAAAATGGCAAAAGATAATGGAACAACAGAACATGGGCGCAAGATAACCCTACCGTTTCTTTGGGCCCAGTCCCATCCTTTCTTAATCTATAATAAAGTATCACTAGATTTCACATAGTATGCATGCATGGTATGGGATTTGTATGCATCTCTCTAATTTTATATCAAACAAACAAACGCGTGTGAGAAAAAAACACACACAAACAAACGAAGCGTGACAAAACTCCATTAGAATCTCTACATCTTCATTCTCTTTTTTCTCTCATGCTTTTTTCACTTTAAAAATTTATACATAATCCTTTAAGTATAATTTTTGTTTGCATTAACGTTAATTTTTTAATAAAACCATTAATTATTGTCTATGTATACATAAAATTAACATATACTATGCCACATCACTTAATATAAAAGAAATCTATTAACCAAATTCTTAATTTAACATCTTTCTCCTCACCACTATTATCACCCATCTCTTTCACTTAATATTTTTGAAATGGTCGATATGCATGGGGGTACACTATATTCTTGCAACCGGTTATGAAACCTCACTCTTACTTTGTTTTTATACCGATTCAGTGGGAATCCGGTATTATAAACACATGCTTAATGGGAGCACTGTGCTCTTCAACCTCAGACTTCAAGAACTTTGGACAATGATACCCAGAAATAGGTGGTGGTTTGCTAAAGTCAAATTTGATACATACCAAAGCAATAAGAGCAAGTGAATGAGTTAATGAGAACTAATACACATTACTAATATGACAATGAATGATGATATTTATAGTCTTTTAAAGGTCCAACTCGAGACATGACACTTTACATGTTCTGGTCACTTTTTCAGGCAAGTTGTCCACTTGGTTTTGAAATTATAATTGTGATAGACTTTTTAATCAGAGTCCTTTCAGTAGGCATACTCGTCATTTTTTTGTCTGGGACTACTATCCTTCTGGACGCATCTTGTAACATCCTAAAAATTTAAATAAAATTAATTAATTAGAACCAATAAATAGAATAATTATAGAAAATAATTATTTAATACCCTAGGCATGTAGAAAAAAATTAATTAATTAAGAATCCCTTGAGTTAATACGATGAATACGGTGATTACCGTCGTCGTTTAATTGACGAACGATGTACGAGCAGAATACAGAGACAGGCCCAACAGGCTGGGAAACATTAGATAAATATCAAGAATGAATATTTATATCCCAAAGATGAGATAAAATTAATTTGAGCATTCCTAAAATTTATTGTGAATTATTCGGGATTTATCAGCGTCGTTTAACGTCGGAAAATGACCGATTCAGCCAACGGGCCCCAATTGGGCCTTAAAAATTCATTAACCTGAAAATAATTATTGAGTATTAGAAAACACTTAAATAAATATTTTAAACCCAAAAATAAACCTGGAAAAAATTGTAGGTAATTAATTAGACGTACGGAGGGCCCTGGGCGGCCAAAATGCTTCGTTTTTTGAGCCAAACGCGTATTGGTTTTTCCTATACACCTTATTGGGTTGCATATTCTAAGCATCATGGGTTGTTCTAAATCTAAAACTTAAAGCCCAAATCAGATTTTGCCAAAAATTTAGGCCTTGGAGCCAAAAATTTTAAGTGAGGGGTACCATGGTCATTTTACATAATTGGACAAATGTGATTGCTTCTCCTTTCTCTCTGCATTTTCACGAGCTTGCTGCTGCTCCAGCTAGGGGATAACCAAACAACCCCTCCTCCTTTCTCTTCTCTTGTGCGTCACACCCTTGTCATCTCCCATGGAAGCTTTTGTGTGAAATCTTTTGAATGAAGACCTAGGTAGGTACCATAGGACCTTGTTCCTCTTCTATCTCCTTCCATTTCTCTTATTTCATCATTTTCTCTTGAACCCCATCACCAAAACCGAATTCCATCTTCTTCCCCCTTTAGGTGATTTCAAAAATTTCAAGGCAAAGAGGACTCCATTGGTGTTCTTTGAAGCATTGGTGAGCTAGAGCCTTATTTTCCCTAATTTTGCCCATTCTTGAAATTCTAGGGTTCCCTTCATAATTGGGGTAAGATCTTGGACTCATTCTAAATCTTGAATTGATGTTAAAATTTGATCTGCCCTGAACCGAGGTCTAGAATCCAGTGTCGGGACATCCTCAAGAGTAGAAGATTGAATGGAATTGAAGACCGGCTGTGTGTATCCGATCTCTATGATCCGGCCTCTCAGCGTGTGGAGGTCGGTCTTGTTGTCCTGGAGATCCTTCACACCGACCTCTCGCGTTGGTGTGGGCGACAGGTGGTGTCACCTGTGAAGATTCTCCGACGCTCAAGTTAGAAGAGTGTAAGATGAACTCTGTGATACTGAAGTAGTATATTTAGAGAGAATGAGAGTAAGGATAACCTTCCTGGGACATGTATTACCACATGTTACTTGTAGTCGAGCGTGGAAATGAATCGTTAAGTGTTAGTGGGCCCATTGGTTCTGGTAACGTGTATAAAGAGTTAATCCGAGTGGGCCAGCATTCAGAGTGTGTCAGGAGGGTAGGTGAATTATCAGTGTACTTTTCTATCACATGGGTGGAAAAGTAATCACTTTTTTCATAAATCACATTGGTGATTGTACCTACTCCTGACGGTGGATGAAAGGGACATATTCCCCTATGTAGAGAGTGCCTTCCCTATTACGACACTGTGACAGTCGGTTATAGAACGGATCATCAACCCAATGTATGAGAGCGGATAAGTCATCCGATGTCTCGGATACAGCCCCGGATGACCGATATAAGGGAGGTTTGCCCAGTGTGTTGCAGACCAGATCGGTACCATGAATACCGGTTGAACCCTTGGACGGCTAAGATGACTTTCTCTTAGATGAGACCGGATCATAATATTTACCGACTGGATTATTATCCCGAGATACTGATTGGCTTCCAGAACGGCTGAGGCTGCCTCTTACCCTCAGGACTGGTATCCAGATCGGATAACCTTGGAGCCGGTATCCAGACCGGATCAAAATTATTATTAGAAATGATGTTGTTAGTGTTAGGATTGTTGAATTTTTGCATATGAAACCAAAACCTAGGTTAGGAGACCATTAGGAATTTGTTGTTGTTGATGTTGGATAACTATTTTTGTGACTTGAATAAGAATTAGTTGTTGGAATAAGATTAATTATTGTTGGAGGGAATGAGTTAGTTTTAGGTGAAAAACTTGAATTTGATGCTTACTTTAATTAGTGGGCAAATTTGTAATTAGGAGACTTAAACTATTGTGGATGATTTTATAATGATTATGAGACCTAAATTAGTGTATAGGAATAAATTGGTGATGTTGGATTGAAGAATAAAAAATTGGGTTAGTATAGAAGCTTTTATGGATGAATTAGGAGTAGTAAAAGTGTGATGAGTAATTTTAGTTACCTTGGCTTTATTGGTGTGGTAATAGAATAACATGAAATATAGTTTGAGAATTGGAATCAATGTTGGGAGATTTAAGTAGAAAAAGTATAGTATTACGAGAGGATGTTAATTGAAATTAAAAAGTGTGGATGTATATGATTGACAATTTTGGCATAATAGGGAATTAAAAGAGTTTAGGTCATAATTAGGATGCAAAAATGATTATGATCTTAGAAATGTTAATTGTGACTAAAAATGAATTAGTAGAGGTATTGTGGTATTTATTGGTGGTTGGAAACAACTAAGATGAGAAGAATGTGAAGTTGGTCTCTAATAGGTGATGGAAGCATGAAGTTGAAAATTGTGGGAAATTAGGACAAGTGTAGGAATTATGATTGTAGTGAAACCACATTCATAAAATTTAATTAGTAGGTTAGTAAGGAAGAAGTAACTAGTTGGTGGGAAAAGAATTAACATTTAGGTGATAATGGGTAAAGTTTTTATCTTAGGTGAATGATAGGTACAAAAATTACTTAGGATGATTTGTTTTAGCATTGAAACCATTGTCAAGATAATTAAGAGATTTAGGAGGTAAAGGAATCAATTAGCTAAATTGTTAGTAGAGAAAGACTTGTCACTCTTAGGGATATGAAACACTATAAATAACAATGATGACTTAAAAAGTTACTTAGAAATATTATGAAGCTTAACAACAAATCTTTGAGCCCTTGGATAATTCTAAACCATGGTCATAATTCCTTGAGATATTAGAAAAATGCATGAGTGATGACTTTAAATTCAAACTTCAAAAAGGAGAAGTTTTAAGACCCCATGAATGATTCTTGAAAATTGACAATTGTAGGAAAAGTTCTAAAATTTACAAGTATTGAAAGATATTAAAAGAATCCATAATACTCCTAAAAATCTCAAGGACAAAACTTTTATGGACTAGTATGAAGTGTGCACATAAGAAGTGGAGTTGTGAACATCACAAAAAGATTAGCAAGATGATTGATGTGTTTCCATACTTATTCAATGTAGGCTTTGACCAATCTTGTGAAGCGGGACCATCCAACCCCTCCAACCCGTCGGAGTACTTCTCTTGAGGTAGGAGAGGAATTTATTTTCTAAATGCATGACCTTGTTATTGGTAGTGTATGTATGTGTGATATTTAATTGCATATTGGCCTTGGTTATTTTTATTGTCACTATGTGTAATGATTATGTGAACCTTGAGTGACATTGGTGGTGAATTGATAATTGTTAAGGAGATGTACCCTTGATGTGCCTTTTTGGCTTATGCATGATAATGAAGTGGATTATGTGAGAAATTGAGGCCATTATGTACACTTTTTTCATTTCAGGACATGTATAACATATCTGATGTATGATAAACAATGATCTTGCGTTGATCTTGAAAATAACAAACTTGCGTTGGTTGATTTTATAAATGACTATGTGTGGTCGTAATATGACATGTATTATTGATCTTGCGTTGATCTTAAGAACGAAACCTTGCGTTGGTTTTATATATTAAACAACTATGCATGGTTGTAAGTCACATAGATGAAATATGCACATGAAGAGAAAATGAAAATTATACAAGTTGGCCTCATTGCATATGCATTAGTTGTTGGATAACATATGCATTATTTGTGAATGTATGACATTTGAACTTGAGTACTCATAATGGTTATGTCTTATGAGTATCTTGAATTGAGTAATGTTGTTAGTGTTGTTAGCTAATATGCAAGTGTAGTGATGACCATTGTTGGTGACATGAGAATGATACTTAAGGCTTTTTGACATGAGTTGGCATTTATGATATATGTTATATGTATTGATTGTCAAATTATGGTTTCTATGTTGTATCAATGAGATTGGATATATTGAATGAAAATATGTATGATTGCTTCACTATGCATGACTTATCAGTATAATTGCTCATCATTGAGAAAATATACTCACTCTCTATGTTGTCCATTTTAGCATTGTAATGTAGGTTAAGATGGTGGAGAGGTACACTTTTTATGGAGGCGGCTTGGTGTGAAGAGGGTGTCTCGTTTTCCTTGGCCAACATTACTTTTTTTGAACATGTCGATTTAAATTCTTTATAGAATTAGATGTGTATAGGCATTATTTTGTATAGCTTGACTATTGATGTATATGCCTAAGTTTTTGAAATTCTGAATAGGTTTGTTAGATTAATTGTTGATACATTAGATTTAGAGTTTGAACTATAAACTTGTTAGTATATTTGAGGTTGATGAATCATGATTCTTATGAATGAAGAATTATGCATGAAAGTTGATATTATGTCACAAAACTGTGCATGTTACATAGAAGTAGTTATGGAGTGGATTTGTGAAGCTTTGTTTATGTTAGTGTAAATGCTGAATTTTTATCATACAATTGATGCAAGGCATGTAGGATGAGGTAATAAGATGTATATTTCCTAGTTATGAGTATACTAAGAGGCCTAATTGACAAGGAGCCAAGATTGGTAATTTATTGGTATGCATGGATAGTATTGTCCCCTAATTAGGTTCTTGGAAAAGCTTTGATGTGGATGTTCATGACATGGATCATTGGACTTAAATGTGTAGGTTTGTGAGTATGTATCTTGAATGTGAATGATTAATGTTCAATATAGGAAATGGGGGTCTTATGCATGACAATTTCATATATTGATTGAAGTTGATTAGGTACCTGATTAATTTTCTTCTCCTCATATCTTCACATATGGGTTGGTTTCCAATTAGATCTAGGGTAGTTATCATAAGTCTTGAATGGTGGTGTGCCTTAATTAAGTGATGAAAAATAAATGCGAAAAATTTCCCCTACTTTTTATTAATTAGAAGTAGATAACTATAATATCGAATAGCGGATTTAAGACGCCACACATCTCTTGCCCTTACCGGTATCATTGTAGTTTAGAGACTGGTATTGATAACGGAACAATTTATTATTATTATTTAACTTGGGATTGTCGTAGCTTTATATGTTTTAAAAATTGCACTATGAAATTATTAATTATTTTTTATGATTCAAACAAAAATTATTTTTATTAAAATCTTTTTTTACCTATTCATCTTAATCTATCTAAATATTAAGTTTTATACTTTTCAATAAACAAATACTTTAAATAAAAATATTTTGCTAAGTTCAATTTAACCCGAGTAATATTTATATTTAATAATTTAAAACTCATTGTAATTTCTAACAAATAATTATTTCCTTTGGTAGGTTTTATAAGATTGTTTTGAGTTTTTTATGATTTGTTATATATGATGGTTTTTAATTTACAATTGATGTGTATTTACTCATTTTTCATAAAATTTATTAATATTAATTAGAAACTTTGTCATATGAATTAAGATCAATGAAACATAAAAACTTCGTATCTTTCTTTATTGATTTTAATGATAATTAATCATAAAAAGTATTGAAAACTATAACATTATTAAATAAATTAATTTCACTTTTTATTCTTATAACATTAAATGAAATAGTATTATAAAAGTGATATGAGAAAATAATAAATTGTCCATTAGTATATGGTTTTAGGACATTACCTGACCTAATTTATCCAGATTCCTCACCAATGTGCAAACTTAGTAAGAATCATACATTTTGATCGATCATCAACCCGTGAAAAGTAAAGCGAGTTAATTAACCCATTTTTTAGTGATACATCAGAAAGTACAACTTAATTCATTTTTGTATGACGAGCTGATTTGCATAACCTTTTAAAATAATTTTATTTAAAAATAAGGTATGATGAGTTATAAGTACAACGTGAATTGACTCACCAAATCCATTATAAAAAATTTGAAAAACATAAAAAAATAGTGAAAAGATTGTAAGATTTGTAAAAAAATGATAAATTAAAGCCTAAAAGAAAATAATTGATTAAGAATAAGAGTTATGTGCAGCATCTCACTTAGATTCCCAAAACTAATTCTCATTATTTATTAAAATGAGAGAAAATTTTTTGTAAATAGATAATCCCGAAGAATTAACCCTAAGAGCTTAAGTGACACACGACTTTAAAATAAACAGCGAAAACAGAACTATAAACCTTAGGTTTAAAGATAGTCCAACCTAAATATATAGGTCCTTGATAAGTTACCCTAGGCTTAAGGTAACTAACCCTGCAATTACACACTTCAATTAAGCAAATTTATATGACAGGGCAACCATGTAATTGATTACCCCGTGAGCAACCTATGCAGAATTTCAGGTCTTGCTCTCTGGTAAACGATTATGTAATCGATTACCAGACACAGACCGTAAAATTATGCAGAATTTTGGTCCCCTAACCAACTTCCGCACCCCTTAACTTACTTGTTTGACACTTGAATGCCACCAAATTTTAACACAAGCTTATTCATACTACTTGTGATCTATTGAACGTGACCACACTAAAAAATGAGAGAGATATGCGATAAAATACATGTTGACTATTTCTATACGATTTGGTTATTCAAATCCATTCTAATCCCATTCAATTGGGTCTAATTTAATGCAATCACATTACAAATATAGTACATGAGCTATATAACCTATTTGGAGATTTTAAAACCTTACAGATCAAAATATCACCTATGTAGTTCCTTAATTCTTACCTAATATTCATAAAGGTCATGTACCTTGTCAAATCCAATGCAATTCTAACCTACAATTCCTTGGTACAAACCATTTTAATCAAACAACCTTCATAATAACCTGCCTAATACCACCATGCATACTTCTAAAATCACACCTGGGCATTGAAACATGGGTTTCATATCAAAACATTATACCATTCATAATTAAACCTCCAGTGAGGTTACAGATAACTATCCATTAGCAAACATAAACACATATACATAACTAGTACTTTATTTGTACATCAACATAACGCTGCAAAGTATCCAAAACAAACGGCAATCATATATATACATATATACAAATCAAGCCATCACTAGGCTAATCAAAATAACATCATCATCACAATAGTCACATACATGTTTTTCTCTATGGCATTACATTGCTTCCATTCTTCGGGCTCACAAAGTGGCATCACCATCACCCTGAAAACTCACTAAAATCATAAATTGAAGGGTGAGCACCACTCAAAGTAGTAAATAAAAAAATCACTCATAATTTCAACTAAATCATTCATCTATAATATGTTAATCAAGCACAAGGCTTTTTAATAATCAATCATCTAGCCAAAATCATACACAATACGCATACCCATTAAGCACGAAAGCTTATCAATCATCAATTCACATACCCATTACATTTCAATTTCAAACATCACCACAATACCTTCAATCTTTCATCACCTAAACATATATCAATAATCCAATAATTGCAATGTATGAATGTCATGGACTTTAAAAATTACATTCTTTTTCAAATGTATAAAAGCATGCAACACGGATCTGACTTTATAAATGACAAATCATAGTGTCAAATGATAATCCATACAATAAATCGTAGTGCTATAAAATGATGGATATTCAGTAACCACATAGAAAATCATAGTGCTATAATCAGTGGTACCTCAAGAATTGCATAGTAAATTGTAGTGTTATAATCGGCAGTCTCAAACAACAAATCATGGTGTTAAGCGAATCGTAGCACTTTATTTATGTATATGATGTCATGATAATGCAAAGATGCATGGATGTGAATCATAACACGTATATACAACCATTCTAACATTATAGCCTAGCTCCACTAACCTCAAGATATTTCAAATCATCAATCATCACTTTGATATTTACCTATTCAATTAACTAGAGCTAACAATCATCATTCAAAACATCTTTTCATAAATATCATCACAATTCATTGTCAAAGATACATACCAAACAACATTAACAGTGACAATTCACTACATAAACCTTAAAACATCATCAACATCAGTTATTAAACATAAGGCTTTAACTCAAACTTTAATCCATAACACAATTAATAATCATAAGCATACCTTACTAAATACACAATTTCGGGCAATTATCTATTCCATTAAACATTGTTATTTATAAAACCCGACCCCAAAATTAACATTCCTATTTGCTACTCAAATGGTAAACCCCCCGTATATAAACATGTACCTTTCGGTGATCCGGCTTCCTAAATTTGCCTTCCAGTCCACCGATTCCACTTCCAAACACTAATTTCTTAATCTGATAATTCCTAAAATTAATAAAAAATATTTTAACAACCCCCAAGATATTAAATATGTCTCAGAACTAAAATCACTCAATCAACTTGTTTTCAAAAGATTATAACTTACCGAAATGTGAACCACTTATCGATGTTACACTGAAACACTTCTGGCACCTTAGAACTTTAACCAGCGGCCTCCAAAACAAACTTTCAGGTGGTGCCCAACACCAAAACAAGATCAAAATGATGAAATTAGGATAATGGTTCCATGATTTCCTTGGCCGAAAGGAGCATTGAAGGGGAAATAAGTTTAGTTCATAACTAAAAGCTTCAAAGCAGGGTTATTAATGGTTCAAGCTTCACTCCTTATCATCCATAAAAGCTCATAGTCTAGAGAGGAGAAAAAAGTGGGAACCCAAAATTTTTAATGCATGCCCAAGATAGAACCCATAGAAAAAGGAGAAAGAAGATGAAATTGATGCATGTCATGAACTTACCTTTGAGAAACCAAGTAAAATTAATGAGGAATTTGGTGAAAAGAGGCATGATCATGGTGATAGAGAAGTGTCGAGAATGATGGCCATGAAGAGGAAGATAGCACGTGGGTGAAAGGAAGAAAGAAACAATTGAGAAAGTGAATAAAGAAAAAAAATAAGAAAAGAAAAGAAGTAAAAGAAAATTGAAGATAAAGGAAATAAAATAAATTTAACTAAATGGGTTTACTTTATTTAAGTTAATTAATTTAGTTATAAAAAATCTAACATATCCCAATATTTTTAAATTAGGATGTCACATCATGTGTGTAAATAAGTTTAAGCATATTAAAAATAAAACTCGACATATCAACCCACCGACACATCATTGACTCTTCAAGTTGGGATGAGTTAGGTTATGCGAGGTGAAAGGTTGGTAACCCCAACCAACCATGTCTTTTTTTTATGTATTAGGCAAGACATATTCGTTAAGTTGAAACTGTTTTGTCTTTCTTACATCTAGAAACACTTATAGCATTAAATATTATCTAATACCACTTATATATATGTGTGTGTGTAAATCTTAGAAGTCAAATATTATTTATTTATTGTTGGATATTTTGTGATATTTCAAAAGAATGCTTCATGGATTTTAAAAATGAATTTGTTTTAAATGGTCATTAAAATATAATTATCTTTTTTCATTTTTAATGATCATTTAATTGTTTATAACAGATTGGTTTTGTTTGATTACAAATTAAATCTAATTATATGGTTGTATTTCTTATAATTATTGTTTTCTTTTAATTAAATTTTTCGTTATAAACATTTCCTTATTTAAGTTAGTTTTGATTAAAAAAATTGACTAACTTTCTCAATTTCTTTTTATCTACGGGTCATGACTAAGTTATACTTAAGATGATATCTTGCTAGTTTTGATTCTTACTTACAAGCAGAAGAGACTGTTGATAAATAAACAAACCTTTAAAGACATTATGAGTCACATGTCTTAACCCATGAAAAATTTGACAATCCTAGCAAAATTTTCCAACAATTAAGGGTTTGCTACAAGATGGTGTGATGGCAGTGCATGTTAGACGAAGACTCACATTGCTCGCTCATGTTCATGTTTTTCTCATGATTTGTTGTGTGTGGTGTGGTGGAATCGATGGGAAGAAGACAAAATATGGATGGGTTTGATTGTATGACGTGAGGTGCAACTATGGTGCATGTGGTGTGTAAAGGAAGTGTTGGAAAATGCAACCAAGAAGGAGCTTAACCACAATAGGTCAACCAAGAAAATTATTTGTAAAGTTTAGTTATGTGTGCTAGTCCTTCGCCAATTGATTGTATTATGGGTGTTGAATAATTATTCATGAAATTTTGGTAGTTTTCCATTTGTATGCACTCATGTAACATAGATGCATTAATAGGATGTGAAATATATATTTGCAAAATCTCTTTTCTATTCATTTTTTGTAAAATAAACTAAGTGCATATTTGTTCTTGTTACACTGGATTATAATTTTATATTTTCTTAAATGCTGAAACCAAATGGGAATGTCTTGAAAATTGAAGCCACCTGCTTGTATTTCTTCCTTAAGCATGTATTTCCTGGTATGTTTGTTTCAGACATGCTTGGCCAATAATAACATCTATTGGAAATAATAATACAAGAAATAAAAGTTTAAGGTAATTCATATTCTTATCAAAATTTTGATTAAAGGGTATCATTCATGTTTCTTAAAGGCAATAAATTGACATAAAAAATGATTTTGTAAAATTGATGACTAATTTTTATGAGAATAAAATTTTAAGTGAATTTATTTTACCCTTAAAAGATGAGGTATTACTTAAAATTCATCTAACATGGGTAGTCTAAATTAAGAATGAAGGTCAAGTTTATTCTTTTACTTAGTAAAATGTAAGGCTAATTAGCTAAGAGAATTTAATAGCATATTTATTTTATAAAAAAATGACTCTTTCTTTGAGTTTGAGTTATATATTGTGATAGTCAATCGATTATAGCTATAACTAAAAATAATTCTTATAATAGTAAGAACAGAATAGACATATTCGTTTAACACAGTGTGGTGATGCAATTGCTAAAAGATAGATTAATATTTATATGATACGTGAAGTTAGAAGTGAATTTCGTCGGTCCTCTAACTAAGCCTTTGTAAAAAAAGACTGCTTATAAAACATCAAGATGAATGAGTTTTATGGCATGAAAAATGTTCATATAGGTTAAAAAAGTTATTGTCAATCCTCTAACACTATATATACTTGCCATTCCTATGATGAGTAATGTTCTAGGCTGCAAAGAATGGAGGATTAACCTATTAAACAAGAATAAGTTCATATGTGAATTTATTTTATCCTTGATAGAGTTATCAGAGTTATCATGAATAAATTTTAATATTAAGTATTCCATTGTGTTTTAATGACAAGTGGTGACTAATTTTTACACGAATAAATTTCTAAGTGAATTTATTTTGCCCTCAAAAGAGGAGCCGTTGCTTAAAATTCATATAAGCACAATGGAACATTTAATAAATTTATTGTCATAATTGCATAGTGAATTTTCTCCTTACTAAAGATATGGTGGTGTAAATATGATGGTTAAATCCAATTTAAACATGAATAAGTTCATAAGTGATTTTATTTTATCCTTGATAGAGTTATCATGAATAAATTTTAATATTAAGTGTTCCATTGTGTTTTCATGATAGGTGATGACTAATTTTTATGAGAACAAATTTCTAAATGAATTTATTTTACCCTCAAAAGAGGAGTTGTTGCTTAGAATTCATCTAATTAGACCTGGGTAGTCTTAAATTGAGAATGAAGACCAAGTTTATTCTTTTACTTAGTAAAATGTATGACTAGTTAGCTAAGAGAATTTATTAGCATATTTATTTTATGCAAAAAATGATTCTTCATTCGAGTTTGAGTTATATATTATGATAGTCAATCGGTTATAACTATAACTAAAAATAATTCTTACAATGGTAACAATAGACACATTCGTTTAACATACGGTGTTGTGATGCAGTTGCTAAAAGATGGATTGACATCTATAGGATATGTGAAATTAGAAGTGAATTTGGTCGATCCTCTAATTAAGCCTTTGTGGAAAAAGACTGTTTATAAAACGTCGAGATGAATGAGTTTTATGTCAATAATAAAATTGAAAATAATAAGAACCCAACCTTTGTGATTGGAAATCTCATGAAAAAGGTTCATATAGGTAAAAAAAGTCATTTTCAATCTTTTAACACTACACACACACATATATATATATATATATATATGTTTTTAATGATTTCTATATATCTTATGGATGGTGTATAAAATACAAGATATATTTGACAAAATCACCTATATGAATGTCAAGTGTGGATACTTTCATGAGATTTAGACAAATCTCTGGAGCACTCACAAATAACCAGACACACGCATGACATATTTGTGCAAAACAACAAAAACGGCAAAAGAGTAGTAACGTGTAATATAACAAGTAAATTGTTAACTTACACTAAAATGATATTGGTTTTTAGAAACTTTATTTCACCAATTCACTGTATGTTAAGTTTGTCTGTCTAGGATCATAGTCCAAAAGACGCTGAGTTTAATGCATTTGCACTAAAGATGTAAACTCAGATTTTGTCATCTTTTAGATGTTTTAAATTATTTTGAAATATGAAGGGATTGTTGGATATTTTATAATATTTCAAAAGAAGGCTTCAAGAATTTTAAAATTGGGTTTGTTTTAAATGGTCGTTAAAAGATAATTATCTTTTTCTGTTATATTTAATGATAATTTAATTGTTTATAATGAATTGATTCGATTTGATTTGATTACAAATTAAATTTTAATTATATGGTTTTATTGACTACAATTATTGTTTCCTTTTAATTAAATTTTCTATTATAAATGTGACATCCTGCCACATTTACATAATTTAAATTAGAGGTTTTAACCTCAATTTAGTAGATTTTACTTAAAATAATATAGCACATGTCAAAATTCACCAAACAAAATGAAGAAGTTTGTCGAAATTTTTTTCAGGATGCACTTTTTTTGCGCATCATTTAATATCTTACGTCTAACGGGAGCTATAAAACTCCAATCAAGGTGAATCCAATTGGTACACATTTGTAACTTAATTATTTATAATTGTTATGAAGGGCTTAAAGCCAATTATGCCCCTAAGATTTTCCAATTCCTGTAAATATAAAACTGTTATGCATAATATTTTCAGCATGAACACCTTGTAGTATTCTAGGCATAACTTGAGCTACAAACCTCTAATTTAGATGAATCAAAATGGAAAATGTCCATAACTTAATTATCTACAACTTTTATGAAGAAAAGAGCTAATTCAGCCTAGATCAAATGTAGTTTAAAAAATAAGCTGGTAATCAATTACCAAAATTTTTAGCTTAAGTGAAAATCTCCTTTTCGCTTAAGTGAAAATTGTCTCGCTTGAGCGAAAATTCACCAAAATCCTCTCTTTTGAATTTTGCTCAAGCGAGATTATCCTCACTTGAGCAAAATTTACCCAGAAACTGTAACATCCTATTTTTTTACTTAAATAGAAAATAGATATTAACATCTCTTTAATGAGAAAATACTTACTATTAGTTAGTTGATTTTTTAACTAATTAATATTTTTATAAAATTTTGGTACTTATATTTTAATTATTTTTAATGAAATAATAAAAAAATAAAAATATGTATATTTAACGAAGATTTTAAAATGACTTAATTAGTATTCACTAATTAAGAAAATTATATTAAGAATTTTTGATATCTTTATTATTCACAATTAATATTTTATGTTCTTATATTTATGTTTTTACATATTTAAGATTTAACTCTTATTAGAATTTTTAAAATAAAAATTCGAAGGAATTAGAACATGGTTCTTTAGAACTTTTTGATCTATGCATTATTTATAATTTTCTAGAATTTTTTAATTTTTTAATAAATATTTGAGAAAATAACCGAAATGCCACTGCCGACATCATCGCTTACATCATCGGTTGGTAAATACTCACATCATGAATAGTGACCGGTGGGTAAATACTCACATCATGAATAGTGACCGGTGGGTAAATACTTATATCATAAATAGTGACCGGTGGGTAAATACTCACATCATGAATAGTGATCGTGGGTAAATACTCACATCATGAATAGTGACCGGTGGGTAAATACTCACATCATAAATAGTAAAATAAATAATTAAGTAATCTTAAATAGTAAATTTCTCTTCCTATAAATAGATGGCTCATTTACAATATTTCCACACCAAAATTAGAGAGAGAATCTAGAGAGATAGTACGTAAGAAATTAGTGGGGAGTAAATTCTTTTGGTTAAAAGAGATTCTGCCGGAGGTGTAAGGTAATAATATTTTCTTCTAAATTCTTTTTATGATTAATTAGTTTATTCTTTTTAGCACTCTTAAACCATTAATATACTAGTACTATTATGAATAAGTTACTATGGTAAAAATAAATTACCACTATGTTATTTTTACAATTTACTATTACTATTTACTATTTACTATTACTATTCATAATTTACCATTACTATTATTATTCAAAATTTATTTACCATTATTATTCAAAATTTATTAGTTACTGTTACTATTCAAAATTTACTATTTACCGTTACTATTTAAAATTTACTATTTACTGTTACTATTCAAAATTTACTATTTACCATTCATCCGGTCCCAACACCGGCCCCCAAGAGCATGGTTTTAATGCTTGGCCAGATCAGCATTTCGAACAGAAGAAGTACGTTCCAAATTCCCTATAACTACTCTTATACGGAGTACATACCTTAAAGATGTACTCACCACTCCGCCAAGAAAGCGATTTAGTTAGGCGGAATATGTCACGTCTTATTGTGTAAGTATCTTTTAAACAAAGTTCATGCCCAAAAGGACATTCATGTTACTCCGCCAAGGCATGAGACTCCACCGAGGCTTATTACTCCGCCGAGGCCTATTACTCCGCCAAGGCGGAAAGTATTAAAAACTTGTACACATGTACATACAACACTTCCAGTGCACACTACTCCGCCAAGCCATAGGCTTAACACAGGTGGAATACTGAAATCCTCATATTGCGAGTGAGCCCATACTTATAACCCCGGCACGAGATTGACTCTGTCTTGAGAGGTTGAAAATGGGAAACATGCTGTCATGCATAAAAAGGAAACACAAATAAAATAATGAAGCATTAACGCTTTCCAAGTAAGTGGAAATACCCACTACAGTGATAGTGCTTGTAAACGGCGCATGGGCCCACTACCTTTCTTGCATTATGCCTGAAAACGAGGAATGGGTCCTACCAATAATAGAGCACCAGTAACAGGTATATAAACTTCAGCAAAAAGGTATATGGGGGGAACCCTTAATTTTGAACCTTACACTTATACTTGCATAGTTCTCTTGAATTTGCTTTCTAAGTCTGAACGGTATTTCTGAATACTGACTTGAGCGTCGGAGAATAATTGCAGGTACAACCAACAACTGTGTCAAGGCAAAGGAGGCTATTCCAGGTGGACTACTATACCGCCACAGAGCTCATTGTACTATGCCCCTGTATACGAGAGTACTCCGTATTTGTATCTGTATAAAGACCTCTTCATATCAGATTCCATGTAACTTATAACTTATATATTCTGAATTGTTTGGCAATCATACCTTTACACCCCCAGTAAAGAACAGTTCAACCATTACTATTCAAAATTTACTATTTACCATTTCTATTCAAAATTTACTATTTACCGTTGCTATTCAAAAGTTACTATTCATAATTCACGATTTACTACTACTATTCAAAATTTACTATTCATGATTTACCATTTACCGTTACCATTTAAAATTTACTATTTACTATTTTATTCACGATTTACTATTTACTGTTACTATAAAAAAAATTATTAGTTACCGTTACTATTGATGATTTACTATTTACCATTACTATTACTATTACTATGCATACTTACTATTTATCATTCTGATAGTAATCTTAATTTTTATTTTATGCCTATACTGAAATAAATTAGTATTAATATTTTTTAGAACTTGGAGGCACAGAGCAAATTCACTTTTGGTAGCAGTTCCAGGTAAGGGAGAGTGGGATAAAAATATAATATAGAAAGACATAGGAATAATGGGAGGAGTCCCCTACTCCTTTTAAATTTAATAATATTATTATTTTAAAATAGTAAATTTTAAATTAAGTATCTTATATAACTTACGCTGAATTACCTATGTAAGGACTTTGACTATTATGACCTATATGGACTTACATAGACCTATGCAAGGAAATGGACTATAAGGGCTTGGAATTAAGTTTATTAAATTAAATAACTGTTAAACTTTAAATTATGATATTTATGAATGATACTTATTTGATTTGATTATGATTGATAATATTGGTGATTGATGATATTTGATTGTGATTGATGATATTACAATACTTGATTGTGATTGATGAGTGATTGATGATCTTGTGATGTGGAGTTTGAGCATATAGCAAACAAACACGAAGCTAAAACTCAGTAAGAATATACTTATTCCTTACTCTTTACAGTATTACTTTAAATGAAATTATTTATGATAATTTCTCAATGTTTATCCAGGATTGTTATTAAGAAATTTTTCTTAATTTTCAATAAAAATTTATAATTTCTATAACTTACCTTTTTCTTCCAAAATAAATTATTTAATTAAATTTTAGAATAATTTTTAGTTATAAAAATAAAGAAAAAGAAATTGTTTTATGAAAATAATATATTCATATATGTATATGAAAATATTTAATTCTCAAATGGAAATAAGATACTTCAATAATATTTCATTTTAAACTTTTGAAAATAAGAGTTTTTAATTTCAAAAGTGCTTTATTATATACTTTTCAAGCATTATAATTTAAGATGGAAAAAGATCGATAATTTAAACTTGTGTCTAAAGTAAATTAATTTCCTATAAATGATCTAAAGAAGGTTTGGAATATATTAAGACTTTGAAACTCAAATCACAATAATATTGATTTGTGAGTGATAAAGAAAACTGTACTAAAATTCTTCTGCGGGAGGCAGAACTTATTTAAGAGTATGGAAATGTACAGTTTATCGGGGTGGCTATGTTGTTATTTGTAGGCCCCGAAGATATAATTTATACTTGAGTTTCTAAAAGTCTTAACCAACTCAATACACGAGTAGTTCATGCATCATGAATCATTAAAAAGAAATGAGATGTGATATTGCCTGGGGACGGATTATAGAAACCGAGGATACATTAGAGGAGGCTTAATTGCGAGCCTTGGGATGAGAGGGTCTGAAAGGGTGCTTCAAGTGACCTGAGGTCGCTCCCTAGTGTCGGGTACTTTCACAATAAAAACCTTTTCAATCTAACTAGTCTCTAAGTGTTTCCATGCCAGTTGAGCTGTTCATATGCCATGAAGGCATTTATGTTATTATTATCCGGAATTATGGAACAGTGTAAACTCCTGGTTGGCCCAGTGCAGAATTAAAACTTTAAGGGCCCACATGCATAAACTGAATGAGATAGTAGCATAAGTATTACATAACATTCATGTGATTGTGACATTCTATTTGGATGGTTATGAATGAAAATATAAGTGTTATGTATGTGGAAACCCTGTATTCATAATTGATTGTGTATGATATTATGACTGATATTATTATATTAGTTTGTGAAAACCCTTATGCTTATGTCTTATCTGTAATATATTATATTTTGTGTCTCACTCCTTCTTGTTTGAATTTTTGTGTCCAAAATATATGTTATATGATATATAGCTAGCAGTCCAAGATGGAAGGAAATGTAATTACAAGAGGGTAAAGTGGTCTCATCCTCAATCGATTAGATGAAGAGATATGACAAGAGTAGGATTCAAAAACTCGATGGTTCAAGGACTAGGAAATGATTGGTCACATTTGTAGTAGAGGTATAGTTTAGTTTTATTTTGCCTTATTACAATATCAAGTTAGATAATTGTAACAAGGTAAAGATTAAACTTTGATAAACTCTTTCATTCGGATATAATATTGTAATGATTTATCACTTATGATTTCTATAAATTATTTTGTCATTATGGACAAATATTGAAAGACAATGTTTTTTTTACTTTCAATATTCAAAGGAAATCAGATGTATATACGTCCTTGTATACACGAGATAAAGAGTGATAAATATGTATATCTTTCTAAAAGTTTTTTTAAAAAGTAAGAAGAATACATATATATCTCGTGTATATAAGGGGGTGTTACAGAAACCAACATTCATTTTACTCAAAGTCTCACTCAAGCGAGATTGGGCTCGCTTGAGCGAGATTTGCAGCATTTTAGCCCATTGGGTCAACTTCCACTACCCCTAACTTACCTATTTGACCTACAAATGCTATGAACTTTATAAGCACTATATGCAACCTATTTCATGCATGTTGCCACAGTTTGTGCTTAAAAATTCATCTAGATCACAAGGATATGCTTTAAAATGCATTTAACTCTATTTCAAGTAACTTCATTACCTAAAACACCTCAAATACAAATCAATCCAAAATTTCTTTGTATACACTAGGGTCATGTTAACATCTTCCGGGGATTTCAAATCCCGTAGGAACTCTGAATCACCTGCCCACTTGGCTAATTGAAATATTTCTCTCTAATTAAAATCTCTAACTCCAATTACTTATGGCTTTATACCACCCCAAACATCAAATGCAATACCAAACCTATACATCTCATGTTATTCAACATCTCTATCATTCAAGACTACCTTAGCTTTACATAGGCACACCATGCAATTCCTAGGTACCATCACTCAATCCTACATTAATTCATCCATTATCATTCCCTTTCCTAATCATATTATAAACAATCGCATATAATTGGTCAATACCGTTTATTCACAACATGCCTACATATATGCTATACCACCATAATCATATATTCACATTCACATAGTCAATCAAATGCACAAACTGATCCTGGCCATCAATCAATATATTCATCACCATTCACATCATACTACCACATATATACATATATCTCATCATGACCATCACTTAGGTCCTCATCACCACAACCATGTCATCAAAATAATCATACTCATCAACTATGTCACAACGCACATCACAGAACATCAAATATGCATATACTTATATAACCCATCAGCATGGTAACAAATACTTAAAACATAACATATTTACATATATTTACACATATACATCAAAGTGCAAATCTCCTTGGCATTGCTCACAGCTTATCTGGCACCGGTCTCTGCGACATCTACAATGTCTATATCTTTAGTCACTAATAACAACAATAAGGGTGAATGACTGAACATACAAATCAATGCAATAATATAAATCTCTAAAGGGAAAAAGAGTAACATAGCCAAAGCTTTATGTAATTATATAATCATCTCATTCATTAAATTTTCCTTTTATTCAAGATTTATAATCTCATCGTTTTGACACCAGGCTAATCAAGTCCACAGTTTTGCACCTAATTCATCAAATATCATACTCAATCCACATAATTACACAACTGACACACAGTTAATATATTATATGACTCTCTAATATCTGGATACTAAACTTGATCAGCCGTCAGCTGGGGGTCCTACCCGACCACCGTGAACCCTACCTGGCTCCCTATCTCACCACTGAGTCCTACCTGACCATTGGGTAGCTCAACTAAACCACGCTCGATCATGGGAGCCAAGACGAAGGGTAACTATACCGATTGATTATCCACACCATACAATATACACATTTATCAAATTATATCTCATTATAAATTTTATAAAACTCATAATATATTGTCCCGATATTATAGCCATCCCCCTAGGACTGCATCTAAGCTACGCAGGCATATTGAATTTTTCTTTGTAGTCTCATTTCACGACATTTCTCAATTCTTTAATCATCAACGATCGTCATTTCATTTCATTATTACATACAAACATCACAATCATCATCACATAACACATTTATATCTCTAAACACCAAATAATCAACTTTTGTTATCATTATGCATTTAAGATTTGAAATCATTAACTACATGTACATTTATAGGATCAACTTTCACAATATCCATCCTTTTCAAACACACACATAAAAGATTTATTTGCTATTTAGATCATAATTAAGCCACATGCATCAACATAACTTAACTATCCTACCTTTTTCCCCATTTGTTGGAATCGAATTTCACTATCATTTCCATTGATCTATACACCGAGTACACCCCTCTTATCTCACTTTCACACTTCCAAAGCTTCCAATCCAATGTCAAAATCACCCATCTCACAAGGTATCTAAATTCAAGAAATTTACAAGCCAATTTAATGTTTCAACCTTGTCACGACGGGAAGGCCGACCCTTAAAACATTCATAATAAAACGATTCGAAATCCTTTCGAAAAACAGGGAGTCGCCACCAATATTTTTAAAGGTAAAATACCAGAAAAACCTTTGTTAAAGCATTGGTCATAAAAATGAAATTCCAAGTTCAGGAGTCTAATTACAGGTGAGGAAGGTATTAGCACCTCACAACTATCCGTTATAAAACGGTTACCTCAAGATGATAGCGCACATTATAATTAGCCTAAAAATTATTTTAACTTTTTCAGAAAAGAAATGTACGAAATGACAAAGCATACAAAAATAGACAAAAAATAGACACGAAATTTTTTAAATATGAGATTAACAGGACGTCTCGTCCAAATTAATCTCTCCCCCTTTTTAAAAAGAGATATTATAAAAAAACATGAGATTAACAGGATGTTTTATCCAAATTAACCTCGCTCCTCCTTTTTTAAAAAAAAGATATTATAAAAAAACATGAGATTAACAGGACGTCTCGTCCAAATTAACCTCGCTCCTAAAGAAATACTACAAAAATATGAGATTAAAAAGATGTATCGTCTAAATTAACCTCGCTCCTCCTTTTAGTAACAAGACAAAAATGAAAACTCTAAAAATTAAACAAAGAAAGATGGGCCTGACAGGAACTACTTCCCGCTCCTACGTATTCTCGAGCTTTCGAGAAATCAGGGTCACGTAGTTCTTTGGAAATTAATTATTTAAAAATATTTGAGTTATTTTTAATTGGTTTGTTTTTTTTTAATGAAAGGAAGTTTATGAAGAAGGAAAAACATAAGGCAATTACAACATTGTTATAAGATTTTTTGTGACATTTTATTCTAAAAATATTTATATTTTTTTGTTTATCAAAAAATCTTGTATTTATTTTTTAGAAAGGAAATAAAATTTCAAAATTAGACTAAGAATCTATTTTACTTATTTGTTTATTACAACATATTTTTAAGCTAACAAGCAAAAGGGAGCAAAATATATTTAAAAGATGCTAAAATAAATAACCATAAATAAGTAAAAATAATTAAACAAATAAATAAAACTTTAATACAACTAAAAGGGAAAAATTTTTCTTATGCATAACAATTAATAAACAAATAAAAATATTAATGCACAAATAATAACAAAAACAAAGAGAAAAGAAAGAAAAAAATTGCAATGGGTGGGTTTTGAACCTAAATCCCTTGAATGAGAAGTACAAATTGCAACATGCCATGCCACCAAGACAATTACACTTTTGTTGAAACAAGACTAAGCTTACCACTGGGACAAGACTTGAATCCATGCCATCTAAATGAAAAACACTTCACCTTACCATCAGACCAACTACCACACTATTACTTATATGACACATAACCATATATATATTAACAACATAAGGGTCCCTCTCTTTTTTTAAAAAAGAGTGGGTCTCAACCCATAAGGCATCAGTACCCTTTTTTCTAGAATCCTCTCGTGTGAAAACAGAGAAAAGGCACAAAGATGAGCACAATTGAAGAAGAAAACAGAGGAGAAAAAAAAGAAAGGAAAGGAAGAAAAAATAAATAAATAGGAAGAGGAATGCCAGTGGAGAAATTGTTCTTGGAGTTTGATGGTGGATTTAGAGGGTAATTATTTTTTGTTTTTTGCCTTTTTTTCTTCTTTTGAGCCTAAGTTTTTTTTTTCGATTCTAATCTTCTCTTTTTTATTCTTCTCTCTCTTTCTATTTCCTCTTTGGGTGTGGTTTTTTTTATTTTCTTGGCTGTTATGTTGTTGTTAGGGGAGGGGGAATTCTTTGTTGTTGGCTTTTTATGATGAGGATGAAGAGGATTAGGAGAGGAAGAAGATGAAGCTGGTGGAGGAGTATTGGGGATAGATTCCGGATTCTGAACAGGTTTTCCAGAATGGTGGGGGAATGAAAAGAAAAAATAAATTATTATTTATTTTTTAATAATTAAAAAATAAAAAAGGACAAAATATGGTGTTTACAGACCTTTCAAAATTAAAACCCATTATATCCGAATGACTTCAAACACTTCTTTAAAGTTTTCAAAGCTTACCGTTGTCCGTTTTGACCTCTACTTTAAGACCCACTTCTCCTAATGACCTTTTGCAGCTTGGTTCAAAATCTAGTGGCACCGAAACAACACTCCGTTAGTCAACCATCAACACCCACTACGTAAAGGACCCTTTTCAAGCTTCAAGGTTCCATGAAAATGGAAAACGAAAACCCAAGAACACCCCATTTTTAGGTTAAAGATGGAGGAGAAGAATCATGAAATTAAAAGTGTAACATCCTAAAATTTAGAATTTTAGAAAAAATGATTCATTAAGGATCAGTGGAGAAATTCCGAGTGAATTATGTCTGAGATAAGGCATTCTGAGTGAAGAAATGGATATAATTCTGAGTGAAGGAAGGTTAAGATGTTTCCGAGTGAAGCATGATTGAGAGAATCACTTCTGAGTGAAGAAACTCTGTGTCTGAATGAGACGCTTTTGAGTGAGGCAAATCCGAGTGAAATGTCTCCGAGTGAAACGTTTCCGAATGGATCGTTTCCGAGAGAAGTACTTCCGAATGAAGAGAAGCTTTGATTTCGAATGAGTACTTCTCAGGCTGAGATATTTTTGAATAGTGACCGAGTGGGGCATCTCCGAGTTGAGTGTAACTTTCCCGAGTTGAGTGTCTCCGAGTGTGACACTTCCGAGTGGGATGGTACAGAGTGAGACGTTTCCAAGTGGGAAAGTGTCAAGTGAGAAATTTTTTATTTTCGTGTGATGTGGCACCGATTGGGACATACCGAGTGAGTCTTTCCAGGGAGAGTACTTCTGGACAGAGAAAGACTTCAACTTCGAATGAGTATGTTTTCGAGTGAATAGTTCCTGGGGAAAGTAAATATCCGAGTGGTGAACCCCTTTCATTCAATTCGTGCTCAGATGTTTTAAAGTTGTCGAGAGCTTGTGCTCGGGTTCGTATTCGAGATTGTCCTCGACCCCGAGTGATCCTTTTGAGTGGAAAGATTTTCGAGAGGACTGAACTTCGATTCCGAGTGATCTTTTCGGTTAAAAGACTTTCCAGTGACGCAAGTGAAGGCTTTGACTCGGGCAGAGATATATCCGAGTGAGATATGTCTAAATGAGGTATTTCTGGGTGAGAGATTTCTGAGTGGATCATTTCCGAGGAAGGAAAGCTGAGTGTTTCATGTGGAAACCTTTCCGAGTAAATTTCCTCCGAGTAAAGTAATTCTGAACAGAAAGAGGCTATGATGAATCTTCTCGGAAAGAGGGATATGCCCAAGATACCGAAGCCGAGTCAGAATTGATACATCAATCCTTGAGACTCTTCCACGTCACTCTATTCTTCTACATTCTAGTAGATTCTCTTTTCTGATATTTTTCTAAGTATGGGACCCTCTCTGTTGTCCTATCTTCTTTTCTTTAAATATCTTATTTCTTCCTTATCATTTAAGATATGTGTTTCAGACTTCTTCATTTTATTCACGTCTCTTTTGCATGAACGATATATATAAATACTTCTACTGTTGGATTAGCTTGAAACTTTGAAAGTGTAAAACATCACTTTTATCCTTTTCTTTCCAATCTTTACTGGAAATTATCAAACAAAGAAGAAATCAATCTTCACTTCTTCTCTTTCACGAGGAAGCTTGGCTTTTAGGAAGAAGAAGCGTTGGACTGGTTCAGAGCTAAAATTCCAGTCAGAATTTGTGAACTGTGATTTGGATATAACTTGAAGAACTGCTGGAACTCTTTATTTCCAGGTAGGGGGAGCGTTACATTTTAAATGTATAGTTTATAAATGGATTCGGGATAATATTATATATTTAATAAGAAATCCTGAATATATATATATATATATATATATATATATGCATGTGATGCATATTGATAAATTATGGGATGTTTATGTGATGAACAAACATGAAATATTATGTGGTTGTGATTGACTACTGCATGCTATGCTTGTTGTTATATTAAGTTGAGACCCTTGGTGATGGTAACCGAGTGGTAGCCCCTGATGATGGTAATCAGGTGGTCTGTTGATGATTGATCATTATTTGGCATAACATGTGCATTCAAACGCACACAGGACTGCAGGGGGGCCTGTGATGCCTGCCCAGATGGGAGGGCGGCCTGATGATAAGGCACAGACCCTGTGGTGGTTTATTCGGATTCCACAGACGCCTTCGAGTTGGACTCAAGGCCGGCCCGTAACACTGAGTTGAATTACCGCTGTCACTGAGAGTGACTGGTGTTACATTATGGGCGTGCGGTTTGGTACCTGTAAAACGGCCGAATCAGCTGAGAGCTGAGATATTATGTTGTGTAAATCCCATCATTAGAGTCGGATCTGCATGCATATGCACTGATTTATGTTATTGAGAATAACATGATGATATGAGAATGAATGATATATGATGAGATTGTATGATATGATTATGATTTATACGTAGTTATGAATTGGACACTTAATCCGATTCAATAACTATCATTTGACATGTTTATGCTCACCCCTATTTGTTGTTATTTTTACAGTGGATATAGGACGCAGCGATGATATATGAAGTCACTCAGCCTGCTCGGAGCATTATGTATTTATATGTATGGTACATAGTGCACATAGTTATTTTGTAGAAGCCTTGGTCGGCTCCTGTGTATACCAGTTTATTTATGTATATGTAAACATGAATGAGCCGGTTGATGTAATAATGATTGTTATTATTATGTTAATCCAAATTCTATTTTAAATCTGAAATTTATTTGCGAAAAAAAATTATTTGGATTATTAAAATTTAATTTTAAAAATAAGGATGTTATATTTAGCACCAATTGACTCACCTCAACGTGACCACTCCAAAAATGTGGTCAATTTTAACTTCTGACGAGAAATCAAAGGTCAATCAAGCTCCTATGTAGTCACAACCATGGAAATGGAAAAGGAGATAAGAAGCTTCACGTGAAAATGGCAGGAGGAAGAAAATGAAATCAAAATTATTATGCATAAATGCAAGAAAGTCATTTCACGCCTTTTTTTTCCTTTTTCCTTTTTCCTTTTCATTTTCTTTCATTTTCCAAATTCATTTTTTTCTTTTCTTCCTTTTAAATAAATATCTTTTACTTTTATCTCATGGTAATTAATAATTTACTATTATAATTTAATTTAACTAATTTCTTAATTAATCACTTTCAATTAATTAATTCGATCCCCCTCTAATTAAAATTCCCCAATTAATTTAATTTAATTCACACTAACTCTCAAATAATTTATTTATTAATTTTATATAGCGTAATTAATTAATTTTAATACTTGGAATGTTACAATAAACATTCATTTATTTAAGTCAATTTTGATGATTTTAATAAAAAAATGATTGACTCACTCATTTTCTTTTTTTATCTGTAACTCGTGACTGAGTTATATTTAAAATGATACATTGATAGTTCAGATTCATGTTTACATTATAAGTAAAAAAGTTTATTAAATTCTAAGCTTATGTCTTAAATAAACAAATTCTCAACAACAATATGAGTGATACGTCTCAATTGAGGGAATTCTCACAAAAATTTTCAACACTTATAATATTATATATGTTTTCTCGTTTTTTGTAATTTCTTGTATCTCTCTTCTCAAGTCGATTTAACGAGTACTATTATAATATCCCTCCAACGTTGATTTTCTTTATGTTCAATTTAGACGGCTCGTTTTTTTTTTTGGCTAATTTTGAAGTATAAACCCTCGAAAAGCCATCAATGGAAATCTGTATTCATTTAAATTCCTGACAAATTATTCTCACCTAGCGTTGTTAGTAAAAAAATAAAAATAATAATGACCCGGATGATCATATGAATCAATCTTACAAAATGACATTATATTCACCGTTCTATTCATATGAAATATGTGTAAATATTTCTTTTTTATTTCAATAAGAATTAAAAATGTCTTAAAAGCTGTAATAACTCATATATTTTGCTTAAATTGAAGCTAGTCCTTTTTAATAAATATTTCACCTATTTCATATCTATGGTAGCTTAAAGTCATTTCACACTATTTAAGAAATTATTAATCATGGAATTATTTAATTAAAAATAGAATTAAATACTCTTATTTATTTATTATTAATAAATAATGTGTCGATTTTTTTATAAGAGATATTTATATTTATTATAGTAGATAAAATTGAAAGAAAAAAAAAGACAGTAGTTTTAAGGTTATAAAACAAAGATTTAAACGGACGAAGGGAGTCTATGAAAATATTTAACGCTGTGATTTATTTTATTTACTTTTAAAAGGCGAGCTCAAATAAATAATAAGTTGAAATCAAACTCTGGCATCATGTTATGGAGTTACTTTTGTAACTTCTTTCTCATTATTTAAGAAATTAAACATGGGGTAGACTTTGGGGTCCAGGGATATTTATTTTTGGCCCTTGTAGTTTTTTTGTTTGGTTGATTTTATCTTTTATGTTTATTTTTGTTTGGTTTTAGTTTTTAAACTAATTTTATATTTGAAAATTGTTCTTGTTATTTGTGGTTTGTTCTTATCCTTTTGTTAAATGCCTACATGGTTGGGGTGTGTAAAAAATCTAGGTTTTGAATTTAAATTATATTTAAGTCTAATCTAAATAAGAAAAAATTGAATTTCACCAAATTGGATATTGAAGACATATTTTATATTAAAATTTAATTTTAAAAAACTAGATTTGATTAAATTTAAATTTTAAAAATTGAATTTAGATAAATCCATTTTTAAAAAATTAGATTTAGACCCATTTAGTTTTTAAAAATTGGATTTGGACTCAATCCAATTTAACATAACAAAAACGGATTTATTTTAAAATCTAATTTTTTAAATAGTATAATTTAAAAAACTGTATCTGACTTTGAAAAACTGGATTAAAAATAAGATTTGGATTAAATACAGTTTTAATAAATCAAATTTGAACCAAATCCAGTTTTTAAAAATTGGATTGGATAAAATTCATTTTCTAAAAACTAGATTTAGATCATAATTGAATTAAAATGACAAAATGGATTAGATTTAAAATTCAATCCTTATAAATAGTTTTTAAATAGATTTAGATTGGATTTGGGGTAATCCAATTTTTGCACACCCCTACACGTGGTAAACAAAATATTCAGTCGGTGTTGTCGACACGTAAGATTTTTTTTATTTCTCCCTATTGTGTTCTTTATAAAATTGGGTATACAGACCGATTTGTCACACCACATATGTCAACCCCATAATAAGCTAGCCTATTAGCCTATAATCTAAATGGGCCTATTATTTCATGGTCTATGTGCCAATCCATATATATGACATTTTTTCTCGCACAAGGAGTGTTTCTCCCCTAAATCAAATTGGGTAACTTGCATGTATGGGGTGGTGAATGTTGGCACAAACATTTATCATCAATAAAAACCCATCAACGAAATTGCATAACCAATTAAGGACAATGGCACATTATAATTGTTAAGCCTAGTTTTGAATCATATCTAGCCATTTATGAAGAAGGTGTTGAAGTGATGTGGTCAGAGCTTACAGACAAGGTTGAAGGCACATGATATATTGGGCATATCTATTAGAGGTGTTAAACCTGGAGTTTGTGATTGCTACAAAGACGACGACATCATGTTGGCTTGGTGGGTAGGGTTGTTATGTTGTTGAACTAACGTTTATGTTGCATGAGCTCATTGTTGTAATAACATGGTTCAACGGTGCGTGCACTCGTTGTCGTGCTAACATGGTTGAACAATGTGTGAGCCCACCATTAGCATCATATATGGCATCTGAAGTGTGGTTTGCAACCAAGACTTAGGTTGAAAATATCTTTTATTGGACAAATGGCTAGCAAGATAATTTCTAATTCGACCTTTTTCCATTTTAGATAATCTTTTTATAAAAATTAAAACATTTTCTTCCATAACAAAGAAAAACCAGGCTAGAGATAGAACAAATTAATTTGTCAACATAGAAAACTCGTCACTAATATTATTAGAGATGGAGTTAGCTATGGATACGTGCCCGTCACTAAACCTAGCATCGTTAAATTGTGCAACCACGTCTATTCAAATTGGTTTTTTCCACTGATATTTTTACCCACACGTCACTTTTTTTATAAGGTGACATCTTTGGAGATAAAGGATCCCATTACTAATGATTATATTCAAAATACATTAGCAACAAGATTAGTTTCTATCGTTAAAATCATTGGTAATTGTTTATCTCTAAAGGGGTGGCAAACATTTATCACTACTACTTATGGCAATTGGTATATAGTGATGGAACGATGTTGTCACTTATTAATATGTGTGTATCTTGTTGCTACACTCGTAGCTATTGGAAATGTTCTATATCATATTAACAACAAGATCATTCTGCCATTGATAGATTACCCTAATTAAAATAGGTCATCAATCTTATTGCCAAATTGTTTTTAGTTATCATTTTAGTCATGGCTATCTATCGATGATATTTTTAAAATTTATTTATTTATTGTTTTTCCTTATTATTTTTTGGGTTAGGCTTATTAATAAAAGGCTAAACTCATAAAACACGTAATAGACAACATGCATAATAAAAACATGATTTCATTCATTCAATATTCGTTAATTGAACTACTTTCATAACTTTAACTTGACAATCAAATTAACAATTAAATTAAGGGAAAAATTTATATATAAAATGTACAAATAACATTTCAAGTTAATTGTGTATACAAATACAAAAAATAATGTTAAGAAAAGGGAAGGGGGATCAGGGCTACTGGTGGTCCTGGTCTTGTTGGTGGTGGTGGTGGTGAGAAGAACCGTCTATTGTTGGGTTGAGATGTAATACAGGAAAAAGCATGTCATCATTTGTGCAAACATCTCCTCATGGCTCTGCAAAGTAGCCTAGGTCCTTTACTGCTCCTCCTACATAGTTACATGCATATGTTGGATAACTGTAATCTAGGAAATCTTCGTAGCAAACTCCTTGTTCAAGTCCTTAATGATTTGAATATAATCTGGGGATGAAGCCAAGGAACCTAGGCGTTAGGGAGATGTAATAAACTCCTTAGTGATGTGTCAGAGATTGTACATATTCCTTTTCTTGTTATTACCTCTGACAACCTCAATATAAAGAGCGTTGTCATTAGTGGAAGAAAGGTGGGTGACTCCCTCGTCCACCTTACTGTCTATGTAGCAAGCTCATCCTTACATACTTAACCTTTTTCTCTTGATAAACTTTTTGCACGATTTAGATAATAAATCCATATAGGTTAACTTTATGATTAATGTTAACAAAAGTAATAAAATTTTAGAAGAGTTTCCCCTATAATTAGAAGAAACCAAAGTTTTAATTACTCTAAAATAACCAAAAAAAATTCTTAGTATAGTTTCATTTACAATTACATTCAAAATAAATGTCCTAAGTTACCAATTACATAACATCATAGTTCATATAATAAATATAATTTATTTTAAGTTACATTTAGAATAAATGTTATAAGTTCAACAATTAACTTACAACAATTAATAATCTAAGTTACATTTAGCATTAAATCTAAGTCATATTTAGAATTCAACCTAAGTTACATTTAGCATATTAACTTACACCAATAGTTCACATCTTCTCATTCACCCATGCACTAAGCTTATTTTTCTTTGTCCTCTGCATTAGATAATAGATGGTGTGGGTCCATCTCCCTAACCCTTCAAAATATAAAATATTCTTAATTAACAGTTCATTGAAATTACTAATTACTAATTACTAATCATTTAAAATAAAATAACATAATACTTACCATTTTATCTATGTGCAACTACACAAATAAGACCCCGGTGTAGGTCAAGGCACCAACATCAACTACTCAAATGACCTTGTTCCTATGACTCTTCTACTTGATGGTTTATGACTTTGTGGTTTATGAATTTGTGGTGGTTAAAAATTATCATAAACTGAATTTTTGACTGTTACAGACAAACTTTATTAACTAAGTTAACAGATTTAATAAAGAACCTAATTGAATTAATTTTTAAAATATTTAAAATCTATTTAGATAAAAAGACCAATTTAAACCGAATTTCAAACCTAAGAGACATTATTTGACATTTGTCAGAGAAACATTTATAATAACTCAACATACTAGTGTTTCTTCTCTTTATCTCTTTTTAGATCATTTATCCTATCTTTTTCTTCATATATCATTATACTGCACAACTATTAAGGATGAGATTTGGACAGCTGTCTAGGAGTGTGATGGATCTAAAAGTCCTGGGCCTGATGGATTTAATTTCAATTTTATTAATTCTTTTTGGGATATACTGAAATATGATTCTGTAGAATGATAAAGGAGTTTTATGTGAATGGGGCTATACCTGTGGGTTCAAATTCATCCTTCTTAGCGCTAATTTCAAAAGGTGCTATTCAAGTGGTTAGGTGATTATAGATCTATATCATTGGTGGGATGTATTTATAAAATCATTGCTAAAGTATTGGCTCATTGGTTGAGGAATGTTGTTGGTGGATTGTTAGTGAGAATCAGTCTACTTTTATAAGAGGAAAAAATATGTTAGATGGCGTGGTTATAGCAAATGAGTTAATTGATGATGTGAAGAGGCGTCGCCAGTCTTTTTTAATTTTTAAAGTGGATTTTGAGAAGGCTTATGATTCAATTTGCTGGGATTTTTTATTTTATATGATGAGACGATTGAGGTTCACTGATAGGTGAATTTAGTGGATCAAAGGTTGTCTAATGTCAATTTATGTGTCTGTATTGGTGAATGACAGTCCAACGTCGGAGTTTCATATGAGGATGGGTATAAGACAAGGTGATCCTATGACCTCATTTTTATTTTTGTTTGTGGCTGGAGGGATAAGTGGGCTAATGAGGGAGGTGGTTAAGAGGAACTTGTTTAATGGTGTTCTAGTGAGAGATGCTCAAGTATGTATTTCTTATTTACAGTTTGCTGATGATACCTTATTCTTTGGCGAACTATCTGAGGAACATTTTGACTTTAAAAAGTATGCTGCGATGTTTTGAAATGGCTTCTGGCTTGAAGGTTAACTTTTGTAAAAGTAAATTGGGAGCTGTTTTAGGGAATGAGGAGGAAGTAGCTCGTTACGCTGATTTGTTACAGTGTAATATTATGAGGTTACCTTTTATGTATCTTGGTATCCCCTTAAGGGTGAATCCGGGAAGGAAGTGTACTTGAGAACCTATGGTTTTGAAGTTTTGCAAAAAGTTGTACCTTTGGAATCAACGTCATCTATCCTTTGGTGGATGTCTCTGTCTCCTTAAATCGGTACTGTCCTTGCTCCCTCTCTTTTTCTTTTCTTTTTTAAGGCACCTATTTATCTTTTAAAATTACTCACTTCTTTGCAAAGGTCATTCTTATGGGGAGGGAATGAGATGAGAAAAAAATATATTGGGTCAATTGGGATCATGTGTGTAGGAGTAAAAAGGCAGGAGGGTTGGGCATGAAGGATTTGGAAAAATTTAACTTTGTTTTACTTGGGAAGTGGCTATGGAGGCTGATGGGAAGATCATGAGTGTTTATAGGGTAGAGTTTTAGAGTCAAAATATGGATGAAGTGTTCGCTCTGGGGACTGGAAGGTTGTTAGAAAAGGGTCAAAATGGTGGAGAGATTTGAGGAGTGTTTTTAAAATGTCTGACGAGTTTGGGTGGTTTCGGTCTAGTGTGAGGAGGGTGGTGGGTAATAGAGTGAAAACAAAATTTTGGTCGGATTGTTGGTTGGGATACATTGTTAAAAACAAGGTACCATAGGTTATTTTTAATTTCTTCACAACAAAATGCTACTATAGCGAATATGGGAAAGTAGGTGAATCATGAATGGGTCTTGGACCTAAAATGGCGTAGGGAGTTCTTTGTGTGGGAATGTGAGCTGTTGTCATCTTTATTTAATGATATTCAAAGTTTTTTTGGTATACGCCTGAATGTACCTGATTCTTGGATTTGGATGAAAAATTTCTCTGGTCAGTTCTATGTGAAGTTTTCTTACAATGTGTTGATTCAGCAATTTGATTTGTGGGATTCAAACTTTGTGCGTTTTTTCTGGAATAATGTGGTGCCTCTAAAAGTGGGAGCCTTTAGATGGAGATTACTTCTTGATCGTCTTCAAACTAAAAATAATTTAATTAAGTACGGGGTTGTGTTTGATACTTCTTCTGTCTTATGTGTCCTCTGTGGAAATTGTGAGGAGAATTGTTTTCACTTGTTTTTTTTTCATGTAAGGTATCTTATTCCCTATGGCAGATGTGCTTTGATTGTTGAGTTTTTCCTCTGTTTTGCATCATTATGGTAAGGAAAATTTTGAATGTATCCTGGGTTATGGATTGGATAATGGATCTAAAATTGGTCTGGCTGTGTTGTGGTTCGCTATTACGTAGACTATTTAGGATGCAAGGAATAACGCCATTTTTCATGAAGGAATTGTGTCTATTGAGAATATGTTTCAGTTGATTCAATACAAGTCTTGGATTTAGTTAAGGTTTCGATTGAATGTGTTTTTTAGAATTTATATAGAATAGTATAGAGAGCTTTTTTATGTTTATCAAGATTGTGAGTTATTCTCTTTTGTATATAGGTTAAAATACCTCTTGTAGTCTCAGTTAATTTTATTTATTTTGCTGATAAAAAAAACTGTACAACTATTATTTCTCTTTCACTTATAATACTGGGAGAAAAGTTTGATTTAGCATGACAATCTTGAATATTCCGTTATAAAAATCTGTAGCCGTGGAGCGACACATATAAACTTAAACCATATTAATATTATAAGCGACAAATTTTTATGCCTTCACCAAACCAGCCGCCAATACTTTTCATTTCCATCGAGAGGAAGAAATAAAAAGAAACCAAAGAGGTCAAAATAGGATAAAATATTATATTGTTTGAAATTGAAATAATAATAATAATAATAAATATTGTTTATTTAGAGAAATCTAAAGAAGTAAACGAAAATACATTAACTATATAAATCAGATGCATAACAAAAAAAGATAGATTACACACCAATAATTGCCATGAAAAAACATATAACATGACATTTATAACCAGTTATTAGGGTATTCTTAAACCCCTAATAATAATATTTCTTTGTTTATTGAAAAAAAAGGATGACATTTATAAATATACGATACCTTCTTAATAAATGATAATGAAGATTATTTTTAAATATTTAAAATTATAATTAAAGATGAATCAATTAATCTTTTTCTAAAGAATGTATACAACCAAAAGTCACTATTTTCTTTTTGAGGAAATAATTTACTATATTTACAAGATTAAAAATATAATTAAACCTCAATTAGTCATATACAACAATCTAGATGAAAAATAATGCATGTTTTTGGGAATAGAATCTGATTTCACAAAAATTATTAAAAGAAGTCAAAATCATAATACAATCTAGAAGTCTCATGAGCTAACTTATTATCATTTATAAGTTGAAGTTTTGTAGAATGTAATTATAAGCTATTAATTTTTAGTAGTTTTTTTTTATTTTTATCTACCCATTAATAAATTGAAATACATATCTATTGTTACAAAAGATTTCATACTTCTTTTTATAACTTTACCACTAAATAACCAATTGTTTTTATCAATCCAAAAAATATTATTTTATTAAAATAATCTCCCTCAAACAGACTCTAAATTATTCACGGGGATCTGTGATTAGCAACTTCTTTTGGAAACATAATACTTAAATATATTATTTCATCATTTTTAATTTGTGACGCGGAATATAAATATAATTACATGAAAGACATGAGTCAGGTGAAAGAATAATACACCAAATAATAGATTTGGTTAACTTAAAAAAATATTTTACAGGAAATATTGAAATTAACTGATACTTTTGGTAATTTTATTAATTCCTGTGTAGATACATTTAATATTGAATATAAAATATAAATGATTTTGAAAGGGTATAAAAGCTGGCTTTCTAGCAAAGGAATTAAAAAATAATAGTTATATATATATATATATATATATATATATATATATATATATATATATATATATATATAACATGAGAAAGACTCTCTTATGTGAGAGGGAGATGAGCGTCATACAACTACACAATAAATGATTGAGATTAATTATGTGAGTTTTAAAAAAGTCATGTGACCTTTTAAGTGATTATGTAACTTTTAAAAAAATTTAATCTCAACCATCTATGTATGATTATACGGTTTACATTCGTTCCTCTTACACAAAAGAACTTTTTTCATAAAATATATTTTCTATATTATATATATATATATATATATATATATATATATATATATATATATATATATATATATATATATATATATATATAGATAGATAGATAGATAGATAGATAGATAGATAGATAGATAGATAGATAGATAGATAATGTATCATATGAGAAAGCTTCTCTTATGGGAGAGTGAGAGGAGCGAATCTGGGCCGTACAACCATCTAATGGATACATCCTCTCACTCATAAGAGAGCCTTTCTCATATGATAGATAGATAGATAATGTATCATATGAGAAAGCTTCTCTTATGTGAGAGTGAGAGGAGCAAATCTGGACCGTACAACCATCTAATGGATACATCCTCTCACTCTCACATAAGAAAGTCTTTCTCATATGATACATCATATATATATATATATATATATATATATATATATGATATATCTTAAAATTTGACCAACACAAGTTATTTACATTTGTACGATTAAACCTCTGACATTTTCACTATAAATTTAAACCAACCAACTTTACATATGTTTTTTTATTAAGAGAAGGTGACCATTGTCTTAAAGGTTCCTCTCCAATTTTTCTTTTGTATATAAAAAGGGTTAAACGATAAAAGAAAACAAAAATAGTGGCGCCGCCCCTTGAACGGTAATTTTTCAGGGACATAGTCAATTCCTCACTCTTTTTTTTAAAGGAGTTTAGTCAATTCTGCCTTGCTAATATGCTATAAACAAGTATAACTTAATCTTTTTGAAGAGAAAATCCATATTCAAATCTTCTATATCTTCAAATGGTTTTTATTTAAGGAGTTTAGTCAATTCTTATGGCTATAAATAAGTGTTATAAGTTGATTAATTACACGGAGAAATTATACAGCTCTTATTCAAATATTTGATGAATTAAGAGAGATAAAAGTAATAAATATAAAAGAAAAAATTATAAATATTATAGAAATCAAATAAGCCTTATATACATGCATGAGGCGCAGTGCCCTAAAAAATTAAAGGAAAATGTTTGTTGCACTCATTTTTATCACATATATGAGTACTATCATAAATTGTAAAATATTTGGTTATACCTTCATAATTTGAAATTTTTAGACATAATGAAAATAACAAGAATACAAAAATTTCATAATTTGAAAGAGGAATTTAACCTGTTTATCCAATTAAATTTAAAGAAATAAAATCTGGAGATATAATATTGAATCCTGAAAAAACAAAAAGAGTTAATTCGTGTGTGTGGGTGTGGAA
The DNA here is from genome assembly GCA_037962975.1 of Clitoria ternatea. Classification (NCBI taxonomy): domain Eukaryota; kingdom Viridiplantae; phylum Streptophyta; class Magnoliopsida; order Fabales; family Fabaceae; genus Clitoria; species Clitoria ternatea. The sequence goes on from CM075671.1 coordinate 278,431,953, forward strand.
TGCATGAGGAATATAATTTACAGTTTTGTTAAGTTCCTATTAATTTTTAACTTTAAGTATTAGATAAATTTTAAGCTAAAAAGTGAGGCAAACGAAGCTACAGGTTGATGCTCGAAAGGTGTTCATTAAGTGAAACAAAAGAGGAAAAAATAAAATAAAAACAATACATAATGTGATGTAAAAAAAGATAAAACAAAAAACGGTAAAAATAAGACAAAAAAAGAAACATTTTAAGATTTTTTTTTATGTTAATCCTTCCCATAAATATGTTTAAGGAGATTGAATTGGGGTTACCAAATTAATTGATGAATGGTGGAATACATCCCTCCTTAACTTTGGGAAGCTTCCAACAGCGTTCCCTCTACCCTCCGCTCACACAGACATTATAATCTTTCCTTTATGGCCTATATGTTTTGTAAATAAAAGTTCAGAAAATAATGGATTCTTCCTGTGATAGGTTGGATCATCATTTGTTAGTTGTGTAATATCTTCATATATGTTAAATGATACTTACATTATAATTTTTCATGTTAAATACTTATTAATTGAAGTGTAAATAACACGTTAAGTTTATGAACATTTAACATGTAAAATTGCTATGTAATTAGTATCTGACACATGTGAGCAATATTTAACACACATGTCAACAAGGTTAATTATATATCAAATCTTCATTATTAAAGTTAATAAAAAATAGATTTATAAAATCTTATTGAAACATTTAAAAAAGATAAAGACTTAACTAATTAAAAACAAACTCAAAATTACTAAAAAAATACGGAAGTGGAATAGTAATTTATCCTATTTTCTATATGTTTTTTAATTAAGCTAATTTGATGAGTTTGATATTTTAACACAAAGTTATATTTATAATTTTCATTTTTTTCAATTCATTTTCATATCTATAAAATATCATCAATTGAAATACTTTTTCTCATAATTTGATCTCATCGTTTTTTTTTCATAGTTTTCTAGTTATTCAAACACAACGTTACTAAGAAAACACTGGGAAAATATGATATTGTTTTTTCAACATTTGATTACTTTTGTAGAAAAAGGTAAGGTAGATTTGAATTTTCAAACGTCATAGGGAATGGCCTTTAGTACGATGAATTCCCCTATTTCATAAGATTTTGTGATCTATCTAGTGGGGTATCGAGCTTACACGTGGATTATATTACATCTTTTGTGCTTACATAAGTTTTTGCAATTGTTTTTGTTATTAGACTATCAATTATCAAATATTATTAGCTACATCGATATTTTGTAACAAAATAAGAATGCGTATTTCATACGTAACAAATATGCATTTGGAAATTTTTATTCATTGGTATCTCATTTTTTACTTATATAACTCCTTTAAAACTTTTTGTTTTGAAAATAGATCTAATATCAGCAATTTGAGCAATTATTATTTTTTAAAAGAATTTCAAGTTAGACATTTTTTTTCAAATTTACATTATTTATTAACTTTATCACTATATAAAAAATCAAAAATATTTTCAAACATTTTAAATTGTTCAATCTACTTTGCGGTATATAAATTTTCTTATCAACTATGTAAATATATTAACATTTGTAGTAGGCAGATAAAGATTTTAAAAATTCTAAAAAGGTTGATCAATCTCTCAAATATAACGATAATTACAAAAAAAAAATAGTTAAAACGAAGTAAGTCATGTGTGATTTTTAAGGTGGATTTTGAGAAGGCGTATGGTTTTGTATGTTGGGACTTCTTATTTTATATGATGCGCAGGTTGGGGTTTACAAGTAGATGGGTGCGGTGGATAAGGGGATGCTTAATGTCTTCTTCGGTGCTAGTTCTTGTTAATGGAAGTCCGACTTCAGAATTTGTCATGAAAAAAGGAATTAGACAAGGTGATCCTATGACACATTTTTTATTCTTAATTGTTGCAGAGGGGCTTAGTGGGCTAATGAGGGAAGCAGTGAAGCAGAACTTGTTTAATGTTGTCTATGTGGGGAAGCAACAAGTTAGCATATCCCATCTGCAATTTACAGATGATACTCTTTTCTTTGGGGAAGAGTCTTTGAAAAATATTATCACAGTAAAGAGCATTTTAAGGTGCTTTGAGCTGGTGTCGAGGCTGAAGGTGAACTTTTATAAAAGTAAATTGGTAGGTGTTGGGGTTCAAGAGGAGGTATTGCTGCGGTATATTGCCTTGTTGAATTGTAAAGTCTCACGGTTGCCTTTTCTTTATTTAGGAATTCCGTTGGGACCAATCCTGGAAAAATTAGTACTTGGGATCCCGTTGTCTCTTTGTTTCGGAAGAAATTGTCCTCTTGGAATAAGCATCACCTTTCCTTTGGTGGTCGACTCTGCATGTTAAAATCATCTTTTCTTTTTTCAAAGCACCTACTGCTGTTATAAACTTACTAACATCTTTACAAAGGTCTTTTTTATAGGGAGGTAGTGAGGAGAGGAAAAAAATTTGTTGGGTCAAATGGGATTAGGTGTGTAGTAAAAAAGAGGCTGGTGGTTTGGGGGTTCGTGATTTGGGCAAATTTGACCTGGCATTATTGGGGAAGTGGGCTTAGCAGTTGTTAGTGGAGAAGGATAGCTTGTGAGGCAAAGTCTTAGCATTAAAATACGGGGATGATGTTCCTCATGGTGATTGGGAGGTCTTTAAAAAAGGGTTTAGATGATGGAGGGATTTAGGGTGTGCGTTAAAACAGTCTAATAGGGGTGAGTGGTTTAGGGATAATCTGAGAAGGGTTGTGGGTAATGGGTCTGATACTCGGTTTTGGCTGGATTGTTGGGTGAGGGAGTGTGATCTAAAGTCATGTTTTCCTAGGTTATTTTTAGTATCATCTCAACAGGATGGGCCTTTGGCTGAGATGTGTGAGAGGGTGCACGGTCGTTGGGTTTGGGATTTAAAATGGCGAAGAAGATTATTTACCTGGGAGCAAGATTTGTTGACCTCATTACTTCAGATTATTAATGGCTTCGAGGGTGTACGGGGTCTTTCTCATGATTCGTGGACTTGGTTAGGTGATTCTTCAGGTTGCTACTCTGTAAGATCTGCCTATTCTTTTGTGCGTCATGATACGGATCTGTGGGATGCATCATTTGTGAGGTTATTCTGGTATACTACGGTTCCTTTTAAAGTGGTAGGTTTTGGATGGAAGCTTATGTTGGATCGCATACAATCTAAGCAAAATTTGTTGGCTCGTGGTTTGGTTATTTCAGATATGCTTTGTGTTCTTTGTGGTGAGAGTGAGGAATCCAGCTCTCACTTACTGTTTGCTTGCAAAATTTCCTATGCTTTGTGGCAAAAATGCTATGATTGGTTGGGCTTCAGTTCGGTTCTGCCTATTGATTGTAAGTGCAACTTTGAAGGTTTATTGGGTCTGGGTCATGGATCTGGATCTAAACAGGGTCTTGTTGTTGTGTGGTTTGCTACTGTTTGGACCATTTGGGAATGCGGTAACAAGGTTATATTCAAGAATGAAGTTGTTTGTTTACAGAAATTGTTTGAATTAGTTCAGAATAGGAGTTAGGCTTGGCTCAAGGCTCGCATGAAAGGATTTACTAATGGTTTTCTTAAGTGGTATAGAGAGTCTTTTTTATGTCTTACTGATTTGTAATTGGTCTGATCTTATATGTGGGTTAAGGTACCTCTTTACCTTTTTTATTAATTTTTCTTTTGCTAATAAAAAAAAGTTCTATTATTAAATCCAAGAATTAAATTTTCTAATTACTTAAGTTTAAACTCTTGTCAATTTATATACTTTGTATCAACATTTTTAAAAATATTTTAACCTTTAAAAAATCTCAAAACTTAATAAAAAATCTCAAAATAATTTAAAAATTTTACAAACAAAATTATCAAAACAATTTCATAATTAATACGTTATATCAGTTTAAAATCAATTCATATTTTATATACATTTTTTATACAAGAATTGAGCACAATAGACCAAATAAAAAAATTATTTTAATTGAAATTACTTATTAAATTATCAAGAAACATATCCTAGATGAATTTAATTTTATTGTCTAAACTTACAATTAACCATATATATTTTTTATATACCACGGGAAAATTATCAACCTCAGATTAATTCTTTGAGCTAATATAATAATTTCTGTTATTAAATCTAATAAATATATTTTCTATTAATTACTTAAATTTTGACATTTTATATTCTTTCATATCAATTTTTTAAAGAATTGCTAGATTTTAAAAAAAAGACAAAACAATTGCCTATTTAATAATTTGCAAACAATTTCTCAAAATAATTTCATATTTAACTTACATTACTTAAATACCATGGTAAATTCTATTAAATATTTCCTAGATCAATTTAATATAATTATTCTACCCATGCAAAATAACTTATTTACTAATTAAGTTATTTATAAATAATTATATTTTTTTAATTATAAAACATCCTAACTTAATAAAAACAAGCCCGAAAACACAAGGAAATTTTTCGCGATTAAATCCGGAATCGGGACAAGGGTTTAGGGACCATACAACTTAATATTAATTATAGGTGGTAATTTGGGGGATTTCATAAACCTAAATAATTTAAAATTTTCATAAAGAAGTGAGGGAAACCACCCATGATTCAATAGACATCAATTAGGTCCCAAACAGGTACAAATTGGGATTTAACAGGGCATTGACAAATTTCAACATATGGACATATGAAAGAGTTCATTTTTAGTCTTAAAAATAGTGGAATATGTCATAAATATCACCTATTAGTCCCAATTTGACAACCATAAAAAGTTGGGTTCAAAACCCTCTTAAATTTGAATTTTACTGCGCAGTAGGTCTGGTATTTCATTCCTCATGAGAGTTAGAAAACTCCAATTGAGGTGAGACCAATTTTCATACCTCCATAACATAATTATCTACAACTTTCATGAAGAAGTCGGAGGCCAAAAATGTCATTACGATGTCCAAACGGGCCAAAAACGGCAAGAAAAATAGAGCAGTTGGAAAAACAACATAACAGTGGCCATAACAGGGCTTTGAATCGATTCAAGCACGTATGAATTGATTCAAGCACTTCCAAAGAGCCTTGAATCGATTCAAAACTCATGTGAATCGATTCAAACACATTCAGGGACCTTTGAATTGATTCAAGATTGTCTTGAATCGATTCAAGACAGCAATTATGCAGATTTTGCCTAATTTTCCAACTTCTAAGCATCCTAACTCTTTCATATCAAGTCCAATGACCACCAACTTTTTACACAAGCTAAAATGAATTATTTATGATGTGTGGCCGCTAGCCGCACTCAAAAATTCTCAAAAATGAGAGAGTTATGCACAAAAATGCGTTTAGCTCGTTTTAAGGTATTTTCATGCAACTCAAGGGTCAATTCTTTATGGAATTGGCCCATTCCAATTTCTACAAGTCATAAATCATGCATAGAAGCTATTCAAACTGTTCTATGCCATTTAAACCTTATAATTTGCTTTTTGACTATCTCAGTTCTTGAATTATGCATGAAAAACCATATAATTGTCACACTTTCAAGACTTTAACACATGGCCATTGACATTTCTTATACAACAACAATCCCTGGACATTTCAAGCATCAACATAGCATCATATATATGTCCATAATCCCTGAATATTTCAAACTCATATATATATATGGTGGGACCATCCATGGTCTCCACTACCCATCATCATCAAGTATCATTATCATCCATCAAACAACATGTATATCCTTAAAAGGGATTCTAAGCTTCTAATTGAAGTTGCAAATGATAGGCCCGCAAGCGTACGGGATATCGCAGTAATAAAATTATCGTCCCACAGGGATTGTTCCCAATTACCGGTTTATAGCATTTTGATTATCTAGACAATTTATTTGTTGGTTCAGAAATTTATAACGCAAAGAACTAAATGACATAAACAGAGAACACTAAGCAACAACAATAAAAGGATTGATTTGGAGACGATGGAGATTAATTTCTTGGGAAGTAAAGATTCACATAAATGTGGGTGCCAATATTTAATGCGGTTCGATTTCTAGATCATTAAATCATGTTTCTTAAGGCAAGTTTTCCTAAATTGATCAGTGACTTTCTCTCGAAACCTCACTAACGTACCTAATTATTGAAGAACCGCGTTCAATTCACTAATTAGGTCCTTTAAGCTTTATGAAAACTCGGATATCCCTCAAAGAGTTTCGTTCACTTTCGTAACCTGAATCCCTAGGTTCGATTTTGTGTAATTCAAACTATACGCCAATCTTTCGATTACCCATACCGTTTACAATCATCCATACTTATCTCTAAGCTTAATGGAAGCATTAAGAACTCACAAAATCGAATAAGAACACAATTTAACAACCAAGAATGAAGAACATTACATATGGGTTCACATAAATGCTACACCTTAATTCCCAAGAGAAATGTTTAATGTGCCATGGAAACAACTATGATAATACCACAATACAAGGAATTCAAACCAAACATAGAAGGAAAATCAAAAGATGAAAAGGGATTCAGAAAATACAAGAGGAAGTTCTCACTAAATCTCCTAAAATCCTTCTCCCAATTCTGCAGAATTTGATCTCCTTTGAAGTTTTAGCCTTGATCCATTTCGAAAATCCTTGGCAAAGCTTTCCCTTTTTCTCCCAAAAAGTGTCCCTCAATGTCTCTCCCTCCTCTCCCTCCTGAAAACTGCCCCTTTTTATTCAGAAACTGCTCCAAAAACTAAAGCAAATGCAGAACGCGCAAAAACCCACTGGCAGTGGGTTTCTCTGGAATTCAAAAAAACCAATTTTTCCTCCTCCGGGCAGCAAGATCCACGGCCAGTGGGAAAAACCCACTGGCAGTGGGTTTCCAACAGCAAGACCCACGGCCAGTGGGAAAAACCCACTGGCAGTGGGAAAAACCCACTGGCAGTGGGTTTTTTTATGCACAAAATACTCACTCCAGAGGGATCCACGGCCAGTGGGAAAAACCCACTGGCAGTGGGTTTCTCTAAACTTCACAAAATGCCTTTTCTTTTACTGTTTTAAGGCCCCGAAGTGTTTCTTTGGTTTTTCCTTCATTTATGCCACTTCCAAGAGCGAATCCTTTCTTCTTTTTGAGCTTCCAAATGGTTGGACTATCTTGCATCCATCACATGCTTCATCAAATGCACTGCGTTCTTGCATTTATGCACCTAAATCAAGGTTATTCCTGCAAAACTTCAAACACCCAAGTGACATGTGCGGAATGAAGGAAATCATACGGGAAATAAGAGGAAAATGACACAGATTACCTAGAAATCCTAAGTAAAAACATCACAAAACAATGCAAATTAAATACCTATCAGCAAACTATCTAGTCCATTACATATTCATACATACACACATTCATATACGCATAACAAAACGATATACATAGGAGCCAGCCAAGGCTATACCACAACTATATACAAGTATGTACACTACATCTATACAAGTGCTCCTCACACAAGCCTGATGATCTCTCATCATTAGCCATCATGGCCTAAGTCCACTGAAAATATAGCCACAAATAGGGGTGAGTATTATACATGTTAAATGACAGTTATTAAATTGGATCAATCATCCAATTCTTAACTATACAATATGATGTCGTAATCACTCAACAATATAAACTGCACTCAACATGGATCACTCACCACTTGCATTCTCATCAATAATCACATATCAAGTATCATCAATTTACTCATGATAACTCATTATAAGGCTATATCATCACGTTATTCTCAACATTATACACATATGCATATACATTCATATCTCATTCAATTGGATTCAAATATATATCTATATATATATATATATATCATTAGTTTGTGTTGCAACACAGGCTCTCAGCCATATACTCAGCTCTCAGCTGATTTGGCCGTTTTACTAGTACCAAACCGTTTGCCCTCTCATGTAACACAATCACTCTCAGCAACAACGGCCGTGTTATGGGCAGCCCTGAGTCCCACTCAATAGGCTTGCCTTGAGTCCCACTCAAGGTCTTTCATAGTATCTCATGCATATACATTTGATTATCATTTCAATAATAAGCGTCTCACGTTATATGCTCTCAGCATTTCTCAATTGTGCATCTCATGCATATTATTATGATCATTAATACATCAACTTCATTTTAATCATCAAGCGTCTCACGCTATATGCTCTCAGCATTTATCAATTTGCATCTCATACATATAACTTACATCATCAATAAAGTCTCATACTACATCTCATGCATAGGAACTATCAATCAATGCATACATCTCATAAACACAAGCATCTCATATTGAACTCAATCATCAACTCATTATCATCAATGTTCTAATTACATCTCATGCAATTAAAATCATAACTTTATAGACGGCACACAACGTAATTAGTGATAATTCTCAATTATCATTCAAAGGGGTATTTTACTAGCATTTCACAATTCAACAACACAATTTAACAATTTTACAAAGCATACACATTAAAATACCCCAAACCCGTCCATAAACCATACATTTAAAATGTAAAGCACCCCCTACCTGGAATAAGAAATCCCAGAAGCTCCTTGAGCTATCAAACGCTAATCGGTCGCTCTTCGATCACTCATTCTCAATTAAACAATCTTCTAAAAAAAAAATTAACCTTATCAATACCTCAAATTTCATAAAAGGGGGTTAAACAACTTCTAATTATTATTTCGATAGCTAACGACTTACCGATTCAAGTCGTCGACCTCCGAAACTCAACTCTATAGAAACCCCAAGCTGTCCGCTATCTCAACAACTCTAAAATGGCTCCAATTTACTCCATCGATCACCGAACTTTAAATCGGAGGACACCCAATGCTGTCCGGGTTTCGAACACACTTCGAAACAACCTAATTTCATCAAAATTTATCATTGTTAAGCTCCGAAACTTGCAAAACAATATTTTAGAAGCTATGGATTCTCATTCTAACTTACTTGAACTTGGAGAAATTGAATTTTCAAGGATCTCAAAGCTGCCCAATATCAACCAAGCCTTATAATTGCTTCTAAATTCAAGAAAATTGAAGAATTAGAGATTGGGTTCCATGAATAACTCAAAACCAAAAGTAGGAGGTCCAAAACCATATGAATTCTACCTTAATTTGAAGAAATTGAAGCTCCCACACCAACCCCATGGCTGTCCGTGAGATGAAGGGAGAAGAAGAAGATGGAACCTTGCCCTTAATTTGAGAAGATTGAGGGAGAAGAAGAAGGATGGTGCCGCTGCATGCACGAGAGAAGAAGTGAGCTCAATTCTATTTTTCCTTTCCCTGGCTCAGCGTGAGTGAAAGAGTGAAAATGGGAAATCAATTCTTGCAATGTTAAGAAAGGGCACATGCATAATTTCCATACCACTTTTAATTCAGTAATTATTTAATCAAATATGCCCATTAACTCAATAATCAGGATGTTACAATTCTCCCCTCCATCAAAGAATTTCGTCCTCGAAATTCAAATATAAGTATACCTTAATGAAATAGTTCAGGATATTGTCGTCTCATCGCATCTTCACGCTCCCAAGTGTAAGAAGTACATCGATTCTGTTGCCATGCTACCTTTACTAACTGTACGTCCTTGCTTCTCAAGCGTTTCACAGACTGATCTACAATACTAGTAGGCACAACTACTGTAGTCAAATTCTCTCTGATCTCAACCTCATCATCAGGCATCTCATGAGTAGAGTCTGGCAGATACTTTCTCAGCTGAGAAACATGAAATACACTGTGTAGATTGGACAAGTGAGGAGGCAATGCAATCCGATACGCTACAGAACCAACCCTTTCAAGTACTTCATAGGGTCCAATGTATCTGGGGTTCAATTTTCCACTCTTCAAGGCTCGTCCAACACCCTTATTAGGAGAAACTTTCAGGAATACCCTATCACCAACCTGAAACTCAAGAGGTTTTGTCCGCTTATCATGATAACTCTTCTGACGGTCCTGGGATGCCTTCATCTTTTCTCTAATCATCTGAATCTGCTCAGAAGTTTGCTGCACAATCTCAGGCCCTAACATCAAACTCTCACCGATCTCTAACCAACATAGAGGTGTTCAACACTTCCTGCCATATAAAGCCTCATACGGAGCCATACTGATGCTGCTATGGTAGCTATTATTATACGTAAACTCAATCAAAGGGAGGTATTGCTCCCATCCACCACCATGTTCTAGCACACAGGACCTCAACAAGTCCTCCAAACTCTGAATAGTACGATCAGACTGCCCATCTGTCTGGGGATGATAGGCGGAACTCAACCGGAGCTTCAAGCCTAACTCCTGGTGCAAGCTTCCCCAAAACCGGGAAGTGAACCTTGGATCTCTATCCAATACAATAGAAGATGGAACACCATGCAGTTGAACGATCTCACTGATATACAACTGTGCTAATCTCTGTAGAGAATACCTCATACTGATAGGCAAGAAATATGCAGACTTCGTCAATCTATCCACAATGACCCAGATAGCATCATGACCACTACGGGTCCTGGGTAATCCTATCACAAAATCTATGGCAATAGCATCCCATTTCCATACAGGTATCTCAAGAGGCTGCAAACCACCAGATGGTTTCTGGTGTTCGATCTTTGCCTTCTGGCAAATAATACATCGAGCCATATAATTAACCACATCTCTCTTCAATCTAGGCCACCAGAAGTGCAATTCTAAATCATGATACATTTTTGTAGTGCCCGGATGGATACTCAACATACTTCTGTGAGCTTCATCAAGCACCATCTTTCTCAAATCACCAGAACTAGGCACATAAATTCGGCCTTTCACCCGCCAAATGCCATCAGGACCTGTGAACACCTCTTTTGGTCCGGTCCAAGTGGAATGAATCTTTTTTATACTGAATTCCAATTCAGAGTGGTCAAATTCGAGTAGAATGACTCAGATTAAAGCATTTTCGAGTGAAATACAGCCCTGGTGGAGATAAATCCGAGTGGAAAAACTCAAAAAGGGTCAAATCCGAGTCAAAATGAAGCATTTCCGAGTGGAATAGGCTCCTGTTGGGAGAATCCGAGTGGAATGATTCAAAAAGGGTCAAATCCGAGTCAAAATGAAGCATTTCCGAGTGGAATAGGCTCCTGTTGGGAGAATCCGAGTGGAATGATTCGAAAAGGGTTAAATCCGAGTCAAAATGAAGCATCTCCGAGCGGAATGACGCATAAATGATCAATTCCGAGTAAAAGACACCCGAGTGGTATTAGGCCGAGTGTGGCAAGCAAAAATAAAGGAAAGGCTTGAAGAAAAGACCCAGTAAAGAGCAATCCGAGTGAAATGACTTAGTTTGGGACAAAATCCGAGTTGAAGGCTCCCTGCCAAGCCATTCCGAGTGGATTATGCCTATGTTGAAGAGAAGTCCGAATAAAATCACTCAGAAATGATCAAAGCCGAGTGAAAGGACTCGGAACAGATCAAATCCGAGTAGCAGTAATCAGGATGAGTCATACCCGAGTGGAATGTGCTCCAGTTTGAGTGAATCAGAGTGGGATGACTCAGAATGATAAAAACCGAGTGAAATTACTCAGAATGAGTCATTTCCGAGTGAAAGTACCCCGTTTCTAAGTCCTGAGTGGGAAGCAAACTCTTTCCGAGTGAAAATGCCACGTTCCGACTGAAACATTTTAGGAAGGAGTGAATCTGTGCCGAATGATCAATCTTCAATCGGTTTCCGAGTGACAACAACCGAGTGGAAGGATTTCCGAGCCAATCTTCACTCATCTTCCTTCAAACAACCAATTCCGAGCCCATTTCCATCAATTTTCTGAGTCATCTTTCAATTCCGAGTCACTTTTCGCTCGGTTCTGACTGGATGTTCCAGTCGGATTTCCGAATGAATGCCCCTAAGGGATGACTGAGTAAAGCTGACTCTGAATGAGACTTACTGAGACCTGACTGTACACACAAGGTCTTGTATCCGAGCACAAGTGACAAATCTGAGTGTAGAAACACTGCCGAGCGAGATTCTTCCGAGTCGTTGAGTTCCTCTCAGATTAAATCTCACTCATTCCTCTCGGATTGATTCTCACTCGGACGAGACTGATTTTCACTCAGTTTTCCATTGGAGAACAGTTATTCCTCTCGAAATTCATTCCCATTGAGGATGAATGCTGACTGAGAGGCTAATCCGAGTCGTATTCTCTCGGATTTCCACATCCTCTCTCGGATTTGCAATATCCTCACTCGGATTTCCACCATTTTTCACTCAGAATTCAGCCATTGTCACTCGGAATTCCAATATCCACACTCGGATTTCCACCATTTTAACTGGGCTTTTCACCATCTCTCGGATCTCCACCTTGCTGACCTGGATTCCACCACCCAAGTGGATCCAGGAATCCTGGGGGTGGCAGACAGGGGTGGAAGTGGGGGGAATTAAAAATTCCCACCCAGCCGTTGTCCCCCACTTCACTCTGAATGGAAGTGTGACCTGGCCTTCCACTCGGAAGTGGAAGCCTGAGCTGGCATTCCACTCAAACAAGCCTATAAATAGGCAAAGGGTTGAAGCTTCAGGAGGGGGCACACATTCTTAGAGGAAAAACTCTGCCTAAGCCTTGATTCTCTCTCTCACACACGGCCCAGCACCCTCACCATTTCCTTCTCCACCCTCCTCACTCCTTTTATCACTCCTCACTGTCATTAAGTTCCTCACCAAACCGACCTCCTCACTCCTGCTCCTATACACCGTCCCAAGTCCCTTCTCCCCAACTCCTTTTACCACTCCGCCTTCACCAAACCGACCTCCTCACTCCTGCTCCTAGACACCGTCCCAAGTCCCTTCTCCTCAACTCCTTTTACCACTCCGCCTTCACCAAACCGACCTCATCACCCCTTCTCCTGCACACCATCCCAATTCCCTTCTCCACCAACCGTCCTTATTCCTTAAAACCTCCAACACCGTCCAGCCTCCCACTCCATCCTCACCAAATCCGACCTTCTAACTCCTGCTCCCACATTCTGTACCTCACCACTCAGTACCTCACTCCTCTTAACTCCAACACCGTCCCTCTTCTCACTCAGTCTCACTCGATATTCACTTCTCACTCGGTATTTTCCTATTTCCACTCTGTTTTTACCATTTTTTACTCGGTTTACCTTATTTCCACTCGGATTCTCACTGTTTCACTCGGATTCTCACTGTTTCACTCGGATTCTCACTGTTTCACTCAGATTTTCACTGTTTCACTCGGATTTTCAATTTTTCACTCGGTTTTCCCTGTTTTCACTCGGATTTTCATAGTCTCACTCGGTTTTCTTATTTTTCACTCGGTTTTCTCTTCTCCCACTCGGTTTTCACTCACTTTTTCGCTTTGTACTAAAAATATGATAAAGGAAATAAATGTTTCCTATGTTTTCTTTCTAGTTTAAATAAAAATCAAAATAAATCATTCTTAGTCAGTGTCGTACGGAAAATACTTCCGTCTACACCACTTTTATAGGATTCGTACACGTGCAAAGAACTTCGCCTTGTATGGGTTCCTCACCATAATGATTCCCATCAACATTTCCTTAATCTTTTTCCTAAAAATAAAATATTTTAAGAACTACGTGACCCTGATTTCTCGAAAGCTCGAGAATACGTAGGAGCGGGAAACAGTTCCTGTCGGGCCCATCTTTCTTTATTCAATTTTTGGAGTTTTTCCATTTTCATCTTGCTGTTAAAAGGAGGAGCGAGGTTAATTTGGACGAGACGTCCTGTTAATCTCATATTTTTTTTATCTCTTTTAAAAGGAGGAGCGAGGTTAATTTGGACGAGACGTCCTATTAATCTAATATTTTTTTATATATTTCTTTAAAAAGGCGGAGCGAGATTAATTTGGACGAGACATCCTGTTAATCTCATGTAAATATTTTGTGTTGATCTTTGTTTATTTTTTTGTTTATTTTGTCGTTCCGTACATTTTTCTTTTCATGAAGAAGTTAAAATAATTATTGGGTTAATTATAATGCGCGCTATCAAATTGAGGTAACCGTTTTTATAACGGACAGTTGTGAGGTGCTAATACCTTCCTCACCTGTAATCAGACTCCCGAATTTAGAATTTTATTTTTTATAACCAGTGCTTTTAACAAAAGGTTTTTCCACTGTTTTATCCTAAAAAAATATTGGTGGCGACTCCCTGTTTATTATTTAAAACCGTTTCGAGGGTCGGCCGCGCTGCCGCGATCCCGGTCGCGACAGATGGCGACTCCACTGGGGAATTAGAGAGTCAAGCCAGTCAATTTGATAGCGCATGTTTTAATTAGCATATTAATTATTTAACTTCTTTTTTTTATTTTATTCTCTTGTCAATATTTAGTTTCTGTTTTGTTTGTATTCTATCATTTATGTTCTGTAAATATCTGTGTGATCATTGAACCCTAGGGTAGTCGACTTTATTCTGTTGCTCTGTGTTTGTTCTATGTGCAGGATGAGTAAGGTACAGGTATTGAATGCCTCTTTCACACACTACACTCACAATTTGCACACACTTTTGAGTGGGACCCTATACCCGGGCCCAAATAAAACTTAAGATTAGGGGAGGTTGATAGCGGAGCCATTTGGGATGTACTTCCTGTCTGGTTACCGTGAGAATCTCAGCTAGAGTTCGACTTATTCATGGTGCCCACACTTAGTATACTTCCTACTATTTGTGGTTAATATCATGAGTAGGATCTTGGCTCTAGTGACCTTTAGAAGTTTTAGAACAAGCCACCTAATGCGAGGTATCACTGATAGATGAGCTTTAGAACCATTAGGAGACCTCCAGAAAAACCCACCTTAAGGCACAAAAGAGGCAAACTTTACTTATACCTTCTCTCATTCTCACTTCTCTTTTCTGATCCGAAATAGAGGACTACTTGCCCATTTAGTGGATTACTTTTTTTCAAAAAAAAATGACATACTTTTAACTAGTGATCTTTTAACGGGCAAGTAGTTCTTTCTCTTTATGCATAAGTCTTTGGGCCTTGAGTTACAGATCTTTTGAATCATCAAAAAAACAAAACAAAAAATACATATCAAAAAAAAATCAAAAGAAGAAATCAAAAGAAAAATCAATTTTCTTTGTATTGTCGATGATCAGAAAATCCGTAGCTCACATGACCCTTGATTTGACATAAGTTTTAGCAAATTGTAACCCCCCTAAATACAAAAATATTTTCAAGAAAATTACTAGGGGAGTATCGATTTGCAAAACACGTCATTTCCCAATGACTCTTTCTCTCCTTTCTTTCTATTTTCACCGGAGGCTATTCAGAGCTTAACGAATACCCTTGACCAAGATATGGAAATTAATATGGGATCAAACCTTTAAGAGATGGATCATGGTTCCCCGAGCTAGAAATAGCTAAACTTGAGGCTCTTATTGCATTTCAGAATGAAGGATTTTTTTGTCTTCACAACTATCCCGTATTAATTTCCATGTTTACCGTACCTAGTACTTTTGAACGATACGTTCTAAGGAACGGTTAAAGGATGCTTGTCAAGGTCTGTGATTGCTTCCCACGATATTCTCTTTCCTTCTGTTTCCGCCTGACATTTCTTTTTCTTCTTTCACCCAACACCGAAAGACACCTTTGTTAGACTTTCAAAAGAGACTCATGGCTGAAAGAGAGCAAGAAATTGAAAACCTCAAGAACAAAGTTAACCAGCTAAGGAAGCAAGTGGCAGAGATGGCCAGACTTTTAGAGAAGAAGATCATAGAAGAGGAACCCTCTGCGGGTGTCAAGAATGATCAACATTTGCCAACCGCCCCACTCCACCTTCCTGGACTGACAAAAGACCAAATTCCCCCATTCCATAACCAACAAGAGGATCATGATTTACAAACGATGAACCCCCATATTTCACAGTCCTCCCAGTCGCCTGGGGCTCCTATCACAAGAATGTCTGCATCGGGAGATAAGGGGAAAAGAAAAGGGGATGCTAATTCAACTTCCTGTAACCAAAAAAGGGCCCAACCCAGACCAATAACACATACTTCCTTTCAACCTGCCAATCTCCTTATACCTTATATGGCCACCACCACCCCTAACCAGGGCTCTAATCTTTTCCCATTCCAACTCTACTTTCATCCGTATATCCCTCAAACACCTTCCCATTCTCATTTTCCTGCTATTAAGTCCTCCCTTCCACAACCCTATCATCCCCCACTAGTACAAACTCAGCCACCTAATCCAGACCAAAGCACAATAAAACCCACTGGTAGTCGAACACCGGTCCGGTTCGACCCCATTCCTATAACCTACACAGAACTTTTACCTCACCTTTTCCGTAATTCCCTTGCAGTACCCTGCCCACTGAAACCGATGATTCCTCCTTACCCCAAAGGTTATAATCCTAACGCCCGATGTGATTACCATGCTGGAGCCTCGGGGCACTCTACTGAGGACTGTCATACCTTGAAATTCAAAGTGAGGGATCTGATTAAAGCCAAGTGGCTAGATTTCCAGGAAGGGAGTCCCAATATAATCATAAACCCCAGGTCTAACCATGAGACTTCTGGGGTCAGTGTGGTAAAGAGGGACTAAGGGTGTAAAGAGGATGCATGCAAGTTTTTATGAATCGCACGCCAACTGGAGAGGTTCATGACCAGGAAACCACCTGGTTCCTTATGACTTTAAACTTCTGTTTCTATGACGTTTCAACCCAAACGCTATGCCTAAGGCTTTGGGATATTGTTATGTAATAAGGGCAAAAACATGTTTTTATCATTTTAAGTTTCTCTCAATAAATACGTGTCAAATTTCAAAATGCCTTTTCTTGCTTTCCTTATTGCCACCTTGAATCCTTTTCCCTTTATTTGCTTCTTTTTTTTTCCTCATTCACCATGAAAAACTGAATAAATGCCGGTCTGAAATGATCCTTCTGAGAACAATGAGATCCTAATTCCATTTCATAACTTTGACCACCTAGTCGATTGCGCTGACAAAAAGGGTAGTAAAGACGGAAGTTCCTTGGTTGAATTGAGTAGGATGTTTGGATAAGGATCACCTAGCTCTGCCCAAAGGCAAGGTCCGCACACAGAATGAAGAGGACTCACAAACAACGGAAGACGTTACAAGCTCAGTCTGGTGATACAAAAGTCTACATGAATGAAGATAGTGCCAGACTCCATAAATGGCATATCTACCCTTCAAAGAAATGTTATCATTGATCGACATGGATAACAAAAGCTTACTAAGATGGTCAAGAAATACTCTCCAAAAAAAAAACAAAAAAAAACAAAAAAAAACAAAAAAAAACAAAAAAAAACAAAGAAATGATATAAAAAAAAGTCAAGGTTGGTGCCTTACGCATATACCAATTAGGGCAAGCTGATTCATAGATCAAATTATCACTTTTCCACATGGGGGCATAAATGTTATCAAGCTAAGAACACGGTAAAAATAATGTTTCATCTGTGTCGCAATCAGCACCCTAACTTTAAGGGAGTTTAACTATTCCCACACCAGTGTAACAAATGGATTGGTCTACTGTGATACCATTAATATCATATTTCTTTACCACATTGGTCAGGGAATAAAATAGTTATACCATAACAAAGGTACCAAAAGGGTCATTCAAAAAAAAAACAAAAAAAAAACAAAAAGCAAAAAATGAAAGAAAGACAATAACAAAAAGAAATAACGAGCCCCCTCATTGGTACCGAAAAGGGCTCGCCTTTGTTTCCTGGGATGCATGGTGTTGGGGGCAAATTTTCCTATCTGAAATAACATCTATTCCCCTACAGGATGAGACCAAATTGAGAAAAGATCAAATAAGCTCATTGGCAATCAGCTTAAACCTTTGTTGTGAGTGACACAACCTGAAAAAAGAAAGAAAAAAAAAAGAGAGTAAAGCAAAAACCAAAAGACGTCACAAGGAGAGAGAAGCTCGCTAGGCTGAAAACCTGGAAGGGCAGCCTAGGCAAAAGTTAGAGCGACCTGGTAAGCTGAAAACCTGAATAGGCGGCTCAGGCAATCAATTGGGATCAAGATTTTGGCCAAGTAATCGTAGCCCGACTACCTTTTCAGAAGCACAGTCAAGTGGTGAATTCAGAGTCATGATGTGGGATTGAGATATGCTTTGTTCTTAACAGTTCACTGGAAGATTTGTAAAATCATTCCTAATTATTAGTATTTCCCTAAACATCTTCACTTGCTTTTTGGTTTCCCTTTTTCTACACTTACCCAACCTGTAAATACAATCTCACCTATTTTTGACACGTATTTATTGTGATTTTTCATGATTTGATAAGGCATATGTTTTCCCTTAATATATAAAAATGAGAAGGTAATGAAAATTTAAAGTCATAAGGATAAGAAGTTCCTGTTACTTGATCTCGCCTCAAGCAATCATTATGAAGACTGGGCCTGACACGTTTCCAAAGCTAGGTTTGTTTCATCTGCTTTGTTTCAGTCATGAGTCACTTCGAATCTCTAAGGATTGTGTTTTTACGGTAAGTTTTTTTTCAAGTTCCAATTTGTTTTGCACCACTAACCTTTCTTGCAGGATGTTGTAATAAGTAGATGTGTCAAGCCTCCACCGCCAAAACTAGCACTTTCCAGGTGTATGTCCATCAGTCTCCAAAGCTCACTCTCGCTTTTACTCATTGAAGTAGGTTATCCTCGAGTTTCTTCTCATAACCCACCCAAATCATTGGACAAAACACCCTTCTATGGCCAAACATGACACTTTTTTGAGTTTCCATTTTGCTTTGAGGTTTCCATGAAGTCCATCAATACCTTGTAGTCGAAGCCGACGTTTTCTCAAGGTTTCTGTCTTGTTCTTGAGGCATGTTAGGGGTCATATCTCCAAGAAATCAACTTGGTATATTCTAACGATTTGGCGTGTCTCGTTCCCCGGCAACGACGCCAAGCTCGAGAACCTGGTTAATTTGAACGGGACACCCTGTTAACCCCCAAATTTTTTCTTTTTAGCCAGTTTTCCCCGAAGTCCTCCCAATTTTCCAAACTGGGGTATCTCCCCATGACTCTATTCTCTTTCTGTCAAAGAGAAGCACTCCTAATTCCTTCAAGAAAATTTTCCAAAACTGGGGCATCCCCCAGATTTCTCTTCTCCGGTGGACCCACTATCATCTCTAAAAGAAACACAGACTGAGAATTCCTCCTGAGGAAAAACCACCAAATGGACTCAAAAAAAGGGGGGGGGTTATCTTTCCGATTAAACCACAGTGATCAAAAAGTTATCCACGCCTTTCCTCCCCAATAGGAAAACACTTTCCCCATTGAGGTTACCCTCATTAAAATGTCCCGAATTGGGATATCCATCAGATTTTTCTCCTCCTGAATCACCAAATTCTTCCCCGGTGAAACTTAGCTTCCCAAACAACTTAAACTAGGGCATCTCCCCGGATTTCTTTTGTTCTAGCCATTCCCCAAGATTCTCTCAAATCATGTCCAACTGGGGCATCCCCCATGTTTCTCCTTTCGTAATCAAAGGGACGGTTCCCCATGTCTCTCCTCCTACAGTCACAAGGGGATGATCCCTGAGATTCTTGCAAGAAAATGTCAAACTGGGGGATTTCCCCGGATTTCTTCTATTCTAGCCAAGGGGTAGCTCCCCAAGACTCCTTCTAATCATGTCAAACTAGGGTATCTCCCCAGATTTCTTTTGTTCTAGCCATTCCCCAAGATTTCTTCAAACTTGTCAAACTGGGGCATCTCCCAAGATTTCTTCTATCAAGGGGGAAATTCCCCAAGAACCGTCAGTCATGTCAAACTGGGGCATCACCCCAGGTTCTCTCTCTTTCATTCAAGGGGGCAATTCCCCAAGAACCTTCAGTCATGTCAAACTAAGACCATCGCCAAGAGCCTTTAAGTCCAGTGAGTTAATTTGGACGAAACGTCCTGTTAGCTCCCCCAACCTTTACATTTCCTGTCAACAGTGAGTTAATTTGGACGAAACGTCCTGTTAGCTCCCCCAATCCTTTACTTTCCAGCCGCCTATCGAGGCACCCTTTATCTTTCCAGCCGCCTATCAAGGCATCCTTTACTTTCCAGCCGCCTATCAAGACATCCTTTATCTTTCAGCCGCCTATCAAGGCATCCTTTATCTTCTAGCTGCCTATCGAGGCATCCTTTACTTTCCGGCCGCCTATCGAGGCATCCTTTACTTTCCGGCCGCCTATCAAGGCATCCTTTATCTTCCAGCCGCCTATCGAGGCATCCTTTACTTTCCAGCCGCCTATCGAGGCATCCTTTACTTTCCAGCCGCCTATCGAGGCATCCTTTACTTTCCAGCCGCCTATCGAGGCATCCTTTACTTTCCAGCCGCCTATCGAGGCATCCTTTATCTTTCAGCCGCCTATCAAGGCATCCTTTATCTTCTAGCCGCCTATGAAGGCATCCTTTATCTTCCAGCCGCCTATCGAGGCATCCTTTACTTTCCAGCCGCCTATCAAGGCATCCTTTATCCTCCAGCCGCCTATCGAGGCATCCTTTACTTTCCAGCCGCCTATCAAGGCATCCTTTATCTTTCAGCCGCCTATCGAGGCATCCTTTATCTTCTAGCCGCCTATCAAGGTATCCTTTATCTTCCAGCCGCCTATCAAGGCATCCTTTATTTTCCAGTCGCCTATCAAGGCATCCTTTATCTTCCAGTCGTCTATCAAGGCATCCTTTATCTTCCAGTCGTCTATCAAGGCATCCTTTATCCTCCAGCCGCCTATCGAGGCATCCTTTATCTTCTAGCCGCCTATCAAGGCATCCTTTATCTTCCAGCCGCCTATCAAGGCATCCTTTATTTTCCAGTCGCCTATCAAGGCATCCTTTATCTTCCAGTCGTCTATCAAGGCATCCTTTATCTTCCAGTCGCCTATCAAGGCATCCTTTATCTCCCAGCCGCCTATCAAGGCACCCTTTATCTTTCCAGCCACCTATCAAGGCATCCTTTACTTTCTAGCCGCCTATCAAGGTATCCTTTATCTTCCAGCCGCCTATCAAGGCATCCTTTACCTTCCAGTCTACCGGGGATCAATCCCGATCTTGTCACTTCCTGTCCATTTGAAAACATTTTTCCCGGTCAATTCAGAGTTCAAAAAAAAAAGAAGAAGAGAGAGGAGAGAAAAAGAGAAACAGAAGTGGAGAAATGCTCGTCTTTAAAGAAAAAGGTCACCATCAGACGCCATACCGATCAAGAAGTCCCACTTGGCCCCCTACATCGGTGTTCATATCTTTACTTCCTTTTCACTTCAAGAACACAGAAGCTTCGTGTTTCTTTTGTAAAAAAGAAGTAAAGAGGGGCATCTGTGAACACCTCTTTTGGTCCGGTCCAAGTGGAATGAATCTTTTTTATACTGAATTCCAATTCAGAGTGGTCAAATTCGAGTAGAATGACTCAGATTAAAGCATTTCCGAGTGAAATACAGCCCTGGTGAAGATAAATCCGAGTGGAAAAACTCAAAAAGGGTCAAATCCGAGTCAAAATGAAGCATTTCCGAGTGGACTAGGCTCCTATTGGGAGAATCCGAGTGGAATGATTCAAAAAGGGTCAAATCTGAGTCAAAATGAAGCATTTCCGAGTGGAATAGGCTCCTGTTGGGAGAATCCGAGTGGAATGATTCGAAAAGGGTTAAATCCGAGTCAAAATGAAGCATTTCCGAGCGGAATGACGCATAAATGAACAATTCCGAGTAAAAGACACCCGAGTGGTATTAGGCCGAGTGTGGCAAGCAAAAATAAAGGAAAGGCTTGAAGAAAAGACCCAGTAAAGAGCAAGCCGAGTGAAATGACTTAGGTTGGGACAAAATCCAAGTTGAAGGCTCCCTGCCAAGCCATTCCGAGTGGATTATGCCCATGTTGAAGAGAAGTCCAAATAAAATCACTCAGAAATGATCAAAGCCGAGTGAAAGGACTCGGAACAGATCAAATCCGAGTAGCAGTAATCAGGATGAGTCATACCCGAGTGGAATGTGCTCCAGTTTGAGTGAATCAGAGTGGGATGACTCAGAATGATAAAAACCGAGTGAAATTACTCAGAATGAGTCATTTCCGAGTGAAAGTACCCCGTTTCTAAGTCCTGAGTGGGAAGCAAACTCTTTCCGAGTGAAAATGCCACGTTCCGACTGAAACATTTTAGGAAGGAGTGAATCTGTGCCGAATGATCAATCTTCAATCGGTTTCCGAGTGACAACAACCGAGTGGAAGGATTTCCGAGCCAATCTTCACTCATCTTTCTTCAAACAACCAATTCTGAGCCCATTTCCATCAATTTTCTGAGTCATCTTTCAATTCCGAGTCACTTTTCGCTCGGTTCTGACTGGATGTTCCAGTCGGATTTCCGAATGAATGCCCCTAAGGGATGACTGAGTAAAGCTGACTCTGAATGAGACTTACTGAGACCTGACTGTACACACAAGGTCTTGTATCCGAGCACAAGTGACAAATCTGAGTGTAGAAACACTGCCGAGCGAGATTCTTCCGAGTCGTTGAGTTCCTCTCAGATTGAATCTCACTCATTCCTCTCGGATTGATTCTCACTCGGACGAGACTGATTTTTACTCGGTTTTCCATTGGAGAACAGTTATTCCTCTTGGAATTCATTCCCATTGAGGATGAATGCTGACTGAGAGGCTAATCTGAGTCGTATTCTCTCGGATTTCCACATCCTCTCTCGGATTTGCAATATCCTCACTCAGATTTCCACCATTTTTCACTCAGAATTCAGCCATTGTCACTCGGAATTCCAATATCCACACTCGGATTTCCACCATTTTAACTGGGCTTTTCACCATCTCTCGGATCTCCACCTTGCTGACCTGGATTCCACCACCCAAGTGGATCCAGGAATCCTGGGGGTGGCAGACAGGGGTGGAAGTGGGGGGAATTAAAAATTCCCACCCAGCCGTTGTCCCCCACTTCACTCTGAATGGAAGTGTGACCTGGCCTTCCACTCGGAAGTGGAAGCCTGAGCTGGCATTCCACTCAAACAAGCCTATAAATAGGCAAAGGGTTGAAGCTTCAGGAGGGGGGGCACGCATTCTTAGAGGAAAAACTCTGCCTAAGCCTTGATTCTCTCTCTCACACACGGCCCAGCACCCTCACCATTCCCTTCTCCTCCTTCCTCTCTCCATTGTCCTACTGTCACTAAGTCCCTCACCATTTCCTTCTCCACCCTCCTCACTCCTTTTATCACTCCTCACTGTCATTAAGTTCCTCACCAAACCGACCTCCTCACTCCTGCTCCTATACACCGTCCCAAGTCCCTTCTCCCCAACTCCTTTTACCACTCCGCCTTCACCAAATCGACCTCCTCACTCCTGCTCCTAGACACCGTCCCAAGTCCCTTCTCCTCAACTCCTTTTACCACTCCGCCTTCACCAAACCGACCTCATCACCCCTTCTCCTACACACCGTCCCAATTCCCTTCTCCACCAACCGTCCTTATTCCTTAAAACCTCCAACACCGTCCAGCCTCCCACTCCGTCCTCACCAAATCCGACCTTCTCACTCCTGCTCCCACATTCTGTACCTCACCACTCAGTACCTCACTCCTCTTAACTCCAACACCGTCCCTCTTCTCACTCAGTCTCACTCGGTATTCACTTCTCACTCGGTATTTTCCTATTTCCACTCTGTTTTTACCATTTTTTACTCGGTTTACCTTATTTCCACTCGGATTCTCACTGTTTCACTCGGATTCTCACTGTTTCACTCGGATTCTTACTGTTTCACTCAGATTTTCACTGTTTCACTCGGATTTTCAATTTTTCACTCAGTTTTCCCTGTTTTCACTCGGATTTTCATAGTCTCACTCGGTTTTCTTATTTTTCACTCGGTTTTCTCTTCTCCCACTCGGTTTTCACTCATTTTTTCGCTTTGTACTAAAAATATGATAAAGGAAATAAATGTTTCCTATGTTTTCTTTCTAGTTTAAATAAAAATCAAAATAAATCATTCTTAGTCAGTGTCGTACGGAAAATACTTCCGTCTACACCACTTTTATAGGATTCGTACACGTGCGAAGAACTTCGCCTTGTATGGGTTCCTCACCATAATGATTCCCATCAACATTTCCTTAATCTTTTTCCTAAAAATAAAATATTTTAAGAACTACGTGACCCTGATTTCTCGAAAGCTAGAGAATACGTAGGAGCGGGAAACAGTTCCTGTCGGGCCCATCTTTCTTTATTCAATTTTTGGAGTTTTTCCATTTTCATCTTGCTGTTAAAAGGAGGAGCGAGGTTAATTTGGACGAGACGTCCTGTTAATCTCATATTTTTTTATCTCTTTTAAAAGGAGGAGCGAGGTTAATTTGGACGAGACGTCCTATTAATCTAATATTTTTTTATATATATATTTTTAAAAAGGCAGAGCGAGATTAATTTGGACGAGACGTCCTGTTAATCTCATGTAAATATTTTGTGTTGATCTTTGTTTATTTTTTTGTTTATTTTGTCGTTCCGTATATTTTTCTTTTCATGAAGAAGTTAAAATAATTATTGGGTTAATTATAATGCGCGCTATCAAATTGAGGTAACCGTTTTTATAACGGACAGTTGTGAGGTGCTAATACCTTCCTCACCTG
Organism: Clitoria ternatea; assembly: GCA_037962975.1. NCBI lineage: Eukaryota > Viridiplantae > Streptophyta > Magnoliopsida > Fabales > Fabaceae > Clitoria > Clitoria ternatea. Next base: position 278,456,471 of record CM075671.1, read on the forward strand.
TAATCAGACTCCCGAATTTGGAATTTTATTTTTTATAACCAGTGCTTTTAACAAAAGGTTTTTCCACTGTTTTATCCTAAAAAAATATTGGTGGCGACTCCTTGTTTATTATTTAAAACCGTTTCGAGGGTCGGCCGCGCTGCCGCGATCCCGGTCGCGACAGGACCCTTACACAATGACAGGTTCTTTCCACCAGCCTGAGTCTCTTTCAACTCAGCTAGGTAAGCATCACTTAACTGTTGCACATATACAAGCTTCAAAAACTCATTTGCTATCTTCAAAGTGCCAAGAACCACCTTTTCAGGTGAAGAAACGTCCATAGTCAGACTTAAATCTCTAAACTGCTCAAGTAACTCCATCTCTTTTACCATCATAACTGCAACATGAATGGACTTCCAGCTTAAGGAATCCGCTACAACATTCGCCTTTCTCGGATGGTATTTCAGGTCGAAGTTATAGTCTTTTAGAAACTCAATCCACCTTCTCTACCTCATATTCAGTTCCTTCTGATCAAACAGATACTTTAGACTTTTATGATCGCTATACACTTCAAACTTGGAACCATAAAGGTAATGCCTCCAAATTTTCAGTGCAAAGACCACAGCTGCAAGTTCCAAATCATGTGTAGGATAATTCTGTTCATGCGGTCACAGCTATCGTGAAGCATAAGCTATCACCCTGCCGTTCTGCATCAACACACACCCAAGGCCTAGCCTGGATGCATCACAATACACCACGAAACTTTCCTGCAGGTTAGGCAATGCCAACACAGGAGTGGAAGTCAATTTAGCCTTTAGCTCCTGGAAACTCTTCTCATATTCGGGAGACCACACAAAAGGAACATTCTTTCGGGTCAACTTAGTCATTGGCAATGCAATCTTAGAGAATCCTTCAATGAATCTCCGATAATATCCAGCTAAACCCATGAAACTCCTAACTACAGTAACTGACTTAGGTCTCTCCCAAGCCATAACAGCTTCCACTTTGGAAGGATCAACAGAAACACCTTCCATGGAGATCACATGCCCCAAAAAATGGATTTTAAAGTGGTTCACCTTTTGATTTGGGCTACGTCCAGAGGACAAACTCTGAAATTTCTTCCACTAATAAAATTAGTAGGCGTACAAGAGGGACTTCTCTAATACAATATTAGAGGTACAAACTTGAGATTAACCTAAAATAGTGACACTCAAATGTTTCCTAACACCCCAATTAACCTCACTATTTTATCACTCACTAATTAGTTTTTCCACACTCTAAATTGTAACATCTCATTTTCAACACAAATAGAAAATATATATTAATATATTTTTCATAAGAAATACTTATTATAAGTTAGTTTATTATTATCATTTTTTATGAAATTTTGGTATTTATATTTAATTATTTGTTTTTTAAATAAAATAAAATAATACTAATAATAAAATGAAAATATTTATGAATGAGAATTTTAAAATGATTTAATTAGTATTCATTGATTAATGAAATTATATTAAGAATTTTAAATATCTTTATTATTCACAACTTTTATTTTATGTTTATGTTTTTACATATTTATGGTTTAACTCTTATTAGAATTTTAAAATAACATTTTGAAGGAATTAGACTATGGTTCTTTAGAACTTTTTGATCTATATAATATTTATGATTTTCTGGAATTTTTTGAAATTTTTGAAATATTTTAATAAAATAATATATTTTAAATAATTTTAAATTCATATAAAATTGTTGTTCAAGTGGCCTCAATACTCAAGAGGGGGGGTGAATTGAGTTTTAAGACTTTTGGTTGGAATGCCTTTGAAATTGATTTTTATAACCAAGTCAATGAGAATATGCAAGTGAAATTAAGAAGAGGATAATATGCAAAGCACAATAATGAGAAGTATTGCTGAAGCAATTTCCCAAACACCTGGTGGGCAGTATTTGAAGAGTAACAAATTAAGCAAGTTCAAGTGTGCTCTTCACAAACAATCAACAACAATCAATTAGCAAGCAGTATATGAAAGTAAGGAGTAAGGAAGAGAAGCTTGCAAACCGATATAACGAGTTCCACCCAATCCGGTGTACGTCTCGCCTCTAAGCAACCCACTTAGAGGATTTCACTATTGAAGATTTGAGATACAAGCTTTGAGCAATTGCAACTTCCTAGTGTCCCACACTCAAGAACTCAATCCTCACAAGCAAAGGGCAACCCACCCAATCTCACAATCTCTCAATACCCAAAGGTTGAACCCCAACCTTTGTGACCACTCAACCTAGAGTGAACAACCACTCAACCTAGAGTGAATCCCTTGTGTTTGGTGTTGTGTTTACAATCAATACACTCTCTTAATAGAGTAGATACACAAATGAAAGCTCTAACCAATTCTAACTCTCAAGATGAGAGGATATACAAATGTATTTCAAGATACAAGAAATAGGGCTTACAAGGCACAAAATAGAGTAAAGGATTTGTAGCTTCTTGTTATGTCTTTGTGCTTGTGTTCCTCTTCAATTTATAGAGCCAAAATAGCTGTTGAGGTGTGCCCTTCGTTCTTCATAGCCGTTGCACTTAGTGGAAATTTGAAGAATGGTGGAGACATGAGCTGGTTTCCCACTTAAATGTGTTTTTCCACTAGCGTAATCGATTACACCCTCGCGTTGTAATCGATTAGCTTCAAGTCAGAGAGTCACTAATCGATTATTTTAATTCCTGTAATCGATTAGCATCAATACCTGATGCATTAAATTTGATTTCGCAGCTTCCTAATCGATTAGCACGTCTTGTAATCGATTACCTTGATTCCAGTGGCTTCCTAATCGATTGTATAGCTTACTTAATCGATTAGATATTATACCTGATACATTTAATCCCAACTTTGATAATTGTAATCGATTAGCTTCAAATGTATAATCGATTATGTTAATTCCAGTGAGTTCATAATCGATTATTTCAAGTGTGTAATCGATTATCTTAATTCCAGTGACTTCATAATCGATTATCTTCATTCCCATAATCGATTAGCTTCAATCCTGATGCAGTTTCTTCCAAAACAGAAAGCTTCTAATCGATTAGCATAAGTGACATAATCGATTATCTTCGCTGTTACTTAGCACCTGATTCCATATCTTTGTTTTTGCATAGGTTTCTTCAAGAGTGTTTTGTCATTATCAAAATCTTTGAACATCCTTGAACCTGTATACATATTCAAACACATTCTCCCCCTTTTTGATGATGACAACTATGTTCATCTTTTGAGGATTGTTAGTTTAAACAATTTAAACTTATCTCTAATTTTATCTCTTTGCAAAAACATCTCTGCTGCATTATCAGTTTTTCAAAATAGCAGATTATATTATCTATTTACCAAGTTCAAAAGTCAGAATCATTATCACATTTAGCAACAAATATCTTATCCCTTTTTATCTCTTATCTGTTATCTCTTGTTAAATCTCCCCCTATCAAAAGGAATTTATTAATCCTATCTTTTTCAGATTTTAAACAAGATGAACAGATATTCTTCTCCATATTTTAAACAAGAATTAAACAAGATATGAACAGATATTCTTCTCCCCCTTTGTAATCATCAAAAATAATTCGTGCAATTAAAGAGATATAATATGAACTGAAATGAGATAATTTTATTGAATTGAAAACGGATGGGAATTGCATTAAGTAAACCAAGAGACAATATTCAGAATTAAAAAGACAATAACATAAGCACCCTAAACAAAAGCATGACTAAGGATCTAATTATCCGGATTGAAAAAGCGAAGCTCAGCGATTTGGTGAGACAGCTCTTCATAGCGTTGTTGCATCATTTCGAAGTGTTGCTGCTCGGTCATTGAAAACTCTTGAATGGAGTTTTCAAGGCGATCAAAGCGGCGGTCAAGATGGGCGTAAAGCGATGCAAATGGGTCAGCTTGGGGTGCAGATGAAGAGGCTGATGGTGCAGCTTGTGGTTGAGGAGGAGGTGGAGGAGGAGCAGCAGGTTCAGCAAATGGATTGGCACCATGTTCTCGGTCACTCCTGAGAATCCACATTCCAGCGATGCAAATCATGCCCATTTTGTTGAGGTGGGGAATGCCAATGCATGCTCTTGGGGGCACTTTCTCAGAGAGTTCTCCTGCCAAATCAACTCCACAGTATTTAAAAATTTTATGAGAAGGATGCCATAGGGGAGCTTTTGCTGGTCCTTTGCATGGCGCATGTGAAATTTGACCAACTGAATCCAGTTGATCTCCTTAGAGGTCAGCATTGCCCACATCAAGAGGACGTCATCCTCTTCAACCAAAGCATAGTTCCCGGCATGGGGAACAATCATCTTGACCAAGAAAAAATGAAGCAGGCGGTTGTTCATGGTCAAGTGGCCTACCAGCTTGTGGTTGCTCATAGGAGGATCCGCTTTCCACAAAGAGCGACGGGCAGTGATAGGATTAAAACCCCATTCATCCTCGGGTTCTCCTCCGTCAAAGTCAGCATCATTAAGGGGCAGTTTAGAGATTTCCGCGAATTGGGCATTGGAAAGCTTGATGGTTGTGTTCTTTACTTTGGACTCAACCATGCCATTCACAAGGCGGAGGTTGCAGTAAAAGACCCTTATTAGCTCAGGGTAGTATTCTTCTTCTTTGAGGGAGAGGAAGGGAAAGAGGTTGTAATGGTGAAGGCTTTGGGTGAAAGTTAGGCTGGGGTTGTCGAAAGTGTCGGCAATGGTGTAGTGGGGGGTCATTATCTCCTTTTCAGAGAAGTTTTTCATGAAATTTTGGAGGTCTCTAGGAGAAGAAAAGAACCTTGAAAAATCAAGGGGGTTATGGGCTTGAGCTACAGAGGACCTTGCTCTCTTGACATTTCTAGATGTAGACATGGTGGAGAAGACAAAGAGGATGATGAAGAGAGAAGAGTGCTTGAGAGTTTTGGAGAGGTTTGAGAGGAAGGAGGTAGTGTGAGATGAGAAGGTGAAGGGAGGGATATTTATAGGTGAGAATTAGGTTTAGGAAGGAGGAAAGTGGGTTTAGAAAGGGGTGAAGGGAGTTAGGAGAGAGAGTACTTCGAGTATACCTTGGAAGTTGCAATTTTGACTCTTCAGAACCGAGGCTAATCGATTACGAGGCAGTGGTAATCGATTAGATCACTGTTTCTGGGAATCCCAAACGTTTCATGCAGAGCGTAATCGATTATCGCCTTTGACTAATCGATTAGATAAGAAACAGAACCGTCCTAATCGATTGGAACAGGATGGTAATCGATTATGGAAAAGAGGAAACGTTTTGTACCTGAAGCAGAGGCTGAGTAATCGATTGTGGGTCAAGGGCAATCGATTAGCTTAGAAACAGAATCAGTGTAATCGATTAGGGGATGGGACTAATCGATTATGAAGGAAACAGAAGCATAGTAATCGATTGTGAGGAGGAATGTAATCGATTATTGATTCAAAAACTTCAAGTTTTTCATACAACAAAGTTCCAAACATGAAATGTAACATATACCATTCATCATGCCATACAACATAGTTCTTATCAAAATATTCCATCATTCAAACACAATTTGACATATCAAGAAAGCCTAATTCTCTTCTAATGTGAATGAATTGTTCTCTAGCCAAGGGTTTTGTGAAGATATCAGCTAGTTGCCTAGAAGTTTCAACATGTTCAAGTACACAATCCCCTTTTAACACATGATCTCTAATAAAGTGATGCCTAATCTCAATGTGCTTGGTTCTAGAGTGCATTACTGGATTCTTTGAGATGTTAATGGCACTAGTATTATCACATTTGATGGGTACTTTGTTTAAAACAATGCCAAAATCAAGAAGTTGTTGTCTCATCCAAAGAATTTGAGCACAACAACTACCGGCGGCTACATATTCTGCCTCAGTCGTCGATAATGCAACACTTGCTTGCTTCTTGCTATGCCAAGAAACAAGGGAGCTACCAAGTAAATGACATGTGCCACTAGTGCTTTTTCTATCAAGTTTACAGCCAACAAAGTCAGAGTCGGAATATCCTAAAAGATTACATTCAACACCTTTGGGATACCACAAACCAACATTTTGAGTACCCACAAGATATTTCAAAATTCTTTTTACGGCAGTTAAATGTGATTCTTTAGGACATGCTTGATATCTAGCACGCATGCATACCGCAAACATAATATCGGGTCTACTAGCAGTTAAATACAATAAGGATCCAATCATACCTCGATATTTAGTGATTTCAATGTCCTTACCCTTTTCATCTTTGTCTAGATAGCAGGATGTGCTCATGGGTGTAGCTATCTCGTTTGCCTTGTCCATTCCAAACCTTTTAAGTAGTTCCTTACAATACTTAGTTTGGCTAATGAATGTTCCATCATTTGCTTGTTTTATTTGCAATCCAAGGAAGAAGGTGAGTTCTCCCATCAAGGACATTTCAAACTCATTCTGCATAATCTTGGTAAACTCTTGACAAAGATTTTCATTAGTAGCACCAAATATTATGTCATCCACATAAATTTGTACCAAGAGAATGTCATTATTTTTGCGTTTTATAAACAGTGTAGTATCAACCTTTCCTCTTTCAAAATTGTGTTCTAAAAGGAATTTGCTTAGTCTTTCATACCAAGCTCTTGGGGCTTGTTTCAAACCATATAAAGCTTTTCTCAATTTAAAGACATGGTTTGGAAATTTATGATTTTCAAAACCGGGAGGTTGATCTACATAAACTTCTTCTTGAATGAAGTCGTTTAAAAACGCACTTTTGACATCCATTTGATAAAGTTTGAAATCCATACAACATACAAAAGCTAGTAATAACCTAATGGCTTCTAACCTAGCTACGGGAGCATACGTTTCTTCATAATCTATTCCCTCTTCTTGATTGTATCCCTTTGCAACTAGTCTAGCTTTGTTTCTTGTTATTATGCCATTTTCATCTAACTTATTTCTAAAAACCCATTTGGTACCTATTATTAGATGTTCATTGGGTCTTGGCACAAGTTCCCAAACTTCGTTTCTTTCAAATTGGTTTAACTCTTCTTGCATGGCCAACATCCAATGCTCATCAATAATGGCTTCATCAATATTTTTGGGTTCAATTTGGGATACAAAAGCCAAGTGATTGCATGTATTTCTAATGGCGTTTCGAGTACTTACCCCTTTGGTTATTTCTCCAATGATTTTGTCCAAGGGATGATCCTTCAAGGTTACCCAATCTTGTTGTCTCTCAATTTGTGTTGCACCTCTATCATTTTTGACTTCTTCTTTGTCCTCCAAGTTCATTTCTTGGAAAGTACCTACAAGATCATCAACATCTTCCTTTCTCGGAGGGTTATGGCTATTTTCATCAAACTTAACATGAATAGATTCTTCAATAGTATTTGTTTGTTTGTTGAAAATTCTATAAGATTTACTTGATTGTGAATATCCTAGGAATATTGCCTCATCAGATTTTGCATCAAACTTTCCTAGATTATCCTTTCCATTGTTGAGCACAAAACACTTACATCCAAAAATATGAAAGTATGCAATGTTGGGTTTTCTACCCTTGTAAAGCTCATAGGGGGTTTTCTTTAAAATAGGCCTTATCAAACATCTGTTCATTACATAACACGCGGTGTTTACCACATCGGCCCAAAAATGTTTTGCAATATTGTTTTCATTTAGCATGGTTCTAGCAAGCTCCACTAAAGATCTATTTTTCCTTTCAACCACTCCATTTTATTGTGGAGTTCTAGGAGCTGAAAAATTGTGATTGATACCATGTTTTTCACAAAACTTTTCGAAAGATTGATTTTCAAACTCTCCCCCATGATCGGTTCTAATGGATGCAATTTTTGAGTTTTGCTCATTTTGGATAATCTTTGCAAGTTTCTTGAATGCATGATATGCTTCATTTTTATGAGCAAGAAACAATGTCTATGTATATCTAGAATAGTCATCTACTATAACTAGACCATAGTAATTTCCTCCAAAGCTTTTGATTTTGGATGGTCCAAATAAATCCATGTGCAAAAGTTGTAAAGGCCTTTGAGTAGAAACAATGTTTTTGGATTGAAAAGATGCCTTTACTTGTTTTCCCTTTTGACATGCATCACAAAATCTATTTTCAAATTTAAGCTTTGGTAGACCAATTACTAAATCTTTAGAAACAAGTTTATTCAAGTGGTCTACATGTATATGAGCTATTCTTCTATGCCATAGCCAAGTTTCATCCTCTTTAGAAATGAAGCATTGTTCATCATTTGTAGACAAACTATCCACATCAATCATGTAAATGTTATCAATTCTTTTTCCAACAAATTTGACCTCTTTGTTTAGCTTATTCTCAATTATACAACAATTGGATTCAAATAAAACTCTATATCCTTTGTCACATAATTGACTTATGCTAAGTAGATTATGTTTGAGGCCTTCAACATACAATACGTCACTTATGGAGGTGGAAGAATTCTTACCAATATTTCCAATGCCTAGGATTCTTCCTTTAGTGTTGTCTCCGTAGGTGACACTTCCTTTCCTTTTGGGAGTGAATGATGTAAATTTACTTATGTCTCCCGTCATATGCTTTGAACACCCGCTATCCAAGTACCAATGAGTGTTGCTTGCCTTGAAGCATACCTACAAAACAAAATCAGTTTAGAGAACTAGGTACCCATTTTATGTTGGGTCCTTTTAGGTTAGCTTGTGGGGATGTTCCTTTGGGAACCCACACCTTTCTTAAGACCTTTGGTCCTAGTTTCCTAACACTACACTTATAAGCACTATGTCCTTTGGAACCACAATGATTGCATTTCATAAAAGGTGAGGAGGATTTGCTTGGTAGTGCAAAGAAATTTTTATAGTGTTTCTCCATTTTATGATTACTATGTTCTTGGTCATATCCTAAACCGGTTTTACTAAACATGCATTTTTGTTGCCCAAGTAGGATATTCAAATTATCTCTTCCATTAGTGAACTTCTCTAGTGTCCTATTTAGGTCTTCAACCTTGGTTTCTAACACAATGCACCTCTTTGCAAAATCACATGGTTTACTTTTGGAACATGTTTGAGCGTTTTTCAATTCTTCTTTTAAGCATTCATTCTCTTTGCAAATCTCCATAAGGTGCATCTCTAGAGTGTCACTAGTTTTTCTAGATACCTTAAGTCTATTGGAGACTTTTGTAAATTTATCATACAATTCCTCTAGAGCATCAAGTAATTCATCCTTATCTAAGTCATGGAAGTTTACCTCATCATCTTCTTCTTGGTGATTGGCCATGAGGCAAAGGTTTGCTTCTTCATTTTCTGAGTCATCCGAGCTGCTTATCTCATTTTCATCCCATGCTATATATGCTCTCCTTCTTCCTCTTTTCTCTTTTCCCTTCTTCTTAAGATTTGGGCAATCCGCTTTGAAGTGCCCTTCCTTGCCACATTCAAAACAATTGGGTGAGGAAGAATTTTCTTTAGTGATAGGTTTCTTACTTGGGTTTTTGAAGCTTCTTTGAAGGCGTTTGCCTTTCATGAATTTCCTGAAGCGTTTCACAAATAGTCCAAATTCTTCTTCTTCATCAAGTTCACTTCCGGATTCTTCTTCTTCATTTATGGAAGTAGCCTTGAGAGCAAGACCCTTTTTCTTGGAAGATTTTTCTTCCTCTTCCGCCATCTTTAATTCTTTCAGCTCTTGTTCCTGTTCCTGCAACTTACCAAATAGAGTGGCAAGAGAATTTCGTTTATGCTAGGAGATTGTTTGATGGCGGTAACTAGCGATTGCCATTCTCTGTTAAGACTTTTCAACACTTTATGAATGAGCTCTTTGTTAGTGTAAGTCTTTCCAAGTGTAATGAGTTGATTAATGATGAGAGTGAATCTTTTTTGCATATCAACAATTGATTCATGAGAGTTTAATCTAAAGCACTCATATTGACTAGTAAGAGTACTAATCTTAGAGTCCTTTACATCGTTAGTGCCTTCGTGAGTTACTCGTAGAGTATCCCACATCTCTTTAGCAGTTTGGCAAGTCATTATTCTAAAAAATTCATCTTGACCTAAAGCCATAGTAATAAGATTTTTGGCCTTGTAGCCACATTGAACTTTCTTTTCTTCCTCGCTTGTCCATTCATCTATGGGTTTTTCAATATTTTTACTGTCTACAATATGCATTGGTATAAAAGGGCCATTTTCAATGGTATTCCAAATTCTCAAGTCAATTGATTGAATGAAGATTTTCATTCTCTCTTTCCAAAAGGTATACCCTTCCCCATTGAAAACGGGAGGTCTGTTTATCGCACCACCCTCGGGAAAAACATTTTGAGAACTTGAGGCCATCTAATCTCTTGAAGCTGTTAAGCTCGATCTACCAAGAGTCAAGCTCTGATACCACTTGTTGTTCAAGTGGCCTCAATACTCAAGAGGGGGGGTGAATTGAGTTTTAAGACTTTTGGTTGGAATGCCTTTGAAATTGATTTTTATAACCAAGTCAATGAGAATATGCAAGTGAAATTAAGAAGAGGATAATATGCAAAGCACAATAATGAGAAGTATTGCTGAAGCAATTTCCCAAACACCTGGTGGGCAGTATTTGAAGAGTAACAAATTAAGCAAGTTCAAGTGTGCTCTTCACAAACAATCAACAACAATCAATTAGCAAGCAGTATATGAAAGTAAGGAGTAAGGAAGAGAAGCTTGCAAACCGATATAACGAGTTCCACCCAATCCGGTGTACGTCTCGCCTCTAAGCAACCCACTTAGAGGATTTCACTATTGAAGATTTGAGATACAAGCTTTGAGCAATTGCAACTTCCTAGTGTCCCACACTCAAGAACTCAATCCTCACAAGCAAAGGGCAACCCACCCAATCTCACAATCTCTCAATACCCAAAGGTTGAACCCCAACCTTTGTGACCACTCAACCTAGAGTGAACAACCACTCAACCTAGAGTGAATCCCTTGTGTTTGGTGTTGTGTTTACAATCAATACACTCTCTTAATAGAGTAGATACACAAATGAAAGCTCTAACCAATTCTAACTCTCAAGATGAGAGGATATACAAATGTATTTCAAGATACAAGAAATAGGGCTTACAAGGCACAAAATAGAGTAAAGGATTTGTAGCTTCTTGTTATGTCTTTGTGCTTGTGTTCCTCTTCAATTTATAGAGCCAAAATAGCTGTTGAGGTGTGCCCTTCGTTCTTCATAGCCGTTGCACTTAGTGGAAATTTGAAGAATGGTGGAGACATGAGCTGGTTTCCCACTTAAATGTGTTTTTCCACTAGCGTAATCGATTACACCCTCGCGTTGTAATCGATTAGCTTCAAGTCAGAGAGTCACTAATCAATTATTTCAATTCCTGTAATCGATTAGCATCAATACCTGATGCATTAAATTTGATTTCGCAGCTTCCTAATCGATTAGCACGTCTTGTAATCGATTACCTTGATTCCAGTGGCTTCCTAATCGATTGTATAGCTTACTTAATCGATTAGATATTATACCTGATACATTTAATCCCAACTTTGATAATTGTAATCGATTAGCTTCAAATGTATAATCGATTATGTTAATTCCAGTGAGTTCATAATCGATTATTTCAAGTGTGTAATCGATTATCTTAATTCCAGTGACTTCATAATCGATTATCTTCATTCCCATAATCGATTAGCTTCAATCCTGATGCAGTTTCTTCCAAAACAGAAAGCTTCTAATCGATTAGCATAAGTGACATAATCGATTATCTTCGCTGTTACTTAGCACCTGATTCCATATCTTTGTTTTTGCATAGGTTTCTTCAAGAGTGTTTTGTCATTATCAAAATCTTTGAACATCCTTGAACCTGTATACATATTCAAACACATTCTCCCCCTTTTTGATGATGACAACTATGTTCATCTTTTGAGGATTGTTAGTTTAAACAATTTAAACTTATCTCTAATTTTATCTCTTTGCAAAAACATCTCTGCTGCATTATCAGTTTTTCAAAATAGCAGATTATATTATCTATTTACCAAGTTCAAAAGTCAGAATCATTATCACATTTAGCAACAAATATCTTATCCCTTTTTATCTCTTATCTGTTATCTCTTGTTAAATCTCCCCCTATCAAAAGGAATTTATTAATCCTATCTTTTTCAGATTTTAAACAAGATGAACAGATATTCTTCTCCATATTTTAAACAAGAATTAAACAAGATATGAACAGATATTCTTCTCCCCCTTTGTAATCATCAAAAATAATTCGTGCAATTAAAGAGATATAATATGAACTGAAATGAGATAATTTTATTGAATTGAAAACGGATGGGAATTGCATTAAGTAAACCAAGAGACAATATTCAGAATTAAAAAGACAATAACATAAGCACCCTAAACAAAAGCATGACTAAGGATCTAATTATCCGGATTGAAAAAGCGAAGCTCAGCGATTTGGTGAGACAGCTCTTCATAGCGTTGTTGCATCATTTCGAAGTGTTGCTGCTCGGTCATTGAAAACTCTTGAATGGAGTTTTCAAGGCGATCAAAGCGGCGGTCAAGATGGGCGTAAAGCGATGCAAATGGGTCAGCTTGGGGTGCAGATGAAGAGGCTGATGGTGCAGCTTGTGGTTGAGGAGGAGGTGGAGGAGGAGCAGCAGGTTCAGCAAATGGATTGGCACCATGTTCTCGGTCACTCCTGAGAATCCACATTCCAGCGATGCAAATCATGCCCATTTTGTTGAGGTGGGGAATGCCAATGCATGCTCTTGGGGGCACTTTCTCAGAGAGTTCTCCTGCCAAATCAACTCCACAGTATTTAAAAATTTTATGAGAAGGATGCCATAGGGGAGCTTTTGCTGGTCCTTTGCATGGCGCATGTGAAATTTGACCAACTGAATCCAGTTGATCTCCTTAGAGGTCAGCATTGCCCACATCAAGAGGACGTCATCCTCTTCAACCAAAGCATAGTTCCCGGCATGGGGAACAATCATCTTGACCAAGAAAAAATGAAGCAGGCGGTTGTTCATGGTCAAGTGGCCTACCAGCTTGTGGTTGCTCATAGGAGGATCCGCTTTCCACAAAGAGCGACGGGCAGTGATAGGATTAAAACCCCATTCATCCTCGGGTTCTCCTCCGTCAAAGTCAGCATCATTAAGGGGCAGTTTAGAGATTTCCGCGAATTGGGCATTGGAAAGCTTGATGGTTGTGTTCTTTACTTTGGACTCAACCATGCCATTCACAAGGCGGAGGTTGCAGTAAAAGACCCTTATTAGCTCAGGGTAGTATTCTTCTTCTTTGAGGGAGAGGAAGGGAAAGAGGTTGTAATGGTGAAGGCTTTGGGTGAAAGTTAGGCTGGGGTTGTCGAAAGTGTCGGCAATGGTGTAGTGGGGGGTCATTATCTCCTTTTCAGAGAAGTTTTTCATGAAATTTTGGAGGTCTCTAGGAGAAGAAAAGAACCTTGAAAAATCAAGGGGGTTATGGGCTTGAGCTACAGAGGACCTTGCTCTCTTGACATTTCTAGATGTAGACATGGTGGAGAAGACAAAGAGGATGATGAAGAGAGAAGAGTGCTTGAGAGTTTTGGAGAGGTTTGAGAGGAAGGAGGTAGTGTGAGATGAGAAGGTGAAGGGAGGGATATTTATAGGTGAGAATTAGGTTTAGGAAGGAGGAAAGTGGGTTTAGAAAGGGGTGAAGGGAGTTAGGAGAGAGAGTACTTCGAGTATACCTTGGAAGTTGCAATTTTGACTCTTCAGAACCGAGGCTAATCGATTACGAGGCAGTGGTAATCGATTAGATCACTGTTTCTGGGAATCCCAAACGTTTCGTGCAGAGCGTAATCGATTATCGCCTTTGACTAATCGATTAGATAAGAAACAGAACCGTCCTAATCGATTGGAACAGGATGGTAACCTGTATACATATCCGCCCATAAGTCTCCTTGAAAAAGGAACCTTCAAATTGTAAGACAATGGGGGTGCTGTTGTTGAATCTCTCTTCCTTCGGGAAGCTGCATCCTCAGAATCGCGAGTTTGTTCTCCCTCCTCAAACGTTGGGATCTTCGAGTACTGAAGAGTGGTGGACTTTTCACCATCAGTTGTGTGGGGAGTGTTTCGCGTGCGAGATGACTCTTTATCCTCGCTTTGCCTTTTTTCTCTTCGCAATTCAGCGAGTTCCCTCTGAAGTTGTTTGATCAACTCATCACGAGGATCAGGATCAGACACTGTTACTATCTTCTTTGAGTTGCCCCCATGAGAATCAAAGTTGAGTTTTCTGAAGGCGTTAGGATTGGCTCTGCCTTCAGCTTGATTCTCCACGAAGTCTTGGGCTTCGCCTTCCATGGAGGATTACCTGCTCTGTCAAAGGATATGGGAATAACTTTATCGAGTCCCACCGGGCGTGCCAATGATCTGTCCTGGACCGGGGTTAAGAGATCCGATCTCAAGCCAGTCACGAATAGTATGTCAATACCGTCTAGTAGACCGGATGTGTATGTATCCGATGTAGGTATCCGTTGTCCTTGAATGAGGAGAGCGGATTGGGCGTTCTGGAGATCCTTCACACCGACCTAACGCGTTGAAGTGGGCGAATGGTGGTGTCACCTGCAAAGATTCTCCGACGCTCAAGTCAGTGATTATATTCCAAGTCAGGAATGTATTTAGAGAGGAATCAGTCGTAAAAGAGCTGAGCAAGAAGATCCCTAACTTCAATCATGAAGTTAGTTCATATACCTGATTGGCTCGATTAACGAGGACTTGTTGGTGGGGAACCACCAACTCCCATTAGCATTATTATATTGCGCACTTACCTGCATGATTGGGTCAAGTGGCTATTTTATATTGAGCGTAGAGAATGTAGACTAGGATTAGGGAACAAGTTGACCATTCCCGTGAGCAAAGTTTGGCTCGTAGTGTAGGGAATTATTGATCGATCCCTGTAGCAACAATCCTTGTCATTAGCACAGTGACGTGTGTATTGTCCGATGTCATGGTGTTATCCTGAACAACCGGTATAGGGAGAACGCCTGATACGGAATTATAGTTCGGATGTATATCGATGACACCGGTTACACGTAGATGTCTTATCAAAGACGTTGAAATATGTATAGCAGATCGGATACCGGTATTGAGACCGGATCATATGTCCCCTAGCTTGTGTGAGGGACTGAATAGTTGTTCACATAAGCTACTCAACCTGCGAGAGGTCTTAATATCGGTAAGCCTACGTGTGTAACAGTTCCTTAACATCTGTTGTCATTCGTGAAGAACCGCTCTGAATTTAATAGAAAAGACCTTTCGGTACTGTCACAACGGATTCAGACAAAGATTCGTTGTGTGAGAATTTCAAGAGTTTATTGGAATTGAAAGCTCTTGAAGTTTGTGTAACGGCTGTAAAGCGTAAATTGCGTTGCATGATTAGACATTAATGCTTTTAATCACGTGGGCAAGCAATTATTGCGCCTGAGATGAAAATCTCATTAACCGTCGTTTTGGGCTTAATGGGCCTGAAATTTTCGAAACTTTTGGGCCTAGTGGATAGCCCTTTGCTGAGTCGCTATCGTTTTGGCGCCCAAGAATTTGGAACGGTTGTGTCGTTTCGCTTGTGAACGGGTGCGTTTTATCGAGAACGACACAACTTCAAGAGGAGGTAACCGATCCTCTTTGTTTCCTATAAAAGGAATACTTAGTGGATTCTGGGTTCCACTTGCTTTTGCTTTCTCAACGAAACTCTGCAGAAATTTTGCAAGGAAGTTTATCGCCTACATTGCGAGGGTCTCATCGTTCCTCAAATTCATCACTGTCATCTGAGGTAACTATCTTTTCGTTGTCGCTTTAGTTTCGCTTTGACTTGCTACTCGTAGTTATAGAAAGTAGGCTTCATAAAAAAGGGGGGGAATCAGTTTCCCTCAACCCTAATAGTTGTGGGGAAGAATCCTTGTGATTCTTCCTAAGACTGAACCGCGTCGCTCAGAAAGGGGATCTTACTCACTGCGGGAAGTGACCTTTCCCTTCTCAGAGTCGCCCTCTGATTGTAATTGCTTTTAAAATGCAGTGAGTAATGATTGCAACTTTCTGACGACATTTTATTTCTTATCATAGATTAAGGAGTTCGGTCTAGATACTTCCAATGGCAACTGGAGAAGGATCTTCTGGAGATAGTGCCATTTCGAAGACAGCTGAGGGTCTCTTCAGCGTAGTTGCTTCGAGGCTGAATTGGGAGGAGGTTCAGGCTAAATGGCCTTTCTGTTGGGTGTCCAGCGAATTTAAGGACTTGGCCTCTCGTCATGCGGATGAAGAGGGATCTCGGATTCAACCGAGGTTCACACTGAGTACGGATGAGGAGACAAAAAAGTGGTATAGGGTTTACGCACCACTTCTGACAGAGCGGATATGTCATGTCGTCCCCAACGATCGTTCAGTGTACATGTATGACTTTATATTCCATAATCTGGGAGTTCGTTTTCCTTTAACCGAACTCCAGATGGGTGTTTTGAGGTTTCTGAACTGTGCACCCTCTCAACTTCATCCCAACGGTTGGGGCCTCATCCGAGCTCTCGAAGTGCTTGGGGAGCACTTCAATTTCACGCCAACAGTAGCGATGCTGTTCTACTATACTCAGGTGGTTAGAAGGGCGAATAAGCAGGGCGGAGTTGGCCTGGTGACACTCCGGACTCTCTGTTCCTTTGTGAACTTTGAGTCTTACACAGATTCTGCCAAGGTTGACGGGAAGTCCTTCAAGACTTACTTCACTCGCATCTCCATCAAGAAGGGCAAACCAAAATTTTGGAAGGATGAAGAGGACGTTGACAAATTTCCCTTGAGCTGGACACACGAGCATTTCCTCTTGAGCTCTCACGCGTACTACACTGATCAATCCGATCTGTCTCGTGAGACATCGAGAGTGTTGTTCGCGCTTGAATCGCACACTACAGGTCGTCACGTCTTTTCGTGTAGGCGTCTGCTAAGTAGCTCAAGCGGAGTCCGGGAGGAATATTTGCGTACTTCTCGTTTTATTTCATCTTTCCTCCTTTGTCAAATATATATAGAATATTTGCAGTTGCTGACATCTTGTGTTTGTTCATGTAGGTGAAATAGAACAGCAAACTCCGGAAATGGATAAACTGAAAAAATTCAAGGCGGCTGGTAAATCCGTTGCTCGTGAAAATGAAGTAAAGCCCAGGCCCTCAACTAAGGATCGTCCTGAGGTAATCATCTTGACCTCGGATGTTGAAGGGGACATCCCACTGGTTGAGGGTGGTACGTCCGATGTTGGTGCAACCTCGGGTCAGCCTCCCGTTACTGAGAGGAGAAGAAAGATCCAGAATGATCCTGCAAGGCGTCAGTCCAAGAAGCAAAGAGTTTCGGAGGATCCTGCTGCCGGGGTTTCTGGATCAGAGCCGACCTCCTTCCCAACTACCTCGTTTCTCACCCCCTTCCTCTCTTATGAAGGTTCTACTCCAGCCACTCTTCCTCCTCCGATGTACAAACTCCGGCCTACACTCAGTCCTAAAGAAATTACGGAAGCGTGTGAGGCCGGAAGGTGGCAGTTAGCCGAACTTGCTGGAATGCTTTCTTCAATCAGCGAGTTGGCTAGCAACGCCGATAAAGTTGAGGAATTGAGTGACGAATTGAAAGAACTCAAGCTTTCCTCGGAAAAGGACAAAGCCGCCGTGAAGTTAATGGAAGATCGTCTTCACAAGTCTAAGGAGTTTGGGGATCTCATCACTAAAGAGAATCTCAAACTCAAAGTCGATCTTAAAAACTTGGAAGGCAAGGTGGCAGAGAAGGAGGAAGAACTCCGTAGCAGCCAGGATAAACATAAAGCTGATGCTGAGGAGTGGTCTCAAAGGGAGAAGAAGCTCCTTCTTGAGATAGAGGGACTGAAGGCTAGGAATGCGGAGTTCGAGGTGTCTAGTGAGGAGCTATCCAAGTTGCGGGGAGAATTGGCTACAGCGAAAGCTGAGAGAGAAGAAGCTGTTGATATATGCAGCCGGGCTGTCGAAGAATCCTTCGGCCTAGCTATACGCCAAGTTTTCTACCGCAACCCCACTGTGAAACTTAACCTTTATGGAATGGATCCGTTCTATGAATTCCATGGGGGAAAGTTAGTCGCAGTGGTGGATGGTCGTCACGAAGATCCACCGATGTCCCTGTATGGTTTGCCTCCTCTTCCTGAGGGTCAAACCATGGGACCGGATTATGTCTTTCCTGTGTCCGAGGTTCCCTCTTCTGAAGAAAGGGCTGAGGCTCCTGGAGGTGAGACTCCTGCGGAGGTTCCAAAGGAAGGGGGACAAGAGCCTGGTGCTGAGGAGGCGCAAAAAACTGAAGAACAGATTCCTCTTCCGTAATTTTGTTTTCATTTACATGTATAGTTGTGTACCGGGATCAACTCCGGATTTTGAACTATTGTATGTAATTTCATTTCAATGAATGAATTTTGGTTGAAGAAATTTGTCTTCATTGTTTCATGTATATATAAATCGTTACTAATCCGTTCAGTGTAATTAATCTTAAGGCCGGATTGAAATAATAGCCTAGGAAGATTAAATAACAAATAAAATTTAGAACGGATAAATATATACATGTCCCCAAGTGCGTATTAAGAAGAAGGTGCCTGTCTCTGGGGCATGGTCCTTAATTCTTTTGGGGAAAGATGGGTCGATCCGCTGTTTAGCAAAGTAGTGTAACAGGACGGATGACTGCTTCTAATCCGTAATATTCTTACAGGAGATGATAATATTGTTCCAAGTTTAGGGAACTGCAAGGAAGTGGTGTTTGAGCCCTTTATCATAAGGATGATGATGGGAGTTTTTTCTGCACCAGGAGTTACGTCGTTGTATCACAGAATAGGTGATAAAGAGTATCCGTCCTGGGAGAATACCACTAGAAAGCGAAAGTGCGGGCTGACTTTCGGAATTTTCCATCATAAAGATGATTATGAGTATTGATCATGCCAGGTGTTTTATCATTAAATCACTTCATAAGTGATTGAGATCATCCGTCTTGGGGATGTGTACGATACCAGGAACTACATCATCAGGTCGCATATTAGGTGATTGAGATCATCCGTCCTTTGGGTGTGTATTGCGCCAGGAGTTACATCGTTAGATCACAGCATGGGTGATTGAGATCATCCGTCCTGGGCAGGTACACCGCGTTAGGAGTTACATCGTCATATCACATAATGGGTGACTGAGGTTATCCGTTCTGGAAAAGTACACATCGTCAAGAGTTACATCGTCAGATCACAGATTAAGTGATTTAGATAATCCATCCTGGAGACATTTTTCAATCGTAGGAATACGGATTGAGTGAATACCTTCATCGTAAGAATGATGATGAGAATTGTTCATACCAGGAGTTACATCGTCGAATCACTTTATAGGTGATTGGGATCATCCGTCCTGGAATGATTCACACCAGGAGTTACACCATCGAATCACAAAATATGTGATTGAGATCATCCGTCCTGGAATGATTAGTGGAGCTCTTCGTATCAGGAGTTACATCATCGAATCACTGAATAAGTGATTGAGATCATCCGTCCTGGTGAATTTTTCCAATCAAGGGAGTGCGGATTCAATTGGCAATTTTCGCTCAATCCGAAATCCGAGTCTTACCTCTACTAGCCCCCTAGCTGATGTGAGGAAGCAGTTGACTTGCTCATATGAGCTATATTGATCGTAGTACGTCTGGATTTCGGGTTTGTACCGAAGTGTAAACATCCGCTCTGGGAACCATGTTCCGTAGTGGTGAAATTTTAAGGGCGGATTCGACAATGGGAATATCAGAAGTTTATCGAATTTCGCAACCCTTGGTATTCGAGTAATGGTGGCCACGTTTCTAATGATTGGACATTTAATGCCTTAATTCACGTGGGCGCGCCATTATTGCGTTAAATGCGCATGTCTTAATAACCGTCACGTAGGGGCTTGTTGGGCCTAAAATTTGGATTTAGTAGGCCCATTTAGAAAACTCTGTGACGAAACGATGGCATTTTCGCGCCTTGATGTACTAAACGACAATTTTGGTCCACTAAACGGGGAGTCGTTTGGGGGTAAACGACAGGTTATGTTTAGTGGGTATTTGAAAAATTTTGGTGCCCTGATATAGGCATATTTGGCAATCTCAGTTACCATTTCTCCTAATTCTCTTGACGAACTTCTGCAAAAGTTTCGAGAAGATTATCGTGTCTGCCTCTGTGAATCTTAATTCACTATCCTCATCCATCCTTAGGTAACCACTTTCTTTCCATACTTTGTGTCTTGTTTCAATTTCTGGAAATGTCTAGGAAAGGTGTTAGTTTTAGTGGTATCAGCCCTAGAGGAAGAGGAGGAAGGGCCTTCAATCAAAACCCCACAGTTCGTGGTGGGAGGATTCCAGTGGTCTTTCAATCGAAGCCACTAAGCTCAGAGAGGGAGGCGTCGCCGTATCAGAGGCGAAGGGCGATTATACCCTCTTCAGAATCCTCCTCTGGTGAGAGTGCTGAGAGCGGTGACCTGTATGTATCTGACGATGTGGATTTTTACCGCAGTGTAAAAGCTTTCACAATGGTGGTGAAGAAAGCGACTGGGAGGAAATCATCTGAAGGGGGATCTTCTTCCGAGAAGTATATCTTGAAGACCCAATCCGGCCTCTGCAATGTGGTTGCACACCGGATAGACTGGGTGAAATTCCAACAGAAACGCCCATTCAGCTGGGTGGCTGAGGAATTTCGTGAGACACCGTCCGTCCACGCTCGGGAGGATGATGGGGAGCTGGAGCCGCGGTTTACCGTATGGAAGAAGGACAAATACAAATGGTGCTTTCATGTATATGCTCCCCTTCCATCGGTTCGGATATGCCACACACCGGACGAGAGGTCCTTGTTTATGTATGATTTTATATTTCTGAACTTGGGTGTGCGTTTCCCCTTGACGAAGTTTGAGATGGGAGTCCTGAGATTCTTGGACTGCGCCCCCTCGCAACTTCACCCTAATGGATGGGGATTGGTCCGCTCTCTTGAAGTGCTTGGGGAGCACTTCAACTTTAAACCGACGGTGGCCATGCTTTTTTACTTCACTCAAGTGGTCCGCCGTGCGAATAAGGAGAAAGGAGGAGTGAGCTTGATATCCCTCCGGACTATCTCCAAGATCATCAACTTCGAGGCGTACACTGACTCCGCCAAAGTTGATGGGCGTTCATTCAAGTCCTATTTCACGAAGATTAGCGTCCATCCGAATGAATCAATTTTTTGGTTGACTGAAGAAGGGATTCCAAAATTCCCAGTGACTTGGACGCACGAACATTTTTTGTTGACCTCCCAAGCGTACTATACCGAGGAGGACGAACTGAGCCCAACTTCAATCTCAGTTCTTTCGGCTCTGCAGTCCTACACAGCCTCACACCAATTTTTCTCCTGCAGGCGTTTGTTAGGACCAAAGTCTACTCGCGAGGAGTATTTACGTAATTTCCCTGCCATTCTTCATGCGTTATTATGTCATGTCTTGAAACTTTTTCGTCTCTGATTGTGTCTTTTAATTGTGCAGGTGAAATTCAGAGCGAGTCACCAGAGATGAACAGACTAAAAGGTCTCAAGGCCGGAGAGACTTCCGTTGCGGCTGAAAATGACATTCAGGCAAAGCGGAACTCGAAGAAGGCTACTGCTGAGACGATAATATTAACTTCGTCTGCTGGTGACGATATTCCTCTGATTGAGGGCGGATCTGAGAAGGTGGTTGAGAAAAAGAAGAGGACTAAGCGTGATCCTTCAAAGACCTCAGACCGTCAATCCTCGCCCAAAAAGCCAAAAACTTCAAGAGGGGCTGCTGAGCCAGGGCCTGCTAAAGAAAAGAGAGCGGAAGTGTCTATTCCGGATACTCCAAGTGGTGTTATAACACATGGGGCGAAGCCAATAACGACTTATTTCGCGCCCAAAGCCCCCTGCTCTCTTGAAGATAATTCCGGTCTTGTTCAACATCCGGTGTACGAGGGCTCCGTTCCTGAGGGCATTCCTGAATCCTCACCCAAGGTGAAGCCCTCGTTAAAGAGTGAAGAAATGATGAGAGCTTGCGACGACGGACAGAAGCACTTGGCTGATTTATCCAAGCTCCTCAAGTCAGTTCGCGAGCTCACAGAAGAAAACGAGAGGCTCACCTCGATGGTTGGCAAGGACAAGGCAATCATCCTCCAATTAGAAGGGAAATTAAAAACTTCCGAAGAGGAAACTCAGAAGAAGGATGAAGAAATTGCCAAGTTGAAGAAGCTTGCCAAGGAGCTGGAGGGTCAGGTTCTCGATCAGAAGAAAATCAACGCTGACCTCCATGCCAATTTTTGTGTGGAGAAGGAACGCTCTTCGAAGCTAGATGAGCGGTTGAAGGAGGCTAAGGTCGTCTATTCCCAAGGAGCGGATGATTGGTCACGTAAGGAAAAGGAGCTGCTATTAAAGCTGGAGGATTCGAATGGCGAAGTCAAGACCCTGAAAGCAGACTTGGACGATGCTGTAAACATGTGTGATCAAGCAGTCAAGGAGGCTTTCGGGTTGGCAATTCGTCAGGTGTTATACCGGAATCCCAAGGTGTCACTTAATTTGAACGGTATTGATCCGTTCTATGAGTTTCACCAAGGGAAACTGGTGGCCATCGTTGACAATCGTCAAGAGAGTCCGCCTAGAACTCCTTATAAGTTTGCTCCTTTACCTAAAGGTCAATCAATGAGACCTTCCCTCCTGAAACCCATAAGTACAGGACCGAGCTCTCGCACTGAAGGAGGCAAGACCGGAGACAAAGGCAAAGGGAAGGAGGGAGACTCAAGCCAGAAAGAGTAGCGCCTTTCTTGTTTTCTTTTTCGTTTTATTGATTTGAATTCGCTGTGTTCCGGGATCAGCTCCGGATTATTACACGAATTGTAATTCTTATTGAATCAATAAAAGAGTTTTTTACCTCCATTCTTGTTTAGTGAAAAACAACTTTAACAGAGGGACTGCATGTGTTATTGTATTATTCCGGATTTAAGTAATGAAGATCGGATTGTAAAACAAAATCTCCATACCGGACATATACATGCGAAATGAATTTCATAATAAAACCACCGCTTGTGAGGGAACACATCAGTGCCTCAAGAACGGCTTAAGGGGAATGATTATGAGATCGTTTAGACGAGAGTTCATTCCTCAAATTATTTGTTAAACCGTTGATGTTGTCCCCCAGTATCATTTGGTGATTATCACTTTGAATAAACTCTGAGTGAGATTTTCACGTGAGAGATCTTGAGAATGAGGATTTAAAATAGAAATTCCTCTTCAAATATTTCCGACTGAGGAATTTCGGGTGAAAATGCCTTAGATTGTGGCGTACCCGAGTGAATTGTTCGTGTCGGAGTTTATGAGTCAGATCTCAATTGAAGAATTGATGACTCAGAATTATAAGCTATAAAACTCCCAAATAAAGAACTTCACGAGAGTATTAATTTGGAATTCAGTATAACTTACTTGTTGTGTTTGGAGTTCGGTTTGATCCTACTGTCCATGTGATATTTGGTGTTCGGTTGAATCCTACTAGCCGTTCTTCAATTGGTCTTTGGTTTTACCCAATGACGATTCTTCACCGACGTTCGGTTAATCCTACTAGTCGTACTCAGAGTTCGGTTTAATCCTACAATCCGAGCCTTCGATACGGGGTTCAGATCAGGGTTAATCCTGAACCTACTGCGCCCGTCACTTGGGGTTCAGCGTGGTCTTGAAGAAGAACCTGCTTACTACGCCCAAGCCTTCGCATGGGGTTCGGTTTGTGGCCTCGAAAGAGGACCAGCCCTACAACCCATGTAGTCTTCGAATGGGGTTCGGTTTGTGGCCTTAAAGAAGGACCAGCCCTACAACCCATGTAATCTCTGAATGGGGTTCGGTTTGTGGCCTTAAAAAAGTGCCAGCCCTACAACCCATATCCTGAGGTTCGGTTTAATCCTACAACTCAGGTCTTCACCGACGTTCGGTTAATCCTACTAGTCGTACTCAGAGTTCGGTTTAATCCTACAATCTGAGCCTTCACCGGTGTTCAGCCAAACTTACTAACCGTACCCAGAGTTCGGTTTAATCCTACAATCTGGGCCTTCAATGCATACACACTCGAGGAGTTACATCGTCAATTACAGAATGGGTAATTGAGATCATCCGTCCTGAGTATGTTCTTGTGCGTTGCGCATATTCGAAGAGTTACATCGTCAACTACAGAATAAGTAGCTGAGATCATCCGTCCTGAATATGCTTTTGTACACCGGATAAACTGAAAATCACAGCATAAGAAAAACTCGAAAGAGTTAAATTGTTATGAGAGATTCTTATTAAATCAAAAATAAGAATTACAAGGAGAGCGTAGCTGTGGAAATAAATTCTCCAGTATTCAATCCATGACAAGGATAGGAGAGTGTAGAAACAGCTAGCTATAGTAGATGCGCAAGTTTTGGGTGTTCCATTTGTTTCGGATTGGAGTGCCATCAAGGTTTTCAAGGCGATAAGAGCCTTTGCCAGTGACCTCGGATACCCTGTATGGGCCTTCCCAGTTTGGGGCTAATTTGCCTTGATGGGCGAATTTGTTCCCTATACTTGCTTTCCTCAAAACCAAATCTCCAACGTTGAAAGTCCTTGATTGGACTCGTTTGTTATATCGGAGAGCAACTTTGGCTTTGATGGCTTGATCCCTGATGAAAGCGTCTTCTCTGAGTTCTTGTATGACATCCATTTCAGATGCCAAGTTAGCGTTGTTGGTTTCTTCAGAGAAGTACTTAACTCTTGTGGAAGCAATTTGCAGTTCCACAGGTATCATTGCCTCGACCCCGTATGTTAGGCGATATGGGGATTCATTGGTGGACGAATGAGGCGTTGTCCGATATGCCCATAGGACATGACACAGCTGGTCTGTCCATCCGCCCTTGGCTTCACCAAGGCGCTTCTTTAGTCCCTTCAGCACCTCCCTGTTGGCCACTTCAGCTTGACCATTAGTTTGGGGATGTTCGACGGATGAGAATATTTGGGTTATTCCTAACCCTTCAAGCAAATCTGTGAATTTTCTATCCGTGAACTGGGTGCCATTGTCTGTGACAATCCGTGCTGGGACCCCGAACCGTGTTATGATGTTTTCATACATGAAACGACGAGTTCGGGCTGAAGTAATATGCACCACCGGCTCTGCTTCTATCCACTTAGTGAAATAATCGACCCCTACAATGAGATATTTGATGCCCCCAGGAGCAGTTGGAAAGGGGCCCAGAATATCTAATCCCCATTGGTAGAAAGGCCATGGAACAGCGGATGTGAAGAGTTCTTCCGCCGGTGTGTGGTGTAGGTTAGAGAATTTTTGGCAAGCGTCACATTTTTTGACGAAGTCAATGGAGTCTTGCTTCATTGTGGGCCACCAGTATCCAGCTCTGAGGATTCTTCGCATTAAGCTTCTTCCTCCGGCGTGGTGTCCACTTTGTCCTCCATGCACTTCCTCCATTACACCTTGCACCTCATCCTCTTTGAGACAAACTAAATAGGGCACAGAGAGTGCCCTTCTGTAGAGATTACCATCAATCATAGTGAAATACGGTAATTCTCTCCTTAACCTCGTCTTTTCCTTCTCATCTGTGGGTAGCTGTCCATCAGCCAAATAACGGATGTAAGGAGCCATCCATGTATCTCCGTAAAGGGAGTCAGTCATTATGGCGTTTAGAGAAGGGAAAAGAGGGATGCTGGGCGACGTTAGCGTGCTTTGAACCAGAGTAGTGGTGCTACCCGGTCGTTTAGTGCTTGCTAACCTGGAGAGTATATCCGCTCTCGTATTCTCTTCACGTGGAACATGCTTGAACTCCACCTTTGAGAATTTCTCAGTCAACTCCTTGACACAGTTCAAGTATAATTGGAGTTAAGGTTCGCGAGCTTGATAATCCCCTAAGATCTGCGAAATCACCAGCTGTGAATCGCTACAGAGTGTCGCCTCGGAAGCTCCGATGTCAATTGCAGCTCTTAGCCCGGCCAAGCAAGCTTCGTACTCAGCCTGGTTGTTGGATGTTTTGAAATTGAAACGAAGGGAGATCTCCAGGTGTACTCCGTCATCACTTTCGAGAACTACACCTGCTCCAGAGCCTCTTTGGTTTGATGAACCATCAACGTAAATGGTCCAGTGGACTCGAGGGTAATCCGGATCAGTCCCTGTCATTTCCACAATAAAGTCAGCCAGGACTTGAGCTTTAATAGCGCTGCGGGGTTCGTAGGATATATCAAACTCAGAGAGTTCAATAGACCATTTGATCATCCTCCCAGCAAGATCGGGCTTGATTAAGACAGAACGGAGTGGCAAATCCGTTCTCACTATGATTGGATGGGCGTGAAAGTACGGACGCAACCGTCGTGAGGCCCAAACAACAGCGAGGGCGGCCTTTTCAATTTTCTGATACCGGATTTCAGCACCTTGCAAGGTCTTGCTAGTGAAATAGACCGGTCTTTGTCCATCAGGAGTTTCTTTTATCAAGGCAACGCCCAAAGCTTCATCTGAAATAGCCAAGTACAGAATGAGTGTGTCTTCGGGGTCAGGCTTTGTGAGAATGGGAGGTTTGGACAACACCTCCTTAAGCTCTTGGAAAGCTTTTTCTTGTTCCTGTCCCCACTCGAATTTCTTGGACTTTTTCAGTATTTTGTACAGGGGGAGCGACCTGTGAGCCATCTTCGGCATGAATCGTGCCAAAGCTGCTACTTTGCCATTCAGGGATTGGACTTCTTTAAGATTCTTAGGACTTTGCATGTCTAGAATCGTTTGGCACTTCCCTGGATTGGCTTCTATACCACGTTGAGTTAACATGAAACCCAAAAATTTCCCAGCAGGGACAGCAAATGTGCACTTCATCGGGTTCAGCCTCATGTTAAATTGCCTCAAACGGGTGAATACTTGGCGCAGGTCTTCAATATGATCGCCACCTGCCGGTGTCTTTGCTATTATGTCGTCAATGTATACTTCAACAAGTTTGGTGTGCATACCCTCGAAAACCTTGTTGATCATGCGCTGATATGTCGCCCCAGCGTTTTTCAGGTCAAAGGGCATGACTGTATAGCAAAAGACACCACGATCATTTATGAAGGCTGTCTTCTCTTGATCCTCTTCGCACATCGGAATTTGGTTGAACCAGAATATGCGTCCATGAAGCTCAGGTATTGGTAACCAGAGGAATCATCTACCATCCGATCTATATTAGGAAGAGGATAAGGATCTTTTGGACAGCAGCGGTTGAGGTCCACGTAGTCAATGCACATTCTCCATTTACCATTGGATTTAGGGACCATCACCACATTCGAAAGCCAAGAGGAATATCGGATTTCCCTGATAAATCCGGCCTTCAGCAATTCCTCAGTTTGCTGACAAGCTGCCTTCTGTTTCTCTGGGCCTAATCGTCTTTTCTTTTGGGCCACAGGTTTCGTCTCTGGATAGACAGAAAGTTTATGACAGCAGAATTCAGGGTCTATGCCTGGCATATCGGCTGCGGTCCATGCAAAGAGGTCTTTAAACTCTTGTAAGAGAGCCAGCAGTCGCTGTTCTATTTCAGCATCTAGCTTGTCATTGATATGGGTGATCTTTTCTGGGGAATCTCCCAAGACAATGTCCCTGGAACTTCCATCCGGTGTGGGCTTTGATGGGTTGAACGGATCAATGTTCAAATCCGCTCTAGGATCCAGGTCGACAAGACTTACAGATCCAGCCGATGTTCCAGTATCATTAAGTTTCCTCTTTTTATTGGAGGCGTCCAGCTTTGTCATGTTGAGGCTAAGGTTGTAGCAGTACCTAGCCATCTCTTGATCACCCCGGATAGATGACACAGCATTATCCTTGTCAATGAACTTGATAAGGAGATGTGGGGTTGATACAACTGCCTCCATTGCATTCAGAGTAGGACGGCCTATGATGCCATTAAATGGTGATTTGACATCAATCACTAGCACCCGAGACCTAACCGTCCTGGCTCCTGGCTCGCCTTCAAACGAGATAAGGGTATCAAGATACCCTCTAGTTAGTTGCTTTGCGCCATTGAAAGCTGTTAGTTCCTGCGTGTAAGGCTGTAAGTCTGAGTCTTTAAAACCCATTCTTTCAAAGCAATTATAAAAAATAACATCGCAGGAACTTCCCTGGTCAACAAGGATTCTTCGGACGTCCTTGTTGGCGATCACAGCAGTGATGACTACAGCATCGTCACCACCAGGAATGGTTGGGCCAAAATCCTCGTCAGAGAAAGAGATTATGGGAGCCTCATTCCCTCCTCTGTAAGGGCGGTTGTCTTTGACTTTCCCTTGCACAGATAGAATATTTCTGTGATGATTCTTACGGGCTGTAATTGAAGCTCCTCCTCCAGCGAACCCTCCAGCAATCATGTCAATGACTTCACGTCGGCCCTGACGTTGTTGCTGGGGCATGCTGTCTTTCTGTGCTGCATTATCGGTCATTACACCTTTTTGCTTCTCTGCAGCAGAGAACTTTCGAACCGGACTGGGGTTGTTGTCATCCCCATCGTCGGGATCTCTTTCTCTTTTCTCATTCCGTTCTGCCCTGTCAAAGGATTTTTCTTTGAACAGGTATTGTTTTAATTTGCCTTCTCTAATTAGCGTCTCAACCGCGTTCTTTAGAGCTTGGCATTCATCAGTGGAATGACCATTTTGTTCATGAAAATCACAGTACTTTCGTGAATTTCCTGGTCTTTTCATAGGAGCTGGTCTCCTGATGCCATATGTGCTGAAAACTGGCCATCCGACCTCTCTCAAAATCTGAGATGGTCTGGCAGATAACTGTGCATAATGGCTGAAGGAATTGACATGCCTTTCTCGAGGTCGAGGGGGGTGGTTATCCACCTTAGGATTGGTGAATGGCCTCTCCATGCGTTCTGACCTCGTCTTTTCCTTACCCTTCTGGGTTTGGGGAGATGGTGTTGGTGGCTTTTTCTTTGCAGCCATTGCCTCCAAGTGCATCTCTATGCTCACATACTTTGAGGCTTTTTTCCTGAACTCCTCAAAAGTTGATGGGGGGCTCTTCGCTAATGAAAGAGCGAAAGCTGATCCTGGCTGCAATGCCTCAATTACGATATGCAACTTGATAGATTCTGTGAGGTTAGGAACCAGAGCTGCTTCCTTATAAAACCTCTTCAAAAAATCTTTTAGGCCCTCTGTTTCACCTTGCTTAATCTGAGCCAAGGTATGAGACGTCTTGGGTACGTCTCTGGAGATGACAAAATGGGTTTCAAAGGCAGCTGCCATTTCTGCCCAAGAATCTATGGATCCAGAAGGCAAGCCTTTAAACCACCCGAGGGCCTCCTCAGACAATGTTCGAGGGAACATTCGACACATCACGTCTTCATCAGCCCCTAAGTACATGGCTTCAAACACATAAGCATCAAGGTGCTTAGTTGGATCAGTTTCACCATTATACTTTCCGATGGAAAGTGGTTGAGTGGTTTGAAGGTGCTTGGGGATGCTGATGCCCATAAGTCTCCTTGAAAAAGGAACCTTCAAATTGTAAGACAATGGGGGTGCTGTTGTTGAATCTCTCTTCCTTCGGGAAGCTGCATCCTCAGAATCGCGAGTTTGTTCTCCCTCCTCAAACGTTGGGATCTTCGAGTACTGAAGAGTGGTGGACTTTTCACCATCAGTTGTGTGGGGAGTGTTTCGCGTGCGAGATGACTCTTTATCCTCGCTTTGCCTTTTTTCTCTTCGCAATTCAGCGAGTTCCCTCTGAAGTTGTTTGATCAACTCATCACGAGGATCAGGATCAGACACTGTTACTATCTTCTTTGAGTTGCCCCCATGAGAATCAAAGTTGAGTTTTCTGAAGGCGTTAGGATTGGCTCTGCCTTCAGCTTGATTCTCCACGAAGTCTTGGGCTTCGCCTTCCATGGAGGATTACCTGCTCTGTCAAAGGATATGGGAATAACTTTATCGAGTCCCACCGGGCGTGCCAATGATCTGTCCTGGACCGGGGTCAAGAGATCCGATCTCAAGCCAGTCACGAATAGTATGTCAATACCGTCTAGTAGACCGGATGTGTATGTATCCGATGTAGGTATCCGTTGTCCTTGAATGAGGAGAGCGGATTGGGCGTTCTGGAGATCCTTCACACCGACCTAACGCGTTGAAGTGGGCGAATGGTGGTGTCACCTGCAAAGATTCTCCGACGCTCAAGTCAGTGATTATATTCCAAGTTAGGAATGTATTTAGAGAGGAATCAGTCGTAAAAGAGCTGAGCAAGAAGATCCCTAACTTCAATCATGAAGTTAGTTCATATACCTGATTGGCTCGATTAACGAGGACTTGTTGGTGGGGAACCACCAACTCCCATTAGCATTATTATATTGCGCACTTACCTGCATGATTGGGTCAAGTGGCTATTTTATATTGAGCGTAGAGAATGTAGACTAGGATTAGGGAACAAGTTGACCATTCCCGTGATCAAAGTTTGGCTCGTAGTGTAGGGAATTATTGATCGATCCCTGTAGCAACAATCCTTGTCATTAGCACAGTGACGTGTGTATTGTCCGATGTCATGGTGTTATCCTGAACAACCGGTATAGGGAGAACGCCTGATACGGAATTATAGTTCGGATGTATACCGATGACACCGGTTACACGTAGATGTCTTATCAAAGACGTTGAAATATGTATAGCAGATCGGATACCGGTATTGAGACCGGATCAATTCTTATTTTGTATGACATATAAGATATGTTAATTATTGTTTGATTTGATGAAGTTTTCCTTTATGATGCCTGCGATTGAATAATATATATGATGGTTATGTATATAAATATATGAATTAATGAAACTTTTATGGTTGTGACATTGAATGTAATCAATCATATATTGTTGAATTTTCTAAGTGTTTTATTGTAGTGAATATGTCAATAAAGAATCTAAAATAAGTACTATAAATCTTTGGGAGATAATAATATTGGTTTAATATTGAGAAATTGTGTTATAAAATATTTTTGTGATTCCTAACAATATGATACATGTTTATTAAGTTATTTTCTTTTAGTCATCAATTTTGTTCAATGAATATACATACCTAATATAAATCATTGTTATGTAATGACCATTGTAGATTTAAAATAAAGAAATGTGTTAGTAAACCATGAGGAAATAGATATGAACATTTACTTATTGATTTTCCTATGAAAAAATTACATAAATCTTAGTTACGCATAACAAAAAATCTAAGTCAACGTAGTGATTTGTGATCATTTAACATTAGAGAATTTATCAAATTTATGTAATGGTTGTAGTCAATTATGATGGAAAGAGCAATCACTTAGTTAAGGAATATTTAATTCATTATAGAGGACAATAAGAAATGATTACATACTCTGAATTGTCATGAAGCAAAGAACATAATGATTTGACTAGATCAATAAGTACAACATGGACTAAGACACATTTATCCTTTTTCACTAGGACAATTTATTACACATGATTACACTAAGGAAAATAAAGTAGAACATCTAGTATATCATAGTTAAATGATAAGTGACTACTTATTATTAGAGAATCATAGTAGTTAAGAGTTTTGGTAATACATAAAATACCCAAACTAGAGAAATCACCATAACGATTATAAGAAGTGAGGCACTTGTTACCACAAACTGTAGTCCATCTCGCCTTCGTTCTTCCTCACTTCTAGGAAGGTTGGTCATCGAATAGTATGATAGTACTTGAGAAAAAGATTGAAGAAATTAGATAGAAGAGAGAAACTAAGAAACCTTGAAGTTGTGATAGGAAGTGAGAATGGAATGAGAATTTATAAGCAAGCAAGGGAGGGAGAGTTTGCAACGGTCATAAACGGCTAGTCCAACGGCTAATTGCTAACGGCTAGTTGTCCAGTAATTAATTCTTAGCAGTCTATTTTACTATGTTACAAGTAGGAATTTTAATTAATGGATGTTATGGATTATATTAAGTAAGGTTTTAATAGATTGAGAAACGTAATTATTAAGATGTTTAGAGTTAACCATCAATTAATGATGAGCATGGTTGACAAAATTAAGATGGGTAATATTTTTGAGTTAAGGAAAAAAATACTAATAAGATTAAAAGAAGATAAATGACAATGTTAAGGAAAAGGTACACAATTGTCAAGGAAACTAGAAATATATTTTAGAACTATTCATTTAGTTTAGCCTTATTAAGATTTATTAACAATATTAAATTTCGAGAACGAAATTTCTTTTAGGGGAGTAGAGTTGTAGCATCCCATTTTCAACACAAATAGAAAATAGATATTAATATATTTTTCATGAGAAATATTTACTATTAGTTAGTTTATTATTATCATTTTTTATGAAATTTTGGTATTTATATTTAATTATTTGTTTTTTAAAATAAAATAAAATAATAATAATAATAAAATGAAAATATTTATGAATGAGAAGTTTAAAATGATTTAATTAGTATTCATTGATTAATGAAATTATATTAATAATTTTAAATATCTTTATTATTCACAACTTTTTTTTATGTTTATATTTTTACATATTTATGATTTAACTCTTATTAGAATTTTAAAATAAAATTTTAAAGGAATTAGACTATGATTATTGAGAACTTTTTGATCTACATAATATTTATGATTTTCTGGAAGTTTTTGAATTTTTTGAAATATTTTAATAAAATAATATATTTTAAATAATTTTAAATTCATATAAAGTTACTTAAAATTAAAAATGTTTACAAGAAAGTGAATTTAAATTATAAATTTTTTTTCTAAAATCCATTTCAAGTTGACTTATCTAAAAATTATCGGTTTGAGTAAAATCTTGATTTTTACCAATCGTAAAAAAATTGAAAACGTACTAATAAATTTTTATTAACAAAAAATTTTAGACTTTTAAAATTTAAACTTTATATTACTTATTATAAAATTAGTTAGAACTGATATAATATCGCTAAATTTTGAAAAGGACTAATTGTGAATATTTAAAATATACTGAGTGAATGGTTACTATTTAGCTTAATAATTCAACCGATATTTACTATGCAAAATACTGTGCATGATTGAAAATTTCAAAAGATGCACAGTAATCAGAAACGAAAATTTTAGAACACAGTATTTTTATAATAAAATAATAAATTGCATAGTGAATTTTTTTTTCTATAAATAGCCGAGGTTTCTAACGAAGGAAATCACATTTTTAGATTAAGTTTTCTTAATATAGCAATGTTACAAAGATAGTGGTAGGAGTAAGAGAGAGAAATAAAATTTTTGGAAGGAGGTTCCGCCAAAATCATAAGGTAAGAATAACTCTGTTTTATACTTTTTAGGTTTATTTTCATATCGTTTAAGAATCTATTATTATACTGGATATAATATTATTTTAAGTTACTATTCTGAATAGTAAATTACTATGTCAATAGTAAATCACTATTACGAATAGTAAATCACTATTCAAATAGTAAATTACTATTTACTATTAATATTTACTTTTACTATTCATGTTTTACTATTTACTGTTACTATTCACAGTTTATTATTTACCATTACTATTTACCGTTACTATTTATGTTTTACTATTTACTGTTACTATTCATGATTTACTATTCACTATTCACTATTCAAAATTTACCATTTCTGTTTTAAGTAGAAATCTTAATTTTCATCTTATAACTATATTAAAGTGAAATTGGTATATTTTAGAACTCGGAGACGAGACGCGCACGGACTTTTCATAACGAACCAAGATACAAGAGGTAAGGGGAAGTGAGATAGGAATATAATATGAAAAGACATAAGAATAATAGGAGGAGTCCCCCACTCTTTTAAAATTTAATAATATTATCATTTTAAAATAATAACTATTTAACTTAAAAATTTATAATAAATTTTAAATTGAGTATCTTGTGTAACTTGATCTGAATACTTATGCAAATACCCAGATAACCTATGCGAACTGGACTGAACTTATGCAAGGACTTGGACTATTATGACCTGTATAGACTGAACTATACCTATGCGAGGATTGGATTATATGGACCTATATAGACCTATGCGAGGAATGAACTATAAAGACTTAAGATTAATCTTATTAATCTAAATAACTATTAAAATTTGAATTATATTTATGACTGATATTTAGTTGATTTGATTTGATTATAATTAATAATATTTGATTTTGATTAATGATATTGTGATTAATAATACTATACTGTGATTAATAATATTTGTGATTTGATGATATCTGATTGTGATTGATGATATTACAATACTTGATTGTGATTGATGAATGATTGATGACCCTGTGATATGGAGTTTGAGCATATAGCAAGCATGGCGGAAAGTTAAAACTCAGTAAGAATTTTCTTACCTTACTCTTTAAATTTTTATTCTAAGAGAAAGTATTTTATCATTCTTTTAGTCTTTTATTTCTTCTTAGAAATAATTTTCATTAACTTTATTTTTAATCTCTAGAATAAAATCTAGTATTAGAAAGAAGCTATTTTATGAAAATCAGAGGTTGAGATAATTAATTCTTGAATTAAAGAAAATTTTTATAGTTTTAAGTATTCTTAGTTAATGATTTAAAAAAAATATTTTCTTTTAGAAATTAGAAATTTAAATTGGTTTTTCCTAATGAAATAACTAAAGCATATTTTGTTATAATCAAGATTTCTAAACTCAATCTAGTTAAGATTCAAATTAGGAAATATTATGTAAATATGTGAAGTTTTTTTAAGAGAAAGTTTTGAGATATTTAAGGCTTGGAAACTCAATTTTGGTAAGAACTAAATTTGAAGACTGTACTAAATTTATTTCTATATAACAGAAGTTCAAAGAAGAACTTATGAGAATGTACAATTTATTGAGATGATTTTGTGAACCTTTATGGTATTTAATAATTGAGTTTCTAAAAGTCTTAACCAACTAAATATGCGAGTACTTTATGCATCATGAATCATTAAAGAGAAATGAGATGTGATATTGCCTGGGGACGGATTATAGAAATCGAGGATACATTTGAGGAGGCTTAATTGCAAGCCTTGTGATGAGAGGGTGTGAAAGGGTGCTTAAGGTGACCTGGGGTCGCTTCATAGTGTCGGGTACTTTCACAATAAAAACTTTCTCAGTTTGACTAGTCTCTAAGTGTTTCCACACCAATTGAGCTGTTCATATGTCATGAAGGCATTTATGTTATTATTATCCAGAATTATGGAAGAGTGTAAACTCCTGGTTGGCCCAGTGCAAACTAAAACTTTAAGGGCCCACATGCGTAGAATGAATGAGATGGTAGTATTAAAAATATTCTATGACATTTATGTGATTGTGACATTCTATGTGGGTGGTTGTGAATGAAAGTATAATTGTTATGTTATGAAAACTCTACATTCATAATTGATTATGTATATGATTGAGATTGAAATTATTATATTAGATTATGAAAACCCTTATGCTTATGTCTTATGTGTAAAGTATTATATTCTGTTTCTTATTCCTTCTTGTTTGAATTTTGTGTCCAAAATATATGTTATGTGATATATAGCTAGCAGTCCAAGATGAAAGGATATGTAATTACAGAAGGGTAAACTGGTCTTATCCTCAATCAGATAGATAAAGAGATATGACAAGAGTAGGATTCCAAAACTCGATGGTTCAAGGACTAGGAAATGATTTGTCACATTTATAGTAAAAGTATAGTTTAATTTTACTTTGTCTTATTACAATATCAAGTTAGATAATTGTAATAAGGTAAATGTTAAAATTTGATAAACTTTCTCATTCAGATATAATACTGTAATGATTTATCACTTATGATTTTTATTGATTGTTTTGTCATTATGAACAAATATTGAAAGACAGTGTTTTTTTTTACTTTCAATATTCAAAAGAAATTAGATATATATACGTCCTTGTATACACGAGATAAAAAATAATAAATATGTGTATCTTTCTAAAAGTTTTTTTAAGACAAGAAGAATATATATATGTCTCATATATATAAAGGAATGTTACATGAATCATCAAAGCAATTAATTGCTTTGGCCTAATACACTGTTTTTAATGCATCCACGCCACTTGCATTTCATGGCCAGAACATAAATATTATTTTATGGTTTCTTTGGCCCCTTCATACAGCATAGTCTTTAGTTTTCACGTGAGTGACACAGATACTAATGGCTCACAAAAAATTAAGGAATTTTATATGAAAGTTTTCTATTCTCTCAAAAGAAAAAAAAAAGTAAAAGAAATTGCGTTCAATTTTTTCTACGTTTTTTCAAATTCCTCCTATTTTCTATCATGTATTTGATCATTTTCCAACTTTCTAATGATAAATCCATCGTTAACCGAACCTGCACTCTTTCAAGCATATACTTTTCAACACATTAATTCCTAAAAGGGGAAAATGAAAGACCAATTTACAAGATACAATTTTTATTTGATACGATATAGGTTATTTTTTTTTTACTCAAACTCGATATCATAAATTAATTAGAGCAATCCTTAAGTGTTAAGCCGCAGCATTGAAAAATCTCTAAGAAAACATTGATAGAGAGAAGTATTTTTGTTTACTCGAATGATTCTACCAAAGGAATTTTATTTTATCCATATTACGGCTTAATTCTTGACTTTTGATCCAACACGAGCCTTGACTTTGAATATTTGTTGGAGTCTTGTGTGACGATTGCGATTATATAAACGTTGCTTCATACAGCAAAACATGCCACACACACACTCCATTACTGTGACCATCAATCATGGGAATTTCCACCTTCTTCTCCTATTCACTCCTCACCATCCTCATTCTCCTCACTCTCAGATTCCTCACTCACAGCAGAAAACTCCGAAACCTACCCCCTGGTCCCCCTCCCCTCCCAATAATCGGCAACCTCAACCTCCTCGGACGCCCAATCCACCGTGTTTTCCACCGCATTTCCCAAAAATACGGCAACATTTACTCCCTCTGGTTCGGCTCCCGCCTCGCCGTCATCATTTCATCCCAACCAGCCTTCCAAGAATGCTTCACCAAACACGACATCGCCCTTGCCAACCGCCAGCGCTCCCTCTCGGGAAAATACATTTTCTACAACAACACCACCGTGGGTTCCTCCTCCCACAGCGAGCACTGGCGCAACCTGCGCCGGATCACCGCGCTCGACGTCCTCTCAACCCAGCGCGTCCACTCCTTCTCGGGAATCCGAAGCGACGAAACCAAGCGACTTATACGGATGCTGGCGAGGAACTCGCGCGAGGAGTACAAGGAAGTGGAGCTAACTTCGATGTTCCATGACCTGACGTATAACAACATGATGAGGATGATTTCGGGGAAGAGGTACTACGGTGATGAGATTGGGATAAAGGATGTTAAGGAGGCAAAGGAATTTAGAGAGACGGTGGCGGAAATGTTGCAGTTGCTTGGCGTGTCTAATAAGGCTGATTACTTGCCTTTTCTGCGGTGGTTTGATTTTCAGAATTTGGAGAAGAGGTTGCGGAATATCAGTAAGAGATTTGATGCGGTTGTGAGTGGACTCATTCAGGAGAATCGGAGGAAGAAGGAGACGGAGAATTCCATGATTGATCATCTCCTCAAATTGCAACAAACGCAGCCAGACTATTATACTGATCAAATCATCAAAGGGATGGCTTTGGTAATAATCACTTTTCATTTACAATTCCTTCATTTTTATAGAAAATATCAAGTTAATTACTTAATACTTAGTCATTCGACACAAAGAGAAAGAGAGATTTTCTTTACGCCTTCTAATCTGATACAAGTGCCTAAAGATTGCAAAGTTATTTGGTATTTAAAATAAAAGGCAAGTAAATAAGACAAACCAAAAAAAAAATTCGAATTTGTGGGTCCTTGACCTATTCTGTCCCGAATTTGACCAACAAAACTTGTTTTGGCTGGAATCAAATAAGAAAAGCAGACCTTGAACTTAAACAACTAAGACATGCAACAGGATTAGACATGGGTTTGCCAACGTTGACATACATTCCCTGCCCTAATATTTAACTACATAGTTTAACTTACAAATTAACACCTAAACAATAAAGTTAAATTAAGCTACTCATTTTCCTTAAAGCATTATTAAACTTTTTAAGATTCTAATAACTATATTCACATTTTATTTGAATTAGAATGTATTTATTTTAAAATACACATACAAGTTAATATAGTTGGTGAATAAAATAAAACTAGGATGAGTGTATTTTTCTTAATGAAGATGAGCTTAGACACAAATATTTCCAAACTCCACTCGATTCTCAGGGGTGAGCAGAAGTTTTGCATCTGTTATAAATGTCTAAACAATTAATTTAAGTTTGGTTAGATTGAATAATTCTATATCCTCTTACAAATTTCGTTACGTACTTATTGATTAAAGAAAAAATAGTATGTTTTTATTTTTATTTTTTCAAAATAATCAATATTTTTTATTTATTTCCTTTTTAAATAGTGGGGATATTATTAATAGCAGGTTTTGTAGGAGAATATAATTTTTTTAGATTTATGTGTTTTTTCCAATCAAACCAAACATTCAAACAAATTTGATCATGTTATCGAATTGGAAACATATATATACATTTTAAAAGTTTTTTTTATTAAAAATATAAAAAATTTCCATAAGTATTTTATATAAAACTAATTAATTTATTATAAAAATTAATTAAAAAATATAATTTAGACTATTAAATAAATATTTTGAATTTGTTACAATAAAAATTATATTTTAAGAAAAAATTGTAAAATCTTTGAAAAGTAAATATGAAAGAGTAGGATTTGCATGGTGGTCAAATTTAATTTGTTTGATTTTACCGACCACAAATTTGATAAGCAACCTAATTTAAGTTGGATTTAATTTTTTTCTTAATAATTACATCCAATTAAATAAGTAAATTCAAACCTATTTTAATTGGTTTAATTTGGATCTTCGATTTATTATATCAATCCAATTTAATACTCATTCCTACCGGTATAAAACTATTAATTTTCCTATATTAATTAACATTATATTAATCTCTTTGTAATAATAAATATGATAGATAGATTGGGAGAGAATTTGAAAATCATTATTATTTTTATATATAAGTATAGTTTAAAAAATAAAAGATACAGTATAAATAGTTATTTTTTTCAAAAGAGGTGAGAATAAAAGGCAAATGTAGAATGAAGTGTATTAAGAATGGTCATGAAATACTATTAGAAAATCTAAGACTTTTCTCCCTTGTGTGACACTTGGGTGTTTGCATTGTAGGCTATGCTGTTTGGTGGAACAGACTCATCAACGGGAACCTTAGAGTGGTCACTATCCAACTTATTGAACCACCCAGAGGCTTTAAAGAAAGCAAGAGACGAAGTAGAGAGTGTGGTAGGGCAAGAGCGGTTGTTGAACGAGTCAGATATCCCAAAACTTCCTTACCTTAGAAAGGTGATCCTGGAGACACTAAGGTTGTACCCTCCAGCTCCAGTGCTAATCCCACACGTCTCTTCAGAGGACATTACCGTCGAAGGTTACAACATTCCACGGGACAGTATCGTAATCATCAACGGTTGGGCCATGCAGAGGGACCCTAAGGTGTGGAAGGATGCCACATGTTTTAAACCTGAGAGGTTCGATGAAGAGGGAGAGGAAAAGAAGTTGGTTGCATTTGGGCTGGGAAGAAGGGCTTGTCCAGGAGAAGGTTTGGCCATGCAGAGTGTGAGTTTGACTTTGGGATTGTTGATTCAGTGCTTTGACTGGAAAAGAAGTAGTGAGGAGAAGCTTGTGATGACCGAGAGTAATGGCTTCACCTTGTCAAGGTTGATTCCATTGATCGCCATGTGCAAACCCCGTCCACTCGCCAACAACATTTGAACTTTTCTAATTACCTACTCTTGTGTAACAGGATTTAATAATTTCATCTGCATAACTCGTGTCAAATTTAATAATGCTTATCATTATCATTGTTGGCTTCAAAAAACAAATCTCCAATATAATTTGTTTTTTATAATGATTCTGGAGCCTCTATTAAATTTTTTTAATTTAGTCGGTATAAATAAATATAGTATATCAGTGATTAAGTAATTATAAGGATATATAAATAATTAATAATAAACAATACCGAAAAGTTGGAGAGCAGCCACGGAACTCGTCCATGACCGGCCGCCACCGCTGATAAAGAATAATATATCCACCAAAATGATCATGACAACATATGAGTGTAATGCATCACTAACTTTAGACATATTTGAATTTTCTACCAAAACAATAAAAAGATTTTATTTTGGGCACCTTATACTATTATCAAGGACGTGGTTGGGCATTTGAGGAAATGGATCACTACAGAGGGAAACCTTATCCTATATATATATTAAGGATGTCTTTGGATGTTTGGACATATCTAATGATATTACAAAAATATAATTTTGTTTGTATTTTAAAAAATACTAAAATTTGTTTATATATAAAATAAGAGATAAAAATAATTAAAAGGGTTGTTCGTAACGTATCATTAAATTACTTATAAATGAAGTCTCACATAATTAACAGAAAAATAAAAATACTTTATTAAGAAAAGCAAAGTTAATTACCACACTTTAGAAGATTTGGTCTTTTTAACTATGGTATATGCACAATACTTTGGTTTAAGAAAAAAACCAAACAAAACGTATCCATGGTCTCTGATCTCATTTGCAGTAGTGAAATACTAACTTTATCAGTATGTGCGTTTCTTTATATATTGCAGCAGACAGCAGTGAAGTTGCATTTAGATAAGGGGTATCCGTGGTTTCTGATCTCATTTGATTTTGCACTATAGGTTTGTCTGATTTGTCCCACTACCTACTGAACATTCAGTTTGTTGATTGTGATTTGATCATAAGGATATATGGCAACAAATACTTTTTATTTTTTTAAATCAGAATTTTATTTTCATCAAAGCTTAGATTAAAGTCAAATAAACCAAACTTACAACCATGGATAATACTGTTTATTTTAAGTTTGTACATAAAAAACCTTAGACAATTATTCTAAAAGAATTAGGGTTCTTACTGTTTAAAATGTCGCTTGAATTACAGAGAGTTTGTAAAGTTATATTTATACAATTGTAAAAAATAGAGGGAAATGAAACCTTTAGTCCAAACTCAATGGGTGAAGAAATAATTATATTATGTTATAATCATAAAAACTCTAAATCTCTATCATGCTCTCTAAAAATAAAAGGATTCCATGAAAGCCCCTTTTAATCCGAAACAGATGCCATTAAACGAGCCATATTCTGAAACATCACAAAACAAGCATGTGATGAGTCATGAACAAATGCATAATCATACAAACTAGTTAGAAAAGAGAAACTGGGTAACGTGCACTTGCAATTGCAACTCTACCAAATGCATATTTTCTCTAGCCAAATTGCTACTTAAAGTTGATTTTTTTTAATAAAAACTTATATCCTTGTCACCCTTTTACATTTCTGTTTTTCTTACCAAACCGACTCTGCGAGTGCCAACAATAGGTAGTGCTCACTTTGCCTTTTGTTATTTAACTAGTGATCAATTTTTTAAGTAGGGAAAGGTATATATCTAAATCTTATTTTATTTTTAGTTTTACAGTATTTAGTGTTGTAGTATTCATTCTCAACTTGATGTAATATGTTAGGGTTGTTTTTTTAAATTTGTATTATGAATTTATTTTGATGCTTTTCCATTATTTTGATTTTAGTGTATGATAGTATTTAGTTGTGAATTTTTGACTATATAATTTTTTGTCAATTTGTAATATAGTAGTGTTTGTTGTAAATGTGTAGTATGTTATTCTAAAATTGTAGTAATGTATTAGTTTATTATGTTTAAGGTTTCTATATTGTTGATCATTTTATTTTTGTCATTATTTTATTTTTGTGTTAGAATTTTAAGTAGTCCAAAATTATAAGTAATCTCAAATTACAGTATTTTGTCAAACATGCGTTAGAACTTATTTACTAATTTTGTTTTTATTATGTAATGAACATTTAGATTAGTAAAAATTTTGTTGGATAAATTTTGAGATTGTATCTTTACGATTATGTATAATATGTAATGTGATATATTAATTTTCTAAATTGCTAACATTACTGGATATAAAATTTAATTGTAGAATACATGAGAATTGGAAAATATTACTTTTAATAAAATATTATAAAAATTGATCATAAATTAATGTTAACTAAAGTATCCTTATTTAAGTTTTGTAAATTTTAATAATTATATAGATTGTGAAAATGATATTAATATTTTAAAATAAAAATAACATAATATTATATATTTTTCATCGTAGGATGGATTTATCGTCTTTATCAATGTCTAGGTCATGTGAAGTTAACCTCGGTCCGGAAGATCCTTCATTATTGAATATTCTAAAGTGTC
This sequence comes from Clitoria ternatea, assembly GCA_037962975.1. Classification (NCBI taxonomy): domain Eukaryota; kingdom Viridiplantae; phylum Streptophyta; class Magnoliopsida; order Fabales; family Fabaceae; genus Clitoria; species Clitoria ternatea. Next base: position 278,498,722 of record CM075671.1, read on the forward strand.
CATATATTAGAGTCTGTTTGGAACGGAAGGCCAGATCAAATTTTGAAATGTAGACGGGCATTGGTTTTCTGTAGAGCAGGTGTCTCGCAACATATTGTACCATTTTTGTAGAGGGCATGATTTCTTGGTGTTGCACAAATGCGTTTTTTTGGGTAGAGGTTGCCCTAATCTCTGCCCTTGTTGAAAGATGGAGGCCCAAGACGCATACGTTCTATATGCGCCACCTGGTGAGTACACAATTACACTTGAAGATATTGTGATCTAGGTTAGACTGCGTGTGGATGGTGTACCCTTGATAACAGACACATCTCCTCGTGATTGGAAAGCAATGGTTTAGAACCTGTTTGGTATATACCCTTCTGATGTTACATTTCATGTTATTAATTGCCTAAAGATGAAATGGTTGTCTAGTAACTTTGCCAATGTTGAATATCACCTGGGCAGTGAGGTGCAACTATTGAGGTTCACAAGAGCATATATCATGCGATTGATTGGTGATGTTGTATTTCTTGATCAATCTAGTAGTAGGGTTTCATTAAAGTATTTGCCATTGATTGAAAACATTAATATGTGTGGCCAATATAGTTGGGGATCTACAACACTCAGCTATTTGTACTGTGAGTTGTGTTTAGCAATTAAGTATAAAAGCGTTTTAATCTTTGGGGTTCTTTTGCTAGTGCAAGCCTGGGCATGGGATAGGTTTCCTGGAATTGCTTTGAACCCCCATAGAATGGTAGACTATCGGGCACACCATAGGCTGCAAGGTAAAAAATTTGATTATTTCTAATGGTATAGATTCAATATCAGTACGAGTTTTAAGGTTTAAGGTTTACTATTTCAAAGCCACCTTCAACATATGTGCTCACATCACTGTCATTGGGAATTTAAGCTTCATAGGCTCCTTTGTCGTCACTACTTTCATACTCCAGCTGAACATTAAAATCCAGATCTTCATCATTTGCTAAGCTAACTTCCATTTCATCTTCCAACAACAAAACGTTAAAATTTTATTACATACATAATACTAACAATTACTTCAAAAATATTCACAATATATATGTTTCCAACTATACTTACTTCCTGTTTGTGTGATACATTGTGAAACACCTCATTGTGTATGGCGCAACGAAGACCCTAAAACATCAACATCATCAAATATCTCAAGTGTATTCATATCCGATTGTAACTCAAAAATATTTAACAACAAATCAATCTTTTCATCATCGTTTATTTGAAAACCTAATTTTTTTCCTTATATCAATTCTTAACCTACTAGTTAATTTCACTATGACCTGATAAGCTTGGAGTTTCAACTTACCAGAAATCCTCTCTTTAAGCTGTGTAACTGTAATGCCGCGTTTAATCTACATCAATCTGGTGTCACCCTCAAAACCATCCGGGCCTTCAAATTTTCGCCTATTGGTATACATAATTATCACAATTTGAGGAGCCATTGTTTTAATAAAAATTCTAAGGTACCAACTAAAGGTTGCCAATTTATAAGCCCTAATTTTTAAAAATAACTCTAGCACATTGCAACAATGTGAGAATAAATACTAGAACACTAAATAGTATAACACTAAAAATAAAATAAGGTTTAGATACATACCTTTCAACCCTAAAAGAAATTGTACACTTATAAATATCTTCAAACTTAGACAATAAAGGAATGAAATTCACACGTGATACTGCAAACAATAGAGTAAGAAAACACTGCCTTTAAAATGAAGGAGTGAATTTTTAGGGTTGCTTCTCACAGTTATAAAAGGGGAAAATGACCTCTTTTTTATTGTTTTTAGTGCTACATGTCACTTCCCTACCAATTTCACATGGTGACCATACAAAACAGGGACAACCACTACACGTTAGACACGTGTCTTGAAGGGCAGCATTTCGCACAGTGGACATGTGAAACAATGACAGGTGGCTGACACGTGACCGACATTTCACACTTTGTCAATACGAAATGGGACTGATGCGCGTTGACTGACATTTCTCCTGTTGACCATGCAAAATGCTGCCAACCGTGACACTGTCTTCATCTCGTTTGTTTCGTACAACGAGTATTCGAAATGCAAGCCACATATCGTCCACTGCGAATTCATATGGTGGTTATGCGAAATGTAAATATGATGTGATGTTTTCCACCTTAGACAATTAAATATTTTCTCAACTACCCTAAGTTCAAAAAATTTTTAAAAAATTACCCCATTTAGAAAAAAAAACTGATTCGTAAGGACTATTACTTCCAGATGTACTACGATGATTTGCCGATTTGGGGGTTTCTAGGGAAGGATCCTAGTGATTATAAGTATTATCTTCATAGAAAACATTGTATGAGCACTATGAATTGCAAACCTTTTGGAGGAACTTTCTTTGTTAGCTTTTATGCTCAAACTCAATCTCCTTAACCAAGTTATCAAACATGTACTTTTCGGAGAAAGATTGAAATTCAATTTGCCAATTATCAGAAAAAAAAATTGTTAAACACTCCGTAACATTACGACTTAAAAAGAAAAAAAATCGCGGCAGAAATAACAATTCTGGATTTCAATTTGCCAATTGCCATTTGCGCATCATCATCAGTACAATACATGAATACGAAGTTTAACATGTCTGAGTGGACCATTGCATTTACAAAAGTTGCACCACGCTTGACAAAAATCTGGTGCATAACTGCATATATATATATATATATATATATATATATATATATATATATATATATATATATATATATATATATATATATATATATATTTATTTATTTATACCCAAAAAAAGACATTTTACAAAATTGGTCTTCATATAATCAAGATCGAACATACATGTGATGATCCAACTGAATAACAAATAAATCGTGGTTTCTCAATTTCCAGCTGTTCTCTGAAATGTTGTAAAAATTGGGCTCTCTCTTAACTCTCTGGCAGAAGGTCGCTTAGCCGGATCCAAATCCATCAAGACCTAAACGAATCATCAAAAAGATCATAAGCACATTAGCCCGATAAAAAATAGGAAACAAATTAACATCATGCAAAGTTTACACTCTTTAAACAAAGTAAGCAATGTTATTCAGGAGAATAAAATTTGTAACGATTGTGATTACCAAATGAATGAATTAACGATACATGGATGGGTAAATGGTAATGACAATTCTTAAACCAGAACATTGTAGAGTACCTTGAGCAAGTTTTGAAGTTGCAATGAAAACAGACATCCTGATTCTGGCAAAGGCAATCTGCCAATCAGTTCATAAATAGAAGCTCCCAAGGAGAAGATATCAACCTTGTCAAGGTGATCATAATTCTCATTTAGGATTTCTTGGGGCATATAACGTGCATCTCCCTCCTCAATTAGCAGGCTGTTGTCAACAAGAGTTGCACATCCAAAATCACCAAGCTTATCAACACCATTTTTAACATAAATATTATCAGATTTAACATCTAGATGAGCTATTCCCTTCTCGTGTAAGTGCATTGGCAACCTGACCAAATTTAATGTCAAATCAAATCACAATGGAAACAATAATAATGATATTAGGCTGTCATAACAACTAGTTGACAAGGTGAATTTAAAAATGTTAACGTAATATTCACCTGAAATAAAGCTTCTAATATTTGTTCTTCTGTGAATAATGCAGAGCATTTTTTTTAAGGATAAGGTGTGATCATATAGCTCCATCTGAATGTACAACTGTTCATTTTCAGACCAAGAAGAATAGTACCCCACAATGTTATCATGATGACCTAAAGAGGCAGAACAACTAATGAAATTAAGGAAAACAAATTTGATATGAAAGCCATTGTGAAGAATAAAACAAAACGTGGAAATATAAAATAAAAAACCTAAGGCTGCTAATGCTTGAACTTCCATCAAAGCTTTTGTCCTGCAATGTCAAAAGATCCGAGTTAGTACCGAAACACATAGAAAGAAACATCCATAGGCATGAAGACAATACCTTTCTGTTTCTTGACGTAACTGTCTGGGGATGTGTTTCACAGCATTGAAACAACCATCTATTCGTTTTAATAAAGTTCCCTCTCCCAATTTGCTGACAAGAAAAAGGAAAAGAAAAATACATATCAAACTCTGAAACCAAATGGTTGAATGGAAACAATGTAATACAAATTCTAAGCAATCTATGGCCGTCAAACATCTCCTTTTGAAACATAATACCTCAATTTCATGAAAGTCAGTGTGATAGCATGAAAGACTATCACCACCACCAGTAACTGCAGGGAAGAGGCCTACAATTCCACCATTACATAATTTAGAAATTTTCAAGAAGTAAAAAATAACTAATGAGAATCATAAGTTATTTCTGTAGTTCCTTATAAGTTATTCCAAACGCACCCAATAATATATACTAGGTAGCAATAACTTATCCACAAATATTGTAAAGGACTAGCTTGAAGGAACTAACTAAAACTTTACCTGCACATTTTAATCTTTGGTTTCCAAATGGATCAATATCCTTTTCCGAAGCATCTTTCACTTAGGGGTTCCTAATGCAAGGAGGAGGCATAACCCTGCAACGCAATGCAACTGCAGAATGTGACACATAACTCTGAGCCTTTTGTCTACCAGTTGCTTCTGTTTTCTCAACATCTACTTCCTCTGGAACAGAGTCCTTTCCAAGTTCCACAACACCTTGATGGTCCCCCCCAGAAAGAGTAGGGCTGAGAGGGTTCATTGACATAGCATCTAAGACAAGTATGCACATTGATTAAATAATATAGACTATTACATCACATCGTAAAAGAAACAAAAACAAAAAACCCATTGCACTATTCGTGTATGTAGTGTCTATTTGGTTCTCAATTGTATTGACTAGAAGCAAGTTTTTAATGTGTTTGGTAACTCTGAAATGGAGTTTAATCAATAACTTCAACTAAAGGGCAGTATTGATCTTACCTTCTGTTTGAGGCACTTTCAAACCTCATTAGACCAACAGATAAAAAACTTACTTTCAGACAATTCCATTTGAACAACCCCAATTGAAAAACAAACAAACAATGTTTGACTAGCAGTTGTGAAAATAAAGTTGAGGAAACGAAACCATCCAAAGATTAATACTCCAGAAAACTCAACTGAGAACTAAACAATGCACTGATCAAATAGAGTTGATTAACACTGGATAGGGTCGTTGGCCAAATCTGGTGTGTAGTCATCTGTACACAAGACAATCAAATAAGACAAATATTATAGCTTGGCAAACCCAAACAGAGGTTATAACCAACTTGGCTTCTTGAACACCAATTTGGAGGAAGTGACATGTATTCCATCTTAAGTTGCACAAAAATGTTAACTGTAAGAGTGTCCTAGTACTATGCCAGAAGTTCACTATGCCTTTGGTGTTCAACCTCCATAGAACTACATCCCAATTCCTTGGTAAGTTGTCTGTCTTTCATCATCTCCCTTACTTTCTCAACATCTTTCCATCTTCCCATCTCCGCATACAGATTTGACAAATGAACATAATATGCAGTGTTATCAGACTCCAATTCAACCAGTTTTCTAGCCGCCAACTCCCCCAACTCCAACTCACCCTGAGCTTTGGACCAAACCAACAAGGATCCCCACATAGCCTTGGTGGGTCCAAAAGGCATACCCCTCATGAACTCAAAAGCCTCTTGCAAACGCCCAGAACGTGCCAACATGTCAACAACACAAGCATAGTGCTTAACATTAGGGAAAAAACCATACTTCCCATCAACCAACAAACCAAAAATCTCTCTGCCCTTATCCACCAAACCTGAGTGACTACACGCAGAAAGAACAGCCACCAAAGTCACTTCATCAGCCCTAACTCCAGCCTCCTCCATTCTCTTAAACCACGAAATCGCCTCCTCTCCACTCTTCCCCAAAGCTAGCCCCTTTATAACCGCGTTCCAAGTAAAAACACTTTTTTCCTTCATGGCCAAGAAAACACCAACCCCTTCTTCTACTCTCCCACACTTTGCATACATCTCAACCAAGGCAGTCCCCAAAATCACATCCAACTCCCACCCATTCCTTCTTATGAAACCATGAATCCACACCCCCATTTCAATAGCACCAGAGTGAGCACATGCGGCCAAAGCGTTCACCATGGTGACTCTATTGGGCACAACACCCGCATACTGCATGTGTTCAAAAACAAGCAAAGCATCACGGTGGAACCCAACGTTGCGGTACCCCATGATCAGGACAGTCCAAGACACAACATCCCTGTGAGGCATTTCATCGAACAGTTGTCGACAGAATGGGAGGTGGCGGCAGGAGGCGTAGGCGGCGAGGAGGGAGTTGGTGACGAAGATGTCGTGGTGGTGACCGAGTTTGAGGAGGTGGGTATGGAGGCATTGAGAAAAGGTGAAATTTGGGGAGAGCGAGAGGGATTTGAAGAGGAAGGGAAAGGTGAAGTGGTTGGGGAGGATGGAGTGGCGGTGCATGTAGGAGTAAATGGAGAGAGGGGTGTGTGGGATTTGGGAGTTGGAGAAGGCTCTGATGAGGTTGTTGAAGATGAAGATGTGGGGAGGGTGATGGTGATGGTGATGGTGGGTGGTGTAGAGGAGAAGAGCGGAGTTGAGAAGGGAGTGAGATTGGCATGCGGCGATGAAGTGGTAAGCGAGGGTGGTGTGGGAATGCAGCCTTTGGATGATGAGTTGGGCTAGAATTTGCCTAACTTGAATACCATTGTGGCAATGATCTTTGAGGAGAATCATCAATCTCTCTGTCAAATAACTATTCATCTTTTTTTTCCTATTTTAACAATCACAGTCTCCCAATGTTCTCAATTTGAAACAAGTATTTTAAGATTAGGAAAATGCATGTTTTGCCCCATTAGATTTTTCGGTTAGTTACGTTGCTCCAAAGGTGCCCAGAATAGAATGGCAATGTAACAGGAAAAAAAAAAAGGTTATATTCTTTAATTTGTTTACCAGCAAAATTTATAAAATTAATAAAGCTTAAATATATTTTTCATCTATAATTTCATTTTTCCTTTCTTTAAATTTGAATGTTAATTTATTAATTATTAATATGAATAATTACCTCTGTTTCTTAATATGAGTTTAATAATGAAATGTACATTTAGAATTTGGAACAAATTACAAGTGTAGTATTGAAACTTGAAAACCGTGCGCGTTGGAGGGAATGAGGATTGTTGGACTCACCGATGGAATTGTGTCGGGGAAAAGCATCGTTTCCAATCTCTTCAAATCGCACGGTGTTCCGATGCCAACATTGTCGGTCGTGTACATTCCTTCTCTTTCTTTTCCGCATTTTGTTTTCGAATCCCTCGTAATTGTTCAAATTCACAGGAAGCCCTGAGGAAAGGAAGTGGTGGATGGAAAACAGTCGTTGATTCTTTCGGAAACAAAACTCTTCTCGAAAATAGACAAGTCAATAGGCCCAGGCTTGGCCAAATTGTTTTCTCCGATCTTGATAAGTGCCAATTTTTTGAACCGGTGCTCGCAATTTCTTCAATTATTATTAAGTTTATGTTGAAAGTGTTTTAAATTGCGGTTGCAGCTGCAGAGACATCGAAAACCTTAATATCACGGCCAATTGCAGACTAATACAGTGCAATTGCGCGATGCGGTTTGCAGAGTTAAAAAATCTTGATATTGCGCACAATTGTGGTTGCGGACTGTAATTTAAAACACACTTAAGTTGAATTTTCATTAAATGAATTGTTCTTTTGAGTTTTAGTTAAGTTGTTGTTTTAGATTGTTAGCTCCTTATATATCCTCTGGACTTTTAGGAGGTTTTGAAGCTGCGGATTAAGGTTTATAAGGTTATTGTACTTGATGTTCCTTTGTTGTTTGAGGCCAAAATGGATAGGTTCATCAAGCCTATTATTGTTGTATAGGTTGATCCTGAAACTCAGATTCAATGACTGGTGAGGAAGATGCTAGGAACATGGTTAATGCTCAAGTAGCATTGGATGTTAAGAGGAGTAAAGTTGATATAGTGATTAATGACACTGGTTCATTGACTAACTTGAATCAACAATTTCAGAAGGTTTGGGTCGAGGTTTCAGGACCCTTGACATGGGTTGAGTTTGGAGCCATGGTCATTCTTGCCTTTGTTGCCTCAGATGTTATTGTTTTGTGCTTGAAGCATTTAGCAATCACACTTTAAAGCCACTTGTTTCTTTAATTATAAGAATTGTGATAAGTTTATATATTTGAATCTTTTTTGAAAGTTCTTCAATAAATAAATAAATAAATCTTTTTTTATAGGATCTCGATTTTAACTATCTTATATCTCGTGAGTGAGAAATAAATATAAATATTTAATATAATTACTTTATTTATTTATTTATTTAGTAAAGAACTTAAGAAAAAGATTCAGATGTATAAACTTATCAGACACAATGCTTACAATTAAAGAAACAAGTGGCTATAAAGTGTGATTGTTAAATTTAACTACCAAGCAACCATCATTAATGGAAAGGAACACATTAAAGCCAAATTCACCAAACTATTTCTTTTTATGCATATGTAACTAAGTGTTAAATAACTTACAGAATGATTAGAAACTTTAAGGATATATGTTTGGGAGTTAAATTTAGGGGAGGAGAGTAAAAATTTTCTAGTAAGAAACTTTTGTTTTACCTGAGTTTTAAAAAATTAAGGAAAAGAGTTTGTGAAACTTTAAAACCCTTATCACTGTCTCAATTGTTTGACTTTACAAAAGTAATGATGTGGTTTGGATAAGGGTTAAGATAAAAGATTTTTTATGTTCTTTTTTTTATTAGGAAAATAAACTACTTCTATGCTTAAAGAACTTAAAACAAGTAAATTGTGTAATAGTAAGATGGATCGTAAGATCCTACCTAAACATATAAAATAATATTTAAATATATATGTAGAAAAATAAGATAAATAAGTCAAAATAACTTCAATTGCATTTGTAATAGCTACAAACTTATTTGTTACATACAACTTAACAATTCAAAATACTAAAGACAAATAACAATACATGTATTGTCAACTCAAAAACTATAAGGCCATTTGTCCATGCAACAAAAGGCAGTAAATATACTATCAAGGCAAACAAAAAAATATAAGAGATAGTATATGTAGTGATAACTATAAGTCCTGGTCCTAGTCCTACTACCAAAAGACTAGTCGGAGCACCACCACCACTAGCATTCTATTCCTCTCCAACTTGATCCAACTTGACTTCATCTAATTCCACCTCCTCCACATTAGATGAACTTTCATAATCCATTCATCACTAGAATCCAAATCATCAAGATCATAGTTCATAGCTTTCCTAACTTGCTTCTTCTTGGCCAATTTTGAGTTAGCCATCATAAAAACAACATCGTTCATTGTTTGTTGTTTCAAACGATTGCGTCGCTTTGTGTGGACCTAGAGTAGAAAAATACAAATGCAACAAATTATAAACAATTACAATTTGCAACTAGTAATCTACTTGTAGGTAATACTAGCTTAAATATAAAAAAACCTATCAACTCAAAGACATTCCAATTACGTTCACATATCGAGGAGCTACAAGTTAAGCTCAATATAGTAAATTGGTGGAGCTCAGGATGTTCATCTCTAAAAGACTCCCACCATTGTGGTGGAGTTTTATTTGCAAGTGAAAGCATTTCCATTTTGCTATCAAAGTTCCTTTATTTTTGCTTTGAAATCTTCAAGTTGAAGATCAACCTTAGCCATTTTTGCATCAGTCTCCAGCATCCTTTCAATACAATCATACAACCCCATTTTAACTTCAAGATCAGCCTTAAATGAAGAGCTATAATGCAATTGAGGGTTCAAGTAGTAGCTAGCAGCATGCAATGCCCTATGTAGTTGTTTATTCCACCATTCATCAATGATGTTCCATATAGGCAAATAACTTTACATGAGAAAAAACTGAATTAGTTTTCAAACAAGTACAAATGAATTTTCAATTTTAGATTCAGGTAATGACAATAGTTTACCTTCTTATATTGCCATTGAAAGCCTTTGATATCTTCTCTTTAGCTCGACCCATTTTCTTATAAATAAAGCCCATGGTAGGTTTCTGATCCGAATCAACCAATCGGAGAACTTTAATAAGAGGGTAAGCACCCCTTAAGCAATTCACAACGCCCTTCCAAAAAGTCTTATCCATTATCACATCTTCAACAAATTTTCTATCCGTTGTCTTTGAAAACCGGTTGTCCTTCCATTGATTAGAAGTAAACATCCTAACCAATGCTTCCTTGTTCTTTTCAAGGCACCCTAAAGTGAGATAAGAAGTGAGAAATCGTGTCATGGTTGGTCTCACCAAATCTTTACCTTTGGTGAAGAATTTTAGTAAAGTAATGAGATAAGTCTTTGTATAGATGTAAGTAGCAATTTTTTTACCCTTGGAGATTGTCTCTGGATGAATGGACGGCTACGGCTTCTTTTCAAAATCCTCCAACATTAAGTCAATGCAATAGGCAAGACATGGTGTCCAATAAATCCTTTTCTTTTTCTCCATCAACAAATCTCCTGCAACCTTGTAGTTAGCTACATAATCTGTCTCAATTTGGATGACACTTTCTTCACCAACCCCCTCCACAATATCATCTATCATCTTGAACAATTTGTCAGCCACCTTTGATATATAAGATGCATCTATTGAATTCAAAAACACAGTACCAATGGGGCTGTTCACTAGGAAGTTTATTATGGTCCTCCTCTTTTTGTCGATCCATCCATCCGTCATTATTGTGCATCCTACTTTCTTCCATTCTTGTGTGTTTCAATAGCCTTCTTAGTTAAAGACACATGATGTTTCAAATACTTGACTCTAATTTCATGGTAGGATGGTGACTTGAATCCATTTCCATGCTTTGCTACTGATTCCAAGATCCTATGAAACTCTTCACTCTTAGCCACATTGAAAGGAATAGCATTGTTGTAGAAAAAAGATGCTATATCTTGACAAGCTTCCTCCCTTAAATTCTTGTTGAATATGTTATTGAGAGTAGTTTGACTACTTACTCCTCTTTTTTTTAAAATATTTTCAGTACTCTTCTCAACTTCTTTCTCCTTTCTTTTTTCACCAACACCCACTTCTACATTGTAGTTATTTGTCTTCTTTATTAATTTCTCTTGCAAAGAGGACACCACTCCCCGCATCTCTTTCTTCACTTCATCACTAACAGAAGTGCCAGCACCCACATGTTTTTGTGTTCCTGCCAAATGGTGCTTTAACCAATAAACCCCACATGCTATAGTCTTCTTACAGTACTTGCATTGTATCTCGTGGGCATCTCCCCCCTACTGGTATACCATGCTTCCATGCTATATCACTTTTGTTCCCCGGAGCATTCTTCCGTGGTGTTGAACCACTAGTAGCAACATCAGTTTGATTACTTTCACCTCTTACTTCAGTTCTTTTTGGCCTTTGCCCCTAAAAGACATGATAGAGGTAAGACAAAAAATCAAAAAAGTAGAAGCACAAATGAGGGTGGAAACCGCTATTTGTAGACCCTCTGTTTTTAGAACAGAAAATAGGGGCAAATAGAGGAGAATGGAGAAGAGCAACAATGATGAGCAAAGTTGAATTGAGAAGGGGGACGAAAGCTTCTATCACCCATGGTGTAGAGAAGAAGAGATGAAGGTTTAGAGAAGCAAGAACACTGTTTATAGATGCTCTATTTGTTTGCAGAACAGAAAATAGGGGCAAACAAAAGAGAACAAAAAAGATGAGCAGTGATGAATGAAGCTGAACTGAGAAGAAAGGATGAAAGCTTCAATCACCAATGAAGCATAGAAGGAGAAACTAAGGGTTTAGAGAGGCTAGAATGGGAAGAAATGGTTTTCTGAAACTTCCGTGTACAAAAGGAAATGCCTAGGGAGAAGAAGAAAACGTGTTTAAGAAGCTGGCTCATGTTGGGTCATGAACCGGGTCACACATAAATGGGTCAAATGACATTTTTTATTTATTTATTTTCTTGCCTTTGGGATCGTGAAAACCGTTCGATCCTACAATTTCACGTGAAAAATCGTTCGATCCCAACGATTTCAACGTCCCGAGTCAGAAACTAGGATCGAACTCGCTATGCCTTGCACAAATTGTAGGATCGTACGATCCTACGAGTTAACTCGTGATTTTAACAACAATGATGGGAGAATGACTTCTATTAATCAATTCAAATAACAGCTCCGAGTAAGATTACTTCTAGTTGTAGGAAAGATACATGAGATTAATATTAATAAAAAAAAAAACTAGTGTTTCTTCTCATGACTAACCATGTGCTTACTCTACTCCTTTCATTATGGGTAAATGTGAGTTTTCAATTGCTGAAAAATGATTTTAGTTCATTAAATGGGTATGTACCTATATTATTGACATTTTGATTCTAATAAAGAGAAAATCTATGGTAGTTATGACTTATGAATTACGATACTCACTGGTTGGCAGCTTACATCACAAGGCTACATAAGTTACAGTAACTAATTCATAAAGTGATTCACACAAATGTGCTTATGGTGATGGCTGCTACAATTGTGTTCTCATCGAAGCATGATTGATGACCTGATGTTTCCATCAATCTGATATAAAACAGACACTACCAGTTATGTTGATTCCTGTTAAAGAGAACATCTCTGGTCTCAGAACTTCAGCACCAATGTTCCTCCATTTTAAATCATTAATCGTATGATAAACTCGGTTCTGTTGTATTATTCTATCAGTTACATTCTGGAAAAAATAAAAGCAAGTAAATATTAACTGATAGCTTTGAGCTTCATGTATAGTAACGTTCTCTGATTACATTTGAAACAATGAAATTATATGCAGTTTAGCCTCAATGGCAGAAATATTTATGAACTTGATGCCTCTCAGGAAGAAACTAACCCAACATTTTCACAAATTATAGTGGATCTCTATTCAGATTAATGCTACAGCTATATGCATGGATAACATTCTCTTCCTCTTCTCTTGTATCTGCCAAAGAATTTCCAATGCCATTATCACAAGTAGCACTAATAATTGTCCCACCACTTACACGTAAACATTTGGACTTTGAATTACTGTCTGAAGATTCTGTGTTCTTTTTCTTCCTCTTTGAGTTGAGAAATCTGTACTCAAGAGCTTCCAATGCTTTTGTGGTCAATGGCCTGTGCCTTGTACTCTGGCGACGGTTGGCATTGATAGATTTCTCCTCCTTATTATCATCAGGAAACTCCTGTGTCACATTGAACAGGGTTATCTCAGATGCAGAAGACAATGTGTTTGTACATTGGTTGTCATTTTGCAGTATGACTGTTGAGGATGGTATTGCCATTTCAATTCCCAACTCAGGCGAAACTTGAGGATAATTCAAGTCAATCAGCATCCTGGGTTCAGAATTTTCTGCAGAAACTTCTCCAACTTGGTGGTTCTCATGGACATCATTGCTAACGGTTGGACTGCCTTTAGACAGATAACTTGGGAGAGACAAATTTTCTAAATCCATAGACAAAAACATGCCCTCAGATTCTCCATGCAGATTTGATGGTGAGACTGGCTCATTTAAATCGAACTTTCTATCCACAGAAGTACTCACAGTGCAGTGGCTAAATTCACCATGGTCACAAGCTCTTGACTTCTCCATTTCCATGATGTAGGGAATTGTGCAATCAGATGTCAAGTTTTGAATCAAGTGATGCTCATTTATCTCCCTTGAATGATCATCATTTGGCATTTCAGAATGACATTTGTGGTTTTTCACTTCTTCTTTGGCGGTGTTGAGGGCCTCAGGAACATGAACACAATCTGATGAGTCTATGCTCAACCCCTTATCAGAGAATTCTTCAATAGGGTTTGGGGAAATAGCTGGTTCAACCTGATCTTCAATAGGATATGAAGAATTAGCTTGTTGAACCTGGTCTCTAATAGGGCTTGAAGCATTAGCTTGTTCAGCGTGATCTTCTGAGTCTTCGAATGTATCTTGCTCAGAATCACTAGAGCAGCTAGAGATGGTGGATATACTCATAGATTGAAAAGGTAAGCTTCTAATCTGTCTCACTTTACGTTGATTTGTATCATGAACCATGCTGGTATCTACAATTGTGAATTTTGTGAGATCTTGCTTGCACTTTGAACTATGAGATTGAAGGTAACAGATTTGTTGACTATTTGTCATACCTTCTAGGTCTCGTGTGTCTTGTCTGCTTTCCCTTCCTACACTGCCCTCAGTTGCCTGAATTTCAGCCTTAAGAAGTGCAGGTTCAGATGCCACTTTAGTCAGAACATCACTAATAGAATCAAAATAGTGGTTACCTCTGACCAGTTTCCTTCTTGAAAATTTCTTAACACCAGGTATAAGAAAAACCAAAGATTGCTTTGATCCTGAAACAACTTGATCCTTAGGCTGTTCAGAATGCCAACCATTTGCTAAAAGACGAGGCCAAACAGCTTCCCAGAAGAGATCACTGGACCGAGCTTTACTCAACCTAAAATCTCCAGTGAGAAATTTGATTATATCTGCAGATGTAAGAGAGGAGCAAGCTTTGCCAATTGGTATTTCAGGGCGAGCAGGGAAAATGTGACTGGTCTTTGTTGGCTCAACAGCAGTGCCAGTGAGATCATGCTTCCCTTTTCCAATACCCACCGCGGTTATAAGCAACTCAATACCAGCTGCATCCTTTAAAGCAAATACATATTCTTCAAAAGGTATCTTTCCTTCCCCGAAACTCCTTGAAATCTGCAATAATGTTTGCACAAATTAAGAAGACATTGTTTTTCTGGTTTGTAAACTCATGGGTTTATTATATTAACACAGCCATGTTAGCAGCATATTATGCAATGGGCTTGTATATAATGTGATCTATGAATACAGTGAAGAGGTAGTGCTTGTATTGGAACGTTATTTGAGAAAAGAAAACAAATGATATTTGTCCCCAATATGTTTGGGAAGCAATGTCGATTATGCAAATCCTTAGACCAATATTTATCATCACATGTAACTTTAGAGAATGTGATCTGGTGAATATTCTCATGAATTAGAAGCTAATAGACATATAAGAACATCCAGTGTAAAGGGAAAAGTTTATGATTGAAACCATAAATATATTTTGTTCAAGGACCTATTGACTTTATTGAGACTCTCTTTGGATATCCAATCTTTTTAACTTTATAGAACCATTAAAGGAGATCTAAGCAAATCCCTCATCTAACAAATTGCTACACAGTTAAATTTTCCAATGGGTAATAAATAAGGGATCTTGCATTTTTTGTTAATTGTGTGCTCACCCTTCAAAAAAGCAGAGTGTGGTTGCTCGCTCCAGCACTGACGCTGAATATCGCAGCCTTGCTCTCACTGCAGCTGAGTTGCTTTGGATCCAGTCTCTTCTCCAAGAACTTCAGCTCTCCCACCCCACTCCTGTCATCTACTGCGATAACCTCAGCATTGTAAACCTGTCCCACAACCCTGTGATGCACTCCCACACCAAACACATCGAGTTATAGCTGTGTTTGTTCGTGAAAAGGTTGTTGCTGGACAAATTCTGGTGTCCACATTTCTGGCACTGATCAGCTTGCAGACTGCCTCACTAAGCCTCTCTCTATCGCTCGATTTACTGACTTCAGAACCAAACTCCGGGTGTTTGACAAATTTTCTCAACCACCCTGAGTTTGAGCGGGGAATATCAGTATATAACTATATATGCCATGCATTGCGTGTGACTCCAAGTCAGTTATGCTCTGACTTGAGTTAGTGACAGCTCAGCACATAGCTCATGTATAAATAGTCTTGGGCAAGCTAAGCATTAGTTAGAATTTTATTTTTCCTGTAAATAGAATATGGTTCTGATTAATACAATGGATGTTAAATTCTCTCTCTGCCTTCTACTCTCTTTACTTCTACTGCACCATCATCATCTAGACATGGAAACTAAAGTAGATAGCCCTAAATACCTATAACTGAGCATGTATTAGTAGAGGACTTGGTTTCATGGGATAAGAGAATAAGAGGAGAGGTATGCTTGAGAACTTGAATATGGTCCTAAAATCAACCCACATATCTTCCACGGGAATAGAAAACATTGATATATGTAATGTCCTTGTCTTACTTAAAAACACACACAATGACCATGGAAACTTCTACAACTTCCAGGTAAATGTTGCAAACTGAATCTTAATAACAGAATCAAATTATTCAAATGCAGAGAAATTCAGAAAGCAAGGAAAATATATCAAACAGGGGAGAATTGGGAAGGGCCTGATTATCTATCTGCCATTCATCAATGCTACATTACCTAATTTAGCATCAGATACCTATTTGCTGGGTCATGTTTTTGTCTAAATTTTTTTCATTGATTACATACCTATTCATAGTGCATTTTTCATGACCAATGTAACAGCCAATGTTTTCATTGCAAGTTCACTTATTACCATCACCTTAGGCTGTTCATAGAAAAACTATTTCACAAGATAGCCAGAATGCTCAAAACAATTTTCCAGAAGCTAGCAGAAAAATTCAAAGGGACAACAGCCTATCCCTTAACAATCAAGATAAAACACTGTGCATGCATGTGTGTATGACTTGAACATAAAACCGAGGATATATAACTCAGTAACACTGACAAAAGGATCTTTTAAATTAATCACTATTTATTATTGTTATAATGCCAAAACAGTCTGCAATGTCAATGCCAGTCTCTATGATGTTTAAATCCTAAACTAAAAAAACATTACATAACCAGGTGCATATTTATACTGCAAATCCCTTCATCAAGAATGTGTGATAGTTAGTAACTAGCATACACAGAAATATGTCAGAGAGAGATACCTCAACCAATCTAGTATGACACTCCTTTGCCACATGGGAAAATAATCTTGACAGCAATTCTTGTTGCCTCCATCCTGTGAATATTTTCTGGCCAAATATACACCTCTTGGTCTTCAACTTTCGGCAATCTGACCATCGGCAATATTCCTTAGTTTTAAAAAACTTTCCATAATAGAAAGACAATATGTCTCCCATATTTTTGCTCCCAACAAATCTCTTCAAAAGTTTAAGGTTCTTCCCAAACACATAGAGGCCAAGAAGAAAACTGTTATATTCAATATCTGTCCAAGATTGATCAACCAACAATCCAGGGAGAAGATACTTGCCTTGTAGTCGATCCTTCTCATCAATTTTAGAAAAGGATTCAAATTTTGGGAACCCTACCACTTTTTTACCTTCACCAAGAGAAGCATTCTGAAGTTCCACTCTAACTCCAGGACATTCATTCTCAGAAATAACTAGCCCCTCTTCACTTCTGACAGATTCTAAAGCCACACAAGCACAATTGCTTTCAAATTTGCAATGTCCCCACATAAGAGGAATAGGCAATCCAGGCAAAATCGACTCTGCCACATTGACCCTGATTCCTGTATCTCTTGTGTTCCTCACAAGCTGAGAAAGATAAGGTGCTACAACTAATGAAGGAATCTCAGCCTGGTACTCTTCTCCAACGCGAGGAACCACTTCTGGATCTCCAAATCCTTCAGCGGAACTCATTTCATTGTCTTCTTTGTTGTCATCACAGCAAAGAGAATCCATCTGGTAATAATAGATTGCAGGTTGAATCAATAACAACACAAGATTCTTTCTTTATAGCAAAAACAGCAAATCCTTGCCCATCATAGCAGTTAACAATAAAGCTAAGAGAACAATCTCATCACTAAAGCATTAAGCCTCAGAATTCAGATATTCAACCAATCATTCACAGTCACACATTAAGTGAAACAAATATTCATGAACAAAACTGAGACAATAACACTACCATGTTATACCTTCATACCTATTGAACCCTTAGTCATAAATCCCAAGGAATTAGACATATCCACATCCAATTCCAAAATCCAAACCCAGACCAATTCTCCAAGCTATAAGACATTAACAATTAAGAAATTGCAAATTAAAAAAAATAAAAAAAGTAACTTTGCTGTTTCTTATTTATTAAATTAGGGGGAAAAAACTCACCATCAAATGGGTTGTTAGGATAATAAAAAGGCAAGTAAACCATAAAAATTAACAGAAATAAATAAAGGCATATTATAAAGAGGAGAGTAGAAAATCCAAAGCATAGAAAATACGGAGAAAGAGAAATGCAAAGCATGCAAGGTAATGATTAGAAATAAGAGACACGTGTGAAAAAAATCGACCTGGGGAAATGAGTCTTTGGTATAAACCTCGTCCTCGATTGTCAACGGTTGATGTTGTTTCCTTGGTAAGACTAGCAACTGAAGGAAAAAAAAAACACAGAAATCACACATCATATATCAAAATCATAGTATCGGTCAAGTCATAGAGTTTGAGTAGTTACTTGAAGTTATAGATTTAAACGCTCTAATTTTACAGCTTTCCTAAACCCAAAACATATCATATAAATTATATAAATGTAACTAATTAATTAAGACAAGCGATGGAGTTTCATAGATTATCTCGTATTATTTCACTAATATAGCATGTACCGTAATTAGAGAGAAATTGAGAGTGAAAGGATCGAGTAATCAAAAGAATAAAAAATGAAAATTCTTCGAGGTTATAACTTGAAACCAAGTATACTTTTTATAATTGAAAAATTGTATTTATATATAATAATTTTTAATTTTATAAAAAAGGAAATTTTGTTATAAAAATAAAATAGGCGATTTAATAGAAAAAGGTAAAGATATTTTTGTGAAATTATGTATGATTTGGGTATTGATATTCATGAGTTAAAAATAGTTTTATCTTTTTTATATCTCTCTTTTCTCCTATTTAGGTACCTAAAAATTAGGTGTATATCATAATGATTTATAGTCGGTCATTTTGTAATAGTATATAATATAATAATGACTTGTTATTCTAGATCGTACTTGAATATCTTATTAAGAATTATATTGCACGCATACGATTTACTTCTCTATTTACATGGCTTATTTTATTCTATTTTTATACACCTGTATTTTTAATGTGATGGACACTTTGCAGTTACTTTATGCGTCATTATTTATTATTGAAAGAATTTTGTGTTCCATTTTATTTTATAATGAATTTGGTGTTCAAATTTAAGAAAAGAAAATTGAGTTGTTAAAAAAATAATTCTTTTATTTGACTTTTAAACATGATTTTACTCTTTTAAATTCTCTTTAAATATTATATAAAAATTCAAAGAAAATTGTAGCATAAATTTATTAAGATGAAAAGTGCAAAATAGGTGAACTTTTTTTTAATGAAATAAAATAACTTAATTTTTTAGTGACAGTAATTCATTTTAAATAAGGTCTGGAGTTTAAGTTTATATGATGTGGATACCGTATTGAATGACATGAAAAACATAATCTATATAGGTATTTTAATTTTTTTCTATAGCTTTTGTTTAGAGTTTTTAATGTTTACTGTTTAATTGGACATATGGAAAATTCGGTATATGAGCCAAAGAGTAGATCTTTTATCTTTTTACTTTATTATTTTAATTTCATTAGAGGTATTTAGTATTATGTTTGTATATAAATTCAGGAACATTTGTGTAGAATAAAAAAAATAGAAACATTTAGTGAAGTTTTGTTAAATTTGACCATTAAAATGACATGTAGTTTCTTTTATTGGGTTGTATTTGATAATTTTTTCATATATTAAAATGTTATTATTTATACTTTTATGTGATGATACATCATTTTTCATGATTTTAGCAACTCGATTATTTTTTTTTTTCTAATCCAACAACTCAACTAACTCATCTTATATATTTTATTATAAATATTAATTAAGTTGTAAAAATTATATAAATTTGTAAATGATAAATAAATGCCCCATGAATCTTTAGTGAAAACAATATATACATATCTTTTTTATATTAACCACATGTACTATTCTTTCATTACAGTTAAATCTTTTTAACCATTCCAATAAATGTTGTATAATAGAGATTGAACTCGAAATTCTTTTCGCGGTTTGAGCTCTGTGAGGCACAACCAATTGTTAAAAAAGTATGCATACCAAAATTTTATTGAATATTAAAATATTGCCAATAGATACCACTAGATCATTCAACTTTGATTATTAGAATATGATAATTAAATTGACTTACATTATTATAATATAATAAATATTAAATAACATTTAAATTATTTTTATTTAATTATTTATAATATAATAATTATATATTTTAAAATTACTATAATATAATAAATATTATTATAATATCATTATATAAAGAAACCAACTCATTTTTTTAATAGTTGGTAGCATCGGTGCTACAAATGTAAGATCCATGGAGTGCTCTCCAATGTAAAGCACCTTCACATGTTTTAGAACGTCTCTGTTAGCATTATTAGTGGCTTATTATAAGTTATTTTTCATAGGAATTTGAACTTTAATTAAGTTTTCTTTCAATCACCGGTGTTAAAAAAATGTCCTCAATTCTCTTTAAATACAAATATCACCTCATTTCCTTGGTCATTGATAATTTGATTATGTTTTGAAGGAAAAAGAGTCAAGAGTTAAAGTATGGAAAAAAATCTAAAGGGGAGCTGTTGGAAACAACTTGTTCCAACAAGCCCCTGTTTGTTGGGACGAGTAGATGATTGTTTGGTGTTTTCGCCCCAATAAAAAAATGTTTATTAGCACGAGACATTTGTAGAATCACACTTAAGTGCCTTAAAATACATTTTTGCGGGCATCCTGGAACATTGGCAGAGAGACCTTCGGCCTTTTGGAGTATCCCATCATCTTTCAAGGCCTTGGAGCTTCGCTCTAGGTTTTATTTCTCATTTAATTTTGTTTTCTTGATGTATTTAGGGTTAGTCATCATGATTATGTGTGACTTAACCTTTTTTTGTTGGGATTGGACATAATTCACTTGAATTTATAATGTTGATCTGTCCCCGACCGGGGTCTAGTATCCGGTGCCGGGACAGCCTCAAGAATTGAAAATTGAATGAGGTTGAAGACCGGCTATGTGTATCTGGTCCCTGTAATCCGGCCTCTCAATGTGTGGAGGTCGGTCTTGTTGTCATTGAGATCCTTCACACCGACCTCTCGCGTTGGTGTAGGCGATAGGTGGTGTCACCTGCGAAGATTCTCCGACGCTCAAGTTAGAAGAGTGTAAGATGAACTCAGTGATACTTAAGCAGTATAATAGTGAGAATGAGCGTAAGGACAACGTAACCTGGCATGTGTATTGGAACATGTTATTTATAGCTGAGCGTGGAAGATGAATCGTTGGGTGCAAGTGGGCCCATAGATTCTGATAACGTGTATAAAGAGACAATCCGAGTGGCCCAGTATTCAAGATGTGTCAGGAGGGTAGATGAATTATCAGTGTACGATCCTAATCACCTTTTCCTTAAATTCCGCTGGTGATGGTACCCACTCCTGTCAGTGAATGAAAGAGACATATTCCGCTGTGCAGAATACCTTCCCCATTATGATACTGAAGCAGTCGGTTAGAGAACGGATCAGCCACCCGGTATAGGAGAGCAAATAAGTCGATTGGTGTCTCGGATGTCACCTCAGACCACTTGCCTTATGTAGTTGCAGACCGGACCATTACTTTGTGAGATCGGTCGTCCTCTTGGACAGTTAGATGACTTCTTTACTTTGGAGCCGGTGTTCAGTATATTGTCGACTGGATCATTATCCTGGGATACCGGTTGACTTCTAGGAAGGCTGAGATGGCCTTTTGTCCTTAGAACCGGTATCCAGACCGGATAACCTTGGGGCCGGTATCCAGACCGGATCATTTGTCCCCTAGCTTGTGTGAGGGACTGTAAGTTACTCATATAAGCTATGCAGTTCACGAGAGGTCTGTATGCTGGCGTGCCCTTGCAAGAATACATGTTATGTTTTTACCTTAGTAATACTCGTTAATCATCAAATATTGTCCCCAAGCGTTATGAATTAAACGGCTCTGAGTGAGTGATTCCGAGTGGAGATTTGACTTTGAATGAACAACTCCGAGTGGACATTTGACTCTGAGTGACCAATTCAGAGTGAACATTTGACTCTGAGTGATCGACTCTGAGTGAAGTTGGTTCTGGCCGTGTTACCTGGGAAGTTCCATTATCTAACCTCCTCGTGCTGTTCGGTAAAAGTACGTCTTATTAAAAAATTCCGAGTGATACTTCCGAGTGGAAGCTCTCAGATTGATTCTTCCGGGAGGAGGATTTCCGAGTGACCGTTCCCGTGAGGAAGATTTTCGACTGGTGCTTCGACGACGCTCGGTTTAATCTCTCCAACCATACTCGGAGTTCGGTTTAGTCCTACAATCCAAGTCTTCATTCGTGTTCGAATTTTCCGAGTGCAACCTTCCTGAGTGGGGTGTCCCCGAGTGTGACACTTCCGCGTAGGATTGCACTTGGTGAAACATTTCCGACCTCTACGTAATACGGCACCGAGTGAAGGATTTCCGACCTCCACGTGATATGGTACCGAGTGAAGCATTTTCCGAGTGAAACACTCAGGGACAGAGAAATGCTTTGACTTCGGATGAGTGCGTTTCGGGTAGAGGCTTCAGTCGGTATTGGATTTTACCCATTCACCATTTTTCTTCAATCGGTGTTGGATTTCACCCATTCAGCATTTTTCTCCACTCGGTGTTGGATTTTACCCATTCACCGGCCTTCAAATGGGGTTCGGTGCAATCCTACAACCCATTTCCTGAGATTCGGTTCAATCCTACAACCCAGGTCTTCACCGACGTTCGGCGAAACCTACTAGTCGTACTCGGAGTTCGGTTTAATCCTACAATCCGAGCCTTCAACCGGTGTTCAGCCAAACTTACTAACCATACCCAGAGTTCGGTTTAATCCTACAATCTGGGCCTTCAATCGGTGTTGGATTTTACCCATTCACCGTTCTTCACACTCGGTGTTGGATTTTACCCATTCATCGGCCTTCAAATGGGGTTCGGTGCAATCCTACAACCCATTTCCCGAGGTTCGGTTCAATCCTACAACCCAGGTATTCACCGACGTTCGGCCAAACCTACTAGTCGTACTCGGAGTTCGGTTTATTCCTATAATCTGAGTCTTCAATAACATTCGGTTTAATCCTACTAGCCTTCTTCAATCGGAGGTTCACCCCTTTGTACCTTCGAAGAGGTTCATCGCTAACATCAAATACATTGTTAGGATCATCCGTCCTGAAAGTATCTTGTCACAACAACGTTGTGCATTTAAATAAAATCATAAAGATAATGGGTGAGTCAAAGAAAGTTTCATTAACTATGAATTACAATACAAAAGAGGAAAAGAGAGCTGAGTCGGGGTTATGCCTCGTTAAACCTTCTTGGTAAGACCCGATCGGAAAAATCCAAGTAAGGAAAAAGAGTGTACACCGTCTTACCGACTAGCTATAACAGCAAAAGACGCTCTTAGTTCTGATGGCCTGATCCCTAGTCAATGACCTCTCGGGGGCCCTGATGTTATTGGGACATAACATCTTGTTGTGCCGACTCACCAATCATAACTCCCCTTTGCTTTTCAGAAGTAGCTTCTTTGAAAGGATACTGTTTGAGTTTACCCTCTCGGATCAGGGTCTCGATAGTATTCTTTAGAGCCTGACATTCATCTGTTGAGTGGCCCTCTTGCTCATGGAATTCACAGTATTTCTGAGGGTCTCCATGTTTGCGAAGCTGGGGCGGTGTCCTGACCCCGTACGCAGTAAGCGTTGGCCATCCAATCTCCCTCAAAATCTGAGAGCGTTTAGAATTTAACGCAGCATAATTGCCAAATACATGTATCCGCTCTTCCTGACTCGGAGGTACAGGATTATCGAAGACGCTGCCTCGAGCCGGTCTTCCCATGCGTTCCGATCTAGGCCAGCTTTTATCTCTCCGTTGTTGATGTGGCATTGGGGATTTCCTTTTGGCCGTTGTTGCTTCCAAGTGCATTTCTATGCCCACGTATTTCGAGGCTTTTCTTCGAAACTCCTCCAACGTCATCGGAGGACTCTTTGCCAAAGACAAAGCAAAGGCGGATCTAGGCTGTAAGGCTTCAACAACGATGTGAAGCTGAATAGCCTTCGTAAGGTTAGACACCAAAGCAGCCTCCTTGTAAAATCTTTTCAAAAACTCCTTGAGAGTTTCATTTTCCCCCTGCCTTACCTGAGCCAAGGTATGGGAAGTCCTTGGAACGTCCCTAGAGATGATGAAATGGCTCTCAAATGAAGTCGTCATTTCTTCCCAAGAATCTATTGACTTCGAGGGTAAACTTTTGAACCAACCAAGAGCTTCCTCCGTTAAGGTTCGTGGGAACATCCTGCACATCACATCTTCATCGGCTCCCAAGTACATGGCCTCATACGTGTAAGCATCAAGGTGCTTAATGGGATCAGTTTCTCCATTATACTTTCTGATGGAAAGTGGTTGGGTCGTTTGCAGGTGCTTGGGGATGAATACGTTCATGAGCCTCCTTGAGAAAGGGACATTGAGTCGGTATGCCCCAGCAGTCATCGTTGTCTGCCCCCTCTTCCTTGCGCTGACCCTGTCCCCAGAATCTTGAGTTTGTTCTCTCCTCTCAAAAGTAGGTATCTTAGAATACTGGAGAGTTGTGGATCTTTCTCTCACAGATGCATGGCGAGTATCCTCCGCCTGAGACACCACTCTGTCCCCAGTTCCTCCTTTCTCCCTTTGCAACTCCATCAACTCCTCCCTGAGTTGCCTGATAACTTCATCTCGAGGATCAGGGGTTGCCACTGGTACCATTCTCCTTGAATGGGTTGCTGGTGATTCAAAACGAATCTTTTATCAGCTTGTTGATGGGTCACATCTTCCACATGACCGTCAACGAAGTCGCGTCCATCTTCTTCCATGGTCGACTACTAACCTCTGCAGAAAGTGGGAATAACTCTATCGAGTCCCACTGGGCGTGCCAATGATCTGTCCCCGACCAGGGTCTAGTATCCGGTGCCGGGACAGCCTCAAGAATTGAAAATTGAATAAGGTTGAAGACCGGCTATGTGTATCCGATCCCTGTAATCCGACCTCTCAATGTGTGGAGGTCGGTCTTGTTGTCATTGAGATCCTTCACACCGACCTCTCGCGTTGGTGTAGGCGATAGGTGGTGTCACCTGCGAAGATTCTCCGACGCTCAAGTTAGAAGAGTGTAAGATGAACTCAGTGATACTTAAGCAGTATAATAGTGAGAATGAGCGTAAGGACAACGTAACCTGGTATGTGTATTGGAACATGTTATTTATAACTGAGCGTGGAAGATGAATTGTTGGGTGCAAGTGGACCCATAGATTCTGATAACGTGTATAAAGAGACAATCTGAGTGGCCCAGTATTCAAGATATGTCAGGAGGGTAGATGAATTATCAGTGTACGATCCTAATCACCTTTTCCGTAAATTCCGCTGGTGATGGTACCCACTCCTGTCAGTGAATGAAAGGGACATATTCCGCTGTGCAGAATACCTTCCCCATTATGATACTGAAGCAGTCGGTTAGAGAACGGATCAGCCACCCGGTGTAGGAGAGCGGATAGGCCGATCGGTGTCTCGGATGTCACCTCAGACCACTTGCCTTATGTAGTTGTAGACCGGACTATTACTTTGTGAGATCGGTCGTCCTCTTGGACAGTTAGATGACTTCTTTACTTTGGAGCCAGTGTTCAGTATATTGCCGACTGAATCATTATCCTGGGATACCGGTTGACTTCTAGGAAGGCTGAGACGGCCTTTTGTCCTTAGAACCGGTATCCAGACCGGATAGCCTTAGCAATTTTTTTGTGTATTTTGTGTATTTATATCAACGTTAACATTTCTTCAATATTTTCACAATGTATATTTCAAACGAGAGAACATTTATGCATGTGTTTTGGTTTCCAAATGGTTTTAAGGAATGAAATACTCATTATTTTGTTCACGTAGGGATAAAGTTGATGATAATGGTTGCTAAAGTCTTTTATTATTGACAATCTTAGCATGCAATACTCAAGGAATGATATTTGATGTTAGGGTTTAAGATTTATTCCCCAAGGGATTAGGTTTAATGAATTTTATGTCATACTAACATGATTAAATATGTAATCATTCATAATAGGAACTCAACAGACCAAATAGAGTAGGAGAGACCGATCTCAACATATTCACTCATCATTTTTCTTATGTTTATTGCCCTTAACTTATGAAACTTAACATTTTCTCAACAAACAACCAATGAACAAATCTTTGAACATATTGTGAATATATTCTTTTTGATTAACAGACAATTATTGTGTTATTATTGAATATCTCGCTAGTCCTTGTGGATTCGATAACCTTTAAATATTTATCGAAACTACAAGTTGATTTGATACACTTGTCAAAGGGCTAAGAAAACCTCTAACAAGGCAACTAACACCATGTTAGAGTTGTTCTTGAATTATCTTTCTTGTGCTTTTCACATATATAATATGATATTATATATTATATTATCGTGAGTTTGTGTATAGGTGTGAGATTTCTCAATATATAAGTTGTCACCTCACGAACATATGCATGTCATTTATAGTAAAAAGAGAAAATAAAACCTTCAATGTCAAATCCACAAGTACTATGTTAAGTGACTCACCTGCTATTATCCTCTGGGTATCAAGCAAATAATAGAGTTGTTTTAAAGGGTTAATCATAACAACAAAATAAAACTGCACAGAACAGAAAAATATCACAAAGAGATCTATATGTTTAGAATGTATGCGACTTTGGTTTTTCTTTAAGGTTTCATCTTTTATTCCACATAAATCATAATCATGAGCATGCAACTTATGTTATGATTACAATCATTTATGATCATATATTAACAAAGTTTGATCGCACCACGTTAATAGGCCACCATTTAATAACCTACCCTTAATGATCATGTAAGATAATTAATATTAGGATATGCATTAAGAACCAGTTAGACTTATGGTTTCAACCACTGATAGGAACCGTAAAGGGTAGAACCAAGTCCCTATAGTCTCCCCAAAGACTTAGTTTAATTTTAGATCTTTTAATTAATATTCGGTTTGATCGCTTAATTATTAATTAGAGTTGTCAAAACAGGTCATGCTCGTAAAATGGGCGAATTTAGGCACTATATAAAAAGAGCTTGAATTAAAATAGAGCCTTTTAAAGCCCGACCAGTGAAAGCTCGCACTTGATCAACCTTGAGTCGAGTCAAGTTTGCCTGCATGTAGCCACAACATTTTTTTAAAAAGTTTTTAAAATTTTTTTACAAACATGAAAAAAAAAGTATTCTCTAAATTTTTTTTAACTTGAATTAGATCTTGTAGTTGATTTAGAGTATGCAATAATTTTGGTATAATTTTTTAATAACAAGGCTTAAAAGCTCTAAAACATTTGATATATTTTTAGTGTTTGTATTTTTTGTAATTCTTTTATCAAAAAATAAAAATAAATATAGGCCTACTTAAAGTCCATAGAATCTCAAAAAAGCCCATTAGGCACTAAAATTGAAGCTCGAATTCAAGCGAACCTTCTTGGCCCAACCTGAAAAAGCCTAAATCCGCCACAAGCCGAACTGGGTAGTCTATTTTGACAACTCTATTACTAATCAACTTAGATTGAGATTAAGATTACAATTTAAGAATTAAAATATTAACCACGCACATAATTGAAGAGCTCTTTGTCAATACTACTTAATCATATAAAAATGAGTTAAACCATAAGGCTGCACCCCAGCTTCTCTATGGGGATTAGTTACACATGACCAAGAAAAAGCACATTTAATTAATTCTAAAAGTTAGCATAAATTCTAATCTAAAAAGAGTAGGAGAACCTTCAAAGGTGAAATGTGCTTGGAGAAGGTAGATCCAATGTGATGAAAAAAAAGGGCTCTTAAGCACTCCAAGAGTTGTTGGATGGATTAGACTTATGGAAAAGGATGAGATATGTCCAGTGTTGTATTAAAGAGTCAGAAATTATGCAAACAAAACTCTCACCAAAAGATAAAATTGTGTTATTTAAAATAGTATGGCTCAACCATAGGTCGTGGTTAGCAAGACCAGTGATGTGCTCTTGTTATAGGCCTATAGATAATCAACGTGCTTCGAGCAAGCATCGTACTTGGCCCCAAAGGCTCTTCTTTACTAAGAGGATGTTTGGTTTATAATTGGGGAAACGAAGTTGGGAAAATAAAAAAATCTAAAGATTGATATTTATCCTTTACGCTGTTTGAGATTGTGAAAACTCTGTTTACCCGTAAAATTAATTTTTGACTTTTGAAAAACTTCGTTACTTTCAAAGCAATGGAAAAATAAGTGTCAACCAAACATGCTGTAAATTGGTCCTTCTTTTGAACATGTTTTGCTTCTTTTAAGTCTAAAACTTAATAAGTTGGGCTTTTGGTTTGTCATTAATCATTATTTGCTGCAACATAAAAACATATAATTAGCTATTTTCTTTAAGAAATATTGCATTTGAATACAAAGTAGCATAAAAATCATCAAGATAAAATTATAAAATGACAGTTTATCACGCAACTTAAAGATATATGTGATTATTATGGAGTTTTATGAGTTTGTTGATTGTCTTTATGTCTTCTTTAAACTTATTTGTATGTTTAACATTTTAGGGGTGAATGGTAAAGAAGACTGAAGGACAAACCACACACACTAAGGCTCTAACTCAACTTACTTGATGGATTTATAGGTGGTGGCCTCATTCTCATCATCACTAAGTTTTGCTATGGCTTTCCATCAATGGCTATCATATAGTAACTCGGGTTGGAAGCAACAACAATGAGTTTTGTTATGAGCTTACATGTAACGAATTTGATTCCATGATCTGGAAAAGTATTGTTAAGCAATGGGAAAATGTAAAGAAGTGTATCTATTAGAACATAGACAATGGAAAGGAGGTCAAATTTTGGTCTGGTTCTTTTATCCCTGTTATAAGGTGCTTAACTAATCAAGACAACATTTCAATTCCAGAAACTCAAGCTTAAATATATTACAACATGTTAAGGATGGCCAATGGGACTAGCAAGTCCTCTCTACTATCTTACCTCAAAACACTATCTCTTGGCTAGCTTATTCAATTCAAAAGTGAAGACATAAATACCTATATAAATTCTGATTTCACTATATGGAAGTGGATTGCCTTCTCTATACTAAAACTTTTCTTTGGAAAATCATATGTGATTCCCTCTGTATTAATGAGGAAAGGAAAAAGAGAAACAAAACTTTCTCAAATCTTTGTCCAAGTTGTTCTCCTTAACCTAAATCTATCATGCATGTGCTTTGTGATGTGAACAGGTTATGGAATTCTGGCACCAATTCATTAATCTAGAAAAATGGTGTATTTTCTTTAGTCTCGATTAAGATAGTTGGAT
Organism: Clitoria ternatea; assembly: GCA_037962975.1. Taxonomy (NCBI): domain Eukaryota; kingdom Viridiplantae; phylum Streptophyta; class Magnoliopsida; order Fabales; family Fabaceae; genus Clitoria; species Clitoria ternatea. The sequence goes on from CM075671.1 coordinate 278,527,975, forward strand.
CATCAAAATCTCACTAAAAACTTTGTTAAGGTTGGAATCAATTGGTATCTTATGTTTCCTGTCATATGGTTTCTCTAGATAGATAGAAATAATAATTTGGTTTTTAATATCAAAACCCCTTTGGAATCTCAGCTCTACCAGGAAATTTATAGCTATGGAACTATTTTGGCCAAAAGAGTTAGACTTCATTCACAATGGTGCTCCACCAAAGAAGAATAACATATTTACATCAAATGCCACTCTCTTACGGGATACTATAAGTCAAACATAGATGGCAGTGTTTTAAGTGTTTTAAGCGTTGCTAAGCATAGATCTGGAGGTAGACTGATCAAAGACCAAGAAGGAAATTAGATCAAAGATTTTGTTTACAATTTTAGCTTCTTTTCATCCATCCAAGCTGAAGCTGGTCCTTACTATGTTGTCTGAATTTAGGTAAACAATGTAAAATAAATAGATTGGTTATTGAGTTAAATTCTAAGCTTACTGTGAACTTTGTTAAGAATGGATGGCCTAGTGAGGATTGTGATTTTGTTTTGATTATAGATATCATTAAGTTTCGGAGGCATGATTGATTTGTATTTATAATTTGTGTGTTTAGAAAGGACAACTGTAACGCTAATCATCTTACTGACTTAAACCACTTATATTAACTAGGATTCTCTGTATTAAATACTTATCTAGGTCTCTCTTCTTGGGCTGGTTTCTTGATAATAATTTTTTTACTTATAAGTTGTTGATGATAATAAAAAAAAACTAAAAGTTCATATCATATATCTAACACCATGCATTATTATTTATATTTCTTCATTCTTTCTATTTTTTTATATATAACAACTCAAAATATATACACAAAATATAAAGAAATTGTTTCTAAGTTTTGTACATGTAATATTACTAAATAATAATAAGTAGTAAACATGGTAGTAAAAAGGAAGCCAGCTTGTTCCTATTGTCCGCGGATTCCCATGCATGATGCTTAAATATATTTTTGGTATATATAAAACAAGGATCGATGTTTAGGTTTTAGTTTTTATAAAGTATTTTTTTTATTTTACATTTTTTATATTAAATATTTTGTTTTTAGTCTTTCTTGAATTCATTAATTATTAATTATTGTTATGAGTAACTAAATTACACGTTGACTTATTATTATGATTCTCACATTGACTATTAACCTTTGACTCCAACGAATTAACATACAATTTTTAATGGTTAAAATTATTTTCAAAATTGTCGAGAAATAAACTTGTTGAGGTTTTATAAATAAAAAATTGTATTTTAGTTATTTAAGTCACATGTTAATAATTAGTTGTACATGTCATAATCATCTAAAAAAATTAACATGTAATTTAACCCATAGCAATAATTAACAAATTCAAATTCATAGACTAAAAATAAAATATTCAATATAAGAGAGATACACAAGAAAAAAATTATTTTATAAAGATTAAAATAAAATCCTTATTTCATCGAGAGAAAAACATATCTAAACCTTCTTCACATGAAGAAGGAAGGGTGGTGATAAATTGATATGTTTTCTTGTATTTTATTGATAGAAAGTAATATTTATTTAACTTTTTTGAGTGTGCTTGGACCAAAAGGTACCTTCTCAGAACTATAACTTCCATTTGGGCTCTACAATTTTGGACTACAAATCCTTCTCTACGAATGGTCTATTCTTCTTTTTTTGGTTAATATATTTGAGAAAAATAGACCCTTAAGACTCAATAAAATGGACCCTATACACCATCAACACAACATAGAATTAGAATATAATTATAAGATGTTATAATTTCGATCATTTTATATAAGATCTGATCGATGTATTTAGCGTGCATCAATGAAATGTTGGATAGCAACACAGTGTTTATGTTTCTATAATCTTAACGATTAAATCAACATTTTCTATCTTGGATTATGGAAGAGTTAGCATTTGGCAATGTCCTTTTATAGATTTTATGAAAATAAAATAAAAACAGACGCCTTAAAAACAATATTATTTTCTTTCAAAAATAAAGGTAACTTTTCCGAAAAAGAAATACTAAAATAAATGGACCTATTTACACTTTGTTTTTAGGGAAAAGGGAGAAAAGAAATTATAAGGGGTGGAAATAGGATGTAAAAAAAATTGTAACATCCTTAACTTTTTTTGAGTTTTGTTTATAAGTTGCCTAATGAATATTATATATATATATATATATATATATATATATATATATATAATATTCTTATTTGTTTGTAAGGGGGAAAGGGGAGAAAAAAATGGGACCTAACAAAAATTAAAATTAAAATTAAAATTTTTTAAAATATATATTATAATAAAAAATAATTTTTTAATATAAAATTTAATTTAATTTTTATATAACTAATTTATTTTCATTCACATTATTTTTATTTGTCCAAACAAACAAAATTTCTTTTCCCAACCACTAAAACAATCCATGGAAATCATGCGTCCTCTAACCAAGTTTCATTTTTTTTCTCACCAATTAAAATATATCATGTCAAACTATTTTATCACTCCATCTAAATGAACTAAATATTCTTAAATCTTTAATATGACAAGACTAACATCTTTTATATTTAACTTTCATGTGAACTCAATCAACTAAGTATATGTTTGACTTAACTTATTTTGAGTTTCATTAGCTCTTTTATAATGATGAAAAATTTAATAAGAAACTTTTAATCAAAAACTAATGAAACTAACTTCTAGCTTCTAGTTTCTCCTTTTTTTCTAATAGTTTTAACATCCATTTTACTTCCTTTTCGCACTTCCTTTTTTTCCACTAAAACATATATTTTTACACACTCTCTCGAACATCTCAAATAACTAAACAATTGTAAAAATAAGATCAAAAGAATAAGGAAATTAATAACTTACGAAGAACAAAATGATGATTATCTCGGATGTAGATTATTTTTTTAATTATCTCTTAATCTATGAAGAATTTCATAAAGCATAATATTAAAAAAGGGTTTCATAATTATAATGAAGAACACATGATTATTCTTAATGTCTTTAATCTAATGAATATTAGACAAATAATTAAACACAAACTTCAAATTCTCAAAAATCATCATCATCTTTGCAATGATGAAAATGAGATCACAAAGAATAACATGTACGATATAGTGAATTAAGAATGATTAGTGATGAAAATTAATGATAATTAGGAGAATTATCACACTTAATTCATTACATCGTACTTGTTTTTCATTGTGAGTATCATGTTCGTCATTATGGAAAAGATGATTTTATTGAGAGTATAATATTTTTAAGAAGTTTGAATTTGTGTTTAGATATTTATCCAATACTCATTAGATTAAACTTATAAACAACCATAACTTGGTCTTCATTATAATCGTGAGATTCTTCTTAGATTAGAAGATACTTCCTCCATTTTTTATTATAAAAAATAAGTGTTTCATTTTATAAGTCCTTGAAAAAATTTAGGGAACATTTATGATATTTTTTTCTATTTTACCCTTAAGTATTTAATATTTCTACATTTGTATATTAAATAGATAGTAGTGAAGTTTGACATTAAATAAGGAGAAATTTGGAGAGATAAAATTATCTTTTAGAGTATCAAAACAATATTCCTCTCATAGAACTGTGTCATTGCAACTAGGGGCTTATAATGTGAAACATATAGAGTAATTAGTAAAATTAATCTTTAAGTTAAATTTTAATAAAATTTAAACTGAAAAATATTTTACCAAACAACTTTCTTATTTTTAACTTTAACTTAAAAGTCACTTTTAAGAAAAAAAATGGGTCAAACAAAGTCTTAGTAAATGTTAGACTTAACCTATTTTAAACTATTCTCTTTTCAAACAGAAGCTAGAACAAACAACTTTTTAGAAAAGTATTTTATTAAAAAAAAGTTTATTTTTAAGGTTGAAAAATTTATTAAGAAGCTTTTAATGAAACTCTCTTACTATCAGTTACTAGTTTCTAGTTTTCAACTTCATCTTTTGTTTTTGTCTGGTAATTTTTTTAGCAATTTTGTTACCATCAACACCCCAATTGCCATCATTACCATTACATATCATAGTCGTTGTTGCCACGGTCGCTACCCTCATCACCCATTCCTCATTGCTTCCACGGTCATCATCATTGTCACTAACATCACTGTCACCTCTGTTGTCATCACCACTATCATTGTCATCATCTCCACCGTCTTACCCCCGCCATCACTGTTATTACCCCACCACCACCACCATCATCACCATTTTCATCTACACCATCACTATCATTATTGTCTCAACTGTCGTCACCCTGTCACTGTCTCTGTCGCTATTACTACCATTGGCAACAAGTTTTGTCATAAAATTATTAATAGAGTTTTTCTTGGATGTCCTCAGCAAATTAAGGGCTTCAATACCCTTAGCCATGTGTCATGTCATAGGTCAAAATCGTGTATGATTTAAGCAACTAGAATGGATGCCCTTAGCCACGTGTCATTCTACATGTCGAAACCATGTGTGATTTAAGGGCCTCAAAGTCTATGGTGCAAGAGTTACAATTTAAAGCAGGAGTCTATCAAATTAAAGTAACCAAAGTTTGTGTAGGACTCGTTCAAAATATTTCATGTCTGTCTCAGCCTTAAGTCTGTTTTAAGGACAACATTCAAAAGAAAATTCCTCAAGTATGTTTGTTCCAGACTTAGTCTTGTTGAGCCATGTTCTTTAAACGAATCACTCTCCAGACTCAACATCTCTCTCACAAGATCATCTATCCAAGCTCCAAGACTCATCAGACTCAGACCGTCTTGTTAAAGAATGGCTCTTTGATTCTAGATTAAAATATTCAAGGATAAATTGAAGTTGCCCTGGTCCTAAATTCCTTCAAGCCAAGTCTGCTCCTATTCAGAAATGCACAATGAGACAAACCTCTTAAGGAAACAAACATTCACATGGAAAAAAAACAAATGAAGCTATTCTGAACACTTTGAAAAGTTGACAATGATCAGTGCTTAAGTCATAAGTCTTCTGAAGGTCAAACATATTTTATGATATTCCAAGTTAGATGGAAGAGAACAAAAAGGCACCCTATTTTTATGCAATACTAGTTTGTCATCAAACCAGACATTGTCCTCTTCTTTCCTATCGTGCTTCTATGCTCAACGGCTACTCCTCTCCAACAGAACAATAACGGCTATATGCAGAAGTCTTTAAAAGGAAAAGACCTTAACTCTTGGATGCAGAACACAACACAATGAAGAAACCAAAAAACAGAGACTCCATCTTAAATTTACTATATCTACTCCTCGCAATCTTAGTCTTTGTTTTAAGTTCAACTTAGTGTGTACCTTTGCTTCATTTTAAAATCTTTATACATTGTATCTAAGTTACCAAAAACAACCTCTCCTTTATCTCTGTACAAGTATGGTTGTGTTAACCAGTTCCAGTTTCTTACAGGAAACAGTTTTGGCCTGAGGAGGCTTTTGAAAGAATACTTGGGTTTGAACTAAGAGTGGTTTGTGAAATAATACTAGGGTTAAGCCAAAGGTGGTCGGGGTCAAGAATAATTGTGACACAAATGTGCAATTTGTGTAAAAGGAGTTTTACATAGTGAAAATCCTTCAGATTGAAGGGACTGAACACAACTTCAAGCTTGGAAGCGAGCCAGTATAAAATGCGTTGTGTAATTCTCTCTTTCCCTTCTCTTGTTTAAAGTCTAAATTTGTGCCTGTTAAGTCTGTTGTCATATTTGTCTTAGATAACGTTTTTAATTTGTAAAAAGAGTAACAGACTTATTCAACCATTCTTCTAAGTCTATCTCTGAACTTTCACCCTCAATTTGTGAAGGCGTCCTAGAAAAACTCAATTTGCTGAGGGCATCCAAGCCCTCAATTTGTTGAGGCTCTTCTTCCATCTCCTATACGTTGGGGGATTAAACCTTGTTACACTTAAATTTTGGCATATAAATATTTTAACATGTTCACTATTTACGAGTGCTTGATTTGACTGGTTGCTAAGCGCAGTAAATTAAGGGCTCTAATGCCCCTGGCTCCTTAGCCACCTATCAATTGAATTTATGTCATATGTATTGGTCTCTAGTTACATGTCAACTTAATCTAAGTCACATATTTTTCCAAGTCATCATTTTTGTTTGGATTCTAAGATAGTATCTGAAGCGTTCGATTTGAGTAGGAGATTAAAAATGAGCCTCACTACTAGGTTACATTTAAGAGATGTAATATAACTATATATTGTTATATTATATTCGTAGAATGTATATTCATTAATAAAATTTATTTGCAAAATAAATATTCTCTCTTTTTTTTGTTCATTAATTTTAACTTTAATTTTAATTTTTTGTTCATAAATATTCTGTAGATAGATTTTATTAACAAATATACATTCTACAAATATAATATAACTATATATAATTCATCATATTTTTTAAATGTTTTAAGTAGCTTAGTGGTGAAACTCATCTTTTCTCTCTCGTGTGTTGCGAGATCAAGTCTTATTACATTTAAATTTTAACATATAAAATACTTTAATGTATTGACTATTTACAAGTAACCGATCTAGACACAAGATAACTTGTCATACGTGGCCATGAGTTTTCATTGTCTATTAACTCAATTGGCATTTTACTCAAGTCATACAACACTTTGCTTCCGGACAAAGACCTAACATTAACATTACAACATTGTTGGTATATATACATAAAAGAGTCAACAAGTTTTGCGTTGGTTGTTAATCCCTTAACACAACCTTCCTCGTTTATTCATTCTCGGGAACGTCTAAAACCATATATACGCGGAGTAACTTGTTAGGATTTTTCAATTAAATTTAATTTAAACATAGATAAACACTTAATAAACAATGAGAGAATAAAAATTTAATTTAACCTAAGAAATACATACATGATTACAAATGAAGTCATAACATCAACAACATTTTCTTTTCTACATATTTATAAAGGTTATCACGTTTGCTCCCTACAATTTTAATTGGAAATTCTGACTAGAACTTATTTCTTTAGTTGAAAAAGGCCCTTAACACTTGGATGAAAAGGGAAACTAATTTGACATGCACGCACACTATTTTCCTTAAAGTTCGTAAGTCATTCCCACTTTGACCATACGTTTGTGAGGAATATCAAATATTTTCTCACTCTGTCTTAAGTTTTTCTTCAAGAAATTATAAGCATAGTCTATCAAAATCCTCTTCCCAAAGTTAGCTCCTTTACTAGCAATCACCTCATTTTCACCAATCAAGTGAACAACCCCTGCTCTTGATGCTCTTTCAACTTCTTCAATCTCTTTCTCTATTGCCTCTTGTAGTTGCTCTCCATCATTAAGCTCTTGTACTCCATCAACATTAGAGTTTTCATCATTTTGGAGCACTCTTTCTGACAACAAAAACTCCTCAGCAATAAATTCCTTGAGTCTTTCAACCAACAACTTTTCAAAAGGTTCTTGCTCATTGCGCACATCAGTGTATCCATATCTAACAACACACCGAAACACATTGAGGTTCTTGGGTTGTACTCGGCGAAAAAGGAACCTTTCTTCCATTGGAACTTTGCTAACAGGCAAGGATTTAATGGAAACAAAGACAAGTACCGAGTGCAATGCAGGTACATTTGCAACATAATGCTTGAAAATGGGTGGAATACCTTGAACAAGCTCAGAGTAAATTATTGCTAGACCAGGTATTTGACAAATATTAGCGTTGGAAATAATTTCTTTGACCTTCTCTGGAGAAACCTTATGATCAAGCTCATAATAGTACTTCCTTCTATACACATCATTCCAAACATACATGATTATCATTAGCACTGCAGCAAATGCAAGAGGAAGATACCCTCCTTGGTCAAATTTGTATAGAACTGAGCTCAAATAAATAAGCTCCACAGAACCAATGATGAGTGTATAGCTAATAACCAGTAGTATATGAGTCTTCCATATCATGATCATGATTAACACAAGTAAAGCTGATGTAAGTGTCATCACAAACACCACTGCTATCCCTGCATTGTATAAATATATTCATTAAGAACTTTCATTGACCATAATAAGAATGGCTAGTATAAAATATCAGATAATAAAAAAAAATGAGTTGCCAACTTACCATAAGCATTGCCAATTTGTGTGGTGGTTTTGAACCCAACAGTGATGGCAATACAAGCAACCATGAGGATGTAATTAACTTCTGGGATGTAAACTTGTCCTTCATATTTGGCTGACGTGTGCACTATTCGCACACGAGGAAAACATCCCAATGCAAGGGATTGTTGAATTATAGAGAATGTGCCAGAGATCATGGCTTGAGAAGCTATGATTGCTGCTAAGACAGCTATCACAAACATTGGCCAATACAAAGGGTCTGCAACAAATGTACCCATTATTAATTAGTTGTTAAAATACATTATTTTTAAAATCTTAACTTCACAATATTGAATTGGTTTTAGGTTTGTGGTTTTTAATTTTAAGTGATCAAATAAAAGCATTTAACTTCTCTAAAGTGACCAGATGTACAAAGTGAAAATGAATTGATTTCGTTGATCATTAATTTGAAAATTTGAAATGAATTATGTGTAAAATATCTTATGCCTACGATATAATTCAAATGAATAATATATGGATTCTTACTTTTTCACTTTACATGCATCTTTACTTTAGAAGAGTCAAATCCTCAACAAATTTACCTGGTATGGACTTGTAAAATGTATCACCAACAAGATCACTGTGCTTGCGAAGAAAGGATGCTTGTCCTGTATAAGCCAATATGAGAGCAGGGTAAGTCACAGAACACATACTTATTTGTATGGACCGAACATTGAAATGTCCAACATCTGCAAATAGTGCTTCAGTTCCTGCAAAAATTAAAATTAAAATTAAAATTTCATATGATCGCATGAATATGAATGATTATTTGTATGCACAAAGTGAGAGCAAATATACACAAACCTGTTATGGCCAACACCACACCACCAAGAGAAATCCAAGCATCTTTCTTGTTCCTGCTGAAATAATCTACTATGTATTTTGGATTTATTGCTTTAATGACTGTTGCATCATGTTTGATGAAGTTGTACATGCCAATACCTCCAATAAAGGTAAACCATACGCAGATAATAGGAGCAAAAGTGTAGCCTACTTTATCTGTTCCAAACCTCTGAACCATGAAAAGGCCAACCAAAATTGCTACAGATATCAAAACAATTTGATCTGCAAATAAACAATGAAATTGCATCAATACCAAATTCCTATTAATTCTTAATCAATTAGCACAAGTATTTAGAATGTAACACACAATTGATGAAAATAAGATTCGAAGATAATTAATAATGTGATGAGAAAACTAAAATAATGCACAAAAAAATTGGTATTTACCATTAGTTATTTGGTCAGCGGCTTGCTTTATCCCTCCCACAGCAGATAGAACTGTGACAAAATTGAACATTATTTCATATATATTTGTCTCAAAATGAAAATAATATTTTTAAAAAAAAATGCATTGTTGTTTTCATAACATTTAATTTATATTTTCTTTCTAATAAAAGAAACAACATGCATATAGCATAAAGGAACAAGTAAAATTATTAGAGACTAACCAGAGATGCAAGGGGTGAGAACACCATCACCAATGACCATGGAAGTGCCAAGCATGGTAGCAAACAAGAGAAAGAGCTTCATAAAGTGACTATTCTCAAGAATAGACTTAAGCTTTGATGCTCTCTTCTCTCGGTTGTTTGGTGATTCTAACTTGTAATTAGATACATCTGCATCTTCAAGTTGTTGATTTGGTATAAGTCCTACTTTTGCATAACGACATATCAAAGAGTACAAAGCAAAAGTTCCCCCTGCAAAAATAATGTCCAAGGACTTTGATCATTGACTAAGTTTTAACTGTATTAAAAATTAAATTTTTAATGCTGATAATATCTTAAAATTAAACAATAATGCATGGTTGTGATACGCACCATTGCCATTGTCAGTGGCTCGTAAGACAACAAAGACATACTTAAGAAGGGGAATGAGAGTGAGGGTGTAAAAGATCAAAGAAAGAACCCCCAATATATCATCATTGTGCTTTATGCCATTTGAGAAGGTGCTTGAATACACATACAACGGCGAAGTTCCAATGTCCCCATACACTATTCCAATACTTTGAAATGCAAGTTGAAGTATCATTGTCATCGCTGGCCCCTTGTATCAACAAAACAAACCCACATAAGTCAATTAAAGCATGCCCCTTTTAGCTTGGACAATAAATTGTAGAGAAAAATCAAACAAACATGCATGAAAATAATAAAGGAACTAACTTTAAAGTCATTGATCATATTTAATATTAAAAAATAATAAACTCATTATAAAAATTAACTCATAAGTAAAGGATTGTCAAGTTTTACAATCTTGAATATAAGAGATTTATCTTAATATTTTAACACTTGGTTTATATGTTTTTCCAAAAAAAGTAAAAACCTAAAATAGGTGCAGCATGTTTTGGTTCAAAATTAGTACGTTAATGAATGGATAATAAAATGAAAGAGGACAAGTTAATTAATGTAAGACGTACTTTAGAGGCAGCAAAGTGGGAGGTGGGGAAGGTACGAGATTGGATTTCAAGAGAATCATTTCTTCGGAACTTTTGCAAGGAAAGCTTCTTTGCTTTGAGTTGGGGATGATCCGAAACTATCCCTTCATTCACGTCCACAACAACTTGTTCTTCAAAAGACATTTTGAAGATTGAGAGGTTTGGATAAAGGAAGCGTTGGTTTTGGGTTGTTTAAATAGAGAGAAATAGGTGGGAAAATTCAACTTCCCTCGCACTACCAGCATGTTGTAAGAAGGTGCAAATGTGTTGTGGGTCAAGTGTAGGGGCCACGTTTTCTAATGGCAACGTGAATTAAGAAAAAAGCTGACAATAATGATAAATCACGAGAAAACCAATAGTGATCATGGAGAAAGTAGCAATAGCGTTGCGATTTCTACAAGGAAATAACGCGAATGTGAACAAAGCCTCGTGATGAATGTGAATATCCACCAATTTGATGCGTTAGGCTTGGAAATTCATTTTTGTTCATCATTTAGAAGAATTTGACTTCTGATTCATTGACTATAGCTTAGCAAAATATCTCTTGCTTATCAGCCGAAATATTATACTACGTATGATCACAACATATATGAATCAAAGAGTTCGTGGGATGTTGAAAATTTGATGCCTATGTTTAGAGTCTTTAGACTATTCCATGCACATGCTCACACATCCTCGTTCACATGCGGTTTGAGATATGCATTGCATATATTTGCTGGTTTTTCAACTTTATAAAAAATAAGTATGCAATTTCTTTGCTTCTTTCTTTTTAGGTCCAGTAGATACTGATACAACATTTCCTATTCACAGATCTGCATCTACTTTTATACAATTACATACCAAATTATCTATTTTTGAAACAGGAATAAAAATGGTAGATCTTTTAACTCTTTATCGTCGTGGAGGAAAAATAAGACTTTTGGGTAAAACAGTATTCATTATGGAATTGATCAATAATATTGTCAAAGTTCATGGAGGTGTATCCGTGTTTGGCGGAGTAGGTGAACATACTCATAAAGTAAATGATAAAAATTTATTAGTATTTCAAAAGTTTTTTAGTCTTACATTGTTTAATTTTCATTTCCTCTAAGGTTTTATATATAGAAATGGAATTTATAGTGGTAAACAAGATAGAAAGAATATGTGTTTGTGTGCAGATGAGTTTAAGTTGAAATATTGGTTTGTGATTCTACACGCCTTAGTTATCTTTGTTCTCAACATGTTTAAATTATTAAAATGTTTTTCGTTTTAAATTTTAATTATAAAACTATCATCACCTTTTTTTATTTTTTAAAAAATATACTAAAAGAAGTTTTTACATTTGAAACCCCTCCTTAATATATATGATCATCTTATGCGATGGATGTAGTGTGGGAGTCGGCATCATAGAGTCGGAAACTAGTGGAAGTGGATAGTGACGTGATTATATTATATTTGCATTTTTCGTATAGAGTTCATTTCACTTCACATAATTGCCATCCATTTGAGACCAGCAATTTGCAAGACTTTTTGCCTCTTCTTTGGAATCTTCAGTGGTTACCTACGTCTCTTTTTCTTCTTAATATTTGGGTTCCAACTTAGTAAAACTACTATATAAATAATAACATCCTCAAACTATAATCCTAATACCTAAGCCTAACTATAATTGACTTCCTAAGTTAAGTAGCTTACTTAGTGAAACCAAGAATAAAATCACATCTCCAGTCAAATTTTTATTAAATTTAATTGAATTTATTTATCCATAATTACCATTTTACTATCGCGAGCGTTTGATATCAAAAGTTTGTTTTTTTAGAATAATGTTTTCTATATTTACCAAAAAAATTAAAAATATGTTTAAAATATTTTTAATATAACTAAAATTTTCTCACTCATTAAAAAAATTTAATCAGACTTAGTTGGATTGGATTAGATGGTCGGGTTATATATTAGAGCAGATTCGACCTTAAAAAATGGTTTTTTTAATGTGTGCTTTAAGTAAATGTTAAACAATAGAAAAGTTTGATTGGAATTGAATTCAATTAAAAACTGTATTATGCATAATTTTACAATAAATATTTTTATTTTTGTATAGTTTAAAATGTGGTCCGAAGAGGTATTAGAAAAATCGTTAAAAAATCACAGTAAGTTAATTTTTATATTATTATTGCCAATTTTTTTATTCGAGTAATGAAATGCAAATATTTTTAAAAGATTCCCTAACAAATTATTAGCAAATATTATTTAAAAGTAATATCTTATATTATTGTTTTAACTTGAAATTTTGTTGAGAATATATAAATAGTTTCATCTAAATTAATTTTTAATTTAAACACTTTCGTTGTGTGTATATATAGTTATACCGACAAGTTTAGCTTCTTTTAGCAAATTAAGGTAGTTAAATATATACATTATATATATATAGGTAATGTATTTGCATATGGAAAAGCATTAAGTAATAAATTATATACAGGTACTTATTATTTAAAGGCGTGTCATGCTAATTATTAAGATTAATAAAATAATAATTTAAGAAATAAAATTTTACAAAAAAAAAATATACTGCAATAATAGTCAGCTGAAATGATTGGCAGTAGAAGTAAACATGTGTTACAATACAATGTTTCACTGGACAGAATTTCAAAAAGAATAAGAAAGGAAAAAATTTAGAAAAATAATATGGAATACATTATATCTTAAAAAGATATGATTATGAGTAATTGATAAATGTCTATTGTAATGAAATTTTGATGATGAATATGGACACTTATCACATAATTACATTCATTTATATATTAATCGTGTTGTAGTTATGTAAATTTTGTATCTAAATAATGTTCTTTAAGTTTTGTTAAATCTGAAGGCAATTAATCCTATTTTTTATACAATATAGTCGATCAAGGATGACATGACAAAAAGAATGAGAAGAAGCTGAAAAGAATCAAGAGGAAAACACTTTGGATGAGCAAATCATCGTTGAAGAAGGCTTTTACTTAAGCGGGGCTTTCTCTCGCTTAAGTGAGAGTTGAACAATGGAAGAAGTCCATACTGCAGTATCCTCGCTTGAGAGAGTATATTTTCACTCAAGCGAAAATAAGTCAGAGAGGAAATGTCTTCATTTTAATAAGTCTCACTTGAGTGAGACCATACAAACTCAAGAAAAAGACCTTTCTTCAGAATGAAGTAATGTCTCGCTTAAGCAAGAGTCAGGCTTGCTCAAGCGAGACTCCCCTAGTATAAAAATAAAAAACTAGATTTTGAAAAAAGGAAGGACTTCTAGAGAGAGAAACCAAGACCCATCATGTGTGAAGCAAAAGGGAAAGAAGAGGAAGCATGTTTGTTTATCTTTTCTTCATTTCTATTGAATGTATGGCTACTATAAATGGGTAAAACTCTTTTTGGGATTAAATGTATTCTATTCGAACCCGAAAGTGCTTTGGTAATATTTTCATATTTGGTAAGTTTGTTTGTATTGAACTTTGATACTCCATTATGTTCTTAATGTTGGAATCTATCTCATCAATAGGTTCTTGAACATGTTTTCTGGGGTTATTGGGAAATAGTTTTGGAAAACTGATCTAGATAAAATACTTGATATGTTGAGATAATAGAAATAGATTCCAATGTATCAAATGCGTTATAACATTTGAATGTAATGTTGAAAGGTTTCTTAAAGAATTTAGGAATCAATATTTACGAAATCTTCTTATGGATTTTATATTCGAGGGATTGATATAAATGAATAGCGTATGTTGCATCGGGTTCAATAGTTTCGATTGTCATATAGGGTGATAAATATAGAAGGGGGAGATTCATGAAATTCAATCCTAGTTCTCTCTATTGATTTTCCTCGTTACGCATAACTCATGGAATTAATTGCTTTCGTTGTATAGAAGCTTAACCAATTACAACTATTAGTTTCTATTAACAGCAACCCTCGATGGAACAACACTTCAACTTAAATTTCTTATGCTACACTTGATTGTGGTACACTTGTTACGGTCTCAACAGTTATGAGTTAAAATATTTAACATGAGAAAATATACTAACTTTGTTACGAGACCTATTTTAAAATTTGTATTTATTTAGTAATTATGAAAATAAAATTGTGAAAACAAAAATAATTTAATGATTGATATTTATTCTACATATCATTTATGAAATAAACTTTTCATTTACTTAACAATTTCTTTTTTTTTTGCCAACAACTAACCAAATAAACATAAAATAGTGCGAGTAAACAAATTTCAAAGATATCTTCAAATATTAAATAGAGAAGTGGTATGTGGCAACTTGGCTATCACTAAGTACATATATTAGGATTGTTGAGGTCATTCTAAATCCATAAAGGGATAAGTTATTATAATGGATATTTTGAGAGGTGAAATTAGGATCTAATAAATGACGTTGAATATTTTTACTAGAAAATCTGATATCAAATATTAAATAAACAAAGGTTGTTATAAAAATTAAAACATCAATAAAATAAAAATAAGATAGACGATAAAATAAAATATAAAAAATAGATTAATTTAAATAATTAAATCATTTCATGAGATTTTGTTCTAAATAAATATATTTTCATGATGAGAAGGGAAATAAGAACTATTAGCCCCATTGAATTTGTAGATAAGTAATTGTCTTTACTAATGAGTTTCGCATCCCTTTATATTACTAAATCCATCCATAATTATATCTAAATAAATCTTCTTGATAATTTTTCTCTCAATGAAATTAATTACTAAATTGTGACACTTTCAAAAACTTAAAGAAATAAATTGAATCAAACCAAAGTTAGGCTAACTTGAAAGGTAATTAAAAGTTAGAAAAACATATCTGTATCCTCCCCCCACCCCAAAAAAATATTTTTAAAATAAAAATCAATATATAATTGTTTTTGCAAGATGGAAATGTTGAACCTGGTCCCATGTCTACATTAAAAAAAAATCATTATAAGGTTGATTGATGTAAGATATTTATTATTAAAATCCCGGTGCATATCCTCTTTTATTACTATTTTAAAGGATATTGTATCCCAACACGTTTAAAATAATGTTAATTTCTCTTTTTCAGAATTATTAGAGCAGATATAGTCATATATAAATCATAAATCATAAGATATAAATTTTTTTATATAACTTTATTTTATCAAACGAAACTTAAATAACTCACTTTTACTGTTGTTGTTCATACAAATAACCTTTTAGCTAACTTAAACTCTACTTAGGATAACTTTATAATTTCCATGACGTATAATGATAACTGGAAAAAAAACCTTTTTAAAATGTTACGCCTAAATATATTTTTAACCGTAGTCTCCACACGAAATTTTCTTAGTATTATATTTCAATAACTTTTTTTAAGCATAAAGATATCTTTCATTAATTTTTAAGGTTAGATTTTATAAAAAGAATCCCTTTGTGAAATTAAGATTATCTCCTTAAAAAGATTTTTTTTCTAAAGAACCTTTCAAGATTTTAAATTTCTGTAGAAGACCTCACCATCAAACTTTAAATATTGAGGTGCTCAATTATTAGCCACTGCATTCTTGATGTACAATTTTTAAAAAAAAATATTAATTGTTTGCAGTTATTTTGTTTAATCACAAAAAAATCACACTATTAAAAGTTCATTGTCAATAATTTCTTTATTTAACCGTAAACAAAAAACAAATAAAAGATCTCAACCGCTATACAACTTTCATGTTCTTATCTACTTACATCCCAAAAAAAAACCACCACCAGAACATTGAACCACGCCACTCATCCATCATCTTCAACCCCAACACAATCAACACTTATCAACAAACCAAACAACCACCCCTAACAACACCTATCAATCATTTTCAACCAAAACTATAATCTTCAACCTCCATTAAGTAAGACTAAACACTAAGTAACCACCATCAATTGATCTGCTCACACGACCCCAACCTCCATAAAACCCCAACCAATCATAAACCATAACACCACCAAAACTTCCTCCAACCACAACACCCAACCATTATCTTCAACCTCAAACCTTAACTAAACAAATCCACCCTCACAATCAAACAAAACCATCATCTAGAACCCCCATCAAGTAAAACTCATAGGTTCCTCCAAATCAAATCCACATAATTAAGCACCACAACAATATCCAAACTGAACCCTAAATTGACACCACCTCCAACCCACACCAACTATCAAATAACCCAACCACATCTAACAAAACACAACCAAGCTTCGCCCTCACGACTATACCTTTTTTTTGTCGTTGACAACCTCCCAATCCCACGACTCCAACTAGATTTGTCTCTGTTCATCCCGACCAAACCCTACCTAGATTCGTCCCTGTTTCATATTCATGGTCGCAGACTCACAATCATCATATCGCAAGTTCCAACAGTCACGACTGGGGCATGGTTGTGAAGATCAAGGGCGTTAATTGGGGTTTTGTTTGGTGAAAAGGATAATGAGTTGGGGGTTTATGGTTTACGAGGTTTGATCTAATAGTTTATGGGTTTATGGTTGCTGATTTGGGGGCAGGGGATGATGATGATTTTAGGATGTTAAAAAGGTAAGTGATGTGTGGTCGATAGGAGGAGAAAGGATGTGAGACGAGGAAAAGGAAAAAGAAAGAGAAGAGTGGGGAGAGGTGAGACAAAGGAAGAAGAAGAAAATAAGTGATGGTGAGGAATAAAGAAGAAGAATGTAGGGGTTACATGACATTTAATTTTCATTTAAATTTAGTAAATACACATGTTAATGTTAAGATGACTAATAATTGACAACCTCGATATTTAATTGACAGAATTTGATGGTAAGAACTTTTTACAAACATTTAAAATATTTTGAGAACCTTTAAAAAAAAAAGAAACTTTCTAGAGAATGAGTGTAACACCCTTATTTTTATTTTTATATTAAACTTTTGAAGAAATTAAATTATGGTTCTTTAGAACTTTTTAATCTACGTATTATTTATGATTTTTTGGAATTTTTTGAAAATTTTGAATTATTTTAATAAAATAATATATTTTAAATAATTTTAAATTCATATAAAGTGACTTAAAATTAAAAATATTTATAAGAAAGTGAATTTAAATTATAAGAAAATTTTTTAAAATCCATTTCAAGTAGACTTATCTAAAAATTATCGGTTTGAAAAAAATCTTGATTGTTTCCAATCGTTAAAAAATTGGAAACGTATCAATAAATTTTTATTAACAGAAAATTTTAGATTTTTAAAAATTTAAACTTTATATTACTTATTATAAAATTAGTGAGGACGGATATAATATCGTTAAATTTCAAAAAGGGCTCATTTTGAATATTTAAAATATACTGAGTGAAAGGTTACTATTTGGCTTAATAATTCAGCCGATATTTACTATGCAAAACACTGTGCATGTACGAAATTTTCAAAATATGCACAGTAACTTGGATTTAAATTTCAAAAAATGCACAGTACTTTTATATTAAAATAATAGAATGCATAGTAATTTTCCTTCCTATAAATACCGAAGGAATTCTTCTTTAGAATTCATAATTTCAGATTAAGTTTTCTTAATATAGTAATGCTAGTGAGATAGTGGCGAAAGTAAGAGAGAGAAATAAATTTTTTTGGAAGAAGGTTCTGCTAAAATTCTAAGGTAAGAATACGTCTCTCTTATATTTTTTAGAGTTATTTTCATATCGTTTTTAGAAATCTATTATTATACTGAAAATAATATTATTTTAAGTTACTATTCTGAATAGTAAAATACTATTTCAATAGTAAATTACTATTTACTGTTATTATTTACCTTTACTATTCACGTTTTACTATTTACCGTTACTATTCATGATTTACTATTTACTGTTACTATTCACAATTTACTATTTACTGTTACTATTTATGATTTACTATTTACCGTTACTATTCATGTTTTACTATTCACTATTCAAAATTTACCATTTTTGCTTTGAGTAGTAATCTTAATTTTCATCTTATACTTATACAGAAATAAGATTGGTATTAATATTTATAGAAATCGGAGGCGCAAAACAAACTCTCTTTTGGGTAACAATTCAAGGTAAGGGGGAGTGAGATAAGAATATAATATGAAAAGACATAAAAATAATGGGAGGAGTCCCCTACTCTTTTTAAATTTAATAATATTATTATTTTAAAATATTAACTCTTTAACTTAAAATTTATAATAAATTTTAAATTAAATATCTGATGTAACTAACTCTAACATACCTATGCAAGGATCTGTACTTTTATAACCTATATGAACTGGACTATACCTATGCAAGGACTTGGACCACTATGACCCATATGGACTGAACTATACCTATGCAAGGACTGAACTATATGGACTTACATAGACCTATGCAAGGAATTGACCAAAAGGACTCAAATTGACTATATTAATAACCATTAGACTTTGAATTATAATATTTATAAATGATGCTTTATTGACTTGATTTTGATTGATTATTTTTGTGATTGTTAATTATTTATGATTGTTAATTGTTATGGATGATCTTGTGATGTGGAGTTTGAGCATATAGCAAGCATGACGGAAAGCTAAAACTCAGTAAGAATTTTCTTACCTTACTCCTTAAATTCTAAGAAAAAGTATTATTTTATTTTTTTAGTCTTTTATTTCTTCTTAGAAATTATTTTCATTGATTTTACTTTTAATCTTTAAAAATCTAGTATTTATTTCAAAAGAAGTCATTTTATGAAAATTAATTAATTCTTGAATTAAAAGAAAATTTTTATAATTTTAAGTATTTTTTTAAATTAAGAATTATTATCTTTAAGTAAAATAAAATTTTCAAAAGTAAATTATTTTATTCTAACCTAATAACTAAAGATATTTGGAAATAATTGAGATTTCTAAATTCGATATTGTTAAGATTCAATTTGAAAAAAAAATATGTGTAAAGTTTTCTATGATAAGTTTTGAGATATTTAAGGCTTGGAAACTCAATTTTGGTGAGAATTGAAAACTGTACCAAATTTATTTCTGTGGGATAGAAATTTAGAGAATTGAGAAAATGTACAGTTTATTGAAATAATGTTATAAACCTTTAATGTATTTAATAATTGAGTTTCTAAAAGTCTTAACCAACTAAATACGCGAATAGTTCATGCATCATGAATCATTAAAGTGAAATTAAATGATATTGTCTGGGGACGGATTATAGAAACCGATGATACATTAGAGGAGACTTAATTACGAGCCTTGGGATGAGAGGGTGTGAAAGGGTGCTTCGGGGGACCTAAGGTAGCTCCCTAGTGTCGGATACTTTCACAATAAAAACTTTCTCAATCTGACTAGTCTCTAAGTGTTTCCATGTCAGTTGAGCTGTTCATATTATTATTATCCGGACTTATGGAACAGTGTAAACTCCTGGTTGGCCCAATGCAAATTAAAATTTAAGGGCCCACATATATAGGTAAGTTATGATAAAGATATTGCATAACATTCATGCATTCATAATTGTTTGTGTATGTGATTGTGATTGTGATTGATATTATTATATATTAGTTTGTGAAAACCCTTTGTTGCTTATGTCTTATTCGAGAATATTATATTCTGTTTCTCACTCCTTTCTCCATGTTTTTGTTTCATATATTTTAAATTGATGGTTCAGAGGGAAGGATCGAAGAATCTCGGCAGTGAATATAGCACGTTCTAGAAAGGGAGCTTGGTATGAATACTGTGGTACAATAAATAAATAAAGTTATTAAGTAACTGCTTCTGGGTCATGGAGTTTTCTCTATTTCTTATAAAGTTTAATATTTATTTTCTTCGGATGAATGTAAAATTACTTTATAAAGTTTTAATAATATTTATGAGGTATTTCAGAAATGATGTATTTAATTTATTCCGATAGTTTCCTTTTAACAATCATTTCTTTAGTAAAAAAAAATATACGAATTTTTTTAGTATTATTAAGGTGTAACAGAGGGTGTTACAATGAGTCTAGTTTCGTATAACTCTAGAGATTTATTTACGTAATTCAACTTATTTTTAACATGAAAAAATAGGTAATAGGTAATAATTATTTTCTTTATATTGAGAAAGAAAAAAGTGAGTTCTCTTGATAAGATACCTTTGTTAGTTGTTACGGCGAGTCAAGGAAACTAGTTGTAAACTTTGACTTTAACTCGAAGACTATAGTGTGTGGTGCATATTGTTAATGTCAGAATGAGGATAAAGAGAGTGAACTGGTGCCATCTTGAATCTTGATTTCTAGTTTTTTATATTGTTCTTTCGTTTGTTATTAGTTGCATTTCTGAATATGAATGAGATCTTATATTACAGTAGTTGTTTTCCTTCCAACACCATGTTGTTTGGTTGTAAACTTGGGATGGGAATGAGACTCTTTTGTGCTCGTTTAATATATAATTATTAAAATTGAATCTATCAATTAAATAATTTAATAATTAATATTGATACTATATTATTTTAAGAGAAAGTTTTAACTCCCTTTGATAATGGATAAAAATTCTATTTCTAGTCAATTTCAAATGGGAATCAAAGAGACCGTCGTAAAGCATCTCCCATGCCCATCCTTCAAAGTTCAAAGCCCTTGCCATTGCCATGTTCAATGTTGAAACTAAGACAATTAGTCTTCACCCAACACAACAAATCTTTTATAAGTGTCGCGGATAAATTTATTACAAATATTCTTTTTTATCCTTAAAAGAAGGTAAAAACCAGGATTCAAATCCTGCTCCCATGTACCAACTATGCCTCTTGGTCTGTTTGATTCCCAAATTTATACATGAGTAGGTTAAAAGTAATTCTTTTTTCCTAATCTTGAATGTTATGAATAACCAATACTAATAATACAATTTTTTTTTCACAATTAGTACCAAATAATATATAAATCATTCATGATACCAACTTTACAAAATTACTTCTTTTGGTTCTTTTCATAATATCTCATTATATCATTTTACACATTAAGAAATATATCTATTCTTGATAAATACATTAAATGTATCAATTATTATTATCATACTTTAACATTACCCTCCATATTAATAAAAAAAACAAAATGTATAGAATAAGAGTATATGTTGTAAGAAAAGTAATAAATACATATTTTAACTTACGAAAATCTTGTAAAAAAGACTAAGAAAAACTCAAAAATATAGTCTTATAAAAAGACTAAAGAGGGTATTTAATAATCTTTTCATGAAATTAATCAAAATAAGATAAACATTTTAAAAAAAAACCCAATATTTTTTCAGTATTGTTTTGAGGATTTAATTTTGAATTTTGACGAAATTCAGTAAAGGCATATGATTCATGTAGCGGCTTATTTGATTCGCATTTAGGTTGTTCAATTGAAATTTTCTATAAACAAATATTTTTATCCGTTGATTTAACAAGGTTAGAAATTACCTCAAACGGTAAACATAACATTAACCATTAAATGTTATAGTTTATCAAACTCAATCTATATAACCAAGTTATAAGACATGCACTTTATCGGAGAAAGATTGAAATTCAATTTGCCAATTATCAGAAAAAAATGTTGAACACTACATAGCATTCGTACTTAAAAATAAAAAAATACCGCCATCGGAAATGACAACTCTGTTGTTTCTGGATTTCAAGGGGCTTCTATGCCAATTGCCATTTGCACATCATCACCAGAACATGAATACAAAGTTTAACATATGTCTGAGTGGACCATTGCATGTACAAAAATTGCACCACGCTTGACAAAAATCTGGTGCATAACTGCATATATATATATATATATATATATATATATATATATATATATATATATATATATATATATATATATACACACCCAAAAAAAGACATTTTACAAAATTGGTCTTCATATAATCAAGACCGAACTTACATGTGATGATCCGACTGAATAACAAATAAATCGTGGTTTCTCAATTTCCAGCTGTTCTCTGAAATCTTGTAAAAATTGGGTTCTCTATTAACTCTCTGGCAGAAGGTCGGTTAGCCGGATCCAAATCCATCATGGCCTAAACGAATCATCAAAAAGATCATAAGCACATTAGCCCCATAAAAAATAGAAAACAAATTAACATCATGCAAAGTTTACACTCTTTAAACAATGTAAGCAATGTTATTCAGGAGAATAAAATTTGTAACGATTATGATTACCAAATGAATGAATTAAGAATACATGGATGGGTAAATGGTAATGACAATTCTTAAACCAGAACATTGTAGAGTACCTTGAGCAAGTTTTGAAGTTGCAATGAAAACAGACATCCTGCTTCTGGCAAAGGCAATCTGCTAATCAGTTCATAAATAGAAGCTCCCAAGGAGAAGATATCAACCTTGTCAAGGTGATCATAATTCTCATTTAGGATTTCTTGGGGCATATAACGTGCATCTCCCTCCTCAATTGGCAGGCTGTTGTCAACAAGAGTTGCACATCCAAAATCACCAAGCTTATAAACACCATTTTTAACATAAATATTATCAGGTTTAACATCTAGATGAGCTATTCCCTTCTCGTGTATAAATCGCAGTGCATTGGCAACCTGACCAAATTTAATGTCAAATCAAATCACAATGAGAACAAAAACAATGATATTAGGCTGACATAACACCTAGTTGACGAGGTCAATTTTAAAATGTTAACGTAATATTCACCTGAAATAAAGCTTGTAATACTTGTTCTTCTGTGACTAATGCAGAGCATTTTTTTAAGGATAAGCTGTGATCACATAGCTCCATCTGAATGTACAACTGTTCATTTTCAAACCAAGAAGAATAGTACCCCACAATGTTCTCATGATGACCTAAAGAGGCAGAACAATTAATGAAATTAAGGAAAACAAATTTGATATGAAGCCATTGTGAAGAATAAAATAAAACGTGGAAATATAAAATAAAAAACCTAAGGCTGCTAAAGCTTGAACTTCCATCAAAGCTTTTGTCCTGCAATGTCAAAAGATCCAAGTAAGTATCTAAATACATAGAAAGAAACATCCATAGGCATGAAGATAATACCTTTCTGTTTCTTGACGTAACTGTCTGGTGCTGTGTTTCACGGCATAGAAACAACCATCTATTCGTTTAAATACTTTGAAAACATTACTAAAGTTTCCTCTCCCAATTTGCTGACAAGAAAATGGAAAAGAAAAATACACATCAAACTCTGAAACCAAATGGTTGAATGGCAACAACGTAATACCAATTCTAAGCAATCATGGCAGTCAAACATCTCCCTTTTGAAACATAATACCTCAATTTCATGAAAGTCAGTACGATAGCGTGAAAGACCATCACCACCACCAGTAACTGCAGTGAAGAGGCCTATAATTCCACCATTACATAATTTAGAAATTTTCAATAAGTAAAAAATAACTAATGAGAATCATAAATTATTTCCATAAGTTCCTTATAAGTTATTCCAAACACACTCAATACTATATACTAGGTGGCAATAACTTATCCATAAATATTGTAAAGGACTAGCTTGAAGGAACTAACTTAAACTTTACCTGCACATTTTAATCTTTGGTTTCCAAATGGATCAATATCCTTTACCGAGGCATCTTTCACATAGGGGTTCCTAATGCAAGGAGGAGGCATAACCCTGCAACGCAATGCAACTGCAGAATTTGACACATAACTCTGAGCCTTTGGTCTACCGACTGCTTCTGTTTCCTCAACATCTACTTCCTCCGGAACAGAGTCCTTTCCAAGTTCCACAACTCCTTGATGGTCCCCAGAAAGAGTAGGGCTGAGAGGGTTTAATGACATAGCATCTAAGACAAGTATGCACATTGATTAAATAATATACACTATTAAATCACATTGTGAAAGAAACAAAAAACCCATTGCACTATTCGTGTATAAGTGTCTGTTTAGTTCTTAATTGTATTGACTGGAAACAAGTTTAAGTTTTTAACGTTTGTTTGGTAAATCTGAAATAGAGTTTGACTAATAACTTCAACCAATGGTCAGTGCTGTTGATCCTACCTACTATTTGAGACACTTACTAACCCGGTAGATCAACAGGTCAAAAACTTACTTTTAAACAAATTTTAATTAAACAACCCAACTAAAAAACAAATAGACAACGCTTGATTAGCATTTGCAAAAATGAAGTTGAGGAAACAGCACCATCCAAAGAATAATACTCCAACCAATACCCATTGATCATACATGTTGCAACGAAAACCAACAAGTTAGAAAGTAGTTTTTGACTATCCTTAGTTGAGAAAACTCAACTGAGAACCAAACGATAGATTGGTCAAATAGAGTTGAAAGGTGTATCAAAAGATATGTAAAATTAACACTGGATAGGGTCGTTGGCCAAATTTGGTTTCTTTAACTTGGTTACCAGACAAAAATCTAATTCAACAAAAAGAACAATCAGTATTAGTTCAATCGTTACCCAGTCGGCATCTCTTGCTTTTTGTAGTGTTCAATTTCTCAGGTGATTTAGGGCAAGGAGTATTTTCCTGCAAAAGATTTAAAAAAAAAAACTAAATTTATATTTTTCAAAACAGAGCAAAACATGCAGGGGGGTTATGCATTATATATGCATCACCTTATCGAAATCCAAAGTCTTGAGAATATTCTGATTATCAGGGGTTATGTAATCTGGCGTGCTGCCAACAACAACAACGGAAAAAGTGAATGAAAAAGAAAAGGGGGGCAAATCGCGAGTCTTCGAAACGACAAGGAGAATAGTGAGTTTTACCAGAAGAAGTCCTGGCTGAGAATGAAGTCTCTGTCGTCGGCAACGGCGGCGGCGGCGTCGTCGGTGATGGTGGGATTGGAAGAGGATCCGTGAGCTTCAGCATTCTGGAAGCGAGCAGAAGAAGGTTGGCGAAGGGGAAAGAAAGAGACTTGACCAAGCTGAAGCTGCAAGTGCCTGGTGGTGTTGTTGTTACCCAAAGTGCCCTTCATGTTCCTCTTCTCCTTCTTTCCAATCCCGCGACTTTTCGTCTTCATCTTCTTCACCAATACCATAACAATCACAGTGAACGATGATGTTATTCTTTAGTATAAGTGTTGAAGACTTTAAACTAAAAAAACAATTATATATATATATATATATATATATATATATATATGAAGAAACAATTAAACAAATATTACTACTGAAAATAAATAAATAATTCAGGGAAATCAGAATAATTGAAAATCGCGCGGGTTTTTTCAATTTCATTTGGGGTACAGTGTGGGAATGTGTATAGTGGAGATTTCTGTCGTTTCAATCTTGACCGTTGATTGAGGAAGTATGATTTGTTGAACGGTTGGGTTCCGCTTTTGATGAGGGAGTAAGTTTAGAAGGCATGTACTGTTGTGTTGCGAATATCGGAAGCATATTTCGGTTTTGGTTATTTTATTAGAGAAAAATAAGATTGAGATTGAAATGGGATGAGATATGCGAAACGTGCTGTGTGCAGTGCGCATATTCGTATAACTTTTTTGATAGCATCAATTAATTTAGAAAATATAACATTTTATTTCAAAAAATATATTTGACAACAAGATATTTACATTTCTAAAATAAAGCTTGATTAAATACACATTAAATATCTAGTGAATCGTCGTGTTCATTTAACACCTAAGTAACTTACCATTTATAAGACATGTAATCAAGTTTCAATAATAAGTACAAAAATTGTTATTATGAATTCAATTTCATTAGGCTTTATTTGATTTATGCATGAAACTTGAATTCTTATAAAATTAAAATTTGTTTGTAATTGTAATTTTTATTTTGGATCGTATGAAAATAATACATTTAATTAACTTAAGATACTTAAAGATAAATTAGATTGTTGAAAAAAACAATCCATAATCACAATGTCAATAATAAGGATAATGATTACATCAATGATAACAATGTCAATTGGTGATAAAGATTATAACAAGATCCTGGTAATGATAATATGTATAGGGATAAATGTAGTTTTGATAATAACAATTGTATTGGATGATAGAATGACAACATTAATGACAATGACAACACTTAACAAATTATGACAATGGTAACAATGATTGCTAGAGTAATGGTAAAAGTTGTAAAAATGTAAACAAAACAATAGTTTTACAAAGTAACGGGGGTTAAGAAATAATTTCATAACTTAACAAAACAATACTTTTGCATAGTAATGTGAGGCAAAGAAATAATTTTAAAGTTTATAATTCAAGAACTAAAAATGGATAATTTTAGTCATATTATAATTATATGAAATATATTACACCTTGGAATGGTGATTTCAATTCCCAAAAGATTTACAAATGTCATAACTATATTTTTAAAGTCCAATTCTAATTTTACTTCTTGATGTAGCACTCAATTTCAACCCAATTAATATTCACTAGGTTGAGTAGAATTGTTAAAATAGGCTACCCAATTTAGCCTGTGGCAGGTGTAGGTATTTTCGAGTCGGGTTATAAGGTTCGTTTTAAATTCAAGTTTCACTTTTAAGGTCTGACCTGACAAACTTGGTCACACGCTTGGATGAGCTTTTGCTTTTTTCGTAAAAATTAAAAAATCCAGTATTTTTTAGGTTCTTTGGTAAAAATTAAAAAAAATACAACTACTAAAAATATACTATTTTTTTTGTATAATCTAATCAACTACAAGATCTAATTCAAGTAAAAAGATAAATGTAATAACTAGTTTTTTCATATTAGTAAAAAAATAAAATAAAAAATATTGTAGGCTACCTACGACCAACCTAACAAAACTTTGATCAGATACAATCTTTTATGAGTCGAGCTTAAAACAACCCGATTTTAATTTAGGTTCCTTTTTTAATGTCCAAGTCTGCCCATTTTACAAGACAACTTTGACCCGTTTTGACAATTCTAAGGTCGAGTTTACATATTTGTTTCATAAACTAAACCCAAACCAAACTGATAAATAAATAAGTTAGATTATTTGGTTATCGAAAATAAGTAAATATTTTAAAAGATTGAAAACAAGTAAATAAATAAATTAGGTTTTTGACTTCTGGCATAAACATGGTTCTCTTCGACCATTTTAAATTAAGGAAAATGTCAACTAGTGTTTTAAGAGCACTAGTTAAATAATTAAAAACAAAACTTTTTATTTAAAAACATTATTAAAATGAACTTTTCTTGATTTCTAAGCATCGGGTAATGGCTAACAAGACCCTTATGGCCTATTTGATGTATGAAATTGAAATTTGAAGTTACTAGTTTGACTCCAATTCTTATTGGAATTCATATGGAACTACCAATCCTATGATTGGATCATATAAAATTGAAATATGAAATTATAATTCTAAGTCTAAAAATGAGTTTGGGGGAGGGGTAGGTATAGTGATGGGAATGGCGAGGTTGACGGTGATTATGCTAGCAACAATGTGTTAGTAGTGATGGTAGCAATGATGGTAGGGCAGAGACCTTAATGGTTTTGGTAGCGACAACAATAACAATAGTGTCAACAATGGTGGTGATGATGGTTGTATTGGTAATGGCAAAGTTGACGTATGTTGTGGTGAGAATCACCATGGCAAGGGCGAGAAAGAGGGAATGATGATGCTACAACGGCAACAATAGTAATGACGATTGGAGTGGTAATGACCTTGATGGTGGTGCGAATGATAATAATGACGACAATGACAATTAAGGCAATGACAATGGTGGTAGAGGTAAAAACTTACACCCTTCTACATATACCTTCCATTTAAAAAAAAAATCTTAGGTTATGTAACATATACAACAAACAAATAATAAGTCACAGTGTCACAAGCTTTCTCAAAATCTAGTTTAAGCACTACACAAGGCCTCCTATTTCTTTCATCCTTATCAAGAACCCTATTTGCAATGGATACCCCATTAAACATGCTCACATTACCTAAAACTATGGATTGATTCTTAGAAATAACACCACTTAAGACCTTTTTAATTCAAAGACTTTAGAAATTATCTTTATATAAATTACCCACTAAGGATATAGGACAATATTCCCTGAGACTTTGGGGATTGTTTTTTTTAGGATAAAGGGGAAATAACATGTTGCATCCCTTAGGCAATCACTCATTCAAGTGGAAATATATCAACATTTCACAAGTATCAGTTTTTAAGTAAACCCAATATTTTCTTAAAAAGTTGAAATTAAAATCTTAGGTTTGTTGAGACTTGTGATCACAATCCCATATTACCCATTTCAGTTTCCAACTATGGCAAAGAGTGACAGATTGATAAACAATCGCCTTTATTCATGGTTTTGATAACGAAAATGTCAACTCCAAAGACACATGCATCATCAATCAGGTATCCATTTGAAGGCTCGTTGAATGTGTTGATGCTAATGAATTTTGGGATACCTCACTCAGTTTTCAGGACATGGATATGCCTTACATTTGCATCTGCATGAATTTTCAATTTTGTTAGCGTGTCATTAAACAAGTTGTAACATACTCATCGTCAATTAAATTATATGTAAAAAAATTTACAATGGCATTGACCTCCCAATCCACAGGTAAGGAACTTAAGTCCATGAGCATCAAAACAGAAACATGATTCTGCGCCCTCCCTTTGTGTGTCCACTTGGGTAAATAGACATTCTTATATGCACAAGCTTATGGAGAGTATATTCGTTACTGTCTATTTTCAATGCATTAACGGTGTTATTAAATCAAAATATTATAATGTTTCTCTTCAATCAAAAATGGAGAGAGTGTTAAGTCCTGAAAAAACATATAGGATTATTAGGACCCTTAATTATTTTTACTATGATAAAAATATACATTATTTAATTACTAATGTTTTAAGATTGTCCAAGATTTATTAGTTGATAAATATGAGTCATAAGACAAAATACAAGACTCTTGAATAAGTTGTCTAAATGTTTAAATACCTAACCTTCCAAGCAGTTATCCAAAGATTTATAAAGACTCAGATTAGCTATGCTATACTTAACTAAGACAGGTGTATGATATACTTGATAAATTGTTTTGTTTTTCAACTAAATCTTTAAGGAAGCTCATATAAGTGTTTCAAGAGTTGTCTTTGCGAAAAAATTTACCAAAGTTTTTTATCACATTATTCAACCTCTTTCTAGTATTAATTTGTGTTATCTTCACTCATACCTGTAAATAAGATAAACAGATTTAACTTCATTCTTCAACTTTCAACGAAAATTAGGTGGTGGCGGGAAGCAAGATGAATGGTGATCTGGAATGACGATAGGTTATGATGAGAAAGAAAGGGAAGGAGATGCAAATGGGAAAAGGGGAGGAAGGGTAGAGGAAAAGAGATGAGTTTGAGTGAAGGATAAATCAGCATTATTGATTTTAAGGTTCCTCATCCAACGATGATATGTTTGCCACAGGTTAGGGTATTTAATGGCGTTAACTATTTAACGATTTTGGGAGGAATTTAAAATATTAAAAACCTAAACTAAGAAAAATATGAAACTTAAAGCTCCAAACATATATTTTTACCTATTATGTATGATTAGTTTTTTCTTTTATCTAAGTGTAGTAAATTCTAAATCTAGAATTGTAAAAGCATGATGCATTGCCTTTTAAAACAAACATTTTTTCTTTGGGTGTGACTTTCGTATTTTATAACTGTATTAGTTACATTAGTTATAGTAACAATTAAGTTAATTATTAACTTAACCTATTATTTAAGCTATTTATATACATAAGTCTTTTTAATCTTTTCTCCTATTCATTCAAAACCTTTTTTATTCTTTCCGTATCACATTTACTCATCCATTCTCTGTTATACTTATAATATGGTAGTATCAGTTTAACTATATTCACTTATTAGTAGTAAATTTGTAATTTGATTAGCCGTAACTATATGTGTGGTTTATTATTGGTTAAAAATAAATGAAGTCTCACTCATATATAAATTTGAAATAATTTTTTTAGGAATGAAATTATATATTATAAAATAGTCACAAACGATATTAAATTTTTAAATAAATTTCATTTTCTTTCATTCATTTTTAATAACTTTATTTTGTAAAATAAAATGTATAACTCAAAATATAAAAACTGTATATATAAAAATGTTTCGTATATTACACGAGTAAAAATAGTTAATTTATAAAATTCATTGTCGGTTTTATAAGGTATAGCTCGAGCAAAACATGTACTTCAAATATGGTGCCGGCGGTTCCCTTTTATTGACTATAAAATGACAAGCACATACGATTTCCAAGTGTGCTTTCAATGCGAGGAAAAAAGAAGTGACGGATTATAAATAAAAAAGAGGGTGTCGAATAAAATTTTTGAGTGATTACACTATAAATAAATTAGATGATTAATTTAAATTAATTTTTAATTTCTTACGATATTTGAACATATATTTTCATCAATTTGTTTTGAAAATATTATTTGAAGATGAAGGCATTAGGTGGCTTAAGGGCAGGCTTATTAGACTTTCTGTGAAAATAGACAAGATGCATAAAATTTTGAATCTCTCATCCTACTACTATGGTTGACTCCACGGGTCCCGTTTTAAAAAATAAATTTAAATATTAATAATAAAATAATTTATATTTTATTTTATTAAAATGTATACTTTCATTTTATAAAATTTTAAAAAATGTGATATCTTTTATTATTCGTAATTTTTTAATAACATCCTCTTTGATGTTTTGTTAAATATTTTTTAGATTTTTAATCTTAATTTTATACTTTTAAAAAATATTCATCAACTAAGGAGATTAACTTACCATCTTTTTCAAAAGAAAGAAATATGATTTCAGTTTTGATAGATCAACCCATTAACTCATCAATTTATCCTATTTTTTGACAGACTTTAACAAGATAAATAATGAAAAATCAGCTCGGTTGGACATTCAAGATCCCGTTTAGATAACTAAACATAAATTTTATATTTAACTATCTTGAATAACATAAAAAATTAATATTAACCTTTAAATTTTTTCATTTCTCAAATTCTGTTTCCTAGCTGAAAACAAAATGGACCCCAAATTAGACACCGGCCGGAGGCAATAAACCAATAATGTTGGACGGCAAGTAGATAGCACAAGAGCGCCAACTACCCCCAAAGTTGCCATGCATAAATAGATGCCACTCTTAAGTGCGGAAACGAAAGCACACGTTACCTTTCAACAAAGCAAAATGCTACCCTTGTTATACTACTCTCTCCTTTCCCTCTCCCTCATCCTCGCCGTTAAGCTTTTGTTTCAATTCCAATCAAGAAAGCGAAGAAACCTCCCACCAGGCCCACCAACCCTCCCCGTAATCGGTAACCTCCACCTCCTCAAACCCCCAATCCACCGCACCCTCGCCAAGCTCACCGAAACCTACGGCGACATCATTTCCCTTTGGTTCGGCTCCCGAATCGTCGTCGTCGTGTCGTCCCCTTCTCTAGTCCAAGAATGTTTCAACAAAAACGACATCGTACTTTGCAATCGTCCCAAATTCCTCACCGGAAAGTTCCTTTTCCATAACTACTCCACCCTGGGTGTCGCCCCTTACGGCGACCATTGGCGCAACCTCCGCCGCATCACCACCATCGACGTCCTCTCCAATCACCGCCTCAACTCTTTCTTGGATATCCGTACGGACGAGACGATGCGGTTAGTTTCTAAGTTGGCACAGGACTCCAACGGCGGGTTCGCGAAGGTGGCGATAAGGCCGAGATTGACGGAAACAACGTTTAATTCAATGATGAGGATGATTTCAGGTAAGAGGTATTACGGTGACGACTGCGATCTATTGGATGTTGAGGAAGCGAAGCAGTTCAGGGATATTATATCGGAGATGATGTACTTGATTGGAGCTAGCAACAAGACAGACTTCTTGCCCATCCTCAGGTATCAATTGATTTTTCTAAATTTGAATTCGGCAACTGAGTAATGGTAATTAATGTACATTTCAGGTGGTTTGATTTTGAGGGATTGGAGAAGAGGCTGAAGAGGATTGCAAAGAGAGCTGATGCATTTTTGCAGGGTCTTATTGAGGAGCATCAAAGTGGAAAGCATGATAATAGTGCTGACACTATGATTAACCATCTCTTGAAACTGAGGGAGTTGCAGCCTGAGTACTATTCCGATCAAATGATCAAAGGTCTTATTCAGGTAAATTCATCATATATACCAAAGTTTCTTTACTTTATTTCACGACAGAATTCATAGAATAACAGCCAAGCTCCAGTAGCAGCTGACAGACTAAGGATCTGTTTGGTTAAACATGATTATAAAAATGGAAAATCTAAGTCATAAACCTCCGCGTTTTACACGTGGTGCTGCTAGCCACGTGTTAAAAAACTACGGACAAAACCTCAATAATCATTTGCTCCGGGGTTTTTCAATTCAATTTTTGTTTTTGGTTTTAAGATGTACTTTTAAAATGAAATTCATTTAAATAAAATAAATTTAATGTATTTTTAAGATAGTTTTGAAACTATTTAAAAATTATAAAGTTTGATTTATAATTTTTAAACCATCCTTTAAATTTTCAAGAAACTGAAATTAAAACCACGATCCGTACAGCACGGAGATTCCCTGTGAATCTTAAAATGTTTTTTAAAAGAAACATTAGTCCTCAAATACTGTCGGCCTCCACGTAAGACACATCTGCATTCATAAAATGGTACGTGTCACACTAAAGACCCAAGTTGGCCGGAAAAATATTATATATATATTCATTCATTCTTCAATCATTCCTCTATTAATAAACAATAATATTATATATTTTTTATGTTATTTTTTTTATCCTTTCTTATATTTATCAAAATATTAGATAATATAACTATCTTTTAGATCGTAATAAAAGTATTGTATAATATATTATTTTATATCTAATATATTACAAAAATATTAAATGTTTTTATGAGATCAAACATTATAACAAATATTTTTATTTAATTAAATAAAATATAAAAAGTGAAAAATTTATGAATGATGTTTTATTTTATTTTAATTTCAATTTTTAATTTTTTCAATTTTATATATTTTTAAACAAACAACAAATTAAAAAAATATTCAATAAAATTAAAATAAATAAAGTTATTGTGTAATGTTGTGTTCAATAAATAAATAGATATATAAAATAAATATTAATATGTAAATAATTTAAAACATGTGGATTGTAAAAGAAAAAAAAAGAATATACAATTTTTGTCATGGTAGTTGATATACAAATTGTAATTGGAAGAATTGTTTAGAAGAGTTAAAAGGGACAAAAGAAAAGAAAAATATAGGTTTAAATTATCTGATAATTTTAATATATAGATAATTTGAGTGATTACCTAATAATTATTTGTAAATAACCAAAACTGTATTCTTAATTCTGTCGATTCTGGATCTAAGTTTAGTTTTCATTTTCCGGTAATGTTTTGTTAGTAAAAAATTGCAGGCTATGCTTCTAGCTGGAACAGACACGTCAGCAGTGACAATAGAATGGGTAATGTCGGAATTATTGAATGATCCGGAGGCGTTGAGGAGGGCAACGGAAGAAATAAAGAGTGAAATTGGAAGGGAGCGATTAGTAAATGAGCAAGATTTGTCAAAACTCGCATACCTTCAAAACGTTATATCGGAGACCCTCCGTTTGCATCCTCCAGCTCCGTTACTATTACCCCATTGTCCTTCCGAGGATTGTACCATTGGAGGGTACCATATACCGCGAGACACCATAATTTTGACCAATGCATGGCTCATTCATAGAGACCCTAAACTCTGGAATGACCCGGACAGTTTTAAGCCCGAGAGATTCCAAAACGATGGGGAAGTCAATAAATTGATTGCATTTGGGCTTGGGAGAAGGGCCTGCCCTGGATTGGGCTTGGCCCAGCGTACAGTGGGCTTGACTGTGGCTTTGTTGGTTCAATGCTTTGAATGGAAACGAGAAAGTGAGGCCCAAGTTGACATGCGGGAGGACAAAGGGATCACCATGCCAAAGCTAATTCCATTAGAAGCCTTGTGCAAACCACGACCTATTCTCAATCATCTTATCAACTAATTAACTGCTATTTTGTAGCCAAAATGTGCTTTCCTCAGTAAAATCTCTTCTTTTTAATGTTGTTTTGCAAAGTGAAAACTAAAAATGCTATATCAAACCCATGTACCAAAATTTTCCAGGCAAAAGAGGTCCACGTACGCACTATGAATTATAATACACCAAGGTCCGTAAAATATGAGAGAAAATAATATATATGTTTAAAGTTTTTTTTAACAATTAACATGTTTAAAGTCTAATATATAAAATATTTTAAAATTATATAAAAATAAATATTTAACCATTTCTAAAGTTTAAACACTTAACATATTGTAAACATTTGTTTGTTTTTTTAGTTTTAACTTATTTTATATAGTGTTTTCTTTTAAAACCAACATGATTGATCCATGCATAAGATGACTTATTCTTACTTAAGAAAGTTCTCAGGTTCAAAATTTTGTGTATTGCGAATTCTTGATTTCGAATTAGTCAATATAAAGGGTTGACTGACTAAAGGATAAACAAAAATATTTTAGAAATTTTAAACATTTAGTTCTAAAAATGTTTAAAATATTAAATATTTCAAATAAGATGTTCTAAAATGTTTATTGTTTAAAATACG
Organism: Clitoria ternatea; assembly: GCA_037962975.1. NCBI lineage: Eukaryota > Viridiplantae > Streptophyta > Magnoliopsida > Fabales > Fabaceae > Clitoria > Clitoria ternatea. Next base: position 278,563,058 of record CM075671.1, read on the forward strand.
TTAAATAAAATATTTATTTTTGATTTTTATGTACTTAAAAATTAATTTATATAGTTTTTTATTTTTAAATATGTAGCTTGTTTATATATATATATAGGTCAAATAAGTTTCATTATATGAGTATAGAGAGAACTTAACAACACTTACATAACAATAATAAATAAAAATGATAAAATAATGTCATGTAGCAACTTAAGTATACTCACTCAAAATAAAACATTACATTAAACCTTAAATAAAGTTTGCTGATATCAACTAATTTAATAAAAGAAAAGATTACGTAGCTTGTTATATTACATCTGATTTGATTTAAAATTTTAAATGTATCGCCGGCTTGCTGGGACAGTTTTAGCCACAGAGATTGTTTTTTGAAAGAGAAGAAGCGCATCAGTTAATTGCATTTTTTTTTTGGTGAACAGTTAATTGCTTTTTTTTTGTGAACAGTTAATTGCATTTGGGTTAGGGAGAAAGGCTTGCCCTAGATTGGGCTTGGCCCAACGTACATTGGGCTTCGAAACTGAGGCAAAAATTGATATGATGGAGGACAAAGTGCATTTCCAAAAAATAAAACGAGAGGAGAAAGTGCAAATCAGAATCTATTCTGAATGAGTCAATGGTTAATAGCATTTGGGGTCATTGAGAATTAATTGTTATGTGGTACCTAAAAGTTATAAATAAATGTCTGCTTATAATATTTAAAAGGTGTAAGCAGTGTGAATGAAAAATGTAATTTTCGGGTGAAAATAATTATAATTTGCCTGTGCTTCAAAATGTCGTAAATAATATTAAGTTTATTTTATTAATTTAAAAGTTTGTAAGATAAATACGATTATAAATAGTAATTTAAATTAGTTTGTAATTTATTTTATTAGTTTAAAAATTTATTACACGAAATAATCATGTTTGGCAAATCAACTTATTTTAATAGCTTATGGCATTTTTTAAAATAACTACGTAACTTATTTTAAAATAATCATTTTTTAATCACACATCTGTTTTAAAATTATATTTTTTCTATATCATTCTATATCAAACACATTTTAATTTAATTAGCTGGCTTATCAAAACACTCATCTATTTTTTTAAAAAATATACCATTTGTTATTTTATATTTAATATATAATTTTACCAAAACATTTTAACATTAACTTATCAATTTTAATTAATTTATCAACTTTTAACTATTTATTTTAAACTCTTAATTTTCAATTGGAGTATCCTTTATCAACTACGGTTGATAGTAATTTTCTGTAAGTTTCTCAATATTGAAGGGCACATAGCCGGCGTATTCAATTTATTTTCTTTTTGCTAGTATAATATTTTTTAATAACCATGTATTAATGTATTATGATACACACTCAGAGGCTCACAACAATTACAAGAAGGCAATGTCTGAAAGCATTCTCAGAGTCCTATATAGCATTCTCTGATACTTATATAGGTCAGACTTGTCGGGCTACAAGGTTAGGTATAAGCTTTTAAAAAGATCTTTTTAAGTAAACAAGTCAAACCATAAACTTTCTCAAAAGCCTTTAAAGCCCAACAAGCTAACCCATCTAATTGGCCTAACTACTAATTAAATATATAACATAAAAATGATATATATGACATAATTTAAGTTAATATTATAGTTATAATATTTTTTTTATAATATAGGTAAAACATCCTAGTTTAATAAAAAGAAAGCCCGAAAACCCAAGGAAATTTTTTACGATCTATTTTCATTCACGAACCGGGTTTTGGAAATCAAAGACATCAATAACAATTGTGACTCGGCATTGAGTAGTAATTTGGTGGGTTTAAGGAGCCCAAAAGTTTGAAAGATGTTCATGGGGAACAAGAAAAGGACTAGGGCTCATCACACATCAAACCAGCTTTAAAACACAAGAGAAATGGGTGCCAACGGACCATGAATCGATTCAGCATGGTTGTGAATCGATTCATACGAATCAGGGGTCCAAAATAGAAAATCAAGGGCTCATGAATCGATTCAAACTTGAATTGATTCATGCGAGTAAAAGTCCAATCTCAGCATTACAACAAGTCTTGAATCGATTCAGACCTCCCATGAATTGATTCAAGAGATTCTGAAGTACCTTAAATCGATTCAATCAAACATTGAATCGATTCAAGAGGCTCGGATTGATTCTTAGTGAAACAGTAACCCTTGAATCGATTCAAACATACCTTGAATCGATTCATGATAGCTTTTATGCAGAATTTGCCTTAAAAAGTTGAAAAATCCAACTTCTAAACCCCCTAACTTTCTCATATCAAATCCAATTGCCACAAAACTTTAACACCACCAAATATACACCATTTATGACGTGGAGCCACTGGCCGCCCTAAAAAATATTGATAAACGGGGAACTTATGCGTAGAAACATGTTTGGCCCATTTTAAGGTAATTTTGAGCAATACAAGGGTCAATTCCTAATGGATTTGACCCATTCCAGTTTCTACAAACCACAAATCATATATAGATGCTATTGAAACTACCCTATTCCATTCAAACATCATAAGACTCTATTTGACTATCTCACTTGCCCAATTATGCATAAAGGTCACATAAAAACCATTATTTTCCACACAATCCTCATTCAATCAAACTCCTAGTGCATAATTCATCTCAATTATTATTTATGAACATTTCCTGGACATTTCATACTCAAACAATACATCAAATGCAAACTTGCAGTTCCTGGACATCATGCAATGTATGCATACATTTTCATAAGGCGGGACCATCCATGGTCTCCAAACTCAAAACAAGATCATCATCATACTTCATCATTCATCGCATTATATACAAATTCAAAATGAATTCTAGACTTCCAATTCAAGCCATCAGTTACCTAAATCCATTAACATCCATATACACCAACAAAAAGGATGTCAACGGGAGCCAACCAAGGCTACTACCACTACTATATACATTATATACAAGCATATACAATGCTCCACACTCGATCTTGGTGACCTCTCACCATCACGGCCTAGGTCCACTGAAAAACATAGCCACAAAAAGAGGTGAGCATTATACATGTTAAATGACAGTTATTGACTGAATATACCTATCCAATTCTCTATCATACAATATAATATCTCAATCAAGCAACGACACACAATGCCATTCAACATAATCACTCACACAGCATCATCTCATCACAATTCACATAACTCATCCAAGACTATATCGTTCATGATATTCTCAATATCATATACACATGTGGCCATACAAAACACATTATTCTCAATAATATTCATCAATGCACATACATATTCATTTAATTAGATCCAATTATTCATTATTAAATTTTGTGTTGCAACATAGACTCTCAGCCATATAGTCAGTTCTCAACTGATCCGACCGTTTTACTGGTACCAAATCGTTTGCCCTCTCACGTAACACAATCACTCTCAGCGACAACGACAGTGTTACGAGCGGCCCTGAGTCCCACTCAATAGGCTTGTCTTGAGTCCCACTCAAGGTCTTTTGTGGAATCCTCAAAACCATATAATATAGAATCTCATTCATGTTTAATTATCAATACAAGCATCCCATTATATAATTATCGCCAATTTATTTCAATCAATAAGCGTCTCACGCCATATGCCCTCGGCATTTATCAATTCATACATATAATTCACATCATCAATCCAGTATCCTACTACATCTCATGCATAGGAACTATCAATTAATACATACATCTCATAACACCAACATTTCATGCTAAACTCAATCGTCCACTCATTATCATCAATTTTTTAATTACTTCTCATGCAATTAAATCACAACATTATGGACGGAAATCATTTCACTATCAATATCTCTTAGATATTACACTAATTAGGGGTATTTCACAATCATCAGATAATAACACATAACAATTCATCATATCTCATAATTACATAACATACATATCTAACATCATACCCCAAACCCGTCCATAAACCATAAATTTAAAATGTAAAGGCCCCTACCTAGAATAAACAATTCCAGAAGCTCATCGAGCTAACCAAATGTTATCCAAAGTGATCCGATCACTAACCACAATCCTCAAGAATTCCTAAAAATACAAGTATTTCACTTTTAATAACCGTACGCTATTAACATTGCATTTTGAAGCCAAAATAACCCTTCAACAATTATTTCCTTAATTAACGACTTACCGAATCGAGTCGTTGACCCCCGAAACTCAACTCTGGTGAAACCCCAAGCTATCCGTCAATTCGAAACCCCAGAACAACTTCCTTAATCACCTATTGTCTTGAAATTATTCATTATCAAGCTCCGAATTCGCGGAATAAGAATCGTAAAGTTTAACCATTTCTAAAGTTTAAACACTTAACATATTGTAAACATTTGTTTTTTTTTTAGTTTTAACTTATTTTATATAGTGTTTTCTTTTGAAACCAACATGATTGATCCATGCATAAGATGACTTATTCTTACTTAAGAAAGTTCTCAGGTTCAAAATTTTGTGTATTGCGAATTCTTGATTTCGAATTAGTCAATATGAAGGGTTGACTGACTAAAGGATAAACAAAAAATATTTTAGAAATTTCAAACATTTAGTTCTAAAAATGTTTAAAATATTAAATATTTCAAATAAGATGTTCTAAAATGTTTATTGTTTAAAAATGTCTAAAATAAGTTAAATAAAATATTTATTTTTGATTTTTATGTAGTTAAAAATTAATTTATATAGTTTTTTATTTTTAAATATGTAGCTTGTTTATATAGGTCAAATAAGTTTCATTATATGGGTATAGAGACAACTTAACAACACTTACATAACAATAATAAATAAAAATGATAAAATAATGTCATGTAACAACTTAAGTATACTCACTCAAAATAAAACATTACATCAAACCTTGAATAAAGTTTGCTGATATCAACTAATTTAATAAAAGAAAAGATTACGTAGCTTGTTATATTAAATCTGATTTGATTTAAAATTTTAAATGTATCGCCGGCTTGCTGGGACAGTTTTAGCCACAGAGATTTTTTTTATTTTTTTTTGGGAAGACACAGATTTTTTTTTTTGAAAGAGAAGAAGCACATCAGTTAATTGCATTCGGGTTAGGGAGAAAGGCTTGCCCTAGATTGGGCTTGGCCCAATGTACATTGGGCTTCGAAACTGAGGCAAAAATTGATATGATGGAGGACAAAGTGCATGTCCAAAACAAAAACGAGAATGAAGGTAGGGAGTACCTAAAAGTTATAAATAAATGTCTGCTTATAATATTTAAAAGGTGTGAGCAGTGTGAATGAAAAAATGTAATTTTCGGGTGAAAATAATTACAATTTGCCTGTGCTTCAAAATGTCGTAAATAATATTAAGTTTATTTTACTAATTTAAAAGTTTGTAAGATAAATACTATATTTGGTAAGATTATAAATAGCAATTTAAATTATTTTGTAATTTATTTTATTAGTTTAAAAATTTATTACACTTTAACAAATCAACTTATTTTAATAGCTTATGATATTTTTTTAAAAAGAGCTACTAAAAGTAACTTTTAAGTTTATAAGTTTTAAAGTTATTTTATTGTTTACACTTTTATCGTCACTAATTTATTTTTTTAATCACACATATCCGTTTTAAAATTATATATTTTTTATATCATTCTATATTTAATAGTTAATTTTATCAAATATATTTTAATTTAATTAACTAGCTTATCAAAACACCCGTCTATTCTAAAAGAAATATATACCATTTGTTATTTTGTATTTAATATATAATTTTACCAAAACATTTTAACATTAACTTATCAATTTTTAATTAATTTATCAACTTTTAACTATTTATTTTAAACTTTTAATTAACATATTAAACTTTTAACTTTCAACTGGATTATCCTTTATCAACTACGGTTGATAGTAATTTTTTGTAAGTCTCTAAGTATTGAAGGGCACATAGCCGGCATCGTCAATTTATTTTCTTTTTGCTAGTAGATTTTTTTTAATAACCATGTATTAATGTATTATGATACACAGTCACAAGCTCACAACAATTACAAGAAGGCAATGTCTGATAACATTCTCTAAGGCCTATATAGGTCAGGCTTGTCGGGCTACAAGGTTAGGTATAAACTTTTAAAAAAATGTTTTTAAGTAAACAAGCCAAGTCACAGACTTTCTTAAAAGTTTTTAAAGCCCAACAGATTAATCCATCTAATTGGTCTAACTATTAAGTATTTATATATATTTATAACATAAAAATGACATATATATATATATATATATATATATTACATAATTTAAGTGAATATTATAGTTATAATATTTTTTTATAATACAGGCCCCTTTACAAGGATAGGACCGTCAGCCAGTGTAGTTTGATACACTTTTTAGGTGGTTGTTGGCTTTTTGAAAGCTTAACTATAAACAGACTACTTAAATAGGTTTTTAAACAAGTAAGACTTTTAAACATGTCAGGTCAGATCTTAAAAGAAGCATATGACAAACTAATAAACATCTTTTCAATTAAAAATAGATCAGACTTAAACCTTTCATGATCTTACCAATTTCCATCCTTCCCACCTAAGATATATGATGACCATTATATACCATATGATTGGCCATTGATACGTGCGGTTAATATTATTTCCATTTTGGAATATTACTACCATTGAAGCCTCAACGTGCCTTGTAAGGTGGGCTTTTCAGCATCATCGTCTTCAATTGACTATCCATTAGATAGCATCCTCTCTTTTCTATTTTTCTTCATTGACTTGGCCCAAGATAATGAGGTCTTAAAACTCTCACATTTTCTACCCAAAAATTGGTTGGCAAAAAAAAAAATCAACCCAACTTTTTGTGTCATAATAGATTAGAAATATTTATTTTTTGTTTTATTTTCCCGTAGAGATTGAATTACACCCAAGACATGATAATGAATATCCCTTAGGCATGGTAATAATGTCTATCTACATGTGTTTTTTGTTTTTTTTAAATGTCTATTTTCGTATTATACGAGTGCCGATAGTAACTTTTTTTGGTATCAAAATTGGTATTAGGGCGGCTAATAATTTAATAAAAACTATAAAAATTCATAAAAAATTATAAAATACTTTTATATATTATATTTTTTATAATAAAATTAATTTATTATAATTAATTATTTTTCATCCCCATTTTTCCAGAAAAAATTCTTCTATTATAATTTCTTTCATTTTCATTTCATCTCTCCATTCAAACTAAGTCTTAGAGTTTTAAGATAATACTATTTAGTATCACTCTTTCACTCATTCCCTTTTATCCTAATGTTTAAAACATTAATTAAGAAAAAAAGATGACGAACCCTAATAATTTTAAGGATACTTTCAAAAATTATTAAAAGTTGTTGACAGATTAAATTATGACTTTAACTCTAACTTCTTTTTTAATTAACGGGATTAGATGAAAAGATTCAATATTAAATGATGGAGGTAGTAAAAGAAGAAAGATGAAAAAGGTCAAATTAAAAACTGATAGATTAAAACTCCATCAAATAATTACTACATGATTAGATTTTGTAGTTTGTGTAATTTCTCTCTCATCAAACAAAACGAAGATAATATTATATCCGATCTTAAATATTATACAATATCATTAATTATTTTTTTTACCAAAATGTCATTATTAATTAATAATTTTTATTATAATTAATATAATAATAAATGATATACATCAATCAATTAGATTATTTATCTCTAAGACTCTTTTTTTGTCACTTAATATAAGACCATTTTCAAATTTCAATATCATTATTTTTTTGACCAAAATACCTTATTAATCAATAACTTTTATTAGAATTAATACAATAATAAGTGATATACATCAATTAGATTATTTATCTCTCAAATAATAATTGAGTAGTAGGTAAAGCAAGACTAAATAGAGAAAAATAGGTGAAAAAATTTAATGATAAGTGGTAATCACTTTAAGGGTAATTTTTTAAAAAAAACTATAAATTTCAAACAAATTTTAATAATTTTAACTAAATTAACTAACTTTTTTGATACATGTGAATTAAGTAAAATGATCTTAAGAGCACTAAGGCCCTGTTTGGATTGTGAAGACATTTTATGTTTTCAGTTTTAATTACAAAACTATCACCATGCTTTCGTGTTCTTGGACAAAATTTTAGAAAAAAATAGGATAATAATTTTTAATTAGAACTGAAAAACAAACATTTTCACAATTCAAGCCTAACAATCACAACAGAAGAATCATTGTTGACATTCATGACCAGGTACACAATAAAATTTATACTGGGAAAATGGATTATAAATTTAATTCAAACTTTAAAATTATATTCTTAATAAATTTGGATTTTTAATTCATAACTATTCCCTCATTTTTATTTAACTGGCCTGAGAGATAAATATTACACAAACTAAGAAATATATTTATATTATTTTAATTACATACCAAAATTCTTTATTTTATTACACTACATTAATTATTTTTATTCAACACACTTTCTCTATCATATAGACATTATTGAAAAAAATAATTATTAATACGTCAAAATTCTAGATAGACAATTTAATTTTTTTTCTCTAGACAATTAAATAAAAACTATATATTCAACGTATTTAATTTTGTGGATATATCTATTAATACAGAAATTGTGGGATTATCATTTTATCCAAATAAAGAAAAGAAAAGAAATTATTTATTTTTGCTAATCTTTTTGGGTTAAAATATTTAGATCCTTTTGACAATATTATGACGAAAAAACGATATGGCTCTGGCCACTGTGTAGGACAATAAAAGGAAATTTAATGGGAATTTTCATTAGCGTCTTTCTTAATTGTACATTTCTATACTGCCATGATGCTTCATTGTCAAAGTAGACTAAGTCAATTATAAAATCATCTATAGACTTTTGTGGGCATAGGAATTAGTTCTACCACTTTGCTTTTACCATAATATGAAAATTCCTAAACTCAACCACATAAATAACCAAATTTTACATACTCCATTTATTTTTATCTATTTTTTAAAAAATTAGAGAGAAGTTGAAGTAAGCTTAAAAAATGAAATAAAATTTCCCCCACTTTAATAATAATAATAATAAAATGAGTTGAGTATGTTGGTGTGTGTTTGTTTGTTTGTGTAGTAGCTCCCCTGACTCCGTCCACCACCTCCTCTCTTCCTTTCACCAGTCATTGCCTTTGCTTTACGTCACACTTTGATTGCGATACACAAACCTCTCCACCTTATACAAACCTCTCTCTCTCTCTCTCTCTCTTTCTTTCTATATTCCAATAACTTAGTTTCCACCAACACACACGCCACCTTCCGAAACCAACCAACCATGCTGAGGTTGTTGTTGTTGTTGTCCTTGTTCCTCGTCAGCCTTGTCGACGCCAGGTTCGTCGTCGAGAAGAGCAGCATCACGGTTCTCTCACCCCACAAGTTGAGGACCAAGCATGATGGCGCCATCGCCAACTTCGGTCTCCCTGACTATGGAGGATTCATCGTTGGTTCCGTTGTTTATCCCGATAGAGGTTCTCATGGCTGTCAGGTTTTCGAGGGTGATAAACCCTTCAAGTTTCGCTCTTCTCGCCCCACTATTGTTCTCCTTGATCGTGGAGGTATCTTTTCTTTCGTCTTCTTCACTTTATTGCTTTCTCTTCATTATTCCTCCACTGCCATCTTGTTATTAAGATGCACAGATAATATTGCTACTTTTTAGTTGGAGTTAAACTCTTCCATTTTTAAATATACCTTATAGTTAATAGTTAATTTTTATTAATAGAAGGAGTTGATTTCACCTTTTTTCTTCTTCTTCTTTTATCTCTACACCATCTTATCATTTTTTGATTATGGCGTGTTTGACTTTTAAATAACCTATTGATTGTGCTCTTCCGAGGTTTGCTAGTGTTTTTTAAGTTCATTCAATTATGAAATAGATTCATGTTTCTCTTTTTTAAATTTTCATCTCAATTTATTCGCCTTTTTAGTTTATATTTAGGCTACTAGTAGTTCTAGTTATTATCCACAAAAAAAAGGAAGGAAAGAGAACGCTATCTCAGAAAATGCTCGTGCGTCTCAGTCCCACGATTGAAGTTTTGTCCTTTCCTTCTCTATGACTGTTTGATTATTAGTTGGGTTTGACCGACCTTAGAAAATATCCTAGGATTAAACGGAGTTTTGACTGTATCCAACAATGTGAAGTATTAATATTAATCTTTAAATTTTTCAATTTTCATAACTCATTTTCCCCAACTGTAAACTAAACGGACACTAAGTTCCCCTTCTTGCTTCACCTTTGGAAGAGTTCATACACAGTTTATTAGAGCTTGTGAACGAGACTTATAAGTTATAACCTTGTTATAAGTTATTCCTGCCTTATTTCAATATAAGTGAAATTTATTAAATTAATCTCTTTTTAATTAACTTTAGTAAGTTTTATGATTAAACTTAACAATTTTATTGAATAAGTTCTTAATTAAGCTATTTGTTCGGGTGAACCTAATTTGTTTTTCATGGCATATTGGTGCTAGAATATTCAAGTTGTCTCTTAAAAGCCAATAGGTTAAAAAACATTCCTCACATGATGAGAAAAACATCAAATAGAAGCTTCAAGCATCCCTTCCTATTGTAATGCTTTCAATCCAAGTTTTATTATGCTTACTGGCAAAGTTATTTGCACTTGTAGAGTGTTACTTTGCTTTGAAGGTTTGGCATGCCCAACTGGCTGGAGCTGCAGCAGTTGTAGTGACTGACAGCATTGAAGAGTCTCTAATAACCATGGATTCTCCTGAGGAGAGCTCTGATGCAGATGGCTACATAGAGAAGGTTGTAATTCCCTCAGCGCTAATAGAGAAATCTTTTGGTGATATGTTGAAGGAAGCTTTAAGTAACAAAGATGAGGTTTTGCTGAGAATAGACTGGAGAGAGTCAGTGCCTCACCCTGACAACAGAGTTGAGTATGAGTTGTGGACCAACAGCAATGATGAATGTGGAGCTCGTTGTGATGAACAGATGAATTTCGTGAAGAATTTCAAGGGTCATGCTCAGATTCTTGAGAGGGGTGGTTACACATTGTTCACTCCACATTACATAACCTGGTTTTGTCCACAGCCTTTTGTTCAGAGCAGTCAGTGCAAGTCTCAATGCATAAACCGTGGGAGATATTGTGCCCCGGATCCGGAGAAGGATTTTGGAGAGGGCTATGAAGGGAAGGATGTAGTGTACGAAAATTTGAGGCAGCTGTGTGTTCACAGAGTTGCTAATGAGAGCAACCGTTCGTGGGTCTGGTGGGACTATGTGACAGATTTCCATGTCAGATGTTCTATGAAGGAGAAAAGATACAGCAAAGATTGTGCTGAGACTGTCATGAAATCTTTAGGTAAATACTAATACTACCTTTTGATACTGCTGTGCATGAGTTCTGTTGCTTTATCTTCATTTGTTGAAGTTTAATCTTAATACTACAGATCTTCCTATTGAGAAAATTAAGAAATGTATGGGTGATCCTGAAGCGGATGCAGAGAATGAAGTGCTAAAGAATGAGCAACAAGTTCAGGTCAAATATTTAATATCTGCATTTCCTTTTATGCTTAAAACATATCAAATTAAACTATCATCAAACAACAGAGGCTACCATTCAAAATGAAGCACCAGATACATGTCATTGTAGAATCAATACTTATGTACTCGTATTTCATTTGTGGTGTTCAGATTGGGAGAGGATCTCGTGGTGATGTGACCATCTTGCCAACCTTGGTGATCAACAATGTTCAGTATAGAGGTTAGTTACTTAAATACGTATTTATTGGATGTTCATACTGATCTTTAACTAAGTATGAGCCCTGTGCACTTAGTGAGTTTGATTATCAAATTCAAGTTATCATAATGAGTTGAGGAGGATTAATAACTAAGAAAGAAGATTCTTAATTTCAGCTATTCTTCTCAAGAACATATCTGGTATATCAGAATTCGGAATTCTAAAGATTTAAATACTTAATTTGTTTTGTTTAAAGGAAAATTGGAGAGAACTGCTGTGCTGAAGGCCATATGTTCTGGATTTAAGGAGACTACTGAACCTTCAGTTTGTTTAAGTGGAGGTTAGTGAACTTAATATTCTATTATACTAATTATATTGATGATTGATTCTTCTAATTCTAAAAATCTTGTGAGTGTGATATTCTGAACTTCACATACTGTTTTGAATTTATCAGATATTGAGACAAACGAGTGTCTTGAGAGAAACGGAGGATGTTGGCAAGACGAACATGCTAACATAACTGCTTGCAAGGTATGAATAAGGACTTTCTATTAGTTCTTTTGCCACTTCTTCTCCCAGTTAGAATCACTGGACATATGGTCCGTGTGTGTTTATTTGTGATTCACTGCAAATTAAACCATTATTCTTTATCAGGATACTTTCAGGGGAAGAGTTTGTGAGTGTCCTGTAGTGAAAGGTGTTCAGTATAGAGGTGATGGTTATACAACATGTGAAGGTATGCCATTTTCCAATTTTAAAAGTTTCCTCCTCCTGTTATTCTGAAACATCAGAATATTGTAGACTCTTTTCTCATAAAACAAGACACGGAACCCAAAGATTAAGTTGTTTCCTCCATGATTTGGCCTTCAGCCTTTATGCAACTTCCTTGTCAAATGTTTAAGGAAATTCATGTCAAATTTTAATAGAAATTGTGGACTAGATCTGTTTTTTTTTCTTCAGAGAAATGTATGGGGGGGTATGAATTCAACCACAGATTCTATAATAATCACTATTTATTTGTTAATGATTATGTGGTTAATTTTCACTTGCCAATCCTTTTAAGAAAATGATCTGTTATTAAATTATAAGTAAAGATCTGCCCATGCCGAGAATAGCACTATTTTTTTGTGAATGATTACAATTCAGTGGCTGCTATAAGGTGTTTTTGCAGAAAATTTTTGAGGATATAAAAGCCCCGCTTCAGTATTGAGTTGTTCAAACTTGTCATCTTCTCCCTGGAAAGCTTTGTATTAGTGTTACCACCAACTTATGAATAGGCTATGGCTATTGGCTTCTATAGAATAATCACAATTCAGTATTGGGCTAGCTTTGTCTATTTGACTCAGCAAACTATTAAAATATTTCCCTGCATGGTCCACGATAAGAGGACACTTGTTTTACTTCTAGACTAGAATCCGAGTGATATATTTTTCATTACGATGTTGCTGAGATGTTTACTTCTCTTCCTTATTTGACAGCTTTTGGACCAGCAAGGTGCTCTATAAACAATGGAGGTTGTTGGTCCGAAACTAGAAAAGGAGTCACTTTCTCAGCTTGCTCAGTTTAGTACTGCATAACTTCATCTTCGGTTCTTTTCTTTGTCTGGTTATTGCAAAAGACTTATTTTACCACTTTGCTTGATATTCCTCAAGGCTAACTTAATTCTCTTCTGTATTAAAGGAGTCCAAGGTAAATGGCTGCCAGTGCCCAGTTGGATTTCATGGTGATGGTCATAAATGTGAAGGTATTGTTTTCACTGTGGGATTAAAAACATTCTTTTTCTCTCCTTGTATAATCAATTTTGTAAAAGTTTAAATCTTTTTACAAATTTATCTTTTAATCTGATTCAGATGTTGACGAGTGTAAGGAACGAAGTGCTTGCCAATGTGATAGCTGCAGCTGCAAGAATACTTGGGGCAGTTACGAATGTAAATGCAAGGGAAATCTTCTATATATAAAGGAACAGGATGTTTGTATTGGTAAGACATCAACGTTAAACTGTAAGGAATTCTTGATAGAGAAATAGAAGTTAAATAGAAGATGTAACTATTGCATTTCTGTCATTTCTTTATTCAGCAGCTCAAATCCTAAATTGACATTAAGATATTTAAAATTACTATCAATCCCGACATGAAGAAATTTTGTATTTCATCAGAGTATATGAATAGAATTTTACTTTTGATCATGCAGAAAGAAGTGGTTCAAGATTTGGACGGGTCCTTGCCTTTGTGGTCATAGCAGTTGTTGTGGGCGCTGGTCTAGCGGGTTATGTGTTCTACAAATATAGGCTCAGGGTAAGCTTTATTCTTTCTCAACTACAGATAATTTATACATCATTCTTGATAACATGGAGATTCAAAGCTAACGCCATGTTTAATTACCTTTATGTTCCTTTTGCAGTCTTACATGGACTCGGAGATCATGGCTATCATGTCACAGTATATGCCACTGGATCAGCAAAATAATGTAGTTCATGCTGAAGCTCAACCTTTACGACAAGGAGGCACGGTGTAAGATTGTAAGGTATTCAATTGATCATATCTCTTCACCTTTCCAACCAATTTGCTTCCTTTGACACTACTTTTATGTGGAACAAATCTTGTTATTTTGTTTATAATCTGCATTCTGCCTGCAGACATATATCATGAGCTAAAAATTGTCAAAGGACCCAGTTGCACAGTAGAATCCACATGAGAGATGGATTATAAGCAGGATTGGCTATATGCATTTGAATCCATTCAAGAGTGAAGGAAGATCCTGAACTCTACTGTAGGATAATTATGTGAACCTTACATACATACAGAAATTTTCTTCGTAGAATAATTTCCAGCTTCCACAGCTTGTAAATAGAGCTTTTGAGATGTAAATTTACACCCGAGATAGAGTATAAGGATTCATGGGATGTCATTCATAATAATAAAAACAGGATTCATGAGATGTCGGGGTACCAACATGTTACTACATTGATACAAAAGTTACCAATACAACTACATTACTCTGGTTCTTCTGTGTGGCTTCAGATATAATATAGGGTTCACTAATAGAAGATTTCACTTTGCATTTTGCCTAATATAATACTAATAGTAAATTCATAATGGTGTTCAAACAAATATGCTCAAGGTTATCTTGAATGATCTATCAGCAGGTCTTCAAGTCCTTTCTTTGAGTAGACGTTGCAGCAGTGGAGGCATCTACTAAGGTATTAGAAAATAAATATTGGATAATTTCATAAAAAAAAAACTTTCTGTTATTCACACACGGGAGGTTTTACACGTCATATATGCCCATTAAAGATCATGATTATTAGTCATAGAAATAGGAATTGATCATTGATAGGCTAATAATAATTTCTTATCTTGATCATCAATAGATTCACAATGTTAACTAATACCAAATTCTTAACTATTGTAGAAATCTTATGCCCTGAAGAAATATTTTCTTTTTCTTTATCACAAGTCTTTTTTTTTTGGGATAACTTCAGATTTTGACAATTTCACTTTCATTCTTAAAGTTCACATATGTATACTTGCTATATGAACATGAATACGAATTCTAAAACGCATGAACACATGGGATGTATGAACTTCTAAAAACTAGAACTAATTTCTCAACAGGTTTTGGTAATATATATGTCTCTCTGAAGTGTTAAACTTGGGCATGAAACGATTATTGTTAGGAGATATGTTATGAATTCTGTTAAGTCAGATAAGATTGTCTTCCGTATACATGTTATCTAAACCAAATAATGAAGACATTGGAACATTGCTTTACATACTGCGTAGTCGACCACAAGCTATACATTACACACCATTTCACATAGAAAATGTTTATTGGTGTCTATAGAACTTTAATTAAAGAATTACAAATAAAATTTTAATGTATTACATACAATATACTAATCTTTAACAAAATTTTATAGGATTTTGTTAACCTCAACTATTAAACCATTCAAAATAGAGGCTTTTTTATTATATAAATAGGAATAAATTTAAAATTTTAAAACTGAATCTGTTGGTGAAATACCGGTTGAGTTGAGACATCTATGATTGAATCAGTTCTAATAAAAAATTAATTTGGATTGATCACTTAGCCGATTCATGGTTCAATGAGTTGGTCCACTCTATTTTTAATAACAATAATAACAATGGAGTAATAATTGTATAACATAAATAAATGCATCGTGTAACTATATTTTTATATATTCTTTTCTTTCTATTTCAGTGACTGACTGAGGTTAAGAAGAAAAAAAGCTTAATTGAATGGAAACAAAATGCGCATTACCTACCGAGGTTGTAATTCTACATGGTCCATTGAGCAATGAGGCGTTCCAGCACCTCCAAGACATTTTCCCTATTCTCACCGTCGCTTAAAAGTCTGGTAATAGCAGCATTGAGTTCCAGGGCCTCATCAACCCTAGCCTCCATGAGCAACGCGCGGTACACCAAGTCCGTGGAATCGAAGCTGGGGAGAAATTGGGGATGATGGGCCAACATGTCTCTGAGAGCCTCCAGGGCGTGGAAAGCGAGGCGGTGGGAGCAGAGGCCTCGTATGACAACCTCGTAGAAGGCGTGGTCCGGTGGAGAAGGGGAATGGGGTCTACGGAGCCAGCGGAAGATCTTGAGGGCGTGGTTGGGGGAGTTGTTGTGGAAGTAGGAATTGAGGAGGGAGAGGGCGATGGGGGAGATGTAGGGGTGGGAGGGAGGGGTGTGGAAGAGGTGGGTTAGGAGGGACATGGTGTGGGTGAGATCTTGGTGGGAAGTGAGGGATTGGATGAGAGGGGAGAGTGGGAGGGTGTGGAGTGAGGGGTTTACGAGGAGGGCTGTGGTGGTGAGGCGCAGTGCTGCGGAGAGTTGGTTTGATTCGCAGAGGCGTGGGATGAGGTTGTTGATCTCGCTTAGTTCTGCTTCTGTTAGGGTTTGGAAATGGCGGTGGTTTGCTGTGCGTTGAAGAAGACGATGGAGGCGTCCAAGGGAACCCATGTTGCCTACTCACTCACTCTCTTTAGACTGCCACTCTTTATATTGTCTCTCACTTCTAACCCCCCATTTGAAATCTCCCACGACAGCATCGTGGTGTCTCTTCACTTCAAAGCACATAAATTCAAAATAGTTTTTAATTTTTATGAGTTCTTTTTTATTTATTCCAATAAGTTTTTTTATTTAACTTGTGAAACGAAGTTATTTTAAATTTATTTTTATCAATTTCATTTTAAATTTATGATGAAACTTCCATTAAAATAACTTATGGGTTGTTTGGTTCCCAATTAGGTTGGTCAACCAACCCAAAAATAGATCCTACAATCAAACCTTTAAATTTTTTTATAGTTTTTATAATTTAAGTTCGTTAAATTATCAGTTTTACACTATTAAATAATTAAAATGTATTGTTCATGTAACTTCTTAAATACTATTAAAATATTAATTTATTCTCCATCAAAATACCTTTATCAACTAGGGTCTTTTGATTTCTAGTTGGGAAAACGGAGTTATGAAAATAAAAAATTTAAAAGTTAATATTGATCATTCATGTCATTCGAAACAGTTAAAATTCCATTTAACCGTAGGATCTATTTTTGGGTTTGTCAAAATCAAACACTCCTAAAGAGTCTAGGAGGAAGGTGTAAATGGTTTATGAAAAGGAGTCATGGATATTCAATTACAAGAAATAGATAGAGTATAATCTAGTTTGTTTAATTAAAAAATGGATGCATAAATATTTTATCTAACAAAAAATAAAATGGGGTTTCAATACCCAATTTAATAAAATCTAGTTTTTTTTTCTTAAGTTTAAATATGGTTTGAAACCAAAATCTAGGCTTAAATAGGAGTGGGTAAAAAATTCGGATTTTGAGTGCAAACTATATTTAATTCAATGATGTTCTCCTTTGTCTTTCTTTCTATCTTTTACCTAATTATGATTCGGAGGAAGTTGAGGTTGGATGTGGGAATATAAAGGTCTAACCGCTATTAACTTGAAAGTGCTCCATCCGCTTCATACTACTTCTTCATAGTGTGATTTAAAGAGGGTTAGTGAAACAATGAAGAATGCTTTTTCTCATTGTCATTTCTCTTCTTTTAAGTGGCTAATACAAAATTGCAAATGTAGTTCCATGCTCCTACTCTACCCTTGTTTTATTTATTCTAAGTGGTGCATTGTTTCTCTACCCATGGAGTTTATTCATATGAACTTGCATTTTTGTTACTTTAAACAGGTGAGACACTTCTAGGCTAGCTAAACAAATCATTTGAAGTGCTGTTTTCAAGAAGATCAAATGCCGAGATCAAGGTATGATAAACTTACCCTTCATCTAGTTTCTCTATATCTATGTTGTCTGATTGCTTACAACCTTAATTTTACTTAATTATTTCTGTTTTCCTTGTTCATCAATAAAGCAATGCATGTCACACTTAGAGCTGCTTAGTGTATCCTGCGTTTCAGAATTTGCTGCTGAGTTGTGGTGCATTTGTTAAATGCATATTTAGATTTGGACTTTTCCTTGTTTCTAAATTTATTGACTTGTCCGCCCTTTATAGCTTTGGTGGCTCTCCATCTTCTTTCAAAAATCTTTATGAAGAAAGGAAATGTATAAAATCTTTTTAATGATGAAAACACTTTGGGGCCTTGTTAGATGAGAATTATTCATGAGGGCTGACCTAAGAACCCAAGTTTTTCAGTTGAATTGGTTTTTTATAATGATTTAAATATGTTTTTAGTTCTTGTAAATATAACTAATATTGGTTTTAGTCTTTTTGATAATTTTTTTGTTTTGTTTAGTAAAGCTTTTGAAAATAGTTTTTATTAAGTGAAATGACATGCATCTAGACATACCACTCTAGCAATTACATTGAGGTGATACATCATCAATACAAGACCATAGAAATTATTTTCAAAAGTTGTACAAAAATATGTTAAGACCAAAACCAACAAAGTTTTTTTACTGTACTTGACGATATAAGGATGAAGGTTCATATATTCATTGTGAAGAATTTGGTTTCTGTGTCTGCTTTTGATTTTGTATACAGTGTTATTGTTCAATCTCTATGCTAATCATGTCATGAAGTGTTTAATTGGATCATTTGATAACACAACTTAGTTGTGGAAGCACAGAAGTTGCTATCTTTCTTTTTCTTTTTTTTTTTACGAAGCGCATGTTTTGAAACAGGGGATCTGATTTGCCTCAAAAGCAGTATCAAGAGGTCCACATCAAGTTCTGATTCTGATCCATTGCATCATCGGTCGATTGCCGACCGAAGTCCAAAGCTAGGCGACCGGTGCTCCCAGAGAGGTGCTCAATCCGAGACACTAAATCAGAAGAAGCTAGGAACTCGCATTGTGGATTTGGAATCTCAGCTTGGTCAAGCACAGGAGGAGTTGAAAGTTTTGAAGGATCAGCTTGCTTCTGCTGAGGCTACAAAGAAAGAAGCACAAGATGAACTAGTGAAGAAAGCTGTTCAATCAGTAGTGCCAGTGATGGAGAAGTTCCAAGAGAAATGCACTTCCAAGAATGCTCCTCAAGAACCAAACAAAACTGGAACCAAACCTCACGAAGATGATGTTGTTGTTACACCTGATGACAACCAGTAAGAGACTGATGTATTTGAAGTTCCAGTTGAGAAGTTGACAATTGAATTCACCAAACCTCAATCAGAAAAGGAAACTCAACAACCATTTGATGACTCAACTGCACCAGCAATGTCAAACCCTTGTGTGGATGAAATGGCACTGAAGAATGATGAGATAGCATCGTTGAAGTCAAGTTTGGAAGAGAAAGGGGAGGAGTTGGAGTCAATGAGCAATGAAAATGAGATTCTGAAGAGCCAATAGAGTGAACAAGTTTCAAAAGTGTCAGCTACTGAATTCAAGGAAGAAGTAATGAGCTTGCAGTTGAAGCAACTAGGATAAGAGTTAGAAGCTAGTAAATCCAATGCAGACAAGTTGAATGATAAGTTGAAATCTTTGGAAGCAGAGGAGGGGTTGGAGTCAGAGATGAAGAAACTAAGGTGCAGACTGAACAATGGAGAAGCAGCAGATGCTGCAGCTGTAGTGCTTGCTGGAAGTGTGGATATGAGTGTAAGGATTCCTGATAGGTGTGGCTCTATGGATAAACACTTTGGTGGCACATTCAAAATGCCGGCAGCTAGGTACAATGGTTATGTCGGTTCTCCTGGTATGGCTGGTGACTTGGATGATGGTTTTGGAGGTGGAAAGAAGAAGGGTTCTGGGATGAGAATGTTCGGTGACTTGTGGAAAAAAGAAAGTCAAAAGTGATTTGGTGCCTTATACTCAATGATGAGTGGATTACTACTAGTACTTTAACTAAGATCAATAGATCATGTTTTGGTGGTAGCAGAAACTACAAAAACAGTTGCTTACTGTTTTACATCATTTTGGTATCTTGTTTAGTCTTTTCTGGGTGTTATTAAGGCCATTAAGCATTTAGTGTTATTAATTGCACCTTCCATGGAATGAAGTGATGTGAACTTTTGAAAGATGGTTTATATATTTTCCTTTACCCTCAATGAAGGGTTTTTTTTTTTTTCTTGAATGGCTGTGTTTTTGAGCTGGTTCTCACTACTTTGGAACCAAGTTTAGTGTGCCTCCAAATTCAACCTTCTTAAAATCCAAGTGGTGTAGTGTTAGTGTCCGTGAGCACCTTTATTTTAAGGTAGAGTGGACTATTGTATTGGAAAAAAAGAGCTATCTGAACCTTGTAGGAGAAGGCATAGTCATGAAAATGATGAATGAAAATTGAGAAAGATGAGAGATAGTGATAGTCTAACTATTCACCTGATAGCAGTTGATTTTTTTTTTTTTGAGATATCTAATCCCAAGATAAATAAATCATGTGCCACTAAGAAATTTACAAAATTCATTTGAGACAAGAATAATTTTGTCTTCTTACAATTTTTTATTTTAAAAAAATTAAATGTATTGGCATGAAAAAGAAAGAAAGAATTAAACGTGTTTATATATTTTAATTATTTTCTATTTAATCATTAATTAATAAAGTAGTAGGAAGAAATAATTTTAATCTTAGGCGAACCAGATTGAGATTTATAGTCTGTGTTTGTGGTGTCTTAAAAAGAAACTTGTTCAGCCTAATGCAATAGTTGATCATTCTCTACAATGTAATTCGATTTCTAATACTTATGTCACATCTCACTTTGGGCTGCATGTAGCAAATAATTATCAACTTAAAACACCGCACATGGTTGAATATCCAATTTTAAATTACACAAATCTATTTATAATATATAAATTTAAAAGTACATAATATTATTACAACACATAATAATTTCTCTATTTTAATTTTGTCGCATCAACTTTAAACATTATGGGTTACTTCTTCATATCTTAATCTAACTAATTATAAGAATGCAATGTATAGACAATTTGTACTTCGCGTGCATTCTCTCATTTACTTTTATTTATTTATATATAGATTTAAAGACTATTCAATAAACATATGATAATAGTGATGTGTAAAATGCTTCTGTTACACTTGCGTTTCCCAAACAAAACAAAAAAAAGACACATCCTATCTACAACACATAGCACAACAACATTTAAAATGCCTTTCTTTTCTTCATCATTATCAACAGTAGATGTAAGATTTTTCTATTTTGTACTGACACGAAAGACAAAATTCTACATAGGATGCACGGACGTGTGTAAGAAAACATTTTTTGTTAATTTTTTTTAGAGAAATTCTTGGATACCTTCTCTAAAGGTTTTAATACACCTAGTAATGTAAGTAATATGTCATGCCACATGTGAAAATTGTGTGTGATTTAAATAATTAGAATTAATGTCCTTATCCACGTAAGCAACTAGGATGGATGGACATGATTGTGTCTATAACCGATCACTCATAAATAGTCACACGTTAAAACATTTTATATGCTAAAATTTGAATATAACAAGGTTTGATCTCGCAACATATTAGAGAGAAAATAAGAACCTTACCACTAAACTATCTAACACATTTAAAAAATATGATACAACTATATATAGTTATATTATATCTGTAGAATGTATATTCGTTAATAAAATCTATCTATGAAATAAACATTTTTGTCTTTTTTCATTTTGTATAAAAAGTAAAATTAATGAACAAAAAAAGCGGGAATATTTATTTTTGCAAATAAATATTATTAATATATATATATATTCTACAAATATAATATAACAATATATGGTTATATTACATCTCTTAAATATAACCTAATGGTGAGGCTTTTCTTCTATCTCCTACTCAAATCAAACACTTCAAATGTTATCTTAGAATCTAAACAAAAATGATGATTTTGAAAAATATGTGGCATAGACAGAGTTGACGTGGCTAGAGGCATCCATTCCAGTTGCTTCATACACGTGACTGTAGGCATCTATTCCTAAAAAAACTAATAATATATGCCTTTAATTTGTCAAGGCTCATCTTCCATCTCTTATATATACGTTAGAGGATTAAACTTTGTTACACTTAAATTTTAAAATATAAATATTTTAAAATGTTGAGTATTTACGAGTGACTAGTTTGACCGGTTGCTAAGCGCATTAATTGAGGGCTCTAATGCTCCTAGCCTCCTAGTCATGTGTCAATTGAATTTATGCCACATTATTAGTCTCTAGCCATGTGTCAACTCAATCTATGTCACATATTTTTCCAAGTCATCATTTTTGTTTGGATTCTAAAATAGTATTTGTAGCGCTTGATTTGAGCAGAAGATGGAAAAGTAGGCTCGCCACTAGGTTACATTTAAGATATGTAATATAACCATATATTGTTATATTATACTCGTAAAATATATATCCGTTAATAAAATTTATTTGCAAAATAAATATTCCTACATTTTTTCGTTCATTAATTTTAATTTTAATTGTTATACTAAATGAAAAAAGACAAAAATGTTTATTTTGTTAATAAATTTTATTAATAGATATACATTCTACAAATATAATATAACTATATAGTTGCGTCATAATTTTTAAATGTGTTAAATAGCTTAGTAGTAAGACTCTTTATTTCTTTCCCATGTGTTATGGGATCAAGTCTTGACACTATCAAACTTTGGCATTTTAAATATTTTAATGCGTACCATTTATTTCGACACGTGGTATTAAAACTCTCAATTTAGTAAGGGTAATCAAGTAAAACCCTTTTTTTAATCTTTAAAGTTGCAGGAGCCTTATTGATTTTGATTTTCTTTCCATGTTTTAGCTTATTATGCCTTTTTTTAAAGCCAATTCTAAGTATACTGGATTAATTATTTTATGGATTTTAAAATAATATCCACAACTACAAGTCACATAAGTACATATAGCTTTTTTTTCAACAGTAATATAACATTAACTATATTTTAAAATTTAAAGATATATTACAATTATTTCCATCTCCATTATTATTATATTTTGTGACATTTGCATTTTCCTAATGAATGTTAATAAAATTTATACTATTCTTCTAATAAAAATATATATGTAATTGATGAATTTATATAGTATGTATCATTATTTCTAAAACTAACATGTTAATAAAATTCAAATTGGAATATAACAAATAAGTTAAAGTTAAAGTTAATATGAATTATATTTTTACAATGATTAAAATAGAACTAATAATTGAATTCTTGGTGAAATAATTAACTACTTTCATTTACATATTGAATTTATTATATTTAGCAATGATAAATAGGCTTATAATATAACTAATGCTTATACATACTTTACAAAAGATAAATTTAATTTGAAATATAAATGAATCTTTACATATTTCAATTGCAATAAATTTACTCATACTTTACAAAAGATAAATTTATTTACAATGACTAAAATATAACTAATATTTGAATACATGTTAAAATAATCAGTTGCACATAAATTATAATTAATAAAATTAGATATCTTTCTATTTTTCGTGAATACGCTAAAAAAATTCAAGTTGAAATATAACTAATTATTTGATTTCAAATTGAAAATTATTTATTTATATTTATTAAAATATAACTAATAGCTAAATACATATATTCAATTACATTTCATTTAGCATATTGAATTTATTACAATTTATTGATCAATGATTAGATAATTTCCAATTAAATTTAAATTGAAATATAATATCAAATTATTTTATGAATTTTTAAACAATATCCTTTGTTATAAAAAATATCTATGCCAAATAAGTAATTACTTATTCAAATAATAACCAATTACATTTCATTTAACATATCGAATAGAATTTATCACAATTTATTAATTAATAATTAAAATATAAATCCTAATTAAATTTAAATTTAAGTTTTTACTTACCTTTCAGAGCTAAAATATAACTGCTAGTTAAGTTCAAGCTGAAATTTTAATTATATTTTCTAAACATTCTCAATTATTAATTATTAAATATAATTGTTAATTAAATTTAAATAAAAATGATGAGTTTGCTAATACATCAGTTTAAGTATATATGCAATTTTATTTATGAAAATATTAATATTGGAACACAATAAACAAAATAAAAGTTGGACCGCATTATATACCGCAAGCCAACTTATTTATTAAAGATTACTATAATTTCTTCAAATAATAATATAACAAGATATATAAATATTAAATAATGAAAATATAGCTGATAATTTGAAAATATCAAATAATTTCTAAAAATGACATGTATCAAAATATGATTTATATTTAATAATGAAAATATAACTGATAATTTGAATTTAAATTAAAATATTTATTTACATTGGTTAAAATATAATTAAAGTCATACAGAAAGAATCAGTTACAACATTTACCATACTAAATTTATTATAATTTCTTTATCAATGATTAAAATATAATATCTTACATACAATTCTGAATATAATATATATACTTATCAATAATCAAAATAAAATTGTTATTTGAGAATTCAAATTACATAAAATGATGAATTTACTAACAATAGATAAATACCATTTTGTTTATAAATATATTAACATTGGAGTATTACTCCCTCAATATTCCGTCCGACCCATTTACTGGCTTAGTGAAAGCGCGTGGTTATTAGGACAATCGACCCAATTATAAAATTTATAGAGCCCTTAAATATTAGATTGTTAAGATAATTATAATTATAGATCGGATATGATAGTATAAGATATAATAGATGCTGTAAATCTTACCAAATTAGGATTATTTCCATTATGATAAATAGGTTAGAGACTTGAATCAAATAAATTACATTCTAAAAAAACTCTAATCCTAAACCATTCTTTAGGGATTAAATACTTTGTACTTAAAAGTGAACAAAAGATACTATACATATACAACAAACTATAAAAAACAGTTTATGTTTAATTATTATACACTCAAACCATCTATATATTTATTGAAGAATCACTCCTAATCTCTTCAAATAACATAACAGTCTAATGTATATATTTTCTCATTTTTCAACAACATTTTATAATATATTTAAAATTGAAAATATAAAATAATCTTATTTAATATAAACTTATCATATTATAACATATATATTTTCTAGCCCGCACGCCGTGCGGGTCATTGTCTAGTTAAATTATAAAATCGAACTAATTTTAAAATTTTGAATTCAAACTGAATCCTCCATCCTGAGTGTAATCTACATTTGCCTGCATTTTTAAGCATAAAAACGGTTAATATTTAAACTACTTTATTTATCCAATTTACTTATTAGACTTCAAATTTTAACACCATTATTGGAATCACAATCCTATGGCGGTAAGTTCTGCATCTGGAATGATACTTGTCTTTCAAAAAGAGGGAAAAGCGGAATTTATGAGCAAGCCAGATACACACGAATTATGCTCCTTTCTTTTTCATTTGCCGTTAAACATGATAATAGAAGGCATTCTGCAGCGGTTTGAAAAGCAAGTATTCCTGTTCTAGGTATTAGACATCCATTCCATCACAAATACAATTTACAATCTAATGAGAGTAACTACTAAAAGAAATAGTCATTCAGTAATATTTATCACTACTAATCCTCATCACTTCCATAGTTCTGGCACAAAGATACTAGTCCACTGGCAGCATTTGGTTTATTACCATCCTCATTTTTCTTCTGTTCTGGTTCTGCGGGACTTTTTCCATCAGAGGCCGCCAGCTTTTTAATGACATTAATCTTTACTAAAGAATTAAGCTTTCCACCACCCTGTGAATTTTCTGCAAATGACCAACAGATGGAATAAAGCGTTACTTTCTAAGTGATAATATTGTTAAACACCACCAAGTGTTACAATAACTAAATAAATCAAACTATAGCCAACTACACTTGAATAAAATGAAACAGATGCAGATGCAATGATGTGTAGTGTAACTATATTGTTATACCACCACCTCTAGTTTGTTTTTTTATTGGATGATCGTACTGGTGCTAAGAAAATGACTCATCAGCTAAACAAATAAGATCAGATTTGGGCACAGCTCAATGTATTCAAAACCCAACTAAAAATCAGGACGTTTGATTCCTTATGGTAAGCAGGAGGAGGTGCAGGCACAGCAGAATGTTGAATTAAACAGATGGTTAATGCAGGCTGGATTCAATGACTAGTACAGATTGAATTGAAGAGATTGAAACCCCAAATCTAGGGGATTAGCAGACAATTGATATGGTATGCAATTGAGGACAGTCCCTTGCATTGATCTGCTCTCATGTTAATACATTTTCAATGGAAATGGCTTCCTGAGATGTGACAGCATGACTAAATGTTCAGTTTTCCTAATGCATCTAGTTGCTAAGCATATTCAGAAAATGGCACATACCATGTTTTCCGGGATCATCCAAACTAGCTTTTGCCAGAGTGTCGGTTGGTTTGCCTGGAGGATCTTCAGAAACTTTTTGCCTCTTCAGACAAATACAAACAAGCATAAGCTTAACATTCATATATGATTTCAATATCTTAAGGAGAAATTAGGCACCTTAATAAAAGCCCAATTTTGCAAATCTGGAATAAATACAACCATATATTTGTTGAAAGATTTGCAACCTTCCCATGTGCAATATATTTCTTCCATATTTCAAGTTTTAAAAGTCCAAGAAATATAAGCAAATCAAATATAAATTTCCTTACATTTATGCATTTGAATTTTAGGGAATATAAATATCAGAAATGCAAGTTACAGATGAAAAGATTTTGTTTGTTATTAAAAGAAGGACACGAAAGTTTCATTAGTCTCTGAGGTGTAATTTCATTTTCTGGTACTTAGAAAGAAAAACAAGGAAAGAGTTGATAAAAGCATTGTTGAACTTCCAATGCAACTTACCTTTCCTTGTTTCTTTCTTATTAAATATTTTTTCAATAACATTTTCCATATCAACCATTTTCCAGGGTGTTATGCACCCCACACAATATTAACAATTGACAGCTTCACAGTAACATAACCTATCAAGAAATGTTAACAGAGCATGCTATACAAAAATTCTAAATGAATAGTGAAATAAAATTCATAGAGAACAGATGATTTAGAAAGAGAAAGTCAAGAAATGACTTTCAGCAGGACAATGGTGACTGAACACATGGGATATTGAAGTGAGTTTAAGAGCACTTATAAAGGCTTAAGTTCTTGGATTTCAAACGTTCATATAGTGAGATGAAAATGATCATAAGTAAGGTGCTAATGATGTGGCCATAATTTTTTACACCAACAAGGCATTAAAGACAAATCTATTACTACAAACATGATCAAATTCACTTTACACAATCATACCTTTGCATTATGATTGGATGTTTCACCATGTCCATTTGATAGCTGAACCAACTCCTCCTCAGCTTCAATTTCTTCATCACGAATTCTTCTGACATAACCTTCTGAATTCTGAATAAGAGTGTAAAATGTAAATCATATAGATTAGTTTAAATTTCAAGCAGGAAAGAGACCAGGATCAGAAGTAAGAAGACATAGAAGCGTCAGATAGTAATACTTACATGAAAGACAACTGATTTTATTAGTGCTTCATCTTCTTCTTCCAGCCTTTTCTCCTAAGAACGTGAAATAAGAAGGCTCAATTCAATTAAATTATCAAGGGGGAAAATAAGAACTAAGGTTACGTTTGGATGGTGATGGCAGTGATGGCAGAGGTGGTGATGGCAGTGGAGGCGAGGGGATGCTAGTGGTGGAGGAGGCAATGGTGGTAGTGGTGGCGATAACGAGAGGGTGGTGATGGCGGTGGCTTTGGCAGCTGCGGTGGTGGCGACGGTGGTAATGGAAGTGGCGGCAACGTGTGGGTGCTGGTGGTGACGGTGGTTATGCTGGTGGCAGTGTGTATGAATTTTAAAATCACTAGGATATTGATATCCAAACCAAACAATGTACTACAATTATTAGTATTTAAAATCTTTTGTTAAAATACATTCCTCCGTTAAATTTCTCCATCCAAACACAAGATAAATGTTTTAAAACTACAAATTGTTTTTAGGTCATAGCCCAAAATACACTAGTTTTTGTACAAACCAAAAAGTAGGTTTTCTGGAGAAAATATGCAATAATATATAGTATAAATCATACAAAAGAGAGGTTAGAATTTCTTATTTATATACTCCTGTTTGTTTTTATCTGTCATTTTAGAGAAATTATTTATTCTTATTTATTTGTCAGTATAGAAAAACAATGAAGCATTAACTTTTTTTAGTTTCAAACTTATTAACTTATATATAACTGAAAGAGAAGACAATAGAGTACTGATGATATTTTGTGTAATTCAATAGGGGGGAAACTCAGGAATTCAGTAAAACAGTTATTCTTTCTTATTATCAAGGTTACATAACTTATTGTGCATTGCAATAACCTTAAGTGGCAGATAAAACAAAATGGAGGGAGTAGTAATTATAGAATCAGTTAATTGGATGGGCTAACATTTCCAACCATTCCAAGTATTTTGTTTTATGAATCTTCACAAAAGCAAGGAACAGTTACCAATCAGTTAAACCCTAAACCCTAAAAAAGTTAAATAGTAGAATAAACCCTTCCTTCAAAAACAGAAGTTCATGTAGAAAGCAAATACATCATATAGCAAGTTCCATCATACCTTATCAGCTGTGGTACGTTGCAAGGCCTCCAGCATTTCATCAACAGTGACAGTTGCATGCCTAGACTGAAAAGATGAAAGATGAGAGTTAGCAATTACCATAGACATACTTCAAATTCATGAATAAATGTCAGTATTAAAATAAATGATCTCAAAATACAAAGGTCACATCTTCGGGCTTTTAAGGTGACAACTAACAAGCACTATAGTTTAAGATTATAATGTCCAGATCCCTAGAGAATCATTATAAAATGCTTGAGCCAAATTTATAACATCATTATATAGATTGCATTTACAGAAGTGAGTACCTTCATTGACTTCATCTCATCCAATGCAGCAAGGATATCCATCTCTCTTTTAGAATCCAGGGTTCTGTTCTCTAACGATTTCATTGCATCCCCCATCTCTTCAGCATCCCTCTTCTGCTTCATTTTATCAGCTTCCTCATCCTCTGCACGCCAAGGTTCAAAATTTCTAGTTGCACCAGATTCAACAATATAATCTGAATTCTGCGGATCAGTCTTCATGGTAAGCTCGGCCGAGCACTTGGTGCATTTAAAGTAGAACCTGAATATTTGAATTCCTAGATATGTCTGCACAAAAAATATACAAAAAGAAAAAAATTCTCATTGTCATAATTGTAGTCAAATCACACATGAAACACAAAGCAATTTAGGAAATCCCATTCCCCAGTTCTATGAACAGTTTAAGCAAGAATATACAACTACCTCATACAATTGATGGTGTCCAATAGATAAAACCCCAACAAGACAAAACTTCCGCATACCCTTTTAAGCCCATAATAAATCACATTGAAATACAGATACTAAATATAAACTTGAAATGAACAAGTAAAGAGGATAAGTAAACCTCGCCAATAACATCTTCCTTTCGGGAGTTGAACTTGGTGCCTTTGTAGATGTAATTACCACAAGTGTTGCATCGAATGCTCATGGGAAGCATCATGCGGACCTTGATCTGCTGATTCTTTGGCCTTCTAGCTCTGGGAAGCTTTGAGGGATCGAAGTCAGGAGGGTAGTATTTGTTCAACACTTTTCGCTCTCCCATCTTTTCTCTTCTTCAAATTCAAGTTCCTCCCTGCAATCACCAACAAGTAATGCAATTGAATCATACAATCCAGGTTCTCTTCTCTTCTCTGATGAGAGTATTAAGGAACATAGATTTTGTCACGAATAATAATAATAATAATAATGGCGAAATTGTTGGATAATTGGGGCTGAGATGGTAGTTAAAAGCTCGATTTAGGTCGTACGTTTTTCGCAAGCACAGTGATTCAAATCGTTCAAAAGATCCTACTTGATTCTGAATCAGACCAAAATCGCGATTTCATATTTAAAATCCTAAAAATCTCGCAGTTCTCTATTTGTTTATGATTTTTTGATTTACCACCCGGGTTAGAGTGGTAATGCATTCACAAATCTAAAACTCTGAACATTGTATTCACAGAGAACATCAATTCATGAAAATCAACTCGCCGCAATTAATTACTACTACTACTAATTTTGAACATTACATTCACAGAGAAAATCAATTCATGGCAATCAACTCATGGCAAGGAATTAGCACTACTACTGATTTTGAATATTTTAATGGTAATCAAAATATTCAATTCATGGCAATCAATTATGTATTTGGCAGCGCACGGAGAAATTCTTCATCATATGATCCTTACAAGTTCTCGAGCTGCAACAACGCGCTCGGTAGAGACTCGAGAGAGCGCACGAAGATGGAACAAGAAGCCACCGGAGACCGGCCGAACGGCGACGGCAGTCCGGCGAGCAGCGAAGACAGAGTGGGTGGAATGGAATGCGCCGCACAGAGGAACTCAATGAGCTGTCGAATCGAAGAATTGAGACTTGGGAGAGGCGATGGCACAAAAGAGTCAGAAAACAAGAAAATAAACCCCTTTTCCAAAAGGCTATTATGAATAATTATGGATGTCCCCTTAAAGTTTTAATATTTATAGATGTCCCCCTCTCACCTCTTATAAATACCCCCCTCATTCATTAATACAAACAACTTCTTCTCTTCAATTTCACTACTATCTCTTTACTCTCCTTCCTTCATCTTCAAGTCCATTTTCTTCTCTAATTTCCTCTCTAATTTCATAACACGTTATTAGCGCACGAAGTTCTGACCAACTGATATCTACTCAGGTCTAGAGAGGTAATACATGATTATTATTATTGTTGTTATTTTGATAATTTTAATTTATATATTTTATCTTATTATAAAAGTTCCCGAAGAACTTAAATTTTAAACATCCCCGAAGGATGTATAATATTATCTCTATATCATAAAAAAAATATAGGTTCCTAAAGAACTTATTTATAAACATCCCTGCAGGATATATAAAATTAATAGTCAGAATTCTTGAAGAATTTTTAAAAATATTTATTGATAGTTCCTGAAGAACTATAACAGTCTATGAAATTAAAATAATAATAATAATAAATAAATAAGTTTATACTAATTGTTATTTACCTGTTTCATTGCACTATACCTACTACTACATTAACTTTATATTGGTATGCATTACATTGAAAGCTGATTGTAATTTTATATTGTTATGCGTTCCACTAATTGGCACTACATTAATTCCTTTACCTGTGCTAATTATTGTTGTACATGTGCTACGTTACTAATTTCATTACTGCACCTCACTTTGTTAATTATTGGATTGCTTCACGTTACTACACTTCACTTCACGTTATTGGATTTCTAATTATTATTTTATACTGCAGCACCAATACATGGATTCAATGTTAGCCTATAATTGAATATTCATTGCTTTGCCTTTTAATTATAGCTTCACGGATTCAATTGTGTCGTTTGCCTTTTAAAATTGAATATTATTTAGTGCATATAATTGTTATCTCCTGATTGAATATTATATATATATATATATATAAATATATGCTTGCCTACTTTTATACTCTTATAACATATACTTTTAATTGATTGCTTAATATTAATATATTTATGTTCTGGTTAATTGCTTTATGGTTACTGCACTAATTTTGCAATTTCTTTACCTTCTATATATATTATATAAATAAAAGAGTTAATAAATAAGACTGTATTATAAAAGATTCTATATTATTAAGATATTGTCCATTAGCGCTCACACATGCTATTAAATTCCATATTGTAATTGTCATTTTAAATTATTTTTTTTTCATTACTGGACCACTTATATGAAATTTTATTTTAACATGTTTAGTTATCTTATAAGTTACTTTATCTATTTTTTTTTATAAAAAAATAGATAAATTAATATTACTCTTATAATTAAATAAAAATAAAACATATTTATAATCATTATTGACTTGTTATTACCATCATTATTAGATAATTATAGATAATATAATGAGTATTATCTAACTTATTTATAATTTCTTGTATAGAAATAACTATGTCAAATATTACCAACCTTGAGTTCGTGACTCTTGACATATCTGGAAAAAATTATCTATCATGGACATTAGATGCCGAGATACATTTAGATGCAAAAGGTCTTGGAGACACGATTAAAAATGGAAATAATGCATCTAATCAAAATAAAGCTAAAGCCATGATCTTTTTACGCCACCATATCCATGAAGGGTTAAAAAATGAGTACTTAACAATTAAAGACCCTCTCGTTTTGTGGAATAATCTAAAAGAAAGATACGACCATCAAAAGGATATAATTCTTCCAAAAGCCCGTTATGAATGGATGCATTTACGTTTACAAGATTTTAAATCTGTAAATGAATATAACTCTGCAATGTTTAGAATTACTTCAAGATTGAAGTTGTGTGGAGAAAAGGTCACTGAAAGTGATATGTTAGAGAAAACATTCTCCACTTTTCATGCATCTAATATGCTCCTGCAGCAGCAATATCGTCAAAAGGGCTTTACTAAATACTAAGAATTGATTACTTGTCTCCTTGTGGCTGAGCAAAATAATGAATTGCTTATACAAAATCATGAATCTCGTCCAACTGGAACTGCTCCATTCCCAGAAGTGAATGTAGTAACACACGATCATCATACTCATGGTCGTGGTCGTGGCCGTAGTCGCGGTCGTGGACGAGGTAATGCTCGGGGATATGGTATTGGTCGTAGTCGTGGATATGGTTATGGTCATGGTTATGGTAAAAATGATAAGAAATCATCATTCACATGGAAAAATAAAGAACATATGAAAAAAAGGACAGATGCTCAAAATAGCGAACAAACTAAAAATATCTGCTATCGTTGTGGCAACAAGGGACACTGGTCTCGAGTTTGTCGCACACCAAAGCATCTCGTAGATCTATACCAAAAATCCCTCAAAAATAAAGGGAAAATAATATAGACAAATTTTACTGGTATAGATGATGATTTCTCTGATTTTAGTGTTGATGATTTTCTTACTCTTCCTGAAGAAGAAATTAACCACTCGGTTGGAGAGGGGAGTGCCCCTAAATAAATTGTTTTATGTTTCATGTAATGTATTTTGTTATAAATTTAGTCATTATCAATAAAATTTTATGTTAAATATTTATTGTTGTTAATTATATTTTTACTCATTTTTATTTATTATTTGAAGAATGAATGCTCATCTGAAAGATGAAAATATATGTCTCGCAGACAGTGAAACAACTCATACTATTCTCAAGAATGAGAAATATTTCTACCATATAGTAAAACAAGAAGCAAATGTTAATACAATATCTGGTAGTATAAATATAATTGAAGGCTCCGGCAGAGCCAGTATTTTGTTACCTGGAGGAACAAAATTGCACATTGAAAGTGCATTATATTCTAAGAAGTCTCAAAGAAATTTGTTGAGTTTTAAGGATATCCGCAGAAATGGATATCATATTGAGACCACAAATGAAGGAAAAGATGAATATCTTTATATCACAAAGTTAATTTCTGATAAGAAATGTATATTGGAAAAATTGCCTTCATTTTCCTCCGGTTTGTACTATACTTATATTAGTACAGTTGAAACAAATGTTATTGTAAACCAGAAGTTTGCAAATAAGAATGACTTTGTTATCTGGCATGAACGATTAGGCCATCCTGGATCAATTATGATGCGAAAAATAGTTGAGAATTCAAATGGTCATTGTTTGTCCAGCAGACAAATTATGCAAACTAAGAATTTCTCATGTGCTGCTTGTTCTCAAGGAAAATTGATCATTCAGCCATCACCAATGAAAATTGGGAATGAATCACTCACATTTTTAGAACGTATACAAGGTGATATTTGTGGACCAATACATCCTTCATGTGGACCATTTAGATATTTTATGGTTTTAATTGATGCATCAACTAGATGGTCACATGTTTGCTTATTATCAACTCGCAACCAGACGTTTGCGAGATTACTAGCTCAATTAATTCATTTAAGAGCTCATTTTCTTGATTATCCAATTAAGAAAATACGCCTTGATAACGCTGGTGAATTCACATCTCAATCATTTAATGATTATTGTATGTCCATTGGAATTGATGTTGAACATCCTGTAGCACATGTTCATACACAAAATGGACTTGCTGAATCATTGATTAAACGTTTGAAATTGATAGCAAGACCATTGTTAATGAGATCAAAACTCCCAATTTCAACTTGGGGACATGCAATCTTGCATGCGGCAGCACTTATTCGCATCAGGCCTACAAGTAATCATGAATATTCCCCTTTACAATTGGTTCATGGTAAAGAACCAAATATTTCCCATCTAAGAATCTTTGGAAGTACAGTATATGTTCCTATCTCTCCTCCACAACGCACTAAGATGGGACCTCAAAGAAGGTTGGGAATATATGTTGGATATGAAAGTCCATCAATAATAAAATATCTTGAACCTTTAATAGGTGACTTATTTACAGCTCGTTTTGCTGATTGTCATTTTGATGAATCTGTTTTCCCACCATTAGGGGGAGAAAATAAACAGTTGGATAAAAAGATCAGTTAGAATGAGATATCTCTCTCACATCTTGATCCTCGAACAAAGCAATCTGAACTAGAAGTTCAGAAAATAATTAGTTTGCAAAATTTAGCAAACCAATTACCTAATGCATTTGCTGATCCAAAAAGAGTGACTAAGTCACACATACCAGCTGTTAATACTCCAATAAAGATTGATATCCCTGAAGGACAATCTAAATTTGCAAATGAGTCTGAAGCCAAAATAAAACGTGACAGGCCTATTGGTTCTAAAGATAAAAATCCTCGAAAAAGAAAAGTAAATAAAGAGGATGGTCGAATCGAGGATATAAAGACTCCAGTAGAGTCTCCTGACATAATCAAAGTTTCAAATCCAGAAGAAACTAAGGTACCTGAAATTGATACAAACAGAGATCTCAATAAATTATGTCATGAATGGTATACAATAGAATCGACCTGAAGTCGATGTTGATGAAATTTTTGCATTCAAAGTAGCTCTTGATATTATAAATGATGATAAGGATCATGAGCCAAAATCTATTAAGGAATGTGCACTAAGAAATGATTGGCCAAAATGGAAAGATGCAATGCAAGAAGAGTTAAACTCACTTGCAAAACGGAAAGTTTTTGGACCTGTAGTCCAAACACCCAAAGGTGTAAAACCAGTTGGGTACAAATGGGTCTTTACGAGAAAAAGAAATGAAAATGGTGAAATTGTGCGATATAAAGCAAGACTTGTTGCACAAGGTTTCTCACAAAGACCTGGCATTAATTTCGAAGAAACATATTCACCAATGATGGATGCCATCACTTTTCGATACTTAATAAGTTTGACAATCTGTGAAAGGCTTGACTTACGCCTTATGGATGTTGTTACAGCATATTTATATGGCTCACTTGAAAATGATATTTATATGAAACATTTGCCTGAAGCATATAAAACAAATCCTCGAGAAAATTATTCAATCAAATTGAATAAATCTCTTTATGGACTAAAGCAATCTGGACGAATGTGGTACAATTGTCTCAGTGAATATTTGTTGAAAGAAGGGTACAAAAATGACCCAATTTGTCCATGTGTTTTTATGAAAAGACTCGGAAAAGAGTTCGTTATAATTGCTATTTATGTAGATGATTTAAACATCATCGGAACTCCCGAAGAGCTTTCAAAGGCTGTAAATTGTTTGAAAAGGGAATTCGAGATGAAAGACTTAGGAAAAACAAAGTTTTGTCTCGGATTACAATTAGAATATTTAAAAGAAGGAATTTTAATGCACCAAAAGACTTATACAGAAAAGGTGTTAAAGCGGTTTTATATGGACAAATCACACCCATTGAGCAGTCCAATGGTTGTAAGGTCACTTGAAGTGAGCAAAGATTCTTTTCGACCTCAAGACAAAAATGAGAACTACTTGGTCCTGAAGTACCATATCTTAGTGCAATTGGTGCACTAATGTATCTTGCTAGTCATACAAGACCTGATATATCATTTGTTGTTAATTTGTTAGCAAGACATAGTTCTTTACCCACGAAAAGGCATTGGAATGGGATTAAACACATATTCCGCTACCTTAGAGGTACAATGGACATGGGTTTATTTTTCCCATATGTATCTAAGGTAAACCTAATTGGTTATGCAGATGCGGGGTATTTGTCTGATCCTCATAATGGTCGATCGCAAACAGGTTATTTGTTTACATGTGGTGGTACAGTAATTTCATAGAGATCCATAAAGCAAACGATCACAGCAACATCATCTAATCATGCTGAAATTCTAGCATTACATGAAGCAAGTCAAGAATGTGTTTGGTTGAGATCTATGATTCAACATATTCAAGAAACCTGTGGCTTGCATGCTGGAAAATTACCACCAACAATCTTATGTGAAGATAATGCAGCTTGTATCTCCCAGTTAAAGGAAGGTTATATCAAAGGAGATAGGACAAAACATATTTCACCAAAATTTTTCTTTACTCACGATCTTATAAAGAATGGTGAAATAAATGTCCAGCAAGTCCGATCATGCGAGAATCTAGCAGATATTTTTACAGAATCATTACCAACCAAAGTCTTCGAGCAACTAGTACAGAAGATTGGTCTTCGACGTTTACATAAGTGTTCTGATGAGAGAGAGAATTAAATATTTGTAATTTAATTATTTTTCATGAATATACTTTGTAAAGAATATTGTACTCTTTTTCTTTCACTAGGTTTTTATCCCACTGGGTTTTTCCTAGTAAGGTTTTAACGAGGCGCATTCTAAATATGGACATCCAAGGGGGAGGATTATGAATAATTATGGATGTCCCCCCTAAAGTTTTAATATTTATAGATGTCCCCCTCTCACCTCCTATAAATACCCCCCTCATTCATTAATACAAACAACTTCTTCTCTTCAATTTCACTACTATCTCTTTACTCTCCTTACTCTCCTTCCTTCATCTTCAAGTCCATTTTCTTCTCTAATTTCCTCTCTAATTTCATAACAAAGGCGTCATTTTGAAAACTTAAAAAATAAAAAATAAAAGGAAGAAACCCGGCCGGTTCGGTTTAACCAGGTTCAGTTTACGGATTATGAAATATTGAAAATAATTTTTTATTTTTATTATTTTTTTATAAATATTTAAAAATAAAAAATAATGTAATGATTTTATAATTAAAACTAAAATGACAATCTCGTAGTTAAGAGAAAAACAAAAGGTATTTTCCGAAAGTAAACATGTCCCAAAATATTTTTGGTTCCTACGAATATAGCTATTTTTTAGTCCTCATGACTATATGTTAAGCATTCAAACGTTGAGTTGGTAATGCATTACACATTATTAATATGTAAAAACAGGTAATATCATCTTTAAAGTTCTAAAATTTGTAAGAAATAAATTTTGTAAGAACATTTTTGATAGACATTTAACCCTGATAAAAAAACCATTAAACACGTAAATTAAGTGATAAAGAGTTAGAAACTAGTGCAAGTTAAATAAATAATATGGTAAAAATTCAAGAACTAGATTTTATTTCGTCTTATGGATAAAACTAACAACTAACGATTAAATTTAAGCTATCAAAAAAAGGTTAAAATAAAAGACTTAAATATGTATGTAATTTTTAAATAATAAGGATATTTTAATATTGGTATCTATAAAATACTATCTTTTGTTCTAAATATAAATAAATGTAACTACTTAATAATAATTAGAAGTAGTTATTTACATAATGTTATTAAATATTTAATGTAATATATTTAATAGGTCATTTATCACACAAAGTATTAATTGTCTTAGAATATACAAGAAAGACATACTTAATAGATAAATATTTAATGACACTGAAATAATACAATTTTGTTTATATTATGGAACAAAAAAATTACATGAAAATTTGTTTATATTTAGAATTAGAATTAGTATTTTTTTTTATCTTCTACATGTCTTTTATATTGAATATTTTATTTTTAGTATCTATTTTGGACTTAAATTCATTAATGACTTATATAAATAACTAAATTATACGTTAACTTAACGGTTGTTTAAATAAATTATTTTTTTGAGTCTTAAAAAAATAAGTGAATACCTTATCACGTTAAAATACACTTTTTAGCTAAATTAAACTTACTTACAAACTTATAAGAAAAATAAAATTATTAAATTTTTAAAGACTAAAATTTTATTTTAACTAGTTAGAGTCACATGTTAATAGATAGTTATAGATGTATCAACTATTTAAATAAACTAATATATGGATTTAGTTATTGAAATCTACAATCAAGTTGAAACTAACATTTAAAACAAATAAAAATATTCAATATAAAAAGATTAAAAAATATGTATTTCATAGATACTGAAATACAAATTCCTTTTTTTGGGGAGTAATTATGACATGAGATACTTAAAAGCAACCCAAATCCAACAAGCGAGTGGCGTGACACTATGCTGCTGGAATTGGAACCGAAGACTGGATAACGTTGTCTACACCCATTCTTTGCATCACCTTTCACTCCCAAATCCATTTTCAATTTCCAATGGCTTCTTTTCCTCTTTACCACCCAACTCACAGCTTATTCTCCAGCACCCAGGTTCAAATTTCTCTGCTTTTCTTCCACCCTTTATTCGTCTCTTCATTCTGAACCTCTTCCCAAGTTTGTGTTTTCTTTCTATACAGTTAAAAGGTTCGCGCCGTGGCTTCTTATGGCCACCCACTTACTCATTTGGCTCTCATACTGAAAACAAAGCACGACCCATCAAAGCTTCGGTTAATGCACCCCCTTTTCCCTTGTTTAAACCTCCCCAAGTTGAAGAGTCACCATCTGAGGTATTTACATTCTTTTTTCGCCCCTCGCTTGTTGTTTTGATACTTTGGAAGTAACTAACACCTTGCACTAGATAGAGTGATGCCGTTTCCGTAATTTGATTAGCGTTTTTGGTCACAACACTTAATGTGTTATAATGAGTGCTGTTTCCACAATTTGATGTAGTTTTATGTCCATAACAATTGGTATGTTAGAGTGAGTGACTGCTGTTCCCTTAATTTGATGTGCTTTTTATGTTTCTATCACTTAATTTGTTAGAGTGGATACTTTTTCCATTATTAGATGTTAAAATGTTCATAAAGCTTAATGTTAATGAGTGAGTGCTGTTTCCATAATTTGATGTGCTTTTATGTTTTATAACACTTAATATGGTAAAGCGAGTGCTGTTTCTAACTTGATTTGCTTTTATGCTCCTAATACTTGATATTGAGAATTTGAGGTTCAGTATCATCTTCCCTGAACGACCAGCCTTTGGATGAATTCCTCAGCGGTCTTTCGTTGTTGTGAATTTGTGATTTCTCTTACTTTTCATTTTCGTTAACTTATTTGTTGCTCTAGTTGGAGCCTGCAGATCCTGATTTCTACAAGATCGGGTATGTCCGAAGCATGCGAGCATACGGAGTTGAGTTTAGAGAAGGGCCAGCTGGTTTTGGTGTGTACGCTTCCAAAGATGTAGAGCCTCTTAAGCGAGCAAGGGTGAGTAGCTTCATTTAAGATGCTACATGTGTAACAGTATTTCACATACATTTGAACCTTTATAAATTGCAGATATTGTCAACCTCTAGATTTTTTACATAGTCAGTTACCGCACTAGGTGGGAAGCCTCTGTGCATTAGGCAGTCCTTTTCGTATACTATCCTTTATGGTTATGTTCTTAGTGGTTGTCGATGGCTGTTTTCCCTAATGATGTACTTGGGCAGGTTATAATGGAAATTCCTCTTGAATTGATGTTAACCATAAGCAAGAAGCTCCCTTGGATGTTTTTCCCCGATATAATCCCCATGGATCATCCAATATTTGATATTATCAACTCAACAAATCCAGAGGTGACAGCAAATCTTCCCAAGTTCATTAACTCATAATAAGATATATTTGATTTTGCTTGGTTTTTTCCTGATATTATATATATATTACCAACATGTCATCATTTGCTTTCACTGTTGTTACCTGCTAAAAAGGCAAAACAATCTTCTGCTCACCCATTTAATGTAATTGTGCAATTCTTTGTGGCAGACAGATTGGGACTTAAGGTTAGCATGCCTTCTCTTATATGCATTTGACTGTGAAGGCAACTTTTGGCAGTTGTATGGTGATTTCTTACCGAGTGCTGATGAGGGCACTAGCTTACTTCTAGCTTCAGAGGTGTGTATAAAACAAGCTGGTTTGTATCATTAAACCATGGTTTGATGGGGGTTTCCATTTTTGAAAAAAATTATTACTGATCTATTCTTGATATCAAAGGTAGGTCATGTACATAGTAGATGTTCAATTTCCAATTGTTGAGTTGTTTCTTGTTTTTTCATTGAAAATATATTGATTTGCATTTTTGCTGAAGTTTGATCATATCATACTTAAAAGACTAGGAAAGCTAACTATTTATAATGATATATATTTCATGATATGCAAGTTGTATATTTTCTGCCTGCTGTTCT
The DNA here is from genome assembly GCA_037962975.1 of Clitoria ternatea. Taxonomy (NCBI): domain Eukaryota; kingdom Viridiplantae; phylum Streptophyta; class Magnoliopsida; order Fabales; family Fabaceae; genus Clitoria; species Clitoria ternatea. The sequence continues at coordinate 278,603,745 of CM075671.1, forward strand.
GTGTAGATTTGAGATAACCTGTACTCTGTTCTTACCTTAAGGATATTTGAACGCCCTATGTAAGAATTTGGTTCGAGCAAAGCAGTCTAGCAGTAGCAACTAATCTTGCATTACAGAGTGCACCTGCTAAATTTAATAGCTTTCCTTTGCCAATGTAGGTTGTAATTCACGTCAGTGTAGGTTTTGTTTATATTTATATATATATATATATATATATATATATATATATATATATATATATTTGGTGGAAATGGAAACCTCAAAGTTTGGACTGAGACACAAGTTACGTACCAACTTTCGAGTTGGCCGGGAATCCTTTGTGATTTTATTGTGTTGTTTTATACACCTGCATGCATTTGAATAGCTACATTTTGAAATTTACAGTACAGTTCTATGTCTTATCATATATTGATTGGTATTACCAGGAGGAACTTTTGGAGCTGCAGGATCCCAATCTTGCTTCTACTATGAGAACCCAGCAACAAAGAGCCATAGAATTCTGGGAGAGTAACTGGGTAAAGAGTAGACCATCTCTGTTGAATTTGTTAGTCTTCCATTATGCTTTAAACTTATTGTGTGTTCTTAACAAGTTGTGTTAATCTTGTTTAGCACAGTGGTGCACCCCTTAAAATAAAGCGTCTTGCTCGTGATCATCAAAGGTTCATTTGGGCAGTAAGTATTGCACAGTCACGATGTATTAACATGCCAATAAGAGTTGGTTCTCTAACTCAAGAAGCAAATATGCTGATTCCTTATGCTGGTGAGCTCAGTTCACCTTTGTCTGACCAAATACACTACCTTTTATGTAATCATAATATAATCAAACAAATCCGTTATCTTCATAGTTTCACTTCAGTTCTATTTTATTATGGAATGTTTAGTATGATGTCGTTTACCTGTTTGAGATGTCGATTAATATTAAATGTTGATCTACAAGCATAAGATTATGCAAAAGGAAAAAGCAGGTGCAAAATATTGCATACTGCCATACTCCTCTCTTGGGAGACCTTTTTTAGAAAAAGAAAAATATTGTTAACAGTAGATATGTACAGAACTGAAGTTTGTAAAGTGATTTGAATTAATATTATGGATTGTGAGATAGCTATGAGCCTTTTCATTTTCTCATTAGCTTCTTTTAGTATTAAACTTAATTTGATTCCCAGTTCTACGAAAGGAAAAACGAAACAAAATTATGCACCCTTTCATTTTTATTGTTTAATTGATATTTTTTTGTATTGCTAGAACTCTCAGCAGTTTTCTCATTTTCATGCAACAAATTATTAGAAGACTAAGTATACACACTACTAAAGAGTCCTTTGAATTGTCTATTTCCACTTTGTATGAAAATTGTAATCAGGGAGAAAAGATGGTAGAGGGAAAGAAGCAAATTTAGTTACATATTAGTGGGTTGTGGCGGTGCTAATTTTTCCCAGTTAAGAAGATTTATCAACTTAGTTTGCCAATTAACTTAATTTTACTTTTCAGACATGCTGAACCATTCATTTGAGCCAAATTGTTTTTTCCATTGGCGTTTTAAGGACAGAATGCTTGAGGTTCTTATAAATGCTGGGCAGCGCATTAGAAAGGGAGAGGAGGTAACCATTTGATATTCTTGTGGGAAAATGTGTTTTAATTAATTACCCAAGGAAATGGTTGTGTTGGACATAACAGATGCATTTAAATGTATTGCAACTGCTCCCTTAGAAAATAGCTAAAATAATAAATGCATGGGAATTAGTTTAATTATTTCTTGTAAAGAGGTGTGCAATTATTTCCTAGAAGTATTTGTAACCCATTGATATTGATTAAGCTGTCAAAAATTGTGACAGATGACAGTTAATTACATGAGTTCGCAGAAGAATGACATGTTCATGCAAAAATATGGATTTTCATCCCCAGTGGTAATTTTCTTCTCATTTAGATCTTGTTGATAGGAAAGTTACATATTTTTCGGTTCTTTTTCCTATCCTAAATATTTCTGGGCTGAGATCCCCAGCTATTGCAACACACTGAAACCAACTATTGTATCTATATAAAATTTGAAGCGAGTTATGGAATAGTCACATCAATTTTATGCATGTCTTACTTATAAGCAAAGTCAAAGCATTCTTAGCCTCGCTTTTGTTACTTTTTAACTGCCGTTTCCATTGTTACATTGCCACCCTTTGGGCACTCATTCAGCATTCTTAATTTCATCTAACTCTAGCTTTAACCTTAGACTCTGTCTTTTCAAGTATCTGCAAATTAAATGTTCCTTAGTTTGATATGAAAAGTTTATATCCTATATCCATCTGATATGTAATTTCATTTGCAAGTTGCAACACACCAAAGTGTCAATGCCGTATCTATTGAGCATCCAAGTAAACCGAGTACACCTCAAATTTCCTCCCACAAACACAGTATTCTTAAGTCAATTCCATATGTACCATGGTCACTATAAAGTATTATTTTGTATGATCACTTTGTCCATGGTCACTATAAAGTATGCTGTACGCAGGTGCTTCATTGAAGTATTCATATTATTTTGTTCTTTTGTTGACAATTCATATAAACTTACACATGTTTGGAATTTAGATCTATTGAATTTTGAAAATGCAGTTCTCAGAATCACTTGCATTTGCAGAATCCTTGGGATATGATCAATTTCTCAGGCAACACACGTATTCATTTGGATTCCTTCTTGTCAATATTCAATATATCTGGCCTTCCTGAAGAATATTACCATAACAGTACGAGCCATATGAATTTTATTTCTGGAATCTGCTTTCTTGTACATTTGTCTATTCAAATTGGTATTATTGAGGATATGAATTTGAAATTTATTGCAGATTGTCTATCAGATGCTGGAGATACTTTTGTTGATGGAGCAGTCATAGCTGCAGCACGAACATTGCCATCTTGGTCCGATAGGGATGTGCCTCCAATCCCTAGCTTGGAAAGAAAGGCTGTGAAGGAGTTGCAAAATGAATGCCACCAGATGCTTGCAGAATTTGCTACAACCTCTAAGCAAGACCAGAAATTGCTAGGTAAATTTGATACTATATATCCTTGTGCTAGAAAGTAGAAACTCATCATAGTTTGTATTTTGCAAATAGGATTGCTTTGTGAGAATATTATCCTGAAAATGGGTATAGTTCATTGTTTGTTCTAGCATTTGCCAGTTAACTTTAGAATACAAATTTGTGGGGTGGTTTTAACTGCATCATGGAAGGTTCCCTGCTACTTTAGTGGTAGCTTGAAAATGTTTTGGGGATATTCTGGGTGTAATAAAATGTCTTAGGGGATATTTGGTCTGCAGTTGGGGAAACGGAGTTGGGGAATGGAATCCTTCACACCGTTCAAGACAGTCAAAACTCCGTTTGACCGTAAAATTATTTTTTTCCGTTATACCACCTCCGTTCCGTTGATACTGCCACCAGACCAAACAACTTCTTAGCTATGTAGTGTTTGTTTGGATATAGACTTTGGTTAAAAATACATCCTACGGTCAAACGGAGTTTTGATTGTCTCGAACGGCATGAAGGATCAATATCAACCCTTAAATTTCTCCATTTTCCCAACTCCGTTACCCCAACTGGAAACCAAACGGACACGTAATCCATCCTCTAGTCTAGGATAGACTCAACATTGTAAAATTAAAAGATCAATTTACCAAAAGATCCTATATCATTTAACTACTCCGTCTCTAATTGACTTAGATATTATGATAAAAGCTAATGATTAGCTTAATCATCATGACTGCAGATTCCATGACAGATGCGACGAGGACACTTGAAGCTGCAATAAAGTATACCAGATTTACATAATCTAGCAGTTTCACAAGTTTTTTAAATTTCATTTCTGTAACATCTTAAACATTAAACCCTTTACTTATAGTTTTACTGAACATGTTACTTGTGCAGGTACAGATTGCATAGGAAATTGTTCATCGAGAAAGTTATCCAAGCATTGGAGGTGTATCAAGGGAAAATACTATTTTGATCCCAATCTACTAGCTGGAGAATAGTTAGAGAAGTTTTGTAACACTATTTTGCACCTGTAAAAATTTTGTAATCCCCGTGTCACTAAAAATAATGCTTTTATCCATGGATTGCAGGTTCATTTTGTTGTGTTTTACATTTTTTTGGTTCCTTGACGAAGCACTAAGCAAATTAAATAAGAACTGCAGATGCATAATTATATAAATCAGACTGGAAATCAAATCTAATTCAATAGTTTAACTACGAGACCATAGTAGTCAATAGCGGCCGGAGCGGCCGCTATCGCGGCGGAGCGGAGCGGAGCGGGGCCGGGGCGCGACGCAGTGGCCCGTCGCGGGATGCATTGGATCGCGGCGATCGCGGACCGAATCGCGGCGTCGCGGGAGCGCCGGATCGCGGCGCGAATCGCCCGCTCCTCCTTCCTCCCGGTTTTGCCCCTGTGTGAAACCTCTTTTTTAAGGGTATTTTCGCCCTTTTGCTTTCTTTTCCCTCCCATTTCTAAACCCTAACACCACCCGCTCCTGGTTTCCCACTTCTTCATTACACGAAAGCCCATTTCCGCGAAGAAAACCCCATTTCCGCGACACCCACTCCTTCTCCGGTGCTCCTCACAGGTTTTCCGGCGTTTCCCTCCCATTTCCGGCCTGTCCCAGCCATTTCCGACGAGTCCCTGTCTTCTCCGGCGAGCTCCTGTGTCTTCTCCGGCGAACCAGTGTCTTCTCCGGCGAGTTCTGGTTCTGTTCTTCACCTCTTCTTCTCTACTTCAGTTCTTCACCTCTTCTTCTCTACTTCAGTTCTTCACCTCTTCTTCTCTACTTCAGTTCTGGTTTCTGTTCTGGTTCTGTTCTACTGTTGGGGGCTGTTGAAGGTTGTTGAAGGCTGTTGGAGAGGTGTTTGAAGTCTTGGAAGGCTGTTGGAGGCTGTTTAAAGAGGCTGTTGGAAGGCTGTTGGATTGGAAGGCTGTTGGAAGGCTGTTGGAGGCTGTTTAAAGAGGCTGTTGGAGGCTGTTTGTTTGGAAGGGCTGTTGGGAGGCTGTTTCTGCAATGGCTGAAGAAAATACAGCAAGAGCTGTTGAAGGGAATGCTGTCAGGTTTAGGCCCTCACCACTTCCTGGACATGTGAAGCCTAATGCACCAAACCAAGACATTGCTTGGGATTGGAACAGCTTGAAAGACATCAATAATCGGAAGCAAGTCACTTGTGATTTCTGTGGCAAGATCACAACTGGTGGAATTACCCGGGCTAAAAGACATCAAATGGGTGTGAGGGGGGACTGCGGTAGTTGTCATAAGTGCCCAGAAGATGTTAAAGAAACTCTTAAGGCTGCATTTATAAACAAGAAAAATGAAAGAGATGCATATTTGAAAGAGACTGATGACCTTGATGAGGATCATGAACTAGTAGAGGAGATTTCAGCCATTCGACAAGGAAAAAGAGCTGCAAGTATGGCAACGTCGATTGCATCATCACAAACAGCTTCCACTGCCAAGAAACCTAAAGGTCCATTGGACTTGTTGTATTTTAAAAATCCTGAATCAACCATTCGTTTGGAAGGGAAGGCTTCAAGGCAAACAAGCATAAACGATGCTTGTGACAAGGAAGCAAGGGCTAGAACAATACAATATATAGAACGGTTCCTTTGTAGGAACTCAATTCCTTTTAATGTGTTACGCACAAAAAGCTTCAAGTTAATGGTGGAAGCTATTGGAAACTATGGGAAGCATCTTAAACCTCCAAGCTATCATGAAGCTAGAGTTCCTCTTTTGAAAAAAGAATTGGAGTACACTAGGGCATTGTTGCAGGATCATGTGACAGAGAGGGAGCGTTATGGTTGTAGTATAATGTCGGATGGATGGACAGATAGGAAGAATAGAACCTTGATAAATTTTTTGGTCCATTGTCCAAGAGGTTCTATGTTTATTAGGAGTGTTGATGCTTCATCATATGTGAAGACCGGGGAACAACTGTACAAGTTGCTGGATGATTTTGTTGAAGAGATAGGAGAGAATAATGTGGTGCAAGTGGTCACCGACAATGGGAGTAATTATGTGAAAGCTGGTAAGAGTTAGTTTATTAATTTTAAGAGTAATTATGATTTTGTTATAATTTATAAACTTTGTGTTGTATCACTAGTACTAATAGTTTGATTTTACTATTAGGCAAGTTGTTGATGGCAACAAGAACACATTTATTTTGGACTCCTTGTGCTGCACACTGCTTAGACTTGATGCTGGAGGATATTGGGAAGCTTCCAAGAGTGAAGAGGACCATAAAAAGAGGAATATCTCTTGTGGGTTACATCTATAACCACACATTAACCTTGAACATTATGAGACAATTCACTCATAAGAAGGAGTTGGTTAGGCACGGAGTCACAAGATTTGCCACAACATTTCTTACATTGCAAAGGCTGTATAGTTTGAAGAATGATCTTAGAAAGATGTTTATTTCAGATGAGTGGTTGAAGTCCAACAATGCCAAGGAGACCAAGGGGAAAAGAGTAACGGACATTGTTCTTATGCCTACTTTTTGGGGTGATGTTATTTACAGCCTAAAGGCAATGGCACCCATTGTGAAGGTGCTTAGGCTAGTTGACAATGAGAAGAGGCTGGCGATGGGCTACATATATGAAGCTATGGATAGAGCCAAGGAAAGTATCCGGAATTCTTTCAAGGGAGATGAAGCCAAGTTCAAGGAGATTTTTTCTATCATTGATAGACGATGGGAATGTCAACTTCACCATCCATTGCACGCAGCGGGTCATTACTTGAATCCCCAATTCTTCTATGGCAACCCACAAGTAGAAAATGATCCAGAGGTGATGGATGGATTGTACAAATGTATTGAAAGGTTGTCCACTAGCTCAGATGATGAAGACAAAGCTCTAGATGAGATATCACTGTATAGGAGAGCTGCAGGCCTCTTTGGAATCAAGGCAGCTATAAGGAAAAGATCTACAATGGCACCTGGTAAGAGTGTTTTTTAGGATTGGAGTTGAATAAGGTGCTGAGTTATTTGGTATTTTGGTTCTGATTATTTGTTGTATATATATTTTTCAATTACAGCTGAATGGTGGGTAAGTTTTGGATCACATACTCCAAAGCTACAAACTATTGCCATTAAGGTGCTGAGTTTAACTTGTAGCTCATCTGGGTGTGAGCGGAATTGGAGTATGTTTGAGCAGGTAAGTAGAGTTGAGTTCTCAAGTCAATACATTCAATTTGATAACATTTAGTCTAGTAGTTTCTAACGTTTCCATTAATTTTTTATTTAGGTTCATGCTAAAAAGAGAAATAGGCTAGAACATCAAAGATTACAAGATTTGGTTTATATTAAATATAACCAAACTCTTAGGGAGCGTTTTGATTGTCAAGATGTGATTGATCCTATTGTGCTAGATGATGTTGAAGATGATACCAATGAGTGGGTACTAGGAAGGATGGAGGATGAAGATGAGGAAGGGGCATGTGATTTGGTCTTTGATGATGATGTCTTAACATGGAGAGATGTTGCTGAAGCTACTGGGGCTACTGAGCCATTGACATACACTAGGAGGAGCAAAAAGGGAGGGAATACAGCTGCTGCCCCTACTACTTCTAGGAAGGGAAAAGAGGTAATTCAAGCAGAAGAGGAGGAAGAAGAGTTTGACAGTGAAGACATTGAATCAGATGGGGAAGAGATCTACCTAAGTGGTGATGAAGATGATGCAGGAGATGAAGAGCCAAACCTTGAAGATGAAGATGATGATGCATATTAGGAATTTAGGATTGTTATAAATTTTATGCCATGGTTATGTTATATGATTGTGATGTTTCATTTCATGTTTGTCAAGAATATTGTTATGATTTGAATACTTTTATGGTGTTATGATTTGAATACTTTTATGGTCTTTAAATTTAATTTTTGTGTATTTTTTTTACATATATATATATGTGTAGAAAATATAGGTAATATTTATATAATTTTAATTAAAATAGCGGTCATCCCGCTTTCTGCTATCCCGCTATCCCAGTTTTAAGGGCGGCCGCTCCGCGCCGCTATTTGGGATTGACTACTATGTACGAGACAACATAAACCCGTTTTCCTCCCCTGGAAGCAAAAATCATGAAGTTACTTTCTGTTATTGTTGAAAATCTAGCTATTTGCATTTACAATGACACATTTCTATTCAGATTGTTAGATATCCAAAGTATGTGACTATATCGCATAGAATTCAAAAATGTCGAACGCCTATGAGAACTATCCAGCCAAATTAATAAAAAGAATCACTCACATCTATGAAGGAAGGACCTTAGCTACTCATGAAAGATAAGTGACATAATAGAGATGGTTGAGGGTAGCCAGTATCTGAGAATTTTTAGGATTATACACCTTCACAGTGTACCCTTTCTTTATGTGTGAACATTTACTATTCACGTTTTACCAATAATCCCTACAAGAGCAGATTCCATTTCTGAAATGATGGAACCTCCTAACATCTCTAAGAATGATTTCCCTGTCCACAATCTTTGATATGATTTTAATGGCAACATGGCAATCATTGCAAACCCGAAGGTTTTTGGCAACTCTGATGGTACTTCCCGGAGTGGTATTTAAAAGGCCAAAAGCTATTGCCAGTCTCTCACTATGCCCACAGAGCATAGTTTCCTTCTCCTCATCTTCAACATTGTGAAGGACACACTTGGTATCAGGCACATACCCCTCCTTTCTCATTTTTTCGGACAGAGTTTCAAGATATTCATGCAGTTGTTTACTTTGTGGGTGGCAAGCATCCCCTGCCAAAAACTTATGAACCTCATCACCATGCTCAATCCAACTACAACCAGGTTCTTTTCTCACTCCCATTTCCTTCATTTTCTTCCGCACTTCCATTGCCTTGCCCCATAGTCCAACTGAGGAATATATGTTAGACAATAGAACATAATGGCTAGCCACATTTGGCTCCAAGATAAACAGGTGCTTTGCTGCAATTTCACCAATTTCCAGATTCTGGTGGATGCTACAAGCACCAAGCAAGCTACTCCATGCATCTACTTTGTTCATATTAGATGGCATTGTATATAGCAGTTTATATGCCTCTTCGATCCGACCAGATCGACCAAGCAAGTCCACAAGGCAAGCATAATGGTCAGTTATGGGTTCAACCCCATGGTTAGCTTTCATTGTGTGGAATAAATTAAGGCCTTCATCCACCATCCCAGAGTGACTACAAGCAGCAAAAATGGCAATGTAGGTCATATAATTGGGCCTAATCACTTCCCCTTTGCCGTTTTCTTCAGCTGTCATTCTTCTGAAAAGCTCCAAAGCCTCTACCCCCTTCCCATGCATCCCATAAGCCATGATAAGAGCATTCCACGTAATAACATTTCTTATAGGCATTTGATCAAAAACCACCCTAGCTAAGTCCAAGCTACCACATTTTGCATACATGTCAACCAATGCACTTCCGACAGCAACACCCGTTGCAAGCGTTTGTTTAACAGCATAAGCATGAATCTCTTTTCCTTTTACTAATGCTGACAAGTCAGCACAACAAGGAAGCACAGACATTAGTGTCACAGAATTTGGCTTGAGAGGAATGCTTCCTTCATCCTCAAAACCATCACTCCTACATTCTCCTTGACCTATCTGCATGTCATGAAGAAGGTTAAGCGCATCCTCATGGCATCCACAAACACCACAAGCAGTAATTATCGTGTTCCAAGTCACTATCTCCCTTCTATCCATCCTAGAAAATATCCACATCGAAATCTCAATCCTTCCCATTCTAGAATACATGCCTATCAATGCATTCTGCACATAATTATCATTCTCAAGTCCCATTTTCACAACATAACCATGTATCCCTTCTTTTTCCAAAAACGCCTCACAACGCGCACAAGCAGGCACAACACTCGACATCGTTGTGGCATTTGGAGAAAACTCCGAATTACCAGCCATCTCAACAAAGAGTTCCAAGGCTTCATAATCAAATTCATACCGCGAATAACCGGAAATCATGGCATTCCAAACCTCCATGGTCCTACTCAACACACTATCAAAAACCAACCTACCCTTCTCAACCTGATTCGAATTACAATACATGTCAACCAAGGCAGTACCAACAAAAGAGTTCTCAATCAAACCTTCATTCCTAAAAGCATAACAATGAATTTCCTTCCCAATCCTTAACATCTCCAAATGAGAACAAGCAGGTAAAGCACTAGCCAATGTGAACCCATCAGGCTTAAGACCACTAACAACCATGAATTTCAAACACAACAACGCTTCCTCAAACCTATCATTCTGAGAAAGCGAGCTAATAATGGTGTTCCAAGACACCAAATCTTTATCATTTAAACCATGAAACAAAGTCTTGGCATCATCCACTCTTCCTAATTTCGCATACATAGCAATCAAAGCATTACTGGTGTAGGTTCCCAATTCCCCTTTCCTCAGAGTGTAAGCGTGCACCTGCTTCCCGAGACGCGTGCCATCACGCAAGTGGGAACACAGGTGGACCACGCTCACGAGAGAGAAGGACGTGGTGGCCACGTTTTCCGACAGCATCAACCGGAACAAGTGCAAGGACAGTTCCCACTCCTCGAACCGACACAGCGTGGCGATCATGGAATTCCACGACACGTCATCACGGTCGGGGATTCGGTCGAACACGTGGCGCGCGGAGACGAGGTCGCCGCACTTGCCGTACATGTTGATGAGGGAGTTGGGGACGACGGGGGCAGAGAGCGCGTGGCCGAACTTGAGGACGTGCGCGTGGATCTGTTTCCCGAGGCTGAGGTCGTGGACGGCAGTGGTGGCTTTGAGGATGGCGGGGAAGGCGAATTTGTCGGGTGCAACGCCGGCAACGAGCATGGTGGCGTAGGTGGAGATAGCGTCGCGGAAGGCGGAGGACTGGGTTTGGGACCGGAGGAGTTCGATCCATTCGAAAGGAGTACGGGGGTTGACGGTAGGTGTGGTGGGAGTGGCGGTGGCGGTGGCGGTGGCGGTGAGTGGAGGAGGGTGTTTGGGTGTGGAAAGAGTGAGAGTGAGAGTGTGGGTTTGGAGGATTGAAGGAAGATAAGGGAGTGGTAGTTGGGTATTGGTAAGGCTAAGATTGGATGAGTTCATTTCAACCAATTCTTCGATAACTAACAGTCTTGTACTATTTATATTCTGCACCACCAAAATATCTTAACATTCTAACTTAATCTTCACAGGAAAGGTAAATCATGCTTGTAGAACTTGGAAACAATATATGATTGAGTCAAACCTCTTAATACATATTATTATTGGTCATGCATAAAAATAATTGAGAATTATCAATTAAATCGGTTAAACTATAATATATATTATCTCAAAAAATATAATTTGATGTAATTTACTTTAGACAGGGAAATAATTTCCAAAACCACATTAAATTTACAAATAATTTTTTAGTATTAAATGGAAAAATATCATATGGATCTATCAATATTTAAAAAGTTATTGTCATCGCATAACTCTTTCAAAGATTGAAATGATCATGTGAAAAAAGATTAAATGACAAATTAGATTAATCCTTTCATTTAAAACAGGACAAATCAAAGTGTTATTCAATAGATGTTTAAAAGTTATTCACACGATGGTGTTGTAACTTAATTTAGGGTTTTAAATTCAAATACGAAAATGATAATTTCTTAAATTTTGATAAAAAATGTTTATATTTATACTACTTTTATATTACTTGAGCGTGAATGGAGTATATCAAATAAAAAATAAAGAATATTTATCAAGTTTAGAGTAACATAATCAAGCCAAATTTATTATGTCATGTATAAAAATAAATGAGAATCCATGATTTAATCAATTGAATCGGTTAAACTATGTTAGCTAATGTCTTTTTATGATGGTTTTTAATATTAAGCTTTCAATTCTTTAAAAATCAAAATGATGATTCGAAGAGTCAAAACAAAAAATTAAAATTTATGGTTTTAAAATGTAATTTGTAAACTTTTTTAAAAATATATTAAAAGGGAATTAAATTTATTTAATTTGTACAAGTTTTATCTTTAAAACTACAAATTGAAAAATAAAATACAAAACTCCACATTTATAATTTGATGTAATTTACCTTAGACAAAGGAAATAATTTCTAAACTACATTTGTAAAATCCCTTACCATTTTTTTAGTTTTTTAAGCATTTAAATAAAAAATAGTAATAAATTTTTCACAAAATTAATTAATTAATTAATTCATCAATCTTCAAATTACTTATTTAATTTTAAAACCTAAAAAAAAACACTTCTATATAGCACTTCTAGTGCTAAGATTTCAATTACAAACAATAAAAATCTATTTTTGTAAAATAGGGTCCTGACGCATAAGGCCAAGTTTGCACCTGACGCTACGCGTGAGCATGACAGTAGCGCCATGCATTTTTAAACCACTTTACCAATTTCTTAGGGTCCTCTTTTGCCCAAATCAACTCCAAACCTCACCAAAATTTATGGGCACTATATTACCCCTATTTGAGAATTGTTGGCGCAGTCCGTTTCCCAAAATTTCAGTCCAGTAAAGAGTTATACAAAGAAATACATTTAGGCCAACTTTTGGCTATTTTAACACATTAATCACTTTAAAACCATTTTAAGCACATAATGAATATGCAAATCAATTTTAAATGTTCATATGAACCTATTTGGTATTTCTGGGGATACTGAATTCCACTAGATCTCCACTTCACCTATCCAGTTCCTTAAACTTTTCTTTTAAACTCATCAATCCAACATTCAAATCTCCTAATTTCAATCTTAACTTCCTAACTCATTCTCATCGTGATATAAACACAACCACATAACATTCACACAATACAATTCCTACCAATAATGCATGATCTCAAATACTAAATGGCTCTGTGCCATAATTATATCTATATAAACAGTTCCTGGAAATTATGCATGAATAATTATATAATGGCTCGGTGCCATTAATTACTAAACTATAGAAAAGTTATCATAAGCACACATGGCAGTAACACACATAATACAGTCACACACACACACACACACACACACACACACATATATATATATATATATATATATATATATATATATATGACATCCAAATATATACATCACATATTACAAACTGTTTTGGCATTGCTCCACTGTTCACTTTGTACTCATCTCTGCGGCTTCCGCAATATCCCTTTGCTCACTCATGTTAAAATAATTTTAAGGGTGAGTATGTTGCATTATGAAATAATGCAAATAAATGAAATAGAAACAATGTCACCTGAAGGATTTCTCGCACCCCCCCTCAAATGTTATTTCATTATTCATTTTTCTTACAATATCAAAGTATACTAATAATTCATCATAATCATCATCATTCTTAATCAATTCAAGTATCTTAACATATTACTTATTATCATCATCACAATCAAATTTCAATAAAATAAATTAATCACAACTGCCTAGTATTCGGATACTGAAGAAGCAGCCACCAGCTGGGAGTCACACACCGACATCCCGTGAACCCTTTGGTCCATCGAGCCACACACCGACTCCTCACCTCAACCACTGGGTCTCTTCATGGATCACTGGGTAGCTCAATTGGGTTACTCACGACCACGGGAGCCAAAAGCGAAGGGTGATACATACCGAATGGTTGTACACACACCACATAACATGTATATACAACATATAACAACAATGAAACTGTCTCAAATTCATTAAAACTCTGTCCCGACATAAAAAGCCATCACCTAGGACATAATCAACCAAATTAAGGCATATAACACCTTTATTATCATTATTTTCTCATAAACACATCATACTTATCATTATACCATCTCATATACCTCATTACAATCATCATTTTCTTATTACAATCATTATAATTTCACCAATCATTATTGCTAAATACATCATGTAGTCATAAACATATTCTAAACCACACATTCTTATCTATACCATTCATATAATTACATAAATTCATTTCATAATATAAAAACTCATATATCCTTAATTAAATATACACTACAACACTCCCCTAACCTCATTTTCAATACCCTCTAACTATCTCGCAAGTAACGACGCGCCAAAACACTAAAACGCAAATATGACAAAAGGGATTTAATCATTGAAATCTTAACGTAATCTAAGAAATTACTTAGAAATCCACTCTTAAAGCTTTATAAGCTTACTGCTACCAAAACCAACGGTTCTTTCAAGAAACCCCTTACTCTGCTAAATTTCCAATGCTTCATTCGTAACCTACGTAAAATAGAATTTAATTCCATCACTTAATCTTTCATTTAAGATCCTTAAAGAACTCTTTAACCGGTTCAGAATCTTAAGTTTCAAAGCCTTTTTGCTTTCCCAAGAAAACAAGCAAAATAAGGGAAACTTCCATGAAAATTAAAATTGAAAGATTCCAGCGTTTACCTTGAATTTCCCACTTCTAATCCACGATTTATTTTGAATCCTATGCAAAATCGACTTCAATTAGCTTCTAGAGCTTCGAGAGGAGAAAGAAGAAAGAAAGGGTTTAGAATTGTGTTTTAGTTTCTTCACGTTGCTACGACTTTGGGGTTTTAATTCTAATCACGAAGCTAACGCTATGCGCCCCACTGACGCCACGCGTCAAGTTCAAATTTTCATCCTGATGCTATGTGTCAGACAAAAGCTTTGATTTCCCCCTTAAATTTATTTTTAAATCACATAATAACATTATATTCTTAAATTATCATAATTTACATATAAAAATATACGGTATGTTACAACATTAAATTGTTGATTATTTTTTATATTATGGTCAAAAATTCAAAAATCAACTAGATCCATCTTATTTTGTCATCATATAACTTTCAAATTAAAATGACTATTAAATTAATTTTTTCATTTAATACATTTCACTAATAGGTGCTTAAATATTAAAGTGTACCAAATAAATGATTATGTTTGAAAATGACTAAGTATTTGTTTGACGCAACGAGTTTATAGTTTTTTGAGGAGCTTATGGCTTTTCAAAAGTTATAAGCTCCCTCATTAATTATTTATCTATCATTTTTTTCTTTTTTTTAATGAAAAATTTTATTCTTCACATGATTAAAATATTATATGTCCTTTAAAGTCATTTAACACAATATAAACTACTTTTACCAAACAATTGTATTTCAATAAGTTCCCTAAAAATTATAAGCTACAGGTTACTAAAAGAGCCATAAGCTATAAGCCATTAATCATAAGCCATAAGCTATAAGTCATAAGCCTTGAGCTAAAAGCTCGTCTTGCCAAACAAACCCTAATATAACGCATGATAACTTCTAAATACATTTTTAATATGTGATACGCTTAATTACTTATTATTATATTCTTTACATTTTTATTGTATAATTTCTAAGTTAAATGACCCTGATAATTAGATAATACATTAGATGATAATGTGAAGATTTGTTGGATAAATTACAATTAACAAAAAAATTATGAAGTAAGGTAGCGTTTGGAAGATGAACAAAATAGAATACAACATAATTTAAATGTGACAACATTATTAAACATGTTGTATATGGTAATTAATAACTGGAACTTAATTATAAATGTATCCTTATTGTGTTTAAT
Source organism: Clitoria ternatea (assembly GCA_037962975.1). Lineage (NCBI taxonomy): Eukaryota > Viridiplantae > Streptophyta > Magnoliopsida > Fabales > Fabaceae > Clitoria > Clitoria ternatea. The sequence continues at coordinate 278,619,314 of CM075671.1, forward strand.
ATTTGGTTCTATTTTAAAAATAACAGAACTAAATGATGAGAATGACGATGATGATGATAACGATAGTGGTGGTGACGACAGTGATGAATAGTATTTTAAACATGATGATTGAATTATTGAAATTTTTTTTAGTAACAACATCAACAAATGACAATAAAATTATTAATAAAAATAATTGTGGTATTTGAAATACTAATAAAATATGTGAATTTGTTAATTATCAAACATTATAATAGGCTAAATGTGTTAAATAATACTTGAGATATGTTATAAAAAATATATTTAAGTCTATAATAAAAGTCATTTGGATGGAATTACAATATTGATGTGCCTCACCTTCTTCCTCCTATTTTTTCTCTACTAATAACATCCTCTCCCTTCACCTTTCATTCTTATTCCACCACCCCTTACCGTAACTTTTTTCTTCGTTATCCAATATCCTTCCTCCACCATCCCTACCATGCTTTACCATCCCCCCCTAAGTAAACCATGTCCATTTTCATTACACTAAATCAGGGTTACAACATTTAAAGGATGGTTGAAAGAAAGTTAAATCTAAGGTAAATGGGTAAGTATGGTGAAAAATACGTGAGGCTAAGGGGAAGAATAAACGAAGGATGAAAAGTAAAGGAAATGTTTGGAGAAAATATGTGGTGATGGAGAAATTAAGAGTTTGAGACAAAGAGTTTATGATAATTTAGAGTTTGACATATGTGTCAATTTGTTTAAAAATAAACTTTTTAATATGGACTATTTTTTTTTATTTGCTATATCTTATTCAGACTCAAGTTGATTAAGACCACTATAGACGAGAATGAGATAAACCGATTTGAAACATCATATATATAAACATACACTGATTTGAAACATCATAAAAATATTTTTTAATGTCATCAGTTAAAAATTGACATAAAGGTTATAAAAAATTGTTAAGATTAGTAAGGTACCAATTTGATACATAAAAAAAATAATCAAGAACTAAATTGAAATATATATGGGATTAAAGTAGTGATTTAAGTCTTTCATTTATATTTAGATTTTTTTAGCATATACAACCTTACATGATAACAAATTAAAAATATAAAAAATTTCATTAAAAGTAACATTAATGCAGTTACTTATGTTTTGAAACAAATTCAACCAATTTCATTTTTTTATTTTTATGTTTATATTTGGTATAAAATCATTTAGAATAGAATAACCCTTTATATTTTATTGTAGTTATGATCAGTTCTTGGTGACCTGTCAATCATTAAAAAGTCGATAGGTCGTTGAAGCACACCACCACGGATCTACAGAAGTGGGCACATTATGTTCTGCTTGGAGGTCTCGTTGTTGTTCTACCATTACCCACTACATGAATGTAAGAAGAAATAGAGAAGAACGGGTGAAAGAAGAAGCATAATTAGAAAGCAGAATGAGTCAAAAAAAAAATAGAGAAAAAGAGGAAATAAAATGAACAACAGAGATAAAAAAGGAAGAAAAAGAAAAATGACCAAATGAAATTAGGGGCGACAATAGTGTGAGTGTAGTACACATGAAAATAAAATTTAAATAATAAGCTTAAAAATTTAGATGAATAAAAAGTTAGCCCTGCAAAAACAAAAAGCCATATTCCCATAAAATATGACTACATCTAATTAATTTCATTCAAAACTTATTACTTACTACCCAATTTCATGATTTGTGAGCAACTCACACTTGTTATGTACCATGATATTTTAACTGCACTGCAAACAAGTGTGTTAGAACCAAGTCTATTTTTAAAAGACTTTGGAGATTCTAAAATTTATTTTAGAGACCCTAAGATTTGTTAATATCACACATCAAGACTTTTAATTAAAGAAAGTCTGTTTAAATGTTATTTAACTCTTTCCTTGAGTGTTTCAAAATACAAAGTCTGAAGTGCATAAATTACAACTTAAAGGAGGAGTATATCAATTACAAGCAACAAAGTCTATATAGGACCAAAACAAATTTATTTAAGTTTGTCCCGGCTCAAGTCTGTTACAAGGCAATGTTCAAGAGAAAAACTATCAAGTGTGTCTATCCTAAACTTAGGACTGCTGAGTCATGCTCTTCATCAAATTCACTCTTCAAACTTAACTTTCACCTCTCTCACACAACTTCATCTATCCAAGCTCAAGTTATCAGACTCAGACCCCTTTTGCATAGAATGTTTGATTCTGACCTAGTCTACTCAAAGATATTTTGAAGATACCCCAGACTTAGTTTTCTTCAAGCAAGTATGCTTCTAACCTGAAATAAACAGAAAGACAAGTTTGAAAGAATACCAAGGCGTGTGTAAAGAGAAAATCGAGGAAGCTACTCTGCGCAAATTGAAAAGTTGACGAAGATTAGTACTTGAGTCAAAAAGCTTCAGAAGGTCAACCAAGTCTATTTTGCAATAGTCCGTGATAGACGAAAGACAACAAAAAGGACTTTCGCACTGTAATGCTCAAACGGCTATCTCTTCTCAATGAAATAGTAATGGCTATTTGAAATAGTGTATAAATAAGAAGAGACTTTCGACCTTGAAGAGCATAAACTGTAACACCCTCGGTTAGATAAGACAAATCCTTTTGTAGGTTCATCCTATTTAACTGAGTGTGTTAACAGTTTTCAGAAAAAGTGAATATATTTTTTTTTATTTTTTATTTTTATTTAAAAATAAGTACGTGGCAGATCAGTGGAAGCAATAATGTATATATCACATAGTCATTCACAAACTGTAAGTAATTGTACTCTTAACAAAATGGGCACGCAGGCACCCTTAGATATTATACAGTCATCCGTTGTCTGATTATTAATCATAAATATTCTATCCTTAATGATTATTCTCAATGGGTTCAGCACATTGCTGATCTTCACATTCGGGTTCTTGAGTTTCTAATTCCTCTGAAAAATGGTCAACAGTAAGGGTGAGTATAACCCAAGACCCTGTAGGTTACCTGGTGCGGACATAATCCAGCTAACAAGTAATAACATGTAATCATACAATTCACATTTCAAAGATTATAACAATCAAATATGTCATCAAGGAATGCATGAGTTTGTTCCATTATGATATTTCTTGATTACGTTTCATGATGCATGTGGGCCCAAGAAATTATTTCTTCTTCTCTGGAATATCACCATTCCAATTCTCTAGAGCGATCAGGGTCCGCCCAAGCTCTGGTACAAATGAACTCATTGGTTCTCATCATTGATTTATATATATATTTTTGAGACTTGGATCCCTACGATCATAGTTACACTCCGTCATTTAGTCAAAGTACACCAGAATTATTCGTCTCACCCGGCTATCAGGGCGCGACTCTGATGCCATTGGGTTGCCGTTCCGGTTGTACTCCCAAGATTCTTCATGGAGATCGAACGTGAGTGTTCTCCACTGTATCAAGTATATGCTCTAGAGGTTTTTCTTCTTCAAAAATATTTTCATGATGCGAAATGTATTCTCTTTCATCTTTTGAGTCATGGGTATTTATGTGATTCCAGCCTCATCATATTTGTTCACAAGCTTTTGATTTAATGGATCAAACGTTGCAGGTTATTTTGATAAAATACATCGTTTATAACTTAGTTGAAATTATACTTGTATAAATAATAAAATATAATTCATATTTATTTACTCATAGTTAATAAAATAAGATATTTATAGCAATAATACTAATTATAATAATAAGAATAACAATAATAAAAATAATAATGTAAATAATAATAATAATATTAAGAATAATAATAGGTAAAAGACCAATAATGATATTTATAACATTTTAATAACTCAGTAAGGAGTATAGAAGGGATTCTGATTGAAAAATCCAAGTATGAAACGTTAAGACTGCTTTTCCGAGGAGAAGGAGTTAAATACCGAGTGACAAATAGGTTTTTCCGAGTGAAATCAATTAAATACCGAGTGAAATATAATTAACCGAGTAAAAGGAGTCTGTTTCCGAGTAAAAATGAATTTTCCGAGTAGAAATAGATTGATACCGAGTAGAAATGAGTTTTCCGATTAAAACATAAGTTATGTCCAAGTGGAATTGTTGATAACCAGACTTTCTGAGTAAAACTTGGATAAATACCGAGTGCAAATGTTAAGATTCCGAGTAATAATAAGCAGGATTTCCAATAAAATCAAACTGAGAGGATTTTCCTAATAAAACAAATCTGAATCCGAGTAAAATCAATTTGAAAGAATTTTCTCAGTGAAGTTAAAACGTTTTTCTGAATAAATCATAATGAAGAAAGAGCTCTCTGAGTGAAATAATTATTTTCTGAGTAATTTCTGATTTTAAAAGAGATTTTATGTGTGAAAAGATTATAAATCCGGGTAGAATCATACTGATGAAGTTTTCTGAGTTAAATAAGATGTTTTCCGAGTAAAAATCAAACTGGGTAAGTTTTCTTGAGTGAAATAACTGATTTTCCGAGTGAATTAAGAATGAAATAAGTTGAGTGAATAACTATTTTCTGAGTGAAATAAGTTTTATTCTAGTTCAAATATATATATATATATATATATATATATATATATATATATATATAGCTTCAAATGAAATCAATTAAAAAGAGCTTTCTAAGTGACATACTGAATTCCGAGTGAAATCAACTTGAAAAGATGTTTTCCGAGTGAAATTAAGGTGTTTATCAAATGTAATATAATCCTGTTTGAAAGTTTTAAATAATAAACTTGTATTCTTCAGATAACCAATCAGATTAATATATAACTGGTCATATCACTGTAATTTCTGAGTGAATTTGTGTATTCTTACTGCTCTGGTTGATTGGTACAATACCGAGCTTAATATCATAGTATCCGATGTCAGTTCATACCTCTTCACTGGAGTCCTCATAAATACCCATGATACTTTTAATATTTTTACAGTCCAGCATCAAACATATACACTTATTCATTCATATTATCAATAAAATCAACAGGTTTACTGAATTCTTATGGTCAATAATAAACAACGCTGCAATTAAACATGTTCAATACATTATATACAAATATAACAAACAATTAAAACATTTAAATCACAACAAACCAGATTTTTCCTTTCACTCAGATTTCCCCAGAATACCCGAGAATATACCCCCCTTACCTTGATGGAGTTCTTGGAGGAGAAGAAGAACTGTCCTGCACCAATTCCGAGTGAAACAGAGGAGAGGAAAGGAAGAGGTTGGTGCTGGTACGTAAGAGAAAGAAGAAGGAAGAGGAAGAAGTTCTTAATTTTGTTTCTGATAGTTTGTCTTGGAGATGCATTGATTTAATAGTTGGAGGAGACAAGTGGGAGACATCAATTGGAGGATTAGGTGTGATAATGGAAACTTTTGACTCACTCCACTGTCAGCTTTGCATTAAAGGGGTTAGTGGTATATTAAAATATATAAAGTGGTCTGAGTGGGGTAAAAAGGTGTTCGGTGTTGGAGTTTTGAAGAGGGCGGTATTGAATATGTGAGGGCGGAGTGTAGTGTGCGGGCGGAGTTAAGAGAGGGCGGTGTGGAGTGTGAGGCGGTGTACTGTGGGAGGCAGTGTGGAGTGTAATGACGGTGTGGAGTGGGCGGTGTTGAGTGTGAAGTAGGGAAGGACGGTGTGTGTGAAGGAGTTAAGGACACCGTCTGTGTAAAGAGGGCGGTGTTGTGATGAACACTGGCTCAGAGCTGTCCGGTGTGAACTCCTGCTCTAAGGATGACCCAATTGGCCAACCGGTGTGAAGTGCTGACATCGGATTGCTTAAGCGAAATCTGATTCGCTTGAGCGAGTCCGCCCTTCATGGCTCGGAAATCTTCAAAAAACTGATTCGTTTCTCTTGGTCCTCACTCTTGATTATTTCTTCTTAAAACATCTAGTCGGATTTCTCCTCTCTAGGTCGGATTTCTTCTGGATTCAGTCGGATTCTTTTTACTCAGGATTTCCATTCGGTAAACAACCTATTCTTATTTATTTCATACTTAACTAAATCATTCCTTAGCCAACTCAACATCAAATCACTTTTTACTCGGATTTCATAACACCTTAGGCTTACTCGGAAAAGGGTATCCATATTCATTTAGTTTCCACTCAGAATTATAAAATCCTTTATTCAGAAGTCAACACTTTCTCCACTTGGTCCACTCATATTTCTCCCTCGGTTTGAACCAAACTCTTCAACTATAATTTCAATCGAAGCCTATTAAGGTCATTACCTCTCGAAAAAGACACACACGTATGAGCCTTACCCGGACTTGGTCCAGTAGAGTACTTCTCACTCGGAAGAGGAGTCATACTCATAGACTTACTCGGAAATGGCCCTGCCTACTGCAATTCACTCGGAATGGGTTCTCAAATACCATTTTCCGCTCGGTATCTACTAAATTAGCATTATTCATTCATCACCACTCATATTCAAGCCAAGTAATGCTTTAACCATACAATATATATATATATAACCATTCAGAATCCATAACTTAATGACTATTTCTTCCACCAACATTTCTCAATAATTTTAAGAACACATTTCAATCGGTAGAAGGCATCAACTCTATATATGCATTCATTCACTCGGAACTCCTCAGCATTCACTCGGGTTTCTCATTCAGACCTACTAAATTCTTGTCTACTCGGAACCATTCAAACTCTTCATCACTTAAAGGGTTTCATTCACTCGGGTTTTATTTCATACTTAACTACTCAAGCCTTTAAGTCCTTCATCAAAATACATTTCATTCAGAATCTTTTCAGGTCTTTCACCACTCGGAAAATGAGTAACATACATAAACCTTACTTGGAAATATCTCTGCCCTATATATTCCACTCGGAATGAACTTCCATTATTCTATATTTCACTCGGAATTGCATATTTGAGGTCATGCTTCTTAGAACAGGTTATACTGGATTCAAATATGCCCTTACTCGGAACTCTACTACCCAAAACATACACTCGAAGATCTTTCTACCCGGAATGCTATTCCCTTCTTCTCTAGGAAGATCTGAGTTGGACAACTCACTCGGATTGCACTTGGTTATAATTCTGATTGAGTCTATTCACTCGGTATACTGTAATTATAACGATTGTCACTCGAAAAGAAGTAATTGGAAAGGTCTGACTCGGAAATGAGTCTCTCAAGGGTGTTTTCACTCGGAATATTCATCCAGAAGTGGTTCCCTTGAACCCACTTCACTCCAGCTGTCTCTGTGATCAAGGATCCACTCGGTAGTAACCTTCTTGGTTATATATTACTCGGATAACATAACCTTATACTCGGAATTTCATCCTTCAGTCGAAATTGCTAATCCTTCACTCGGAATTTCACTCTGTCACTCGGATCAGAGCTATTTCACTCGGAATTTGCATAATTTCACTAATGGTCTGTATAAATTCCATTATTATGTACAAAAATGACATTTCTGAGATGCCACAGACTATCAACGGGGTGTATATTCACTTATTACCACTTACAGACCTTCTAGACTTCAATTTTTACTAAATAAGACTGCTACTAAAAACAGGGATGTTACGTAAATAACTTAGTATGAACCAATCAAAAATAGTGACCCACATTCTTAATTTCTTACATCTATTTCTTGCAGAATTAGTCTTTGTTTTCAACTTAATATATCTATACTTAAGTTCAATTCTCTTGTACACTAAGTTATCAAACACAAACACCTCTCAATCCTTTCGTGTGTAAAAGTCTGTTGCGTTAACCAGTCTTAATTTTTTACGGAAATAGTTTAGCCTGAAGAAGCTTTAGAAAGAATACTTGGGCTTTGAGTTAGGAGTGACTTGTTGAAAGAATACTGGGGTGTTAAGCTAGAAGTGGCAACAATACTTGAGGTACGAGGAGTGCAGTTTGTGTAAAAAGACATTTTTACATAGTGAAAATCCTTCAAATCTGAAGGTACTTGACGTAGTTTCATCGTTTGGAAGTGAACCAATATAAATTTCCTGCGCATTTCTCTTTATCCCTTATCTCTTTAAGTCTGGATCTTTTTTTTGTTAAAGTTTACTGTCATCTCTTTTTAAAAAAGGTTTTATTCTGCAAAAAAAGCTACAGACTTATTCAACTTCCTTCTAAGTCCGTCTTTGAACCTTCAAAGTGTATTCGAAATGTCAAATTGTTGTCAATATTTCAATGAAACAATTAAATATATTTGTGATTATGCTTTATATATGTTTTAAAAAAGTTGATCTACCTAAATATAAATTAACTGCTGACTCTACACTTAAATTTATATAATAACATATTTTTATATTCAATAATAAATATAATATTTAACTTATACAAATAAATAATTTTTTATTTATAAACCTATTTAATCAGTTCAACCACTGATTCATTGGTTCGACCACTAACCCACTAACCAAGTATCCTAAACGGGTTGATCACTGGTCTGGTTTTAATAATACTACCCACCCATCTTTCATTCTCTCAAACTTATATACTTCCTCTTATTTTTGTTACATTTTCGTGTATATGTTGTGATAATGGTACAAATGATTGTTGAATATTGACTAATTCTAATTGTTGGATTCTCATGTTCATCTAATTATCTTTGGGAGAGATGTTACACATTACCTCATGGATTTTAACATTTGGATTTTGTATTTAATCAATAAAATAAATCTCCTAGTTAAGCAATGTCTTAGATTTAAATTTTATGGATAGGAGAAAAAACATATTTGTTAAAAGATTTAGTCTAATCATGATATGAATATTTTTTAATTTAAACAAAATTGTCTAGAAAAGTATTTAAAGAAAACAAACCTCTACTTTTTAAAATCTAGAGAGTATAAATAACAATCAACCTTTCAATTTCCAAAAAAGGCATTAATACTTTTTGAATTGAGTAAACCCACTAATTGGTCTATGAGATAGTATGCAAAATTGTCCCTCAAATATTAAAAGTGCTCCATTAGTTCTTGGTATTTATCCATGTTAGGAAAATATATCTTTCACGATTACAACATTGTATCAACATTAAAATAGTCATGTATGGAGTGTTAATGGATATGTGGCAAAGCCACCTATGATAGCCAAATAATGCGTTTTGGACTAATTCAAAAAAATTATAAACATTAATATCTAATCCCCCTTAAAATTTTGCATCTTCTTCCTTCTTTGTAAGGGACTTGAGTTTTCCTCCGTTTTTTTTCTTATTGACAATTGTGACCTAAGAAGAAAGTAATACATCCTTCATTAAGAATTCCAGATCCTCGAAGATGCATTCCAATAATGGTAGCATAAGGGAATGGACATGAAGATGTGGATGAGGTGAACCTCTACTCTTACAGGTTTTACGTATAATGCAAAACCCATATCAAATCTTCTAGAATGTGTGAACTATATTGTGAGCTATTGAATTCATTAACTTTTTTTGTATTCGTAATTATAATGGCGATATTCAGTTATGATTACACTTGGGTGTTAGCATTGTGCAAGAAACTCTTGTGAATTTTTTTTATGGTTTGAGGATTATGTTATTATGAATGAAAATGAGGAATGAAAGTCAACGGTTACAAACTAGTTGGATGTGATTGACGTTAATTTGAGAAGACTAACCTCAATGTAGTCTTCATTAACTTTCTTCTAGATGTCAACCATACCAAACTTGTAAACTATGGTTCCATCCTCTGTTAGGGAATCCCATTAGGGCCAGGCAGCGGAAACACAAAGGATTCCCAAAAGAATTGCACACACGTATGTCTCAAAGCATTATGCTAAATTATTTTTTTTTAATTAGGGTTTACCTCTTGTAGACGCAGAACAAGATCCTCGATCGAAGCAATTGTAACTTCGCCCTTAGGAGTCCACACGAGCACTCCCACCAAAAAAATAGAGCTCCGAATGCTAGTACGGAAATTTTGTTTTGGTCTAATTTCTGAGCAGCAGCCTATGAGCATCTCATGCTCTATATATAGGCTTAGGTCTTGACCTGAGCTCTCATTAAACATTGGGCTCCTGACTCATTCTAAATGAGTTAGGCCCAAATAGTTTTATTTTCAGTCCAACTAAAATAAAACTATCCTCTGGTGGGCTTACTCTATGTGTGTGACCCTATACATAAAATATTCGATTATATTAATAATAAACTATTTTATTATTAATATAAAATAAGAGCGGTATCTAGCAATACATCATTATGTCCGAATATTATTTATCATCAACATGACCTATAAGTGATAATTATTTTATATATCTATTCCTTTTGTCACGATATCTAATTGGGCCCAAGGCATGGTCGTCGTCATCCTTGTATGGCCCAATTCATTTTACTTGATACCAGAGTAGACTTTATAGAATAAATATCTAATATTTATTCGTCTTAGCATGGCCATGCATTTCATTAGTCTCACTCCATCAAGTGGCCCATAGATATCACTCCTGTCACATAGGAGAGACAAATTCCATCTACATCACTCACATCCCTCTGCATAATTTATCTATTGCCTAATCACAATCTTTATGGTCATCTTATTACAGATAACGTTTGATTGTATTAAAACAATAAACTCCTTATGTAGGAATCGTAGTGACTTCAGGTCGAAGGACTACATACCATTATCACATTGAGAACCGTTTATGACACTCATGTAACGATCCATGCAACGTTCTCATGGTGGGTCTGTCCAGTACAACATTACCCTTAATGTGTACCCGTGTAAAGACTTGATATCATATATCCATGATTTGTGAGATCAAATCATCAGTACATTTACACATTAATCTTAATGTATTTACATGTCCCCATGTAAATACTTGATTAGAGACGTTTTAGGAATAATTCTCATATGACCTATTATTCCAGGATAAATAGCATTTGTCTAAAACTGAAAATACTAATTTTATTAATAAGTTAAAATTGATACATTAATAGCTCGTAGTGCATACACCAACATCCTCAACCAATAAACTTACTCGCATAGCGCACTACAATAATAAAAAGTTCACACTTAGGATTTATACTAATCATGTTTACAAATTATTCTAATAAAGCTTAACTTATTAATTATTCTCTTTAATTAGTAATACATAAATTTAATCAAACCTTATTACTTAAAGGGGATAACATATACAAAATGTGAAATAAAGTCATTTTTGAACAACCAAACAGGGACCATAAAAAATAAATAAAGGCACACACCACAAAAGACAACCAAATCCAATACCCAAGATCATAGAAAACACATGAAAAACATAAGAGTAAGTAGGACCACATATACCGATTCAAAAAGGCAGGGAAAGGAACAAACACAACCTTATACACCATGTGAAACCCACCATATGGAAATATTCATGGAATCCAACACACACATCCTTATTCAAAAAGTATAGATGAGACAAGTATGATTTTATACTTGGGTCGAGGACCCCATTTTGTTCAGTGAAGTGCATGTACACCAATACCATCAACATTGTCAATTCAAATAGCGTCTCACCTTCGACGGGAACACTTTCAAAGAGCGTCTCCGATGAAGAGAGTAAGAAAATTAAGGTTTGATTTTGCCCCAAAATCCACACATATAATGTTTTTATGATTTGGGGATTTAGATTTCAATTTCCAATTTAATTTATATGTTTTCAAAACATTGTAATTTTCTTTCAATCAAACACAACATTTTATGTATCATGTGTGGCGCTGCCACACATCCCCTTAACGCTCCACATAGGACTATTTTAACGTTGATTTAATGTTCGTAGCATTGAGTGACCTATTTGTCTGATGGGGATAAAAGTTAGGGACTAATAAAGTATTTTAAATGTTTCGATGTTTGATTTACCCAACACATACTATCTCAAATATGTTAGTCTCTTTTAAATTTTGAAAATCCAAAATTTCATACAAGAAATTAAATAAATTATATTTTCTATTATTTCACAAATTAAAATCCACGAGTAAAACCTTCCATATCTTCTTCGTGCACCTAACCTATCTATAGTCTCCAAAAGTCTATTCCCAAATATCTAATACGGGTTATCTCGAGAGAAACAATGACGAGAATTGAAGAAAAGGTGGTAGATAAAACTCAAAAAAGGATGAACTTATTCTTAATTCGTTTCCCGATTATGAAACATGATATGTTTAATTAGGGTATTAATGATCACCTTTTGATGTGCAAAAAAAATAAATTAAAGAGTTGTTCATTTAATAGTTTTCTCTTAAATTAAGCTGTCTTTATTGAGATTTAGATTTTTCATGTAGGAGTATGTCGTCTAAGTTGCACCTTACATGTATGGGTGCATTTCATTAATCCAAGATGACGTATAATCTAGGGTTGTTATCTATCCAGGCTTCCCCATTTTTTAAACATCAAAACCCTTCTAGGATCTTGTTCTATCAAATTAGAGTCCTCATTATGGTCGTCGGTTCAATTTTCATCTCTAACATTCACGACGAAATGTCCTGAAGCATACTAGATTCCAATGGTTTTGTGGTTGTTGAAGGTGGCTTCTACATTCGCGGTTTTCAAAACAAGGTTCATCGGTGACTGTTAGTCAAAATTGGCAAAATAATTAGGCTAACAACCATGCAAAATATGGAAAACATGGGCAACTAAAAATGGTTGGTGGCCAACCATTTTAATGTGTTCACATTGCCAAAAATTTACTATAAATAGATGCATCCATGGAAGAGGAAATTCATTCCAAGCTTAAGAAGTTCTAAGCTTTCAAGAGAGAAAAAACTTTGAGAGATAAGTTTTTTAGTGAGTGAAAATTTGGGTGTAATTGGGTTATGGGTTTTGAGAGGTTGTGAGTGTTTGTAAACACTTTGTGTATCTTCCCTTTTTATTAGTAAAATATCTGCAGCAGTCCGGAGACGTAGGCATAATTGACCGAACTCTGTTATCAAATTTTGTGTCTTATTATTCTGTATTTTTGTTCGTTCTTGAATCTAATCAAGGCGTTATGTTGTGAAATTCCTAAAAATTGGTATTAGAGCTTAGGTGCTTATTTCTGTCAAATTTTCGCAATGGGTACTATTCATGTGAATAGTAATTTTATGAATAGTAAATTTCGTGAATAGTGAATTTTGGTTAGTAATACCAAATTCATCCACAGCAGTGTTCTAATACACGGTGGTTCACTGAAATTATCAGAAGCGATCCAGAGGAAGTCACATTTGAGTGGGAGCAATGGTAGCAGATGAAGGAAAGGTGAAAACTGAAAAGTTTGATGGTGCAGACTTTGGCTTTTGGAAAATACAGATTGAAGATTATCTGTATTAGAAGAAGTTGTATCTGTTGGAAATATGCATTAAAAGCCTATATAGATTCGCATCATTTTGAATAAGTAATTTTTTGTTAAATAGTTTAACAACCTTTATTTATCCTTGGAGTAATAGGTCATATGAGAGTTATTCCTAAAATGTCCCTAGTTAAGTATTTACGTGGGGACATGTAAATACATTAAGACTAGTGTGTGAGTGTACTGATGATCTAATCTCACAGATCATGGTTATAAATGATATCAAGTCTTCACACGGGTACACATTAAGAGTAATGATGTACTGGACAGACCCACCATGAGAACGTTGCATGGATCGTTACATGAATGTCATAAACGATTCTCAATGTGATAATGATATATGTAGTCTTTTGACCTGAAGTCACTACGATTCCTACATAAGGAGTTTATTGTTTTAATACAATCAAACGTCTTCTGTAATAAGATGACTATAAAGGTTGTGGTTAGGCAATGTACAAATTATGCAGAGGGATGTGAGTGATGTAGATGGGATTTGTCTCTCCTATGTGACAAGAGTGATATTTATAGGCCACTTGATGGAGTGAGACTAAGGAAATTCATGGTCATGCTAGAAAGAATAAATATTGGATATTTATTCAGATAAAGTCTACTCCGGTATCAAGTAAAATAAATTGGACCGTACAAGGATGACACGACCATGCCTTGGGCCCAATTAGGATATCGTGACAAAAGGAACAAACATATAAAATAATTATCACTTATAGGTTATGTTGTTAATAAATAATATTCGGACATAATGATGCATTGCTAGATGCCGCTCTTATTTTATATTAATAATAAAATAGTTTATTATTAATATAACCGAGTATTTTACCTATAGGCTCACACACATAGAGTAAGCCCATCAAAAAATAGCTTTTTATTTTAGTTGGACTAAAATAAGACTATTAGGCCTAACTCATTTAGAATGAGTAAGGAGCCTACTCTTTAGAGAGCAAATTAGGTCAAACCTAAGCCTATAAATAGAGCATAAGATGCTCATAGGCGGCTACCCAAAAGAGACACAAAAATACGCAAAAGTTACAAAAGCTACACGCCGTCAAACTAGCATTTGGAAGGTGTAGCGTTTTTGGTGGGAGTACTCGTGTGGACTCCTAAAGGACGAGGCTACGATTGCTTCGATATTCTTCAAGAGATAATCCTAAAACGTAATTTTATGTGTGTGTTTGTCTTATGCTTTGAAAAACGGCGCTTTACAAATCCTATGGGAATCCTTGTATTTCCGTTGTTCATACACTAGGGATTCCTAACAGTGGTATCAGAGCCTAGTTACAAAACCGTGTTTTAGGCAAACATTTGTTTAAAGAACATGTAAAAATAAAAATAAAATTTCTTTTATGAAAAGAATTGTAAAGGTTGAATCCTTTTGCAAAGGTTGCATCTTTTATTAGATATGTTGCAAAGGTTGCATTTTTAATGAGATATTATGTAAAGGTTGCATTTTTATGAGATATGTTGCAAAGGTTGCACCTTTTGAAAGCTAATATCAATATATTTTTGCTTTATGTATATTGATTTCTTTTCTAAACATTTTAATTAAAGAACATGTTTTTAGGATGTGCTTTATTATATGAACATGTTGTATGTTGCATTGGTGATTGTTTTATATGTGTTCTAATTATAAGGCATGTTTTATGTTTATTTAATTAAATTGAAATCAAGGGTTGTATGCAATGACATCTATATGCTTTCTCTTTTCTAATATGAATTGTTCATGTGAGATTGTGTTTAGAAAGTTTAACAGTTAAACCCTAGCCGTAATGAAAACTAAGATTCAAAAGTTGAAACCTAGCCGTAATGATATTTTATTTATTTGTAAATGTTACAAATAAAATATTTGATTTTAATATTATATTTTAAAATCGATTTGTAAAAGTTATAAATCAAATTTTTAATTATTTGTTAAAATTAAAGTTTGTAAGAGTTACAAATTTAAATAATTTATTCTTATTAATTTTAATAGGATTTGCATTGTTTGTGATCCTTTTAAAATTAATGTGATTTGTAAGAGTTACAAATTTAAATAATTTATTCTTATTAATTTTAATAGGATTTGCATCATATGTGATCTTTTTAAAATTAATGTGATTTGTAGGAGTTACAAATTGATTCATATTTATTAAATTTAATATGATTTGTAATTGTTACAAATAGAAGATAACATCTTTATTAAATTTAATAATTTTAAAATCAAATATTTAATCCTTAATAAATTTGATAGGATTTGTAAAAGTTACAAATTAAAGATAAGATCTTTATCAAATTTAATAGGATTCGAAATAAAATATCTTGGACTCTAGAGATAAGGTCTAAAATTTAAACATTGATCGTTCCTAAAAATTAGAATGATTGTAGAGACTCTAGAGATAAGGTTTAAAAGTTAAACTTTGACTATTCCTATTTTAGGATAATTGTAAGGGGCAAAAGATAAGGTTTAAAAGTTAAATCTTGCCGTTTCAAAATTAAAGATTTTAAATTGTTTGAAATCATAACCGAATATTTTGAGCTGTTAATGGTCAGTGGGACGTTCTGGCTAGGAAAGACTTGGTACTTAAGCGGTCACTCCGGACCCACCTCTCTTTCCTGGGAACTAACCTGATTACAGTACTAAATTTTTAGGTTGGAACACCCCTTGACCCTGTCTGTTGAACGTTCAACAAAGCCGCCAAACTTCTTTGCGTAGTTTTCCTTTTATGATCCCGCATGTTTAATTATGTGTTTTAAAATTTATTTTATTTTAAATACAATTGATTACTCTATTAATTGATTAATTAACACGTCCAGCGGTGAATGGTTATGGTCTTAGATTTTTTTTATTTAATTTTAAATACAGCCTGCGTGCTGTGCCTTTCTCTATTCTTAAATTTCTTCTCTCAACCCTTCACTCATATGTAAAACGAGTTTTCTTTATTACATTGTAATCTTGGAAAAGCCAACAAGGTGGAGACCTAGAAGAAACCTAGATTGGTGATAGTCAGAGTGCTATACATCTGGCAAAAATTCGACATTTTATTCCAGAACAAAACATATTGGTCTTCGTTACCATTTCATCAAATCTCTTCTTGAGGATGAGGTGTTAACATTAAAAAAGATTCAAGGAAGTATGAACCCAGTAGATATGTTAACAAAGGTGGTGACTATCGACAAAGTTGTGCTCAACTTCAGTTGGCCTGCTAGGATGACAAGACCAAAGAAGACTGCTGCATTGATCAGGATGTGAAGACAGATTGAAATCAGTCTTCAAGTGGGAGATTGTTAGTTAAAATTGGCAAAATAATTAGGCCAGCAACCATGCAAAATACGGAACACATGGGCAACTAAAAATGGTTGGTGGCCAACCATTTTAATGTGTTCACATTGTCAAAAATTTGCTATAAATAGATGCATCCATGGAAGAGGAAATTCATTCCAAGCTTAAGAAGTTCTAAGGTTTCAAGAGAGAAAAAACTTACAGAGATAAGTTTTTTAGTGAGTGAAAATTTGGGTGTAATTAGGTTATGGGTTTTGAGAGGTTGTGAGTGTTTGTAAACACTTTGTGTATCTTCCCTTTTTATTAGTAAAATATGCGGTCCGGAGACGTAGGCATTTTTGTTATCAAATTTTGTGTCTTATTATTCCGCATTTTTTACTCATTTTTGAATCTAATCAAGACGTTATGTTGCGAAATTCCTAACAGTGATGATAACCGGATTTCTGTTGAAGTACGTAAATGTACACATTTCAAGGCATTGCCTTTTTCAAGACTTGCAGAAGGACTCACATATTTAATATCATGCTCATGCATGTTCCATGTCACAATGCCTGATAATGGGATCATGCGACATGAGTAGACCTTTTCTTTAAGGGAATACTTTTTACATGAATCCAACCAAATACGTTCTTATGAAGTATCCTCACAAACACTCTTAAACCATACAAAACCTAGCATGTTTCAGGTTAGTTCATATGCATATTTGTAGTGGTGGACCTACATGTGCACTTGTATTGTACCTCCTGGTTTGGATAAAACAATACTAGTTAATCTTAATAGCTTATATTTTGATCCCACTAATTTTATATATTTGATCCCACTTAAGAGTAACAAATTTGCAGCGTGAAAATAGTAGACATACATATACGCTCCCTTATTTTTTTAAAAATGATAACTTGTTATATCTTGTACCTCTATTTTTATATTTGTTTTTATGTTATATATGATTGCATTGATTTTGAAAAAAGTTGCCATGTTAAATTGGCTTAAACTCAGCCTTAAAAATCTCACAAAATCCGGGTTTTTTTCCTTATAATTTTTTATACACCTTTGTTAAAAGCACATGTAATACTTAAAAGTTATATGGTTTTGATATTTTAATATGTAGTTTTATATCACAATAGTTATTATTATTATTATTGAAATTATCTCCACCTAAATCTGCTACTGCTTATTTGGAGAGCACCCCTACTACAATTATTCCTTTTCGTATAATGATTCCCTTAATCAATCCAAAAACATACACATTTTCCTTATTTTTCTCCCCTTACATGTCTCCACACATTTTCCTACATGTGATATATGTATTATATAGTTTTTTCCCTATAAAAGCAATGATAAGGAAATGCAAAACTTTTGTCATCAATATTATCCACATGTCATAAATTATTTGTCATTGTTTTTTCGCTCCAGTACAAATCTTAACTAGGGGGAATGAATCAATTTGAAAACAGCTACTTTTCTAATTTCAAAACTCAATGTAAACGTGAATCATAATACTTTTATCTGGTTCCATTTAATTACCGAATAATATATATATATATATATATATATATATATATATATTAAAAAATACAATTAATATTTTTAATTTATATATAAATTATACTGAATATCTTTAAGTTTGACAAGAATTAACGAACTCAAAATGAACACTAACCAAATTAGTATCCACTCTAAAATAGAATATAAATTATATCGAATCTATGGAAGTTACCACCTAAGTTTTGTTTTAATAATTTATTTTTAAAAAAATAAAAAACACTTGATCATTGCACCCTATGTTATTATAAATGGGGTACTCCTTTATGCCTCTACCGTGGGTTTTTTTTTATAAAAAAAAAACATTTGATGCATATTTAGTTGAGCTAAAAGGAATATTTACGTCTTTGGTTACTTAACAACTATAATTATTTCTCTTCATCTTTCTCCTCTTTTTCTTCCACGCCTTCGACAAGCTTTGGTCAAAGAATTATTGGGTTCACGAACTGCCCCCTTTTCTTGCTACTACTCACTCATGAAGGAAAAGATAATTGTGATGACTTCCTGAAATTTTTTTTTTTATGATGACTATTATGTGGGTTAGACTTAACCATGATTTGACTTTTGGTCAACTTTAAATAACATTGGTTAACTATTGTTGAAGAATCAATGTGTAAAATATAATTTATGTTCTACTTTAGGGTGAAGTTTAATTTTGAAGTTTGTTGTAATTTCACCAAACTTCCTGAACTTAGTGTGATTTACCCTTTTAATTTTTATCAAACAATTAATTATTTTTTTATTGGATCGTCTTTGAAAACAAGTAAAAAGTTACTAATTCACACATATTTAGAAAAATAGTTAACATGTTTAATGTTATTGATTTCATCTATGAAAATATATATATCCTTTGGTCTCGTATATAAGACATAATTTTATTTAAAAATTGGTCTTTTATGAGGCATAATTCGATTTCTTATGAAACATTTATTCACTTTTTTCTTATTTACCCTTACTAATTAGTCTAAATATTCTACATATAATTAATGGTGAACTTGGAAGAACTTATAGGAATAATTTATATTTTAACTTATTTTAATAAGTTATCTCATATAGCTTATTAAAATAAGTTATTATTAACTGACAAGGGTTTACGATCAACCGTTTTATAGTTTATTCTCTTATTTAAAGATAACTTATTGTACATGTTCGTAATTAAGTTATGTATCTAAATGCATCTACTCACAACAATTAATGACATTTAATTAAGTTTATAAGGATAAAATTGTTGTGTAACTTTTTTTTTGTCAAAAACCTAATACATTTAACTATTTCTTTACATTTAACTCTAGCTATACCTTATATATTAGAGAGGTAGTATTTTTACTATAATACCTTTTATTGAAACTTATTTTTAGAGTTTACTCTCTTTTATTTAAAAATTAGCATGTGTATTAAATGGTGGTACTTTAAGAATACTTTTCCATTGAATTAACTAATAAAGTTAGTTAGATTTGCCTACATTTAGAACAAAAATATTTATCCTTTTTTTGTTTATATTCAAAGACAAATTTATCCTTTTTCTCTCTTATTTATTGAATTTAAATTCAGTTCATTTTTAATATCATTAAAGACTTTAATGGAAGAATAATAATTAACGCTCTCTTAAAATTCTAAGTTGACACATATATAAAAACAATGTGATCCAGACCTATACCCCGGTATATAGTCCATAAACTCGGCATTCAGGGTAGCATTCTTGCATGCCAACCCAAGTCACATCAAAGAGCATTGTTGGGGTCATTACCTCCATAGTCGGTATTATGTACACCAGTGTCACATGAAAAGCCAGACCTTATAGCCACGTTGCACTTGTACTCTCCCGCCACCACTCAGACAATCTCACACCTATAATATCCTCAGTATTCATGATTTAGGTATGTTCATTTTGAACCCTCTTCTAAACTCTTAGCATCTACTATTTTATAGTACTCCTCCAATCAACGCTCACCGCCTCTTTCTCCTCAGCAAGCAATTTCAGGTACGTTGTTAATGCTTCAAGGTCAGTAGCCAACTTCTCCTTCTTTTTGAACTATGACCAAGGCCTTCCTAGCGAGCTCAAGGTCCTCATTTATCTTATTAGTTAATCGCTCAACGACATCTTTAACCTCTAAGAGCTCCTCATTAGCCTTCAAGGAATTAACCGGCTGCTTAATCTCCTTGATTCTTGAATCCGGCTTGCTTCCTTTTTGTCAAGCTTCCTAGTGTTTCTTCTTGAGATCCACCATCTTTTTTCATCGCATTATGGAATTCTACCACTATATAATATTGCCAATAAGCATTGTGTAAGGAGGAATCTAATAGCCTTTATTTCTTCAATGTTAGTCAAATCTTAACATAAGTAGTAGGGCAGAGGTATTTGCGGTGTGTAGCTGGCACTACACTCCATGAAGTCACTAATATGAGGTGAACGACGAGTTGAGTTTCCCCTTCCATCTCCGTCGAGTGGTGGCATGGAGTTTCTTTCTCAAGGCCTTCAAAGGGTGTGGGCGACGCTCTATCAATCCTCAAACGTCGGTTTGAGGGACC
This sequence comes from Clitoria ternatea, assembly GCA_037962975.1. Classification (NCBI taxonomy): domain Eukaryota; kingdom Viridiplantae; phylum Streptophyta; class Magnoliopsida; order Fabales; family Fabaceae; genus Clitoria; species Clitoria ternatea. The sequence continues at coordinate 278,639,886 of CM075671.1, forward strand.
AGTTTCCTCAACGTTCTTCCTTTTTGTTTTCTTGTTCGCTCAACCCCATTGATCTTCTGCGGCATGCATGATAGGGGTGTTCACCACCAAAGCTTTTCGTGTGACGTCAGGGTTGATGGTGTTCTCATGGGTGATGTGCTGACCTCGACCCTTCTTTTGTTTACTCTTTTCCATCATGGCCTTGAAAGCACTCAACATCCTAGCTTCTGTAACACCCTGGAGCCAACTTGCAAATCTCAAGATAATTACCCTTACCATATAAAATCTCTTAGATAACTTAGTTTTCACCTGGTAATTATCAAGAGATTCACAACCTGATTCCAGAGGTTACTGATACAATATCAGAGTACGCAACCTTTACATAATTAACTTCTTATTATATAACATCAGAGTTCCATACATATTATATTTTACAACAGGCACCTAGATCTTATAAAATATAAAGACGTAAAGTACCAAAACATAGCATATACATAATAGAACAATGGTAGTCATGCAAGCAAGCATCATCATCAAAAACCTTCATAATTCATCCATATTCAGCAACATCCACTTTGTCACATGTCCTCCTAGTTAACCACTAAAGGGTTGCCACAAGTAATAGAAAGAGTGAGATAAAATATCAAATAAATAGAAATTAAATCAGAACAAACACAATCACAAGTAGGATGCTATGCGATGCAAATGCCAAACAAGTATTTTGTTTTATACTGATATTATTATATTCTGTTCTTTTTAATGAAAATGCATGATGGATCCATTCTGGTGGGAACATCTGCAGTGATTTCCAACAATAACATTTTTACGGATATCCAACCGATACCGCGCCCCATAATGCAACACCAACATCGGATAACAATATCATAATATCAATAACAAGTGTTGCGGGACCCCCCTTAAGGACACACTGCTTAGCCCTTAAGACGGCCGTGGTATAAAACCACCGCAGAGGTCTGTGCTCAACAGAGCGCGTTCCCCCACCGGGAACCCCCTTAAAGAACCCCTCTGCGGATTCTTTGAACGGCCAATGCATATGATGCATGAATGCAGTAAGTTTATATCAATAAATTTATTCATAATTTAACAATAAGAACTTATGGTAGAATTCAAGAAGATACAACAGTTCATATAATTCATATATGAAAACAGCATTATGTTTCCCTCTATTTTTGTTGTTTAATGATTTCAAATGCAAATTAAATATATCAATTGGTTCCAAATCATCATACAACATTAGAAACATATCATATATCATATTCCAAACCATTTGGCATCAATTTCACAATTTAATTCAAATTAAATTAAAATCTAACTAAATGAGTTTCCAAACAATTAAGCAAGCAATTCTAACTTAATTTCTATGTATTTAATATCCTATCCCCTCTTTCTTACCTCAAGTGAAGATCGTTAAACTTTCCTTATGCTAAACTCCTTTGTATTTCTTCAAATCTTCAAGTTTGCGTAATTTCTCCTTATGCGAAAATTAAAGAAAGAAGGTTTTGAGAGCTTGAAGAGGGAGATGAAAGGTTATAGGATTAGTGAGGTTTTTGGTCTGAGGAAATGTGGGAGGTTGGGGCTCTATTTATAGGCTTTCAATGTCGGTTACTGTAGCAAAATACTGTAGTAAATCACTGTAGCGAATCACTGTAGCATCTCGAAATTGACATGAGGCGGTGGAAAATTGGAGAATTCTCACGAATTCTCTACATTCTACAACATTTTTCATGTGACATTACTGTAGCATTTTACTGTAGCATTTTACTGTAGTATTTTACTGTAGCAGATTTTTATTTTATTTTATTATTCTATTCTACATTCCATTCTTGTTTATTTTCATTTTAAGTCAAACTGAAAATATCCTTGTATTCATATTTAAATTTCCTATTTTCTAGGTTTCAGTTCTTATTTCTCTGGGAAATTTTAATTTTTCACTATTTAATTTACTACTTAAAAAATTGGGCTGTTACAGCTTCTACGATAAGAAAATAATTGTTTAAAATATACAAGTCAAAAGTGAATCAACATCTGAAAAGGAGGCTTGCATACCCAAGTATGCATCCAAAGTGTCGACATATGAATCAATGATCTTCCGACATAGGAACGGGTCTTTGTCTTTGCCTGTCCTAACAATCTCCAATAGGCTAGCCCTAACCATCTTAGATTCTTCCCTAGTTCACGATAGCCAACATGATAGGCACCGACATCTAGTAACCATTGCTCATGGCTCCACGTAGTCCTAAAGGTTGGCGTATTATCCCTACCTATCCAAGGGTATCTTTGATCACCATCTACCCTTATTTTGATAAAGAAATTTCTATAATTTTGGGAAAAGGTTTTCGTGGACTCAATATAGCCTTTGAATATTAGCCAATTCTGATAGCCCCTCAATGACACTAATCTCAAGCCGTCTCCAGGCTTTAGGTTCCTAAAAACTTGGAAAATATTGAAGAAGAAAGCCATTGTGGGTTTGAACTTGTAATACCATGCTAGGATTTTAAACGACCTGACGTATCCCTAAGCATTTAACATCAATTGACTTGGTGCCACTCTCAAAATTCAAAACATTAACCTCAAAATCATTAAAGGGAATCTTGACTTTTAGAAGTTTCAATAAAACATATATATGTAAAATTTTACAGGCCCGCAAAAGCCTATATATTCTATGGTCTTCGTGAGGAATCAACAAAGTATAGCCTCTATCCTCAGGGTAAACTTTGTATATTGGGTATCTTCAAGATATCGCCGATGTGTTTGTTTTAATTTGGTCGGCCATAGGTGGATGTTGATCCTGTAACCACATAAGAAAAGCAAACAGACCTTTGCCACTATATCAAACATCTCTTTATTTGTATATTACTTTTATCCCTTAATATAAGAACATTGCAACTAATTCTAGTTTTTAAGAAAAATTGATTAATATAGTTAAAGTCATTTAATGTGTCTATAAAATGTAGTAGTATTTTAAAGGTACCTTTACTTATTTATTTATTGGGACTCATAAATCTCACAGTGCTTCTTCTTAATTAATGTTTATTTTATTAATGGTTACTAAGGATATTTTGGTTGAAAATTAATTAATGCTGATGACTTTTTGATGAGTTATTATATTAAAGACCAAAGAAATCTATTAAGAGATTCTTATATTAAGGGATGAGGGAAGTATATGGTAATTATTATATATATATATATATTATAACATTCAGTATATCTATAAATATTTGATATATTGTTAAATATCAATACCTCTCTGATCTCATATGTAAGACATAGTTATAGAAAAAGTTTTTATATGCATAATTATATTTCTCATACAACATTTATTGACTTTTCCTCAATTGCCTTTATTAATTGGTCTAAATATATAATATTTCATTAAATATACCTACAATTGTCAATAACATTTAAGTAATTCATAAAGGTGAAATTGTAAGGAAACATTAATTTTTAGAAACTCAATACATTTAACTACTCATTAACAACTTTTATTGGTCTTGGTGATTCGCTTAACTATACCTTATATGAGACTAGATGAAGTATTAAATATATGTAATATATTACAATATAATTATATAATTTGAAATATATTTCCCATAAATATATTTAAAAATATTAGGTCCATTTGAGGTGGTTTTTGATTTTTAATTTTAAAATTTTTAAAAACCAAAACTTATTTTTTGATTTTAGTTCCATATTTTAATTTATATGATTTTGAATTTTAAAAAGTTATCGTACAATTTTCATAATTATGATGAAAACTACTATACACATAAACAACAACAATATAGTAATACTACCAGTAGTAACAAATCTTCTACTATGACGGTGGTGGCGGTGGCGGTGGCGGTGGCGAGCATGATGGTGGTGGTGATAACAATAGTGGTGGTGTGGTGGTGGTCATCGTGACGATGGTGGCAACAACGACGTCAATGACGATGTTGACGACAATGATGGTGGAAGGGGTGCTTGCAGTGGCAATAATGATGGTAGCAGAGGTTATTGTTGTTGTTATGATAATGACAACATTTGTGATGGTAATGATGGTGGAGTGGCGGTGGCAATGCTAACAAAGATGGTGATAATGGTGGTTGCTGTGGTGGTGGTGGTGGTGGCAGGTATAGTGATGGTAGGAACGATAGTGTGGTTGTGATGGTTGTCGTGACAGTGATGGTGGTAGTTGTGGTGGTGGTAGAGGGTGTGTTGATGGTAGGAACAATAGTGGTGGTGCTGGTAACGACAGTGACAGTAGTGGTTGTGACAGTAGTACTAGTGGTGGTGAAGGGTGTGGCGATGGTGGGAACGACGATTATGTTGGTGGGAATGATGATTATGATGGTAGTTGTAATGGTGGTGTTGATGATGGTGATGATAAAAAGTATGGTTATGTTGGGAATGATGGTGGCGACTATGGCAATGCATGGGGATGATAGTGGCAATGATGGTGGTGAAGTTGACAATGGTGGCAGTGGTAGACAACGAGGGTTCGAAGTTTATAAAACTAAAAACAAGACTCCATTTTTTCTTGTTTTTAAAAATGACTAAAATATTTTAAAAATAAGTAAAAACTCACTTTATAGCACCATTTTTGTTGAACAGACTCTTAAATATTGTATATATTATTCATGTATTTAATAAAATGTTTATTATTAATAAATTTAATAATATATTAAATATTTATTAAATATAAAACATTATAATATTTTTAAATATATTTATGAGGAGTATATTTTAAGAGAAAGGATAAGTAACATCGGTTTCAACCAATTGTTATATTTTTTATAAGGTATAATTCAACAGTTGGATTAACAAGCTAACTATTAAATTATATTTATATATGGTACAGATAATTTATGTCAAATTTTATTAAAATCAAACAACCACAAGTATAAATAAAAAAATTCTTTACTTTCATATATTTTCAAAGTATGCATTATGTTAATTTTATTGTACATAAATAATGTATTAAATAATTTTAGATTAATCTAAATTTTAACACATATGATATGATCTTTGAATCTAACAATAAGTTTTGAAAAAATAATAATCTAATAAAAAATTAGTAAATGATAAAATAATTAGTAAAAGTTATACGGATGAAACTTGATAATTTCTCATATTTATTGATATTGAAATTATATAATTATATTATAATATATTTAATATTAAATGTTCACTAATATGTTAAATATTTATAGATACATTGAATGTTCTAACATTTATATCTTGAAAGAGATGTTTGGTTAGGTGACGAAAGTCCTTGTGCTTTTCTTTTGTGGCCATATAGGATCAACACCCCTTAGCCTAATTAAATCGGCCAATTGCCCATGTTTCCATCTGTACTTGTATCAATGTGACGTGTGGCCTTAAGTTTGAACTTGCAAGTTTGGATTGTGTTCCTCGGAGAATGCTATAAATACTAGCTACTAGCACTAGCACTTGCACTTCGACAACGATGTTGAACGCAGCCAAAGTTTGTGGCATCTTCATATACCCAATCAAGTCATGCCGTGGAATTTCTGTTCCTCATGCACCCCTCACTGCCACTGGTAAGTAATACAACACTTTTCATTTTTGTTTGTTGAATGAGGAATGAATATATCATAATACGTGTTTGGTAATATTGTTTGTTATGTGACAGGATTTCGATGGGATCGACAATGGTTGGTGGTGAATTCTCAAGGGAGGGCATGCACTCAAAGAGTTGATCCAAAGCTTGCTATGGTTGAAGTTGAACTGCCCCCTGATGCACTTGTTGAAGATTGGGAACCTACTCAAGATTCCTATATGAGTGAGATTACACTTTCTTAATCCATATAAGCTCCTCAAAATATACAATTGTTTGTTTATTTTTAAATGGTTTTTAGGAGGAAGGGATGGTGTGCCTCTTCCAAGGCAAAGAATGCTTCTGGAATCGAACTATACCAACACCCTTTTTAGTGGATCCCAAGGTTTTTAAGCACCTAGTTGAGGCTTGGTTTAATAGTGAAAAATATCAATTGAAGCATCTTGGGAATTCAAAATGCTTAGATCAGTATATAAACATCCTGCACTCTCCTTCCATGTGTTTTGTATTATTGGTTTTTCGTATCTTGTGTTCAGGTTTGATATTGAGCCCTCTTGACTTGATTTACATTCTTGTTTGTGCAATTTTGCTGCGTTAGTTGTCAAGGAGTTTCAAAACACTTCTGTAAATGGATTTTGTAAATAATTTTGAAATGCTCAATTCAATCCCTCTTCTCTTGGTTATGGAAGCCTGTGGGACATATCTGTTATACATGGGACATTGGAGTTGTCTAAAAGTTCTTTTGTATTAGAATTGAAAACAAACTAGGGCTAAATGTAACCTAGAACTTAGCTAATTGGAGCAGGATTGTCCAAGACAGTAACTGTATTTTTTGGTTGAACTTATAAGGAGTTTTTTTATCATAGGCTAAGCCAACGTTTGGTTAAAAGTTACAATCCCTCAAGCTCCTCAGCAGGCCTATCAGAGTTTGTACAATTGGGTTCAGGATGCATTCATGTTTGGCTAAGAAATATGTCCCATACAGAGTTGAAGTTGGGTTGGACAAAAGCAGTTGAGCAAAAGGAAAGCCTGTGCTCCTTTCAGTGAACATGGTTGGGAAATTTGGCACCTTAGAAGCACTAATTATTACTTTCTCCCTCCAACACACTCCTCTTTTGACATTTGAAGTGTGAACCTTGCAAGATTTGACATTTTAGGTTGCCCAATATTAGAACTGAATATGCTTTGCTATCATGTTAGAAATTAGAATTGAGAATAGATGGGGCCTAACTCAACCCCTAAAAGTTTGCTTGTTCACGGGGGAGGGTTGCCTAAGTCGTCATAAAATTATATACTTAGCCAATCTTGGATATGTTTTTGCTTAATCACTTTTTTTCCTCTCATTTGTTTCTATTAGGATATCTTTACCTGGTCAATTTTCTCCCTTTGTTTGTTATCTTATGGAATTTGGACAGAATTTGTATTGTTAGTTCCCGTATTTAGTTCTAAATATGGTGTTTAAGCTTCATTTTAGGGGAGTGTCACTATTAGACCTTCAAAGGGATTGGCATGCTTTGTTGCATGTTTTATTTTTCTGACCTTTTTGTCCTTTGTCTTTATCATTTTATTTTTCTCATGAGCATATCCTATCCCCTACTTTTGTGTCTTTCTTTTCTTTCTTCCTAACGGCCAACCAAATAGAGATTTGACAAACCAAAAAAAAAAAATCCGTTGGTTCAATGAAGTCATGACTGTCTCGAACGGTGTGAAAGATCAATATTAATTATCAGAATTTTCCATTTTCATAACTCTGTTTCCCTAATTGGATACCAAACGGGCTCTAAGTCCTTACACACACACACACACTCTTCATGTGTCATCTGATAGATGCTTTCCTTTGTGTTTCTTTCTTTGAAAAAAAATGAAATACAGAAATTGAAATGCTGCTGGACTTTTGTTTTGCATGTTATTCATGATCATGGTTTCTTTCTTCTTTGTTTAGTAAATGAATATAAAGTTTCACTACCTTCACATTACAGTGTTGAAAGCACCCGGGATGAAACCTCTCAAAATTTGTTTGAGTAAACAACATGAAGTAGCAGATGCTGTCACAGTATGGGAATGGACTGGTTCTGCCTGGGATGAAGGAGCTGAAGCATCTCAGTGGTTCTCAGATTATTTAGGAAAACAGTGTAAACTGGTTCGCTTCAATAGTGGTAGGTCTTTGAATTATGAAACCTTAAAGAACAAGATAATGATAACAAAATAGTTGAGAAGGATGTGTTACTACTTACTTTACTCATGTAATGAATTGGTAAAGGAGTAAGGACTATAACTGCTTTGAGAACACGTGAACATTGCTCAGATTAACTTGGGCCATTGTATATCAACACGCATTGATTCATTAACACGACACAAGTACATACCACATTGTTTGTGATTCTTACAGTTGTCAAGCATGGCTCACGGAAACAAAACCGATTAAGTTGTGAACGAGAGGCTGACTGTTATTAATATTACTTTTCTGCTTTTTGTGTCACTTTTCCTTTTTAGAATGAAAAGGCTGGCCTGCCTTATCTGCCACCAATCCTATGGCTGGCTGCCATGGCTAGCAGCTGCTGTGGTTGGTGACAGATGGCTAGCCAAGCACATTGTAACCACCGAGTCTGTGACTTATATTCAGAAAAAGAAATTTTGTTCAAATGTTTTTACTTTCAGTCTCTTGACTGAAAAAAAAGCTAAATCTAACTATTTAATTTTTAAGTCTCTAATTCTCATTCAACTGTTGAAATTTTTGGTCCTTAATTCCTAAATGAGTTATAGTGAGACTAAGGGTCAGATTCCTTACCTCTAATTCCTAAACTCTTCCAACTTTGAGCTTTTCCATGGTGTGAAAGTGTTTGGTGTTGTGTTTTGTGATCAATGTATAATACACTTGGAACTTTAAGTAATCCATGAGAGAACATGTTTTATTTTGGAAGTAGAAGTGAAGTTTTTTGAATAATTTTTTTCTTAACATTATTTTTTGTAATTGATAAAATGTATTAACGTGAACTGAACTTCAATATTGCCCCGTGTATGCAATGCATGATGGTGCTAGGTGCCTATTGTCATATCAGTGCATTGAATGGCTTAAATAATCATGATAATTCTCCCGTGTAATCATTGCACACCCCAAACCATGTAACTATGATGAATGTCTTTAATGTTTCCAAATGCAGCTTCGGAAATCAGACAAGTTGATGCTAATTACGTTGGGGGACATAAGATCCATTTCTCTGATTGTTATCCATTTTTACTCTTATCTCAGGTCAGTCCAGTTGGGAAATGAAGTCTAATTTTACTTATATTCTGCTTCTTTGTTCAGTATCTTATCTTTCATTTATGACTTTCAGGAATCATTGGATGCACTAAACAAGCTTCTAAAGGAACCCCTGCCTATTAACCGATTTAGACCCAAGTACTGGTTTTTTAAATGTCTTTTGGTCTACTGTGATTGTTTTGTTTCATAATATTTGTTACTGATTTACACCAGAAGACTGAATCGATCCAAATGGATTATTTAACCACATAATTTAGATTTGTGTGCATACTGGTGCAGTATCCTTGTTGAAGGTTGTGAGCCATTCTCTGAAGACTTATGGACGGAGATTAAGATAGGCAGGTTTCCATTTCTGGGGGTCAAGCTGTGCTCCCGTTGTAAGGTGAAGCCTTATACTTTATAATTTCCTACCTATCATTATACTCAAACGTTACATGTCCCAGGTTGCCCGTGCTAACAATTTTAGTTTCTAATAAGGATCAGTATAACATACATAGATTAACTTATGTTTCATTGATTAGACAAAGATGCAAGGAAGGGATGTTACTTTCAAAGAGAGTTTGGTCGTAGTTGTCATCATTATCATTCTAAACAGGGACGGATTTAGGGAGGGGGGTGAGCATGGGCTCCAACCCTTCCCTCTTTGAAAAATGTCCCAATTAGGTATATACAAATTATATTACAAGACAAAAATTTAAATTAAAATATTAAAATATAATATATGTATATTTGATAACTTGCAAGAAAACAAAAATATGGAGGCTTTTTGTGTTTCCACCCTGTAGTTTACCTTATATATATAATAAATTTTATTATATGATGTATATATATTAATTATTTTATTTAGAGTTATAATAAATTAGGAGTTACTAGGGGTGTTTTGTGCTACTGCTAGTAAGTTTATTTTTTTAAGAAAGCAATAAATAAATTTTATAGCAGCATATAGTATTTTATGTCATTCTTATTAGAATAAGATCGGATTGATTGGTTACACTAGTTGAATCATGAGTTAGTTAGGTGACTAGTTTGTTTAATTTTTAAATTGCAATTAGTTTAATTACAGCTCAATTCCTGGTTTGACCATGGTTCTTTTGAACCCGTACCTTCATTAGCTCAAGGACCTACCCGATTTTAATAACATTCTTTGAATTTTTCGCCCCCCATTTTAAACTGTTTCTGGATCTGTCCCTGACTCTAAACCTAGCATGACTTTGTTAAACTATATTTGTTGGATATATTGTTAGTCCTATAGCTTAGATAAGTGCCCTCTATCATGTTAATAGATTTATCACTCAGCAATAATCAAATTGTACAAGCTTTTTACTACATTGGATCATCCCTATCAATAGAACTTTTGTATCAAAATAGTAAGAGGTTATTAGGGGATCAAGGTAGGAGAGCAAATTTTAATTGACCACTTTCCCTTCTCTTGAATACACAGCATCATCTGCAGTCCACCCATATCTTGTATTAGAAATCAAGTTTTGGAATTGTGGACTCTCCATTGATATAGGGAGAGGGATGAAGCAACAATTTATGGTTTCGTTTTATTGTGATCATTATTAGATTTGTAGAAGTTGATTTCCCCAGCCTTCCAATAATACACATGGAAGCATAACCAACCACGTAAGTTGTTGAAATAATGGTGTGATAAAGCATGGAACCACAAAGAACATGCTGTTATATTGCGAGATGACTTGAAGCTTAGCATAGTGAGGCATAGCTTTTATAACTCTTAAATTTAGGATGAAATGCAAGATGTGTATCATCCTACAAGGATACCATCGCTTTAGAAAAATGGGTTAATAGCGCAAAGTATGACGACACCTCTCCCAGGTTCAATAGTGAATAAACTTCTGTTTATAGCCTTTCCCCTTTTCTTACTTTGATTTAGACATTTCTTACTGGTTGCACCCACATTTATCTATCACTCATTCATCTATCAGTCGTTGATCTACTCACTATGCTACTATTTCCTGTACACTTCAGATATCACATGGATAGTACCTACATACATTTCAGTATACACATGGCAATTTATTATTTCCTGCAAAATTGTAGTTTGGTTGTGTTTCCAACTTGCATGATTGATGTTGTTTGTAATGGTCAGGTACCTACAATCAATCAAGAGACTGGGATAGCAGGACCTGAACCAACTGAAGCCCTTATGAAACTTAGGTCTGGCAAAGTCATTAGACCAAATGCAAAAGATAAAAACAAAGTGAGACATTTAGTCTATAATCTTTCAATGAACATTCCTTTTTTCTAATGCTGTCAAAATTCAAATGACATGTCAACTGCTTCTGCAGGTCTACTTTGGTCAGAATTTGGTCTGGAATTGGATGGATTCTTCTGCTGAAGGGAGTGGAAAAGCCATTGAAGTAGGAGATCATGTTTATGTTATCCGAAAGGTCTCTTCTGCGGCCGAGGCAGCTGCATGAATTGGGCATGTAGAATCTGCAAATCTGCATCAATCTTAATATAACAGTTTGATATGTGGGCAAAAGATGAATTTGTACACCTTATGTAATGTATGCAAATATAAGGCGCAGAATAAATGAATAATTGAGTGTGGTTTGGGTTCCATAGCACCATTGTACAAAATCAACTTTTACCTATTGAAAACACATTCAACAATAATTTTACATGTTTGGAAATTATGGAAATTAGCCACATAAGCAATTGCATTTGCATAAATCTGAATCATCAATAGCAGAAAAAATGCATGCACAATTCAAAACTCGACTTAAATGTTATTTATTTGATAAAAGAATTTAATTTAGCTTCTTGTATTAATAGTAAATTGTAAAAGATTAGAAAATAACCTCGAATAAGGAAATTTGAATTTTGTTTTTAAAATATTTGTAAATAATTTGTGGCCTTGAGAACGAAAATTCTCCCATGCAATACGATCCACGAATCAGATCCTTGGATAATTTTTTTATAAATAAAATTGAGACACTAGCTAAATTCAACATTAAAAAACACACTCATTAACTAAGGAAATATGTAAGAATTATTAAATTGTTTTGTACTAGCAAAAATTAATTTTAAATGGGGAGACAAAGTGAATCAGACTTGTTAAGCTAATCCGTCCAAAATGGGTTAAAGGACGAGTTAGGACAAGGTTTTTGGCATGTTAATCTATTTTGGGCGGTTAAAAATAGGTCAAATATTTTTAAAATAAATAAAAATTAATTTAATATTTATTTAAATACTATTTTATATGATTTTTTTTTAAAATATTTTATCTTTTAGTGGGTTATAATAAAAGGTCACTAAAAAAATCATTTATAAAAAAAAATAATTTTTTGATAAAAATATTTTTAAAAAATAAAAGAAGAAGAAAATAGATTCGTCAGTTAACTTACCCCTAAAAGGGTCGAGCCTAAATCTTTAACCATTTTTCTTTATATGGCCCGGTTCAGTTTATCATCTCTAATTTTAACTTTGCAAAATATCTTTATTCAAAATCCATCAAATTAATTAACTTCTCATTTCATATTAATGATCTTTCTGAGTTAGGGATACTATGATGGTGTTCCTGTGACAGGTTATTGTTATATGCTTGTTCTGTCAGTTGAGGCTTTCTTGAATCTTTTCCTTTTGCTGAATATGAAAAATGATCTTACTAGTAATTATTGGTATAGTCCAGTATTATTAAAAAATGTACTTAGATATTAAAAATACATTTAGAAAAGAGTTAACACTTTCTACAACGTGTTTTATGTAATAATAATACATTTAAAAAAGATTTAACAGTCGGTCAAATTATTATTATTATTCAAAGCTTCTAGAATGTAAACAAAAAGGAGAATCGATAGACGATGTGACTGCGAATGGTTACGTGCTTTCCTTCTCTTCTACTGAGAATGGTGGCCTCATTGGTTTGTCTTTGAGGAAAATACTAAATTTACTTTCTTAAAAATTAATAAAATATTATAATTATTTTACAGAATTAAATTTAGCCAAACACTTTTATAATAACTTATATTTATAAATAATAGCGTGGAAGTATTTTTATGCTTTTAGCAAATGCATATTATAAAACTCGATAAATTTTAATATTATACATTAATTAATATAATCTTCTCTCCCAAAATCAACATAAACTTAAAATGTTTTCGTGTAAAGTATAAGTAAAAAGTTAATTAACTAGACTCTATTTAATAATACAATTTCTATAATACTTTTTTAGACTTTTAAAATGAAGAAAGAAACTACTCTTTTCAATAATTAATTAATGTAGTTAATCTCAGAATTATAATACACTTTTTAATAATATTAATTGAAATAAACTAATCATTTTAGTTAGCATACATTAATTATTTGATGCTTATATTTAAGAGAGAATATTATATTAAATTTTGTATTACATATTAAAATATTACACCACATGATGCCATGATATTGAGTAATAGGGCTGTCCACCAGTCGGGTTCGGTCGGATTTGGTTAATTTTGAGTCCATATGTTGCTATCCATGAAACATAAATAATAACCAATTTTCATCCAATACTACGGCCGGTTTGCTCAGGTTCAGTTAATTGCGGTTCTCGGTTTTTTCGATTGGGTTTTGTGGTTAAGTTTCTTAGGAAATTTTGATTTTGATTTTTTGTCAAATGCCTTTTGTGTATGAAATAATTTTAGCAAACACCTTGCACATAAAAACATTTCAAAGTTTTTATCAAATAAAAACATAAACCCAAAATGAATATATCGCTGAAATATATATTCTAATTCCTTAATAAATGTAATATAATCTATTAACCAATAATAACAACCACCACATCAAATCCCTAAGCAATCAGTCGACTATGGGTATCACCGAGTTTAATTTTTTTGACCCAAACTCGTCCATTGTTAGTCAAAATAAACCATTTAAATGACCCAGTTTTACCCAACAACCCATTACAAACCGACCCATTCTTATTTTTAAAATAGGATATCTCGGGTCCGCATGGATAAAGCTGAAATTAGGCACCCCTATTGAGTAAGGTAAAGATTAATATTTTTTTAAAAAAATGCTCTATTTACATAAATTTTTCATTAATTTAATATATTTCTTTTTATCAATACATCTAGGGTCTGTTTAGTAAAAGTAATGGATAAGCTAACTAAAAATTTATAAGCTACCCTTTTCAATCTCAAAATATAAGTATCGAATAACTAATTATGCTAATTAAGAATGTTAATTTATCTCAATTAATGCTATTAATGAATGGAGTATAATTCTTATTACAGACACTATAATTTCTCTATCCATTTTAAAAGTCATTTATATTATCTCTCTTCAATAGTAAAAAGGGTATTATAGGAATCTATCATTAAATAAGGTCTGAGTAGTTAACTTTTGCTTATATTTTGAGTGAAAGTATTTTAAAATTTTGTTGTTTATATTCAAGATCGAGGAAGTAGATAACTATATTAAAATATGTTTAGTAAAACTAGTTATTAAATATAAAATGGCATAAAAGATATTTTTTTAAAATAGATACTAGTATTTTAAAAAAATATTTATATTAGTGAAGATAAAAGTGTAAAATTAAAATAAGATCGAAACTTATAAGCTCAAATGTTATTTCAAGTATAAAAAACACTATAAATTACTAAAATAAGTTCATTTACTAAACAATAACTTTTAAGTTAATAAAATAAGTTATAAGTTTACTTATATCGTTATTTATAATCTTGTTAAATATAGTCCTAGTGAAGGATATCAATAGTTATAAAAAAAATATTATTTATATTCAATTTTTGAAAAAAAATTAGATACACAGGTTAAAAAATTAATAAAAATATAAATTGATTTACAAATTTTATTAAAATTTACAGATTTAGTATGAGTTAAATGAAATACATTGTTGATATCCTTACAAATTTAGTTAAAATTTTAATTTAAATATATTGTTAATAAATTTTTTTACACCGACATTTAATCAAGGACAGTTGTGTAAGTAATTATCTTTGGATTTATGTAATGATTTATTTTAAAATCATATGCACAATGAATTCTAATTGATTGGTAGTATAAACCATCTTATACTAACATTATATTTATATATATATATATATATATATATATATATATATATATATATATATAATTCAGACTCGTTAGTTAATGTCATCAATTTTTATATGGTGAAATATAAATTTTAATTTAATTTTTAGGTTAAAATTGTCAAAAAGTGAAGTTGGATATAATTTTGAAAATAATTTTTTTTTTGTAAACAACAGGCTAAACGCCTGGAAATAATTTATTATACTTTGATCTTTTCTTGATGGTAATATTAAATTTGTTTTAGAAAAACGTATGAAAGAGGATGCAATAAATATTAATTGATTTTGAGTTTTTTTTAGAAGTATATTTTTATTGATCATATTTAACGTGTTTCTTAAATCACTTATTATTATTATATATAAAAATTATGTTTAACATACTAAGTAGTAAAATAAGTTTTAGCTCTAGTTTGTAAATTCTTCCGCGTAGTGTGTAACATCCCAAAATTTTCATTCTCATGTATAATCATTTTGATTTAAATCGTTAATGATATTATCCATTTTATCTCAACTTTCTACACAAGTTTGGTTAGGAAAACATCTTCAATTTAATATTTTACCATGGTAAATAATTTTAACTTTATACCTTAGGTAAAAGTTAATCAAATAACTTATTACATATTTCCTTAGTTATTAATTTCTTTGGCTTTTTCAATTACTCTCATCAAATTACCACATACTCCACTCAAAATGCGTCATCTTGTACACATTTTAATTGTTAGTTAGAGTCCAAATTTGGAAATATAGTCAACTACAAAGTTGTTCCTCGTTGTCTTAGCTTTCCAACAAGACCAAATTTATTAAAATCCATTAAGATATGAGAGAGATATGCCCAAAATACCCAAACAGTGTCAGAATTGATATTTTACTTCAATCATATCATCTTGTACATATTTTAATGCCTAGTTAGAGTCCGAATTTGAAAAAGTGTTAAACTACGAAATTGTTCCTCGTTGTCTTAACTTTCCAATAAGACCAAATTTATTAAAATCCATTAAGATACGAGAGAGATATGCCCAAAATACCGAAACAGTATCAGAATTGATATTTACTTCAATTATACAAGCTATATTATGTAGGTTACGGAAATTGTCAACAATCCAACACATTTTTCTCACTTAAAACCTCCATTATCACCATAATTAATGCACCTAACATCCCACTACAATCCCATTATGAAAATCTTGTCCCCCACTTGTCATTTGCATCATTAAATCAACACTACATCTTGTTCCCAAGTCTGAATTCTTAGAACAAGCTAAAGTTAGTGAAGTCTCTCTCTCATTTTCTTTCATTTTCTCCATCAAAGTCCTTCTTGATCTGAAGCTAGGACAATAAGAGAACACTTTCAACCACTTTAGGAACCTCCATTAAGGTAAGAGGGGATAGGGTTGTGAATAAATATGGAATGGGTAGAATTATATGCTATTCTAGGATTTCCAGATTTATTTTTGTAACTTGTTACTTAATTTCAAAGCTGAAAATGTGTGAATTTGACTTTGATGTCTTTATAAAAGTTGTAGATCTTTTTGTTATGTGAATTTTGAGACTCAAACCAACTGATTTGGATAGGTATAGCATGAGTTATAGTCAAAATACTATAGTATGTCTGTTTTGGAATATGTACCTTCTATTTTGTGTAAATATTAATATTCTGGGAATTATACATACATATTTAGACTTTGATATCTTCATAAAAGTTGTAGATATTTCTGTTATGGATCTATAAAAAGTGTTTTCAAGTTAAAAGGATATTTTTAGCTCTAGTTATACCTAAAATACAGAAGTATGTTCATGCTGAAAATCTGCTGACGTGAATCACTGTTTGTATTTTTAAAAGTGGGAATTTTGTGATGAGAATTAATGTTTAGTGTCTTCATAAAGATTTTAGATATTTGTGTTATGAGTAATTTAGAACTGGTCTTATGCCAAAATTATTTTTGTAGCTCCAGAAACGTTGAATTTACTAACATATATACGTTTTGTTACTTTCTTTGAGATAGTTTAGTATACTATGAATTTGTGATATTTCTGTTCGGATTTGGAATTTTTGGTCTTCATAAAAATTATAGATAATGAAATTATTGAAACACAGAACTTGGTCTCATTCAAAAATTATTTTTATACCATGATTTATAGCTAATTTACTAAAGATTGACAAACCAGTAAATTTTACAGCAATTGGTGATAATGAAAAATGATAACCTATTGACTATTATGTGATTATGTGATGTTTTTGTTTGGAATTTAAAATTATGGTCTTCATGAATGTTGTAGATAATTTTGTTATGGAACTATAGAAAGTGGAATTACTTAAAAAGGATTTGATTTGCTCATGTTATGGTCTTGTTACTAATGTATGTTGCTGTTGTAAATTTCTGAAATTTACCTATGATGATTATTATGGATGAAAATGATATTTTCCATGTGGATAATAATTTATTTATGAATTATTGAGGGATTATTGATTATTATGGATGTTATTGAGTGTCCTATGGATGTCATACAGTATATCTTTGTGATGAATAATTATGAATGACTAAATTAATGTATACATGAATGCCTTGTGGTTTATTGAGATATGTTGTTGAATTGTAAATCCATGATTTTGAGAATTGATATATGTGATGTGTCCTTTGAGGACTTATGGCCTTCAAGTGATTATGGAAGTATTGATATCATGGTATATTAAATTGATAAGGAGAATTAAAGGCATTCATGCATCATAAGCATTTGGACGCACCATGGAATTTAAGGGTTCCATGATTGCCGACCCGGGTGGGGGGTTTACTCTATGATGAGTTAAAGCCTTATTTTCGTTGAGCGCCATGAAGTGTAGGGATTCATGGTTTATGCTAAGTCCTACTTGTGTACTTTGGTACTTGAGCGCCATGAAGGGTAGGGATTCATGGTATATGCTAAGTCCTACTTGTGTACTTTAGTACTTGAGCGCTACGAAGGGTAGGGATTCGTGGCATTATGCTAAGTCCTACTTGAGTCTCTTTGGGACCTTTTTCTACAGTATTCCCACTAAATCAAAGTGGATCCAGCATGACATTATTTAACTAAATTAAAGATTATTAAATGTAAATGACCTTGTTTGGCATATTCATCATATCATAATTGTTTGTTGATTGTGTTTGTGCAATTTTACTTATTTTATATTTATTCTATATTTTATCTCACTCTTAAATTATTTTTACAGTGCACGCTTCACAGAATGACGAGTGGTGCAATTAATGAAGTTTTTATGTTTTATTGCTTGAACTTTGATTTCATTTGAGATTTAATGTGTTGTAATAATATTATGTATCTCGTACTACAATCTTATTTATCGTTTCCGCTATGTAAATGTATTATGTTTTATTCGTTCACGACTAGTATGCATGATAATATTCCGCATTTATCAATTTTTACGTGACCTCAGAATTTAAATTACGAATTTCAAAATGATTCTTTAAACGCGAAAAATTTATTTCAAAAATTTGGGTTAGTTAATTGGAATTTGTAATTTGGGTTATGGGTGTCTCATAGTGGGTTCTGGTCTTCAGGAAGAAAATATTATCAGTACTCCTAAATTACCCTCATTCTATTATTTCAACTAATCATACTTATTCATCCTAACATGTACATTGTCACTTTATTTTGAATAATTTTTATAAAAAATATTCTTTAATTTTACTAAATTAACAATAAATATTTTCTTATTAATATCTTATAACCTAGTGACAATAAATACATAGGAAATAATAATAGGTGCTCCATTATATTATTATATGGGGTGGAATTTAAAAATTTTAAAAGAAAAACTATATAATGTTGTACTACATTTGATTTTATGTTGAATACATATTAAAAATAATAGTTGAAAGGAATTCTTTATATTAATGCTATTAAATATTTAATGTAATTTTTTAAATATCTTTAATATTATTTAATATTAGGTAAAGAATTTTTGTAAAATATATACAATCAAGATACATTTAAAAATAAATGTTTAATAAATTAAAAAAATATTTTTTTATAATTTTAAAAAATATATTAAAATTTATTTATATTTAAAAATGGATATGGTAGAATTTGTGTTATATTGATATTAATCGGTAATTGGTCTGATTTTAGGAGCAAGGCAGGGAGAGTGATAGAGAGGAAAACAAGAATGGAAGGTGCAGCATCAAGTTCAGCACTAACAACACCTTCAGCCAAAGTTTCAGCTATCTTCATACACCCAATTAAGTCATGCAGAGCAATTTCTGTTTCTCATGCACCCCTCACTCCTACTGGTAATACAACACTTTTTCAATGTCCTTATTTCTTCAGGATTTTTATGTTTGTTTTAGATGGAATAGATATATATCATACACAGCTTTTAGTAATATTGTTTGTTTTGTTATGTGAAAGGATTTAGATGGGATCGACAATGGATGGTGGTGAATTCACAAGGGAGAGCATGCACTCAAAGAGTTGAACCAAAGCTTGCTTTGGTTGAGGTTGAACTGCCACCTGAGGCGTTTGATGAAGCCTGGGAACCTACTCAAGATTCCTATATGAGTGAGATTGCATTTTCCTAATCCATACATAATAAACTCCCCACATGTCATAATTGCCACTCTATGTGTGTATTCTTTAAAGAGAAATTAAAAATAATTGTGTTAGTGAGAAAAAGATGGAAATTACAAGTACAAATAGGGAGACGGTAAGATGTTTATTTTTTTGGTAGACAGGGTAAGATGTTTAATAGGCCCAAGGTGGTGGTGAGTGAGGGGTTCTAGTGAGCCTAGTCTCTCTGCTTATCTTAAATGGAAATTGGAAACTCCCTTGGAACAAGGTTAAGCAGAACACCCTAGAAAAGTGTCTTGAACAAAATCCTGTCTCCTAACAAGTTGAGGATATGTTGTATATGAGTATATCTTCAATGATGTAAGTCACTTAATGGCAGGGGTTGTACTAGCTTAATCAATGATTTTGTGTCCTAGGAATGCAATTGCGTTAAAAGTAAAAGTGGTAACGTTGTTTAACTTAGTTAATAGTTTTGAGTTTATCAGAACATAGTTGTGTAAAAAGTAAAATTTTAATAGGGGAAGGTTTGTTATTCACATTAGTCATGTTTAACTTGAACCTGAATAAGGTATATCTAACCCTAAAATATGGGCCAATCAGCCAACCAAATACAAGTAATTAATCTTGATAAAGGATCAATAAAATCTGTTACAAAGCAAAGAAACACACTCAATTCTCATGAGGTATCTTAAAAAATGTTGTTTGTTCCATTAGAAAGTAGTTGTTTTATGATGCAGGAATATGTGGCATGTTGTTTTTGAACTTGATGTTTAAAATTGATTTTTTCCGGTGTTTGTTCTGAATATGGTGTATAAACTTTGTTTCTCATTTGACAGATATTTCTCGAATTCCCCATGTTCTGTTTTGAGGGAAAAAAATTGCAATAGTTGGAAAAAGTTGAAATGCTGATGGCTTTTGTCGCTCTGCACATCGTCATGATCATGGTTGCTAATTTTTTTGTTTAGTATATGGATATGAAGTGTAAGTATCTTGTCATTACAGCGGTGAAAGCACCTGGGATGCAACCTCTCAAAATTTGTTTGAGTAAACAACAACATGAAGTCGCAGATGCTGTCACTGTATGGGAATGGACTGGGCCTGCCTGGGATGAGGGAGCTGAAGCATCACAGTGGTTCTCAGATTATATAGGAAAACCATGTCAACTGGTCCGCTTCAATACTGGTAGGTATTTAAAATTATGAAACCTTATGGGATAAGGTAATAATGATAATAACAGATTTTTTTTTAAAGAAGAATGTGTTATTTTGCAGGTATTAACTTAGAGCTTTGCATATCAACATGCATTGAATTGCATGAAGTGTTTAATGTTGTGAATGGTGCCATGTCATGAGCCCATTGTCACATCAGTGCATTGAATTGCATGATTATTTAGTTGATTACTATAACTCTACAGTGTTATATTCTCAAACAGTGTACTTGTGATGAACCCTGATAGGCCTTGGAAAGTTTATGTGAGAAGGGGTAAGAAGCAGACCAAGACCCATTAGGCCTTAATTATTAATGTTCGTGTAGTATCTGTGTCCTTAGGCAATTATATAGGGCATTTACGGAGTTGTGAATCAGTTATTGTGTGGTGTTTTATATCTTGTTCATTGAGTAGTGTTAAGTTTGTTGTGTGTTGAAGGAGGAGGACTTCATGTTATGGGAGAAACCTTGTGTAGTCTACATAATGTCAAACAAATTTTGCTTGAAAACCAAATTATTCTCTGTAATATATACAGAATTCAATGTGTTCATTCTTGAGTTTAACATGCCTCTTTAATGCTTCCAAATGCAGCTTCTGAAGTTAGACAAGTAGATCCTGAGTATGTTAAGGGACAACATCAGACCTTGTTCACTGATGGTTATCAATTCTTGCTTGCATCGCAGGTCAGGGTAGTGATTCTCATTTTATTGGTTTGCTGAATCTTTACTCACTATGTCATTTATGACTTTCAGGAATCATTGGATGCACTAAACGAGGTTCTGAAGGAGCCCATATCTATCAATCGTTTTAGACCCAAGTATTGATTTCTCAATCTGCTTTGTTCTATTCTTGCAATTATATTGTTTCATAATATTTATTTGTTTTGTACTGAATTGATTTTAACAAATTATTGAATCATATAAGTGAGATTTGGGTGCTTCATTGTGTAGTATCCTTGTTAAAGGTTGTGAACCATTTTCTGAGGACTTGTGGACTGAGATCAAGATAAGCCGCTTTTCATTTTTCGGTGTCAAATTGTGCTACCGCTGCAAGGTGAAGACTAAAGAGTTCAACTTTATAATTTCATACGTATCATTATATTCCATTGGGACAATGACATGTATCTAATGGCTTGTCCTAATGGTTCAAGTTTCTATCATGTGCTATATTTGTAAGCTTGGATAATGTCATGAGCCTTTCACTAGATAAAGACACAAGGAAGGAATATTTCCATTTGAGGTTCAGTTGTTGTCATTATCTTTATATCATTCTAAACCAAACATGACTTTATGAAATATCATAGTTGTTGCTTTATATCATTGTAAGCCAAACTTGACTTTATGAAACTTCATAATCGCTGGAAACATAATTAGTCTTGTAGCTTAGATTAGAGCCAAGATCTTACATGTGTGATTTAGGTTCATTGTATAAACATGAATAAGGGTAATCAATATTTTTCTTGATTTATGCATTTCTTCTCTATGTATCTTACCTATGCTGTTTTTGCATGTATACCTTTGATATCTATCACAAGAATATGGATGACAGTACATTTCGCAATAAACATGCCTATCTACTTTTTCCTTTAGTTTCTTAGTCTTCTTGTTTATCCAACTAGCATGATTGATTGTGTTTGTATGATCAGATACCTACAATTGATCAAGAGACTGCAATAGTTGGATCTGAACCAACTGAAACCCTTATGAAAACTAGGTCTGGCAAAATCATAAGACCAAATGATAAAAATAAAAACAGGGTGAGACATTCAGCCATCAACTTTCCAATGAACATCCTTTGGTTTAATGATGTAAAAATTCAAATGACATGTGAACTGCTTCTGCAGGTCTACTTTGGTCAGAATATGGTATGGAACTGGAAGGAATTATCTGCTAAAGGGAGTGGAAATATCGTTGAAGTGGGAGATCCTGTCTTTGTTATCCAAAAGGTTTCTTCTGCTGCTGAAGCAGCTGCTTGAACTGTTCATCTTTGCTATGCTATATGAGAAATAAAAAGGGTACAATGATAAGGGTACCATGATACTTGCTTTGGGTAGTAGTAACTTGTAATGCATCATGTGATATGTCCTTTATACCAATAATAATTACATATCATAAAAGTTGGCAATTGCGATATAGGGACGTAAATAAGGCTTATGCAAAAAATAGAGAAGCGTTTTATATTTGTTTTCTGTGTTTGTTTTGTTCATATATTAAGAAAAAATACAGCTAAATTTTTGTCGCCGGAATTTTTAACCGAATGAGTCGGCATCAGTGTTGCTTAATTGATGAACAAGTGGCTTCCATCATTTAACATCCTAGTATTGAAAATGTAAATTTAAATATTATTTTGATCCCCTCTATATGTTTAAGTAAAGTTTCATTTGATTTTATATGTTTTCTTTTTGTTTTTTTATGTTTCTAAAAATTTTATTTTAGTCCTTTGTTGGTTTTCGCTAGTAAAGTTAATAAGTTTCATTTCAATCTGTATTTAACAATATTGTACTTGTCAAATTCAATGATAAAAATTAACTTTACTAACAAAAGTTTAAAGGAGAATTAAAATGAAACTTGTTTGAAACCTAAAGGATGAAAATGAAAATTTTTGAACATATAAAACCAAAATGAAACCAAATTTTAACTTAACCATTGTTTACAAAATCTTTAAAAACGAATTAAGATAACGAATGTATTCTTTCAATATGTTTTCATAAAAAAAATGAAAATATGAAATGAAAAAATGAAAATATATTTTTCTAAATTACTAAAAAAAATGTATAAATTGAAATAAAAAAGAGCCAATGGTTAGCATGGTGGAAGCAAGGAATTTCAGAAGATACTAATAGCACATAGGGATTAGATAGTAACACAGTTTAAAAGTAAATATAAATCGAATTTCATCATCAAAGTTGGTTGTAAAAGAATAATTTATCAATAAAGTTGATATCATTGATAGATAGTTAGATCCATTAAACATATTATTAAATGTTTAAATCCTACTTTATGTATAAAAATAACTTTTTTGAAAAAGTCAATACTCATTTTGGTGATTTTTACAATTCAAAGAGATTATTCTTTAACTTTTGACCGGGAACACTCGTAAACTCACAAAAAAGATAAAACGTATTCCGGTAGATGTAATTTAGATTTTGAAAAAAATTTCAAAGTTCAAACCAACCACATACCTAATTAACCTTATACCAAGACTAGGTTGGTTTAATTAGGTTCAATGGACCAAACAAAAACACAAATTGTTACTTTCTTTATTTATCAAAAATTTTAACTTTTTATCACACATTATTATTTTAATCTTTTTTAAAAAAGCTTTTCTATTTTTTCCTTCCAGTATGCGACCAAGTCACCATGAATTTAGCCAGGACAAATAATAGAATGAACAAATACAACAGCAGAGGGAAAGAGTGGGGAGAAAAGGAAATTCCTGTTAATTATAGATTGCAGCACATACAAAATAATCCTTACTATTAATAAATTCTCTTCTATTGAAAATGTGAATATTTTCCTGAGTTAATGAAAAGTAATCACCACAACTAAAGTAGATTGCCAGCCTTCAATAAATGCCTTAATTGGCAGGACCATCTCAACTGAAGCAGCCTTCCCTCCTTTTATGCAGGTCTCCTCTGATCATTGATAATTCAATTGAAATCCTGTCAAGATAACCATATAAGACGAGAATTATTTTTTTAAAAGAAAAGGTTAAAATCGAAAGCTTAATTAAGAATTTGATCCCTAATTTTGTTCCTCATTTTGGTTTTAGTCCTTG
This sequence comes from Clitoria ternatea, assembly GCA_037962975.1. Taxonomy (NCBI): domain Eukaryota; kingdom Viridiplantae; phylum Streptophyta; class Magnoliopsida; order Fabales; family Fabaceae; genus Clitoria; species Clitoria ternatea. The sequence continues at coordinate 278,664,314 of CM075671.1, forward strand.
ATTTAACATTTTTAAGTTTTAGTCCTTGAACTATTTAAAACGATTGGTTTTAGTTTTTACCATTAGTCTACTCCGGTTAGTATTGAGATGACTAACGGAAGTCTATCTCAACACTGGCACATGTGATATTTTTTAAAAAAAGATATAAAAATCCAACTCAGCCCTAAACCATCCTTCTTCCTCCCTACCCTCTTTCTCTTTCCTCACAGACCAAAAACTTAAGTCAATGGTTAACTTAATGAGTTTTGAACAAAAGGAATATTTAAAAAAGAAGGGAAGTACATAGCAGTCATGAAACAAAGATAACAGTGACATAAAAATACAAAGCAGAAAATCATCCCTAAAGAGCTCTTTATCCCCTTTGCTTGCATATTCACAAGCGAAAACCACAAGTTGATACTTATAGAGAAGTGATAGGAATTGGAATATGAAAAGGAATAGAATGTGGACACTATCAGGCTATTACTTGAGGAAAAGTATAACAATATATATTGACATTATACCATTATTATCATGATCAAATAAATATAAACAAAAAGCTATGTTAATTAGAGGATTCAATTTACTATGAAAAAGAGGGTTATCAGGAAAGAGGTTGATATTTCTATGGCTATTAGCTACCAGTTGAAGTGAGAGAAGTTTATGAAATGAATATAAGGCTATTGAGCATCATTTTCCAAAGAGACAAATATAGGTAGCGCTCATAAGAAGAGAGAATTCAGAGATATCAGAAATTGGATTTTATTTGAATGAATAAACTTGGTTTTACACAGTACAAGTGAGTTTATATAGCCAATATGTTCAGCTAACTAATAAGTAATAACTAACTAATAACAAACTAGTCACGAATCTCCTAACCAATTACACTTCCAACAAGGGCCTGGCGAAAAATCATTACTTGTTTTTGTCAGGCTTGGTTCAACACTGAAAAATTAACAGCACTAGCAGGATAAGATCAGAACAAGAACCTAACAATAAGAGCAAAACAATAACCTAACATTCATCATATATCTATCATGATTCAAGGAATTAATAAAGCGAATCAGAGTATATTTCGACAGGGTACATCACTACATTGTAGTTTGTACTACGCCAAAAACCAAAACCTATGATATACTAAAATAAAGTTTTAAGTAATAAAAAAGTATCAAAATAAGGGTTTTCTATTTCTGCTAATACTATGTGAAAAGAGGAAGTTTGAGAAAAATATGTCCACGAAATGACTGGATAAACAACAATTTCTGGCACTTTGGCTATTGGTTTCATTAATCATAGCCCCACAATTTTCCCACTCAATCTGTATCTACAACTATGATAGTTAGGAGTTAACAAGGGACCTTTGATATTTTATAGACCCAGGGTCACAGACCAATTTAAAAGGAAAAAGCAAGGGAAACCAGTAGCTTATATCACGAAAAACTTTAGTGTTCATAATAATTTTACCTAACTTGAACTTAAATAAGGTATATCAAACCAAAAATAATATATGATGCTGGGTTAGAGAGACAACTAAAATCAGAAAAAGGCTCCTTCATTTCCTTTGCACTTAGGAGAAAGCAACGTCAGCAGTCTTCTCATGCCCACTAAAGAAAATTGCCCTTCTGTACATTCACATCCGGCAGCAAACCAGTTCACTCTTTCATCATGTAATTGACTTTCATTTGCCTTGTACAAAAGCAATCTGCAAAATACTTGCAAATTGTATAAAATTATTTACAGCCCAAATTTACTGACAGCCTTTCAAGAAATTGAAATATGCATATACAACCACCAATAGCTATGAGTTTGACTGAGGCCTTTATAAAAGGGCACTTGTCTAAATATGTTGCATTTACAAATAGATCAAAGTTGATTGCAAATATTAATATTATGCATAAGCAAAAGCAGGTGAGAGGTTTAAACATTGTAGGTTAACTAACACAATAGTCACTTGTCACCTGTTTGTCTCACTCCAATATCTCCAAGCAAGCAAAATGAAATTAGGACAAGGAAAATTCTGTATCTGTTTTGTATCGTTGTATCTGCCATTTGGAAGTTTGAGGCTTAGTGCTTGAAGATCTTGATCAAGAACCTTGTATCTGTGGTTCCTACACTTCAAGGAAGTTGCAATTGAATAACTTATACATACAAGATGTCAGCCAATTAGCCTGCTCCAACATTCACTGATGGCTTTTTGAACATTCTTAGGTTTGCAAAGCTGTTCAACAACCACTGCCCAAGTAGAAGCTTTTGGCAGCAAAAATTTATGTAGCATAACTTCTATAATTTTGGAAGCACCTATTATTCTCTGCCGCTTAGCTAACCGGATTACAAGCTCATCTAGAAAGTCCCTCCCATCTTGAGGTGGGTTCACATTTTCTCTTAAAGTTTTCAAGAAAATATCACATGTAATAAAATCAGGATCACAACCTTGATCTAGCATAATGTTTAGAATATCAATAGCCCGGGAGATGCTATTCTGTGTGCAGTAAGCATTTAAAAGTATATTGTATGTGATCACATCTGGTTGTAATTCTGGCTCACATAGCATCTGATGGAAAAGTTTCAGACCCTGCTCTACTAAGTTAGCATTACAAAAGCCATGAATCATTGAACTGTAAGCCACAACATCTGATTTAATTCCTCTACTCAGCATTTGCTTCCACACCATCAAGGCCTCCATAAGCTTCCCATTCTTGCACAAACCATTAATGAATACACTGTAAGAAACCTCATTATGGTTACAATTATTATTTTCCATCTCTTTCCAAACAAGAATAGCCTTATGGCTATCACCTACTTCAAAATAACCCCTCATTAGGGAGCTATAAGTGAAAGAATTGGGCAGGTAACCTTTATTTTTCATCTCGAACAGGACCTTCCTTGCTTCATCCAGCTTCCCTTCTCGGCAAAGACCATCTATAAGAGCACTATACACTACATTATTTGGCTGGCATCCTTTTTCAACCATCTCCTTCCACAATTTCATTGCATGATCGAATTTTCTCTCCTTGAACAGGCCACTAATAAGGGATGAGTATATATACTCATTCCCTCGGTGACCTCGCTCTTCCAAGGAGACCAACACACGAGCCCCATCAGAAGCTCTACCATGCTTAACAAACCCATTAATAAGTGTTCCAAAAGTAACATCATTAGGCATGCACTTATTCATCACCATCTGATTCAATAGACTCATCGCCTTGTCCAACTTCCCCCTGAGACACAATCCATGAACAAGGGCATTATAGGTAACCTCATTTGGAGCACAACCCTTAAGAGACATATTATCAACAAGCTTGGCTGCACGAGCCAAGTCACCTTCCTTGCACAATGCACTGATCAACACATTAAAGGCAACATGATTCGGGAACGTGCCTTCAATCTGCATTTCATCCAACAACGAAACAGCCTCATCGATTCGACCCTCCTTGCACAACCCATGCATCAATGTGGAGTATGTGTAAGCATCAGGAGCACAATTCCTGAGTGGAATCTCCCTGAAAACCTCAACAGCTTGGTCAACCAAACCAAGCTTACACATGGTCTTAATGAGCAGGTTAAAAGTGAGTGCATTTGGATGTATGTTTAAACTCTTGGATGCAACAACATGATAGTAAAACTCCAATGCACGACTGAAAAGACCCTCTTGAACAATCACATTGAGAACCGAATTAAAAGATTTCACAGTTTGTCTACACTGAAACTCACGCCTCATTCTGTGAAACAAGTCCACAGCTTTCTCAGGTAAATGGGCTTTCCCATAAGCTTTGAACACAACAATGAAATTCTTCTCCAAAAAAACCCTCCTTTCGCGCTTCATTTGAAGAAGGACCTCTTCCAAGGACCCAAAGTCGAAGGAAGATGCGTAATTCTCGATGAGGGAGTAGAAAGATAAATCACCTAATTTGTAAGATCCCATCTTGGTACCTGATTTGAAGATTTCATGGGAAGAGGAAGAAGAGGAAGAAGAGTAAGAGGGAAACGTTAGGGCTTTGGAGAGACCCGGATGAGGGGTTCGAAGAGAGTGTTTGAGAAGCTTCGTGGGGAGATGTTGGGCACTTTGGCATGGCATGGATCAACCAACAAGGTAGGGTTTTCGGTTGAGGAAATGGTTTATGTTTGTGTTTAAGGTAATTGATAGCAGTGAATTGTTGAAGGTTTTTGTAGTTCAGAGAAATGAGAATGTCTTTGTCTTGTCGGAAATGGAGATGATTAGTTATGCTGTCTTCGAAAGTCCTCGGAAGTTCATCGATGAGTGCTAGTTAAAATACTGTTCAACTTCAAACTTCTCATACGCATTACTTAGTTTTTTTTTTTTATATGATTAAATCCTTTCTATATTAAAAATTTACATGTAGTCTCCCATTTTTATTTTTATTTTTACTTTTGTTAATGTAATAGACTTTTATTGTTAACTTTTTCAAACTTACATTAACTTTTATTTTTTACACCCATGATATCATATGGGTTAGCATATAAGCATTAAAACACACTTGTTTTATTGAGTGAAATGAGTTTAATTTTTAATTTTATTTATTCTTAAATTTTTAACCTTAATTTTACTTTTTTTTTCATTTTACTCATTTTCATTCAACAACCATTAACAAGGAGGTGAATTCTAACATTCATTAACAAGATGTGAAGCTTGAACCCCTAACACATCTTGCTTCACGCAGCAAAATGGAAAACTCAAACGACAAAAATGGTATATCCCAAGCTTCGATAGGTGCACATGGTAGTGTTAGGACAAAGAAGTATTGTGGTTGTGGTTATCTTGTTGCATTGAGGATCTCACGCGTACCATAAACAATCCAAGCCATCAATTCTGGACATGTGCACACTCTAAGATAGGAAAAATGTGGTTCTTGTATGGTTTTATCAAGTCTAAATTTATGTTGATATAAATAGATCCTTGACTTCCTGCCCTTTTCTATTTGTAGAGTGAAGCAGATTGTGACTTTTTTGCTTAGTTTGATCCATATCATGATGTCACTCAGGATGTGACTAATGAAGAGCGAAAGTGGAGGAAAGACTTGAAATGTTGGTCGATGAAGTTGAAATGAAGGTTAGACATTTGAAGTTAATGGTTGATGAAGAGATAAAAAAAACTCAACTTGCTTTGAATGATGAATTAAAGAAGATCCACTTAGATATGAAGCAAGAAATGAAAAGGATAACCTATATCATGGAAGCTGAATTTAGGGTTAAGATTAGATTTGAGAGGGGAATGAAGAAATGAAAAGGACTTTATAGTTACAATTGTTTTTAATAATAACCCTTGTCATTGTGTTGGTTGGGGGTAGTTGGTGGACTCTAAAATGTTGCGGGAACTCACTTGTTTCGAATATGGGTGTATCCTTTTATGTTTATGGTAGTTGGAATTTTGTGGTCCTACATTATGTTGTTTGCAACTTTAAGTTATTATAAATGTCACTTGATTTTTACATACAAGTGGTTATATGAACTTCAAAGTAACTTTAATAGCATTAGTCAAGTGGTTGTGCAAGATATCACACACATGTTTCATACTAACTTTAATAGCATATGGTATTAATAATTTATACAAGCAATATACCATAAACACATATTTAATAATTTATACTTCTAGTATTAAACCATCACATCTAAAAAATAGGTCTTATTATGATGATAACTATTAACACAACTGAAATAAATATGAGACATCAAGCTATGCAACAAAACAAATCCATGTCTTAACTTACATCATTTTCTAAAATAAAAGCTACTTGTAGTTCACTTTTTCTTTCAAGTGTTGGTGTTGGAACAAAGGTCATTGCATTTTTCTTTTGCAAAGCTAGTTTTTTCCTTGGTCCTTCTTCATTTGTAAGTGGAGACACAACTTGTTTGGATGCATTCCTTGGACTCCTTCTCACAGGTGTTGCTGGGAGTTTCCATTGTCTCTTCTTTGTTGGGGTTTTAAGAGGAGTTTCATCTTGTTTAATATAAGGCACACTTTCAGAATCCGGTATAGTGCTTTATGTATTTTCATTAGGACTTTTGCCTTTTCTTAATGGTAGTTAGGCTAGTTTGCCTATTATGACCTTGTTGTCCACAAACCTTACACTTGAATTTCCTTTTCCCCCCATTTGTGCTTGTTGCATCTTGTGACTATTGAGTCTGGCTAAGTTGTCTTGTCTTTCTTCTAGTGGTTGACTCCTTTGTTTTCCTCCTGTGTTTCTTTGGTCTTCCAATAGTCCTTTTAATTAGGAGAGGTTCAAGTTGAATATATCTTGTCTTTTCCAGAAGTCTTTCCCAGGCAGACTAAAAATGGCACAATTAGGATATGTTTATTAAAAAAGGTCATTATTAAACAAACATGACAATGATCCTCTACATGCTTTCCTTTCTTTGCAATTGTTGCACAAGCATGAGCACATGACACATTTGTACATAAGAAAAATCAAGCTGTTAATTGAAACGCACTAATTAGTCCTTGACAAATTAAAAATTTTAAAAAAAGGTCCCTGTTGGAAAGCGACCTTAGACTTAAAGGAGGTGAATTAAGTCTTGGATTTATCTCACGAAGAGCGGAAGCAAATAATAAAGAAGTATTATTTTAAATAACTCTTTTTATAAAAACAAGTTTGAAAAGTGAACTGGTCTGAACCGGGGTATCGAGTCCGATATGGCAACCAGTCATAAAGATATCTTGTCCTGCGAGATTTGTACACCATTCTAGTGGGGATCCGATATTATCCTTATTCCAGTGGGGAGATAAGGCCTTGGAATCCTGGAGATCCAACACACCGGTCTCACGTGTTGAGAGGTGCAAGGTGGTGTCACCTGCAAAGGGACTCCGACGCTCAAGTTAGCTAAGAATGCCTGAGAACTTAAACGCAGGTTATGGATAGTGTGTAATGTACCTTCGTTGTGAATTGCCCTCTATTTATATGCATGTATACAAGTAACGTATGAGTCCCTTAGGGTTAAGTAACATTCTGTAGATTGTGTTAATGCAACTCTACAAAAAGGTTGTCACATAACAGGGGCGCCTCCGCATGTCTTTTCCAACGCTGTTTGTTGAGTTGGCGGATTGCTTTCTGGTGTGCTGTGAGATGACCTGGACTTTTCAGTGTGCAGAAATTGGCTTATACTATTTAATGAGTCCAAGGTATCAATTACGACACAGGTTTGAGCCGTGGGAAGCAAGTGAAATTACCTTTTAGTCCATGGGCCGGTATATAGACCAGATCAAAAAAAAATCTTTAAGAAACTTTTGAATAAAAGAGTTTTAAATCATATTTGCTAAAACAAGTCCGGTGCTTATTCTTCATTGCTCTCTAACTCTGTGTTTTCAATTACGAACTCAACAATTAAAGGGCAATAATTAAGAACTTAGAAACTCGAAAGCCACTAGAACTCTAATTTCTAAATCACACGTAAGGCCTCTCCTGTTTGCATCCAGAACATGCATTCATTAATTACTTCTAAGTTTTTCTCTATTCAGCACATTGCATATATATCTCACATGGCCTCTCCTAAGCATTTCAGATTTCTTCATATAGAAAATTTTAAAACCATACAAAAGTTGGTTCATGTTGTAATATAGTATAGATATCTTTTGTTAGAAAAAAAATTGAAGAGGTTACCAATTTTGACTTGCCCAAGATGACCATTGAAAAATATATCACATTTGAGATCTCTATGAAGCATTGGTGGATCATGGTCATGCAAATAAACAAGACCCTATAAGATTTTGCGACCCTGACTCTTAATTACTTGTATTCCTATATGCTTATGTTTCTTCTCTTATCTGCACAAACCACAAACTTATCAATATAACAGAGCAAGGTAAATGATACTAAATATTACCAAAAATAGGGGACACAACTTAATGCAGATTAATAATAGAACCTAAAGGCAGCTTGACCCCAAACTTCTCAATATATCAGAGCAATGAACACTCTGAGCCACTACTGACCACACTGACAGTAACTATTGCAGTCCCACACCCAAACACAACCATAATAAAATGAACAGAAAAATACAATAAATTGACAACAATTATTGCAGTACTAGCAGGGCAATTTGGATCAAAATGAGTAGACTTGTTACTTTATGTTCGAACTTAAATGTTGCTATTAACTGAAAATTTATCCTAGTTATTTTTCTATTAATCAAGAGTCGTCCAACCAGCTAGTCACTTATCTTTTAATTTGAAATTCATTGTACAAACTTATTCAAATGAAGACTAAAATTAAACGAATTCTTTATCCATAATCCAAATAGAGGCTAAAGTTACGACTTCATAAACATTCATTCAAAAGAAGTTACTTCCTGACAATCTCGGTTTTAAAACAAAACCCACTCATAACACTGTTAAATTAGGATTTAAACATGGAAACTTGATCTTGCCGTGTCACTATTTCCATAACTGATAAATAAAGAACATTGAAGAGAGTGATGAATCAAGAGATCAAACCTTCCCATAGTTGGAGAATTTAAGAGCAGAACCCAAAATGAAACAAAGAATTTTCATTCTTGTGGGATGGTCAAACCTAAAAAGATGTGTTGAGAACATAGCAGAATAAAGAATCTTGAATTAACACAAACACACTTGGGACAATAAAAATAGAAACTACCAACAACCAAATTAAAAACGTAAGAAGTAACATGGAGAAAGCTACAAGATTACACATCCCAGAGATTTGCATCAAATGATATGAGCACAAGTATCAAGAGCCTATCACAACATAATATCCACCCTAAAAATACAAAACAGCTTAAACTACTATGGTAATGAGAAATGTCATACTAACATCACAAATACTGTTTTCTATATTTTGAGGTGCTAAGATGCTTTGACAAGATGAGCTTCACCCATTGCTTCGATTTCTTCTTCTTCATTATCCCCATCAGCAGTTAGCCTTCTCTAGCCGATGTAGAGTGGATCAAACTTCTTCTCCAACTTCGTCAATCTCCATAGATGAGTAATAATAGAATAAACAAGAAGAAGAAAAACAAGGTGGATGGTAAATGGTTGAGTGCGGGGGAAGAAGATTCAGGTAACGCTGCTTGATATGTTTTAGGACTATGGAAGCTTGAATGGAGAACAGATATTCAGCCGAAAAAGGATTTACAATGGCAGCAAGAACATCAGATCATGACTCTCAAACGAAAGTTTTGATACCATAACAAAATTCTAAATTAGAGGGAAAGAGGGTAAAGACCAAAACTTTAAGTTGTGTAAATTCATTATTAAAAAGTAATTACAATTATTATTACATACATATTTATAAAACCTAACAAACAAAAAGAAGCCAATTAATTACAACAACTCAACTAACTTCTATAACAAAACTAACAAACTTAATCATATCTCTAACATGAACTTTTTTTTTTCCCTTCTTTCCATTAAATCTCGGGTCAGCCACAAACTTCCTAACTTATTTTTGCTATTATACAAAAATGAGTCCGAGGACAAGATTAGTTGAAATGATCAGTTGGTTTATGTTTTTCAGTTAGTTGCTTTCTGGTGGTGGGAGGGTGCTGTAATAAGTAAACTCAGTTTTGAAGACATTATTCATTTTAATATTAAAACTTCTAAGTTAAATTTTGCAGTTTAATTGATGAAAATTCACGAGCTATTGATTTAAGTAATATATGTTTGATTGTCATTAAACAAAGTTTTATATCTTCATATCCTATGATACTACTATTATCAAAATTCAAATCTATGGTTCTTATTAGTTAATACTACCCTTATCCTGTTATTTGTCAGTTAAATTGAGAAGAAAATGAGCATCGTATATACTTGCCATGGTTCTTTCTAAGTCTTTCAGTAAATACAGTCATTCTTCATTTGTTAAAGGGGTGTCGGTAAACACACTTTACTGTAGGAATGAAAAATTTTAACATTGATTAAACTCAAAATAAAATTACATCAATTTGAAAGGAAATTAACACCATAAAAGCTGTGATACATTTAATTGTGATATATTTAGTATCATAGTAGTTTGTTTATGATGCTTGAAGCTTAAATCAAATGCAGAATGTTAATACAGTAACCTTTTCATTAAACCTTGATCTATTTTCACTTATTTCTGCAGGAATTGTTAATTAGCATGATTGTAGCACCCTACATAGCGCATAGTATATCTTTCATGAGCCATTAGAAAAACAAGGGTGCAACAGTAATTGAATTAAAACATAATTCAGCTATATTAATTCAGTACTTCTATTTTTATTTACCAATATGACTGCTCTTTTGGGGTTCAAGGATTACTACTAGGATGTGGAAGGGAAATCTGATTCAAATACTAATAAATATGAGAGGGTAGAATTATCTAAGGCCCTGCATCCTTAATGGTCTCTATGTGGTTAGCTTTGGATTGCAACTTTTCTTGATGTGCCATATCATAAGTTGCATGGAGGCCAAAAAGAAAGTAGTAGATGAGCATTACCACAGTGCACACTCCAAATCTTATAAAGGCATCGGATTCCAAAGACCCCATGAGGAAGATATTTGTTGCAATTGACAAAGATGGCAACCATGGGACAAGTGGAACACCCCAAACTCTTGGCACTCTTTGCTGTGTTAAAAACAGTGACATCCCTAGAGTTGCCAAGAACCAAACAGGAACTGTCATAGTGTATCCAAACCAACCATTAGGCCTCAGCCCCCAATAAGCTGAAATTCCCATTGAGGAAGCAATTATGAGCATCAAGAACATAACTAGCTTCAACAGGTTCTCTCTTGGTGTGACCCCTCTCACATAGTACCTCCTCACTAAAAGTGCAACGGATATCATCATGAAAACAAAGAGTGTGCTCACTGATAACAAGCTCGCTAACACATCCAAGCCTGAAAAAAATGCTATGATGGAACTAGCAATGGTAATCAAAAGTGTAGCATTTATAGGTGTTCCTGTCTTAGGGTGTACAAGAGCAAACCAAGGTGGGATCATGTGGCAACGTGCAATGTGAGTTATATAACGTGCCTGTGCCAATCTAGCTACCAAAAGCACAGTGGTCATCCCCTTCAATGCACCAAAAGCCACCACATATTTAGCCCACTTCATTCCCACACTCTGAAAAGCAACAGAGAAAGGAGCACCAGTGTCTATATCAGTGTACTTCTGCATCATGCTTAGTGAAAGTGCCATCAAACAATAAATCACTGTGATCATGGACATTGACCCAACCAAGCCTATTGGTATATCCCTTGATGGGTTTTTGGTTTCTTCAGCCATGGTTGCAATATTGTCAAACCCACCATATGCAAAATACAGAATAGCTGCAGCCTGAAACACCCCTTTAGCACCAAAAGGTGAAAAAGGTGTCAAATTTGATGTATCAGCATGGGCAAACCCTGCAACAATGACAAACAAAATAACAGCGGTGTTGATTGCTGATGCTATCCAATTGAGAAAAGAAGTCTTCCTTGTGCTGATCATTGTACCGCAGCAATCACAAGCACACCAGAAGCTATAGGGTCCAACATATTGTACCCTTCTTTGAGACTGGTTCTAATCCTCAAAGAATCCTTTGGACGATTCAAAAGGTTTGTGAAGTAAGAAGTCCAAGCTCTGGCCACTGCAGCACTTCCAAAAACACTTTCAAGGAGAATGTTTCCAGCAGTTAAGAAAGCAACAAAGTCTCCTAACTCAACTCTCAGATAAGCAAATGAACCACCAGCAGAAGGGACTTCTACAGCAAACTCAGTGTAGCAGAAAACTGAGAGCATTGCTGAGAAGCCAGAGGCAACATAGGACAAGACAATAGCTGAGCCAGCATGGTTGTGTGCTTCCTGACCTGTGAGCACAAAGATTCCTGCTCCAATCACTGAACCAAAACCAAACCAGATTAGGTCCCACCAATTCAGGCAACGTTTCATGTCATTCTCACTTTGTTTTTTCAGCACTTCTGTCTCAGTGGCATCATCTGATCTGCTAAAGAGACGGTCCTTGAACCTTAACTGTGTTTGTGAGAGGGCAGTGATGTAGTTTTTCCAGCTTTGAAAGGACTCTTCTGGTAAGAAGTCTTGTTTGCTCCATCTCCAATAGCTTCTTTGTGGTTCTGCCTCATCCATGGCCCTTGTGGAAGCAATTCATGAAATTGCTTCTTTTTTTTTTTGAAGTTCTTTGTCGAACTGAATGTGGAGGTTTGATTGATATCTTTGAAGCAAAGAATTGAGTCCTTCCAATTGTCTTGAAGTGTTTTGTCCTTTGGTGTGAAATTTGCACAACTCTTTAACTGCCCTTTAGTGTGCATTCAATAGACGATCAGCATGATGCATTAAACATAATTAATCTTTTCATACTTCTTAAATCTTGTCTCATTTCTTTAGTCTAACTAAATAATGTCATGTTAAGAAAATTATATTTTTATTTAAAATATAGTTTTATAAATAATATAACATGATTTTTAATTGAAAAATGGATAAAGGACAAAATTTGTGAAAAGGACTCGAATGAATTTTAACTATGTTTAAAGAATGTGTTCAAAGAAATTAATAAAAAGTATGTCATTACTATTTTTCTGAAAGACATTACATGCTTAATCTTTTTCTTTTTGGACAAGAATTTAGAGACATGCTGATATGAAAGGCACAAGGTTTTTATAAGATTTTTTTAGTTGTACTACACAAATATTAAAAACTAACTTAAAATGAATTTACCTCCATTTATCAAATTTTTGTGTCGTTGTAATTAGAGAAAAAATAGTAAGTTTGATAATTATAACAGACAAATATAAATATTATAATAAATACTTCTAAAACTTGGTAAATTGCTTTGTGAAAAGAAACATAAATTTTTTTAGAGAGGGTGTTTTAAGATGCTCATAATCTTAAACATTCTTTGCAGTGTAAATTGTAAAATTTTTAATTGATGGATTTAATTAGAATTAATATATGATAGTGGAACAGGACAAAGTGTGAAACGTAAGTTGGAATTATGGTCACGTTGTTATCAAATCAGCGGTGCGCCTGTGGCCATTGCTGGATTCAAGCGTGAATTTAGGCGTGGCAAAAGACAAGGTTAGTATGCTCTCTCTCTCTGTTTTCCTAAAAGGTAGGGTAGCCTGGAGTTAAAATAAGTTGGATTTAAAATTTTACAACTTATTTTATTTTTGTGGATTTTTTTTTGTTAGATTCATCAAATTCATTAGGATCCTAGTATATTTTATTCTTCTTTATTTTATTATTTTAATAACTTAAATATATAATTTTAAATAAATTAATGTTAATACCTTAAAAATTATTTATATACGTTGAAATAATATATAAAATAGGTATTACAATTTTTTTATAAATAATACTCCCTTTAAATTTAATTAATGGCGCTTCGAGGATTAAAATATACATAAATTATTTAAATACGTAGAAAATTGAATTAAATAATTTGGGAGTGAATTAATTAAAGTTATGAATTAGTTATAATAAAATAAAAGAGAGATTGATTTTTAGAAAATGAAAATGAAAATAGAAAAGAAAAGAATTAAAAAGAAAATTTAATGGAATTAATGAAATGATCATTGTACCCTAAGAATTAAAAGCTTTGATCATCACCTTCTTCCCAAATCCTTTTGCATGAAGGAGATAGTGAAACCGAGAGAAAGGGAGAAGTCAATGTCGTGAGTTTCAAGTTCTAATTGGAGGTTGAATTGTCATCAGAATTTGAAAATGACTGTGTATTTGGAGTCGAGGAAGTGAAATAAGGCTTTTGGTTCCATCAATTTCATGATTTCTTCTTCTTCTTCTTCCCATGGCTGAAAATGGGGTATTGTAGGGGTTTTGATTTTTTTCCAATTTTATGCTAGCACGAAGCTTGATAATGGTCCTTATTATGATGGGTGTAGCAGAATAACTAATGGGTGGTGGTTTTGATGTTTCTAGGTTTCGAACCAAAGGCCGGAGGAGTGATCGATGCGTTGAAACTTCGAAACAAGAGTTGGAAAGTGGTAAAGGTGAGTTTTTAGAACCTTAATATGTGTTTGGTATCGTTTGAATGTAAGGGCTATTAGTTTCAGTAGCTAACGTTTGATTTCAGTATGTGAATCCTTTAATTTTAGATATTCGGAGATGTCGATGAACTTGGTGGTTATTTCAGAGCTTTGAAAGCGTGGAGTTAAGGTAAGGGAGTGTGCGAGTGTATAAATGAATGGAAATAGCAATTGAAGCTGATTGTGACAAGTTGGGAAAAGGGTAGAATAGTTTAAATAAGAATACTTATATATATATATATATATATATATATATATATATGTATATGAACATTTGTGTATGTGTGTGATTAGAGAGAAATGTAAATGAATTATGATGATTGAGTATAATTTCAAGTATGCGATGTTGTTTTATAGCATGGGTTGCCTATATATGTTAATGATTGATATTATGGTGATTGCTAGTTATGTATGACATGATGATGATGTTGAATTGTATATATACATATGATGAATTAATATGAAGAATTGATGTTTAAGAGCTTAAGAGATAATGAATTAAGACCTAAGATGTTGTTGTTGGTTAAATTGTAGCCTGAGTGGCATATATGAGGGTCCCAGGGTGATGGCTTTAATGTCAGGACTAAGTTATAATGATTATTTGATGATAATGAGACTTGTTTATTTATAAATGCTTTATATGCATGTTGTGTAGTATGGACAGTTGATCGTATAGATTACTCCTTATTTTTTGCTATCGTGGTCATTTGTGGCTTTACCCAGTGGTCAGGTAGAATCAATGGTGAGGTGGGGAGCCACGCAAGCTCAGTGGACTAGGTAAGGTTCACAGGGTGTCAGATAGGACCCTCAACTGACGGTCGATTCTTTTACTATTCGAATACTATAATCATATTATTATGCTTGGTTGAGAGTCACTGGTGACTATGCTTGAGTTGAGGTTAATTAAACTAATGATTAAATGAATGTTAATTACATTGATGATGACATGATATTATTTAAATTGATGATGAGATAATGTTAAGCCAAGTGATAATGAGATTGATGTTAATTGAATTTGATGATGAGAGTTGATGAATCAATTATACTATGTTATGCTTTTCCCACATTATGCGTATATGCATTATGTTAATTATTGACATTAATTTATATTACTAATCACTCACCTTTACATCTGTTTTTAATGCCTGAAGACACAAATATTGATACTGCAGAGTCCAACAAATAATGAGTTAGGTTTATAATTAAAAATAAAAAATAAAATCAATAAATGTTTTCTTCACCCAAATAATTCCTAATAATTTGATTTTCAATTCAATCACATTCACGTGTTGTGTTTGTAAAAAGATGTTTTGTACATTTTTACATAATAAAAATCCTTAAAGTCTGAAGGTATTAGCCGTAGCTTCATCGTTGGAAGTGAACCAGTATAAATTTGTTATGCCTTTTTTGTGCCTTTTTCTCTCTTTCCCTTATCTATTTGAGTGTTAATCTTGTTTGTTAAAGTCTATTGTTATTTCAATTTAAAAAGGTTCTTTTCTGCAAAAAAAAAAAGTTACAAACTTATTCAACCTTCTTCTAAATTAATCTTTGAACCATAAGATATTTTTTAATTGGATAACGATATATTGTTATAAACTCTCCTTAATTCTATTTTATTTAAATATAAATGAATTGTAACAAAAACCATTAACTTATTTTCAATTAAAGTATATTTTTTTCTAATATAGTATCAATTACAACTATTAATTTATTCTAACTATAATATTTTTTGCATATTAAAACTTCAAAATAATTAATATGAATTTAAATGAGTAACAAATTATTTCTACCTAACACATAAAACCTATGGTAAAAAATAAAATCATAAGTAACTTTTGTATGGGAAGGAAATATTCAACTAATTTAATTTATTTCTTTTTCAACTCATTCATCATTTCTAAATAAATTATGAATTTACTTCGCATCATTGTTAATAAATATTTATATTATTTAAAATTTATATTGATTGATCAATGGTATATTCTACTTATGTTATTATTATTTTATTTTCTTTATTAGCTAAATTACAGTTTTTTCCTTATGTTTAGCACCTCATTTAAATTAATCATTTATGTATTCGTTTAACTCAAATTAGCCATCTTTTTAAACCAATCCATGTGTTTCCTTTATGTTAGTAATTTTGCACTAAATATTTTGCATGGAAAGCTTTGACAAACGGTGCAGGATTTCAGTAAGAAAGCACAATGCAGCTTCCACTCACACAATGTAGCTTCCACTCACAGTTTTTGGTTTCTAATACACTCAAATAATGTCACAATGTGTCTTCTTCACTCTCAATTGACATCCAAGCACAAATTCAATTTGGTCAATCATAGTGTGTCGGTAGCACAAATGACGATACCACTTTTGTTTGTGTCGTCAAAAGTTTATCCAACATAAACACGTGGCGCCTCACTACTATGTCGTCATTACTTTTAACGTCTCTTATTCCATTAGATTTTTATACGACACCTTAAAATGCCCCAGACAATGTAAATTATGGAAAAATGACATCATTTTTGTAAATATGTTTTACAAATGCACCACTATCAAACATTACCCCATTTCTATCATATTTATAACACTCAAAAATAATTATTAACAAATATTTATTATATAAAAATTATTTCCTATTAAAATATATATCCATAAAATTTGATGTCAAACAATTTTTATCAAAATTATTTTTTGTTATTAATAAAATTTAATATATATTTGATATATTTCAATTCAATTACCGTGATTATATTCTTTCTATAAAAGAATATAACCATACAAGCCATTGGTGCGTGTGTTATAATTTACATTTTTGTTTTTTATTAAAAAATTTACAAATTAGCTCCGCCTGTATATTGAAGTTATAATAGCGTTAAAATACTTTTCAAGAAAAAACTAAAAGAAAAATGGTGCATGTTTAATTTTCTTTAATGAATGTCTCAAGTTCGACCATGATAAATATAAAATTTTTTGATGGAAAAACTAGTCTTATCATAACATGGATGGACTTTGATTCATTAAATTAACATGCTTTTAAAAAAAGAAATTGTTTTTAATTGTGATTAAAATTGCCCTAACACACATGCATGTAGTTAAAAAAGTATAGAATGTATAATACTCAAAATTAAAAAGTAGTTTTAATTACTTGTTGACTCCTCAGTCAACACCATCCCTGTCTTGGCTGTCTTTGAGAGCAACACTTATTGATAACCCTATCCCTGCCCAGTCCACTTCCATATGCGTGTCGTGTTCGCCTTGACTGCCCATACCAAATTATATATGGTCAATAATCAAGATATATCATCATATTTGGTTTAGTAAAAAATGAAAAATTTAGATGAATTTGATCTTAAAAATTTATAGGATATATCTTAATATTTACAAAGATATTTATTTCTCACCTATGAGATTTAAACTCGTAATTTTAACCATAAATTTAATTTTTAATTAGTTAGACCAATCTTTGATAACAAATAAATTATATTAATGTTATTAAAAATTAATGAGTTTTTGTTAACCTAAAATACTAATTTAAGTAAACTAAATATATAGTTGACTTAACATCCCATGCTAAATTTCTTGTGAATGATTATATTGGGTGTTAGACTTTTTACGTTCTATTTTCTTGTGAATTTAAATTTTGAATATTGAAAGTTGTTTAAAGTTTTAACCTCATCCGAAAACGGTTATTTTTAGTGTTTAAATTCTTGGGTCAATAATTTTGGATAGGTCTTATTTTTATTTAACAGATTAAATCCTTTTTCACGGGTGGCACTCATCATTGCATTATTTAATTAATGTTGATAATTGATTTATTCCTTTTCAGAGATATTTTAACGTGGTTAATATTTTAGTATTCTATCTTAATCTGTTTTAATATTTTTTTTAAAATTACACTTCTATCGATCTAGTCATATTAGGATTATATATATATATATATATATATATATATATATATATATATATATATATATATATATATGTATATATATATTAAGGATTGTAATCATATTTATTTTCTTTGAATCTCTTTTTTCTTTGTCTGAGTTTACTGAAAATAATGTGTCCTGGGTTTTATCAGACAGAGTTATTGTATCTCAAGATCATCACATGCTTTGGTCTATTTCGAGGCCATCAATTATAATATTTAGATAATTATTGATTGGAGTACAAATTAATTTAATGATTTAGGATTGTGTAATATTTTCACCTAATTTACCAAATGATATAAAAAAAATGTTCAACTATATTCATGGTACAAGATGTCCGTTTAGTTTGCAGTTGGGAATCGAAGCTATGTAAATGAAAAAATCTAAAGGTTAATATTGATCTTTAACGCCGTTTGAAATAATCAAAACTCCGTTTAACCATAAGATTTTTTTTAATTGGTTAAAGGTTTGACCAACTCAACTAATTTTTGACCAACCCAACTAATAATCGAACGTAGATGTCTTTCGAAAAGGTTGGGCTTTCCTTATATGAGCAGTACAATTAATCTATGTGGACCACCTAATATTGAACAAAATAAGATAATGACATTTATATGAATTATTGAATCAGCATGGCCGCAAGCATGATGCATGTCCATGAATATTGGCATCCTGCTTTTCTTCCCTCCTCTTCTCGTTCTGTCCTTGTTCTCCTTTCCTCTTCTGTTTGTTTCTGAGTAAGTCTTCTCCTTTTTCTGTTGGTGTATTGTTTTTTAGATGTATTCTCTTCTTTAGGGAGTTTCTGTTCTCCTTCTTTGGAGTTTCCTTGGTACTTAGGCTACCATTATTGTACTCTCTTTTTCGGTGTCTTAAGAGAATAGTATGTTACTCTACTGCTTTTCTTACCTTGTTTCCTCGTTCTATCCTTGTTCTTTTTTCTCTTCTGTGTGTTTTTGAGTTTGTCTTCTCATTGTTTTGTTGGTGTTCTTTTCTTGTGTCCCTCCTGTTTGGTGCTTTATCTAACCTTCTGTCTCTTGGATCCCTGGTATCCTCTTCCCCTCCTTTAGTTGCGCCTTTGTTTTGATGAAGAAGGGTGGGGAACCACCGTATCAGATCTGTACTCAAGTAAGGCGTAGTAACTTGAAGCTCCTATAGAAAGGGTCGGTGAAGTGTACTTTTTTGGCAGTCTGTTTGGGGGACCACTCTCTGGAAGTATACTTACAATGAGGCTTACTAGTTCCTTATGGAAAAAGTTACCTCCACCCACCTTAACCAAAGCCCAACAGACCCTAATTCTGACCCTAGGGAACCTTTAGTCACCATCTGACGCCTGATAAATCTAACCTTTATAATCTTTAGTCTGGCCCACATATCCTCCAACCAGAAGTACGGGGTAACCTGTCTTTCAAAACTATCCCCAATCAAATAGTCAACCCAGCCTCCTATAAAAAAAAAAACAAATTTTTCAATCCCTTAGCTAACCCCAACCTAACCTTTACCCAAACTTTTCTAAACTTAACCCTTTCTCTTTGACCCTTGTTGATCTAAACCACCTTCTTTTATTGTCCTTCTCTCTCCCTCTTTTGTTTGACCTCCCAAGTGGATTCTGTTGATTTTCCTGATGTCTAGCCTTCTTTCTAGTATGCTCTGAACCCTCCCTACCCAAACATGAAACTCCTAAGCTGGAACTGTCGTGGGATTGCTTCTCCCAATACAGTAAGGGAACTGAAATCCCTTAAGAAGAGTCTTAAGTTATCTCTTTTATTCATCATGGAGACGAAGGCTAATTCTGTTAGAGTGGAGTCCTTAAGTAAGAAGCTGGGTTTTAAATTCTGTTATGCTGTAAATGCAGTGGGATTATCTGGAGGTTTAGGCCTTCTTTGGGATACTTCTCTTGATGTTGAGGTTTTGTTGGCTGATCAAAATTTAATTCACACTGAAGTGACTTTTACATCTACTAATACTAAAATGTTTTTCTCTTTTGTGTATGCTCCACCCCAGTTTAGTAACAGAAAATATTTTTGGGAAAGTCTTAGAAGGACCCCTGTTGCTATTGGAAAAGAATGGTTTATGATGGGGGATTTTAATGAGTGCCTGTATCCCCATGATAAAGCTAGCCATATCCCCCCTTCTGAGGGAAGAATGACTTTATTTAGGGAGGTCATTGACCATCTTCAGCTCTTGAATTTACCTGTTAAAGGGTGCAGATTTACTTGGTGCAGTAATCCAAGAAATGGCAGGATAACAAAGGAGAACATAGATAAAGTTTTTGCCAATAGTAAAGCTATTCAAACCTTCCCAAATAATGTTGTCACTGCTTTTCCACCTGTTTCTTCATATCATTCTCCAATTTTCATAGACTTATTTCCAGAAAGTCACCACAACAGGTATTTCAGATTTGAATCCTTCTGGGCTGAAAATCCAGAGTGTAGCAATGTGGTTAAAGATGGCTGGCAGAAGGTGGCTCACAACTACGATCCTTGGAAACAACTTTTGAAATGTAGCAAACATTGTAAACAGAGCCTATTGAAGTGGCACAAGGAAACCTTTAAGAAAAGTGATACTGAGATCATTAATCTCCAAAAGCAGCTGCAAGAGCTTGTTAATAAGGGCTACTCAGATAGTGATAAAATTCAGATGGATGCTATTCAACAGCAGATTGATAAGGCAAGAGAGAGAGAGGAAATGTATTGGCATCAAAGATCAAGGATTCAATGGTTAAAATATGGGGAAGCTAACACCAGATTTTTCCATGCTTCTACCATTCAGAGGAGGGCTAGGAATAGGATTACAAGGCTGAAAGATGAATCTAATACATGGATTGAGGGACAGTCAAGGGTCATGGAGATGGTTTTAAACTACTTCCAGAATATGTTTAAGGCTGAACCATGTTGCAATTTACAAGAATGCCTCTCCTCTATTCCAAAATTAGTGACTCGCCAAATGAATGAGGCTCTTCTAGCTCCTGTTGTTGATGGGGAAATTGAGAAAGTTGTTAAATCTCTACCCTCATTAAAAGCTCCTGGACCTGATGGTTTAAATGGAATGTTCTACCAGAAATATTGGGATATTATTAAGGGTCAGGTGTGTGATGCTATTAGATCTTTCTTCTTGACTGGTAATATATCTCCTGAGGCAAATCTTACCCTTATATCTCTGGTGCCTAAAGTCCCTAATCCTGAGTCTGTTTCCCAATTTCGTCCTATTAGCTGTTGTAACTTCATTTCTAAAGTGATCTCTAAGATTATTCAGCTTAGGTTAAAACCCTTCCTGCCCACCTTAATTTCCCCATACCAATCTGCTTTTATTAAAGGAAGGCAAATTCAAGACAATATAATAATTGGGCAGGAGGTTTTTCATTCCCTTAAAAATAGTTCTTCTTTTTCTAAGAATCATATGGCAATTAAGCTGGATATGAGTAAGGCTTATGACAGGCTAAGTTGGGAATTCCTGCGTCAGGTTTTGTTAACTTTTGGTTTTGACTCCCACTGGGTTTCCTTGGTTATGTCTGTTGTCACTTCAGTTTCTTATTGTATTAATATTAATGGAGTTAGGAGTCCTTCCTTCAAGCCACATAGAGGTCTTAGGCAAGGAGATCCTTTATCCCCGTATTTGTTCATATTGGCAGTTGAAGCTTTATCCTCTCTTCTTTCTAAATCAAAGGATGAAGGGTCTCTAACTGGTATGCTTCTTTCCCCTCTTTGTCCTGTTTTAACCCATTTGTTGTATGCAGATGATGCAATCATTTTGGCAAAGGCTACGGAAGCGGAAGCGTATTCTATTCTTCATGTTCTTAATGTTTATTCTAATGCCTCGGGTCAAAGAGTCAATGTGGCTAAATCAGGCATTGTTTTTGGTAAGAGAGTTCCTGCTCGGACCAGAGCTCACTTATCCACCATTTTGTGTATGGATCAGCGCATAGACTCTGGCAATTATTTGGGCTTGCCATCAGAATGGGGGAGGTCTAAGTGCACCGTGCTTAGCTGGATTAAGCAGAAAGTTCAAGATAAGGTGGAGGGATGGAAGCAGAATCTCCTTAACCAGGCAGGTAAGGAGGTTCTTATTAAATCTGTCCTTCAGGCCATCCCAGCCTATGCCATGTCTTTAATTAAATTTCCCAAAAGGCTTATCAACCAAATCAATTCTATAATTGCAAGATTCTGGTGGAATAATAAAGACAGTAAGGGTACTCCCTGGTTGAAATGGAGGTCTATTACCATCAGTAAGTATTCTGGAGGGTTAGGTTTTAAGGATATGGAAGACTTAAACTTGGCCTATCTAACTAAACAAGCCTGGAGGTTACTAAGGGACCCTAATGCTCTATGGGTACAAATTCTTAAGGGCAAATACTTCTCTAATTCTTCTTTCCTAATTCAATCTAGGAAGAATAATGCCTCATGGGTTTGGAAAAGCCTCATCCATGGAAGGGATATTTTGATAAATTTAGGACAATGGGTAGTTGGTGATGGACATCAGATCTCTGTTTTTAATCACAGATGGCTTGGGAATGCTGAAAGATGTTATCCTAATCAGAACTACCATCCTAATCCTGAAATAAAATTGTCCTCTCTCATTAATCATGCTACTCATTCCTGGGACTGTGGTAAGATATATCAGGTATTGGCTCCTACTTTTTGGCTCCCTGCTTTACAAACTCCTATCAGGGTTACTGGTGGGGGAGATGATCTTATTTGGCCTTACACTAAGGATGGTACTTATACCATAAAATCTGGGTACAGAATTATTAAACAAAATAGAGATAGCTTGAATACTGATCCCTCTACTTCATTTCAGCCAGACAGAAAGCTTTGGGAAATAATTTGGAAGGCTGCAGTTCCTAGAAAGGTTCAAGTATTTGTCTGGAAAGCCTGTCATAATATTATTCCAGTCAAAGAGAGATTAGCAAGAAGGAGAATTATAAATGATCCTGTGTGCCCAATTTGTTTGAAGAGAGAAGAGACTCTAGAACATGCTTTGCTCCAGTGTGACTGGACTGAACCAGTCTGGTTTGGCACAAACTTACAATGTCAACCTCAACTAGATAATTATTTATCAATCACTCAGTGGTTGCAGTCCAAGATTGAATTATTCTCTACTAAGAAGCAAGATCTAAATTTTTTAGTGTCTAAGCTTCTTTTCATAATGTGGCATATATGGAAAGCAAGGAACAACTACATTTTCAGGAATGAAGTACCGAACCCATTACAAGTTATAAATAGGGTCCAGAATACAGTTCAGGAATTTCTCTCAGCCAATGTAAAACTGCAATTGCAAAAAGGGAATGAATTATCTATTTTTCAAAAGGAAAACCCTCGATGGAGACCACCTCCACCAGGGAAGATTAAGATTAATACCGATGCGTCCTGGAGGTCTCCTACCCACAAAGCTTATACGGGAATTGTTGTTAGAGACAGTGCTGGTGATGTTATCTTTGGGCATTCTTCGCAGTGCTGGGCGGCTTCGGTTATTCAATCGGAAGCTTGGGCGTTGAGGGAAGCTCTTATATTGGCTCTTAATCTGGAGTGGAAGGAAGTTCTCCTAGAATCAGATAATTTAGAGCTAATAAAAGCTTGTAGAGGGGAATCATCTAATAAAGAAATTGATACAATCATCAGAGATGTTACCTCCCTTCGTGGTTCTTTTGTATCCTGTGGCTTCTTATGGACTCAACGATCAGCGAACCATGCTTCTCACGAGGTTGCTCAACTTGCTTCTTCGAATTCTCTGGGTAGGAACTGGTGGCTATCCCCACCTATCAGCCTTCGAAGGATCCTGGTCAAGGATAAGAGGGGAATTCCGCCTCGTCAGAGAGGTTGTTAGTCCGCCTTAATGAATTTTGCTAATTACATAGCTGATCTTTTGTGGCTCAATTTGCTCCTCCGTCTACGTACCAGCTCCGCTCCTTGTCTTGGAAGTGGTTTTTTGGTTTTTCTAAGAAGATGGATTTGGTGTTGTTAGTTGCTGTTTGGGCCTTAGTCCCATCTCTTGTTCAGCTATGTTGCTCTCCTGTTCTGTTTGGGCCTTGTGCCCATTTCTGGTCCAAAAAAAAAAAAAGCTAGTCAACAACTATTGATCAGGAATCTTAGTTAATTATAAACTATAGATCATATTTGTACAAATGATGAAGCCGAAATACATGCACCATATTATTTGTAGTTTTGAAGAGTAGAGTGAGAAAGACTAAAAAGATGGACCGGGGGAGTATGTTTACAATAAATACATTCATTTTTAATATAAAAAAATACTACCATGTTAAACCCAGTCTTTGGAATAGGAGTAATGTTAACAACATGTTTTATGTTAATATAACTGATTCAACCAGGTTTTGACCAAATTAACTATATAACTAATTTGATGGTTTGCTCAACCTAAATGGATCACTAATTACCGGTCAGATCGGTTCGACTGACCAATCTAAATTGAGTTTAATAACACTTTTTCTAAAACACCTTCCAGTTGAGGGACTGTTGTATGTTGAGCCCTATGTAAGGTATTAGTTTGGGGTAAGCGTGTGTTTGTTTTAAAGGTGAAGACTTGCAAGTTTGCAAGTAGGAGAAAATATATCCTATGGTCAAATGGAGTTTTAATAGTCTTGAACAACGTGAAGGATCAATATTAACCTTTTAGATTTCTCCTTTTTCTGAACTCGTTTTCCCAACTACATACCAAACGGACCCTAAATGGACATGTTCGATCCAATAAAACAAAAATAGACTTGGACCAGAAACAGAAAGAACAACTGGGCACGAAAACTAACAAAAGCGTCAAAACATTGTCATTTTTTTAAAAGATAATGAAGGTGGAATTTGAACTTATAATTTCATATAAATTATTAGAATCCCTCGTCACCAACCTAATCCTAAACTATTTAAACAATGTCATCCTTTGAATGAAAGCATTGTACCAATAGTCGTAGAGGTTAAGGGTCTGTTTGTTTAAAAGTTGGAGTAAGGTTTGTGAAACGGGGTTTGGAAAATTGGGTTTTTGAAAACATGGTTGGAAAACCAGGGTTTTGAAAACAATGATTTGTATTTGGATAGCTTGTGGTAAAAGTAAGTTGAAAAGTAGTGATTGTTTTTGTTTGAAAAAATTGGTAACCTTGGTTCAGAAAAATGGAATTTGAGGGTATAATTACCAAAAAGGGTATTAGTTAAAAAACTAGTAAAGTAGGATATTTTTTTATAAATAATATTAACAAATACATATTAAAATATTTCATTTATAATTTGATCAACAAAATATATTTATTAATAATAATTAATAATAATAAATAGTTAATAATAAACATATTAAAAAACCAACATATTAAAAAATCCTCACATCAAAAAAAATAAAAAATTATTTAAATAAAAAACTATTTAAATAAAAAGTTAACATGGTCCATATTTTCAGTCCACACCTATACACCCTTAATCCAAAGCAATCTAAACCCTTAATTCTTATCAATCTTACGGTACACCCCACAAGCTAAAGAACACCCATGATACACTATCCAAACTAATCATCCACCATCTAATTTTACCATACACCTCACAGCCTCTTCCACACCCATGCACCACCACCCAAACCAATCATCCACAATTCATTCCTCTAGGCTTTATGGTACACCACCAGCACTCAACCCCACCGGTGCTCCATTTTCCCCAACATCACCACACGCACAATCTCCACCCGAACCACCTCCCACGCCCTCCTTCATCCACCATCCAACCACCGAAACCCATCGATACCTCTCCACCATCGAAGCCCCTTTGCCACCAACCCCATTGCCCACCACAAAAAATAGGACAACCCAACAAACGAAAAAAAATGAGAGACGGAGAGGGAGAGAGGGCAAAATCTTAAACATAGCCAACGGAGATGGAAAAGCAAACGAAGGTCAATTTGAGGGAGGTATGGTTAGGTACTCACAAACGCGGTTGAGAGAGGGGCAACAGAGACGGCAAACAGAGGGAGAATGAGCACAGCCAAACGCCAAGCTTACGGAGGGGGTTTGGAAAACCCCACTTTTGCGAACGGAACAGAGGCACAACAGTGAGACAAACAGGCACTAAATCTTTTTCTTCAATGTTTATGGCTTAAATTTTTATCTTTTATCTTTTATAAGAACTAGACCTAATTTGGGTGATGTAGATAGGGAAAAGTTTTACCAGGAATATATACATATATATATATATGTATATATATATATATCAAACTAAAAAATACTTAAATATAAAATTAACCTCTTATAAAAGTCAAAATTATGGTCAATATTCTAACAATTTTTTCTAGCATTTACCTCTTGAAATTTTTTCATTTGGATTAATTTTTTATTATTAATGTCTGTCAGTTAAATGTTAAGACTAACAGTTAACCTCCTTAACATGGACACAGTTTTTTAAAATAAATTGTCAACTATTCATATTTTTAACAACAAACAAAAGTTGACTATTACTATACTAAAACCTATTGTTAACGGTTTCAATTTTTAACCGCAAAGAAAACTAAACACATTCCTCTATAAAAGATTATTGTCCATGGTAGTTAATTGATGACAATGGGAATGTCATAATCGGATAGATTTTCACTCATAGTAAACTTTAGAAAACTTTGGAAACAAATCCTAATATCAAATCGGGAAACAAATCCTAATAAAAATAGAAATGTGGAAAACTTTGCAAACAGATACTAATATCAGATTTGGAAACAAATCCTAATAAAAATAGAAACTTGCATAAGTATTAAAAATACATCCTATTGATTCCCTATTAAATCCTAATAACCTAAAATATCAATCAAACCATTAACTCAGTGTTAAACATAAATCTGCAAAACCAAAACCATCTTAACAAAACCAGGACATATACTGATCCAGTCCATAACCATGAAACAACAACGACCATAAACATTTAAAAATTCACAAAGAATCGACATGAAACAGAGACCATAAACATTAACCAGCATTGGACAAAGTTTGAAATAACGCCACCATCCTAACCTCTATTAAATTTTAGCCATCATATCATAAATTTTCTTGGATGCCAGACATTGAGTTCCTGTCATAAATTTAAAACTGAAGATGGATGCAAATCCAAACTTGAGCTTTATTACGTATCCGCTATCACATTTCACATTTTTAATTTTAGTCAAGGTCTACTAGAACAATAACAAGAAGTTACAACAAAAGATTTTCCCTTTACAATATTGCAAGAAAATTAAACAAAATAACAAGAAACAAAATTCAACATGCCAGTTAAATAACAAAATCAAATTTAAACATCACATTTGAAGGATGGTTCAACAAAAAACTAATGCAAGGAGCAAAATATCCATAAATGAAAGATATAAACATGTGAAGCTGTCATTTCAAATTGGTACTTCCAAAATCATTAAATTTAGTAAGCAAAATTTGGCCCAAGGACAAAGGCACACCCAAAGTTCACCAAACAAGCATTTATCTGTCAGGAACAAAGATGCATAACAATCCATGCCCTATGATAGAAAATCATAGCCATTTAACAAAACCATCCTTCGGAATAAAACACAATGAAATAAAATAAAGATCAGATTTTTATAATGAATTCTAAGATATGAAAATGAACAAACCCTCGATCACCTAAACCTTCTTCCTCTGGACAAATTTCGGCACCGTTTAAATGACCACCGTCTAAACCAAATCTGTTCAGGACTAATGAGCCTCTACAAAGTACCGCACGACACGACTAACCTAACTACAGTTGCACCATTCCCCTACGACGGAACCTCCAAAGAGAAAAACTCAAGGGGAACAGTGACGCAATGACAAAATTGAACTCAGAGCGGTGCGCCCGTTAGAAAAGAGAGGTTTTGGGGGTAGAGGGAGGGTGATGATCCAATGAAATCGAAGGCAAAGAGACATGTCAATTACTGATATGGTTAACCGCTAACCACCTCAACATTTTATTGCCAGAACTTAACAACATAGGTTTAATCCTAATAAAAAATTATTTCAAAGACTAAATACTAAAAAAATTATTAGGGGATTAATCTTAATTTTAACTTTTATAGAAAAAACATGATTTTTTGGTATGGTTGATCTAAGGGAGAATAAAATGAACTGAGTCAAATTTTGAGCTAGGTACTCCGACAACCCCTTGTGAAAATATCCAATTTTGATATGCTCGATACATTGGAAACCAAGCAACCCGGGAGAACCTTATACATAGCATAACCCTTTGGAAGAGAAAGTAACATTTGAATATATCTGTATCAGAAAGTTACTCTATTGAGCCACATCATAATTTAACTCTTAGCAATCAGATTCTCATGCATGCCTATGGGGAGAAATATTTAGCCAGAAGCAACTATGATACCGTTTGAAGGGGTAAAATGATACATAAATACTAGTTGAGCAAAGATAGATAATGCATCTAGCCACTTGACTTCTCTGAAGAAAGCCACTCTTGTGCTTTTACCAAATCAGGAACAACAACTGCCCCAGATTTCCTCCACTCCAAAGCATCTGGTGTCTTAAATCTATCCACCAACAATGCATGCATCCCTATGCTCTTTGCTGGCTCATAGTCTTTGCGCATGCTATCACCGATATGTAAAGCTTGTTCGGGTGCAATGTTTCCAGCCCTCGCAAGTGCAATCTCATAAATTTTTGGGTTCGGTTTCTCAATGCCTTCGAGACCAGAAAATATACCAAAGTCCCACTCAGATCCCTGCACCATCAAACATCAGAACAATCAGACATTCTTGTTGCTGGGGCACGAGTGTAGAAGCTAAGGCATGCTTTAATAGACGCAAATCACAAATGTACAGGATAAAAACGACACTTGTTATTAGCATATTTTACTGCTGAAAAGACTGCAATAGTCATCGAAATTCACATATCATAAATCAATAATCACATTGTTGTGTTTCAAAATGGAAGTGCACCATTCTCCCTTAACTTTTCCACCAGTTAAGTGTACATGCATACAAGTCTCCGATAGTACTCACAGATGTTTTTGAGTGTGATATTTTGCAACTTCGTAGTGGGCAAGTATTTAAGTAGTCACTGTAACAATGCTAAAAGTTGATTTATCCTTTATAATCATTTACAAGTCTGACTACATGTATATGTAAAAATAAATTACAAGTCTGATAATAAAGTTTTTGAAAATTTACCTCATTTAAACCCAAAGCTGGAAGAATCACATCCTGATATCGATACTCTGCATTGCTCACAATGCCAACTTTGAGACCCTTTCCACGGAGCCATCTAAGAAATGGTTGGGAATCTGGAAAGACAGTATATGGAGCAGATGAACCAAAGGAGGCATATATGCGTCTGAAGATTTTCTCAAACGTCTCCTCATCATACTCATATCCAGCCTGTCACAAAAAACAAAATTTCTCCTCCATGAATTTTCACAGACAGGATTGCTAATATCGTGAATCTGTAATTCATTGCTCAATTTCAATAGACTATAACACAGTTGAAGACATCAGTAAAGATGGGAGTTAAACGTTTCATAGTTCTGAGCAATCACTGTTGCAGAGAGTAAATTTAGAACCAAACTAAATATGCAACCTTTCCTAGTGTGCCCATGTAAATAGCACAAAATTAGCTATCTTGACTACAAATACACCCACAGTAAAGACTTTGTAAATATCTTACCCTTACAAAAGAATCTCGCACACAGGTTTTCCACCAAGTAATGTTTGGCATTTTTGCTGCATACCCAAAACATGGATACTTCTTTGCCATGTCCTTGTATGCAAGCTTAAATCCCTCATGAACACGTTTGTAGTCTGGGCATGGAAGTCCCACAGATTTGGCTGCCATGCAGTAATAGTCACCAAGCTCCCCTTTGTAAGCCATCAGGGTACCTGTAACATCTATAGTGACACAGCGTAGCTTAGCCAATATTGCCATGGTAGCATAAATTATGAAGAAGGCCTATAGCTGACTGTGTGACTCTTCACAAGAATTTCCAATGTAGACTAATAAATTTGAACTCCTTCAAAATTGGTATAAAAGCCTGCATAAGTGGTTCCAAAATTAGCTTGTTAGCTTGTTATCTAATATGATTAGAGTAAGGGATATGTGCATCACAATCAGAAAACAAGTAGAAAATAAGTCAATACGCATACGCTACAAGTGATCATAAAGCCTCAGAGGAAAATGCAATTTAAATTACTCGCATTTTAAACAAGATCTTCAGCTGTTGTGCAGTGACCTACATTTGATCATAATTTTACGCTCAATGATCGTAATATGTTAGACTTTTGAAAAATAGGTAATCAAACAATGAAAGTATCAAACATGACATTCAGGAAGTTAACTACTACATTTTTATTATCTTTTCAAGGAATTAAACGACAAACCTCATTTTTGAATTCTTTTTATGGTTGGCCAACTAAGTGCAGTCTTATTTTGACACCACACTCCCATAACAAAGATAGTCATTACACGGCTTCACAAGACAGCATTGTTCATTAAAGTTATTGTGTTATTTATTTAGCATAAGCACCTGAATATCTCATACAGACCTAGACAGGTTCCCTCCAACAAACCATTTAGTGCTCTTTTGATTCCTACCTAGTTGAGATTACCCAGCTAGGGTTGGTCAGAAGCAAGTACTTGATCCGTTAACAAAATAGAGTTGGATAGTGTTTTAAACGGCGTATAGGATCAACATTGACTATTGATGGTGTCGTTGGCCAAAGGTTACCGAACAATTACTTAGTGTGTTTGGTTCTTGGTTGGTAGAGCCTAACAAACGTAAAGTCTAACTTTCTTTTTTTGTCGTGAAACGTAAGGTCTAACTTAAACAAAGGGGTTTTTCCTTCCACATTTCCGACAACGGAACATGCGCAACTGATTTCCAAAAGATAACCGAAAACGCCCTTAACTACCGAAGATCCATAAGGTAAAGACAAGAAATGTAATGATGCATACACACTTGCCATAGCAATTAACAATAAATAACAAAAAGAAAAAGGCGGGAGCAACCTATTCCAAATTGTAGCATATTGTCTAACTATCATCACCAGTCCTAAGTGTGAAATCAACCGATCCACCCTCTAATCACCATAACTATCATCACCAGTCCTAAGTGTGAAATCAACCGATCCACCCTCTAATCACTACACCAAGGATGTTCCCTATTGAATCTAAACCACATTCTTATTTCCAGTTCCAGGTATGACTTGCAAAAATAAAAGTAACATCGTTAGAGGGACAGGATCAAATTGAAGGTAAACAACGTGGCTAAACAAGCACAGTGCTGGAAGCTAATAGATTCATTAAAAATCTCAATAAGACATCGTGGGATTTAAAACAGAACAAAACCCTACGGAGCAATAACATAATCAAGATCGATTCTACCAGACATGCATCACCAAAAAAATATTTAAAATAAGATTCCAGGAAAACACACACATGCACTAGTAGATTGTGTTAGGTCAACACCCACATAACATTTCAGAGAAAAGATTTTTTTTTAATGATTCCTAATGCAAATGAGATAGATTAAAAACGTAAGGAATCGCCTAATCGGGCATGGAAAGGAATCAAGTTCTTACCGAAGCTTAGAAAAGCGAAAGGGGTGGATGCATTTGTATGCAGACGGGAAATGCTGGAGATGGTTGAGTCACAGTGACACTATCAAGGAAAGCACAGAATATACATATTCGGTTTCCTTGGTTTCAAATTTTTATAGATGGGTAAAAAAACAGAGAAAACTTTAGGCCGGTGATGCTGTTTTCTTCTTTTCCGATCCAGGATGTTGTTGTGCATTGAAAATCAGCATCCCAAGAGAATATGCATTGTTAAACAAACATTACAAAAAACGTTTGAGTCTTTATTTTAAAAAAATATGAAAAATTGCTAGTATGTGCGTTAAGTTAAAGTATAAAATTTTCATTTAAAAATATTATTAAAATTTATTCATAATCCCATATAATTTCTAATATTTTTAACAGAAAATTTCTATGTTTATTTAAATAATGTCTTTACCACCCTTATTAAACAGAACCTTAAAAATATTATTAAATCTTATTTTGATTTCTAAATAATTCTAGTACAATTTTTAATAAAGAGTTATTTTTACTTCAACTATATTCTGTAAATAAAATCCTTATTATATTTTAAAAAGTTGTTGATTGAGTTAATACAAGATTTTGTTTTGGACTTGTAGGAAGAGCTTTAGATTACTTGTAATAATTTTTTAATTAACAATTAATATATTTATTGTATTTTTATTTCTTTAATAAAATTATTGCATTCATCCAAATAAAAGTTATCTTTTTGAATTGTTTAAACAAAACTGAGTTACCCCTTAAATAAAGGACTTAATAACACAAATATAAAAACTTGGTCTAGATTTTGTTCAAAATGATATCACAGTCACTTTTAATTATTAGTCGTTTTAAATTAATTAATAATCGCGAAATTATAAAAAAAGTAATTCTTTTAAACTAATTAAAAAATTTTCACTATTAAAATATAATTCAAGTTTAAAAATAAACTTGAAAAAGTTTCACGTTTCGTTAATTTTATAAATGGAAATATAACTTTTTGTAAATATTAAATAAGTGTAGTTATATTAAAATATATTTCTAAAATATTCATAGAAAATAAATATAAAATTTACGCATAGCAACGTGAAAACATAACGAGTTGTCGACGGTGTGTTTCATGTTATTGTTATTTTGTCTGCATTCCACCTATTTCGTTTCTGCTCCTCACACTAGCTGCAATTTGCATCCGAGGCCCCTTTTTAAAAATGAAGTGTGTGAATGTGAGATGAGTTCATTGTATATTATTTCTAATTTTCATATATAATACTTATTGTACATTTGATTCCTATATTTCTTGTACTAAATAAAATATAGATCAACTAAAAATTATTATACATGTTAAAATTAAATTATTTATTATAGTAAACAAATCAAAACTAATATTAGGCATAAGCATAATGTTTAATATATTTATTGGTTTCCTATTACCCCATAATAATAGTTTATTTATATGTAGAGAAAAGATAGGAAAAAGAAGGAGTGAAAAGCAAAATTGGAAAAGGGAATGGATGAAAGAAAACCATGGTCGCATTGGAAAACACTGAATACCGTTTGCTAAAATCCAAGACAAAAACCATGTCCTAAATACATCGTTACATGTGAATCACCTTTTCGTTACTCTCATTTCTATGCCCTTTCAATCATATCAGATTTTTCTTTTATCATCAAAAGTTTGGATGATCCACACTTTAAAGTGATACATTGAAATTAGATTAAGTGTATATTTATTAGCTTCCATGTAATATAATAATGAGATTGTTTATTTTTAATAAATGTGAGTTTGACTTGATTGATTATGTTAATGTAACATATGTGTTTGATATTATAGTGATTAAAAACATAATTTTTTATTTAAATATTTTTATATAAATTTTAATGCATGATGGGTGTAATCACGTGATAAAAATATATAAATATTTGTGTTACGACAATTCAAGTTACATTTGAAAAATATATCCATAATGATGTCATCAACTAAAATATTTGTTAAATTGATATTACATGCACTATAGTTTCTCTCTTTGACCATGATTTGTTCCTCATTCTTTAGCAAGATTTTAATAAAAAAAACATTCTTAGATAATACATATCTAAATAAGGAATGGTATGAAAATTATATTTTTTTTAGATATCTATTATTTTATTAAATTTGATTTCTTCCAAAAAATGAGAGTTGATATGTTTCCCTTAATAAGTAAAAAAGTTAAATATATTGACAACTACTACAAAATATAGATCTTCATTGTCTTAGATATAAATATCTAAATAAGGTGGAGAAGTAAATTATGTAAATTTTATATGGATATTATAAGTATTATGTAAATAGCTATCTTTTATAAAACATATTGTGATTGCTCTTGACACTATTGATTTAGTAACCATATTGAAGAATGTTATGCTTATTTTTTCACTAGGCTTCTTCTATTTTCATGTATTAATTCCACTTCCTACTCGCAGTATGCTCTTTATGATCTCGGCTCATGATTCAATTGCCATGTATTTAGCTATTGAGCCTCAAAGTTTATGTTTTTATGTGATGGCAGCATCAAAAAGAAAGTCTGAATTTTCCACGGAAGCCGGCTCGAAATATTTGATCTTAGGTGCATTTTCCTCTGGAATCTTACTGTTTGGGTACGACCGGACAACTTTACTTTCTTGTTCTCTTTTATCTCTCTTTTCAAAATTAAACATTTTATATTTAAACTTTTTATCTAATGGTGGGTATAAACAAAAGTATGGTGCTAATATAATCACTCTAAGCATTTTGCTCTTACTTACCACTAAGCACCGAGAACTTATAAAGTATTGTCTAAATAAAAGATCGAATTTTAGTATTTTTAGATTTTTGACCTATATGACCCTGCTAGCTTTTATTTGTAAAAAAAAAGTAAAACCTTAAAATTATCCTCAACTTATTCGAGATGAATCAAATTCATTCTTATACAAGAAAATGATTTTATAATCCTCAATGTATTGCTTTGTGCATCAAGTTTGTCTGTCATCACTCTTGTTGAAACGTCGTCCCATCAAATGTTTCATGACACGTTAATTGTCTACTAAGGTGTCATGTGTCGTTATCTGAAGTGGTATTTTTAAAATGTATAGTCATGAAAAGCTGTCAAATACGCCCTAAACATTTAGTATATGTCAAATTAATCTCTGAATATAAAATTACAATATTTCCCTAAATGTTTTCTTCCTATTCCAAGTGGTTTATTTCTTTTTCTTGCACGCATGAATGTCACCATTGACCTATAAAAATATTAATTCGCAATGAGTTAAAGAGTGCAAAAAGGATCAGGGTTCTAAACCCCTTGTTATTTTAAGATGTTTTTCTAGCTACCGTTTAAAACATCTGCTAATGTTTCTTTAAAAAAATCTTTAAATCTGAAATTTATAGTATTAGCTAAAATGTATTCATTTGGTTCCTTACTACAACTTCACCTGAACTCGTTGAACAAAACCATGGAAGACCAAGTAACAAGGTGAGGTTCCTATGAGGCATAACATCAAATAGCTTTTGCACATCGCTTAAAAGGTACAGTATTGCTTTTTAAATAATTATAACATAACAAAAATAAAATAAAAATCGCATAATAAAGATTAAAATAAATAAATTGATTGAAGTAAACGAATAAAAAGTCATGAAATAGAAAAATAAATAATAAATACTACTTTTCGTCCCGAAATATAAACTAAAAATAATAATATTTTTGTCTAAAAATATAAACAAATCTATTTACCATGGTGAGCCTCCAATTATGGAGGTTGAGCTCAGCGAAGGGAGGGGGAGTAGAATGAAGGCATATTTGGAAAAATTTTGTAATTTTAGATGAATGAACTAATTTGATGCATATTGAACATTGGGAACCTATTTGATAACTGTAGGTTTCAAAAATACCACCTCGATTTGTATGAGGACACATGGCAGTTACAAAAATAATTACCGTATCATAAAATAGTTAACGGGCTAACATCCTAATAGATTTATGATGTCGTTTTCTTAATATGAAGACGGATTTGATTGATGGCAAATCAAAGGCAACTTTATGGTTTTTCTAAAAACAAAAGTTTAATTTGATTACAATAAATTTTTTAGATTTAGTAGTAAATGATGTTTAATATGAAATTTGTTTGCTTGACTCATTGTGTAACAACCAACTACTATTTTGATCCATTTCATAAAACGTAATTTTATAACTTATGACTTACAATTTATAGAATTTTAAGGACTTCAGTGAATATAGTTGTTTGGTAAAATCGGTTTAAATTATGTTAAATGACAGTAAATTATATATAATATTTTAATTGTGTAAGAAATAAAAGTTGTTAATTTTTAAAAAAAATATAAGGTTAAAAATGATAACAGAACAATCAGTAAGAGAAAACTTATAACTTTTGAAGAATCATAAGTTATCTCAAATAATTTTTTAAAAACTGTAAACTTATGTACTCTTTCGCTTTTTGTCCACCAAGTAACTCTTATACTCTTTTAAAAGTCATAAGCTTTTAAAGAAGTCGTAAACTACTTATGTCAAACAAACACTAAGACTTATGCTACTTGATATGATTTTTTAAGTAATGGTTATGATAGAAAGCGTTAATGATCATGATTCTTCTGTCAAGATGAATAAAAACACGTTAGGGACATTTGGTATTTAAAATATGTTCTGTTATGGAACTGACGTCCGTAGGACCGGGGTCCACAGGAAGGGACCCGGACCGGGGGTCTAAAATCTATGTTTGTTGGGTTTGTTGAATTGGAAGGTCTTTGGGCCAGATCGTTGTCATGGGTAATGCCTTGAGCTCCTCACACCGGCCCAACACGTTAAGGGGCGAAATGGGGCGGTACTTTCAAAGATACTCTGATGCTCAAGTCAGTACAGATTCTAACATTGGAGCTATATCGGGTCTATGAGATGGGTACCAAGAGCTTACCACTTATGGGAGTGTCACTGTAGTGCCTCGTTCTAAGTGGCAGATTAGGTCTTTACACGTGGGCTCTTTGCAGGTTATGACCGGTGTAGGCTGTTTACCTCTCATGACTCCGGTCGTACGACCACTTAAAGGGGCTCTGACTTCGGTCGAAGTGGGGCTATGCCATACCAGTGTAATTGGGTATTTGGACGTTGTGGTGTCCTTTGAGAGATCCATATCGGTTAAAGTGGAGATTATGGGATGATCTTTAATCCATGGATTTGGTGGCCGGTATCCGGGCAAGATCAAAATATTTTTAAATTTTTAAAAATTATATTTTTTAGGAATCATATTTATAATATTGTGAATATTAAAATATGTTTTGCATGCTTCAATTTTTTCAATTTTTTTAGAATGATGCTTGATTTTAAATATAACTTTAACTTGTCGTCTCCAAAAAAAACTACAGTTCTCACACCACAGTTGAAAAAGTCTTGTTAAAAAAATTTATAAGAGAAAACTAAAAAAAACTTTACTAGTAACATGGAAGAAAATGTTTTTGAAAAAAAATATCAGATATGTAAGATTCCAAAATTAAATTTTGCAGGAAATTTTAAAAAGTAATCCATTTATTTGAGAAGCAAAAGAAGGAGACGTAATTAGGAAAAGAAATGGGCGTTTGGTTGCCACTAATCCCTGCAACTTTTCATAAGTATTCATTTTGTTCTTTGAAATGCTGCCTGAGTAGTGATTGTGAAATGCACCTATAATATCATTGTATTGGACAATTATAAGCATAGTTTTCACCCTAAATACTTCCTTCATTTTTATTTAATTATCTGTAGAAATCCATTTCTATCTATCTACTTATTTAGAATTTTAAGAATATATCGATTAATATTTGTTATTTTTTAATAATACTTTTATTTATATTAAAAATAAAAAAATTTAAAAATGATAAATAAGAAAAATAAAATAAAAATAGAAAATTATTTCATAAAATTAACAACATTAATTGTATTAATATCTTTTAATATGTATATATTTCTCTATAACAATTAAACAAAAAGAATATTATATATGCATCTCCTCTGAGACATAAACAGTAGAAGAGAAAGCAACAAATTTTGAGGACCAAAAATTAGTTACAGTTCACCCTCTAAGCACGTCCTTCCAATTATAAAAAAACAACTTAGTAAAAAACATTTGACAACAATATAAAAGAAGCCTTTTGTTAACATCAACCTTATTCAATTTTTTTTATTTGACATTTTTTAATTGGAAAAGGTTAAGAAAATGAGTAATAGTTTGATACTAATATGCGAGCTTTAAGTTTGTGCAAAGACTAGTCAAAGTGTATTTTTGGTAACTAATTGAAAAAATAAAATTATAAAAATAAAAAATCTAATAGTTAATATTAATCTTTTATGTGATTTAAAAAATTAAAATTCTGTTAACAAACTTTTCTTTTTCTTTTTATCAAACTAAAGGTTGATTCATCCCACAACCAACCAAACTCAAAAAATCAGTGATATTATGCTTAAATCTGACCATGGCAAAGAAGATTATACGAGGATAACCAAAAACTGAATTACACAACTGTAAAGAGACTTATGGGAACAGTTGAATTATGAATAAACTCAATAAATTAACCTATACTTACATGCTATAATATCTATTAATTAGTTTATACATTTATCATAGATTTTCCAGAAATGACAAGGTTGCTAAACCAGCAGCCCAAACATCATTATCTAGTACATGCTCTTGTGGAGAGTGACTTATTCCTCCGCGACAACGAACAAACAGCATTCCCACCTGCTTTAAATCCTCATCCACTGTCATATTCTGCAGATAAAAAACCAACATAAAGATTTTAAAAAATAAGATTCTAACCTTTGTTAAGTGAGAGATTGCCATTGCATCATGTCCTGCACCACTCATGAGTGTTGGCACTTCATCCTGAATGTCATCCTCCATCTTCTTGAGTGCAGAATAAGCTGCAGACTTTAGCTGTGAACTCATATCAGAATCACAGATCACAGCACGTGCATCATGCTGAGGTGAATACAACAACAAAGTCATTCATCAATTCTGGTTTGACAAAATGAAGTACACATTCTTCATAAAAAAGACCATACCTTGTGTTCAACAATGCAAGAAACTGAACGTTTGTCACATATTTGGTAAATGCGATTGGATAAATCATAGATAACGGCCTCACGTCCAAGGTCATCAATTGCTCTTATGTCCACTGTATATGTAACCTACAGCAAGTCAATAATACAATGTCATCAAGGGGATCAACTACCAGAATAAGAAAAAGGAAAAAAAGAAAGGTATGGCCACTTTGGTATGTTCAGTTTCAGCAGTATTTTAGAAATTCATCTCTTGCCTGGCCTGGAATGACATTACTGGCACTTGGCCATGTTGATATCTCTCCAACAGTGCAGACAAGCGAGCTTGAAAGTGATTTCGCTGATGAATCACTGCAATGAGCATCATAAGAAAGGAATTCTTCAGGATGTTTACATAGGCTTTCCAGGACTACTATTTGTTCTGCAGCAGCAGCCATAGGATCCTGGCGCATTGACATTGGAACTGTTCCAGCATGACCTTGTGATCCTCTAACCGTAACCTGCACAGTTGTTTATTCATAAACCAGCATATTTACAATAATGCACATATATATATATATATATATATACACACACACAGCATAAAATGCAACCAATAATAACATGCAGATAGCTCTGTTGTTGAATGTCTTTTCACAAATGAGTAAACTCTCGAATTGATCATCGATGTTGTATACATTAGACAAGTTAGTCTTTGAGATTTTAGAATCTCTTTATTAGTTTTTTACTTTATAAAATGATAGTCACTTTATTCTTTTTAATATAAAAGAACTTTAGAAAAACTATAGAACAATGTTGAAAAATAAAGTGAAAAGAGACTACAGCGAAGGTCATTTTTGTAAAGTCGGGACTAATAAAGAGTTTCTAAAATTTTAAGAACTAAGTTGTTCAGTGCACTCTCAAGGACCAATTTAAGGATTTACTGTGCTGAATTTTATAAAGTCAGGTACCCCAAGTTCACATCATGAGTTTTACTTGTAATATCTCGTTGGTTTCAGATATAAGGTTTATAAAGAAGGACTTATGGGCGAATAAGCACAGCTGACTCAAGCAACTAAGTGCATTAAAACACACCATCGAAAATCATTTTTGTTTACCTTCAATCGTGTCTGCCCTGCTATACCTTTAACCACACCAAGTGGGAAACCAACTTGTTCTAGGACAGGACCCTGCTCAATGTGAACCTGCAGCATGTAATAAACACAGAAGCAAAATTCTCATGAGCTATATAGCCAAAATCATTGAGCTCAGCAGCACTATAAATGAAGAATGAAAATGTTTGCTATACCTCAACATAACCCCAAACAGATTCCGGATCGTACTTGAGCTTTGAAAAACTTTCCTCTGTAATTTCTATTGAGTTCTCCTTAAGAAAATCCTTTATTGTCACATCCCTGAAAGAGATCTATGAATAACTACATTGGCTATGAGAAAATTTACCATAACTGTAACCAGAAAGTTCCCAGGTGAAACCTCTTATCAGATATCTCCATTGTTGTGGCAGGTAAAATACCAGCTACAGCACCACTGCCCAAAAAAGTAGTTTGAAATCTAACACCCTCTTCATCACTAAATGCAATCACCTGTAAGATTAGAAGTTAAGACAGGAATATGATGACATCAATAAAACAGTAGCATAGTTCCAACATTTCCATGTACAGTACACTCTTTATTATAAAAACAATCTATAAATCAATGAGCAATAAATACAAATGCAAACTTCATCAGTTTACTTGACTAACCTCAACTGGGCGCCTTAGCTTCTGCAGCTTCCCATTTTCATGCATAACCTTCAGGGCAGATATTGCAGACACTATTCCTAGTGCGCCATCAAACATCCCAGCATCAACAACAGTGTCCTAGTATCCATCATTAACATGAATCATCACTATGCTCTTTCATTAATTGTCAACAAAAAGATCAAACTTGTTAATTAATTGAGGATATAAATGCCTCACCATGTGAGATCCAATCAAGAGAGCTGCATCATTTGCGTTTGCACCATCTACCCGACCATGTACATTTCCCATTTGGTCCACCCAACTGGAAAGAACATAAGCATCAGCCAAGCCTTCAGAAAAACTATTTCAGAGTTGAAGAATTTAGAAGGCTAACGTTCTCAAACCAGCATCCTCCATCCATTTCTGAATGACATCGATTGCCCTCATGGATGCAGGACTGAAGAATGTCCTCTCTAGATAACCACTTGCATCACTCACCTGTTCATCCAGTACCAACATTAACTTCCAAGAATACACACTTTATAGTACAACAGCCACCGTAAGGGTAATTAAAGTTTGATTTAAGAAAATATTTTCTATTTTCACTTTTACTTATAAAATCATCATTTTCTTTTCTGTTTTTAAAAGTTTATATGAAAAACTTTAAATAACTTTTTTTCTTTTTCTTTTAAGTGTTTTTGTTACAAACTATTGAGAATGGAAAAATGAAAGTTTTGTAATTAAAAGTGGAAATGGAAAATATTTTCTCAAAACAAATAATCGTTTAGATCGCTGAATGTTGCAGAGTTTGACAATGTTATACTTAAAACTGATAGACAGAAGCAATCTGTAAACCAAATTAAAACAGTGAAGAAAAACTTAAAAAACTGGCAGAGACTCCATTACTCCAATGAATGCCGATATAACTAATTTGTGAAGCATTTCCCTGTGAGGATCTGAAGCATTGCAGTCAAGAACAGAAATCCATAGATGCCATTTTGACTAGAGTGAAAAATCATATAACAAAGTAAAGGATGAGTTGAGGTTAAGTACCTTGCTAAGCTCATAAAGCCTTGCCACTGCCTCATCTCTTAGAATCTGCGGAAACAAATCATCTCTTTTTTCTAAATCTGCTGTTTCACTACCTAATCATTTCAAATATATACGTACTTAGCACATTCAAGGCATCAACATCAACAAAGCAAGCTAATTTGTGGCTTCCTGTTTTCTTTCTACTCTCCCCTTTCAAAACCAAATCAACCCAAAATTCACAATCTCTCACTACCAACTCACGTCCTAATCCCATCGCATCTCACCAAGTTACGTATAATTCATCTTTGTTTAGGAGAAGGGATGGGAAGAGGTAACTCCTGTTATCGAATCTCTCAGTAACAAGTCTAACAAAAACTACCCATATAAGAAAAATAAAATCTTTCTTTCATCTGTGCTAACAAATTATCAAAACCGTGCCAACATAGTAGTAGCAGAATCTGAACTTAGATGACCCAGTCAGATTATTAAATATATTAACAGCATTTTCAACAGAATCATCTCCAGTCCAGTTAACTAACAAGTGTCACGAGAAGTAAATAAATAATTTCAATTTTTAAACACACAAGTGATAACATAACACAACTTTAGTGATCTTTCTCTTCTCAAACAAACAGAATCTCCATTTTTTTATATATCAAGTGTCAAAGGAAGAATAACGAAACAAGGCCACACGTGAGCATCCAATAAAAGAAGACCCTTTTTTTTCTGTTGATTAGTTGAATTAGTTGAGTTGGGTGAGAAAGATCTTAACATGAGAATCTGAACCGTCACCCCGGTGAGGTGTTGTCGCATCGAAATCTGAGAGAGATCTTGTTGTTATGGTAATGGAAAGGGAATCTAAATAATAATCCTTAAAAGGGTGTGTATAAGTCTTTGCACTCTATCCAAGACTCAACAAGCTCTTCCCCTTTGCTTTTTGTTCTCTTTTTCATGTTGTGATGATATCATAACAAACAAGGTAGAAAGTAAAAGAAAGAAGTAAGAAGAGGAGAAGAGAGGTTAATTACCAGAGAGAGAGGAGAGGAGACAGAAGAGGAGGAAGAAGAAAAGGGAAGACATGGTGGAGAAAGGAGAAAGGAGAAGCTGGAAAGTGAAGAAGGTATCTACCAATGCTTCCCAATCTCAATCTCAACACTCAACTCCAAGACGAAGAGAATATGAATTTGTGGTGATTCTTGCTGGCGGCTATCACCCGTGACATGCACAAGACCCTTTGCCACGTGGGACCCCCACATCAATCACCAATGCAGGTTACGTAACTTCTTTTTGCTACTCTTCATTTCATCAAATCACCACATGTTTTGTTCCCATCACTCTTTATTATGCAATTTAGTACTACTATTTACTTCTAAACTTCAAAGGATCCTTGTTATAACCATTTGCTTTCAAATCTCCAACCATCAAATTTTGTATGTCAATTAAATAATCCTTTAATTTAGAATTTAAGGGTTCCCCAATAGGAGGGAATCCACTGAATTCTCTTATTATAATGAAGAAGTTAAGGTTTCACAATTACAGGTAATTTTTTTTGCTTAATTAGGTCTAGATTGGAAGGCCCTTTTTCTTTTTTTTTTTTACCATTGTATAAATACAACTTTACATATTTTGTATAATTTAAATGATAATTTTAAATAACACAACTTTGATTTGCTTAGAATAATTCTTTAAAATTTTTATACGTTGATTATAAACATAAGGTTTGTAATTAAATTTTACTAACATGGACCATACATAAATCATAGGAGATTCTATTCACTTTTAATAATGATGATAATAATAATAAGCTATATTTTCTAAAATACAAAATCTTTTGATGGAGATAATTTTAGTGAAACCGAATAAAAATATTATTTTAAACAAAATTCTTCCTTCCAAATATTTAAAATTTATATTTACCACTCGTACTACTTAAGAATAATAGTGTACTCTACTATCAATGCTACTTAAGAATTTAATAAATAAAATATTTTCATTTTAATTATTATTTAAGAATATTAATGACACTTTTCCTGTAATTTTCTTAACTTTTTTTTTATAACGGTAACTCAGTAAAAAGGAGGGATAAAAATATCTATAACAAAAAGAATTTGTTAGCATAAAATGGTACTATGTTAACTCTTATTTTATTTCATTTTCCCTATATTTTATATTAAAATTTTAAATGAGTTAAATTACTAGAGATGACATGATCTTTACTCGTGTTTATCCGAAAGACTTAACAATGTTTTTTTTATATATATATCTGTCTACGTGCATATTTTCCATACGATAATTATTATTATTATTATTATTATTGTCTATCACTTAAATTAATATTTTATTTTTTAAAAGAATACTTTAAAAGTGATGAGAAAGAAAGTAAAATTCATTTGGATAACTCATTTTCCTTAAATTTGTTTGTCTGGAAAATTCAGTTCAAGTGAGTTAT
Organism: Clitoria ternatea; assembly: GCA_037962975.1. Classification (NCBI taxonomy): domain Eukaryota; kingdom Viridiplantae; phylum Streptophyta; class Magnoliopsida; order Fabales; family Fabaceae; genus Clitoria; species Clitoria ternatea. The sequence goes on from CM075671.1 coordinate 278,707,980, forward strand.
GAATAATCGTTACAATTTGCCATGATTTTTCCAGAGTTTTCTTTATCGCTCACGAATTTCTCCGGTGATCTTTGTCTTTTGCTTCACATTCTTGTTAGTTCCTTTCGCACTTGGACAAAATTTTTGTTCATCCAATCAAAGTAATCGACTATATAATTCCAATATTAGTTCCTCTGTATTTTTTGAGAGTTGTAACTTTTTACCCTTTTAATAAATATTATAAAAATGAAAGAGAATTTAAATAAGCTTTAAATGAAATAATTAAATATAAATAATTTTAAAAGCTAAAATTTTGGAAAAAAAAATAATGTTAAAGTTTTAGTGGATGAATTTCAGTAATGATATTTAAATATTTTTTCTGAAAATACTTATATTATTCATGAATCGAAACGAAAAATATTACATATTTATATAAAGGTTTTTTATCCTTAACTCTTAAAATTGAGTCTAACAAACCACTAAAAATATGTGCAATAATTATATTATAAAAATAAGAATATAATAAATATGCTAATTAGTTAATGTAAATGTTATAATTAAATAAAGTGTGGCATTTAACAGGGTCTGGTGTGGTGGGTCCAATGGAATCTTTGGGAAAATGACAATAGAACGATTCTGGTGGTGGAATACACGTCACCATATACATACTATAAGATGCGAAGAATCTCCCAACTTGGAGAAATAAACTGATGCATATTCTATTGTTTGTTTTTGGATACAATGTATATTGTATTATTTGACACAATTCTACGTGTATTAATCGTAGTTTTTTTTTAAGTCACTAATAAATAATATTTTTATTAAAATAATATATTTATTATATTTTACTTTTATGATGTAATTATTGTACGTGTTTTTAATAAAAGTTCAAGTATTTTTTAGTGGTTTAAATCAAATTTCAATAGCAGAAGTTAGAAGAACCTTAATAAAAACTTACTGATTAATGCTAAATTTGTTATTACTTTTATTTTTTTATTTGTTTTTTTATAATAATGGATTTCTTTCTAAATATTTATCATTTTAAGATTATAATTTAGGCTTGATATCGATGTTGATATTACAAGGCTCACATCGGTAATTAAGCAATCTATCCAATATCAACATGTGTATCGCAGTAGCTCCCTCGTAAAACCTTTGATAATTAATATCGTTAATGAGCAGATATCAAATAAAGGTTGAGGAATATACCAAGGGATATAAGTAGCAACACACGACATACAACTTCAATATAAGCACCACCGTCCCTCACAGAACCTATGATAACTGGTATCACTAATAAGTCGGTGGTATCAAATAAAGGTTGAGGGGCACATCGAGGGAACGTCAACCAACACCCATAACAATGTCAAAAATGCCTACGCCTATGTGAACTTTTCCTGAAAAGTACTGACACAGGAACAAGGTGTTCGATCACCATTCCATTTTATAAATATCACTAATTTATTACAATTTAAGATACGTTCAACCAACCCAAACATTTAAGCTCCGATATTGATATCGTATTCACTTGAGCATCAGAGTGTCTTTATAGGTGACACTCTATTTCGCCTCATAACATAAGATACCGATGTATTGGGAAAAATCACAACAAAACCTTAGGATCCCCATTAGACTTAGGAAGATAATAAAGAGATAATACTAGATCCCCACTAGACTGGTGTAAGAGATAAAACACATATACCCAATATCCATATCGTAAGTTTATCCCTCATACCAGACATATCATCGGCACGTTCGGTGAGACATGTAAAATCTCTCGCTAATTTACCATTATTTTTAAGTATTTAAATTATTTTCGCAAAATAATTTATTAATAATTCATCCATCCTCAAATTAATCATTTATTCCTAAAAACCTGAAAACCACTTCCATATAACATCCCTTGTGCCAAGATTTCCATTATGGATAACAAAAGTTCATTTTTGCAAAACAGGGACCTGACGCTACGCGTCAGGCCATAATTTCATGTCTGACATTACTGTAGCAACAATGATGTTGTCATGGTATTTTAGGTCATCTCACTAACTTCCTAGGGTTCTATCTTGCCCAATTTAATTCCAAACATCACCAAACTTCATGAGCACCAAATTACCCCTATTCCGGAGTTGCTGACGCAGTCCGTTTCCCAAAATTCCAGTCCAGTAACGAATTATGCATAAAATGGCATTTAGGCCAACTTAAGGCTATTCTACAATATCAATTTACCTCAAAGTTATTTAATCACCAAACAAACATGCAAACCAATTCTAAATGTTCATATGGACCTATTAGGTATTTCTAGGGATGTTGAATCCCACCGGATCCCCATTTCACTGTCCAGTTCCTCAATATCACTTTAAATCCATTAATTCTAACATCCAAACTTCTTAATTCATTCTCATTATGATTTCAACACAGTCATACAACATTCAAACAATATAATTTCTGCCAATAATGCATGATTTTTAACACCAAATGGCTCTGCGCCATATCCATATCTATATAAACAATCCCTAGACATTATGCATGAATAGCTAACTAACGACTTAATGTCATACCACAAACAAACCACATATATAAATGCTAATGACTCAGTGCTATTAGCTAACAAACTACAATCCACACACATAATCACACCAATAACAACACAAACAAACACCGCATCAAAACTCATAATACAACCACACTCATACACATATAACACCATAACATATATATACATTACATCATCATAAATATCTTGGCATTGCTCTGCTGCTCACTCGTACCCATCTCCTCGGCATCTGCAATATCCCTTCCTCATTCTCTGTAAAAATATTTGTAAGGGTGAGTATCTAGCATTATAATACAATGCAATTAAATGAGACGGAAACAATATCACTTGGAGGAGCTTACACACCTCCCTCGCTTATCAACCCTTTAATTCTTTTTAAACTAATTTCCAATAAGCTTGCAACTCATCAAAATCATTATCTATAATTATCTCAACATCTCGTCAACATTTCATTTAATATCATCATCATATATCAATCACAATCTTGTAAATCAATTAACATCATCATAGGCAATCGCGATATCACAAATTAATCATCATCAGAACTCAATTATATATCATAAATCAGACATGATTATTATAAATCAAATCTTAAATTCACAAATCAAATCAAGTTTCATTAACATAAATTAATCATAACTGAATCTCATGGTCCAGTCACATAAAATGACACCTAGTATCCGGATACTAAAGGAGCAGTCATCAGCTGGGAGTCACACACCGACATCCCGTGAACTTTACCTGGTTCACCGAGCCACACACACCAGCTCCCCGCCTCAACCACTGGGTCTCTACCTAGACCATTGGGTAACTTAACTGGATCTCTACATGGACCACTAGAGCCAAAAGCGAAGGGTAATACATACCGAATGGTTGTCCACACCATATGACATGCATATACAACATCTAACATTAATATAATCATCTCAAACTCATATAACTCCGTCCTAGAATAAAAACCATCTCCTGGGACATAATCAACCAAATTCAGGCATATACATATCCATTGATTAGTTCCTTACAACATTATCATATGTTCATCATTTCTCATAGTCACATAATCAATAACAACATTTTCATTTCACTATTTATCATCATAATCATATCTCGTCACTTTCTCATTGAAATCATAATTATTACCTCAATCATATTTATCAAGCTCATTATACAATTGCTAATATATAATAACAATATTATCATCATTTTATTAATAACATGTAATCTTGGTATAACTTATGCTTCAATTCTCACCCCATTCATCATTCTCATCACATAAACCTCATTATAATAATCACTTTCTTATCACAATCATTATCTTGTCATCAATCTTAATTACTAAATACATCATGTAATCATAAACATATTCTAAACCACACATCCTCATATATACCATTCATATAATTACACAATTCATTTCATAATATAAAACTCATATAACCTTAATTAAATATACATTACAATCCCCCTTACCTCAATTCCTACGCTATTTAATTCTCCCACGAGCATCGATACGCCAAAGCACTAAATATGCCAAATTACCAAAAAAGAGGTTCAGGAAATTAACCACCATAATCTTAACTCAACTTAAGGTGTACTTGAAAATCAATTCTTCAAGCTTCATAAGCTTACCTTTACTAAAATTATCAGTTATTTTAAGAGACCCTTAATTGTACTAATCCCCAACATTTTATTCATAACTTACACGACGTAGAATTCAATTCTATCACTTAATCTTTCATTTAAGAACCTTAAAAGACCTTATAACCAGTTCATAATCTCAAATTTCAAAACTTATTCAAATTTCAAAGAAAACTAGTAATAGAAAGGAAATTTCCACCAAAACTAAAATTGAGGGTTTTTATGCATTAACCTTGTGTTTTCCACCTCTTATCCATAGTTAATTTCATAATTTCACCAGAAATTGGCCCAAAGCTATACCTTAGGGCTCAGAGGAAAAGAGAAGAGAGAACTGACTTAAAACTGTCTTTTTCCATTTTATTTCACATGGCTGTTTTTGGAAATTTAAATTTTAATCACGAAGCTGACGCTCCGCGTCAAGTTCAAAATTTCACCCTGACGCTACACGTAATCCTGGCGCTATGCGTTAGGTGTTCCATTTTGACGCTACGCGTAAGTTTAAAACCTCAAGTTCTCTTTTATCCATTCTGGAATTACACAAATGCCATATACTGCTAAAATTTTCATAATTTGATTTCATTTACTTATTTATTTATTCTTTTTAAATATAAAAACACGGAATGTTACATTCAGGCCCCTAAAAATAGATTTCGTCCTTGAAATCACATAATTCAACGAATGACTTTGAGTTTCACTATTGCTCTCCAAATTCTACTTCTCAAACACATGACATTTATTATAATTGTTTGCTATAAAACTTTGATTATCCGAATGTTCTTAATTTCTTACATATTCTTAATCTGTCTCGAAACAATCGGATCTTAGATACTCAACCATATTGACTATAATAATAACCGATAAATTGTTTTAATTTATAATTTCAAGCTATAAGTTTTCCATTTCTATATCTAAACAAAATTTCTTATCAGAACAACTACTACTGCAGCTCTTTCAATAGAAAGAAGAAAAGATTCCTTCCAACTATATTATCTTGCCTTTAAAATCAGATCCCTTAACTTTTCAATTGTGATTTATCTTTCCCTTGAAATAAATCCTCTATAGTTGAACTTCCTCGGTCAACTATATTTTATTCACAAAATTAACAAAATCCCTAATCTCCAAAGGAATAATTACTTCATAAAATTCAGTTCTTATACTCAATTCATACTTAGAACAATTATCACTTTTAATATACAACCATTAATTTAGTTGTATATTCAATTATAGATATTCTCTTTTGCTTGAAATTTAAGAATTCTATTTTTCTCTTAAATTTATAATTATTAAGAAGATAATTTATAAAAATCTCTTTTCAAAATTATACTACTATAAAGCTTTATCAATAATTATCACCTAGGTTTTGGTGCAAATCCACCAATCCTTAACTTCATCACACAATTCATAAATAAAATATACTACTTTTTGCTTCTCTAAGCATTCAAAATAATCAAACATTTACTTCATTTCCTTATGCCAGGTATAAGCTTCATCATAATCATATTTATCCTTACACATAAATTAATTACATTGTTAAAATTTATCCAAGGTTAAGTCAAGTTCAATCCTTCTCATTATTCAAGGAAATTTTCTGAAGAAATTATCCGCTGACATAGAATCAACACTGCCAACTACTTTTCAACAATATAATCCACTAATAATATTTAAACAACTCAATAGAGTTCAAAGAATACCTCAATATAAGGAATTGAAGCCGTCAGAGAACTAGTAAGCACAATGGCAGAATTCCTGTAACATTCACTTCCACACATATGCATATTTGTATATATCAACATAATAAGCAACTTTACTCATAAAATTTTCATCCCTCATTATTCTATTTCACCCATAAGAACTACAGTCCCGAATAGACTTGCTCTCATACCAAATGTAAAATCATTATTTTTAAGTATTTAAATAAAAACCTCAATAAAATTTTTACAAAATAATTTATTAATAATTCATCCATCCTCAAATTTTTCACAAAATCATTTATTAACAATAGAAATTTTAAACCAGAACATTTTTTTTATCAGCAAGCAATAATAACATTAAAAAAGGTATAATGGGTACCTTAACCCATATACAAATTAACCAATTACAAATCAATAAAAATTAAAAAAGGTTCTCTATACCACTTAATACAACCTTTAGAGAATCATTTCATACGAGACTTAAGTCAAGCCCAACTCCTATTTTGTACTAATTCAAGCATTTTATGTAAGCAAACCGATTCATTCTTGAAAATAACCTTGTTACGACAATCCCAAATGGTTCAAACAGTAGCAAACCACACAGCAGCAAGACCATGTTTAGTTCCCGATCCATGACCCAAGCCCAAGAAACCTTCAAAGTTGCATTTACACTCAACATGCAGAATTGAATAGAAACCCAACCAATCTGAACATTTTTACCACAAAGAATATGAGGTTTTGCAAGAGAAAATCAAATGAGAATTGGATTCCACACACTCAACACAAAAGGCACAAAGCATATCTGAAGTATCCAAAGCACAACCACGAGCCAACAAATTTTGCTTGGATTGTATCTGATCAAACATAAGCTTCCATCCAAAACCCATCACTTTGAGAGGAACCGTAGTAGTCCAAAACAACCGCACAAATGAGGCATCCCACAAATCCGTATTGAACTGTTCTTTACTGGGGGTGTAAAAGTATGGTTGATGAACAATTAAAAATGTACATGTAATGTCAATCTGGTACAAGGAGATATTTGTAAATGTGCAAGTACGGAGTATCCTTGTATACTGGGGCGGAATATAATGCACTCTGGGCGGTGTGACAGTCCGCCTGAAGTAACCTCCTTTGCCTTGACACAATTGGTGGTGGTACCTGCAATTATTCTCCGACGCTCAAGTCAGTATTCTGAAATACTGTAAGACTTAGAAAGCAAATCTGAGAGAATTATGCAAGTAAAAGTGTAAGGTTCAGAATTGAGAGAGGATCCCTTTACCTTTTTGCTGAGGTTTATATACCTGTTACTGGTGCTCCATTATTGGTAGGACCCGTTCCTTGTTTTCTGGCATAATGCAAGAAAGGTAGTGGGTCCCTGTGTCGTTCACGAGCACCATCGCTGTAGTGGGTATTTCCACTTGCTTGGAAAGTGTTAATGCCTTATTTTTTTATTCATTGTTCCCTTTTATGCGTGACAGCGTGATTCCCATTTTCAACCTCTCAAGACAGAGTCAATCTCATGCCGGGGTTATAAGTATGGGCTCGCTACGCAATATAGGAAATTCAATATTCCGCCTATAGCTTGGCGGAGTAGTATGCATTGGAAATACTTTGTGCATGTGTATAAGATATCCAATATTTTCCACCTTGGCGGAGTAATAAGCTTTGGCGGAGTAACGTGCCTTGGCGGAGTAACGTGCCCTGGCGGAGTTACATGCCATGACGGAGTAACGTGCTTTGGCGGTATGTACTCCGTATAAAAGTAATTATAAGGTATTTGAGACGTACTTCTCCTGTTCAAAATGCTGATCTGGCAAAGCATTAAAACCATGCTTTTGGGGACTGGTGTTGGGACCGGATCACGTATCATGACGCACAAGAGAATATGTAGACCTCACAGAATAACAACTTGAAGATCTCCTAACCAAGTCCACGAATCTTTAGAAAGACCACTACACCCTTAAAGCCAATTGTAATCTGATGCATGGAGGACAATAACTTTTGCTCCCAAACAAATAATTCTCTTCGTCATTTTAAATCTCAAACCCACCTATCTTGCACCCACAGACCCATCTTAGCCAAAGACTCATCCCATTGAAAGGATATTAAAAATAACATTGGAAAACATGACTTGAGATCTCGCTCTCCTACCCAACAATCCAACCAAAATCGAGTATTATACTCATTACCCACAACCCTTCGCATATTATCCCCAAACCACTCACCCCTTCTGACTGTATTAAAGCACATCCTAGATCCATCCACCATCTAGACCCTTTCTTAAACACTTCCCAATCACTAGAAAGAACACCCTCTTCATATTTTGACACTAAGAATTTGCCCCACAAACTATCTTTTTCAACTAACAACCTTCAAACCCACTTCCCCAATAATGTATAATTAAATTTAAACCAAAACATTTATTTTGAAATTGTACTTAGTTATTTCTGAATCATATATCCTCAAAGAATTAGTATTACTACTTTCCTTAATTTATCAGTCTCTCCTGTTTATTCATTTATGTCACTTTCTCATATACGACTTTTTTTTTTTTTTGGTTCTGTCATATGTTTAGAAATTGATCTCTTAGGTGTCATTCATTGTAAAATGGAAAATGTAGTTTAATAAAAATTCTTCATATATTGAATACTGATTTTAATCCGTTTGTCCGGAAGCATTGACGCTAGCAACATCAAGCATTCAAAAAGGTCCATATATTAGACTGCAGTCAAAAACAAAAAAAGTGCTCCTAATCTTTATTATTATTTTAATCCTCTCATTAATACTTTTTTAAGCTTAAAAGGTACACCTGGGAGCGTTCTGATTCGCTGAATTTTTAATAACTTTAGACTTTGTCTCTTGATTGAGTGCACCATCACGACTTGCCATTAGTTTTTTTCATTTCACTAATCTTATTTTGACGCCACATTTCTCACCCTTCCTAATACTTATTGAGGAATAAATTAAAGAATATATAAACAAGAGAGTATTTTGTCTAGAACATTAATTTGTGTTATCATCTTAAATGGGACCTATTGAATATAATATCAAGATTCATATCAAAGGAGAATCTAACGTCCAAAATGAAGGGCCCATTAAAATAATAATAATAAAGATAAAAACGAAGAAAAAGTAAGGCATAAGTTTAATTTTTTTAATGGACAAAGTGTAGAATACAGCTCTCAATCAAAGTCCTATTTGGGATGGTTTTTAGTTTTATGTTTTAATAGGTTTTGAATTTTAAATAGTTATAAAACATCTATAATTAAAATCAAAACTACTTCACACATAAACAATAACAATAATATAATAATATTAATAGCAATAATAAATTCTTTACAATGATGGTTACAATAACGGGGATGGTGGTGATGGTCATCGTGTTAGTAATAGTGGTGATAACAATGGTAATAGTGGTGGAGGTAGTAGTGAGGACAATGACGACAGTGGTGGTAGTCGCGATGGTGGTGGTGATGGAAGGGGTGCTGACGGTGACAATGATGATAGTCATTGTTGTCGTGATTATAGTGACAACATTTGTGACAGAAATAGTAGTGATGACTATGGAGATCGTGGTGGCAATTAAGATGATGATGATGCTAGCGGCCGCGACAGTGGTGGTGATTGTGGTGGAGGATATGGTGATGGTAGGAACAACAATGGTGATAATGGTAGTAGTAATGGTGGTTACGATGATGGTGGCGATGATAGTGGTTGTGATAGTGGTGGTGGTGGTGGTGGTGGAAATGATGGTAGTGGTGACGACATAGCAGTAATGATGTTATTTGTGGTGGTAGAGGATGGTAGTTGTAGTGGGTGGAAGGTGTGGTGACTATGGAAGCGGCTACAATGATGATGATGGGTAATGGTGAAAGGTATGGTGATGGTGGGATCAATAATGGTGCTGGCGGCAACGACAATAATGGCTTTGGTGGTTGTGGTGGTCGCAATGGTGATGGTAACAATGGTGACAATGGTGGTGTGGGCTAGTGGTAGTAGTTGTGATAGTGACAATAATTATGGTGGTGGTTACAGGTGTTCATCATCCAATCTAATCTTAAAAAAAGGCTCAATCGAACAAAAAAACCGATAACTGAAAAATCGATAACTAAAAAAACCAATGACCGAAAAAACTGATATTTTTAATGGATTGGATTTCTTTTCCACTTTTAGGAACCAACCCCAACTGATCCAATTTTTTTTACTATTAGTACTACTTTGGACTTGTTACATAAAAGCTCAATATATTTCATTTATTTCTATAATTCCTAAAAGTAAAATAGCTTAAGCCCAAATGCAATGCCCAATGTTTCAATTTTATAATTCATGTGCAAAATAACTTAAGCCCAGATGGCGATGCCGGATGTTTTAATTTTAATATTTTATGATTCACGTCCATCAATTGCTTAAATTAGAAAGAAAAGAAACATTTGCTTCGCTTTATGGCCTTGTGGGTTGTTGGATTTATCATATTAGTTTTTGGATTTTTCAGTTTGAATTATCATGTTATTTGTCTGTTACTACTGTTAGTATGTAATTTCTGTAGTAAGTAATTTATTTTTAAGGTATTTTCTAAAAACTAAAATCCAATCCAATCCAAACTGATATATATCAGATCGGATTAAATTTCATGGTACATCCTAACCAATTCAATCCAAACCGCATAATAATTTCTTGATTGGATCAAATGACTTTTGGCCTCAAAACCGATCCAATTCAATCTGTGAACACTCCTAGTGGTAGTAGTGCAGTGATAGTGGTGGTGGTTGTGACAGTGGTAGTGGTAGTGGACAACAAGAGTTAAAATTATATAAAACTAAAAATAAAAATAAATAAATCATTTTTCTTGTTTTTAAAATTGACTAAAAACTGTTTTAAAAATAAATAAATCTCACTTTAATAACTTTTTATCAAATTGATTTTGTTTTTCAAATTGACTTTTCAAAGTAAAAAATTAGAAACGTACCACTACCGATCTTTTAGTTAAACTTACATTTTTTTTATAGTGGCTAATTTTGTTTGGTAGTGAGTTAAATTTAATTGATGTGTTGTAAAATAAACAAATGGTACCTAAATAAAATGACTATGAATAAATTTTTTATCATTTGAAAAATATAAGTGTAGGGGTAGATGAGAAAGTGAGACCAATGTTTATTAATTAAAAGTTTTTCTTAACCTTTTTTGTAGAATGTGTTTCTTTTGTAAAATTGTAGAGCTTAATTTAAATCATTAAAAGAGTAAATTTTTTTGTAACTTAAATTTAATTTTATGGTCCAAGATAATTTAACTCAGAGGCTATAAGGGAACAAAGTGAACAATCGCTTAGGTCCCGTATTTTGAGGGGACCTACATATGATTTTTGTTTTTCTTTTTATACTGTTTCGTTGACAAAATAAACAAATAACATAGGATAAAATAAAAGTATGTTAAGCTCTTATGATGTTAGAGTTTGATGTACATTAAGAAAAAATTAATAATAATAATAAATTATATGATGAAATAATTATAATAAAATAATAATAATAACATATGATTGATCTATCTGGTGTGGAGACAGGATGTTGATAAACCAATTTTAATACACTTATTATAGTTTTACACTTGAGATTTATTATATATTTAATATGTGTAATGATAATCTTTTAATTGAGTTTTATGTTATTTAGTTTAATTGAAGTATTATGAACATATTTTTTAATTGTCATATTTTTAATGGATCTTGAGTGTCTTTCCTTGTTTAGGTTATAGTTTGGGCTTTAGTGATCCAATTGGCTGCTTTTGGAGTCCATGGAAAGCTAGAACAAGGGTTCATATTATGACAATAAAATTTGACAATCTTGTATATGAAAATAATGAAGAAATGGAGCTTGAACAATTCAATCTGCTTTTATCCCACCAGCATTGACATAGTTCACTAATTTACACATATCTTAAGCTATAGATTTCCAAATGACATGCTATTTGCACCAAATTCTCAACAAGACAAATATCTATAACTTTTATGCTGAAGGTTTGGTGCAATTATGACATCTAGGGGGTTAGATTCGGCGCACAAGATAAAAAAATATGAAGAGGAAGATGGATTTCAACACCTATAATTGTTTTCCTTTGAATTTATGTAATCACAAACCCACCAATGTTAAAAAAATGCATCAATGATAAGCACATGACTGTATAGTAATATGATACTTTGCCTATAAATTGATAAACCCTAAACCAATGTTGAAAAAAAATGCATCAATTATTATCACATGACTGTATAGTAATATGATACTTTGCCTATAAATTGATGTTTGAAGTTGTAAGGAGAACACAAAAGATATACAATATAATACATGTCTAAGTTTCTAATACATTTCTATGTCTTTGCTTTAACTTTTTAAGGTTTTGTTATTCCTTCACTTGCCTTCTTTCCTTGATCTATATTCTTTCATCTTTCTTAATATGAGGTAAAGTTTAATCCTTTATTATTTACTTGCATAATCAAAGTCATAGGTAATTTAGTTTTAGTTTTTTTTTGTTTAAGATCATCATTATCATGGAAGTTTAATCCTTTTTAAATCAACTTAAGGGATTTAATTTTTTCTTTATGTTAGCTTTGAGTTCTTGCTCTTAATATTTTAATTAAAGATAATTAATTTTATTCGTTTCCTAAATGCTTGTGACAGTAGATTATCTAAGTGTATAACTGATTGGTATGCAATTAAATAATCTATAATCTAAAATGATTTTGGTTGATTAATCAATAATTCATTTGAGAGATAAAGATTAAGTTACTAAATAAAATATTTCTATTTAATTTCTTAACTCAACCAAATGATAATTTTAAAGTCATTTTGATCTTAATAAGATATATTGATTGATTATTCCTATTAGTTCATTAATTTAATTTTAGAAGATTTTCAGAATATAATATATGAATCAGTTAGGGATTTTAAGTGATTCAAGGTTGAGAGATTAATTAGACTTAATCATATTTGTGATTAATGATTAACTAACTAAAGATTAATTAGTTCCTGAGTTTGGTTGCTTTTAAATCTAATTTATCATCCATCCAAAGTTTTACTTTCGCTTATCATATAGTTGTTTTGTTTTCTATTCCAAATCCAACTACAAAACCCCTTTGTTAAAAAAATAAAATTGAGTGTAACTAATTTGACTAAGGTCCTCGAGAAACGATTAAAGTTGCTTACCTTATGCTACATTAATTTAACTTTTTATTTGACCCGACAACGGCATCGTGTCAGACATCTGGTCTTGATACCAGGTGATTCTCTCAATATGGAACAAAGAGTCTTGTAGTTAGTTTGTCCAACTAGTACCTTGCATTGTGGGGTGAAATAAGGTGTTACCTGCAAAGATACTCTGACGCTAGAGTCAATATCAAACAAATTAATATCAGTGCTCAAGCGGGGATTGGTAAATGTACCTTGATAAGGAATAAATACATGATATTTATAAACTTGGGTGATGATAATGTCTTACGTAGCATGTGCCAGTACGAAATTAATAAAAGGTAGATAATGTCCTACGTAGCATGTGTCAGTACGAATTTCATAATAAAAAGAAAATAAAGTATGCAAGTAGAGAAAATAAGTAATACGATAAATAAAAAAACAACTATTTAAAGATGGGGACATTTTGAGTACTTGACAATGGTCATAAGGCATAAAACAAAAGATAATGAAACATATTCCCATATGATGTGCGCCGTACTATGAAAATGATTTTTCCTTATAATTTCTTAAACACAATGGTCCATTACACCACGTTCAGCATTAAACCTTTGGCCAGTGAACCAACTTCAAGAAAACAAAACCTTTTCGGCCACAAAATAAAGTAATAATAAAGAAAAAGCCCAATAATCTAAAATGGTCCCACCTGGGCAAAAAATTGCTTGTTGATTTGCTGCACCAATTCATCCAATATCAAGTTAGCAAATGAAGAATTTGAGCAATATTGTTTATAACGCATTTTTTAAAAATATTTTTTTTTCATCAAACCAGGTGAATTAATGAAAAGCGAGATTCACCTAATTTAGTGAAACAAATATTGATAAAAATGTCAAATAATTCGTTAGTAAGTCACGCAGGAGATTTTTATACTAGTAACTTCTATTTTTTTATTATATTTTATGGATTCCCCTAATTTTTTTTATTGATGTATTGATATTATTTTTTAAATTAATAATCCAAAGATACGTTTAATTCAGTACTTCAAAATTTAAAATTAACTTCAGAGGTTGTTCTGTAGTTTTTAGTTTTGATAAATTAAAAATTAAAATCAAAGAATAAATCTCATTCTTATAGATTGTGTGAGTGATGGTGCACTTTGAGAAAAGTTAAAAAAAAATATTAAAAGTTTCTAATTGAGAGTGGTTTTAACAATCTCATATGTAAAAGTATGGACTCAATTTTATAGATGTAGATAAGTTAATTTTGTTATGAAATTAGAGAGAAAATTAGAGAAGAAAATAGACTTGAAGATGAAGGAAGGAGAGTAAGGAGAGTAAAGAGAGAGTAGTGAAATTGAAGAGAAGATAATACTCCCCCTTGGATGTCCATATTTAGAATGTGCCTCGTTAAAACCTTACTAGGAAAAACCAAGTGGGATAAAAACTTAGTGAAGAAAAAAGAGTACAACATTCTTTACAAAGTATATTCATGAAAAATAATTAAATTACAAATATTTAATTCTCCCCCTCATCAGAACACTTATGTAAACGTCAAAGACCAATCTTTTGTATTAGTTGCTCGAAGACTTTGGTTGGTAATGATTTTGTAAAGATATCTGCTAGATTTTTGCATGATCGGACTTGCTGGACATTTATTTCACCATTCTTTATAAGATCATGAGTAAAGAAAAATTTTGGTGAAATATGCTTTGTCCTATCTCCTTTAATATAACCCTCCTTTAATTGAGAGATACAAGCTACATTATCTTCATATAAGACTGTTGGTGGTAATTTTCCATCATGCAAGCCACAAGTTTCTTGAATATGTTGAATCATAGACCTCAACCATACACATTCTCGACTCGCTTCATGTAATGCTAGAATTTCAGCATGATTAGATGATGTTGCTGTGATTGTTTGTTTTATGGATCTCCATGAAATTGCTGTACCACCACATGTAAACAAATATCATGTTTGTGATCGACCATTATGAGGATAAGATAAATACCCCGCATCTACATAACCAATTAGGTCTGCCTTAGATACGTATGGGAAAAATAAACCCATGTCCATTGTACCTCTAAGGTAGCGAAATATGTGTTTAATCCCATTCCAATGCCTTTTGTGGGTAAAGCACTATATCATGCTAATAAATTCACAGCAAATGATATATCAGGTCTTGTATGACTAGCAAGATACATTAGTGCACCAATTGCACTAAGATATGGTACTTCAGGACCAAGTAGTTCTTCATTTTTGTCTTAAGGTTGAAAAGGATCTTTGTTTACTTCAAGTGACCTTACAACCATTGGACTGCTCAATGGGTGTGATTTGTCCATATAAAACCTCTTTAGCACATTTTCTGTAAAAGTCTTTTGGTGCATCAAAATTCCTTCCTTTAAATATTCTAATTGTAATCCGAGACAAAACTTTGTTTTTCCTAAGTCTTTCATCTCGAATTCCCTTTTCAAACAATTTACAGCCTTTGAAAGCTCTTCGGGAGTTCCAATGATGTTTAAATCATCTATATAAATAGCAATTATAACGAACTCTTTTCCAAGTTTTTTCATAAAAACACATGGACAAATTGGGTCATTTTTGTACCATTCTTTCAACAAATATTCACTGAGACAATTGTACCATATTCGTCCAGATTGTTTTAGTCCATAAAGAGATTTATTCAATTTAATTGAATAATATTCTCGAGGACTTGTCTTGTATGCTTCAGGCAAATTAAATCCTTCAGGGAGTTTTATATAGATGTCATTTTTAAGTGAGCCATATAAATATGCTGCAACAACATCCATAAGGCATAAGTCAAGCCTTTCACGGATTGCCAAACTTATTAAGTATCGAAAAGTAGTGGCATCCATCACTGGTGAATATGTTTCTTCGAAATCAATACCAGGTCTTTGTGAGAATCCTTGTGCAACAAGTCTTGCTTTGTATCGCACAATTTCACCATTTTCAATTTTTTTCTTGTAAAGACCCATTTGTATCCAACTGGTTTTACACCTTTGGGTGTTTGGACTACAGGCCCAAAAACTTTACGTTTTGCAAGTGAGTTTAACTCTTCTTGCATTGCATCTTTCCACTTAGGTCAATCATTTCTCTGTGCACATTCTTTAACTGATTTTGGATCATGATCTTTATCATCATTTATGATATCAAGAGCTACCTTGAATGCAAAAATTTCATTAACATCGACTTCAGGTCGATTCCATTGTATTCTATCCATGACATAATTTATCGAGATCTCTTTATTTGTATCAATTTCAGGTACCTTAGTTTCTTCTGGATTTGAAACCTTGATTATGTCAGGAGACTCTGAAACATTCCTGGTATTTTAATAAAAAAAATTTGCAGAGTGGAAAATATTAGCAAATGTTTTAGAGATTTATTTAATATTTGATCTGCCTGAACCGGGGTCAGGGAATCCGGTGTCGGGCCGGTCTAAAATGTGAGGGTCAAACAGTGTTGAAGATCGGGTGTGCAGAGATGAACGGTCAAAGACGTGCTGTCTTGTGACTAACGCTTATCCGGTGTGCCTGAAGTGGTCTTGGACTAACCGGTGTGTGAAAAGCGCCTGACTTGGAATCAGAGTCCGGGTCAACCTCTTGTAATGACTGAGACAATCAGATATGCATAACAAAGATGTAAGGACGGATGAAGTATCCGACCTCTCAAGCGTTAGCTTGGATCACCGATGTGTGGACACTACGCATGGACACCGGTTGTCCGGTATCCAGCTCGGATCGATACTCTTGTGAAGTATTGGACAGTTTCGAATAATTAAGCATTGTGAAAGTAAATCAGCGTAGGATCCCAATGTAATGAAATTGATTAAAAACTTTTAATGAGAATGTAAATGAAATGGGGGAAAAGGCTGTCTTGCCCCTGAGTTCTATATAAAAGGAAATTCTTTCTCTCTCTCCCCTCTTTATTATTTACGAACTACTTCTTCTTTTGATCTGTTTCTTCCTCTTCGTCTCTCCTCGCTTGTCGCTAAGTTGCATGCGTTGGGGGAGGACTCCGTTTGTGTTAAAGCTATAATCGAACCTCATTCCTGTGATCGTGACCTTAAGGTAAGTCCGCTGATCCATTTTATTATGGCTCCTTGTCCCCTTTCGTTTCTCTGGTAGCCAAAGGCCATGCATGGTTGTATTCGAGTCCGTTCTCCACTCCTTTAGTGAGTGTGAGCTCAAGCGTGGCCTATGAGCTGAGAACATTGGGTTAACGGGTTTTACATTTTGACCCATAGGTGGAAGGTTAAGCAACGAAAGGCTGAGTGATGGAGCTGAGACTGCGAACCCCGTACCCAGAGAAAGGGACCGACACCGCGAGTAGATCATCGAAGCGTGGAATCGAGGTAAGGGGGTGTTTGGGGTATGATTAATTAGAGTAGGATCCACCTCCTATCCGAGCCATTGAATGGTACGAACAGGGTAAGAAAATGTTATTGCATGTTGTTGTGTGCCTATGTGTGTGTATGTGTGACCATGTACACCGATCAGTTGAGGATCGGGTGTGTAACTGAGTTGATTATGAAATAAGTTTGAAATATTTAATGTTGGGATAAGCGGTGTTATAATGTGAATCCGGGCTTGACAAGCAGGTCACCCGAGTGATGAGAAAGTGATGTGGACGACCAAGTTTGATATGGGAAATGTGAACTGTATGTATAACTATGTGGTGTGGGACGGCCGACGGTATATTATAGCCCTTCATTTCTGGCTCCCGTGGTTTTTGTGCCCAGTTGAGCTACCCAGTGGTCAAGTAGGACCCAGTGGTCGAGGTGGAGAGTCAAGCAGGACTCGGTGAACCAAGCAGGGTTCACGGGGTATCAAGTAGGACCCCCAGCTGAAGGCCGATCCTTTAGTATCCGGATACTAGGAGTCAGATTGCATGAAAGTCAGTGGTGATCATCGATGAATTTGATATATGTGCTAAGTTAAGTGGATGTGTTCATTGTGTGTAATGTGCTATAATTTCCGAGTGTGATTCGATAAATCTCCGTGTGAAAATTTAATATATTTGATGTGTATGAATTGTTATCTCTACCGAATACTGTTGATGGGCTTGCCGAGTGAACTACTACGATTTCTGAATGATATATATATACATATTTATTTTGTTAAATTCCGCTTTACATTAATTATGATGCCAAACACTCACCCTTGCTGTTATTTTAATTTAGTGACCAGTGACAGAGAGGAAGCCGGAGCCATGGAGTCGTGCCAAGAAGGAGATCAATGCCAAGGCCCGAGAGATTTTGAGTGATTGTGTAGGGTATATGTGTATAGGGAGTTTCCAAGTGTTTATTATTATTTGTGTGCCAACTTAAGTCGAATCAGATGCGAATTTATATTTTAAAATACATGAATCTTTATGTTTTCTTGTTTACTATGTCAGCTCATTAACTAGCGGATCCGTTCCCGAGTGGGGGATAACCGAGAGACCCCCCCTTCCGGGAGGAAAGATAGAATACCCCGAGTGGGATTGGTTGGGAGAGAGTTCCGAGTGAAGAAAGTGTGTGAAGATTCCGAGTGAGGGAGGCGTATCATAATTCCAAGTGAAGAGGAGTTGAATGTGTCTGAGCAGGAAATCCGAGCCTCTTCTGAGGGAGTTGTGACCGAGTTAAGCTTCCTGAGTGAGAGGTGGTAATGAGTCAAGTGTGGAATGCCCGAGTGACTGAAAGTGGAGTGCTTTCCGAGTAAAACCCTATTGCCGAGTAAACCATTTTACCGAGTGAATCCCCATGCGAGTTCGCCTATGCGTCTGGTTTGCTTAGATTTCAGAGTGGCATTCGCTCAAGCGAGTTGGTACTCGCCTAAGCGACTCTTGGGTTTTTCCTAGGAATATTGGGGCCTCGCTCAGGCGAGTGAACCCTGTTCTCTTCTTCTTCTTTGTCCTCTCTTCTTCTCCCGCCGTTCCAACTCCATCTTATCGAGCGGATGTTATTCTGCGTGCACTCTTATTATGATTTTGATTACATTTAAGTGAATATTATTATTTATCAAGGCCGAGTGGGTTAAGATTTAAAAGAAGTAAATACTAATTTATACTATGATACAAATTTTATTCAATGCGAAAATGATATTGTGAAAATGATTTGCCGTATATAAATAAAAAGGGAAATCGACCTAGGATGTTACAGTTGGTATCAGAGCGGTTCTTTCTAGAGCCGGGTGCATGGGTCAATTCAGTGATTGTATGAGTCTGGTGAGGGCTGGTTGCATTCAATTGTGTTGTGTTTTGCTTGTGCAGCTTGGCATCGTTCCTTTGGCACTCCATTGGCGTGGCATTTTATGTGTGTGAGGTAAATTTCTGACTCCCTGGTTGACATTGGTTATTAATGGTGACGTGTTTGCTCCTTGTAGAATTACAATATGGCCAAAGGAACCAGTTCCGGTGGAGGAGACGATTTCTTCTCCAAATTTACCCAGTTGATGAGTAGGACTGAGTCTGATCCCACTCTGGATAAATTCCTGAAAAGGAATCCCCCGGCCTACAGGGGCGGACACGATTATGACGGGGCATAAATTTGGATTAGGGACATCGAGCAGGTCTTTGAATACTTCGAGTGCTCAGAGGAGCAAAAGGTTTTGTTTGCTACCTATCAATTAAAGGACGAGGCTAGAGTATGGTGGTCTCGGGTGAAGGTGCAGATGAACGCGGCAAATGAGCCGCTAGTATAGGCAAACTTCCGAAGGAGATTCCTTGTTAAGTACTTCTCGGATAACTACAAAATCCGGAAGGAAATGGAATTCCTGAAGTTAGAGCAAGGCCGACTGTCTGTGGCCAAGTACACCAGCAAGTTCGACGAGCTGTGTGATTTTTACCACCCTTTTTCGCTGGAAGGGACTGAGGGCAGCAAGTGTGCTAAATACGAGGCTGGACTACGGATTGAACTCCGTAGTGTAATTGTACCGATGGAGATTCGGGACTACCCGACTCTGGTGAACAAAGCTAGACTGGCCGAAGAGGTGCAGTTACAAAGGACGTCTCAGCTGAGAGACAAAAAGCCACTAAAAGCAAAGGGGTTCAGCTTCAAAAGGATGGGTCAATTCCTTCAGGGCGGCAAGTCTTCCACCACTTCTTCATCCTCTTCCGGTCGGGGTTCTACTGGCTGATTGGGTAATCGGTCTGATAGTCGCGCGTGCTACAATTGTGGCCAGGAGGGTCACATTGCCAAATACTGTCAAGCCAATCAAATTGTGTACTTCCAGTATGGACAGCCAGGGCACCTCAGGCTCGATTGCCCCCATAGGCAGCAACCGGGCAGACAGGGCAACCGAACCAACCCTTCTGGAACTCGGGGTGCCAATTTTCACAGAGGAGGTAGGCATGGTGCTGGTCGGGGAAGCCAACAATCGGGAAGATCTGATGCCCAGTCCAGTGGTACCCAGAATGCCATGACCAGGCGGGTGTTCGCGTTTGATGCCTCGAAAGCCACAAGGGATAACAACTTGGTGCAGGGTAAGTGCCTCATCTGTGGCTATCTTGTTGATGTAATTTATGATTCGGGTGCGACCCATTCATTTATTTCTGAGAGTTGTGTGCGACGGCTTGGTTTGCCAATCGGTTTAATGGAGAATGCCCTTATTGTTTCCACTCCAACCAGTTCCACTTTTCGCGTGACCACCGTGTGTAGAGATATGCCGATGCAAATTGAAGACCGTACCTTCCGAGTGAACTTTATCTGTATGTCGCTGAGGAACTTAGATGTTATTCTAGGTCTCGATTGGCTAGCTGCTAACCATGTGATGGTCGACTGCTATCGGAAGAGTATTGTTTTCTCTCAGGAGCTCGACACGAAGGATGTGGTGAGTGATGTCTCAGCCACGTATGTTATTTTATTTGCCTCGGAGGGTCGGTACAACCTTCAGCCGAGTGATATTCCAATTGTTTGTGAATTTCCTGACGTTTTTCCGAAAGAAATTCCGGAGTTGCCTCCCAGTCGGGAGATTGATTTCTCTATTGACTTAATTCCCGGGGCAGAGCCTGTGTCCCAAGCGCCATATAGAATGTCCTCGGTGGAATTGGCCGAGGTAAAGAAGCAAGTAAATGAACTGCTGGAAAAAGGCTTCATCCGACCGAGTGCTTCACCGTGGGGTGCTCCGGTGTTACTGGTAAAGAAGAAGGACGGTAGCATGCGAATGTGCATCGATTACCGATAGCTGAATAAATTGACGATTAAAAATAAATATCCATTGCCTCGGATTGATGACTTGCTGGACCAACTGAGGGGCGCTGTTGTGTTTTCTAAGATCGACTTGAGGTCGGGATACCACCAGATTCGGGTGAAGTCGGAAGATATTCTGAAGACAGCGTTTCGGACTCGGTATGGGCACTTCGAGTACATTGTAATACCCTTTGGAGTAACGAATGCCCCCGCCATCTTCATGGACTATATGAATTGGATTTTTCAACCATACTTGGACCAGTTTGTGGTGGTACTCATTGATGACATCCTGATATATTTGAGGTCGGTTGAAGAGCATGCTCAACACCTTCAGACCGTTCTGCAGATACTCCAAGAGAAGAAGTTGTATGCTAAACTATCCAAGTGTGATTTCTGGGAAAGTAGTGTGCAATTCTTAGGACATGTAATTTCCCGAGAGGGCGTCTCGGTTGATCCGACAAAAATTAAGGCGGTTATGGCTTAGGAGAGGCCGAGGTCGGTAACTGAAATCAGAAGTTTCCTCGGGTTAGCTGGATACTATCGATGTTTTATTGAAGGGTTCTCTCGGATAGCACTCCCGCTGACTCGGTTGACAAGGAAAGAGAGTCCTTTTGTGTGGTCGAAAAAGTGTGAGCTGAGTTTTCAGACTCTCAAACGGTGTTTGACGACTGCCCCGGTGCTGGCATTGCCCGATGTAACACGGGAATTTGTAGTGTATTATGATGCATCCAAGTTCGGTTTGGGATGCATGCTGATGCAATCCGACCGGGTGATTGCCTATGCTTCCAGGCAATTGAGACCCCATGAATTGAATTATCCGACCCATGATTTAGAATTGGCAGCAGTAGTATATGCATTAAAGATTTGGCGTCATTATCTGTATGGGTCCCGCTTTGTGGTGTTCAGTGACCACAAAAGCTTGAAGTATTTGTTCAACCAAAAGGAGCTAAATATGGGGCAGAGAAGGTGGGTGGAGTACTTGAAAGATTATGACTTCGACTTAAGGTACCACCCGGGTAAAGCGAGTATTGTTGCCGATGCACTGAGCAGGAAGGTGTTGCACGCGGCTTATTTGATGGGTAGAGAGCAGGAATTGCTGGAGAGCTTTAGGGATATGAACATTGGAGTTGTTATGGATGCTCCAAACCGAATGACGGTCGGAATGTTGAAGATCTCCAACGAATTTCTAGAGTCTATTGTTGCTGCTCAGAAAGATGATGAGGAGTTGCTGAAGCTGATTGACACTCAGGCCTGAGGCAAGGATATGGAGTAAACTCGGGGTAATGATGGAATATGGAGATTCCGGGACCGAGTGGTGGTGCCTGCACATGGAGGTTTCAGGCAAGCTGTGCTAGCTGAGGCACACAGGAGCTCTCTGAGTATTTATCCCAGTATAACGAAAATGCATCATGACTTGAAGAAGGAATTCTGGTGGCCGGGCATGAAGAAGGCGATAACTGAATACGTGAGGTCCTGCGTGATATGCCAAAAGAGAAAAGTCGAACATCAACGACCCCCAGGTTTACTTCAGCCCCCAGAAATTCCAATCTGGAAGTGGGAAAGCATCACCATGGACTTCGTATCCGGGCTACCTCGCACCCGAACCGGGTGCAACGCGATTTGGGTAATTGTTGACCGACTAACCAAGAGTGCCCACTTCCTGGCGATGAATATGAAATGGTCACTGGACCGATTGACTAGGTTATATGTTGCTGAGATTGTACGACTGCACGGTGTACCCTCAAGCATTATTTCTGATCAAGATCCCCAATTCACCTCAAGATTTTAGGGAAGCTTGCAACAAGAACTGGGTACTGAGCTCAGGTTGAGCTCGGCGTACCACCCCCAGACCGATGGCCAGTCGGAGCGGACAATACAGACTCTCGAGGATATGCTCAGGGCATGTGTGTTAGAGCAGGGCGGATCATGGGAGAAATACTTACCTTTGGTGGAGTTTGCATATAATAACAGTTATCATAGCATCATTGGGATGGCTCCATATGAAGCTCTTTATGGTCGGAAATGTCGTACTCTATTATATTGGAATGAGAATGGCGATGCCATTCATCTGGGGCTCGAGCTGATTCAAGAGATGAACGAACAAGTTGCTTTAATCCGGGAGAAGATAAAAATTGCCCAAGACCGACAAAAGAGTTATTATGACAACCGGCATAGGCCGCTTGAGTTTTAAGTGGGCGATTGGGTGTTTTTGAGGATTTCACCGACTAAAGGTGTAGGTCAGATTTTAAAGAGCCAAAAGCTTAATCCGAAATACATTGGACCCTACCAAATACTGGAACGGATTGGTGAAGTTGCTTACCGACTGGATCTTCCCCAGTCGTTGACTAACATCCACAACGTGTTTCACGTATCATAGCTCCGAGCCTACATTCCGTGTGACACAATGATTATACCAAGTGACTCCATTGAATTGAAAGAAAACCTGACGGTGGAAGCTGTACCGATCGGTATTGAGGAGTATCAAATGAAACGGTTAAGGAGCAAGGAGGTGCCGTTGGTGAAGGTGAAATGGCAGAATTCGAACTGGATAAACTACACTTGGGAATTAGAATCAGATATGAGGCGGATGTACCCCCATCTTTTTCAATCGTAACACTGATTTCGGGGACGAAATCCCCTTTTAGGGGGTGGATGTAACATTCCTGGTATTTTAATAAAAAAATTTTGGAGAGTGGAAAATATTAGCAAATAGAGATTTATTTAATATTTGATCTTCCTGAACCGGGGCTAGGGAATCTGGTGTCGGGCCGGTCTCAAATGTGAGGGTCAAACGGTGTTGAAGATCAGGTGTGCAGAGAAGAACGGTCAAAGACGTGTTGTCTTGTGACTGACGCTTATCCGGTGTACCTGAAGTGGTCTTGGACTAACCGGTGTGTGGAAAGCGCCTGACTTGGAATCAGAGT
Source organism: Clitoria ternatea (assembly GCA_037962975.1). Classification (NCBI taxonomy): domain Eukaryota; kingdom Viridiplantae; phylum Streptophyta; class Magnoliopsida; order Fabales; family Fabaceae; genus Clitoria; species Clitoria ternatea. The sequence goes on from CM075671.1 coordinate 278,732,125, forward strand.
CCGGGTCAACCTCTTGTAATGACTGAGACAATCGGATATGCATAACAAAGATGTAAGGACGGATGAAGTATCCGACCTCTCAAGCGTTAGCTTGGATCACCGATGTGTGGACACTATGCCTGGACACCGGTTGTCCGGTATCCAGCTCGGATCGATACTCTTGTGAAGTATTGGACAGTTTTGAATAATTAAGCATTGTGAAAGTAAATCAGCGTAGGATCCCAATGTAACAAAATTGATTAAAAACTTTTAATGAGAATGTAAATGAAATGAGGGAAAAGGCTGTCTTGCCCCTGAGTTCTATATAAAAGGAAATTCTCTCTCTCTCTCTCCCCTCTTCATTATTTACGAACTACTTCTTCTTTTGATCTGTTTCTTCCTCTTCGTCTCTCCTCGCTTGTCGCTAAGTTGCATGTGTTGGGGGAGGACTCTGTTTGTGTTAAAGCTTTAATCGAACCTCATTCCTGTGATCGTGACCTCAAGGTGAGTCCACTGATCCGTTTTATTGTGGCTCCTTGTCCCCTTTCGTTTCTCTGGTAGCCAAGAGCCATGCATGGTTGTATTCGAGTCCGTTCTCCACTCCTTTAGTGAGTGTGAGCTCAAGCGTGGCCTATGAGCTGAGAACATTGGGTTAACGGGTTTTACATTTTGACCTGTAGGTGGAAGGTTAAGCAACGAAAGGCTGAGTGACGGAGCTGAGACTGCGAACCCCGTACCCAGAGGAAGGGACCGACACCGCGAGCAGATCATCGAAGCTTGGAATCGAGGTAAGGGGGTGTTCGGGGTATGATTAATTAGAGTAGGATCTACCTCCTATTCGAGCCGTTGAATGGTACAAACAGGGTAAGAAAATGTTATTGCATGTTGTTGTGTGCCTATGTGTGTGTATGTGTGACCATGTATACCGATCAGTTGAGGATCGGGTGTGTGACTGAGTTGATTATGAAATGAGTTTGAAATATTTAATGTTGGGATAAGCGGTGTTATAATGTGAATCCGGGCTTGACAAGCAGGTCACCCGAGTGATGAGAAAGTGATGTGGATGGCCAAGTTTGATATGGGAAATGTGAACTGTATGTATAACTATATGGTGTGGGACGGCCGGCGGTATATTATAGTCCCTCATTTCCGGCTCCCGTGGTTTTTGTGCCCAGTTGAGCTACCCAGTGGTCAAGTAGGATCCAGTGGTCGAGGTGGAGAGTCAAGCAGGACTCAGTGAACCAAGCAGGGTTCACGGGGTGTCAAGTAGGACCCCCAGCTGAAAGCCGATCCTTTAGTATCCGAATACTAGGAGTCAGATTGCATGAGAGTCAGTGGTGATCATCGATGAATTTGATATATGTGCTAAGTTAAGTGGATGTGTTCATTGTGTGTAATGTGCTATAATTTCCGAGTGTGACTCGATAAATCTCCGTATGAAAATTTAATATATTTGATGTGTATGAATTGTTATCTCTACCGAATACTGTTGATGGGCTTACCGAGTGAAGCTTACCGAGTGAACTACTACGATTTCCGAATGATATATATATATATATATATATATATATATATACATATTTATTTTGTTAAATTCCGCTTTACATTAATTATGATGCCAAACACTCACCCTTGTTGTTATTTTAATTTAGTGACCAGTGACAGAGAGGAAGCCGGAGCCATGGAGTCGTGCCAAGAAGGAGATCAATGCCAAGGCCCGAGAGATTTTGAGTGATTGTGTAGGGTATATATGTATAGGGAGTTTCCAAGTGTTTATTATTATTTGTGTGCCAACTTAAGTCGAATCAGATGCGAATTTATATTTTAAAATACATGAATCTTTATGTTTTCTTGTTTGTTGTGTCAGCTCATTAACTAGCGGATCCGTTCCCGAGTGGGGGATAACCGAGAGACCCCCCCCCTTCCGGGTAGAAGGATAGAATACCCCGAGTAGGATTGGTTGGGAGAGAGTTCCGAGTGAAGAAAGTGTGTGAAGATTCTAAGTAAGGAAGGCGTATCATGATTCCGAGTGAAGAGGAGTTGAATGTGTCCGAGGGGGAAATCCAAGCCTCTTCCGAGGCAGTTGTGACCGAGTTAAGCTTCCTGAGTGAGAGGTGGTAATGAGTCAAGTGTGGAATGCCCGAGTGACTGAAAGTGGAGTGTTTTCTGAGTGAAACCCTATTGCCGAGTAAACCATTTTACCGAGTGAATCCCCATGCGAGTTTGCCTATGCGTCTGGTTCGCTTAGATTTCAGAGTGGCATTCGCTCAAGCGAGTTGGTACTCGCCTAAGCGACTCTTGGGTTTTGCCTAGGAATATTGAGGCCTCGCTCAGGTGAGTGAACCCTGTTCTCTTCTTCTTCTTTGTCCTCTCTTCTTCTCCCGCCGTTCCAACTCTAACTTATCGAGCGGATGTTATTCTGCGTGCACTCTTATTATGATTTTGATTACATTTAAGTGAATATTATTATTTATCAGGGCCGAGTGGGTTAAGAGTTAAAAGAATTAAATACTAATTTATACTATGATACAAATTTTATTCAACGCGAAAATGATATTGTGAAAATGATTTGCCGTATATAAATAAAAAGGGAAATCGACCTAGGATGTTACAGTTGGTATCAGAGCGGTTCTTTCTAGAGCCGGGTGCATGGGTCAATTCAGTGATTGTATGAGTCCGGTGAGGGCTGGTTGCATTCAATTGTGTTGTGTTTTGCTTGTGCAGCTTGGCATCGTTCCCTTGGCACTCCATTGGCGTGGCATTTTATGTGTGTGAGGTAAATTTCTGGCTCCCTAGTTGACATTGGTTATTAATGGTGACGTGTTTGCTCCTTGTAGAATTACAATATGGCCGAAGGAACCAGTTCCGGTGGAGGAGACGATTTCTTCTCCAAATTTACCCAGTTGATGAGTAGGACCGAGTCTGATCCCACTCTGGATAAATTCCTGAAAAGGAATCCCCCGGCCTACAGGGGCAGACACGATTATGACGGGGCATACATTTGGATTAGGGACATCGAGCAGGTCTTTGAATACTTCGAGTGCTCGGAGGAGCAAAAGGTTTTGTTTGCTACCTATCAAGTAAAGGACGAGGCTAGAGTATGGTGGTCTCGGGTGAAGGTGCAGATGAACGCGGCAAATGAGCCGCTAGTATGGGCAAACTTCCGGATGGCAAGTAATATAAGTAATATTTTTTAAAAAAATCCTGTGAAGTCACAAAAGCCAATAATGAAAGGAATATGAAATATTTAATTAGTTAGGTGAAGTTACACTAAGAAACAAAATTAGTGTAGGACATAATTAGTATTTAATTAGTTATGTGAAGTAAGTTGAAATCCAACGTGAATCAATAATGAATCCAAGAATAATTAGTGCTAGTACATGTTGTAGTGAAATTCACGTGAATAGCATGTAATGAGGAATCCAATAATTAGCATATAACAAGAGCATATTAATAATACACCAGCAAAATTAATATCATTAATTATTATTATTATCAAGTAATAAATTTTTTTAGATTATTATAGTTCTTCAGGAACTATCAATAAATATTTTTAAGAATTCTTTGGGAATTCTTTTAAATCCCATAGAGATGTTCCAAATAGAAGTTCTTGAGGAACTTATTAATATTTTATACATCCTGCTGGGATGTGTGGAATATAAGTTCTTCAGGAACTTATTATAATATATATATAATATAAATTGAAATGAAATTATATAAAGAAATTAAAATTCTATGTTACCTTAGATCTCAGTTGGTCAGAACCTCGTGCTGATAACGTGTTATGAAATTAGAGAGAAAATTAGAGAAGAAAATAGACTTGAAGATGAAGGAAGGAGAGTAAAGAGAGAGTAGTGAAATTGAAGAGAAGAAGTTATGTATGTATTAATGAGTGAGAGAGGTATTTATAGGAGGTGAGAGGGGGACATCTATAAATATCAAAACTTTGGGGGGGGACATCCACAAATATTCATAATAAATTTAGTTTTTTTTATCCTTTATCTTATTTTTTTTAGTTTTGTTTTGGTCTTTTAAATCTTTTAACTGTTTAGGTTGAAAGTTTTAGATTCACTAAAGAAATTAAAAATATACTTAAGAATTAATTTTAGAATTTTGAGTTAAACTTAATTTCTAAAATGAAGATGATATTTAAATTTATCTTATATGTGTTATCGAGTTACTAATGATGAGGTGTGTTACTAATAATGAGGTGTGTTGTAAAAGTTATGTTATTAGGTTCATCCGTATTTGTTCATATTCCAAAAATATTATCAATTAAATATATATGATGAAGGTAATTCTTAACATATAAGTTATTTTTTAAGATTGAATTAATTTTGATATCCAAATTTAAAAATATCAAAATCGAAAATGGTGTAAGTTGAAACACACATAAAAAAACTTTTCTTATATGATACATCATATATATATATATATATATATATATATATATATATTATTTTATATAGTGTCCCCCTAATTATTAGACTTTAAATCGTGTAATTAAACTTAATTTAAGTCAATTTCACTTTAAATAATATGATAGATATTAAAAATTGAGACATGGATGAGGGAAAGTTTAAAGAAAAATTTTTCAACAAGTTAACCCCTTGCACGCTACCCACTAATTGACGTATAATCAGAGCTACAAAACTCCAATTAAGGCGAATCCAATTGGTACACCTCCACAACTCAATTATTTACAAATGTTATGGAGAGACCGAATGCTAACTATGCCCTTAAGGCTGCCCAATTCACGGAAAACTGAAATTAGCTCACTTGAAATTTCAGTCTAAACACCCTGTAGTAATTTAAGCATAACTCGGGTTACAAATCTCCGATTGACATGATTTTGGCGGTAAAACGACTGTGACAAAATTATCTACAACTTTCATGAATGAAGCAAAAACTAAATCAAAACTCGCTAAAGCAAAAATTGGCTCGCTTAAGCGAGACCCCAACGTGGCTTGAGCAAGAATTTTCTAGCTCGAGCAAAAATTCGATAGAATAGCACTTATGAGGCTCGCTCAAGCAAAAATTTGGCAAAAACCAACCATTTGACTCCCACTTAAGAGAGATCAACCTCGCTGAAGTGAGATTTACCCTGAAAACACCCCCAAACTCACTCACAAGCTCGCTCAAGCGAGAATTGGTTCGCTTGAGCGAAAATATAAGCATTTTTAGCTTCAAACCAACTTCTTCACACCCTATCTTGCCCGTTTTAACTCTGATTACCACCAAACTTCATAGGCATTATGTTTTCCCTATTTCAGACCTGTTATCGCAGTTCGTTTGCCAAAATTCCACTATATGACCAACTTACACGCTAACATGCAATTCGTTTAATTTCTCACAACTTGGATGCACAAAACCTTCCAAATGCACTTCGATTTGAAATTCATCCCTACACACAAGTTCTAATTGATCCCATAAACTTTGGAGACCTTCTGAATACTCCAAATCTCATCAGAACTCAAGACCTTCTGAGTACTCATCCAAGCTCCATCATCAATTATGAGTTCACACATACGCATATATATATATATATATATATATATATATATATACACACACACACACACACACACACACCTACACATCATATAAATTTTATCATCACCATTAACTTTTCAACAAGACCTATGTATATACACATATATGCCAATTAATTACCACTACAAATACATCAAGCCTGACATTGACATCATTCTAGCTTCATTTAGTACTTGCCTCTATGGTGTCCATCAACTACCTGCCAATAGTCACTTAAAACAACAAGGGGGTGAGTGACTGGAATTAAAGATTAATATAGAAATTGGCTCTAGGAAAACATAATCTAGCTATCTTCCTAATTAAATTTCATTTTGTTCATTATTAGTATCATTCATGAGCATTCATTTTGACTTACTCTTTATCTATTATACTTACGTAAAACATTCATCTTCTAATTCTTTAATATTGCACATCTACCTCTCATTTTAAATCTCACCCTTCATTCTCAATATGTTCATCATCAATTCAATTACACTAATCTTATCCTCAATTCTAATAATGCCAAACTCATTATTAATATAATTAGCATTATTCCAACATTATTATAATTAACATAATCCCATAATATAATTAACATCATTTCATTATCACCAATGTAATTCACATCATCTCAACTATCATCACCACTGACTTTCAACCAATCATAATAATACGACTTTAGTATTCAAATACTAAAAGGATAAGTCATCAGCTGGGAGTCCACCTGACATCTCGTAAACCCACCTGGCCCACCAAGCCCACCTGGATCCCCACCTCAACCATTGGGTCCTACTTGACCACCGGATAACTCAACTGGGCCATTAACGACCATGAGAGCCAAAAACGAAAGGTAAAATATACCGAATGGCTGTCCCCACCACACAACATGCATAAATAGTATATAATCATCAAAAATCATCATCAAATCATCCCCAACGTAAAAGCCATCACCTTGGGATATAAAAATAAGCCACACTTGGCATAACTTTCCATGTTATACTTATCATTTCAGATCATTTCATCAAATTGTCAATAATCATCAAAACACCAATCATAGTATTCATTGCCATCAAGGTATAATAACCATAATTATAACCCTACAAATAACTCAATTCATCAATTTCAACTCATCATGGTATATCCACATTATAATCACCATCAGTTAATCATTTTCATATTAGTATCATTACTTTTAATATCATCATGTACATTAGATACAATTAGTCATACGTCATTACACCCTTTCAATTTCATACTCATCGCCTAACATTCTTACAAGTTATAGACGTTTAAAATCATTGTTCTTTTTCACTTCATCAATGCCTACTCATTTTATTTCATTATTGCGTATAATTATGCTACCCATCTTCTTTACATCAAGATTCCCTATCAAACTCAGACATCAAGTCTTAAATTAACATCAATTGAATTCATTATCACACACCCACACATTACCTATAATATCTTGTAAATTTTTCACAACATCACCATTGGTTCATTAGTTTAATTTACCTTTTCATGTCTATATTGCCATCATTATCATTGCATAATATGTTTATGTTGTTAAACAACATCTAATCAAATATCCATCATAATTCACTCTCCATTAACACTTCAAATTATCAATACTGCAATATCTCACATCTCTATTATTTATTAAATTAGCATTAAACTCGCCTTTTATATTACTAAATCAATTAGATTCTATTTTCTCCGCGCCTAACACCCAATTACCACAATTAATTAAATTAATCAACAGCGGTTATAACTTATCATTTTCCTCTACGTTGAATGATGTAAATATACTTTTACATTAACCTTAACCCAACACACCCCCTTACCTCGACTCTGCGCCATTGGAACCTCTGCCTCAACACCGATTTTACTAAGCTTCGTCGAAATATCTAAAATTAAGAAATTCATACAATATAATGAGTCGTCGGTTTCCAAAACCAGAATATACGTTACCCCACAAGCTCAAAACCCTAATTCAAGGTTCTAGAAACTCACATTCTTTGATCCCAACCTCCGTCTCGTGACCCCTTTTAACCAACGATCTTCTGAAGCTTGAATCAAAGCCTAGAGATGATGAAACAACAATTCATTAATAGATTATCGACACTCGTTTCTTCCAGAACCATGATTTAGTTTCGAAAGGCTATAAAAATGAAGAAGATAAAAAAACCCCACTTTCGATCATGAATTAAGAAGAAGAGGAATGAGGTCGGAATGTAAAATTGAATGTACTTATACGTAGGTCTTATACCTAGGATTCAAAAAACATGATCAATTTTGATTTCTGACGATGATTGAACCTTCGATTCGAAGCTTGAAATCACGACCATAGCTTTGCTTCTCGTGGTACTCTCTGTTTCTTTCTTTTTCTATTTCACGTGAATTGCAAGGAGAAGGTAAAAAAGAAAATTTGACTCTAAGGGCGTTTTAGACATTTCATACATTTTCTATTCTCTTTTCTCTTTTCTTTCAATTTCTTTAATTCATTTATCTTTTCTTTCTTTCATTTATTACTTTTTTTTAATAAAACTTTTTTACTTTTCACCCTTTGGTAATTTAAAAATTACCATCACTCATTTAATTTTAAAATTTTAAAATTTAATAACCAACCAATTAAATTAATTTGCTTACAATTTATGCCTTTTTATAACTTATGGACAGCAAATATTCCATTTCTTCTTTTCCTGGAAACCAAAAGTTTGAAATGTTTTTTTCCTTAAAAAAAAAGAGAGGCTTGAAACGGTCAAATTAAATTATATTCTTAATATGTGAAGGGACTAGTTGAGGTTGGTTGAGTAAAATATGTAAAATTTTATAAGTTTTTAATATAAGTTTGATTCTCTATAAAAAAAATTATATTCTTACTATTATTAATGGGCCAATTGAAGTGCTTATAAACGGCCCAACTGATTTAGGCATTTATTGTTCATGCATGTCATTAAAAAGAAAGAAAAAAGTATTTGTTGCTTATTCTGTTATTCTTAACGTAAGAGAAATTAAAAAAAACGCAATTCTCTCTGGGTGAGTTTCCTAGGCGATGGGAAGGTTCTCCTCCTTTCTCACCTTTTGATGTGAGGCTTATTTTTCTTTCTTCTTCACACTTGATAAAATTTAGTTAGTGTGTCTTTCTTTTTCTTCAACTTTTTCCCTATTTGTAATTTTTTTATCCGATTATTTTATCATTTTTTTCATTCACTTTTATTATTTTTATCGGTTGTCATTGTTAGCACCACCACTTTCTTACCTTTTTTGGCTATCATCACCGTTTTCTCTAATCACCACTACCTCATTCAGTCATTGTCCTGTCTCTACCATTGGTTCCTCTTTGTTTTAGTTTTTCCTTCCGTTTAGCTCTGATGATTTTGACTTGTCTAAATACTTTGTTCAACATAGATAGTTTAGAGATCTAAAATATTAAGATTTATGGTTTAATTAAGAATCATAATATCATCTTATTTCATCTTGCACCTCATGTGAATCATCTAAACCATTACTTGCTATAAAAAGTAGTATCTTCGCTATAAAAATTGATTTAACAAAGGCTTATGATAGACTTGATTGAGAATTTTTCTTTAAGGAATGAATATGCCTATTTCATTAATTAAGATTATGATGGCTTGTATCTCCTCTGTCAAGACAAATGTTCTTCGGCAAGGCAAAATAACTAATTTTTTCAACCATCTAGTGGAATAAGGCAAGGTGATGGAATTTCACCTTACCCTTTTGTTATACATATTAACAAACTTTTATAGATGTTTTCTCTTAAAAATCAGAGTGGAGAATGGAAAGGAATGGAACTGAGCAAACATGGTGTTGGAATTACACATCCTATGTTTGTTGATGATCTCTTATTATTTGGAGAAGCATCAAAAGATCAAATGCGGTGTTTGCTTTTAAGTTTTGAACCAATTTTACAACATATCAGGTCAAGCTATAAACTTCCAGAAATCTAGTATTTCTTTCTCTAAGAATGTAACTATTGTCTTTTTTTTTTTTTGGTCAATAGTAATTATTGTCATTTGAACTCAATTATTGTAGATCTCAAACTTTAAAGAAGAGGAAGCCATTGGCAAATACCCTTGAATACGTGTTATCCATAGAAGCCCAACTAAGAGTTATTTTCAACCTTTGATTGATAAAATCAAATTTATGGTGGCAAACTGGCAAAGGAAAAAATTATCTTTGCCTGGAAGAATTACACAATCAAAAGTTGTTATCAATTCTACCCTTATATATTCTATGATGTTCTTAAGAATCTCGAAAAGAGTCCTTGAGAAGATCCATAGAATCCAAGGAAGTTTCATTTAATTGTACTCAAAACATAAGGAAAGCTTAGTTAATAAAATGGGATGTCCTTAGAAAACAAAAACAATGAAGGCTAGGAGTTAAGTGTCTTCATACATGAACAAGGCCTATATGATGAAAACAACTTGGGAAATGAGAACAAGATATCAAAACATGTACATTGAAGTTCTTTGCGAAAAATATGGTGGGGATTTCACCAAAGACTCAAGCCTGGATATGAGGAATTTGGATTCTCCACTATGGAAGTACCTTGTATCAATCTGGGAAAACATCATCAATGAAGAATATTAGATTATTAGAAATGGAGAAAAAGCTTCTTTTTGGAATGACAAATGGCTAAAGAGTGATTTAAGGCTACAAGATATTACAAGTTCAAACTCAGAAGAACTAGCTCTAGTCAAAATCAAGGACATGACATCCAATGGAGAGTGGACATGGGATAAATTTGACAACAACTTACATGCTTCAATCTTAGACATGATAAAGAATTTTCTACCAGCAAATGAGGAACTAGGTGAATATAGCATTGTTTGGAGTGGAAAGAGAAATGGAAATTTTACTGTGAAAAGTGCTTACTCTCAACTAATGCACTTTGAAAGCAAGGAAATAACAACCTGGACCAAAATTTGAAAAATCAAATAAGCTGAAAGAATCAGAAAAGACCAAAATTTTATATGGCAGATCATGCATAATAGACTCTTGAAGGCTAAATGGAATATTGGTAATCCTTTTTGTCTACAATGTAGAGGAAAGGAAACTATTATTCATGTTCTCAGAGATTGTCCTATGGCTATAAACATGTGGAAAAAGCTTATAAAAAGCAGCACAACTATAGCTTTCATGAATAACTCCTTCATGGATTGGATAGATTCAAATTTAAAGATATACTTAGGCGAAAACAAAGAGTAGAACTGGACTTAAGTGTGAACCTTTGATCCAAATTATAGAAGTCTTGAAAAACCTGAGAGACAAGTCTTACTGGATTGCATACACTACAACACAACATATCAACAATAGTTGAAAAGGGTGTTAGTTGAGAAGGATGTGTTGGGCTTTACTTACTATAAAATTGTAATGAAATAGTTGCTAATAAATGGGCCTTTGGCCTCTCAGTTAAAAAAATACAGATTTGTCAAAATAGATATTTATTTTCTTATTAAAAATTATATAATTACTAAATTGAATTACTTAAAATAAGTTACCATTCTGTTTATATTTTAAAATATCTCTATTAACAAAAAAAATGTTTAATTTATTAACACTTCAATTGAATTAAAAGAAGAGGCTAATCTAACAAAAACAATAATCCTATATATTAAAATCCAATACGATATTTCCTCTGTTTTATTCATTTAATTAAGTTCAGTCCTTTTTCATTTTTTATTCCAAAATGACAACAAATGTTACTAAGATTTATTTAGCATTTTATTATATTTTATACCTTATTTTACGATATTCCAAAATAGAATAAGTATTGAGCCAATATAGTTGAGAATAAGCCAACTAATAACCAAGAATAGGGCTAATGAACACAAACTAACTGAATCAACTTAATATAAATTTGACACTTCATTCCTTAAATAAATGTATGAGTTGAAAATTAGTCAAATTCAGTTCCATTCCTTTTCCTTAAATTAATTTGATAAATAAATAATAAATAGATATTCTCTTCATTTTAAAATATAAACTAAAAATAACTACTTTACTCTCTTTAAGAAAAATAGTTAACTTCATTTAATGTAATTGATTCCATCTAAATAATATGTTTTTTATTATAATATTCTTCATTAGAATTTGTTAATGGTTTTTCTTTATTGAAAATTAAAGTGAGTATTAAATAAGAGCATTTTGATAATAGTTATGTATTTAATGAATTAGAGATAGTTAAATTTACTTATAGTATTAGACAAAATTATTTTTTTGTTGCTTGTATTTTGAGACGGAGATAGTAATAGTTTTAAGAAGATTTTTAATGTTTTAATTTTTAAAATCATACATGTGAATTATTTTAAGCTATAACTTTATAAATTTTCCATTTTAGCCTCAATTTGTAGAAAATACATTTTTAGTTTATTCTATTTTTGTTGAAAGATAAAAACAAAATAAATAACAATTTTAGGAAGTTGAAAACAAATTTTAAACAAAATTGAATTTGAGCTAAAAATTTTGATAGATGAAAAGTTGAAAACAAATTTGATTTAAGTAAATTCTTATTAAATCAAATCAAGGTTGACTTGATTTGATTCATTTGAAGTCTTACAAACTAATGTGGGAAAATAAATAGAAGTTTTCATTCATAAAGTCACCAAACATATGAACTAGGTAGTGTTTGGTTGATTAAATTTAGTTCTCTAAAATCTTAAAAGTACCTTATCGGCCAACCATAGATCACCAATTTGGTACCACCATTTTTGCATTAAAGAGAGAAAGTAAACCCTTAATTAATTTGAAAATTAAGGTATATTACCCGAATTATTAGGTATGCAAAAACAAGTTCAGTGGACCATATGAATCAATCTCATAAAATAGCCAACCAAAGGAATGCATTTAGAGTATATAGTCAATCTAACACAAGCGCTAATGCAATTTTTAAGACAATCAACTCAGTTATGCACATTCTGATTTGATTGAAAACAATATTTTTTTTTTTTTTTTTAGTTTTAATTACAATACACTCATTATTTTTCTATTTTAAAAAAAATTGTATTAAAAAATAAAAATAAAAAATAGAAAAAATTGTTTTTTTATAAAATTTAGAAAAAAATAGGATAATAGTTTCGTAATTAAAACTAAAAACTAAAAATAGAAAACATTTGCAAGCTTAAAGTTTTGACTGTTTTTGTTTTTTTAAAAAAGCTATTCTTTTTACCATTTTCTCTATAGATATATGGAATTACACATTTATCAGTTGTGTAAGAGAACTTTACCAAATCCAACCTCTTGATTATGTTCAATCAGTCGGAAAACAGAAGAATCAATTTTAAACTATATAAATTGTCAAGTACTGAGATTAAAGCAACATTATTATAATAACTATTATCATTTATTTCTATATTAATGACTATATTTTCCCTGCAAAGTGTATACATGTTAGATGAAACAGATCCTAAACTATAATATATACATATATATTGTTGACATTTTTCATTTTAAAGAAACACATGAAAAACATTTACAGTGTTTCAGGACTTCACGTCCCTTCCAATACAACTAAATTGTTACGTCAAATCAAATCTCAAGGTACTCAAAAGCATGACCGAATAATTTGCAACGATCTTCTAAATTTAAGGAAAGCAATGTTTTCATGCCTTTCTCTTTGTCATTTCACCTATAAACTCTGATTAAGCATACTTTGTCAATTGTCATTTCTATAAAGAAAATACATTTTCCCTCATCACGAAGACATATATTAAAAATTTGAGCACCATTTATTGTAATTAAATCCTGAATCAACAGCAAATGCGTTTTGCACCTTTTCTGGTTCTGTGAAGACCAGCTATTTGTTTATTTCTCTACAAAAGCTAAAATTAAAATATAGAGAAAATATTTGTGTGAAGAATTCAGGGCTATGTCATAATGGGGTAATTTTTAGAAATATTTATGCAAATGTCTGGGGTGAAAATTTGCTAAATCAATGTATGGCTAACACGTGGCAGTTTGTCATGTGAGTGTGTAAATTACTACCTGTATGACAATTAAATAAAAATTACACATGGTGAAAGTCAAACCTTAAACCTATCATACACAACAAGGCATGTCAACCATTATGACAACTATTCCTTTGTTGTAGAAGAGAAATATTATTAAATATAATGTTTTCTATTCTTTTACAATTGTTTCATATTTTTACATAAAATTAAAAACTTATATAAGTATTTTGTACACAAATATTTTAATATATATTTATACATATTAATGTTAATATATATAATGTTTAATTTAAATCATACGTATATTATATATTTAATATAAATTATACGTATATTATATATAATTATATAATATATATTTAATATAAATTATGACGTTATATTAATGCTAATAATTTATATATTAACTTTTATATATATTAACGTTAATATATTAACGCTAATACATTAATAAATATTAAACATATATTATATAATTTATATATATTAATTATTAATGTATTAATATACGTATAATTTATATTAAATATTAAATATATATTAATATATAATATATATAATTTATATATTAAAATTTAATATATTATATATATTAACGTTAATATGTGTAAATGTATATTAAAATATTTGTGTATAAAATACTTATATAAGTTTTTAATTTTATGTAAAAATATGAAATAATTGTAAAAGAATAGAAAACATTATATTTAATAATATTCCTTTTCTGCAACAAAGGAACAGTTGTTCTAGTGGTTGGCATGTCTTGTTATGTATGATGAGTTTTAGGTTTGACTCTCACCATGTGCAATTTTTATTTAATTGTCATGCAGTAGCAATTTCGCACACTCACATGATGAATTGCCACGTGCAGCCATACATTAATGTTTTTAAAATGCCAAAAACAATCTAAAAAAATTGTGTTTCTTTCCTTCCTATTTTTAAAGGTTAATCAAAACTCCTTTCATCCGTAGGATCAAAATATTGCTACAAATCAATGGAGTTTTTCTCCATTGAAGTAACGCACCAAATGTGCTCTTGAGCTTGTTTGCTCAGCACAACGGAAGCTTTCAAAAACAAAAATTTTATTTTATGATTTAACAGATTTTTGATTATCTCGAATGACGTGAAGGATCAATATCAACCTTTAGATTTTTCTATTTTTCCAATACCGTTTCTTTAACTGTGAATCAAACATCCCCTTATATATTGCACGACAAATCATTGTGTTGGGATTTTATGGTTTACCATTCCAACCATATGATTCGATACAATTTATTTAGCCAATAATATATAATATGATCAATCTTAAATGATTTTACATCTTACAATATATGAATGAATTTATCCAATTTTATATTATCAATACAAATCATATAATTTAATAATACTGATCCGGTGTGGATACCGACCCCTTAAACTAGCTACATCGGATAATATTAAAAATACCAAGTAATTGCAAAAGGTACAGGCAGAACTGGACTGACCACCGGACGAACCAAACTTGAGACCTTTCAGTACGAAAAATACAGATAATAACCCCGGCCAAAAGTGGCAAGTTGGCAACTTGCATCTGCCAAAAGTTGCAGACACAGTCCCCTGACACAGGTCAAATCACCAACTTGCACTTAAGAAAAAGACTATATAAAGAGCTCACTCATTAAGACATAAGACACTCTTAAGAAAATCATATAACATACTTACCCTCTCGTTTTAACCCTGTAATACAAATTTCTCCGTTATAATTGTACTGACTTAAGCATCGGAGTCCCTTTTACATGTACATCTCCGGTGTGGTCTCAAGGATGATGGTAGGAATTGACTCTTCATTGCCTTAACACGAAGGGTATGGAGTTCCCACTGAACCGAAGTTTACAATACCGTACTCTCATTGAGACGATGTAAAGAGTGAGAGAGGGAGATCTAACACCGGTTCGGAAGTCAATAACTTTGACCCCGTACACCGGTCAGATCAAATACGAATCATATGATTTAATGATTTTTTATTCTTTAATTTTTACTATTTCTAATAAAAAAACTAAAAATGTTTGTAGGACCGATCTTGATCTTTTTAGACCTGAGATAAGGATCCCATGAAAGAATAAATATTTGTTAATGTTAAATTAAAGATTTCTGTAATTTAAATAATAATATTTATATCATTTGAAATCCAAAACTTTTAAAAGTATATTTTCTACAAACTTCAAATTCTAACAATGATAATGATACTATTTTAAAATCATTAGAAATGTAGCATTAATCCTAATAGGCTACAATGTTTTGGTTAAAATTGATAATCAATCTTTTACTCTCTAATCTCTTATCATTTCCTTCTTTCTATTCTTCCTTGGAATTTGATTGGGAAACTATGCATTAGGAATGGAAATAGTTTAGTGTAGTATTTAATTGTAAGGTACGTGAGACTCTCTTGTTACTTGATGTATACTATATTTTTAGGTATTATTTACCCTATTTAAAAACTTGAATTATCATAATAGTCTTATAAAGGCTTGATTTCCATCAAAACTAGTAAAAATGCTAACAAACAAATATTAAATCTCAATAAGCTCATCTTAAATAAATAAATAAACCTTTAAAAAGTTAACAGCCTATATCATGTGTTTATAAATTATAATATAAACTTCAATTAATTTTATAAAATCATATTAGAGTTAAAAAAATTTAAAAGTTTTCAAAAGCACAAAACTTAACTTTAATTAAATAAAGTTTTTAAAAAACTTTAGCTTAATCTTATTATTAACATTAAACGTTAAATAATTTAGGTCTCGGGGCTCCAACAGTAGTGTGACATATTCTTACATCTAATAAGTGTTATGGTAAACATTATTTACATGCACTTTGAGACTCTTAATTTGATGAAAATTCTAATTTATTTTTTTGTGAATATACATAACAACTTTTAAAACTAGACCCTTTTAACCATTGGCCTTGGATGGATACCCACCGTACCCATCCTCAGGGTTGGCTTGAATGCTTAGTAAGCTTAAATGATTAAATAAATAAGGAACTTAAGAAGCACTACTATACACTTTACTTAATACTTTATTTATCCTACGATGATTTGATAATATCTTTATGTTAAAATCATCTTAAATTTTATGTTTTTCTAGTTATTGATTAGGATTCTTTTTTGTTTTTATATAACTTGTGTATGTCTTTTTTTATTGATCATGAATCTTGCGATTTATAGTTTGTGATTCAGGACATATTTTTTGATTATTTGAACGTCAATTTCATAACCATGTTGCTAGTTAATGTTGTTGTTACAGTAACTTAGTGTTGAGAAATACTTCATTGGGGTTCTTTGAGAATTTTCTTGGAAGGTTCAGTTGCCTTTCAAGTTAAGCAGGTTCACCACCTGTAAGTTTTCTTCAATCAAGTTGAGAGGTGTTTTATGTTTATATTTAGTTAGATTTTAAACTTGTATACTCAAATTGTTGGGTTTCTGGTAAGGTGGGTCGAGGAGAAACCAAAGTGCTTGTGGCAGTTTCTGTTTGTTTCCCCTAGATTAAGGGGGCCCCACAATACCCCCTTTCTCCTCCATTTTAGGCAAGAATATGAGAAATTTCAATTCCCTCAATCCTAGAGGGATATAATCACCATCAGTCACTTTGGGCCTGGATCTAAGACCCCTCATTTTCTTTCTCATTTACTAATTGTATAAATGGCCTAGAAGCCCCCTTTTTGTATTTCAAGTGACACATATTCAAACTATACAACCCTAATTTCCTAGAGTAATTTGATAAGTGTCCAATTATGTGTAAATTTCTATGTGAATTGGACAATTATTTTGAGAAATTTCTGAATTTAAATACAAATCATGTGTTACAATGGCAAGAAATTGAAATTCTATGTCTCAACCTTGTTTTGCATATTATAATAGCCTTTAATATATTTATTTTGTTGTTGTATAAAGAAAATTAAAGAAATTGGGGGAAGAATCAACTTAAGGGATCAAATTCAAGCAAATATGAAGAAATTCGCTTGAGCGAGAGGCATAGTGGCTTGAGCGAGCCCTTCGCTCAAGCGTGGGTTATTTCACTTAAGCAAGGATGGAAACAGAAAGGCACTGAGGGAATTCGCTAGAGCGAGAAAATCTCGCTTCAGCGAAAATTATCCAAAGAGTTATGGAGTTGTTCTTGCTTAAACGAAGCAGTGATCACTTGAGTGAGAAAACAATAGAAGCTAAAAAAGTTGAACTCGCTTGAGTGAGGGAACTGATACTTAAGCGAAAACAAGGCTAGTATGATCAGAGCTGATCTCGCTCAAGCGAAACTAACTCGCTTGAGCGAGAACACGAAGAAATAGGAAGTTTGTTATCAGATGCAAGTTGCACTCGCTTAAGCGAGACAACGTTTGCTTGAGCGAGACCAACAATACTTAAAGACCCAACTCATAGAAAAGGGGACATCATGCAAAAAAAAAACAAAAGAAAAAAGAAAACCCTACTTCTTGAAGCCATTTTTAGAAGATGTAGAAGCTTTTCTTCTCCTCTTTCTCTTAGTTGATGTATTTTAATGGTTACTATAAGTAGCTAATCTCTTATTTGGGATTAGATGTAGTGATTCACACCTTTTATACTTTGGCTCTACTTTGATATATATGATAACTATTCCATTGATTTTGGTATTTCATTCCATGTTATTTGTTGGATTCTATTGCACAAATAGTCTCTTGATTTAGTTCTCTTAAGTTGTTGGAAAATAGTTTATGAAAACCAATCCGAATGAGGTACTCAATATGCTCCAATGTTAGGAAGAACTTCCGATATATTGAACGCTAATAACAAACGTATCAAATGCTGGAAAACCTTCTAAATGATTGAGGAATCGAGGTTTTAAAGGTTTTCTTAGGATTTTGGAGTCGAGGAATTGAAACGAATGATTTATGATTTGTTACGTAAAAGTCGGTAGAATAGAAACCATTTATATCAGTGTATCCAAGGTTGCGAAGGGTAAGATGAACAAAATCCAATCCCATTTTCTCCATATTTGAACTCTCCTTTATTTTATTATTGTTCATGCATGCTTATGTTAGTCTGTACTGTTTTATCTCAACATGAAAACAAATCTTTTTCTTGCTTAAGTTATTTGAACTGAACTATTAAGTTTCAAGTTCCTCAGTGGAACGACACTCGAATTTACCACAACTAACGTGGTTAATCTCAATTGCGAAAAGAGTTATCATAATTCTCTATAGTTTTGTGCATTTAAAAAAAAAAGAAAAAAATGTTCATAATAAGCACTAGACGCATAAAATGCCAAAGAATTATTCAAGGAAATTAAAGTTGTATTGCTTGAATATGTATCACTTAAAATACAAAAGGGGGATTTGAGGCCATTTATACAATCAGTAAATGGGAAAGAAAAATAGGGCCTTAGATCTAGGTCCAAAGTGACGTTGAGGTAATCATATCCCTCTAGGATCAGGGGAATTGGAATTTTCAAGATTCTTGCCTAAAATGAGGGAGAGAGGGGCATTGTGGGGTCCTCCCTCAATTTAGGGGGAACAATACCCAAAGCCGGAACAAAAGACTAGACGAAATGGTTGGAACAATATTATTCTCAACACATTTTGTTTAAAAAACTAAATTTAATTTTTTTCTACACAGTTAAAGGAAAATGAAATAATGGATATTGAGTATTCTATATTCATATAGTTATGTATGATGTGCATTTTATAGATTCGACCTTTTACATGATTCTGCATTTTGGACTCTCTACTTTTATAGGATATTATGACTTAGTGTTCTAAGATAAGTTTTTCCAACCTAGCGTAAATTTTAAAAAATATTTTGAGCAGTTATTTTGCCATTTTAAAATTGGGACCTTTTGGGTGGCGGCTCTAATCCCCTTGAAAACATTGCTAGTTTAGTGGTTGACACAGATATTAGAAAGAAAAAAAATATTTTGAGTTTGGTTTGTAGATAAAGCATGACTGACCAAATTAAAAATTCGTCATGAAATTTAATTCTGTCATTAATGAGCAAAGGATAATTTTATTCATTTAAGGAAAACAAATATTCTAAGATGTTGTTTGTATCGCTCTTTGGGAATGTAAAGCCTCGAAGAGAAATAGGCATATTCATGACAACAATTGTTTCTACCCTTCACCTCTTCCAAATTAATGTGCTTGTTGGCTCTCTATCTTAGCTTGCTTAGATTGATCGGTTGCCTCTTGACCATTAAGTCTGTGAATCTACCTGGGCGTAAACCCAAGAGAATGGGCATGGAGCACAACCTAGATTATGGATTTGAATGGTTGCTTCGATAAACCTATCATGAACTATCGTAATGGCTCCGATGCTCCTTGTTTTAGTCCTACTAAGCTGGTGGAGTCCTTGTTGACAGGATGACTAGTTAAGAATTATGTTATGAATCACAAAATAAAGTTTCTAAATAATTAAATAATACTTTAATTAGTAAATATTTTTGTATGGTGAAATAAATTTAATACAAAATTTTAAATAAATTATTTATACTCTCGAAAAACATAAAAATTTCTAATGAAAAACCCTGCACGGGTCAATTACTTGTTATTAAGTAAACACTAACTAGTGTTCTATGATATTTTAGTTAAATAAAATGAAAATTTAATCTTAATTTGCAAAATAAGCCTCATAGATATAATATTTAATGAAAAAGTTTTATTTTCATTTTCTTAACCAATACTGTTAACATATTGCTTATCATGAGTCTTATAAAAGAATTACTTCCCCTTTAAATAAAAATTTTTTAAAAAATCTTGGTCCAAAACATATGACAAGGTCCACAAGGACTTGGATAAACTAACTAGAAAAATGGTAAGAAAGCTTGTCAATTAGGGAGGGAAAAACGAGCTGGCCTGTCATAAAGCAAACTGACCCGTCTCGTTAAGCTAAAAAGGCCTAAAAATAAGGCCTGTCCTGCCTAAATTTAGGCTTGTGGGTTAGCCCCCTAAAGTATGAAAATACGTTTTTAAGGAAAAGATAGCGGGTTAGTGAGTCACTTTTATTTTAAAACATATGTCAAATTAATATTAAAAACCATAAAAAATTTAAAATATTAAAAAAAATCAAAGAGAATATTATTGAAAGAGTACAAGCAGTAAGAGACCAGACTTTTTTTTAGTTTTAAAAAATAAAATTATAAGCTTAAATAAAATAAAGTATGAATTATTTCATTATTATTATTTATATTAATTTAATTCTTAAGCAGGGGCCATTAAGCTGTTAGCCCGCTTGGCTGGCGGGCTAAACAAGTTGGACCTTTGTGGACAATAGGTTGAGTTTTTTTTATCCACCCTACCATTTTTATGGGTTTGACGAGCTAGCCCGATAGGCGTGACCTGTTTTGCCGTTCCTACTACCAATCCATCAAGCTGTTAGGCCGCTTGGTTGACGAGCTAAGCGGGTCAGGCCTTTGTGGACAACGGGTTGAGTGTTTTATCCGCCTCGCCATTTTTTATGGGCTTGGCGCGAGCTGGCCCGATGGGCGTGACTTGTTTTGCCATTCCTACTACTAATCCATTGTGGTTGTGTTTTCAATTGCAAAAGCGTGGACCATTTACTTCATTATCAGGCTTTTTTTTATTAATGGTGCTCTTTAAAAAAAAATTTACACAAATGGGGTCCTTTTTAAAAAAATTTCATGTCTGGGGCTCTTTTCTATGTCGCACGGGGCCCACACGACATACCAAATCGTACGTCATAAATGCGACACCATCAGAACGTGACACGTGGCTGTGTCGCATGTGCGTTGGACGACATAGCCATTGTCAGCGGTTCAAATACAAAACCGCAGACAATGAGTCCCTAAGGCCATGTGAAAGGCTAAACCATTGTCAGCGGTTCAAGCTCATAACCGCTGATAATAATAAGATTTAAATTATTTTAGAAAAATCTAAATACATAAGTAAATTTAAAATAAAATACATAAAATAACATAAATATTTAACTAAAATACTATATTTTTTTAAAATCAATTATTTTAAATTTTTAATTAATTTTGATATTAGATATAGTGGATTTGATTTAAATAAATATAGTATTTTAGTTAAATTCCAAAAATTTTGGTATTAAATATAGTAGATTGGTTTTAAATAAGTATATTATTTTTTTCAATAAGTATATTATAATAAAAATATTTTTTTAAAAATAATATACTTATTGAAAACCAATCTACTATATTTAATACCAAAAGTTTTGGAATTTAACTAAAATACTATATTTATTTAAATCAAATCCACTATATCTCATATCAAAATTAATTAAAAATTCAAAATAATTGATTTTAAAAAAAATAGTATTTTAGTTAAATATTTGTGTTATTTTATGTATTTTATTTTAAATTTACTTATGTATTTAGATTTTTCTAAAATAATTTAAATCTTATTAGTATCAGCGGTTATGAGCTTGAACCGCTGACAATGGTTTAGCCTTTCACATGGCCTTAGAGACTCATTGTCTGCGGTTTTGTATTTGAACCGCTGACAATGGCTATGTCGTCCAACGCACATGCGACACAGCCACGTGTCACGTTCTGATGGTGTCGTATTTATGACGTACGATTTGGTATGTCGTGTGGGCCCCGTGCGACATAGAAAAGAGCCCCAGACATGAAATTTTTTAAAAAGGACCCCATTTGTGTAAATTTTTTTTTAAAGAGCACCATTAATAAAAAAAAGCCTCATTATCACAAGCTGGATTGCTACTAGCTTAGTGAATATTGAGAATGTGTACATCGGGCCTGGCAATGATTTAGTTAGTATAGGGGGTTATCAGACTTATGTGAATATGTATACCAGTTTATTAGAGATCTAATATTATATCTTTGAGTCTAGTAGAGGGCAAGAGATTTTGATGTCTAATATCCAATATGATTTTCTTCATGTTGTCAGGGGAAATGTAATTCGATGCTAAGGTATTTGATATGCAATACCAGAGCTCAAGCATTTTGGATTAGACAAACATACCTTTACATGTAACGAATGGAGAGTATTTATAGAGATCAAAGATAGTTCCCTTGTAATGATACATATGTCAGTACCTTTTTGTAAAATGCAAATAGAGCTCACAAAGATGTAATAATTCCCAACATATTTGTAGACCCTCTTCAGTACGTTTTTATGGTTGGTTGTTAACTTTTTGCTAATACTAGTATAGTCCTTATACTGGTCATCATAGGTTATATTGACATTACTGTCCTAATATTTTATGGGTACCAAATATTGCTAGCTGAGTGCCATTATGGATCTTGAGAGATCAGTACGAGTATGGTCCTAAATAAGTTTTTAGGGGTGGCAAAACGGGTCAAAGCCATAATATGAAAACAGGCTAAAAAATTGGCCTGACCCGTATTTTATGTGGCCCGTGGGCCAAAACGGGCCGGCCCATTTTTTTTAAAAATTATATATGTTATTTTTTTTATTATTTGAACTATTTTAAGTCTTTTTTTTAAAAAACTTTAGATTAAAAAATAGATTTCACCTTTTTAAAGCAAAGTTTTTTATAATTAATCCAATTTATTTTATTAAAAGTTTAAATTAATTTTATTTACATTAAATAGAAATAATAAATAGTCATCAAAATTAATTCCAAATCAAGTAATCAACCAATATTTAAAACAAAAATCAAACATACACACTAATAATATAAAGTCCAAAATAAATAACATCAAATAAAGTCTACAATAATAAAAACCTAAATATTAAAAGTCCATAGTAAATAAGGATTATAAATTATAATATATACTAATATATTTTTTAATAAAAGTCTGTCGACCCTTTTTTAACGGGTCAAAACAGGCTGAACCTATTTAGAAAAGCGGGCTTTAAAGGTTAGTCCAACCCGAAAAGTGTGGACCAGTTACTCCATTGTCAAAGGCTAGATTTGCTACTAGGTTAGTGAAAATATGTAAATACCAGGCAGTCAGCACGCAATGCAGGCCTAACTGTATAAACTCGATCAAAGTACCCTGCATGACACGTAAGTTTTTGAGAACTAATAATTAGCGTCAACTAAATTCATGGTTTTAAATGACCCACTATTTATGGCCGGCTTGTTGGTAAGGTTTACACTTATTCCATTACAAGCAAAAAAATAAAACTCATGGTGTTAAACATGGCACTGATCAGGAGGTTTAAACAAGTAATTCAGCTTTATGTTTGGTTTGCTTTGCTTTTTTACATTAACGATTATTTTATAATTAGTGTAAAAAAATAATTTATTACATTGATTATTTTAATAACAAACTTTAAAATAATTTTTTATATTAATTATAAAAATAACTGATTTAAAAAATATAAAGAGGCGGGACTCTTAAACAAGAGCTTACAGGTGATATATGAATAAATTTAAATTCCATTAACACTTAACTTATATAACATATAGCATATACTTCAACTTTTTATAAATTTAAAAGTTTGTATAACAGCAACGTGTTGTTTTTATTGTTTCTTACATAAATTAAAAAGAAAACAAAAAACGAATTGAAAATTACATGGTATTATTCGTTTGATACTTCATTCCCTACCATTGATTTAATTTGCTACAAAAAGTTCGACAAATCTAATGGCTCTACAAGAAGCAGTAATTACGCACCTAACATTCTTTGATTTACCATGCTGAATATGTTATGGTCACAACACGTGCACAGGGGACCCCTCATAGACCCAATAATTCCACGATATATAATATTTAAGATTACTAGAGGTGTGCTTTCTTCATGTTCCAAAACACCTTTTTCATAAAACACAATGTCAAACTTTGCATATGTCTCAAAAGTAAGGAGTTGGTAACTGCTTACTTTTCTGTCAGGTCAGGTAAAGTGAAAAAATAAAAATAGAAAGTTTGCTGAAAAAGGCTTCAGCACAACCTTAACTAGATCACAGTCCAAATGGTGAATGTGTCATGTGTATGATCCAATATGAAAATATGGCTACACATTTTATTATCAAAACTTAGGTACCCCTACTTTTTCCATGTCCCTCAATTAAACTACCCTTTCTTCCTCTCCCCTTATCAACTTCTCCCTCTACCTTATTTAAATGACCACAGAACTAGAATGCTTTTCCAAATCCCAACCAGTTTTGTTTCCAACTAGCCTCAACACCTCAAACTTCTCTCCAACAACATCATCAACAATGACAACAACATCTTTGCCTCGATCCTTCCTTCTTTGGGTGGCTTGTTTCATACTAGTTGGTGCTTCTGGCCAGAACTTGCCTCCTAGAACAACAATTTCTAGTGGCAACTATCATGAAGCAATACAAAGACTCCAATCATTCCAGGCCTCTCTAACAACAAGACATGATTCCATTGCCTCACCACCATCTTCCTTCTCACCCTCCTATGCTCCCTCTCCCTCACTTTCACCTTCTCCTTCTCCTCTCCCATTTCAGGTAATTCCATTATGCATTAATCTTTAGTTTTATCCATAGTTCTGATTTGTCCCCTAAGATTGACACATTTGGTGTATGACATAAATAGAGTATTTAGACCTGAGGTCGAACTTTGATTCTTCCAGTTTCTGATACTTATCAAGGCTCCTTCAACTATCCTTTTTTGTGATTCCAAAAGATAGAAAAAAAAAAGAATCCATAGTTTTGGTTTGATATATCCTATTTTAATTCAAGCTCACAGTGAAATTTAAGAAACTGCATTCTATGAATTTAGAATTTGAAGTTGACATCAGATATCACATGTTAAACTTGAAAAACTTTCTATCAGTTGATTTACATTTTTGTATTAAGTATTATATTTTCTTTAAAATTTCTATATAAATAATGTTAAAGAAAACTGCATATCCTATGGTGTTATGCAGGGTGTGAACAATCCACGTGTGTATCGTGTAACATCTTATGGTGCAGATCCTACGGGTAATTCAGACAGCACAGAAGCAATTCTTGCAGCCATAGCAGATGCCATTAAGGGTCGAAGTGAAGGGCACTTGATGCATGGCATTAGAAACCTTGGAGGTGCCCAGATTCATCTTGAGGGTGGAAATTACATGATCAACCGGCCACTGCAGTTACCGGTGACCGGGGTGGGGAACCTTATGGTATGCCTATACGAACCGTTCTAGCTCTTGATTTCATTTATGAATAACTTTTTTTCTTTTCTTGTGTCATTGTTTAAACCTATAATTTCACACAAGCAAATTTTTTTCTTTGACTATTTATAAATTACTAGTTAATGTACAATATGAAACTTCCAAAGTTTTCTTTATTATTTGACAATTGGCACTGTGTTTTTAAGACTTAATGGAAAGGCCCAAATTTAAATTTTGAGGCAGGTGGTCTTAGATTCTTAGTTTAGTCATATTGGTGAAACGGTTGGTCTAACTAGACCATGAAAATGATCACTATGACTATTGCTATTGAGATTTCAGAAAAAGAAAAATTTAATTTCCTTCTTTTACAGTTCCTTTGCTGTCCCTACTTCTTGTTCTTTTTCTGAATGAAAGGTCTTTTTCTTTTTTTAAACAAATGATACAAAGTTGCAGAAAAGTCAAGAAAAAGTGCACTTTTTTTTTATTTGTTTATACAAAAACAAAACAACCAAGTTTGAACTTTTGCTTTTTTTTTTTTTTTTTATGCAAAAACAGATACATGGGGGAACTCTTAGAGCCTCAAATGATTTTCCAACAGAGGGCTATCTCATTGATTTGTCAGCATCTTCTGATGAGAACAATGGAGGAAATGGGAAGAGTACTTCCTCTCCATCATCCTACATTTACGAGTTCATAACTCTCAAGGACCTTTTGTTGGACTCAAACTTCAGGGGAGGAGGCATTTCAGTCATAAACTCACTTAGGACTAGCATAGACAATTGTTACATCACACATTTTACTACTAATGGAATTTTGGTCCAAAGTGGCCATGAAACCTACATTAGAAATTCCTTCCTTGGGCAGCATATAACTGCTGGTGGCGACAAAAATGAAAGGAACTTCTCAGGGACAGGAATTAGCCTAAAGGGTAATGACAATGTTGTCACAGATGTTGTTATTTTCTCTGCTGCTGTGGGAATTATGGTTACTGGTCAGGCCAACACATTTTCTGGTGTACATTGTTACAATAAGGCCACTGGCTTTGGAGGTACTGGCATTTATTTGAAGTTACCTGGTTTGACTCAAACAACAATTGTTCATTCCTACATGGATTACACCAATATTGTTGCTGAAGACCCGGTTCAACTCCATATCTCTGGCACTTTCTTCCTTGGTGATGCCAATATTGTGCTGAAGTCTATGAAAGGGGTTGCAAATGGTGTTAGCATTGTTGATAATATGTTTTCAGGTTTGGATAATGGGGTTGAGATTGTTCATCTGGACCAATCAAATAGTCCTTTTAATCAAATTGATCAAGTTATTGTTGAGAGAAACATTGTGAGGAGGATGAAGTTAAAGGCCACAGCTGCAAAAAAATCCATACAAGGGAATGGAACCTCATGGAATGTTGATTTTAACAACATTTTGCTTTTTCCTGACCATATAAAAAATGTTCACTACTCTTTAAGCTCCACAGGGAGCACCTTCCCCAACCATGCTCTAAGGAATGTGTCTGAGAATCGTGTTGTGATTGAAACAAATGAAGCAGTTAGTGCACTTGTTTATGTTGTGGTGGATCAAAGTGGTGAAAGTTGAAGGAAATGAAGCTGCTTCTGGTGACCAGAAGTCCTGAATCTTGATTGAAGAGGGAATTGTGCTTGCCTTGATTGTGAAATCTTTCTTTCTTTCTTTCTTTGGACAAACTTAAAGTAGCCAAAATATACCATACTTATACATTGTTATATAGATTTATATGATTTAGATTGATTGAACCACACATTATACTGTAATTGGTAGGAAAGTATTTGATATAGGATATACTTTTTCACCAGTTTGTTTTATAAAACTGAACCTAGGCTGAATCAATTTGATTCCATCAGGAATTACACATCATATTCCATCTTTTCCTTATTGTGAGCCCAAATATATGTGTGTGTGTTTATTATATAAAATATTATATAAAATCATGAGAGAATTTTAATGTAGGAAATTCAGGAGAATATTATAACCAATTAATAAGAAGATGGCTCAGCAAAGTTTTCAGTCACCTGTCATAAGTTTCTCATGCAGTCTTTCATTTTGAAGTTTTTCAATGAGTCCACGGTTCCTCCAAGCGTAGTTTCCGTTTCTTATTTGATATCCCCACATCAAATAAAAAGTTTAGTCTTTAAGGAAAAGTTTTTTTTTCTTCAAAATTTTCATTTCCTATAATAACTAAAAAAATTTTAAAAACTCGTTTAGATAATGTGAGTTTTTCAATTTGGAAAACTAGAAAACTTAAAAAAGTTGTTCAAGTAGATTGTTTTTCAAAATTTTTCAAACATCCTTTAATTCAAATTAATTAAGATATGTCTTATATAGTGTATGCATCACATAAAAATTGTAAGAAAAAATTAAGGTAATATTAGAATAAAAGCAACTAAGGTTGTGTTTAAATATATTTCAAAATAGTTACAAAGAATAATAAAAATATTGTCATGATACATCATAAAAATCATACGAAATATTAAATCTTAAATTTAACAAAAAAATAAAAATGTAAATTGATAAATATAGTGAGGTTGGTCTTTCCGCTAATAACTAACTCATAATATAGATAACGTCTCTACAATCCTTTACCATTTCTTTTGTTAAGCAGAAAAGCCAATTCAATATTTAAAGATGATAATATTAATTTATATGAACAGTGTAAGTTGTTGTGTTTCTAATTTTTCAAAATTTATAGCAGTAGAATTTTTCAAATTAGTAGCAGTTTGTTTTATATTCTTATTTAGTTACACTCGTCTTTATCTTGTAATTCAGTTACCTTATCTTATAAGTCAGTTAGTGTTTTTTTTTACTTTTGTTAGAAAATCTTTTAAAAAAGTTTTTTATTTTTCTATAAAAATTTTAAATAATTTATAAATAAACAGTTTTTTATTTTTTAAAATTTTCTAAAATTAATTTTCTATTTTTCTAAAAAAACTTATAACACAAACCTTTCAATTGAAAAATTGTTATAATGAGCACCCATTTGGAAAAGAAAATTATGATTTTTAAAGTAACAATGGAATGCATTTTCCAAGACATACTTTGATCTATAGGTCTGCTCCAGTCTTCAATGTAAGTAAATTTTATTTATTTATTTTTCTTATATAAACAAAATTTATTTCGTTATAGTATTAAATGATTTAGTATTAAATATATATATTTTTAGATATTTTTAAAATAACTAATTTGTTATACAATAAATAAGATTAAAGGTGTTTTTTAAAAAATATACCAAATATTTAATAATACTAAGGAAAATAAGATCTTATTTGGATTGTGAAAATATTTATTTTTATTTTTATTTTTAGTTTAAAACTGTCATTATATTCCCTATTTTAAAAAATTTATATTAAAAAAATGAAAATAAAAAATAAAATTAGGAAAATAATTATTTTCATTACTTTATGTACAAACTTTTAAAAACAGGAAACATGATTAAAATTTTGTAATTAAAACTATAAAATAACAAATAAAAACAGAAAATGTTTTCGTAATTCAAACTGGGCGTAAATATCCATTCTTAATAAGTATAAATTAGTTATTTTAACTTCACAAGATAAAATTTGAAAGGGTCATAACTTCTAGTGGGTGCAATTGAACAGATTAATTGGTGATGTTGAAATATTTAACATGTGACTCATAAATTCTCTGCGTCCCAAAATAGATTGTGAAAAAATCATGGCATGCAGGGAAGTTCCACAGGTTTAAAATTACTATTTTGATTGGCTGCTTTACTGTGTTACACATTATTCAAGCATGCTCAATTTGAAACTAACACACATCTGGATTTGACCTATGTGAATCCTAGAATTTCCAAGGAGAAATTTCATATTTCTTGGGCCAAAATTATGGGATTTTGGTTACAAATGCAATTGGAATGGTAGTCACAATTAGGAAGAGGGTTCTGGGTAAGTCTGGTATGATATCTAATAATGAGATAGACTCTAATCAATTTAAAGGTTTAATTTAGCATGATAGTTTATAAATATATATTAAATAAATTAATAAATTTATCTTAAATAAATCAATAAACTTATAAAAGGTTAACTTACATAAAATATATATTTAATTATTAATTTTATATATTAAAGATAATTTTAATAAAATTTAATTTAATTTTACAAGCTACCATTTATAAAAAAATATTATGGGTATTTATAAATTATAATGTATTATATATTATAATTTATTTTAATTATATATAAAATTTTAAAAAAGTCAATCCCTATAAGTTAAAAAGATTTTTCTAAGAGCTTAAACCTGATATTTTTAACCAAATGGACTTTTAAAAAGTTTTAACATAATCCTTTTTAAATAGATTGAGTCAATTACGCCTTATTAAACTGCATCATATGCCTAATGTAAAAAAAATAAAATGAAATAAATAGAGAATGAGTAACATGAGATTGAAATAAATAACTTCTTGAAAGCATGGTGTGTACTATTCGTGATTATCAAGAGTCGTTTACACGCGGCTTGTTGAAATTTTGAAAATTCAAATATAGATTATATTGGGTTGCAAATACACTTAAAAAAACCCTTGATAAAAATAAATAACTGGAAACTAAATTATTTTGTATTTTTCATAAAGCATTTAGAAAATGTGAAAGAAAAAAAAGAAAAATAGCACTCCTACAAAAGTTTTTATGATTGTGTTATGTATGTAAGAACTTGATTGCTTAATTGTGTTCAATGGTTATTACAAATTTTGCTCAAAAACTCTTGGTTAATTTTTGAATTTTAAAATAAGATAATTCAAACTAAGATGTTTCCACCATTGAGTGGTTCAGTTTAATGTGTGATATTGTATTCAAATTTTATGAAATGTAATTTCATTAAATCTTAGTAGAAAGAGTTTTGTTGTTTATAATAGTCATATATATATATATATATATATATATATATATATATATATATAATGTTTCTATTTTTATACTTTGTATTTTCTGTACTTTTGTCATTGGAAATGTACCGACACATGTATGAGTAAAATCTTACAAAAACCATTATGTTTTCACCGTCCTTCTAATGTAATGAGTTTGAAAAAAAATAAAAATTAGGAGGCTATATAAAATTTCATAAAGACTTCATCAATCAATGTAAGCAAAGAAGAAAAAGTGTGTCAAAAAAGCATCACATGAGCTAACATGTTTGTTGATTGTGAATGAAAAGTAAGAAAGGAAGATTGAGGTTGAACTACTAGAGTGAACAACAAATCCTGATCAATAACATTGATTTTATAAGATTTTACAAAGACGGATGCTGATACATTTTCAATTATAAAATCAGCACATAAAATACCGAATCTCCAAAAACTAAGGGTTTGTTTGATTTTTGTTTCTATTTTGTTTTCAATTTTAATTATAAAACTATCATCATATTTCTTATTTCTAAAAATTTATACAAAAAAATATGGTGGTATGAAACAAAATAAAAATATAGAGAATAAGGTACACAAACTTTGTGATACACATGAACATACACAAAGCAACCTAAGATTATTATTTAAATTTAAATGGAAATTTTAGCTAACATAACACTCTAGTGGACATATACAATAAAATTCAAGTCCTCATCTTGATTGATTCATGCAACAAATTAGCATCACAATTTATTAATTTATTAATTAAAGACAAGGAATAAGGGTGAGAATCATAACATTATTTGACTCACACATTACACATACTTATCACAACCACACACACTGCACATTATCATAAACGATAATGACAACTTCATGGCTGTTGCTATATGATATGTTTAGTAATGGGATTAACTATGAGATTTGTCTAACTATTATAAATCCACACACAAAGACAAAATTTGTGATGGTCCTTTAAGAAATATTAGCACGACACCTAGTTTCGTCGTTAAAGTGCGCCACAAAGCACTACCAAAAGTAATTGCTAAATTATTCTTTAGTTCTCACTAAAGGAGTGCTAATAGTATAGACTATTGTCAATAGCTAAATTTCTAAAAGTAAAACAGTGTTTTTTTAGTAGTAAAGAGTATTCTCCTTTGGGCTTAACTAGAAAACAAACTTAATATTAGCTTTTAAGTCTTTTTATCCTTACCATCTCAAATTTCTATTTCCACCAATTATTTTCCCACATTTTTTTCATCAAATTTCAAAATTTTGAGCTTAAATTAGAAAATGACGATCCTAACTTAATCCAAAAGTTAATTCATAAGTTAAGACTTATTTAAAGTCTTATAAAAAGTATTATGATCATATTCCTAACTGAGAGATTTATCTTAACAAATTTAAGTTCAAAATCTAAAATATTCATTTTCAGAAGTTGACATTCATAAAAAGTATCTAATGAATTATGGGTTCAATACATTCTGTTTAGCAGAAAGACGATGATGATGAGAACTTATTGGGGTAGGCATAATGTTCCGTACACGACAGATTGTCACACTCGAGCAACTGAAACATCTATCTTATTGAACCAGATTCAGTCCTTAAAGAGAAAAAAGAAAATTATATATCTCACTTTAGTGTGTAAACGTAAGAATGAGTTTATTATGTTAAAAATGATTTTGAAATCCAAGAGTTTTCGAAAATCAAATTCATAAACCTCTGAATTTTATTTTTTTTAAAAGAGATGGTGTGAATATAAATTTACGGTAGTAAGAAGAGAAATTCTCTTGAATTGGATAGGAATGAATAAGTGCTTCTCGTATCGAGGGACGGTATGGACCAAAAGTAACAAAAAAAAAAAAAGACTTGAAATTGGTAAGGTAATCTTCTTTCGTTTTTTTTGGGTCAAATTGCAAAGGATTGGACCGTTTGGTTTATTATTTCATTCATGATTTTATTTTTAATTAAAAAGTTCTCATTCTATTTTTTATTTTTAAAAATAAAAGTTTTTTCTTGTTTTCATTTAAAGGTATATTTTCATTTCAGTTTTAATTACAACACGCTCATCATGTTTTTTGTTTTTGTTTTTTAATTTTATATAAGAAATACGGAAAACAACTATTTTATGTTTACCGTTTTCATCTTTTGTTTTTATTTTTTTATAAATTTTTTAAAACAAAAAATAAAATGATAATTTTATTATTAAAAATAAAAAAAGGAAAAAAAAACAAATAAGACCTAATGTTTTCATTTTTCCTACATAATAATAAGACCTAAAACTCACTAGTCACCACCAAATATCAAACATGGGATTGAAATTCTAGGACCAAATTAGCTCTGCTCTATGAAAGTTCCATGGTGGAACCTTGCAGATCTTGCAAGTGAGTATTGCATTATTCTTCCTAGTTCCTAGGAATAGCAATTCCCATTTAATTGTGAATTGATAAAAATGTAAAGATGTGACATTATAACACCCTTCCTTGTGTGCAATACTTATCGAGTTGAAGTGTGTATTAACTAACAACTAGAAAAAACGCCTCCATTGTAGCTCTTCCTTTTTCTTTTTCCATTTGATATATGAACCGAGAATTTAAGGTGGAGACGTGACACTATAACCAGCAATAAGTTATTGTTCATGTGATGCATTAAGGAACTAGAAGTTGCACTCTCCTTTGAGTCCAAGCAAGCCAAAATAAAATGAGGAAAAGCACTTCACACCAATCTCTTGTTTTCTTGACGTCTATTAGACTCAAAGACACGACCCTCCAACTCACGGTTTGGTATGCACTCTGACACCTACAACCAGGACCATGATGTTTCACTCTCAACAAACAATTTCTTATAAGACCCTCTTCTCCTTCACTCTTCACATCTGTAACCGTCACTTTGCCTTGCCATGGCTTCAAACTCCATGGCTGGCTTCATCACCGGTTCTCATTCTCATTTCTCACGTGACTCTGATGAGGTTTTCACCTTCTTCTCTTTTCATGTTATGCTTCTACTTGGTTTGAACCTGGTCAATATTCCTTTGGTCAGTTGTTCTCATAAAATTTAACTGTATGACCATGAGTATGATGTATATTATAAGATGTTAACATCTTTCACATGCTTGGGTCAGTTGGGTTGAAAAAAAAAACTTTTTTTTTAATTATAAAACTATCTGTTTTAAAAGTTTCTACAAGAAATAATAATGGGAAAAAAATGTTTTCAATATTTTATACAACCTTTTAGATATAGAAAATAAAATGACAATAAGAAATGAAAATTAAAAATATTTTCAATCAAATGATCCCTTATAATTCATGAATAGTTTCTCACTGTTTTTGATTATATATTTGTTTGTGGTTTCTCTGCAGCAGCAGCAGCCACAGACCCGTCAACCTTCATCAAAGATCTGTCGAGTTTGTGGTGATGAGATTGGATGTAAGGAAAATGGAGAGCTATTTGTGGCTTGTCATGTGTGTGGATTTCCTGTTTGTAGGCCATGTTATGAGTATGAGAGGAGTGAAGGAAACCAGTCTTGTCCTCAATGCAACACTCGCTATAAGCGTCACAAAGGTTAGTTTAGCTATTGTCGCTCTGTGTTTTTGGAAAGAACAAAACTTGCATCAAGTTCTTTATTTCCTTGGCATCAAGGGTAGCACTCAAATGATTCTATAATAATCACTTTTACCAACAAATTCCAACACAAATAGTTGATAGTTGAGTTGTTTAAGCATGTTATTAAAGTTTCAAATTCCAGTTTTTAATAATAATAATAATAATAATAATAATAATAATAATAATAATAATAATAATAATTAATTAATTACTTCCATTATATACGTGTTGCAAAATTCTAAACAAATATCCATGTGTCATCATTTAATTGGAGTTTGGAGAACTGGATGGTAAAAATGTAAGGAATTTGATCTAAGTTTTTTCCTTAAGTTTAGCTATGTTGGTGAAAAATGTGGGCTAACTTATACAAACATGGTGATGGTGGCTTCCCTGCAGGTTGTCCTAGAGTGGTTGGAGATGAAGAGGAGAACTTTGATGCAGAGGATTTTGAGGATGAGTTTCAGATTAAGAACCATCCTGATGACCTAGAAGGGAAACATGATGTTAATCATGTGGTAATTTCTTTTAATGATGAATTCGAAATTAGCTTGAAAACTATGCTAACTTGAGGATGTCACTCACTCTTAATCCTGCTTTGAAAAATACATGAAATGTGGAAATTGTTAATTAATAATGTTTTCCACAAGTAGTGATTTGGATAAAATGAATCAGACAACTAATATTGTGGCCACGCCAGTTAATAAAAGCTGAACAATCAAAGTGACTGCGGGACTGCTGTGATTTTTGCAGGAAAATGGGGAGTATAATCAAGAGAAATTGAAGCCCAATGGCCAAACTTTCTCTTCAGCAGGAAGTGGTAAGAAACTTCAAACTTGTTTAATTTTTGGAAGACAATTGTATGAGCAAATTGCTAATTATTCTTGATGATGATTTCTCTTTCTTGGGTATTCTCTTTTGTTTATATGTTGGCCTATCCTTCTGCAGTTGCTGGAAAGGATTTTGAAGGGGACAAAGAATTCTACAGTAATGAAGAATGGCAAGAAAGAGTAGAGAAATGGAAGGTCAGGCAAGAAAAGAGAGGTCTACTAAACAATGAAGACGGAAAACAAGACCAAGGTGAAGAAGATGATTACCTGTAAGTGATATGATCTATCTTTTTCTCTCCCTCATCCTGTGTACAAGAGATTGCCTCCCTTTGTTTACTTATTCATGAATAGTTAAACACTAAATCATGCAGAAAATTAAGCATATCAATATGTGTTGATGGAATGGTATCTTTCTCTCTGATTGCAATCAAATTCAAAGATGATATATTAATAAATGCTTTTAAAAAATTGATCTTATAGTTTTCACCCCAATCTCAAGGAACTATAAAATGAATACTAGAAATTTTAAGGGACAATAATTACTTTTAAAAATTAGTATGTTATGTGGAAGAATGTCTTTATTTTGAGCAAAAATTGTTAGGGGTTGTTTGGTTTGAGAAAACGTTTTTTTTTTTCATTTCTTATTTTCATTTTTAAATTACCAAATTATCATTTTGTTTTCTATTTCCAAAAGTTTGTATAGGAAGCATTGAAAACAGAAAATGTTTCCACAAACCAAATGACCCCTTAAATTTTCAATAGCATGGTTTAACTTACGAGCTGAAGATCAAAAGCTCTAACAATAATCTTCAAATGAAACGTTAATCATTCTTAAGTATAAGTTCAAGTGTCACACCCCAGGAGGAAATGAAAAAGCATAATCATGTCATTAACAAATTTTGATTTTAAGTGCATTTGTTGAGCAATTTACAATACAAACTGTGCCACAAGGCACAACATACTTGAACTAGAACTGATTATATTTTGCAACCTGACAGTATGGCAGAAGCTAGACAACCATTGTGGCGCAAGGTCCCAATATCTTCAAGCTTAATCAATCCATATCGCATAGTAATTGTCATGAGGCTTATTATCCTTGGTTTCTTCTTCCGTTTCCGTATCTTAACTCCGGCATATGATGCATATCCCTTGTGGCTTATCTCTGTGATATGTGAGATATGGTTTGCACTGTCATGGATACTTGACCAGTTTCCTAAGTGGTTCCCCATCACGCGTGAGACTTATTTGGACCGTTTGTCCCTAAGGTTTGAGCGTGAAGGGGAGCCAAACCAACTAGCTCCAATTGATGTGTTTGTGAGTACTGTGGACCCTTTAAAGGAACCACCAATCATAACGGCAAACACAGTTCTTTCCATCCTATCTGTTGACTATCCTGTTGAGAAGGTCAGCTGCTACGTATCAGATGATGGTGCTTCTATGCTTCTGTTTGATTCATTGGCAGAAACTGCTGAGTTTGCAAGAAGATGGGTTCCTTTTTGCAAGAAGTACAACATAGAGCCTAGGGCTCCTGAGTTCTATTTCTCTGAGAAAATTGATTACTTGAAGGACAAGGTGCACCCTACGTTTGTGAAGGAACGAAGGGCCATGAAGGTAGAGACATAAAGATAGGACATGAAGGATGATCATTCATGTTTCTTTGATTTTGTTTTCCAGTCTCAATATCCATTGGAGGCTTGTAGTAATACTTGTGTTTACTCAATGGCAGAGAGAATATGAAGAATTTAAAGTGAAAATCAATTCTTTGGTGGCAAAGGCTCAGAAAAAACCAGAAGACGGGTGGATGATGCAGGATGGAACTCCTTGGCCTGGTAACAACACTCGTGACCATCCAGGAATGATTCAGGTTTGGAAATTGGATCATCTAAATAGTTCTTCTTTTGTATGCTTTTCATTATATTGTCATTAAGGAACAAAACAGAATAGAAACACGTTGCATTTATAAAATCTGAATAGCCATTGAATTAGGCCCAGGAAAGAGATATGAGTTCTTATTAATTAGAACTTTTCTTCAAATATCAGGATAATGTTAATAATATATAAATGCATTGTCTTATTGGGAAATAAAGTTGATGTCAATAAAATCAAGAAATTAGTGAGGGGAATAATTGGTCTCAACTGATATGGCTCATGGACTTGCCTTTGCAGGTATATTTAGGAAGTGCTGGTGCACTAGATGTGGATGGAAAGGAACTGCCACGGCTTGTGTATATTTCACGTGAAAAACGTCCTGGCTATCCACACCACAAGAAAGCTGGTGCCATGAATGCATTGGTAAGCACCAAAAGCTTGATGTTGTATTGTTTCACTTGTACAAGACTAATATATTAGAAAGCTAACTCTTTTGTTGTTGTCTGTCATCAAAAGGTTCGTGTTTCTGCTGTGCTTACAAATGCACCATTCATGTTGAATCTGGACTGTGATCACTACATCAACAATAGCAAGGCAGTAAGAGAGGCCATGTGCTTTCTGATGGACCCTAATCTTGGGAAGAAACTCTGCTATGTCCAATTTCCTCAAAGATTTGATGGTATTGATCGCCATGATAGATATGCTAATCGTAACACTGTTTTCTTTGATGTGAGTGCCATTCTTCTGAACTCCAACTTCACTACTGTGTGCAAATTTCATTTAACTAACTAACCTTTAACCGTTTATCACCAATGTTGTTTTGATCATAGATCAATATGAAAGGGCTTGATGGGATTCAGGGTCCAGTATATGTTGGTACTGGAACTGTATTCAACAGGCAGGCATTATATGGCTATGATCCACCAGTATCTGAGAAAAGGCCAAAGATGCATTGTGACTGCTGGCCGTCATGGTGTTGCTGCTGCTGCTGTGGTGGTTCAAGGAAGTCCAAGTCAAAAAAGAAATCAGGAGGTGGTGGTCTCTTTAGTCGATTATATACCAAGAACAAGAAGAAGAAAATGATGGGAAAAGACTATGTTAGAAAAGGGTCTGGGCCCATGTTTGATCTTGAAGAGATTGAAGAAGGGCTTGAAGGGTATGAAGAGCTAGAGAAATCATCCCTCATGTCACAAAAAAGCTTTGAGAAGCGATTTGGCCAGTCACCAGTTTTCATTGCTTCTACCTTAATGGAAAATGGAGGACTTCCTGAAGGCAAAAATAGCCAATCATTGGTTAAGGAGGCCATTCATGTTATAAGTTGTGGCTATGAAGAGAAGACTGAATGGGGCAAAGAGGTAAAGCCATTAATCTCAAAATAAAAAAGAAACAATTTGATTTTCTAGATACTTTGCACATCAGATAGGCTAACACATTTTGCTTATGTATGCTAATTAGACTTTCATTTACAACCCAAAATTTGGTACATGAGTTTCTTGATTACTATGTCTATGAATCACTTTGACACTTTTAACAAATTTGTCTTCTTTACAGATTGGGTGGATTTATGGCTCAGTGACAGAAGATATTTTGACTGGATTTAAGATGCACTGCAGAGGGTGGAAATCAGTATATTGCATGCCAAAAAGAGCAGCTTTCAAGGGATCTGCTCCAATAAATCTATCAGATAGGTTGCATCAAGTTCTGAGATGGGCTCTTGGTTCTGTTGAGATTTTTATGAGTCGCCATTGCCCGTTGTGGTATGCCTATGGTGGAAAGCTGAAGTACCTAGAGAGGTTGGCATACACTAACACCATTGTTTATCCATTCACTTCCATCCCTTTGCTTGCATACTGCACAATTCCAGCTGTATGTCTCCTCACTGGAAAGTTCATCATCCCCACTGTAAGTAGTACACAATTATAAATTTCTTCTGACTACCGAGATTGATCATTTACTTTCACTTTTGGCCAAATGACCTATTATATGTAAAAAATTGGAGGCGAAAAAATAGTGTTGCTATTAGATATCTCTCTTCTGAATGCGAGTTTGTTTCTTCTTGTGTGCAGCTGAACAACTTTGCCAGTGTTTGGTTTATGGCTCTGTTTATCTCCATCATCCTAACCGGTGTGCTTGAGCTCCGATGGAGTGGAGTTTCCATTGAAGACTGGTGGCGCAATGAGCAATTCTGGGTCATTGGAGGTGTTTCTGCTCACCTTTTTGCTGTGTTTCAAGGCCTTCTTAAAGTTCTTGGGGGAGTAGACACCAACTTCACTGTCACAGCAAAAGCAGCAGATGATACTGAATTTGGTGAGCTCTATCTATTCAAGTGGACTACTCTTCTCATTCCACCAACCACTCTTCTAATCTTGAATATGGTGGGAGTTGTGGCTGGAGTCTCTGGTGCCATCAACAATGGCTATGGCTCATGGGGACCATTGTTTGGGAAGCTATTCTTTGCCTTTTGGGTCATTGTTCACTTGTATCCTTTTCTCAAAGGTCTCATGGGAAAGCAAAACAGGACTCCTACCATTGTTGTGCTGTGGTCAATCCTTCTAGCTTCTATTTTCTCATTGATTTGGGTCCGGATTGATCCTTTCTTGCCTAAGCAAACTGGTCCAATACTCAAACAATGTGGTGTAGAATGCTAAGACTGTGTGGAGAGGCATGTTGATCTATTGTTTGAACTTGATTCTTGAGAATAAGACCCAGTTTTGCTAGCTTGATATTGGTTTGGTGCAGTTGCTTAGAACCAACTCCTAGTTGTCATTTCATTTTACTAATAATAATTGAAATGATGGTGGAGATTTAGTTTTGAAAAAGAAAGTGTTTTGTACACAATTGTATGTAACAACTCAAGCTGTCTCATTTGATTTTTAGAAGTATTTTTGAAATGCATGTACAAAAAAGAGATATAAGATAACTGCATACACTATTTCAGTTGGTGTCAATTTTTGGATATTCAAATAATAATGAAATCATTTTAATTGGAGAAGAGTAATAGTTGACCATGTAACATCAATTGCAAGTTGCAACATCTACTCCCCCAAAGCTGGTTTTCCCTCCTCAAAAGTTTCCATCTACCCCTAAGTCCCATAGCCTAAAAGACAGTAAGAGAGAGAGAAAAGCTATCTTCAATTAACTTCTTAGAAGGAATTTAAGACCCAATATCATAAAATGGATTACTTAGATGTTTGGATTTATGATAAAAAAGAATCTTTGAATATTGTTAAGGATATACTTTTTTTTCCTGATAAAATGGATATTTGATATATATATATATATATATATATATATATATATATAATACTAAATATTGCATATTTGTATTCAGATTAAGATCCTCTTATGCTAGGGATTACATGACAATAGTGATGAATGAATGTCTTCATTTCTTTTAATTATTGTAGGATTGTTTTTAAAGAGACATTATCATATATCAAGCATCAACAATCTAATCTTATCAAAGATCAAACTTGGAAAAGACATTTTATGGAGAGATGAGTCAATATTCAATTCACCACATGGAATAGTGCATGATAAGAGTTTTAAGTTCTGTGTTCTTGAAGAACCATAAATTTTTACAAATGTTTATCTTAAAACTATTTATAAACATACAAGTCAGACAACTAAAGAGGCCTAATCATGGCCCAACTAAAACTAATACCAAACAAGCATCCTAAAGGCATAATGAATCCTAAAAATAACCAATAGACCAAAATACAAGTCTAAAAAAAATAATATGGGTTAGGCCCTGTGTTTGAATGTTGAAATAGGTTTTGATAATGACAAACATGAAGCTTAAAGCAAAGACTTCAACAAGAAGAATTCAAGAAGTCAACATCATAAATATCAAGGAATGAATGCAATATGTAACATCAATTGTCATCATCAAAAAAAGGGGAGAATGAAGTTGCATATGTAAATATGCAAAGTAGTTTTGATGAATGACGAAGTATTCATGAAGATAATGAAATGACAAAGGATCATAAACAAGGAGGTTCAAGCACAAAGACAATGGCTAAGAACAAAGAGATAAAGATGCTTCAAAAAGAGACAAAAAGCTTAAGAAATGGAAACATGAGCTATGGAAGACAAGGTTGATGACATGAACTAAATCATGAAGAACAAGCTCATAAGTTGAAGAAGAATCAAGGAAACAGGCATGAGGATCAAAGGAATAAGCCATGGGTCAATACATATCAAGAACATATCAAAGACCTTGAAGAGGTATATGTGCTAATCGATTAAACCATTGCCACAATCGATTACCTAGGTTCTGGAGTGAACATAATCGATTACAGATAGGAGTCTAATCGATTACCAGTTGAAAGTTTGAAGAATGAGCATCAGGTGTTCACCATAATCGATTACCAAGTCAAGCATAATCGATTATGTAAGTTCTGTTTTGCACCCTAATCGATTACATGAGTACCTAATCGATTACAATGCTACGGGACACAATTAAATGCATCAGGTGCCACTTGTAATCGATTACAGGGCATAAAATAATCGATTAGCAAATCCCTGTTTACAAGCTAATCGATTACCATGAGATACCTAATCGATTACCTACTGCATAACACTGAAGATTTTAAAATGTAATCGATTACAGCTCGAGTCATAATCGATTACCATAACGTCAGAACGTGGGAAAAGTGTTTTTAGTGGAACTCCAGCTTATTTCTTCACTCCCACTTTGTGCCCATACTTGAGGTATCTGTTGGAGACACTGTGCGACATCTAGGAACCCTAAAAATGGCTATAAATGGAGCATGAATTCAAGCAAGAAAAGGAGAGACCAATGCACAACACAAGGCAGTCAACATCCTTCTTCTAGAGGTCCTCTTATTAAATTTCTCTTGTATATTCTACAACTCTTGTTTCCAAACTTGCATATTGCTTAAGAGTTGTTAGATTGTGAGTTTCAATTTGTATATCCTCTCTTGTTGAGAGTTAGAAGTTGTGAGAGCTTTCATTTGTGTATCTACTCTATTAAGAGAGTCTATTGATTGTAAAACCAAACTTCAAAACACCAAGGTTATTCACTCTAGATTGAGTGGTCACAAAGGTTGGGGTTCAACTTTGGGTATTGAGAGATTGTGAGATTGGGTGGGTTACCCTTTGCTTGTGAGGATTGAGTTCTTGAGTGTGGGACACTAGGAAGCTGCAATTGCTCAAAACTTGTATCTCAAATCTTCAATAGTGGAATCCTTCAAGTGGGTTGCTTGAAGGCGAGACGTACACCGGGTTGGTGGAACTCGTTAAATTGGTTTGCATTCTCTCTACCTTGAACTCTTTATAAAACTGCGCATATAAACTGTTTGTTGAAATACATGAGCTGAATGTGTTAATCAAAAGTTGTTGTTCAAGTAGAAACTTAACTCTGCATGCCAAGTGTTTGATAATTTGCTTGAATCAATATTTTGTGAAGTTCTTAAAAACTGAAATTTGTTTTAACTTGACCAAGTATCTAGAACATTGTTTCCTATCAACTATTGTGTGTTACTTACTATCACTAATCCTATACACACAAGTTGTTTGATATATTGAATGAGTTGAATCTTCATAGGAAATATCTAATAAAAATCGTGCACTCCAACTGTTTGATATATTGTTTAAATCAATAACTTACCTTGTTTATCACACTTAAGGGTAAATATTGTCATTGCACATCAAGTGTTTCATAGTGTGATATATGCATAAAAGTTATTGTCTCTTCATCATTACATCATTTGTATATTACTAACCATTTCCAAGGGGATTCCGCGTGAAAGTTCAAAACACTCAATTCACCCCCCTCTTGAGTATTGAGGCCTTGGCTAACAGGCCCAATACAAATATACAATGAAAGCTAGCCCAATAAAGATTCATGTTTCCTTAATCCTCTTAAACTCTTAGCATCTTTCCCCCTC
The DNA here is from genome assembly GCA_037962975.1 of Clitoria ternatea. Classification (NCBI taxonomy): domain Eukaryota; kingdom Viridiplantae; phylum Streptophyta; class Magnoliopsida; order Fabales; family Fabaceae; genus Clitoria; species Clitoria ternatea. Next base: position 278,774,755 of record CM075671.1, read on the forward strand.
TTGAGGTCCTTATCATACCTTCCCTCTTGAAGAGGGTTTATCCTCAAATATAGAAGACTTACAATCCAAGGAAAAAACATTAGTGTCAAATAATCAAAAAGAGGATGATGGAGTCAAAGTTCAAATAAAAAATCCTCTTGAATCAAATACTAATCTCTTAAAGCCAATCACACTAATATATGTACAAGGACTGTAAATGATCATCAAAGAATGCAATAAGGTAATCTTACAAGAATGCACAGGCAAAACTATGAAGCATAAGAGCAATTTTAAATAGAATAAGAAGTCTCCATAAGAATGCACAATAACAAGTATGTGGTCTATGCATCCTAAGATCCCTTAACATGAATCCATCAAATATATGCAATGTGATACTAGAATCAGATGAACCATCATGAAAATATGCTTAAATTAGTAAGAACATGTTATGATATTCCAAGAATGAATTTTTCTAGTAGGATCATAACGGGTTATGACACTTAAACTAGGAGATATATGCTTAATGTCATGCATTAAAGAAGTAAACACCTCATATAATCCATCATGCAAGCATAGTGTTCTAGGTATGCACATCATATCCTAACTAGTAAACATATAACACCATATAAACAATCAAAACTAACTCCTATACTAAAAGCATTACAAAACCGAATAGGAGCTAAACAAGTCTTAGAAAACTTGAAGTTTCTAAAAGCAAAAACTACAATATAAGAAATTAATCTAGGAAATGATATGTCAAAAGAATACAAGACAATTCCTACTTGATATGATCCAATATACACTACAAACAAACTACAAGAAATCTTAATGTGACTGTGGACAATTAGCTGCCAATCTCATTCACAATGGATGTCAGAAGTTAGAGGAAATTCCTTCACTATCTTCAAGCAAACTTTTTTAAACACCTATACCTTGTGGTTTTCTTGACAACTTCACAACCTAGCAAAAGAGAAACACTAACACGAGACAAGTGATTAGTAAGGTTAGAATCATACACATAATCATTATTATCCAAAGTCAAAGTAATATCTTTAACCTTATTTTCTTTTCTTTCATTTTTTTCTTTATCTTTCTTTTATCTTTTTTTCTTTTCACATACTTTTTATGTTCTCTCACACATTGTTGCATCTTTTCTTTCATAGCCTTATCATGTTTTCTTTGTAGTTTTCCCTCTTTCCCCCCTTTTTCTACACTCCTTAATTTTCTCATTGCCTTTACTATCAAACTCTAGAATGTTTTGCCACAACTTATTCACTTTGCTTTTCTTTCTCCCACTTCTCTCCATAATGTCTAAGAAACAACAAAGTGTCACAAGTACCATAAGAAAAAAGAATTCAAGATGTACAAGTCACAAAGCTATAGAAACTCTACAAAAGAAAATAGAAGAAGAAGAAGAAGAAGAAGAAGGTGAGAAGAAAGGAATGGAATCTTACTCCAAATCTGAATATAGATGTTAAAAGAATTATAAAGTAAACCGAGGTAATTTCTAAAAGTCTCAAAGTTTAGTGTTCTTTTCACAATTAATGAAATCTACAATAAGTCACTACAAATGAAAAAAAATACCTATACCAGGTCTCCAAAATACAAGAAAAAAAGAAATGCAATAGAAATGCCAAATTTACAATGAAGTAATGAATATGTCAAAGGACCTCACTACACAATCTCACGTGTATAACACTCAAATAGTCACTCGAGTATAGCTCTTAAGTAGGTTATTTCTCTAATGATCTCTCTTGCCTTTTACCACTCTTGAGATTTCAAAAGGAAATTCTCACAAAAAACTCACAACTCACTCTTACGCATTCTCTAATATGCTACAATGAAATAAGTAACCCAAAGTTTATGTAGAAGCCAAGAAATGTGAAATACTTTATGACAAAACCAAAGAATCAAAAAGACAAATTAAAAAGCGACTACACAAGAAAAACATACTCAAATGGAATCAAGACGCGACAAACTAGAAATAAGGGACATAAGGAAACTAGCACTCAAAACAAAGTTCTAGAGACACTAGATGGATGATATCAAGTGTAGATACCATTTGTTAGAATTTCCATAAAATTACAAAAATGTCCTTATAGAATTTTCTATTTTTAGTTTTTTTAAAAAAACAAATTTATTTTCCTTTTTGCTATGACTTTTACTTCTTAAAGAGACTCTAAATATCAAGTGTTAGGTTAAACCAAAATTTCTAAGTCTTAATCTTGTAAAATCAACTGAGTAAAATTTTCTTAGATCTTGAGGCTATAACTCTCAATCCAAGTGGAACCAAGCAATGATGCTTTGAAATAGTTTGGTAATCATGTTATAAACTCTCCAATGGGTTGTGGAAAAACATCTTACAACAAGTTTGAAAATTTTTTATGGATCAAATCAAGTTTTGGTCATATACTTCACTTGAAGATGATGAAGAATACTAAGAACAAACTATGAAGATTAAAAGCTTAATTGACAACCTAAAGTCACAAAACAGCCACAAACTCAAGGGAAAATGGATGATTAATAACTAAAACATAGGGAGATTGAATCCCAACATCAAATCATTTAAAACAACACACAACAAGAAGATTGAATCATGAACATGGATGAACACCACTAACTTTTTTCAGAAAATTTTCAGCATTATGTAAATCATGAATTTTGGAAAATTTGATGTAATTTTCTTAGGGAAAGGGTTTAAAAATCATAGGAGAATGAAACCTAATCATCCAACAACACAAAAACATAAGAATTAAACAAGAATTACTATGAACACAAGCTAGAAAGTGACACCTAAAGCCTAAAATAAAAATTCCAATTTCTAACACTCCTAAGCATGATCTAACAAAATAAACCAATTAAAGACATTAGAAACACCTATAGTAAATATTAGAATCAACAAAGCATAAATTAAAACAACAAATCACATAATTAAATTTTTGAATCTAAGAACCTTAATTTTTGAATCAACAAAGTCTTGAATCTATCAAAACCATACCGAGCCCCAACGAGTGGTGCAAGTAGATCTTGAATGACTAAGGAAATGAGGTTTTTCGACTGGACTTGAGTCTAAAGAAAGAGATCGACATTTTGTGCATTACACGATGACAGTGTTTTATAAAAAATTAAAGTATTACAGCCCTGACCAGGATATTACTTATGCCAATTATGTGAAAGTCTTATATAAGGCGCAACAAAATCAAAATGCGGCAAAGAAAAGCAAAGTAAAAAGTTATCATAAAGGAGAATCTCATTAAGTTAGAATAAAAAACTGGAGCCCATCCCGATATAAAGCTATTGATATTTATATACCCAAGTCGGAAAAGGCCTAAGGTTAGAATTTATTAAGCCCGAGGGTAGTCATAAAGTCGTAACAACATTCTCTTCCCCTGAGGGTTGAGCTCGGTTGTCAGAAGGAGGAGGTAGGACGTCTTATTTTTCTGAGGTGTCGGTGTTCTTTTCGGCACTTTGGCTCAGTTGTGCTTTAATAGATTGAGACTCGGGAAGGGCCACCAGCTTATAAAGGATGTCGTCAGGATCCCGACGTTCCTCTCCCACCACGACAAAAAGCTTACCACTGTGGAACTCGTGATAAGGGTTGATGCTATGAAGGTTAAGGTTAACCCTGGGGTTCCTGTACAACACCTGCCTAATGGCCATGTTAAAGGACTCCTTGACCACCTTCTCACAGCATTAAAAGGCTTCCTCCGCCATCTTTTCACTTTTAACATCTCAATTCTTCAAGCTTTCAAGCACATCATTTGAACCACCGACTTCTGAGCTTTTCTTTTCTAGCTCATCCACCTCAGTTTGAAGTGCCAGCTTCTTTTCCCTCTATACTCTCTTTGCTACAATGTTCAAAAATTTAATGGGTTATTTCGGTCGCCTGATCAACAAGAGATTTGAAATAATCTATTACATTTTTGGATCAAAAATTCTCCAGAAGAAGTAAATGGGGAAAAGGGACTCTTGACACTTTTTTATTCTAATTTCTAAGAATCAGGAGTTTTGTTAGTTCTATAAAATAAATGCTTAAAATCTTTTTGTCTATTCAAGGAAAGAGTCTACTGTGGATCTAATCAGTCTCGTGATGAAGAGAAGTCTTTTCCGATCTTCCATTAAGAAAGGTATCGTCACGACAACTAAATTTGCTCGGTAAACTAGTCGGGGCTCCCCATGGTACGTCCTCACAAGACTTTTTCCACTTATTATTCAACGTCGATAGCTCTTCACTCTTCTTCCTCAGAGACTCGGCTACACTCCTCTCAACTCAGAGTTTTTCAACCTCTTTCTGGAAGGCAACGATCTTCTTATCTTTTTTTTATCATTGGCCTTGTCCTTGGCCTTGGTGACATCATTTAGATTTTCGTTCTCCTTATAGAGAGTTTTCACCTCGACCTTGAACCCCTCAGTTTGATCAAAATCTATGTTGCATGGATACGGGTACGGTACCGGTACCGGGTACGGGTACGGGTACGGGGGTAAGGGAAATCTTAAAAATACAGGGTACGGGTACGTTAATATAATAAAATATTAATTTAATAATAAAAATTAAATATATGCAAAAAGTACCAAATTAAATAACAAAACTTGCGATTCCTCTCCCTTTTTCCTTCAACAAGTGAGCCTTGACTCTAGAATAAGAACCCTTATAGGATATATTGCAATAATTACAACGCCAATTAACATTTCCTCCCCCATCTTTCTTATTTTGTAAAATAGTCACATATGTCCAAAGGGGATTATTACCCTCGATATTTCCAGTTGTGTATCTACTGGACATAAGATTGCTTGTAGAACTAGTAACTGTGTGTGAGGAAGATTGTGAGGAAGACATCTGTAAAAAAAAATCATTATATTTAATTTTTAATTCTAATTTCTATTTTCTATCACAATAAAATATATTCCTCACAACGAATAATTTCTATCAAAAATAATTTCTATAACAACAAATAATTTCTATCAAAAATAATTTCTATTAAAATAATTTCTACTAAAATTAATTTCTATAACAATAAAATATATCCCTATCAAAAATAATTTATATAACAATAAAATATATTTCTATCCACATCAAATAATTTCTATAACAATAAAATATATTCCTGTCCACATCAAATAATTTATATCAAAAATAATTTCTATAACAACAAATACTTTCAATGCTTCAGATTTTATTTAGCAGGAAAAATAATAAAAATAACTCCCTGTCTGTCCTCCACTTACGGTGCTGCCACAGGGAATCAAAATCCCAATAATTATGAGGAAGAGAATGTAACCTGGAAGAGGAGAAAGCAGAGATGCCACGGTGCTGCCACGATGCTGCCACGGGGCTGCTACGATACTGCCACGGTGCTGCTAGACAACCAGCCACAGAGAAAACAGAGAAGCACGCAGAGAAGCTCGAGATTAAGAGAAAGAAAATGACGAACGAGACTGAGAGAAGGATGTAGGAAAAACTGGAAGGAAGCAGTAAGTTAGCTTGTGTCTTCACTTAATTTAATCTGTCTGCAGGAAGCCCTTAATTTCCTGACCAAAACGGTGTGTTTTGGTAAAAACGTACCTAAGTCGTACCGCAGCCGCATCGGAGCCGTACGCGAGCCGAACCGCAGTCGTACCGGAGCCCCCGTATTCTTCCCCTGATTCTGGTACGTACTGGGTGCGTATCTACTCCGTACCCACTGTGTACCCGTACCCGACACGTATCCGGTGCGGGTACGTCACCCATTTCAGCGTACCCGTGCTTCAGAGATCAAAATATAAGGTGCTCTCCCCAGCTTGATCCGCAATCTGTATGATGGGCTCCAACAAGTCGTCGATCTCTAACATATACCATCGAGTGGCACACACAATGCCCTTCACTTCCTCGCAGCCCATTTTCAGTTGAAGGATATACTAGGGGACCTCTGAAGCACGGGTACGCTGAAATGGGTGACGTACCCGCACCGGATACGTGTCGGGTACGGGTACACAGTGGGTACGGAGTAGATACGCACCCAGTACGTACCAGAATCAGGGGAAGAATACGGGGGCTCCGGTACGACTGCGGTTCGGCTCGCGTACGGCTCCGATGCGGCTGCGGTACGACTTAGGTACGTTTTTACCAAAACACACCGTTTTGGTCAGGAAATTAAGGGCTTCCTGCAGACAGATTAAATTAAGTGAAGACACAAGCTAACTTACTGCTTCCTTCCAGTTTTTCCTACATCCTTCTCTCAGTCTCGTTCGTCATTTTCTTTCTCTTAATCTCGAGCTTCTCTGCGTGCTTCTCTGTTTTCTCTGTGGCTGGTTGTCTAGCAGCACCGTGGCAGTATCGTAGCAGCCCCGTGGCAGCATCGTGGCAGCACCGTGGCATCTCTGCTTTCTCCTCTTCCAGGTTACATTCTCTTCCTCATAATTATTGGGATTTTGATTCCCTGTGGCAGCACCGTAAGTGGAGGACAGACAGGGAGTTATTTTTATTATTTTTCCTGCTAAATAAAATCTGAAGCATTGAAAGTATTTGTTGTTATAGAAATTATTTTTGATATAAATTATTTGATGTGGACAGGAATATATTTTATTGTTATAGAAATTATTTGATGTGGATAGAAATATATTTTATTGTTATATAAATTATTTTTGATAGGGATATATTTTATTGTTATAGAAATTAATTTTAGTAGAAATTATTTTAATAGAAATTATTTTTGATAGAAATTATTTGTTGTTATAGAAATTATTTTTGATAGAAATTATTCGTTGTGAGGAATATATTTTATTGTGATAGAAAATAGAAATTAGAATTAAAAATTAAATATAATGATTTTTTTTTACAGATGTCTTCCTCACAATCTTCCTCACACACAGTTACTAGTTCTACAAGCAATCTTATGTCCAGTAGATACACAACTGGAAATATCGAGGGTAATAATCCCCTTTGGACATATGTGACTATTTTACAAAATAAGAAAGATGGGGGAGGAAATGTTAATTGGCGTTGTAATTATTGCAATATATCCTATAAGGGTTCTTATTCTAGAGTCAAGGCTCACTTGTTGAAGGAAAAAGGGAGAGGAATCGCAAGTTTTGTTATTTAATTTGGTACTTTTTGCATATATTTAATTTTTATTATTAAATTAATATTTTATTATATTAACGTACCCGTACCCTGTATTTTTAAGATTTCCCTTACCCCCGTACCCGTACCCGTACCCGGTACCGGTACCTTACCCGTATCCATGCAACATAGTAGGGGACCCTTGGCTTACTTTGGTTCTAGTCTCTACCTCAGTAGAAGATATAGCGGTTCAACCGAGACCCAACAAAAGGCAGGTAGCACCGAGTGAGAGTATTTTCTCCTAGCCAGATAACCTCAACCACGAGTTGGTTAGGAATAGCACCGCCAGTGGTGGTTGTCGCCTCTTCCTCTTCTTCGACATCCACATTGATGATCTCTTTCCTCTTTCGTTTCTTCTTAGGGGAGACGGGTCGCTTCCAAGAGGGCTCAGACCTCTTCCATTCCATCTAGTCAGTGTCTTGCTTTTTCTTGGCCTTTCTTTCCAAGGCCTGTTCTTTGTCGATCCCTTCCTTTAGTGGGATGCTCGGTATGTCTTCATCCCTAAATTTGAGGACGACAACACAGCATTCAGGATGTTCCTTTTGACCTGAATTATGTTTTCAGCGACCACGATGGCAGCCTTAGCCGTAACTGTTTCCATGTTTCCATGGAGCCAAAGCTTTCGATTTCACCAGCAAGTAGTAAAGTTAAAGGGGTTAGATGACAAAAATTTGAACATACAATGCAAAGGTTCTTCCTGAGGAGTATTACAAAGATAGACTTCTCTTGTTGTGGGGAAACTGAAGAGCCATTTGCATGAAATCTTCTGGTGGGCGCGTAGAGCCGGGACTACCTCTACGGACTCAGAGGATAATTCACTCTCCTTCACTATGAAAGCTGATCCAATCAGAAGGAAGTGCTCATAGGTCCATGAGACTGGGAATTTGGGGATCCCGTCCTCACTTCCGCAAAAGACCGACTTGTTTTCCAGGCTTGTATCTTCACAAAGCACTTCTTGTAAGAGCTGTCGTCTAACTTCATTGAAGTTGTTTTTTCTCTTTTATATTGTAAATTGTGAAGAGAAAGGTGGAGTACTTTTAGCTTAGTTGGTCTTAGCTTGAAGTTAGTTTAAGTTATTTAGGTCTTTTTTATATTTTAATCGTGAGTGAAGTACTTTTGTAAGTGAAGTTTTACTTAAATAAATGTTCTAATAAATGAAAATATGACTTCTTCCAACATATCAATTCTTCTTTATCATAGATTACGAGATTCCTCCTTTTTCAGAGAATCCAACACTGGCTCAGATCAGAAATCAAAAGGAGAAGGAACAGAGAAAGTCAAAGGTCAAAGCATACTTGTACAATGTAGTCTCACAAGCAATTTTTAAATTCCTTGCATTGTAAATCGAATCAGATTGTTGGTAGAGTTGTTGAGTGCTTTGCATGCTCAGGAACAAAGAAGGCTAATGAGACAAGAAGGCACTGTTAAAGAAGCTTTGCAGGCAAAGTTATAGATTGGTAAGAGTAGCAATTGGAAAAAGAACAACGCAGATCAAGAAATCAACGAAGTAGATTATAGCAGCCTAGCAAACTATCTGCCATGCAAACATTGTGGGAAGGAAGGTCATGCTACTTTCACATGTTGGAGAAGGCCTGATGTTAGGTGTAACAAATGTAATCAGTTGGGTCATATAACAAAAATCTGCAAATTGAAGGAGAAACGGGATAAGGCTCAACTTGTTGATCAGGAAGAAGAATATCTGTTTGTAGCCATATGTTCTACAACTAACAAGAAATGGTTGATTAATAGTGGTTGTACCAACCATATAATCCCCAATGTGGAGCTCTTTAAGGAACTTAATGGAGATGTAACCTCATAGGTCAAGATTGGTAATTGTGAATATATTGCTGTCAAAGGAAGAGTATCGATTAAAATCTCCACTGCCTTAGGTACTAAACTAATAAATGATGTTCTTTATGTACCTAAAATTAATCACAACTTGTTAAGTGTGGGCTAGTTGCTTGAACAACATTTACAAGGTCTTGTTTGAAGATAAGTTGTGAATGATCAAGACAGCAGATGGAGAGAACTTGTACAAAATAATGATGAAAGAAAAGAGTTTCTCACTAGACTTGTTTCAGGACCATCAAGCAATGGTTGTTTGCTTAGTTACGTCCACTGAGCTTTGGCATAAAAGACTGGGCCACTTCAATCACGATGCATTGCTTCTTTTGAAAGGGAAAAATATGGTTAAAGGATTGCCAACTTTAGAGGACCAAACAGAAAGTTGCAAGGCTTGTCAGTTTGGTAAACAAACAATATAACCTTTTCCTTAATCATCTTGGAGAGCATTCAATAAGTTACAACTAAGATATACTGATCTTGGAGGACTTTTGCAAGAGTCATCTTTGAATAGGAGCAGGTATTACATACTCTGTATAGATGACTTTGCAAGAATGAACTGGATTTATTTTTTGAAATTTAAGTATGTTGCTAACATTTTTTGGAAGTTCAAAAGTTGGGTTGAAAATCAAAGTGACTGTTGAATTCAAGTGTTGAGGTCAGATAATGGAAGTGAATACACCTCAGAAAGGTTATATGTATTTTGTGAGGAGTCTAGAATTACTCATCAATTTACTGCTCCCTACTCACTTTAGCAAAATGACGTGAGTGAAAGGAACAATAGGACTGTAATGGAGATGACTAGATATTTGCTTCATGAGAAAGATCTTCTAAAAAAATTTGGGCAGAAGCTACAAATACTGCATTTTATTTACTCAATAGTTGCCAACAAAATTTGTAAAAGAGAAGACTCCATTTGAATCATGGTATGATTTTAAGCCTTGTTTGTATGAATTAAAAGTTTTGTTGCGTATGCTTTTCTCATATACCTTAGGTGAAAACAGACAAGCTAGGCAAAAAGGAAGAACTTGGAATTTTCATTGGATACAATAATGTCTCTAAGGCTTATAGAATTTTCCAACCATAAACAGGAAATGTTCTTGTAAGTAGAGATGTTCATTGTTGAGGAAGAGCAGAAATGGAGGTGGGAGGAAGTAGAAATCAAGAAAGAGAGTAAATCAACTGAGGTTCAGGAAGAGAAATGAGAAAGCTCTATAGGTACTGACAACATTGATCATCAACCTATCAGAGGTACCAAAAGACTTTCTAAAATTTATGGCAGATGTAGTGTGGTTGTAAGAAGCTCAAGAAAATCTCAAATGAGTAGATTCAATAAAGGAGAAGCTTCGAATGATCGAATAGAATCAAACTTGCAGCTTGTTCCTAGGCCTCCTCACAGGAAGGCTAAGTGAAGTGGTTGTTAAGAACCAAACTCAATGGAGATGGTTCTATCAACAAACATAAGGCCAGATTTTGCAAGCTGTTAATGTGCTTTCCAGATTTCTGCATTGTGCAAGTAAAGAGCATTTTAGGGTAGCAAAGAGAGTATTAAGATATATCAAAATGGCTATCAATTATGGAGTCATGTTTGATCATAATAAAAAAAATGATTTTCATGGTTTTTATTATAGTGATTGGGTTGGATCTATTGATGACATGAAAAGCACCTTTGGTTACTGTGTTACTCTTGGATCAGGTATGCTTTCTTGGAGTTCAAAGAAGCAAGAAATTGTAACTCAATCTACAGCATAAGCAGAATTCATTGCTGCAACTGTTGCAGTTAATCGAGTCTTATGGATCAGGAAGTTGTTAATTGATTTACACATGGAGCAGAAGGAGAGCACACAAAGTTTTGTTGGTAATCAAGCTCCAATATAAATTTCTAACAATCCAGTTTTTCATGGCAAAAGCAAGCATTTTAACATCAAGCTCTATGTTCTTAGAGAAGTTCATCATGGAGGAGAAACTATTCTGGAATATTCCAGAACTAAAGAATAAATGGCATACATATTCACTGAAGTATCTAAGATCTGATCTTCGATCAATAATTAATTGACACTTTTTATAAGCTAATATTTCACTCTTTTTATGGCACAAACACCTTTCTCCGATGCAACTCATAATATGCCTCTTTGAAATTCAATGGCTTGTAGTACGCAAATAAAGAAAAATTGACTCTTCATCAAATATGTCATTGTCATTATCCATAATATAATCTACTAGCCTCACTCGTAATTGGTGTTGCCTTTAAGGTCTACTAAATGATTTCAACTTCCTCTTCGAAGTTACCAAACATCACCAAGGGCATTAATCTTATATACTCTTTTTTCATCAAATGTCACATCATGACTAATGATCATCTTCTATCTCTGGATTATGTAACTTATATGCTTTTGAATTCATGCTACAACCAATCTCCCCTTTATCATCCAACTTCTTTCTAAGTTGATTAGCGACATGCACATAAACAATACACCCAAGAACTTGGAGTTATCGTATTGATGGTCTTCTGTTTCATGCTTCTTCTAGTGTTTTATCCAGTACGTTTTGTTTGACAACTGTTCAAAATATACATAAGGCTTCTGCCCAAAATTAGTTAGGCAGTTATTTTGATCAATATGCCCCTTATCATATTCATCACCTTATGTTCATTATCATATTATGTTGGTTATCATATTCATGATCTTATCACTTTATATATATCTTTGTTATTTTCTCCGTCATACACCAATTATCATTTTAACTTTTTTCCTTCTAAAATTATTGTCGCTTTAAAAGTTTAAGGTGTAATCAATCTATATTTTTCAATTGTATCTCTCTCTTAGTATATTTCATTTGGCTAATGAATAAGACTTAAAAAGTTAAGATATTCTTTATTACTAATAAAATAATAGAATTAAATAAAGATATTTTAGTTCATATCAACTCAAATAACTACATATTTAATTATTTATTAATTTATATGAAAAAAGCTAAAACGATAATAATTATGGACTGAGGAAGTAACTCATAATACCATACCATTATCATTGAGGATACTTTATCATCCAAGTTGTTAAAATTTAAAATTAAACTTTTTTATTGAAATTTTGTTAATTGAAATGTGATATCTAAATCCTTAATAAATCATATTAGTTGCAAATATTTTACAAATGACTAATCATAGAAATATTTGATAACCGGAAATATACCAATGAGTTTTAAAAATTTTGTAAGAGAAAAGGGTTAATCGTTTTTTATTTTATCCTTTTGAAAAGAAGAAAAGGGCCAATCTAACAACCCGAAGTGCGAAAGTTTTATGGTGTGTAATGAATCTAAAAACTGAAAAACTGGATCACTTCCATAAAGTCATGTATCTAGTGGTGGCAAAAAATAAAAAGAAAAAATTGCATGAGAAAAAAGAAAAAAGAAAAAATATTTCTTCTGATTTCTTTGGCCTAATTGGGACAGGAATTGTCTATTGATATCATGAATTCATAATTTTCTATCTTTCAACCTCTCTCCCTTTCAAACTGATGACATTTTATTTTATTGTAATATATTAGTAGCAAATATTTGTTATATATTTCAGGAAAGGAGAAAAAAGAAAATAAAGGAATTTCATTTCTTTAATGTAGCTTAAGTATTTTTTTATTAATGTAACTTAAATGTTAGAATAAGGAAAGCAGTGTTATTAAAACCGGATCGGTGATCGAACCGGTCTAGGTACTGGGTCAATGGTCGAACCGGTTGACTCATTGGTTGAACAGGTTGACTTAGTTTATTTAAAAAATAAAAAATACTATATATATATATATATATATATATATATATTTTTAAGTTTTAAGTATTTCATACTCCAAATGAAAATACCTAATGAAAGCAAAGTACCAAATTTCATAAAGTAATTTTATTCTCCCAAATTAATCACATTTTTAAAATATAGATACATAGATATATTCATTCAATTGAATAATAAAGAGGCGATTTGTAGTTTGACGTTATTTGCTAGAGAAATGAGAAAAGAAAAGTTTACTTTGCTCTGCTGAATCCTAATTGCCTTTCGTGAAATAAGTTGATAATATAAAAAGAAATAGAAAAGAAAGATTAAAAATTGATAAAAAGAAAGAAAGTTAAAGTGCACCTGCTGTAGCACGTGAAATAGGCATTGATTTTTCAATTTTTTAATTAAGCATTGCGAATTGCACAAACCGTCATTTATATGCTATATAAATAAAAAATTAAAAATTAAAAATTTATTAGACCGGTTCAACCACCGGGTCACCGGTTTTTTAGAAAACCGGCCGGTTCAACCCGGGTCACACCGGGTCAACTACATTTCCGATCTGATTGAGGGTTACCGGTGACCCGGCCGGTCCGAACCGGTTTTTTTAACACTGAAGGAAAGTGAAAATTTTTAATCACTTAATTTACTTATTAAAAAAATTGGAAAAGAGAAAAAAGAAAAGTGTCATTCTTTTATTTTATTTTTTTGGTGAATGAAAAGTGTCATTCAAAATATCTCTCTCCTCCTTGGACCTCAAAGGACACATGAAGTTGGGAAGCCCATCTTTGAAAATGGAAGAAAACGACTTATCGTCTGTCCATGAAGACATGTTATGTAAAATAGAAGCTTCTCTTTTTTTTTTTGAGAAGCTTCTCTTGTTTGTTTAAAAGAAAATAAAAAACGAGAATTAATTTCCTCTTCATATAAAAGGAAATAGAAGAAAATTAGGTAAGGTTTTTATTTAATAAATTTATAAATATTATTAAAAATTAAAAGAAATTTTTTATATATTAAAATTTTATAATAAAAATATTTTTATATATATAATTTAATTTATTTCTCTTATAACTATTTTATTTTTATTTTTATTTTTATTTAATTTTTTCTATTTATCCAAATAAAAAATATTTTTTCATTTTTTCATTTCTATTTTTCACCATCCAAATAACATATTTTTTCTTTTTATTTTCTTTCTTTTCTATTTGTTTCTTTTTCATTTCTTTCCATCTCATTTCATCCATACACCCAAAAATAACACATTTAAAAAATGTAAGAAATTCTATAGGCATTATATTTTATCTCGAATGTTTTTTTCCTAAATTTTTTCAGTCCCCTACATTCGACGTAATTCTACTTTGGTTTGGTAAGTTTAAAAAATTTCACTTAAATTTGGTTGTTTTTAAAAGTGTTCTAGTAGAGCTATGGTAAGTGTTGTTGATGTTGGAACCAAGTTCCTTTATTGCAGAGTATGTGTATTAGTCTTTCTAGTTATCTCTATTCGGTGTGAGACTTCTTCATCTATACCATTCATATGTTCTGCTATAACTGTTGGGAGCAAGTTCCTTCACTGCAGCTTTGTTTTATGCTATAGACCTTAAGTAACAAACTCACAACTAAGTCTGCATTTGTAATACAGTCCAACTCTGTGTGTACGGATAAGAATAGAAATGAAGAAGACTTAAATTGAATAATACTTCTTGCTTATATTTCTCATTGATCAATGCTCTCTATTTATACACAAAATTCTATAAACTTTCAACTAACTCTTAACAAACAAAACAAAATTAACAACTAAACTCTCAAACTTAACCGTTGACATGTGTGTTGAGTTGAAGGGTAGAGAGGGAGACATGGTTTGAGGAAGTTTGGGGACCACCAAAAAATGTGCCCAAAATATTGGTGAACATACCCCCACTACTCATGGATTTAAATGACATAACATAGTCTTATTAAAAAAAGCTTTTTTAGTAGGTTGTTGTCGACTTGTGTTGGAATGCATGACAAAAAGCCCTCTTTGTGTGATAAAGTTGTATAAATATTTGCATCCCAGCAATCTCTTAATTCATTTTTGTAGTTAATGATAATTTAGCTAACGACGATAAGTCTACATCACTGCACAGTTGTTAATTTCAAAAAAGAAAATGAAAAAGAAAACAATGATAAGTTTAAAAAGTATCAGATTTGAGTTAAATATCCAAAACTTACAAAAACAAACTAAAAAAACTGAAACATTGTTAAAACATGTTGATTACTCTAATTGCATTTTTGCAAGAGTTCGTAAATCGTAATCAAGGTGAATCAAAAGTTGCTATGTGTAGTATTCACATTTTCGCTGTGATTAATGGTTTTATGGTGATCCAATGTGGGAACTTCGCAGTTGTTGCATGTGATTGTTCCGCCACTCTTCCCCTTGCTCCTTCAAATAGCATTTTCCATTTGGTTTTCAACTGAGAAATGTGAAGGGAGAGATGTGACATTATAACTCTCCAATGTGCAATGTGTATCATGTTGATGGATTACTAAGAACTAGAATAAACGCCTTCATTGAAGGTGTTTCAATTATGAACTGATAATTTAAGGTGGTGAGCAAGACGTGATTCATCTCAAATATGTTGTACCTTATTGTTCAATGTTCATGTGATGTATATTAAGAACTAGAAAAGACACCTCCTTAGATACCAAGCAAGTCCTTGACACCTTTCCTTAGTTTCGTCTCTTAGACTCAAAGATCACTCGACCCTCCAACTCATGGTTTGGTGCACACTCTTACATCCACAAACATGACTTTGATGTTTCACTCTCAACTCACCATTTCTTACAAAACCCTCTCCTCCTTTTACCCTTTTCATCTCCTCTGTAACTGTAACTCTGCCTTGCCATGGCCTCAAACTCCATGGCTGGCTTCATCACCGGTTCTAATCCTCCTGACTCCCGTGAGGTACTCCCCTTCTTCTCTTTCATGTTGCAATCTTCCAAATGAATGCTTTTTTCCTTTTTATATATTCTTTTGGTTAGTTTGAATTTAAAACTTCCTAGCATCAGTAGCATGATTGTAACATGTTAGCATGTTTCATGTTTGCTTCTCACAGTTTTATGTTATATTCTTTTTCTTTATTTGCAGCAGCAGCAACATCAGCCACATAGCCGTCAACCTTCATCAAAAACGTGTCGAGTTTGTGACGATGAGATTGGATATAAGGAAAATGGAGAGCTGTTTATGGCTTGTCATGTGTGTGGATTTCCTGTTTGTAGGCCATGCTATGAGTATGAGAGGAGTGAGGGGAACCGGTGTTGTCCTCATTGCAACACTCGCTATAGGCGTCACAAAGGTAATCTTAGCTCTTTGCCATTTTGTGTTTTTAGAAGAAGAAAAAACTTAGTTTTGGTGAGTAAAAAATGTGGGATATATTATGTGGACATGGAGATGCTAGCTTCCCTGCAGGTTGTCCTAGAGTAGTTGGAGATGAAGAGGAGAACTTTGATGCAGATGATTCCGATGATGAGTTTCAGATTAAGAATCATCATGATGATCTAGACCGACAACATGATGTTAATCATGCGGTAAAATTTCTTTTACTAAAGTTTTTCTAAAAAAAAACAATGGGGAAATTGTTAATCTTTTTTGTTTCTCAACGAATGAGGTTTGGCTAAAATGAATGAGACAGTTAGTATTGTAGCTATAACAGTTAATTGAATATGAATAATCATAGAGACTTTGGGGCTGGTGTGATTTTTTCAGGAAAATGGTGAGTATAATAAAGAGAAATTGCATCCCAATGGTCAAACTTTCTCTTCAGCGGGAAGTGGTAAGAAAGCTGTTTCAATTTTGAGAGGTCATTGTACAGACAAATTGTTAATTGCCCAAGTTAATGTTTTTTCTTTCTGGGATATTATTCACTTTTTGTTGATATGTTGGTCTATTGCTGTATAGTTGCTGGGAAGGATTTTGAAGGGGACAAAGAATTCTACAGTAATGAAGAATGGCAAGATAGAGTAGAGAAGTGGAAAGTCAGGCAAGAAAAGAAAGGCTTACTAAACAAAGAAGATGGAAAACAAGACCAAGTTGAGGAAGATGATTACCTGTAAGTCATCTCTTGTACTTCTCTTTCGCATGGATTGTAAAAGTAAAAGCCTTAGTCCATGTGAATGAAGTTTTTCCTTTTGGTTTCTTTTTCACTTTCATGATACTAAATAATGCAGAACTGCAGAAGAATTAAGCAAATCAAATTGTGTACAGAAGATAGTATTTTTCTCCTTGAATACTGCTTTCAAATTAAAACATGATCAATTAATAAATGTTTCAAAGAAAATTTTAACAAGCCACAGTCCAAGAAGTTTTAACTGCATACAATTTTTTATGGTTGCTAGTTTTTGTTGAGGAAGCTGCATACAAATTCAAGTGTGCCACAAGGCACAAAATATTTGAATTGGAACTAATTTTCCTTTGGAACTTGACAGTTTGGCTGAAGCAAGACAACCATTGTGGCGAAAGGTTCCAATATCTTCAAGCCTAATCAATCCATATCGCATAGTAATTGTCATGAGGCTTGTTATCCTTGCTTTCTTCTTCCGCTTCCGTATCTTAACTCCGGCATATGATGCATATCCCTTGTGGCTTATCTCTGTGATATGTGAGATATGGTTTGCACTGTCATGGATACTTGACCAGTTTCCCAAGTGGTTCCCAATCACACGTGAGACTTACCTGGACCGTTTGTCCTTGAGGTTTGAACGTGAAGGGGAGCCTAACCAACTAGCTCCAGTAGATGTGTTTGTGAGTACTGTGGACCCTTTGAAGGAACCACCAATCATAACAGCAAATACTGTTCTTTCAATCCTCTCTGTTGACTATCCTGTTGAGAAGGTCAGCTGCTATGTATCAGATGATGGTGCATCCATGCTTCTGTTTGATTCATTGGCAGAAACTGCTGAGTTTGCTAGAAGATGGGTTCCTTTTTGCAAGAAGTATAACATAGAGCCAAGGACTCCTGAGTTCTATTTCTCTGAGAAAATTGATTACTTGAAGGACAAGGTGCACCCTACATTTGTGAAGGAACGAAGGGCCATGAAGGTTAGCGAGTAGAGACATAAAGATAGGACTTGAGATGATCATTTATGTTTTCATTGTTTTCTTTAGAACTGTCAAAATGGTCGAGTCTGATTGGTTAGTCAAGCCTGTCTTCAAAATAGGCGAGCATGAACGTTCAATTTCAAAATTCGAATAGACCAGGACTTATTTAGTCTAACCCAATATGGCCTAATGCGGCTAAGCCAGCTAAAACTCGGCAAAAAGTATGTAAAACTAGAGGTTTACCTGGCTATACTACCCATACTGGGTCATACAATCTGTTTTGACAGTTCAATTTCTTGCTTTTTCTTGTCTGACTTGTCTCAGCATACATTAGAGGCATGTAGTAAAACTCGTGTGTTTGCTCCATGACAGAGAGAATATGAAGAATTTAAAGTGAAAATCAATTCTTTAGTGGCAAAGGCTCAGAAGAAACCAGAGGAGGGATGGGTGATGCAGGATGGAACTCCATGGCCTGGGAACAACACCCGTGATCATCCAGGAATGATTCAGGTTTTGCTATTGCAGCCCCCATTCAGTTTTTTTCTTGAGTACTTTTCATTATCTTGTCATTGATGAATTAAACAAAAAGGAATAGAAACACCTTGCGTTTGTGGAATGTGAATAGCCATTGAATAAGGCCCCCATCTCCCTTGATCCCCACAAATTTTCTTCATATGTCAAGATAATGTATAAGCTACATTTTCTCATTGGAAAATGAAGGTAGTGTGAACAAAATGAAGAAATGAGAGGGAGGAATAATTAGTGTGAATATATGCCTTTGCAGGTATATTTAGGAAGTGCTGGTGCACTAGATGTAGATGGGAAGGAACTGCCACGGCTTGTGTATATTTCACGTGAAAAACGGCCCGGCTATCCTCACCACAAGAAAGCTGGTGCCATGAATGCCTTGGTAAGTACAAAACTTTTGAATTTGCAGTGTTCAACTTGTGCAGGATTAATATATTAGACTGCTATGTATAACTCTTCTGTTATTCAACCAAAAACAATATAATCAACCAAAAATAATTCTTCTGTTATTTTGTGTTATCATAAGGTTCGGGTTTCTGCTGTGCTTACAAATGCACCATTTATGTTGAATCTGGATTGTGATCACTACATCAACAATAGCAAGGCAGTCAGAGAGGCCATGTGCTTTTTGATGGACCCTAATCTTGGGAAGAAACTCTGCTATGTCCAATTTCCACAAAGATTTGATGGTATTGATCGCCATGATAGATATGCTAATCGCAACACCGTGTTCTTTGATGTAAGGCCATTCTTCTAAGCTTTAACTAATAAACAAAACTATGCAAATATCATTTCACTAACTGAACTTTAACTGTTTTCCTTCAATGTTTCATTGATCATAGATCAATATGAAAGGGCTTGATGGGATTCAAGGTCCAGTATATGTTGGTACTGGAACTGTGTTCAACAGGCAGGCATTATATGGCTATGATCCACCAGTATCTCAGAAAAGGCCAAAGATGCATTGTGACTGCTGGCCATCATGGTTTTGCTTTTGTTGTGGTGGTTCAAGGAAGTCCAAGTCAAAAAACAAATCAGGAACTGGTGGTCTCTTGAGTCGATTGTACAGCAAGAACAAGAAGAAAAAAATGATGGGGAAAGACTATGTTAGAAAAGGGTCAGGGTCCATGTTTGATCTTGAAGAGATTGAAGAAGGGCTTGAAGGGTATGAGGAGCTAGAGAAATCATCCCTCATGTCCCAGAAAGCTTTTGAGAAGCGATTTGGGCAGTCACCAGTTTTCATTGCTTCCACTTTGATGGAAAATGGAGGACTTCCTGAAGGCACAAATAGCCAAGCATTGGTTAAGGAGGCCATTCATGTTATAAGCTGTGGTTATGACGAGAAGACTGAATGGGGCAAAGAGGTGAAATCATTAATGTCAAAACAATGAAGAAACATTTAGATTCTTTTCATGCTTAGCATATCAAGTAGGCTGATACATTTGACAATAATTAATGATTACAATTAGAAATTCATTAACAACATAAAATAAGGTATTTATAACTAAATAAATTTCCATATTACCATTTCAATGAAGCCCTTTTGACAAATTTGTTTTCACTACACAGATTGGATGGATTTATGGCTCAGTCACAGAAGATATTTTGACTGGATTTAAGATGCACTGCAGAGGATGGAAATCAGTATATTGCATGCCAAAAAGAGCAGCTTTCAAGGGTTCTGCTCCAATAAATCTATCAGATAGGTTGCACCAAGTTCTGAGATGGGCTCTTGGTTCTGTTGAGATTTTTATGAGTCGCCATTGCCCGTTGTGGTATGCCTATGGTGGAAAGCTGAAGTACCTAGAGAGGTTGGCATACACTAACACCATTGTTTATCCCTTCACTTCTATCCCTTTGCTTGCATACTGCACAATTCCAGCTGTGTGTCTCCTCACTGGAAAGTTCATCATCCCAACTGTAAGTACCACATAGCTATGAATTTGCTATGATTATAGAGATTGATCAAATGCTTTCACCTGACTGACACTTCACATCAAGAAAAATGCTGCTATTAGACATATCCGTATTCTGAATGTTTATTTTTTTTCTTGTTTGCAGCTAACCAATCTAGCTAGTGTTTGGTTTTTGGCTCTATTTATATCCATCATTTTAACCAGTGTGCTTGAGCTCCGATGGAGTGGCGTAACCATTGAAGACTTGTGGCGCAATGAGCAATTTTGGGTCATTGGAGGTGTTTCTGCTCATCTTTTTGCTGTGTTTCAAGGTCTCCTTAAGGTTCTTGGTGGAGTAGACACCAACTTCACTGTCACATCAAAAGCAGCAGATGACACTGAATTTGGAGAGCTCTATCTATTCAAGTGGACTACTCTTCTCATCCCACCAACCACTCTTATAATCTTGAACATTGTGGGAGTAGTGGCTGGTGTTTCTGATGCCATCAACAGTGGCTCTGGCTCATGGGGTCCGTTATTTGGGAAGCTATTCTTTGCCTTTTGGGTCATTGTTCACTTGTATCCTTTCCTCAAAGGTCTAATGGGAAAGCAAAACAGGACTCCTACCATTGTTGTGCTGTGGTCAATCCTTCTAGCTTCTATTTTCTCATTGATTTGGGTCCGGATTGATCCTTTCTTGCCTAAGCAAACTGGTCCAGTACTCAAACAATGTGGGGTAGATTGCTAAGGTTGTGTGGAGAGGCATGTTGATATAGTAATCTTACAAATTGGTTTGATGAGTAATGGCACTTGTGTGCATGCGTTGTTTATGTCTTACTACTATTGAGTTGAGTGTGTGTTTGCATTCCTGAAAATTGTCATCCATGTACATAATAGTCTTAAAGGAGAAAATTGAGTCTGAATGGAATGTGTTGATATAACTAAATCATATTGTTACTATTTGGAAAACATATTGTGTTCTGGTCCTACTTTGACAATTTTTCATCTATTAGAGAAAAACATATTCTGGTAGTCAATTTGGTGTAGTAGCTCAAAGCTAACTCCACCATCATTTCACGAGTAATTAAAATAAGGATGAAATTCCAAGTTTGAAACGAATAATTTTTAACTTTCCTATAATTTCTTCCTGCAAATCTTCATAGAAATATTGAAGCATTTTATATAATATTCAAGATAATAAATATATTTAATTTCTATTTAGTACCTATCCTCTCTATGTTGGCTTGAAACTGATGAGAATTTGGCCTTAGAGCCCAGATTGTATAGCAGACCTCTAAACATATTAATTCAGGAGAAAATGAAGGCCGCCTAGGATAGACAAAAGAGTTATTACGATAACCGGAGGAAACCACTTGAGTTTCAGGTGGGTAATTTTGTGTTCTAGAGGATTTCACCTCACAAGGGTGTTGGAAAAGTATTGAGAAGCAGGAAATTAAGTCTGGGGTATATTAGTCCATATAAGATTTTGGAGAGGATAAGTCTGGTGGCCTATGGAATTGCACTACCTCCTCACTTTGTCAACCTTCATAATGTATTCTATGTATCCTAGTTAAAGAAGTATGAGTCTGACTCTACACACGAGATCCCTGATGATGATGTTCAGATTCGAGAAAATTTAACCACACCTACTGAGCCTACTCGCATTGTGGAAATGTCAAGAAGTAAGGATATTTTGTTGGTGAAGGTGGCATGTGGCGTGTGGCGTGGCAGCAAGGAAAGTGTACTACATTTACGTGGGAGTGTGAAGATGTGATGAGACAACAATATCCCGAGTTATTTCTTAGAGGTATATTCTTATCTAAATTTTAAGGACGAAATTTCTTAAAGAAGAAAAGAATTGTAATATCCTAATTTAAATTTTGGAATAGATTAAATTCTTTAAGACTAAGTATATTAATTACCCTAAATCAACTAAGTTTACTAATGATCCGGTGTGGACACGGCCCACAAGGTTTACTACCAATGATAATGAATATGAAACATGTCAAAGTTGGTTGAAAACCGGATGGGGTGCATGAACGCCGATATAATCACACTGGACGAGGTACATCAATAAACACTTTGAAGTTCAGTACAGAATGAATGAAAGGACCCGGGTAAGGAAAGTTGTTGTAGTATGTAAGTGGGCAACTTGCATCTGTCAAAGCTGCACAGATTTTTTCATTACACTTTGTTTAATACTTCCGTAATCTTTATCTCTTCCATAATAACCGTACTGACTTAAGCATCGGAGCCTTTTTTTACAAGTACACCTCTGGTGTGTTTCCCTTTGACTACAGTTGGAATTAATCAAAGTTTAATACCTTAGCATGGAGAGCACAATATCCCCACTGGACCTGTGTGTATAATACCGTACTGAGACGGTGTAAAAAGGAGAGTGAGTGAACATTTGACACCAGTTCATAAAGGGTAACTTTGGACCCTCCAAGTCATATTAACTATCAAATGTAAAAATAATTTGAGTTATCATATAAATTATATGTAAAAGTATTCAGATGGTATAAATATTAGGTATATGTGTATTATTATGTCTTATACTAGTCTAGTGAAGATATGATATTATATCTTCAAGTTTAGCAGTGATTTTAAGGTCTCATTGTGATTTTGTTCAACACACTGATATCTTGTGTTGTGATGCGAAATAAAACGTCATCTACAAAGATACTCCAACGTTTAAGCCGGTACAATATTCAATATCAAAGCTCAAACATTAGAATTGTTAAACGTACCTCAAACTATAATAAATGAATGATATTTACATGGTGAAGTGGCGATTGGATGCCTTTGTTCCTATGTCAGTACTTTCCCATAAACTTTAAGGAAAATTGACATAAGCACATGCATTTCTGACACAAATTCAGGTATGGACGAGTATGCTCTCAACAAATATCTCAACCTCTAGTTGAAACCAGTTCTTTATGTAACATCAGCTATCACGGGTTATCTTGGGAATTGTAACTATAAGGGTTATGTTGACACCAGACACAATAATATTAACACCGGTACGGGTCTTATGACAAATAAAAATTACGATCTTATGGTAAATAAATGATTTAAATGTTATAATAACATGATTTTTAATTGATAATAGTGTAACACGAAATATCTGTTTTTTTTTTATCAATTCTCCTTTTCCACTGTATACCAAGAAATACATTAGACTAAATTGGGGACCTAAGAAAATGAAACTTCAGTTTAAAGGTTTGACTAGATATCAATAAGAATATCCAGGTCTGAGTTCAGTGCCGCTTTCCACAATATTCATGGTTCCGATTCAAGGAAATCTACAAATAAAACCACCTTTCCTGGTTGCCACATGTGAAATTAAAGATCTGAGGCCTTTAGTTTTCTAGGTCTTTTATGAGCTCCAGGTGCCTTGCGCTTTTGGTCCTTTTTGCTAACCCTTTCCACTCCAAATTCATGGAGTCCGGAATAAATGTCCGATCCTTTGGTGTGAGAGGTGTTTCACCATATGACCCATCACGAAAAGGTGAACCTTCAGCCTCTTTATATTGCACCTGTTTCTGGAGATTCAACCAGGCTAGTATCTCTTTTCTTAGTTCAAGATGCTCCGCACAAACAGCTTTTGTTGGAACCCTTGGTTTCAAATTGACCCCAAGATCTTGCAAAGTGCATATGTTCTCAAATATACACGAAGCATACGAAGAGTAGCTAGAGTAGAATAGCCAATTGAGACACTTCAGCAACCTTGGGAGGAATGCGTAATTCAGCTATTCTCTTTGCTTCAATAAGAACCTCTTCATCTCTTCGCTCTTGTTGCCTTGTTTGAGATAGGACCATGGACAGAGCTCGCTTTCGCTCCATTTCTTGAGAAACATTATAACAAGTGGATGTGCTGCAACATCCCCAGAAGATGGAGCCCCCTAGCAATTAATATAGCCCGAGATGATGGGAACCTATCAGCTATTACAACAAATGAGATCAAACCGCTCACACAACTCAAATACTTGATCTGTCTCCTCCTTGGACCACATAGGATCTGTCAAATACTTGTCATACTCCTCATCTGTGTATTTGATAACGTCAATTGGCAAATGAATAATCCCCAGTTGGAGGAACACCATTGACAACTCGAACCCAATGGTAAAGTTGCAGATTATCTTTACGAGCAGAACTGGTGAAAGGTAGCCATTGCCAAGTAATCTTTTCAATTGCAGGCATAAGAGGTGGCAATCCACCGGTAAGTGCATATACCTCACGCGAAATGCCATCTGGTTTTCTTTGAGACTCTTTGGGCAATCCCAGGATATCCTTCGCATCCATTCTTCCCAATCTTTAGGATTTTAGGATCAAATTCACCATTGCAGAAAAAACACAAGGTTCCCCTCTCACTTTCTCCTCTCTGAAATATCTGTTATCTTCCTCTCTTTTTTGGGTGCAATCTTCCTAACAAATAACTATCTCCTAATAATAGTCCAAACGGCTCATTAAAACGTAGCCCAAATCTCACAGGCCCGTCAAGTGGTTCGCAATTAGTTGTTGTCTGACGGCCCAGTTAGCTGCATAGAATTAATTTTAGCTCTAACCTCTAAGTTTTGAATACTTGAAAATTTGAGTTTTTTTTCTTATCACCAGGATGAGAATATGTGAGATCCTTTATCGAGTTTATGATCTAACTTATTTAAGGTTTAGTTTGAATAACATATTTGATATAAAGATCACGTCAAAACTCTTTTAAAAGTCTATTAATTAATAGGTTAAATTTTAACTTTTGAAAAAACATCTATAACTTATGAGATCGGTCCTTTCAAGTTTTTATATATAATTTTATAAGGAAATATAATTTGTAATATATTATAATTTATAAACACCTTATGTTCTCTATTAATCATAGTTTATAAAATTAAATTTTGTTAAAATCATCTTAAATATCACAAATTGATAATCAAATG
Organism: Clitoria ternatea; assembly: GCA_037962975.1. Taxonomy (NCBI): domain Eukaryota; kingdom Viridiplantae; phylum Streptophyta; class Magnoliopsida; order Fabales; family Fabaceae; genus Clitoria; species Clitoria ternatea. Next base: position 278,799,869 of record CM075671.1, read on the forward strand.
TATATTGTACTTAAGTTGTTAGACTTTTAAATATATTGATTTGTTTAAAATAAACTAATTAATTTATTTAATATATGTTTGTGTTTTCTTTGACAATAACTAAAATTAAGTTTTTATATAAGCTATCAGATTAAACTAAACTTTTAAATAGGTTAGGTTATATATACAAATATGACTTCTGTCAAATTAAGACCTTAAAATTAAATAATAAGTTAGTTCCAAGCCCAATAAAACTTAAATCGGTAGTCTATTCTCTTCTCTACTTTTAACATGTAGGAAAGAGAAAGTTCGTGATATTAAAGAATATAAAGTATTTTTTAAGATAGTGTTGAGATACATTAGAAGTTATGATATTTTAGGCTTGTTTGTTTAAACTTATTTTTAAGTGTGTTTTAAAAAGTCACTTTTCAGCTTTTGCTTATTTTTAAAATTTTAAACAAACATATCAAAATTTAAAATAAGTATTTTTTTAATTAAAAAATATTTATCTCTTAAAATAAGTTTAAACGAACGAGCAATTTATCTATCATAGATATTTTTCGTACAATTAAAAATAATTCTGTTTTTCCACGTCTTGAAAATTATGAAATATGGACCTTGGTCTCGTTGATTAACCAAAAGAAAAAATGAGATAGGACATAATTTAAGATAGTTTAAAAGCAAAACATTCATTTGCCAAAAGAAAAAGCAAAACATTCCATTCTTAATTCTTTTAATTTGATTGGCATTTCTCTAAAATTAAAAAATTCCTATTAACAATTGTGTTTTTTTTTCTCTCTTAACTAATGTTTTTACCGTCATCCTAATCTAAGGGAAATATTAATCTATTATAATTAGTTAAGGAATTAAGAACAAAAGGAAATTTATTAATTTTTTATATATAAAGGTACAGCTTTCTATGATTTTCGATACATTATATTCCAACATAATTTTCAACAAAACTTTTAATTTATAATTCCTTAAACATCACCCTATAAGTTCAAATAAATTAATAAAACAATAACAAGAAAAAAAAACTTAAAAAGAAGGATATGTAAACTAATGTCTCAAAAGTACTAGTATTAAATATAAATTTCTAATTAAAAACCACATAGAAATCTAATAACTGAATATAAATAAAGTGGAAACCTAATAACATTATGCAGCATGATATTTTCTTACAAAAGTAGTATTTTAATTAGCATGCATTTTTCAAACTTGTAATTTTGAAGTGTGCTTTATTAGTAATTAGCTTTAATTTCTGGCATCTGTGTCTTTATATGTAAAGGTTCATGGGGAACATGCAGAGAGACAACTAATTCAGTAGCGTAAAAGGAGGAGGAACACGGTTACATCTACTTCTTTATTCTCACCTTCTCTATTAAACTCTCTCTCTCTCTCTCTCTCTCTCTCTTATGAGAAACCAATTAAATCAACATTGTTATACTAAACTTGCTTCAGTGTCCAAAACCATTATGAGACTCTCATTCTTAGTCTTTCTCCTATTATTATTGTTGCTCCAACAAGCCACTTGCTTCAAACAACACACACCATTGTCTCGTTTTAAGGATAGAAATAGAATGTTGTTGGACACTGCCCTGTCTCAACCACCCTCTCCATCTCCAGATACACAACAAAGGGTATGTGAATGTGACAATAAAATATTTTATTTTATCTTTTTTAGTTTTGTGTGCAAAAACCAATGAATTAATGTTATTTTTGGTTTTGAATGTGGAAAAAAATATATAGAAAGGGAGAGTGGTGTACCCAAGTGAGTATGGAGCAGACCCTACAGGGGCAAATGATAGCATTGATGCTATTCTGAATGCTGTTGAAGATGCTTTCAAGACAGATAATGAGCTTGAGTTGTTGCCAGGAGTTAGAGACCTTGGAGGTGTTGTGATTGATTTTCAAGGTGGAAACTACAAAATCTCCAAACCCATCACATTCCCTTCCTCTGGTGGTGCCAATGTTGTGGTCAGCATATCTTTTTCTCTTTAATTTCTCCCTCCTTTTTTGCTATACTTTGGGTGTCACTTTTGTTTTTGTTTTTATTATGATTTTTCTGAAGTTGCTGTTTACTTTCCTTGATTGATGACTGATGAGGCTTGCTTTGGTATCAAACTGTTAACTTAGAATTTTTTTTAAAAAAAAAACCACTGAAACTAAATTAGGCATGTTTTTCTTTCATTTTTTAAATTTTCATTACAATGTTAAAAGCTAGGTGCTTTTTCTTCTCTGGTGACCGGTTTACTTTAGGGGGAAAATATATTATTTATTATCCTTTAAAATAGCAGGATGAGAACTGTGACAACTCGGATTCTATCTCAATGCTTAATGCTAATGTCTATGTGAAATACAAATGGTACTGATCTTACAGGAAAATGAAGAAAAAAAATTTTAACCATGAAGATCTTTGTCTCTAACTCCTAGCAATAACTCAAGCCCATGTGATAGATACTAGTTGATCTTAATGTCTCTGTAAAAAAATTCTTTACAAATTGGTCCGTGCATTTCGGTAAAATGCCTAATGGGCTTAATGTCTATGTAAAATATGCATCATGCATTCCCCATGTGATAGATACTAGTTGATCTTAAATATTGGATGCCAGCTATACATGGATACCAAGACGTTGGTATTGGTGTTCAATTCACTTCCTCGATGGATACTTAATAATTTGTTCAGTACCCAGCCTCTGAATTTTGAACTCAATTATGGATATGTAATAAAGATGTCACCTAACAACTATAAATAATCCTCTTCTACTTCACCAACACCCTTAACCGATATAGATAGTCTACCTGATAAGTTGTGCCAGTTAGATATCTTTCTATTTTTCTAGTGACTACATTTATAATTTCCCTAATGACAATTAGAAGTAATCTCACTCAAAATTTAGTTACAAGTAATATATCTTTGAGTGTTGACATGAAAATGGTTGAGTGAAAGACATTCCTTTTCCCTTAATTATATGTTGAGAGTTCGATTTTTATTTTGGATACGGATGAGCAGTTTTAAAATTTCGGACCACTTATTCCATCCATTGAAATGTCTACAAGTCAACGAATGGATGAGTCATCGTGATTGACGGTGGATACTCTGGGTAACACTTATACCCATAAAAAAACTTAGTTATATATTACGTAGATTAGACTTAAAAAAAAAACTATCCTCTTATATGTTAATTTAGTACATAGCAGGTGTAGTTAGTTAAGAAAACTATACATGTGAAGTTATGTTGCACTCATATTTCTTAACAAATGTTGCATTCCAATGCTTAATCTTCTTACACTTAACCATGTAAATGAATGATTTGATTAGGTAACAGGAGGAACCTTGAGAGCATCTGATACATTCCCTACAGACAGGCACCTTGTTGAGTTATGGGCCACAAATTCCAAAAGGCTTCCAAAATCAACAGACTTCAACAGCATGAAACTTGAGCAAAAAATTGGGATATACTATGAAGACATAACATTCAGAGACATCCTCTTTGATTCAAGCTACAGGGGTGGAGGGATCTTCATTATTGATTCAGCCAGAATCAGGATCAACAACTGCTTCTTCCTCCACTTCGCCACAGAAGGAATCCTAGTCCAAGGGGGCCATGAGACTTTCATATCAAGCAGTTTCCTTGGGCAACACTCAACCGTTGGAGGAGACAAAGGGGAGAGAGACTTCTCTGGCACTGCCATTGATCTTGCCAGCAATGATAATGCAATCACAGATGTTGCAATCTTCTCTGCAGCCATTGGGATTCTTCTAAGGGGTCAGGCCAACATTGTCACAGGTGTGCATTGTTATAACAAGGCCACAGGTTTTGGTGGCATTGGCATTCTAGTGAAACTAGCAGGAAACTCACAAACCAGGATTGACAATTGTTACATGGACTACACTAGTATAGTGGTGGAAGATCCTGTGCAAGTTCATGTGACCAATGGATTTTTCTTAGGGGATGCTAATGTTGTTTTGAAGTCAGTTAAAGGACAGGTTTTTGGGGTGAATATAGTTGATAATATGTTCAGTGGGAATCCAAATAATAAGGTTCCAATTGTGGCTCTAGATGGGCAATTTAGTAACATTGATCAAGTGGTGGCTGATAGGAACAATGTGATTGGCATGAGCTTGAGATCAACAATTGGGAAGTTAACTGTAAATGGGAATGGCACAAAGTGGGTGGCTGATTTTTCAAACATTTTGCTATTCCCTAACCGGATAAGTTATTTCCAATATTCATTTTACTCAAAAGGGGATCCCAAGTTTTTGGCACATTCAGTGACCAATGTGTCAAATAATGTTGTGGTTGTCGAGAGTGAGAAACCAGTTCAAGGAGTTGTTTCCTTTTTTGCTGAACAATGAATTGCATGGGGGTTCTGGATTTGTCTCTGATTAATAAAATTGTGATTCATGAAAAGAACGGAACCTGTATATGTTTCATTGCATTTAATCAATGACTTTCTTTTCTCTCTGCTGTACAGAGTAAAATTGTATGTATATTTGAAAGCATCTTGTAGATTTAAAAATCTCAAACTTATAAAGTGCGCCTAAGCCAAAAGTTATCAAGAGTGAACCTTTTTACTTCACATGACAAGATCAATTAAACACAACACATGATGGAAATGTTCCACCCCATGTTACGAAAAATATTCCTTCTTCATTTACTAGGAAAATATGAATTTTAATGAAATCATGAACAAAATTTAGACTTCATATATAAAATTCAAATAACTTTTCTTTCTCTTTTTGGAACAGCAAATAAAATTCTTTTAAAAAAATGTGTATTAAAGACCAATATTATAATAAAAACCGACTTAGTGAAAATTATGGAACTATGAATCATTGATTGTGTGAATTATTGATTATTGATTGAATAAATTATTAGTTGAACCAACTCATCAAGTATATATAAAAGTTCAAAACTTGTACAGTTACGTATGCAAAAATCTAAAAGAACAAAAATCACAAGCTAACCTAAATTAAGAAGTTTATGTAGCCCAAATTCAAAAGTAAAAACACAAAGAAAAATACCATCGCACAAGTACCTAAATAAGTAAGTAGCAAATTAAATTATCGCAAAAAACAAGCTAAGAAATAAGCAAATAAACCTTATGAAACACTACTCCTAACAAATAAGTTTACTTGGATGGTATCCAAACTAATTCTAACAATCTATAAGAACAACATAGAACAGTTGTTAAGATTGGAAGTTTTTAGAATATTTGCATTCTAATTTTACAAATGAGGAAAAAGCTTTTATTTAAGTAACTGTCAACCACATGACGATTAACATAGGCCATGACACATATCCACGGGTGGCCTCCACCCCCACCTTAATTTTTGTTAAGAGCAATGTTATGTCCTAAAATAGAAGGGAAAAAGTAAATAAAAGAAAATTAATAATAGGTGATAAATAATACAGTCTAGATAATATTATATATATATATATATATATATATATATATAATTAGTCCACTTGTAGAAATTGAGAAACAAATATTGAAACCAATTATGTTATTTTGATAATGAGATTCTTCAGAATAAATAATTTTATAAATTATCTAAAATTTTAGAAATGGTTTGAGGCTTAAATATATGTGATTTGTCTAATATGAGGTGTCAGACTCCTGTATCTAATATCTTACATTAGTTTAATGGGGATTTAGTATTCTGCTCTTAAGTCTATTGAAGATTTTAAGGTCTCGTTGTATTTCGTCTAATACACACTGGTATCTCATGTTATGGGAGCGAAATAGGGTGTTGCAAAAACACTTTGATGCTCAAGTCAATACAATATCAATATCAGAGCTCAAATATTAAGGGTGATTGAATGTACCTCATGCATAGTAAATGAGTAACATTTGTAGAAGTTGATTGGTGATTGTCTCATTTTACCTTTATCATTACTTTTCTGTAAAGTGCGAGGAAAGCTCACACAAGCATAAACATTCCTGATAAAACTACAGGTATCAGTCGATGGGGCCCCAATATGTCTCTCAACCTCTATTTGATACAGGCTTATTATTGACACCGCTTATCATGGATTCTTCAAAGAGAGTCGTTGTGGAAGTTATGTTGACACTGGCCATAGTCATTTAGATACTGTTATAAGCCTTATGATATCGATATTGGTATAAGGCCTAGATCAATAAGTTTAGCCCTCGTAAAACTTTTAAATAAGAGTTACCCTAGTCTCTTAAGTTTTTAGGTTTAATGGTTCCATCCCTACTATTAAGTTTTCCCTATTAACTACTAAGGTGAGAAGCGTTTTTGCCACCTTGGCACTACCGCGTATTGTGCACTTGAAAATTTCTTAGACTTAAATATACCATCAGCCTTACTAAATTTCTAGGGTTAGAAATACCCCATTTAAAAGAATTTGTTAGTTTTAAACCCATATAAAATTTTTCATCTATAAAATAAACTATTGTTGTCAACTTCTCTTTGTTAATTACTGGAATAAATACATCGTCTTTGACCTCCTCCATCAACTCAACTGCCCATTATTCATCTATCATTTCCTTTATGTCGTGGGGAACCCGCAGTTTTTAATCGTTGACAAAACAGGACCACGATTCACCTTCCCAAGCATCCACCACTCCTTTTTGCGAATGTCACTTTCATCAGCGAAACTTTCACCATAAATCATCACCACCTTTCCAATCAAACCATAACCTCTAACAACTACATCCTAAAGTTGTAACTCAAAAGCATCATAGAACCCAAGTACCATTAAGCCTCCACATATGATGATGCACTACCACATACCGCTTACTATAAAAGCAACTCGTTGCCACCTTCCATCGTTGTTTCGCCTTCGTCTTTGACGCCCTATATGTCACCATCAAACCCTCTCCATCTCCAAGGATAAAACCACTAAATCTAAAATTTCAAGAGGTTAAAATATTTTTTTAAGAAGAGGATAACTCTAATTAAAAAAAATAGGAGAACTAAACATATATTTAAGTCTTGCTTTCACAGTTAGTGCATATATAAAATAGATATACATTTATTCACTTTTCTACATGATGATGTGCGTTGAATTTATTAGTTTTTATAACAAATATTGAGCATTTAATTTATTATCCTATACAACATCAAAATTAAACTTTGAAATACAAATAGATGGCGACTTTCTATAACATTACCTTGTATATGCTAATATAAAAATTCTCTTCTTGAAAATTTAACAATTCTATTTATTAAGTAATAAACTTCATATTTAACTTCTAATTTTTCTAATTAAAAACTTTTATATTTAACCTAAAGTAATTAAAGTTCTGGCCCATGTTCTAAAACATATAACTGCGGGTAACTACAACTTTAACACATGCCTAAGACAACAATTTCAACTAACAATAACATTAATTAGAACACTTTCCAAAACAACTCTTAAATCATAATTTAATGTTAAAATATAGAAATCACATAGACACATCTATTTTTTTTTTGAAATGATTGCATCATCACAAGTAATATTAGGCAATATTATATATTTTAATATAAAAATGATTAATTGATAGTAGTTTTGTATTTATTGTGTTATAATCATGTTCCTTATTCCCGAAAGGTAAGCACATAACTACTATTTGGCAAAAATACAGTATAGTTGCATTAAAATTCGATTAAAAAAGGTCTTGCCATCTAAAATAGTTATTTAAATTTAAACTTGAATAAAACATATTAAATAAAAAATAAACAAATTGAGTGTCTTTGCTTCATTGATGACAGAATTGAGTCCAAATAGAGGAAAAAGACCAGTTACTTTTTAGCTATGCTTTGAAGCGCATAAACAAAAAGGTAGGACAATGGATTACCAAGCAAGCAATGTCCCATCCATGTCCTCCAATCTCTCTCAATCACTATTCAAGAAGTCTCACTCTCCATGTCCCAAATAGCCTCCAAAATTTTCCCCCTTCATGCCATGGCTGAAATCCACCACTCTAACATAACAACACCCACAACTATTATTAACAATCCTCCACAACATGGCCTGAATTTAGTGGTTGTATTGGCAGCCATAGTGTGTGCTTTTCTTTGTGCTCTTGGTCTCAACACTATGTTACAATGTGTGTTCCAATGTGCCAACCCCTTCATTGGATTGCTTCAAGGAGGCTCAATTCTGGCCTCAAGAAGACAGAAATGGTAGCTTTGCCCACCTCAACTTATTATTCTGGCTCTCCATCTTCTTCTTCACCTTCTAATTGTGCCATTTGCTTGGCAGAATTCTCTGATGGGAACACACTAAGGTCCCTCCCAAATTGCAACCACAATTTCCATGTTGATTGCATTGATAAGTGGCTTCTTGCTCATTCTTCTTGCCCAACTTGTAGGAACCTGCTCAAGTCCAATGATTCACTCTCCTTGCATATAAATGTCATGTCATAGTTTATTAGAGCTTAATTATATTATTAATTTTAGCATTGCTTTCTCATATTTATATGCATATTTTCACTGGTTTTCTGGCCAGGATTAGCTATTCTATGATGTATATCAATTTTTGCTTAATTATACTTTTACTTTTTCATGTGATTTTTATCTTGTAGGATTTTTATTTTTAAATTACTTGATTTGCTCACATTTACCCCTCATAATTTAATTGCATGATTTTCATCTTAAAATATTTAATTTGTTAATACATATTTAATAATCAGTTGTAAAAATAAAATTACCTAATAGTTAATATTAATTTTGATAAACTCTAATTAGGGTTTCTCAATTAGAAACCATACCATTTTAGTCTCATATTTATTTTCCATCCAAATGATAAACAAACCGTCAAGTTAATAATACATTGTAATATATGTTTTTTTTTTGCATTATACAATGCTGGTAAAGAAATATCCATAGGTGAAGAGAACATTTAAGCAATACAATTACACAATGTAAAATTTAATGGTGGTCTATAACAAAATATAAATTATTAACTTTTAAAAAATTTATATTTGTAGTTTTTTGTTTTAAAAATTGTCTGAATTATTTTTGAAGAGAAACAATATTTTAGTTTTGTACTTTAATTTTTATTCAAATATGATTGTTTTGGATGAGTTGCATTAACATCCCGTAAAGTTCAATGAATAAGGGTTCACACCTATCCTTTTTAAAAGGACTCTAATCTTCTCTAAAACTCAATTGCACTTGTCTCCTTGCAAGAGAAATCACTAGGTGATCTAAAATCATCTTATTATCCATGATGTAACCAACATTGTAATCAATTAATCAATGAAATTTTAAATGATTCATAAGAAATAATTTATATAATATTATAATATATTTCATGTATCATTTATTACTTAAGCCAATCTAATCTTTGACACTTTAGTATTTACATAAGAATTAAGAAAAATAATTACCAGTATTTTAGATTTTATATAAAAGTTGCCTAATTCTCTATTATACTCTTATTGAGAATGACTAATAACATAAATACTCAATACATTAACATAAATTATTGATTTTTTAAAATGACAATAAAAAATAAACAAATCAAAACTCTTAAAAGTGTCAAAATCAACCTCATACATGTTAATAATTGCCATAATGGAAGTGTTTGAATATTGTAATTACACTAGTTTTCCTTGGAGGGAATTTAGCGTAGCTATTAAAGTTAAAGGTGAGTGAAAGTGAATATAATTGTTAATTTTGACTGCAAATTTTTACAGAAAGAATTGTAAAATTAATATTGTGGAGGGTTTGTTGCAGTCCTTAGCTATTAAAATCAAGGAATTTTTCTTGGCATCTATAAGAGCATGTCTTTCACTTTCTTTGCTGGATTTCTTTGTCTACCAAATCAACAGCTTCAATGCATCTTAAGACAAGCATCCAACCATCTTACTTATTTTTATAGTCAAGATTCTGTGTCATGAATTTTTAAAGAAAAGAATTTATTTAAAAGTGAATAGAAATAACTTTTTATTTTCCAAAATAAGCTAAACAAAACACATTAAATTATATCTTCCCATGTGGAACACAGAAGGCAAATTATTGGAAAGTTCGATAGTCGTTGAGGTTTGGCTACTTCAAATTAAATTAATTAATTCATGTAAAAGTTTTTAATTAAGTTGGCACGTTCTTTATCTACGTCTTATGTGTTTAATAGTTAGGCACGATAATTAATCAGACCACTCCTTGGGACCAATCGTCCATCTTGTATTAGTTTGTTTAAAATAAATTGAACGATTTTTAATTGGTTTTAATGGAAGATGTTAATTTATATATATTGTTAGTGTAAGAAAATTTACATTATCAACTAATTAAAATTCATCTTAAATATAATTATTAAATTAATTATTATTAAAATTAAAAAAAATTACTTATATGATAATCTATAATTAGACGTCAGTATAAGAAAATTTTATCCTAATAATGCATTAAATTAAATTTTGTATGAAAGTCAAGTTTTTATTCAGTTTATCAAGATAAATTAAATTTCTAAATAGATGATGTCAGACATAAAAATACAGATGTATAAGATAATAGGAGACTCGAATCTCATACTAAACTCAAGTTTTGTAACGTCCAACTCGGCCAAACTTTAACAAAATAGTATACTACTCTTTTCAGAGGAAATACCAAAATGTTCCCCTTTTGTTTGTTGTTAAATTACATTTTAAACATATACTATCCTAGGTTAATGCTTTTTTGTATAACTTTTACACATACATGAAAATGCATTGATCAAACATAAATAAAATAAAATTAAGAACACTTTTTATTTGCTTAAATTTAAAAAATAAAAAATATTAGGGTGGATATTTTTTGTTTAACCACAGGTATTCTTCTTTGATAACAATCATGTTTAAACTTTGAACATCTATCTACATTATAGTGTGACTAACTCTTTCAACAAGGATTTTTCTTATCCACAATACTTAAATCCAAGATCTTACTTAAGAGGAATCAAACTTTGATATACTTAAATTCAATACCTTATTATGTTAGGATGAATTTGAAAAGAATATCTCAAAAAATTAAAATAGTAAAAAGCTTTGGTAACTTCGTAAACCGGAGTACATACAAAATACTAGAATTAAAATAAATAAATAAATAAAAACCTAGGTGGAAAATAGCTGCCTCATTTTAAGGTTAGGACATGGAACCAACTAGAAAAACACTTCTTGTGTGATTTCCCTCCTCATGATATCATAGCCACAAGAGAGAAAGAAAAAGGCCTTTGCATTCCTTCTTTCATTGGCGCATGGTTCCTCTATGGAATATTTAATATTTAACAACAAAATAGATATCAAATCGAATTTAACTCTTCTAAAGTGAACAACACATCCACCATCAATTTAAATTAAAGTATCCTATGAATATAACTCATTTTCATATGACCAATATACTAACCATCATTTCCTCACTTTAGAGGAGCTAAAGGCAATTAATGACCAAATCATCTTGCATGTATCACATATCCAGTATCCGTCAAATAATCCTTTTTACAGAAAGGATTAGCATAGTTATAGGAATAGTTCAGGGTCTGGAAATATAAAGCTTATTTGTCACTTCAATCACTGTAATATTCAACAGATTTATCATCATAGAACTCATCACAATCACCATCATCATCCCACTCATCATAAAGAAGAGATTTTAGCTGCTGTGCCTTTAGTCGCTCCTGAATTCTGTCTCTAATTGCCGTTCCCTAGTAAACCGATCAAATTAGTCCATCAGAAGATTTACAAAATGCAATATCTAACTAGATTAAACAGGACCACAGGCAAAAATTAGTCATCTGTTATATAGTTAGCATTAAGCAATCTTCTGGAGAGGTAAGAGAGATCCAACCATTTTGTGGCAGCTTTCTTCAAACATCTCAAGAAATCCAGCAACTAACCGATCAGCAATTTCAACCAACTCGTTACGGTGCATTCCAGCAATTTTTCCTACTGTTTGAATCTGCAAAATTCAGCAACATGTTAGAATTTAATATTATTTGGGCTTCTATCGATGGGTGATTTGTTTTCATAAAAATGGGTTAAATGAATAGTCTGATTTTTTCCTCTGTTGGCCAATATAATTTTGTGATCCATTATGGGTTTTGAGAACACCATGTATGTATGTATTTGCCTTAAATCCAATTTTCTAGTGTGCTGAGAATGTGTATAGGGCCTAATGGGCCCAATATCCATGGAGGGATAATGGGTTACATGAGATATAGGCAGGATTCTTACTCGACTCTAAGCACACCACTTACAGTTCCATCAGGTAAGGGTTGCGATAAAGGGAGAGGACAAGTGGAAGACTCTTTCTGACATGTACATTTGAACGTGGAGAAAGATTGTTATAGTCAATAATGACTTTAAGCAGTACGCATTTTCTATCAAATCTTGAATTTTGGGTGTTCTAAATTCTAGTATAGATTCTATCAAATTTGTCTACACAACAGACTCTTGCTCATCATATGAAAATGATACTTAAACTGCAGCGAGTTAAGTAACCCCATTAGTAGTTAGCTCCAATGTGTTAGTTAACCATTAGTGGTTGCCTAAACTTCAACAATAATTTGTTAGTTCGGTGGAGGTACTTAGAAGAAATCAGACATGTTACCTACCTATAAGAAGAGGGATATATTATATCATGTCATTTGCGAGAGAATTGGGACCTTTGGACATTGGAAGGTGCAGAGCCTCAAAAGTTCTGCGGAGGGAATTTTATTTTGTAAATCAGGGAAGGGAAATACTTCCATACTCTTTCAAAGAAAAATACCTATACCTGGTTTATATCAACTAGTAGAAGAGTTCTAAAGAGGAAGAAACCTATCGATGGTTAATTAAGGGAGATCAACATTTTGAGGCCACAATACTTGAGAAATAAAAGATACATAAGATTAGGAAGGCTATGTGAGGGCTTTTGATTGGTGGTTTGTGTGGAAAGCACACAACATGGTGGGACTTGCAAGCTTTAGTTCTGACCAGAAAATAGAAGATGAGACAAAGGTCTTGAAATCAAGAGTCAAAGCTAGGCTACAGGAGAAGAAAGCTATGCTGTCGAAGCAAAGAATAACAAGGCATTGAAACCAGCACATTTCAAGGTGAAGAATTGGAATCTCTGGAACAAAAGAATAGAGGGGTAGATGAAGCTTTGAAGATCAAGAACCCAGGTGATAAAGAAAAAGCAATCAATAAGGAGATGTAAGTAACCAAAGAGAGAAATAAATATTGAGATGGTCATAGCAGAGGAAGAACTGAATTGCTATGAAAAACTGAAAAGTAAACAGTAAGAGCAAACAGGAACAAAAACAAAGAACCCGGCATTTGAGGTGCAGGGAACCAATGATCTTGTAGAAAAGATAGCATATAAAGGTTGCGACGTATTAATTAGTTGAGTTGATGATGGAAAGGGAATTAGGACCTTTAGACACTAGGAGGTGCAAACCCTCAAAGTTTTACAATGTGGGTTCCATTGTCCAAATTGGGGAGTTCTTTCCTACTCTTGCCAATAAGATACTAGGTTGCTATAACATTGGAAAACATGTAAGGATTACACTTAGACAACAATGCAAGATTTTTTAACTTTTGAGTCTTTCCAGCATTCACTCTTCCAACGAGAGACAAAAGTGACAATTATGTATATGGTCTAATACTATAATTTATAAAAAAATATATTCTCTTGATAACAAAATTTTGCCTTTTTTTGTTATTTAACCAAATAAAACACTTTGAAAGTAGCCTTATATAAAGAGGAATTTTCTCATGAAGCACAGTACCTGAGTCGCATAGTAATGATAGAACTTGAGGTGTAGAAGTATGAGAAAGACAGATACAAGTTTCATGGATTTTATTGTTGTTAGTGTTTTTATTGTTGTTGTTCCTTTCCTTTGGTGTTGATATTGTTATTGTCGTTCCTTTAGTTTGAACCCAACCATTAAATCAATTCCTAGTTTGACTGTAACATAACACTCCTAGGAACTTCATAGTCAACATTGTTACCTTCTCTTCCACTTTCTCTTTCTGTTTCTTCACTCTCTCATGCAACTTTTTTAGTCCCATGTTCATTCTCAACCTCTTCTCCTGTAGATGAGAGATTGCGTAACAAAGATAAACGTTCACACTATGCAAGAAAGCAAACCTGTAGGGAAGCTGATTACTAAAACAGGAAAAATTTGAGAGTAAGCAAAACATAGATTCTAACCCAAAGAACAAACCTTGACATAGCTGACACCCAGCTCCTTTCTTGAATAACCACGATCCAAATTACGCAGTACATACTGATTATAATCTTTGATAATTCTCATTATGATATCAGAAGTAGAAATTCCTTCAGTCCGCTTTGTTTCTTTGAACTTTCCAATAGACTTAACCTATATAAGATGTTAAAAGGTATAAGATCATAAATGGAAGCTGGAAAGTTTGAGATGGTCACAACTAGTATTAATTTGACATGGAATAGCAAAGTTAAAGGTGAAAGAGAAGATTAGCAAATAAAATTCTGCAACCCATAGGCTCGTCAACTATATTCAAAGAAAAAAAAAAGGCACAAAGAAACTGAATGATAGGACAATTAAAAGCAAATCACACCAGAGAGCAGATAGAGAGAAAAGAAGAAAGGGTATTCAGTTATTTGAAACTAAATTAGAACACAATCCTATCATTTGAACTTACATATTCAAAGACATCTTTTCCACTTCCACTTGCATCAGCATAACTATGGTAATAGAATGAGGAAGGAAGAAATAACATACATGAGAACATGTAAGAATTTGGAGAAACGAGTATCATAATATACTGGAGTGTTATAAGGCAATGGGAACAATATCACATGGATACGATAGAAATATCACAGAAAAACCAAGTGAAAATAACAACAATAATAATACAACATTGAAAATAACAGGTCAACAACTACAACAATACAAACAAATGAAAACACAAACTAATCCAATATAAGACTTAATTTTACAATAGATGTAACAAAAAACAAAGTGAATTCATCAGTCATGACCAAGACTAGAAAAGAGAGGGCACTGTGATAGAACTTTCAAAGTGTGAACCTTTATTTAACTTATTTTTGGCCACACATGAATTACAAAGGCCAAACTTTGTCATAATTATAGAAACTAGTAGTGATCAGTGCACAGGACATGGGGTTTTCACATATGACCTCCCATTAGGTGAATTCAGAATGCTGAATTGTGACTTAAAGTAATAGGGAGTTCATGGTCTGCAGATATATATCTAAACCTCCATAAAACATAATGAGCATCTCTCTTTTTCCTCCTTAGCAACAACAATGTCCTACTTCCCATATTACCCAATTCTCCTATTTCATATAAACATTTTTCCTTTTAAGTAGAACTTGGTATCTCTTTTTTCCTTATAAGCAGATACTTTCAAAAGAAAACTAAAATACAAACAATAGCACTATCCATTGCAGTGCCAAACTTTATGTTAATGATGTTTTCTTATGTGACATGTCTCATCTCAACCATGTCATAACCTATGGTTTCAGGAATCTGTTGTGTCCCCGTGTTTTGGATCCAAGTACTGCATCATGGTGTCGTAGCCTTGTATTGTATCCATGCTTCCTACTTAAGAACCTAAAGTTTTAATATAGCAGCTGCAAGAATGCCTCCAAGTCCATTTAATGGAAAGTTATTCTATTTGAGTGTTGATAACTTTCATCAATGCGTTACATTTTAAACATTGATCAAAATCAAGCACAAAAGAAAGCAGCTAGCCTGGGACTGGTTAACCTTACGGAAGAGCATCATGTGCCACGTAGTCAATTTGATGTTTGTCAAGGAACTCCTGAGTTATTACCCATGGCGCATCTGGAATAACTTCGTCAACCCACCTGCAGCAAGTACAATTCAACATTTTCATGCACTCCAATATCACTAGGAAAGAAATTAAGCAAACTGAAAATGCCAAGGTCCAATATACTGTAATCAAGAATTTGAAAGCAAATGAAGTGGGCTGAACAAATGGACTGAAGTTATGTTTATTCTTTAGGACATAGGAGATAACAAAAGCATAGAAAATTGTGAAGCCTATTAATGATGAAGCAACGGCACCAAAGAACTTTTGACTACAAATTTGGCATGATTGTTCTCGGTTAGGCGGTTCTTTTTTTTTGGTGTCACAAAGAATTAAAGACATATCATAGGAAGTTTACACAACTCATACCATGTTCAATTAACTGAGCTAGACCTCCTTCACAGTTAGGCAGTTATTTGAGTCAACAAACAAACTCAGGCTTTAATATTGTATACAAAATGAAATTCATGAATTGTCTATTCTATCAAGTCTTAACCATAATATCAGAAATATACTATCACAGTTCCAAATTCCAATCTCACCATTCATCAGACTACTGTAGAAAATAGTCTAGACAAGTATCATGGTCAGAAATCACACAATTAGTTTCCCAACTTAGTGTAGTGAAAGCAGGAGCAAAATTTCAAACACAAGTCATCAACCTATATACTCAATCAAAACCTGATCTGAAGTAACTACGATTCTTTGATAAAATATAAGCCTTTTTAGGGAGTATACAGTAAAAGTTGGAACATAAGCAACAATGAGTCAAAAACTTAAAAAAAGAAAAAGAAAGTGGGAGAAAAACACAAACTTGCAGTGGCGAAGAGACTCATGGCGTTCCTTCTCATTCAAAACAGTTTTGCCCTTATACTTGTGGGTGATCTCATCATTGCAGCATCCAACAAGGAGATAAGTGTTTGGAAACCTTCATTTAAGACAAATCCAAAGGATTAAAACGACGTCAACCAATTCCCACAAACAAGAACTAAATTAAAAGACTAATCCACAAATGCACACACAATAACCAAACTGAGAAATAGTACAATGGAATTCAAGGGTAGCCCATCAACCCAAAAACCAAAAAAACATGGGGTTGAAATCAAAATGATATAAAAAAGTTCTTTTCTAAGTGAAAATTGGAGTAGAAGGAGATGGGTAGAGAGAGAGGGAAAAAAAAGGTGATTTTGAAAATGAAATTACAATTTCTTGGCTTGCTCAAGAAAACGGGCATGGCCAAAGTGAAAGAGATCATAAATCCCATCAGCATAAACTCGAACAGGAGTATCTTGACGCTCCCCTTTTTGTTCCATATCACTCTCTCTTTGTCTCTCTGTGTGAAGGAATGTTAGAAATAAACGAGAGCGCTTGTGTTGGTGCTGCAGAAACAAAACTCACCAGCCGTAACTGTAATAACATACTGTATATAAACCACACCATTGTCAATTTGGTGACATGCTGTATACAGTCTTTATTTTGGGTTAATTATGTTTTATTTCTTGAGTTGTTGCGTTTAATTGATTAGTTCGTATTTTAAATTTTCATTAGTTTATGTTCTATGGTTCAAATTTTGGTTGAAACGTATTTCTGTGCTATATTAAATTTTTATTGTTTTTTTCTCTAATCTATAAGATGAAAATTTAATATGAGGAATAATTCCAATTAAACATTCAATCATATAAACTAGAGTCATTAGTGCAAAATGTAAATATAGTGTTAATAAAATACATAGTGATATTTTTGAAATTTTCAGGAAAATACTATAAATACGGTTACAAGTTAACCATGGTTAAAACATAATATAACCACAATTACATGTGCAACTATGTTTATACAGTTTAAGGTCTATTTATTTATCTATTTTTTTTTTGTTGAACAACTGAAAAAGCATGTCAATGTCACAACGAAGAACCCTTAGAGACACAAGGTTCGGGGTTTAGGGTTTTTATTTAGTTTTTTATTTTTTTGTTGAACAACTGAAAAAGCATGTAATGTCACAGCGAAGAACCCTTGGAGACACATACCTCAATGGCAAAGTGAAAGCATAAAGGAGAAACCCTTATAGAGAAAGAGGGGAGCAACAGGTTTTGGAAAAGGAGTTTGAATGACGCGCGAGCGAGACGTTACGAAATGAGAAGACATCACTTAAACTATATCAGCACAGTTAACATGGGTAATTGTGTTTAGTTGTTCAATAAAAAAATAAAAACTAAATAAATAAAAAGATACCAACACGGATATATATAAATCCATGTTGGTATGGATAATTCTTTTCCTGTCACTCCTTATGTCCTTTGGCCTGTAGGATTGGGAATGTTCACGCTCCTGTTTAGGACATTCATGTGGTTGTAGTTCCACCTACCTTGGGGATTCTTTTTCTCTCTTCCACCTAGTTTCTCGTGGTGCCTATCTTCCCTAGTCTACAAATCTCTCCAAGCATCCTTGTCAGACGAGGTGCTCTATTTGGTTCTTGAGCGACCAACAGTCCTCCATGTTCATATATCGTGCTGCCCTCTGCCTAAAATTGTTCATGTTAAGAGGAGGTTTCTTAGCTAAGGAGATAGAAAATTTACCTGGGCGTAACCCTATTTGGATTGTATAGAGCGCTACTTCCGAGCTTAGGTCTCGGGTTTGGATGGCTTGTTCATTGAAACGGGCCATGAACTGCTTAAGCGTCTCTCTTCGGCCTTACTTCAGATTGACCAAGCTGTATGAGGTTTGCTGAATCGATTGGCTAAAAGTAAACTGAGTAGGGAATTTCTGTTAGCTCTGCAAAACATGACACACTCCTCGGGGGAATGTGTGAAAACCAAAGGAGAGCAGATTTGGTGAGGGTTGTATGGAAGGTTCTGCATAATAGAGCATCAGATGCTCCCGAGATGAGCAGGTTGGTTGTGAACATAATAAGATGTTCTTCCGGATCTCCCCTTTCATCATACTTTTCCATCGCAGGGGATTTATACTGCAATGGTGTAGGGGCTTTCAATATCTCTTCCGTTAATAGGTGAGTAGCGTAGGGGACTAGGGGTTCGAATATGCTTTCTTTTAGCTTTGTGGCCTAAGTGTTCTGATAACTTGAGGTCTCTCTCTCCTCCGATCGGTGGTTTCTCAAGTTTTCATTTTCCTTTCTCAGTTCTTGCAGCGTGCACTGTGCGTTTTGACTAGGGCCCCTTCTCCCGGTGTCCTCCTTGGTTTTCCCGGGGGTCTCCGTCATCTCTACGACTAGAGTTGCGGCGTGTGGTCACCATCTTCTTCCTTGGAGCCAGTCTTTCTCTCTGTGACGTGGGGACTATTTTATCAAGTCCCGTGGTAGGCACCAAAATGTTCACTGGGTTTGTAATACTAAAACCCTAAAGAATTACTCTAGGAAAAAATAATGTTGCATTTAGTTCATAAGTTTTCTTAGAAAAATAGAAAATTATTCTTAGAAAAATAAAAAATAAAAAATTGTTTATTTACAAATTATTTAAAATTTGTTATAGAAAAATAGAAAACTGATTTTCTATATTTTAAGAAAATTAGAAAACTCTTTTAAAATGTTTTATAAGAAAAGTAAAAAAAATAGAAAAGGTGTTAAGTGAATTACAAGATAAAGACTGCTGCAACTAAATGGGTATATGAAACAAACTGCTACTAATTTGAAAAGTTCTATTGCTACAAGTTTTCGAAAATTAGAAACACGGCAACTTGCACTATTCATTTAAATTAATATTATTATCCTTAAATATTGAATTAATTTTCCTACAATCCTCCTTAACAAAAGAAATGGTAAAGGGTTGTAGAGATCTTGTCTATATTATAAGTTAGTTATTAGCGGAAAGACCAACCTCACCGTATCTATCAATTTACATTTTTATTTTTTGTTAAATTTAAGATTTAATATTTCGTATGATTTTTATGATGTATCATGATAATATTTTTATTATTCTTTGTAACTATTTTGAAATATATTTAAACACAAACTCATTTGTTCTTATTTTAATATTACTTTAAATTTTTGCCACAAATTTTATGTGATGCATATACTATACAATATTGTCATAAATAATATATATATATATATATATATATATATAAGACATATCTTAATTAATTTGAATTAAAGAATGTTTAAAAAAATTTAGAAAACTGAGTGCACTTGAACAACTTTTTTAGTTTTCTAGTTTTCCAAATTAAAAAACCGTCACATTATCTAAACAGGTTTTTAAAATTTTCCTAGTTATTCTAAAAAATGAAAAATTTGAAAATGAGGTAAAGGGGGCAACGAGACCCTATTTATATAGCAGGAAAAAGGGGTCTTGACTTCGACCTAATTATTAAGAAATAATTGTCATCTTGTTAAAATTAAGGGAAATCAAAGATATTCTTTCCTAAAAGGGGAAGAGAAAATAGGCTCGTGGGCCCCTCCCGAGTTGGGGGAACACTAATTATTATTATTATTATTATTATTATTATTATTATTATTATTATTATTATTATTATTATTATTATTATGGTTTTTCACATTATAATGTAACCTAAAGTTATTTATTAAATTATTATTATTATTATTATTTATTTTCTATTAGTTTAATACATTTAATTTAAAAGGTTTTGAATGAAGTGAATTGATATAATTTTAAATTTAAATGTATTGTTGAACATAAATTTGATTTTAAGAGTTTAATTTGTAATGTTGTTTAATTATGAAGTGAATTGATATAATTTGTAACTAGTTAGATATCTTATTATCTGAATCAAATCAAATCAATTCAGATAAAATTAAATTTTAAAAAATTATTAAATGATTAAAAAAATTATTGAAATTCTCAAACTTAAAATGCAATGATATTTTGGTCACCGACGGTATATTTGGCATGTCATGGTTTTAATTGCGGGAGGTGGGTCCCAATAGGCAATGAATAAATTGTGGATAGTATTTATTATTTAACTATTTATGAAAGGACAGCTGTATCTATGTGGTTTGGGATGGAATACTCCTCCATTTTTACATCTGCTACTGTTTTTTCATTTATTTTTAGATCAAAGGAGCAAGAGGCACAACTTTTATTAGATAAATGCATAGTTTATAATTTCATCAGAAAAAGAAAGTATGGCATTTTATTACTCACCATGTTGTATACCCGTACAATATTTAACATATTAAATTAACATTGATTTTTTAAACTCATTAATGAAAATGATTATTGATTCTGACTCAGCCTTGGATGCATCCGAAGATCATACTAGTACATATAGAAGCATATATGATACGACTCAATATAAAAGCAACAAAGCAGTTGGAAATCGATATTACCCGGGCACACCAATTCCAATATAAAGTTTTAGCATATGATTCGTTATTATGCAAAGGTTAGAGAACACATTGGGGTCATACCAATCAAACACCTATAGAGGTTTTAGAAATGTGTACGAGTGTGTTAATTTTTCCCACACTTTACAGAAAAGTACTAACATGGGGTAAGTTAGGCGTGATCCCCATTCAACTCATATAAATACTATTCAATTATCACATTTAAGGTAACATTCACCAACTCTACCCCTTAAGTTTCGATATCTAATATCATACTCATTTAAGTATTGTAACTCCTGGAAATATCATTCATTTATCACACTTGAAGCAACATTCACTAACCCTGTTGCTTAAGTTTCGATATCTAATATCGAGCTAACTTAAGTATCGAAGTTTCTTTATAGATGACACTTTATTTCACCTTACAACATGAAATATCGATGTTTATTGGAAGGAATCACATAAAGACCAAGAGATCCTCACTAGACTTGAGGATTCAATACTGGATCTCTACTGAAATTAGTGTAAGATATAAAGAGTAATAGCCATTACCCATACTAGAAGTCTATTCTCGTATCACATAACAATTGTTATTGTTGCATTATTGTTACTCTTTTTGGATTACTCTTATGCTTGTTTTCTAAAAACATACTTCATTAAAATATTGTTTTGTATTCATTTTCTATTTCCGCCCTTAAATTTTATATCTTTAGCCAACAACAAGATATACATATTTTATATAAAAAATTAATAATAATAACAACAACAACGATGTATAATTTCCCCCAATAATTAATATAAAATAAAAATTATTATACTTGAAAAATTAAGATAAAACGTATGGGTCTACATTAATAGGTTTAGTATGAAATTACATGAATAAAATTAACTAGAAAGTTTTCAAAAATTGTTTACATAAGAATGATTAATATTTACTTTATTATATATATATATATATATATATATATAAAATTTGGAATAGCTATTGGGGGTTTGTAAGTTTTTTAAAATTGTTGGGAGGAGTTTGATAATATTTTAAAATCTTTATTTTTTTTACAAGTTTTTCTAAATTAGAAGATTTTTTTTTTTGGAGGTTTTAACTTCCAAACAAGAGATTTAGTGATCTCTAATTTACCCTCACATCTCCTCGCTTCCTAAATCATTCCCCTCCCTCACTAGGATTGTCAAAAAGGGTTGAGTTTGCTGGGTTAGCTTGCCAATCCGTAATAGAAATATGGGACGAGTTGGGAGAATTTGGCATGCACAACATTCAACTCGTCCTGTTTGATCCGCGTACCAAAATGGTTTTTGCTATAGTGAAACGGTCAACCCGTCAGGTTACTTATATTTATTATTTGATGTTCGCTCACTTAAAGCATCTTTATCTACAAATGTTTAAGAAAATCTTAAAACTTATGAATCAATCCTTAACTTTGAGTAGCTCTAGTGAATGTTTACCCAAAATTATAAAAAATAAAAAGAGGTTATGTGTACATATGAGGCCCGTTTAAAATTATTATAAAGATAGCTAAGCATCTACAAGTGAGATACACTACTAATTATTTGTGTTAGGAGTTTTTTAATTATTTATTTTCTCAATTTGTGAGGAAAATATTTATTTGTGTTTGAGTTTCTTTTAAAAGTAAACTATAATCTATTATATTATTTTTTGAAAGAAAATAATTATAATCAGAATTTATTTATTTTTTGGATTATGATTATAAAAAAGTATTTATTTCTACTGTACACTAATTGTTTTTTCTATTTTACCCTTTGCATTTTCTAAATTCCACAATTCTTATATCTATTTTAGTAATTTTAAACTTTAAAAGTACTTTTTAATACAATTCAAACAAAATAGATTATTTAAATAATATTTTTTCATAACTACATCTAAACATCAAAATGAGTTCTAGCATAATCAATTTGATTATTAAAATAAATATTTATCAAAACAAAGTACTTTTTATATGTTTACCAAGCACACTCTAAAGATATTAGTAGTCACTTTCTACACTTAAATTATTTGAGTTAGTTTTATTAGTGTAATTATGATCAACACTTTTCATTGTAACATATTACTTGTTCTATACAGTTTCTCTTTTTTACTTTTTTAAATTTAAAAACAATAAGTTAATAAATTCTTATTTATTATTATTAAGTGTATTTCATTTTT
Source organism: Clitoria ternatea (assembly GCA_037962975.1). Lineage (NCBI taxonomy): Eukaryota > Viridiplantae > Streptophyta > Magnoliopsida > Fabales > Fabaceae > Clitoria > Clitoria ternatea. Next base: position 278,823,073 of record CM075671.1, read on the forward strand.
TACATGTTTCACTTTTTTAGTTATTATTGTAACATCCTAAAAATTTTATTCTCATGTATAATCATTTTGATTTAGACTATCAATGATATTATCCATTTTATCTCAACTTTCTACATAAATTTTTGGTTAGGACAACATCTTCAATTTAACCTTTTACCATGGTAAATAATTTTAACTTTATACCTTTGGTAAAAGTTAATCAAATAATTTATTACCTATTTCCTTAGTTATTAATTTCCTTGGCTTTTCCAATTACTCTCATCAAATTGCCACATACTCCACTCAAAATGCGTCATCTTGTACACATTTTAATTGTTAGTTAGAGTCTGAATTTGGAAATGTGTCCAACTACAAAGTTGTTCCTCTTTTTCTTATCTTTCCAACAAGACCAAATTTGTTAAATTCCATTAAGATATGAGAGAGATATGTCCAAAATACCGAAAAAGTGTCAGAATTGATATTTTATTTCAATCATATCATCTTGTACATATTTTAATACCTTGTTAGAGTCCGAATTTGAAAAAGTCGTAAACTACAAAGTTGTTCCTCGTTGTCTTAGCTTTCCAACAAGATCACATTTGTTAAAATCCATTAAGATATGAGAGAGATATGTCTAAAATACCAAAACAGTGTCAGAATTGATATTTACTTCAATCAAACAAACTACATTATGTAGGCTGCGGAAATGGTCAACAATCCAGCTCATTTTTCTCACCTAAAACCTCCATTATCACCATAATTCATGCACCTAACATTCCACTACAATCCCATTATGAAAATCTTGTCCCCCACTTGTCATTTACATCATTAAATCAACACTACATCTTGTTCCCAAGTCTGAATTCTTAGAACAAGCTAAAGTTAGTGAAGTCTCTCTCTTATTTTCTTTCACTTTCTCCATCAATTTCATTCTTGATCTGAAGCTAGGACAATAATACAACACTTTCAACCACTTTAGGAACCTCCATTAAGGTAAGAGGGGACAGGGTTGTGAATATTTGTGAAATGGGTAGAATTGTATGCTGATTCTAGGATTCCAGAATTTATTCGTAACTTGTTGCTCATTTTTTATATTGAAAACGTGTGAATTTGACTCTAACTTCTTCATGAAAGTTGTAGATCTTTTTTATATCTGAATTTTGAGACCTGAATCAAGTAATTTGAATAAGTATAGCAAAAGTTATAGCCAAAATACTACAGCATGTTCGTGTGAAAGATTTATCCTTTGTTTTGTGTATATATTGATTTACTGGGAACTGTACGTGCATAATCAGCCTTGGATGTCTTCATGAAAGTTGTAGATAATTAAGTTGTGGATCTTTAGAAAGTGGTTTCACATTAAAATAATTTTTTTAGCTCAAGTTATGCTCATAATACTAAAGTATGTACAAGCTGTAAATCTGTGAACTTGAAATCCGTATCTTATTGTTAAAATTGGGCATTTTTTAGTAAGAATTAGTGATCAGTGTCTTCATGAAAGTTGTAAATCTTTTTGTTATGTGAATTTTGAGACCTGAACCAATTGATTTGAGTATGTGTAGCAAAAGTTATAGCCAAAATACTACTGTATGTCCGAGTGAAAGATTTGCTTCATGTTTAGTGTATATTTTGATATGCTGGGAATTATACATGCATAATCAGCCTTGGATGTCTTCATGAAAGTTGTAGATAATTAAGTTATGGATTTTTAGAAAGTGGTTTCACATCAAAATAATATTTTTAGTTCAAGTTATGCTCAAATTACTGAAGTATGTGCAAGCTGAAATTCTGAAATTCTGGAATTTTGGAAATCCGAATCTTGTTTTCAATACTGGGAATTTTGTGGTATGAATTAGTTGTTTGAGTCTGCATGAAAGTTGTAGATAATTAAGTTTTGGATTTTTAGAAAGTGGTTTCACATCAAAATAATTTTTGTAGTTCAAGTTATGCTCAAATTACTGAAGTATGTGCAAGCTGAAATTCTGAAATTCTGGAATTTTGGAAATCCAAATCTTGTTTTCAATACTGGGAATTTTGTGGTATGAATTAGTTGTTTGAGTCTTCATGAAAGTTGTAGATAATTATGTTAAGAGTATTTTAGAACTAGTTTCATGCAAAAATCATTTTTGTAACTCCAGAAACACTGAAATTACTAATATATGTACGTTTTGAAAAACTCACCTTGAGGCAGTGTGGTATTTCGTGAATAAGTAATATTTCTGTTTGGAATTTGAAACTGTGTTCTTCATGAAAGTTGTAGATAATTGTATTATTGAGCTATAGAAAGTGGAATCACCTAAAAAGGAGTTGATTTGCCCATGTTATGACTGTTTTGCTAATGTATGTTGCTGTTGGGGATGCTGAAAGTCACTTAGAATGGCTATTTTGAAAGAAAATGATATTTTCTCTATGTCTAAAAATTATTTATTAAATTATTGAGTGATTATGAATTATTATAAATGTTGTTGAGTATCACACAGTTTGTATATTGTGATGGTGAATAATTATGAATGACATAATTTACATGAATGCCTTGTGGTTATTGACATATGTGGTTGAAACAGTAAATCCATGATTTTGTGAATTATTATGTGTATTGTGTTCCTTGAGGACTTGTAGTATCCAAGAGGTTTTGGAAATGTGGATATCATGGTATGTTAAAAGAATTAAAGGCATTCATGCATCATAAGCATTCGGACGCACTATGGAATTTAGGGGTTCCATGATTGCCTACCCTGGTGGGGGGTTACTCTATGATGAGTTAAGCCCTATTATGTTGTGTGCCATGGAGTGTAGGGATTCATGGTTTATGCAGAAGTCCTACTTATGATATTGTGTACTTCGGTACTTAAGCGCCATGAAGTATAGGGATTCATGGTATATGCTAAAGCCCTATTTGTGTCTCTATGAGACTTTTACTGCAGTATTCCCACCAAGACCAAATGGATCCAGCATGACATCATTTGACTAATTAAAGATCTATTAATGGACTTGTTTGGCATATTCATCATATCATTATGAATTGTTGATTGTGTTTGTGCAATTTTATCTATTTTATATTTATTCTATATTCTGTCTCACTCTTACATTAATTTTTACAGTGAATGACACGCAGAATGCAGAGTGATGCCATGATGGATGTCTATTTGTTTTATTACCTGAACTTTGAATTTATGGGTTGTAATAAATATAATATGTCATGTACCATTATCTTCACAATCGTTTCCGCTACTTAAATATTTTCTTGAATTTAATTAATCACGACTAGTATGTATGATAATTTTTCCGCTGTTATTAATTGTTATATAAACTCTGAATTAAATTTATAATTTTTGAAATGATCTTTCGAAAAAGCGAAAAATTTACTCGAAAATTTTAATCCACGTTTCGGGGCGTTATATGTTGGTATCAGAGCATTTTCAAAAATTCAGGACCAATTGCTATGACATGTACTGTTTCTCGACATAATATGTAAAATGTTTGACTTATTGCTTGATAACATGCTAAATGTATACTATATGACTTATGCCTGACTGATTAATTGCAAAAAGATTTGTTTTGATTACAGCTTGATGATATGATAAATGTGTGATATGATTGATTGTTTAACTGATAAACTGTAGAATAATGATAGTTATATAGTATTTATATATGATATATTATCCCTTAGAATTGGTATAAACCAAACTACGAATATAGGATGGCAAGAAACAACAACAACAACAACCATGATATGGCAGCAGCTTTCAACCGTTTAGCTGAAGCCATAGAACGACAAAATCAACCAAGGAGCACTGGAGGACTCCATGGGTTAGACCACTTCCTGAAGAGAAAGCCTTCACAATTCAAAGGAGGTTATAATCCAGAAGGAGCATATCTTTGGGCCAAGGAAATGGAGCGCATCTTTCGAGCATTGCCCTGCACAGAATACGAAAAGGTGGAGTATGCCACCTATATGTTGGTGGAAGAGGCAGAGAACTGGTGGATTCATGCTAGAATCCGTATGATCGAGACTGACAGACCCTTGATCTGGGCCAACTTCAAAGACTGTTTCCTGGAGAAATATTTTCCAGCAAGTGTGAAAAGTCGCAAGGAGCTGGAATTTATGGAGTTGAAACAAGGCTCGATGTCCGTTGGAGAATATGCTGCAAAGTTTGAAGAACTATCTCTTTTTTACCCTCCTTTTCAACAGGCTGGTGCCGAAGAATCGAAATGTGTTAAATTTGAGAACGGACTGAATCTGGAAATCAAAGAAGCGATAGGGTACCAAGAAATTCGGAGTTTTCCCATTTTGATCAACAAATGCAGAATTTTTGAAGAGAATCATCAAGCCAGACTGGCACATGAAAAGGCCAATAGACAACTGAAACCTCAGTCAGTTGATTTCAAAAGAAGAGGATCGTTCTATCCAAATCGCTCCAGAGGCGGATCATCATCATCGTCATCTTTTGATAGACGCAATAACATGAGGTGTCTTAAGTGTGGAGGTAATCATCATGTACGTGATTGTAACAGACGTCTTGAAGAGGTCACTTGCTTCCGATGTAACCAAAAAGGACACATCAGTCCAAATTGTCCGCAGAACAATCAAAACAACAACAGGAACACTATGAGTGAACCAAGAGGCTCTAATTATCAGAGAGGCCGAGGAGAAGACACACGTACTGCCCAACCTCCAAGACAGAACAGGGAGTCCACAGATCAGAGGTTGCAACAAACAGCTGGGAGAGTCTATGCCATCAGCGGTTCAGAGGCAGACCAAGCTGATGACCTCGTACAAAGTAAGTGTGACATTAATGGTACAATCCTATCTGTGTTATTTGATTCTGGTGCTACGCATTCTTTTATTTCTGATGAGTGTGTTAGACGCCTTCAATTACCTGTGAAGCCTATGACATATGATCTGATTGTTTCTACTCCCACCGGTACACAACTTAGAACTGCTAAGGTGTGTAACGAATGTTCTATACTCATAGAAGGTAGACGTTTTCTTGTCGATCTTGTTTGTTTACCTTTGAAGGATCTGGACGTGATTCTGGGGATGGACTGGTTATCGACAAATCGAGTCTTGGTGGACTGTCACAACAAGACCGTGATATTTCCATCAGAAAATCTAAATTCTGACAACCTCAAGACCTATGTATTGCAAGGTGAAAGTCAATTGTTTGCTTTATTCACTCTTTACAAAGAATATGGTGAACCTAAAGCAATCGAGATGCCGGTTGTTTCTGAATTTCCTGAAGTATTTCCTGAAGATGTCTCAAGTTTACCTCCAGAACGTGAGGTAGAATTCTCCATTGATTTAATTCCAGGAGCAGAACCAGTGTCTAAAGCTCCATACCGTATGGCACCAATTGAACTGGCGGAACTGAAGAAACAAATTGAAGAGTTGCTGGAGAAGCATTTCATCAGACCGAGTGTGTCACCATGGGGAGCGCCAGTATTGCTCGTCAAGAAGAAAGATGGAAGCATGAGGTTATGCGTAGATTACCGTCAACTGAATAAATTGACAGTGAAGAATAGATATCCTTTGCCCAGAATTGATGATCTGATAGATCAATTGAGAGGTGCTGCAGTGTTTTCCAAGATTGATCTACGATCGGGGTATCATCAGATTCGTATCAAGTCTGAGGATATTCCAAAGACAGCCTTTAGAACACGATATGGTCATTACGAGTACCTTGTGATGCCCTTCGGAGTGACCAATGCCCCAGCCGTATTCATGGATTACATGAATCGAGTATTTCATCCCTACTTGGATCAATTTGTCATCATTTTCATAGATGATATTCTGATCTATTCAAAAACTGCAGAGGAACATGAAAATCATCTTCGAGTGGTATTGCAGATTTTGAAGGAGAAGCAGTTGTATGCAAAGTTATCAAAATGTGAATTCTGGTTGAAAGAGGTAAAATTCCTAGGCCATGTAATCTCAAACGAAGGAGTATCTGTGGATCCTTCTAAAATAGAAGCTGTGGTAAACTGGGAGAGACCTACTTCAGTCACTGAGATACGAAGTTTCCTGGGATTGGCTGGTTATTATCGGAGATTCATTGAAGGGTTTTCTCAAATTGCCCTACCAATGACTCGGCTAACCCGGAAGAATCAACCTTTTTCTTGGACGCCAGAATGTGAGAAAAGTTTCCAAGAACTGAAGTTGAAGCTTACATCTGCTCCAGTCTTAACCTTACCTAACCCACAAGAAGATTTCGTGGTTTATTGTGATGCTTCCAAAATGGGCTTAGGATGTGTTTTGATGCAGCAACGAAAGGTGGTTGCCTATGCTTCTAGACAGTTGAGACCACATGAGATGAATTATCCGACGCATGATCTAGAATTGGCAGCAGTGGTATTTGCTATGAAAATCTGGAGACACCATTTGTATGGAGTCAGGTTTGAAGTGTTCAGTGACCACAAGAGCTTGAAGTATTTGTTCGATCAAAAAGAATTAAACATGAGGCAGCGAAGGTGGATGGAATTTCTTAAAGATTATGAATTTGATTTGAAATACCATCCAGGAAAAGCAAATGTGGTGGCAGATGCACTAAGCCGAAAGTCCATTCATATGGCATCTTTGATGATAAAAGAAATAGAGATGATAGAACAGTTCAGAGACATGAACTTGGGTGTAGAGATAAAATCTTCAAGGAGTATGACTTTGGGGACTTTGAAAATAACCAATGATTTCCTGAAACTGTTAGGTGAAAGACAGAAAGAAGATTTGCCATTACAGGAGTTGAGAGAATTACAGGCGAATGGAAAAGATATGGGACTACAAGAAGGATCAGATGGAATTTGGAGGATCAGGAATAGAATTTGTGTACCAGATGATGTTGATCTGAGAAGGACGATTCTAGAAGAAGCGCATAAAAGTATGTTGAGCATTCATCCTGGATCAACTAAGATGTATCAAGATCTGAGGAAAAGCTTTTGGTGGCCAAGGATGAAGAAAGAGATAGTTGAATATGTGGCTTCATGTCTGGTGTGTCAAAAAGCCAAGGTAGAACACCAGAAGCCATCTGGTGAACTGCAACCATTAGAGATTCCTGTCTGGAAATGGGATGATATCTCAATGGACTTTGTGTCGGGGTTACCAAGAACACGTTCAGGGAATGATGCAATCTGGGTTATTGTAGACAGATTGACAAAGTCTGCTCACTTTCTCCCAATGAATATGAAGAACTCTTTACAAAAGTTGGCACAATTATATGTGAAGGAGATCGTAAGACTACATGGTGTATCATCAAGTATTGTGTCAGATAGAGATCCAAGATTCACTTCCCGATTCTGGGGAAGCTTGCATCAGGAATTGGGTTCAAAGCTTCGATTGAGTTCAGCTTATCATCCCCAAACAGATGGACAGTCAGAACGTACCATACAAAGTTTGGAAGACTTACTGCGATCTTGTGTGATTGAACATGGTGGTAGTTGGGAGCAGTTTCTTCCATTGATTGAATTCACGTATAATAATAGCTACCACAGCAGTATTGGTATGGCTCCATTCGAAGCATTGTATGGTAGGAAGTGTCGAACGCCACTTTGTTGGTTAGAAACTGGTGAAAGTTTGGCGTTAGGACCTGAAATTGTGCAGCAGACTACTGAACAGATAGAAATGATCAGAGAAAAGATGAAGGCATCTCAGGACAGACAGAAGCAGTATTATGATAAGAGGAGGAAACCACTTGAATTCCAAGTTGGTGAGCATGTATTTTTGAAGGTTTCACCTCACAAGGGGATTGGTCGAGCATTGAAGAGTAAGAAATTGAGTCCGAGATTCATTGGACCATATGAGATCCTAAAGAGGGTTGGTACAGTGGCATATCAGATTGCACTTCCCCCTCACCTGGCAAATCTGCACAATGTATTTCATGTATCACTACTAAGGAAGTACGTACAAGATCCCAACCATGTGATTGCTGCCGATGATATTGAAGTTAGAGAAAATCTGACCATCTCCACAGAACCTACACAGATTCTAGAAAGATTGAATAAACGCTTGAGGAACAAGAATGTACCACTGGTAAAAGTTGCATGGAAACAAGGAACTGATGTAACTCTGACTTGGGAGCGTGAAGATGCTATGAGGACACAGTATCCAGAATTGTTTCACTGAGGAGTGCGTAATGATTAAATTTCGAGGACGAAATTTTTATTAGGGTGGGAGAATTGTAACATCCTAAAAATTTTATTCTCATGTATAATCATTTTGATTTAGACTATCAATGATATTATCCATTTTATCTCAACTTTCTACATAAATTTTTGGTTAGGACAACATCTTCAATTTAACCTTTTACCATGGTAAATAATTTTAACTTTATACCTTTGGTAAAAGTTAATCAAATAATTTATTACCTATTTCCTTAGTTATTAATTTCCTTGGCTTTTCCAATTACTCTCATCAAATTGCCACATACTCCACTCAAAATGCGTCATCTTGTACATATTTTAATTGTTAGTTAGAGTCCGAATTTGGAAATGTGTCCAACTACAAAGTTGTTCCTCTTTTTCTTATCTTTCCAACAAGACCAAATTTGTTAAATTCCATTAAGATATGAGAGAGATATGTCCAAAATACCGAAAAAGTGTCAGAATTGATATTTTATTTCAATCATATCATCTTGTACATATTTTAATACCTTGTTAGAGTCCGAATTTGAAAAAGTCGTAAACTACAAAGTTGTTCCTCGTTGTCTTAGCTTTCCAAAAAGATCACATTTGTTAAAATCCATTAAGATATGAGAGAGATATGCCTAAAATACCAAAACAGTGTCAGAATTGATATTTACTTCAATCAAACAAACTACATTATGTAGGCTGCGGAAATGGTCAACAATCCAGCTCATTTTTCTCACCTAAAACCTTCATTATCACCATAATTCATGCACCTAACATTCCACTACAATCCCATTATGAAAATCTTGTCCCCCACTTGTCATTTACATCATTAAATCAACACTACATCTTGTTCCCAAGTCTGAATTCTTAGAACAAGCTAAAGTTAGTGAAGTCTCTCTCTTATTTTCTTTCACTTTCTCCATCAATTTCACTCTTGATCTGAAGCTAGGACAATAATACAACACTTTCAACCACTTTAGGAACCTCCATTAAGGTAAGAGGGGACAGGGTTGTGAATATTTGTGAAATGGGTAGAATTGTATGCTGATTCTAGGATTCCAGAATTTATTCGTAACTTGTTGCTCATTTTTTATATTGAAAACGTGTGAATTTGACTCTAACTTCTTCATGAAAGTTGTAGATCTTTTTTATATCTGAATTTTGAGACCTGAATCAAGTAATTTGAATAAGTATAGCAAAAGTTATAGCCAAAATACTACAGCATGTTCGTGTGAAAGATTTATCCTTTGTTTTGTGTATATATTGATTTACTGGGAACTGTACGTGCATAATCAGCCTTGGATGTCTTCATGAAAGTTGTAGATAATTAAGTTGTGGATCTTTAGAAAGTGGTTTCACATTAAAATAATTTTTTTAGCTCAAGTTATGCTCATAATACTAAAGTATGTACAAGCTGTAAATCTGTGAACTTGAAATCCGTATCTTATTGTTAAAATTGGGCATTTTTTAGTAAGAATTAGTGATCAGTGTCTTCATGAAAGTTGTAAATATTTTTGTTATGTGAATTTTGAGACCTGAACCGATTGATTTGAGTATGTGTAGCAAAAGTTATAGCCAAAATACTACTGTATGTCCGAGTGAAAGATTTGCTTCATGTTTAGTGTATATTTTGATATGCTGGGAATTATACATGCATAATCAGCCTTGGATGTCTTCATGAAAGTTGTAGATAATTAAGTTATGGATTTTTATAAAGTGGTTTCACATCAAAATAATTTTTTTAGTTCAAGTTATGCTCAAATTACTGAAGTATGTGCAAGCTGAAATTCTGAAATTCTGGAATTTTGGAAATCCGAATCTTGTTTTCAATACTGGGAATTTTGTGGTATGAATTAGTTGTTTGAGTCTGCATGAAAGTTGTAGATAATTAAGTTTTGGATTTTTAGAAAGTGGTTTCACATCAAAATAATTTTTGTAGTTCAAGTTATGCTCAAATTACTGAAGTATGTGCAAGCTGAAATTCTGAAATTCTGGAATTTTGGAAATCCAAATCTTGTTTTCAATACTGGGAATTTTGTGGTATGAATTAGTTGTTTGAGTCTTCATGAAAGTTGTAGATAATTATGTTAAGAGTATTTTAGAACTAGTTTCATGCAAAAATCATTTTTTTAACTCCAGAAACACTGAAATTACTAATATATGTACGTTTTGAAAAACTCACCTTGAGGCAGTGTGGTATTTCGTGAATAAGTAATATTTCTGTTTGGAATTTGAAACTGTGTTCTTCATGAAAGTTGTAGATAATTGTATTATTGAGCTATAGAAAGTGGAATCACCTAAAAAGGAGTTGATTTGCCCATGTTATGACTGTTTTGCTAATGTATGTTGCTGTTGGGGATGCTGAAAGTCACTTAGAATGGCTATTTTGAAAGAAAATGATATTTTCTCTATGTCTAAAAATTATTTATTAAATTATTGAGTGATTATGAATTATTATAAATGTTGTTGAGTATCACACAGTTTGTATATTGTGATGGTGAATAATTATGAATGACATAATTTACATGAATGCCTTGTGGTTATTGACATATGTGGTTGAAACAGTAAATCCATGATTTTGTGAATTATTATGTGTATTGTGTTCCTTGAGGACTTGTAGTATCCAAGAGGTTTTGGAAATGTGGATATCATGGTATGTTAAAAGAATTAAAGGCATTCATGCATCATAAGCATTCGGACGCACTATGGAATTTAGGGGTTCCATGATTGCCTACCCTGGTGGGGGGTTACTCTATGATGAGTTAAGCCCTATTATGTTGTGTGCCATGGAGTGTAGGGATTCATGGTTTATGCAGAAGTCCTACTTATGATATTGTGTACTTCGGTACTTAAGCGCCATGAAGTATAGGGATTCATGGTATATGCTAAAGCCTTATTTGTGTCTCTATGAGACTTTTACTGCAGTATTCCCACCAAGACCAAATGGATCCAGCATGACATCATTTGACTAATTAAAGATCTATTAATGGACTTGTTTGGCATATTCATCATATCATTATGAATTGTTGATTGTGTTTGTGCAATTTTATCTATTTTATATTTATTCTATATTCTGTCTCACTCTTACATTAATTTTTACAGTGAATGACACGCAGAATGCAGAGTGATGCCATGATGGATGTCTATTTGTTTTATTACCTGAACTTTGAATTTATGGGTTGTAATAAATATAATATGTCATGTACCATTATCTTCACAATCGTTTCCGCTACTTAAATATTTTCTTGAATTTAATTAATCACGACTAGTATGTATGATAATTTTTCCGCTGTTATTAATTGTTATATAAACTCTGAATTAAATTTATAATTTTTGAAATGATCTTTCGAAAAAGCGAAAAATTTACTCGAAAATTTTAATCCACGTTTCGGGGCGTTACAATTATTATTTTTATTTTATATATATTTTAGGCGGGTCAACCCATAAATTTCTCATTAGTAACCCTATAAAATAAGATTTATTTGTTTATTTTATATAAACTTGATGAGTCAACCCGCCTGCAAAATGGGTTAAGCTAGAAAAATCAATCTGTTTTCGATAGATAACTAAACCTACTTCACCCTTCAGTGGGTTAGCAACAGGGCAAGTTGACCCATTTTTTGACAACTCTATCTCTTACCCGGCTAATTATTATCATATTATTTATTCTCTAGAAAAGGTTTAAAAATAATAATATAAAAATTTGTTAAACTAATATATTATTTAAAATAGTAAAATTAAAATAACCCAGGATTATATTCTTAAAGTGTTGACCAATTTAAAAATAAATTTAAATATTATTTTAAATATGTTATTACCTGTTATTATTTAAAAAATATATTAAAATAATATTTTATTCTTTCTTTTACCTTTACTACCACTGTCATACTAACTTTTAAACATGATATATTTTTGTAACTTATTTTATTATATTATTATTGTTATTTATTTTTTTCATTCAACCAATGTAATTACTTGGATGGAGTTTTTATTTTTTTAATGCATACAAATACAACTAATTGAATTATGGTTGTATGAGCATTTCATTATTATTACTTGTAAAAATGATTATAATTTTTTTAAAAATTAAATATAATAAATAAATTCTAAATTGAGTGAACCTAATGTGTTAACAGGGGTTATACTATAATAAAAAGAAAGTATGTTAACAATAATTAATACTTCAATATAATTTACCTCCATTTTTAATGATAGCAGCTTGTCAACAATTAATTTTTTTTATACAACTAGCTCTTGTTGCATTAAATAGGGATTTAGAAACTTCCGTAAAATAATTATTGTAATTTATCTTAAGGTCTTGAGTCTTGAGAGCAAAACCAGCTAAGAAAACAACTGCCTTAAAATTTAGTTGATTGGAATTACTTTGTGACCCATACTTCTTCTATCTGAATGTTTTTACATTCTTTCTCATGCAAACACTAAATTTATACGATGGCAGTAATGTAACATTCATTTATGAACAATATTAAGTCAAGAATATCATACAAATATTAGTTCAATTGTTAAATATATAACTTATATTTATGAGGTCATAAATTCACATTTACCGACGTAAGAACCTTGATAAGTGATTTATAAATATTTCTGTACACACTCGTCAAACCTGACAAACCCTTAAGACCCAATTTATGTAACCTTTAGTTTATTCATCCTACAAGCTTTAATTCATACAGGCTTTCACTTCGTAACTTGACAATCTGATCGGTTCTTTTGATATAGAAACCGGTGTGAAAACAAAAAATAATACAGAATTATTTAATAGCCTGAGATTTCCGTAATTAGTTGGTTGCAGAGAAAAAGCCATATTGAAATATATAACAACGATAACAAAGACTGTGACTTCCAGAATATTTTAGAGATTTGACAAGGAAAGAAATTAAAAAAAAAACAATATTTTAACACTGCCTTACAAATGGTTCAGTAACTTAAAACTCATGGAATCAATCAAATTTAAGATTATAGAAATGCAGCTGTCTTTAGATCACACAATGAGAAAGATCATAATAAGTACTGTTGCAAAGAAAAGCATGTTGACTATGGATTTAACATTACAAGTTCTAGGATCAACTACAGTAAAAGTAGCATGAATTCGTAGAGAGTGAAAATGCGTGCCTTCCTCTCTAAACAACTCAACTGAGTCATGCATTTGTGTTTGAGTTCGCAGAAAGATCCTGGCATAAAGATTATATAAAAAATATTTAGTTCAAATGGACAAAGGAAACATAAAGCCACATCAACTTTAAACCATGAAGATTAATCATTCAAAGAAGTGGTGTATGACATGTTCTATTGACTAAGGACATAAATCATTTGATTACCTTAGTGCAAATATAAATATAATGGACATCAGGATTCCGTCCTAAGGCTTCCTCCACAGAGCTTCCGTCGTTGTTAAGTGGAACAGGTTCCGTCAGCTCCCAGACTGGATGATCATCAGATTTTTCCTCCGCCGCAAGTTTCTCTGCACATTGCATGACAGCAGTTAACAAGGGCCTAATTAATACTCCAGCTTTAAATGCATATACACTTTGATTAAAGTGTGGAAAATTAACAATTTACTAAGGAACACTTAAATAGGATGCTTCAAGGGTAAGAGTCTAAGACATCATTTATTACTTATCAAGAGCCAAATGGTGTTGCTCATGCATTTAACTAGGGTTGCCAAAACCAGTTGGACTAATCATGAATTAGCTAAGTGACCAATCCAATTTTACTCTTTATTACTACAAGTTCAATCATGGTTTATTTAATACTCAAATAAATTGGTACTTGTATTGATTCAATAAAAGATCTGATTTTGAAAACATTGCATTTAACTAGAAATTCAGCTACCGCAATACCCAAACAACAAAGCATTTTACTTTGCAACTATTGCTTACGAGGAGCTCATGTTTATTCCAAGTTAGATGTTATTTGGGACTCCTGAATTACAGGAGTAAATAATAAAACTGGAAATCAGGCAGCACTAGAAGCCAGTAAACACACATCTGAGATATAAAACATAAAACTTGGAATACAAAAGGATATTAACATTAACATTTATGCCAACCTATGACATGGAGTTTTATTGTCCATGAGCATGCGTCCCGTAGCAGACGCAGGCGATATAGTGGAGCTCCATATGTCACCTACAGTTTGTACAAGAAATCAAGGATGATCAGCTGAAATGCAATGATAAGATTCATCTGTTGGAGAGTAAATCTGAATGCAAATTGACACTTAAAAAAAGAGCTGCAATTACCAAAACATAAACTCCTTTATCCTTGAGGACCCTATAGTGTGTCACAACTGCTTCAATAATGGTGAACAGATCAAGAATAAAAAAATCCAAAATTGAAGAGGAGTTGTAAAGAATCATAGACTTTTGTTCATGGTTTTATTGTACCTCCAAATTTCCTGAAGCATTTTAGTAGCATTTTGCCTTGAATTACTCCCACACTACAAACAAAAAACATGCAATGAGAAAAAAAACCAAGTCTTGTTAACATACGAGCATTTCAATGTGCTTCATCACTTACCAAGATAGAGTCAAGAGTCCCTGGAAAACAAAACCAACCAAGATTAGCATAACTCACCACCAATAGGCACTCTAATTATAACAAAACAGAAAGGAAGAAAAATTCACCTTTGTCAATAACAGCACCGAAAGACTCTGATTCAAAATCACTCATGTCTCTGACATCCATCACCATATCTACCTAATTATTAAGGATGGTTCACTCTGAAAAACGTCAATACCAATTCTGTGAAAACTAATAAAAAAGTTCACAATTTTAAGATGGAAAATCGGAACCTTATCACAAAAGTGGCATTGGTAAAACTCAAAAGAAAAAACCAAGACATTTTAAGACAATCCAACTCCATCATAAAGCAAAAGGGATACATTTCAATTGAGGACGATCTCGGTATTTGGTTTTCATAGCTTCAATCACCACAGAAGATATATCAATGTTAACAACATCCGTGTAACCACCCTCATCAACCATGCCTTCACTGAAGGCTGCAAACAGCAAAAGGAAAAAAAATCAAACTTTTTTTCTGGGTTCACTTGAAACTGACAGATATAAACATTCTAGAAAAGCCCATGATGGAAAAATGAAGAAAAGAGAACCAAAAAGGCGAAAAGATGTGATTTGTAATGAATTGAAAGAAAGGGGTAGGGTTGAATGAGATCTGAGAAGATAAGATGCCTGAGTTGCCACAACCAGCAACGAGTATGGGGTGGTGGGGAGGGACATAGAGGTTGATGATAGGAGCCAAAGTGAGGTACTTTTGGTACCAATCAAAGGGACCGGGTTCTTGGGAGTAGCGATTGTCCCAGTACCATGGTTCAGCGTAGGGTTGGGGACCAGATGTCATCACTCTTGATAGCTGTTGCAGTCACCTATGAGTTTGTTTGTTCGTTTTGTTCCAAATCTTAAAAGGGAAAGAAGGGGAAATGGGGAATCTGAGAAGATAAGTAAAAGTAACCGCAAGACCAGTTTAGTTTGTTATCGTCACAAATATTAATATTAATTTTATTGTAACATGTAAATTTAATATTAATTATTAAAGTTTTATTTTTTAACAATTTCATTTCTACAAACTAATTATTAAGTATATCCTTAGCTTAGGTGGGATGAGATATTACGGTCATATTCTACTATGGACCACCTAGTTTTTGGTCCATGGATGGTCTTCATGAATGATCAGTAACCGTAGGATTAGCCTGTTACGTATAATGGTATGAGAAAAATTGAAGGTGAGTCCTTTTGTCAATTTTTAATTTTGTTCCAACCTAGATAGAATTATGTAACCAAAACAATGTGATTCTAAATATCTTTTTGGTTTTTAGTTGGATTGGACCCCAACTAAATATAGATTTTCAATTTATTAATTAAATAGAATTAGATATTGATTAAGCCTAATAGAATCAATTAAACATTAAAGACACATTTTTTATAATTTTATTTTTGTTACTAGACTACTAAATAGTTAAAATATACACATGTTATTTAAAGTTACACTGCGGATGCTTTATCACTAAGCTAAAGTATACCATTATAGCAAGATGATGATTATTTATTTATAAAACATACACTCAACTTAATTATATGTTAAAATGTATTATTAAATATATTGATCCGGTCCCAACACCGGCCCCCAAGAACATGGTTTTAATGCTTTGTCAGATCAGCATTTCAAACAGAAGGAGTACGTTTTAAATACCTTATAATTACTTTTATAACGGAGTACATACCGCCAGGGCACGTTACTCCGCCAAGGCATGTTACTCCGCCAAGGCATGTAACTCCGCCAGGGCACGTAACTTCGCCAGTGCACGTTACTCCGCCAAAGCTTATTACTCCGCCAAAGCTTATTACTCCGTCAAAATGGAAAATATTGAAAATCTTATGCATAAAGCATTTCCAATGCATACCACTCCGCCAAGCCATAGGCTCAATACAGGCGGAATACTGAAATTCCCATATTGCGAAGTGAGCCCATACTTATAACCCCGGCATGAGATTGACTCTGTCTTGAGAGGTTGAAAATGGGAATCACGCTGTCACGTATAAAAGGGAACAATGAATAAAATAATAAAGCATTAACGTTTTCCAAGTAAGTGGAAATACCCACTACAGTGATGGTGCTCGTGAACGGCACAGGGACCCACTACCTTTCTTGCATTATGCCTGAAAACAAGAAACGGGTCCTACCAATAATAGAGCACCAGTAACAGGTATATAAACCTCAACAAAAAGGTATAGGGGGGATCCCCTAATTCTGAACCTTACACTCATACTTGCATAACTCTCTTAGATTTGCTTTCTAAGTCTAATAGTATTCCATAATACTGACTTGAGCGTCGGAGAATAATTGCAGGTACAACCACCAATTGTGTCAAAGCAAAGGAGACCACCTCAGGCGGACTGCTACACCGCCACAGAGTGCACTGTACTACGCCCAGCGTACAAAAGCACTCCGTATTTGTATCTGTATAAGAACCTCCTCATACCAGATTTTATCTTACATGTACATTTTGAATTGTTCGACAATCACACCTTTACACCCCCTGTAAAGAACAGTTCATTGGCACGCCCGGTGGGACTTGTAAATTTGGTAATCCCACTATCCTTGATCAGTTCCATTACATTCGTCATCAATGGAAAGACCAGGACCAGAAGTGCAGACGGAGGATTCTCCTCTACGCAATCCTAGACGTCTCAACTTTGATAACGATGCTCACAAAAAGGCAACGCATATTGACTCTCCAGATCCGAGAGATGACATGATCAGAATGCTGAGAGAAGAAATTGCAGAGCTTCGTCGTGAAAAGGCGAATCCCACGCACGAGAGAGCGGGTCCTGCAAACCAGCCGCGCCATGAATCGCATGCACAGGAGGAATCGAGTACTCCAAATTGCTCTCGCATCCCTACTTATATGGAAGAGCAACGAAGCCTTCCACTGGCAAATGCTCAACATCATGAGGGAAGAAGAGCAGTTTCAAATGCATCCCCCTCGGGATACAAGATGAGTATCCCATTTTCCAAAAGACTCATGAATGCGCATGTCCCCAGACATTTGCAAACTATGCAGCCCATTTCCATAGGAAAATACACTGGGGAAACAGATCCTTCTAAGCATTTAGATGCTTACATCTATGAAGCTATGTTCTTAGGTGTGGAGGAAGATGTCATGTGCAGAATATTCCCCAGAACCCTCACAGGTGAAGCTCTTAGCTGGTTCAAGAGTTTACCTTCAGGTTCCATCGATTCATGGGAGGACTTGGCCACAGCTTTTGCAGCCACTTTGTAATCTCTAGGGATGCGCTTAGAACCTCCCATACCTTGGCTCAGATCAAGCAAGGTGACAAAGAGTCTCTAAAGGATTTCCTAAAGAGATTTTATAAAGAGGCGGCCATGGTCCCTGACTTGACAGAAGTAATCCAGTTGCATATCCTCATCGAGGCCATGCAGCCGAAATCGCCCTTTGCTTTGTCGTTGGCAAAAGGACCTCCATCCACCATGGAGGAGTTTCGCAGGAAAGCATCCAAGTATGTAGGTATTAAGATGCACCTGGAAGCCACTGCATCTCGCAATAAACCGCCCACTTCAGCCCCACATCATGACAAAGATAAAGAAAAATCATCCAGGAATGACAAGTTCCCTCAGAAAGATAAGGCGGGGAATCAACCCTTCAAACAGCAAGATAGACGTGTGTTCAATTTTGCTCATTATGCACCCCTGAACACGACATATGAGCAAATCTTGCGCGAAATAGGATGGACTACCCTCAACGTTTACGGGATTCAACGTCCACCTCCACTCAGACGTGGTGGGAATCCAAAGAAATATTATGAGTTCCACGAATCAGTTGGCCATACCACGGAGGAGTGCAAGCAACTCAAAAACACCATCGAGGTGCTTATTCGTGAAGGCAAACTGAAACACTATTTGTTTAAGGGTAAATCTCATGATGAGCCAGAGAAGTTTGAGAAACGGCCTCGTGATCGTTCTCCGGATCCTGATAATACTCGGGAGCCAAAACGCACAGCGGCAACAGAAAAACAAAAGAGTGTCTTTCTGGAGTCCGCCCAAAAAGAACCAAGCCCTGAACCTAGATCGCAGGGCAAAAGGCAGGTGGTAGATATGATTGCTGGAGGCTTCGTTGGGGGCGGACCCTCAAACACCGCCAGGAAAAATCATCATCGTATGATCTTGTCTGTGTAAGGCAAGAGCAAAGAATATCGCCCATTTAGGAACGGGGTTCAGACTCCGCCTATAACCTTCACAGACGACGATTTTGGCCCCACTATCCCTGAAGGAGATGACGCAGTAGTGATTATTGCAGTAATCGCTAATATGGATGTAAAACGCATCCTAATTGATCAGGGAAGTTCCTGCGACGTTATCTTTTATGACTGTTTTAAACGCATGAGCTTAACTGATGCAGATTTGCAGCCATATACGCAGGACCTTACAGCCTTCAATGGCGCCAAACAGTCCACCAAAGGCTACTTGGACACGAGAATTACTTTTGATGGTGGACCTGGAGCAAGGACTGTGAAATCCAGGATTCTTGTCATTAATGTGAAATCTCCATACAATGGCATCATTGGGCGGCCTACCCTGAATGCCATGGAAGCCATCGTTTCAACCCCCCACTTGTTAATCAAGTTCATTGACAAAGATAATCAAGTCTCATCTGTAAGGGGTGACCAAGAAATGGCTCGCTATTGCTACAATTTGAGTCTTAACATGGTGAAGCTTGAAGCCGTGACTAAGAAAAGAAAGTTGAATGAAGGGAGCAGTGCGGCGGCGTCCGTCAATTTGGTGGATCTTGACCCCAGGGCGGAGTCTTCTATAGACCCACTGAACCCTTTGAAACCAACTCCTGATGGTGGTTCCAAGTCTATTGTTTTGGGTAGCACCCCGGAACAGATTACAAACATCAATGACAAGCTTGAGGCTAACATGGAGGCAAAACTAATTGCACTCCTCCATGAGTATAAAGAAATTTTTGCATGGACCGCTGCAGACATGCCTGGCATGGATCCCAACTTTTGCTGTCACCGCCTAGCGGTGTACCCTGAAACTAAGCCTGTAGCACAAAAGAAACGGCGTATGGGTCCTGCTAAGCAAAAAGCTGCTTGTGAGCAAACAGAGGAACTCCTCAAGGCGGGGTTCATCAGGGAACTCCGTTACTCCTCCTGGTTGTCTAACGTGATCATGGTACAGAAAGCCAATGGCAAGTGGCGTATGTGTATAGACTATGTTGATTTGAATAAATGTTGTCCCAAAGATCCATACCCTCTCCCCAACATTGATAGATTGGTTGATGATTCCTCAGGATACAAGTATCTATCTTTTATGGATGCTTACTCCGGGTACAACCAAATTCCAATGTGTGAGGAGGATCAAGAGAAGACAGCGTTTGTTAACGATAAAGGAGTCTTTTGCTACAACGTCACGCTATTTGGGTTAAAAAACGCCGGGGCAACCTACCAGCGCATGATCAATAAAGTTTTTGAGGGTATGCACACAAAGCTGGTAGAAGTTTATATTGATGATATTATTGCCAAGACCCCGGAAGGAGGGGACCATGTTGAAGATCTACGCCTCATTTTTCAACGCCTAAAACAATACGATATGAGGCTCAACCCTTTGAAATGCACATTCGCTGTCCCTGGTGGCAGATTTTTGGGCTTCATGTTGACACAAAGAGGTATAGAGGCTAATCCTGATAAATGCCGCGTTATCCAAGAGTTGCAGAGCCCCAAAACACTAAAAGAGGTACAATCCCTCAACGGCAAAATCGCTGTTCTAGTACGATTCATGCCAAAAATGGCTCATCGCTCTCTTCCCTTGTACAAAATGCTGAAAAAAGACAAGAAATTCAGTTGAGACCCAGAGCAAGAGGCGGCTTTCCAAAGCTTGAAAAATGTCTTGGCCAGCCCTCCAATCCTGGTAAGACCAAGCCCAGGTGAGCAACTCATCATTTATTTGTCTGTTTCAGATGAGGCTTTAGCGGTAGCTTTGGTCAAGGAGACAGTTGAAGGCCAACGACCGGTGTACTTCATCGGTAAAACATTGCACGGGGCGGAATGCCGATATCAGAAGATTGAAAAGGCAGCACTTGCAGTTGTTTGGGCCTCACGACGCTTAAGACCATACTTTCATGCCCATCCTATCTTGATTCGCACAGACTTGCCACTCCGTACTATATTGTTCAAACCAGAGCTGGCTGGAAGAATGATCAAATGGGCCGTAGAACTCTCTGAATTCGACATATCCTACGAACCAAGAACTGCTATCAAGGCACAAGTCCTAGCAGACTTCGTAGTTGAGTTAACAGGCTCTAGCCCAGATGCAGATCATTCACATTGGACAATATACGTTGATGGATCCTCAAATAGCAAAGGATGTAGAGCAGGAATTGTTGTGGAAAGTGATGACGGGGTACATCTAGAAATTTCATTACACTTCACCTTCACTACGTCTAACAATCAGGCGGAGTACGAAGCCTGCTTAGCCGGACTCAGAGCAGCACAAGATATTGGGGCCAAAACTATCACCTTATGCAGTGATTCTCAATTAGTCATCTCGCAAATTCTTGGCGAGTATCAGGCTAAAGAACCTTTGCTGCAACAATATCTAAACTACGTTAATGAGTTAAAGCAACACTTCGACGAAGTCACTTTCAAACATGTACCCCGGGAAGAAAATACACGTGCTGATATCCTCTCTAGGTTGGCTAGCACAAAGAAGGCAGGATGCATAACTACAGTTGTATAAAGTACCTTGGCGGAGCCAAGTATTTCCTTTTCTTCCTCAATTTGTATGATTAGAAGTCGTTCCTTTGATGACAATTCCTGGGTAGCACCGATAGTTCGTTACCTTGTTAATGGACAATTACCCACGGATGAACTTGAGCGACGGAAACTAAAGAAAGAAGCACCTTATTATACGCTCCTAGACGGACAGTTATACCGCCGAGGAATTTCTGTTCCTTACTTAATATGCATAAACGAAAATGAGGTGCAAGCTGTTTTAGAAGAAGTCCATGAAGGGCAATGTGGACACCATCCAGGGGCACGTAGTCTAATGCGAAAAATACTCAGGGCAGGGTATTAGTGGCCCACCCTGAAACATGACTCCGCCTCGTATGTCCAAAAATGCGATCAATGTCAACGATTCGCAAATCTTCACCACACTCCGGCGGAAGAAATGTCATCATCAATAACGCCTTGGCCTTTCTATCAATGGGGCATGGATATCCTAGGTCCATTCCCAACCGCACCCGGCGGTATCAAATACTTGATAGTTGGCGTTGATTACTTCACCAAATGGATTGAAGCAGAGGCAGTGGTGCATATTACGTCAGCCAGGACTCACAGATTCATATATGAAAATATCATTGCACGTTTCGGAGTCCCTGGACGCATAGTCACTAATAATGGCACCCAATTCATAGATCGTAAGTTCACTAAACTCTTAGAAAATCTCAGCATTACGCAGATTTTATCTTCTGTGGAACATCCTCAAACCAATGGCCAAGCTAAAGTTGCCAACAGAGAAATCTTGAAAGGCCTTAAGAAACGCCTTGGTGAAGCAAAGGGAGATTGGGCAAATCAATTATGCCACGTTTTGTGGGCATATCGAACAACCCCTCACTCCACCACAAATGAATCCCCATATCGGCTGACATATGGAGTCGAGGCTGTTATTCCCATTGAATTGGCAGCCCCTTCAGCTCGAATCCTCCACTTCAATGAAGAAGCCAATCAACAGAACCTCGCCCATGAGCTCGAGGTCTTGGCAGAATTGAGAGAGGAAGCCTTTGTGCGGGATCAAGCTGTTAAAGCAAAGGCCACCAAACGGTATAACACATGTGTTTCTGAACGCCGTTTCAAAGAAGGAGATTTGGTGTTGAGAAGGGCCAATATCGGCAACAAATTTGCATACCAAGGCAAATTGGCGCCAACCTGGGAAGGTCCATACCGAGTCATCGAAGCTCTGGGCAAAGGCACATACCGCCTAGAAAACTTAGATGGCACTCCGGTCAGGAATAAATGGAACATTTTAAATTTACGCATATATTACAGCTAGTTGGGTAATACGGTATGTTCTCTCCCCTAACTTAAGGTTCTTCCCAAATGGGCTTTCCTTGAAAAGAATTCGGTGAGACATACCCCAATTCAGCTCTTTATGTAGTTCCATCATTAATAAAACTCCTTCCTACATTCAATCTTCATTCTAACTTTCAGTTAATTATCCATGGCAGAACTCGTTCCCATGCAGATAAGACACCGGCTCCAACAATTGAAGCATAAAAGCATAACTCTTTATTCCATAAAGATCATCCAACATGCAACAAAGCTTCACAAACGGAGTCAAAAAACTCCTTGGGGGGAAAGGATTGGTGTCACAGCTATATGCTGCACCATACCGACCCCAAGGTCCAAAAAACTCCTTGGGGGGAAAGGATTGGTGTCACAGCTATATGCTGCACCATACCGACCCCAAGGTCCAGCAGACTTCCTATGGAAAGGATTGGTGTCATAGCTATATGCTGCACCATACCGACCCCAAGGTCCAGCAGAATTCCTGCGGGAAGGATTGGTGTCACAGCTTATGCTGCACCATACCAACCCTGGATTCAACAATTTTCACTTGATCAGGAGATACACCCCAATTCAAATTCAAAGGGATGAACGCTCCATCCAAACCCTTACTCCGCCCAACTACTAATATTTCGCGGAGTACATAATCAACAAACTCAAGCACTATCAACAAGTTCAAGTAAGTATAATACTTGTAAAAATTGTGCTTCATTGAAATTCTTAAGAGGCTACTCCGCCTCATTACAGAATCTACTTCATTGAAATTCTTAAGAGGCTACTCCGCCTCATTACAGAACCTACTTCATTGAAATTCTTAAGAGGCTACTCCGCCTCATTACAGAATTTACTTCATTAAAATTCTTAAGAGGCTACTCTATAACACCCTCTGTTACACCTTAATAAATTCTAGAAAAATTCGTAATTTTTTTTTTTTTACTAAAGATATGATTGTTAAAAAGAAACTATCGGAATAAATTATATACATTATTGCTGAAATACCTCATAAATATTATTAAAACTTTATAAAGTAATTTTACATTCATCCAACGGAAATAAATATTAAACATTATAAGAAAGAGAGGAAACTCCATGGCCCAGAAGCAGTTACTTATTAACATTATTTAGTCATTGGACCACGGTATTCATACCGAGCTCCCTTTCTAGAACGTGCTATATTTACTGCCGATATTCTTCGATCCTTCCCTCTGAACCATCAATTTAAAACATGTGAAACAAAAACACGGAGAAAGGAGTGAGAAACAGAATATAATATTTCCGAATAAGACATAAGCAACAAAGGGTTTTCACAAACCAATACTTAATAATATCAATCACAATCACACACACAATCAATTATGAATGCATGAATGTTATGCAATATCTTCATCACAACTTACCTATATATGTGGGCCCTTAAATTTTAATTTGCACTGGGCCAACCAGGAGTTTACACTGTTCCATAAGTCCGGATAATAATAATATGAACAGCTCAACTGGCATGGAAACACTTAGAGACTAGTCAGATTGAGAAAGTTTTTATTGTGAAAGTACCCGACACTAGGGAGCTACCCCAGGTCCCCTGAAGCACCCTTTCACACCCTCTCATCCCAAGGCTCGTAATTAAGCCTCCTCTAATGTATCCTCGGTTTCTATAATCCGTCCCCAGACAATATTATTTCATTTCACTTTAATGATTCATGATGCATGAACTACTCGCGTATTGAGTTAGTTAAGGCTTTTAGAAACTCAATTATTAAATCCCTTAAAGGTTTACAACATTATTTCAATAAACTGTACATTTTCTCGATTCTCTGAATTTCTGTCCCACAGAAATAAATTTGGTACAGTTTTTGAATCTCACTGAAATTTGAGTTTCTAAGCCTTAAATATCTAAAACTTTCTCATATAAAACTTTACATAATCTTTCTCAAATTAAATCTTAACAAAATCAAATTTAGGAATCTCAATTATTTTCAAATATATTTAGTTATTAAGTTGGAAAAAATAAAATAATTTTCTTTCAAAAAAAATTTGTTTTATTAATTATTAACCAAAAATACTTAAAATTACAATATTTTTTCTTTAACTCAAGATTTAATTAAATAAATTCTCATAAAATATTTTCTTTCTAAAATAAATACTAATTTTTTTTATTCTAAATATTGAAAATAAAGTTAAAAATAATTTCTAAGAAGAGATAAAAGATAATAAAATTTAAAGAGTAAGGTAAGAAATTCTTACTGAATTTTAGCTTTCCGTCATGCTCGCTATATGCTCAAACTCCACATTACAATATCATCAATCAAAATCAAACAGTATCAATCATAACTAAATATCATCAATCAATCAATCATAATCAAATCATAATCAAATCAATTAAATATCATTAATACATATCATAATACAAAATTTAATAATTATTAATATAGTCAATTTTTAGTCCTTTGGGTCAATTCCTCGCATAGGTATAAATAAGTCCATATAATCCAGTCCTTGCATAGGTATAGTTCAGTCCATATGGGTCATAATGGTCCAAGTCCTTGCATAGGTATAGTCCAGTCCATATAGGTCATAATGATCCAAGTTTTGCATAGGTATGTTAGAGTTAGTTAAACTAGATATTTAATTTAAAATTTATTAAAAATTTTAAGTTAAAAAGTTAATATTTTAAAATAATAATATTATTAAATTTAAAAGGAGTAGGGGACTCCTCCCATTATTCTTATGTCTTTTCATATTATACTTCTTATCTCACTCCCCCTTACCTTGAGTCGTTACCAAAAAGAGATTTGCTTTGCGCCTCCGATTTCTAGAAATATTAATATCAATTTTATTTCAGTATAAGCATAAGACGAAGATTAAGATTACTACTTAAAACAGAAATGGTAAATTCTGAATAGTAAATAGTGAATAGTGAATAGTGAATAGTGAATAGTAAATAGTAAATAGTGAATAGTAACAGTAAATAGTAAAACGTGAATAGTAACGGTAAATAGTAAATCGTGAATAGTAACGGTAAATAGTAAATCGTGAATAGTAACGGTAAATAGTAAATCGTGAATAGTAACAGTAAATAGTAACAGTAAATAGTAATTTACTATTTGAATAGTAATTTACTGTTGAAATAGTAATTTACTGTTGAAATAGTATTTTACTATGCAGAATAGTAACTTAAAATAATATTATTTCTAGTATAATAACAGATTTCTAAAAACGATATAAAAATAACCCTAAAAAATATAAAAGAGAAGTATTCTTACCTTAGGATTTTGGCAGAACCTTCTCTCCAAAAACTTTTCTTCTCTCTCTCACTTCCACCACTATCTCACTAGCACTACTGTATTAAGAAAACTTAATCTGAAATTGTGAATTCTAAAGAAGAAATCCTTCGGTATTTATAGGAAAAAAATTTACTATGCATTCCATTATTTTAATATAAAAGTACTATGCATTTTTGAATTTTTTATTCCAGATTACTATGCATTCTTTGAAAATTTCGTACATGCACAGTGTTTTGCATAGTAACTGTCGGCAGAATTATTAAGCCAAATAGTAACCTTTCACTCGGTATATTTTAAATATTCAAAATGAGTCCTTTTTGAAATTTAGCGATATTATATCAGTCCTCACTAATTTTATAATAAGTAATATAAAGTTGAAATTTTAAAAATCTAAAATTTTCTGTTAATAAAAATTTATTGATACGTTTCTAATTTTTTAACGATTGGAAAAAATCAAGATTTTTCTCAAACCGATAATTTTTAGATAAGTCTACTTGAAACGGATTTTAGAAAATTTTCTTATAATTTAAATTCACTTTCTTATAAATATTTTTAATTTAAGTCACTTATATGAATTTAAAATTATTTAAAAAATATTATTTTTATTAAAAAAAATTCCAAAATTCCAAAAAATTCCAAAAAATCATAAATAATACGTAGATTAAAAAGTTCTAAAGAACCATAATTTAATTCCTTCAAAATTTTAATATAAAAATAAAAATAGGGGTGTTACAACTCTACTCCCCTTAGAAAATTTCGTCCTCGAAATTTACATTAATCAGTAAAACAAATGAGGATGAGACTCTTTCATCTCAGTTTCTAGTTCCCATGTAGCATCTTCTCCTCTCGTTTCACTCCAAATAACCTTTACAAGCGGAATTGTCTTGTCTCTTAATTGTTTTATTCTTCTGTCACTTATTCTAACAGGTGGTGCATCATATGTAAGATTATCTTTAACTTGTATGACATCAGGTTCAATAACATGTGTAGGATCAGATATATACTTTCGCAAGTTTGACACATGAAAAACATTATGGATATTAGAAAGAAAAGGTGGTAATGCTATTTGGTAGGCAAGGGGACTAACTTTATGAATTATTTGGTATGGACCGATAAATCTAGGGGTTAGTTTTCGAGATTTCATTGCCCGACCGACCCCAGTCATAGGTGTGACTTTCAAGAATACATGATCGCCTTCTTGAAATTCGAGCGGCTTTCTTCTTTTGTCATAGTAACTTTTCTGCCTGCTCTGTGTTGCCTTCATCTTTTCCTGAACTATTTTGATTTTATCCGTGGTTTGTTGTACCAACTCTGGTCCTAGCATCAAGTTTTCACCAGTCTCAAACCAACATAGCGGGGTCCTACATTTTCTTCCATATAATGCTTCAAAAGGTGCCATGCCAATGCTAGCATGGAAACTGTTGTTGTAGGTAAACTCCACATATGGTAAGAATTGATTCCAACTTCCTTTATGCTCTAACACACAAGCTCGTAACAAGTCCTCTAGAGATTGGATTGTTCTTTCTGATTGTCCATCTGTCTGAGGATGATATGCTGAACTCAGACGCAGTCTTGTTCCCAAAGCCTTGTGCAAGCTCTTCCAGAATTGTGATGTAAAACGAGGGTCCCGATCAGAAATGATACTTGAAGGAATTCCATGCAATCTCACAATCTCCTCGATGTATAATTTTGCCAGCTTCTCCATAGAGTAACGAATGTTGATGGGAATAAAGTGGGCAGATTTTGTTAGTCTATCAACTATTACCCATATTGAATCATGTCCTAATGGAGTTTTGGGTAAAGAAGTCACAAAATCCATGGTAATGCTATCCCATTTCCATTCTGGTATTTCCATTGATTGTAGCATTCCAGGGGGTTTTTGGTGTTCTACTTTAACCTTCTGGCAAATTAGACATGCAGCCACGTACTCTGCCACTTCTTTCTTCATTCCAGGCCACCAAAATAACTTCTTCAAATCTTGATACATTTTAGTAGCTCCGGGATGAATGCTCATATAACTTTTATGGCCTTCTTCCAGAATTGCTTTCCTCAACTCCTCTTGATTAGGGATACACACTCGATCCTTATACCTTAGCAATTGGTCACTTCTTACATTGAACTCGACTTCTTTTCCTTGTTTTAAGAGTTCTTTCTTCTCTTGCAGAAATTCATCCTCTCTTTGAGCCTCTAAAACTTGTCTCAGGAATTCACTTGTCACTTGCAACGCTCCTAATCTGTAGCTGTTAGCATTAACCTTTACTGCTAGGTTAAGATCTCTGAAGTTCTCTATCAATTCCAGCTCTTTAATCATCATCATGGACGCATGTAGAGACTTTCGACTTAAAGCATCAGCTACTACGTTCGCTTTTCCAGGATGGTATTGTAACTCAAAGTCGTAGTCCTTTAAGAACTCTATCCATCTCCGTTGCCTCATGTTTAACTCCTTTTGATCGAATAAATACTTGAGACTCTTATGATCGCTAAACACATCGAATGTTGCACCGTATAGATAATGCCTCCAAATCTTTAAGGCAAAAACTACAGCGGCTAACTCTAAGTCATGGGTAGGGTAGTTAATCTCATGTTGCCTTAATTGACGCGACGCATAGGCTACAACCTTCTTGTCTTGCATGAGTACACTTCCTAGTCCTTGTTTAGACGCATCACAGTAAACTTCAAAACTTTGATGTGGATCAGGGAGTACTAACACCGGCGCAGACGTAAGTCGATCTTTCAGCTCTTGGAAACTATTCTCGCATTGTGTCGTCCATACAAAAGGTTGTCCTTTCCGTGTTAACTTGGTCAATGGGTATCCTAGCTTTGAAAATCCTTCAATGAATCTCCTATAGTATCCAGCCAAGCCCAAGAAACTTCTAATCTCAGTGATCGTGGTTGGTCTCTCCCATTTTAAAACCGCCTCCACCTTGGAAGGGTCTACAGCTATTCCTCCTTGACTAATTACATGTCCTAAAAAGTTCACCTCTTCCAACCAGAATTCACACTTCGACAGCTTTGCATACAGTTGTTTCTTTTTCAGGATTTCCAACACGACCTTCAAATGTTCAACATGTTCTTCTCTGCTTTTAGAGTACACTAATATATCATCAATGAACACCACTACAAATTTATCTAGATATGGATGAAAAATCCTATTCATGTAATCCATGAATATGGCTGGTGCATTAGTTACACCAAAAGGCATTACTAGATATTCGTAATGGCCATAGCGTGTTCTAAAAGCAGTTTTCGATACATCTTCTTTCTTCACCCTTATTTGATGGTATCCAGACCTCAAATCAATTTTGGAGAACACCGTGGCACCACGCAGCTGATCCATCAAGTCGTCAATCCTTGGCAGAGGGTATCTGTTCTTGATCGTCACCTTGTTCAGTTGTCGATAATCTACACACAACCTCATGCTACCATCCTTCTTCTTAACCAACAACACTGGTGCACCCCAGGGGGATACACTGGGTCGTATAAACTGCTTCTCTATCATCTCTTCAAGTTGTTTCTTCAACTCTGCTAATTCTAGAGGTGACATTCGGTATGGTGCAATTGAAATGGGTCCAACTCCAGGTACTAGATCAATGGAAAATTCCACATCTCTTTCTGGGGGTAAACCAGGGATATCTTCAGGAAAAACGTCAGGAAATTCACACACAACCGGCAGATTTTTGATTTTTGATTCTTGCTCTCCTTTCGTTGAAAGCAATAGCATGAATCCTTGAGCCCCTCCTTTTAAAGAGGCACTCACTTGGTTGGCGGTTAGAAATCTCGAATCCTCAGGATTCAAATTCACTGGTTCTTTAAACATTATGGTTTTATTATGACAATCTATTAGAACATGATTGTCAGACAACCAATCTAGCCCAATAATGACTTCTAAGCCAGAAAGGGGTAAACAGAAAAGATTAGCCTTAAAGTCCCTACCATCTATGACAATAGGGCATTTCCAACAAGCTTTAGAAGTGACAATGGGATTGTTTCCAGGAGTATGTACAGATAAGTCAAATGGAAGTTCTATCACAGGTAATTTTAGTTTTTCTACACAGTCATTGGCAATAAAGGAATGTGATGCACCCGAGTCATACATAACAGTTAAAGAAATCTTATTAATGATACACTTACCTTCTACCATGGAATCAGCATGAGATGCTTCTTCTCCAGTGATTGCAAAAACCTTTCCTTTTGCTTTTGGCCTTCCGACTGCACTGTGCGCGCCTCCTTGAGTATTTATGCTTGTACTTGCACCTTCAGGGTTTTCTCTCTTCATCTCTGGGCAATCCTTGATGTGATGACCTGGTTTGTTACACTTAAAGCAAACATAAGTGTTTTTAGGACAATCCCTTTTCAAATGGGGTCCTCCACAGATAAAACATTTAAAATTTGGTGCAGATGTTGGGTAATAGCTTCCAGTTGAAGCTTGGGGTCTGTTAGGAACAGATGCTGTTCCAAACCGGCGAAATGGTGCTTGGTAAGGCTTATTCCTTCTGAAATCTCTTCTTTGGTGATGGTGAGGTCCTCCACTTCTTATTTCTCCCGCCTTGTGAATGGGCTCACGACTTTTGGTCATTCTATCCTTATGGTCTTCTTCAAAGATCCTGCAGCGATTTACCAATACAGAAAATTCACGGATTTCCTGCATTCGTATAGCTTCCTTAATTTCTGGCCGCAGTCCATTTACAAACTTTGCACACCGATCTCTTTCATTAGTAGCATCATTATAATGAGAATGAAAACGAGATAGCTCTTCAAACCTGGATGCGTACTCTCCAACGGTCATATTTCCTTGGGTCAGCGACAGGAATTCGAATTGTCTTTTCTCTTTAACATCAGCTGGAAAGTATTTTTCCAGAAACATATCCTTGAAATAGTCCCAAGTGATCTCCACGTCGTTGACTTCGAATTGTTTACGCATGCTATCCCACCAATGTTCGGCA
The DNA here is from genome assembly GCA_037962975.1 of Clitoria ternatea. Classification (NCBI taxonomy): domain Eukaryota; kingdom Viridiplantae; phylum Streptophyta; class Magnoliopsida; order Fabales; family Fabaceae; genus Clitoria; species Clitoria ternatea. The sequence continues at coordinate 278,854,021 of CM075671.1, forward strand.
TCCTCAGATAAGGCATAAGTAGCGAAGACTACCTTATCAGCTTCATTACATTGCAATGCTCGAAAGATCTTCTCTATCTCTCGAATCCAGATTTGTGCTCCATCAGGGTTATATCCTCCCTTGAAACGAGGTGGATTGCGCTTTTCGAATAGGTCCAGTCTTCTCAAGGCATCATTACCTTGACCTTCACGTGCTCCCATTGCATTGATTAAGCGTTCTACAACTCCAGCAAGATCGTTTCCAGCCATTAGTTTCCTGTTTCACAGTAACTGAGATTTGTCACATCAATCACAGTTACTACCAAGTCAGATATTCTACCTATACAGAGTTTACAGACAAAGCAAGATAGACCTTTTCCCCAGGCCTATTGGATTAACTGCTCTGATACCACTTTATAACACCCTCTGTTACACCTTAATAAATTCTAGAAAAATTCGTAATTTTTTTTTTTTTACTAAAGATATGATTGTTAAAAAGAAACTATCGGAATAAATTATATACATTATTGCTGAAATACCTCATAAATATTATTAAAACTTTATAAAGTAATTTTACATTCATCCAACGGAAATAAATATTAAACATTATAAGAAAGAGAGGAAACTCCATGGCCCAGAAGCAGTTACTTATTAACATTATTTAGTCATTGGACCACGGTATTCATACCGAGCTCCCTTTCTAGAACGTGCTATATTTACTGCCGATATTCTTCGATCCTTCCCTCTGAACCATCAATTTAAAACATGTGAAACAAAAACACGGAGAAAGGAGTGAGAAACAGAATATAATATTTCCGAATAAGACATAAGCAACAAAGGGTTTTCACAAACCAATACTTAATAATATCAATCACAATCACACACACAATCAATTATGAATGCATGAATGTTATGCAATATCTTCATCACAACTTACCTATATATGTGGGCCCTTAAATTTTAATTTGCACTGGGCCAACCAGGAGTTTACACTGTTCCATAAGTCCGGATAATAATAATATGAACAGCTCAACTGGCATGGAAACACTTAGAGACTAGTCAGATTGAGAAAGTTTTTATTGTGAAAGTACCCGACACTAGGGAGCTACCCCAGGTCCCCTGAAGCACCCTTTCACACCCTCTCATCCCAAGGCTCGTAATTAAGCCTCCTCTAATGTATCCTCGGTTTCTATAATCCGTCCCCAGACAATATTATTTCATTTCACTTTAATGATTCATGATGCATGAACTACTCGCGTATTGAGTTAGTTAAGGCTTTTAGAAACTCAATTATTAAATCCCTTAAAGGTTTACAACATTATTTCAATAAACTGTACATTTTCTCGATTCTCTGAATTTCTGTCCCACAGAAATAAATTTGGTACAGTTTTTGAATCTCACTGAAATTTGAGTTTCTAAGCCTTAAATATCTAAAACTTTCTCATATAAAACTTTACATAATCTTTCTCAAATTAAATCTTAACAAAATCAAATTTAGGAATCTCAATTATTTTCAAATATATTTAGTTATTAAGTTGGAAAAAATAAAATAATTTTCTTTCAAAAAAAATTTGTTTTATTAATTATTAACCAAAAATACTTAAAATTACAATATTTTTTCTTTAACTCAAGATTTAATTAAATAAATTCTCATAAAATATTTTCTTTCTAAAATAAATACTAATTTTTTTTATTCTAAATATTGAAAATAAAGTTAAAAATAATTTCTAAGAAGAGATAAAAGATAATAAAATTTAAAGAGTAAGGTAAGAAATTCTTACTGAATTTTAGCTTTCCGTCATGCTCGCTATATGCTCAAACTCCACATTACAATATCATCAATCAAAATCAAACAGTATCAATCATAACTAAATATCATCAATCAATCAATCATAATCAAATCATAATCAAATCAATTAAATATCATTAATACATATCATAATACAAAATTTAATAATTATTAATATAGTCAATTTTTAGTCCTTTGGGTCAATTCCTCGCATAGGTATAAATAAGTCCATATAATCCAGTCCTTGCATAGGTATAGTTCAGTCCATATGGGTCATAATGGTCCAAGTCCTTGCATAGGTATAGTCCAGTCCATATAGGTCATAATGATCCAAGTTTTGCATAGGTATGTTAGAGTTAGTTAAACTAGATATTTAATTTAAAATTTATTAAAAATTTTAAGTTAAAAAGTTAATATTTTAAAATAATAATATTATTAAATTTAAAAAGAGTAGGGGACTCCTCCCATTATTCTTATGTCTTTTCATATTATACTTCTTATCTCACTCCCCCTTACCTTGAGTCGTTACCAAAAAGAGATTTGCTTTGCGCCTCCGATTTCTAGAAATATTAATATCAATTTTATTTCAGTATAAGCATAAGACGAAGATTAAGATTACTACTTAAAACAGAAATGGTAAATTCTGAATAGTAAATAGTGAATAGTGAATAGTGAATAGTGAATAGTAAATAGTAAATAGTGAATAGTAACAGTAAATAGTAAAACGTGAATAGTAACGGTAAATAGTAAATCGTGAATAGTAACGGTAAATAGTAAATCGTGAATAGTAACGGTAAATAGTAAATCGTGAATAGTAACAGTAAATAGTAACAGTAAATAGTAATTTACTATTTGAATAGTAATTTACTGTTGAAATAGTAATTTACTGTTGAAATAGTATTTTACTATGCAGAATAGTAACTTAAAATAATATTATTTCTAGTATAATAACAGATTTCTAAAAACGATATAAAAATAACCCTAAAAAATATAAAAGAGAAGTATTCTTACCTTAGGATTTTGGCAGAACCTTCTCTCCAAAAACTTTTCTTCTCTCTCTCACTTCCACCACTATCTCACTAGCACTACTGTATTAAGAAAACTTAATCTGAAATTGTGAATTCTAAAGAAGAAATCCTTCGGTATTTATAGGAAAAAAATTTACTATGCATTCCATTATTTTAATATAAAAGTACTATGCATTTTTGAATTTTTTATTCCAGGTTACTATGCATTCTTTGAAAATTTCGTACATGCACAGTGTTTTGCATAGTAACTGTCGGCAGAATTATTAAGCCAAATAGTAACCTTTCACTCGGTATATTTTAAATATTCAAAATGAGTCCTTTTTGAAATTTAGCGATATTATATCAGTCCTCACTAATTTTATAATAAGTAATATAAAGTTGAAATTTTAAAAATCTAAAATTTTCTATTAATAAAAATTTATTGATACGTTTCTAATTTTTTAACGATTGAAAAAAATCAAGATTTTTCTCAAACCGATAATTTTTAGATAAGTCTACTTGAAACGGATTTTAGAAAATTTTCTTATAATTTAAATTCACTTTCTTATAAATATTTTTAATTTAAGTCACTTATATGAATTTAAAATTATTTAAAAAATATTATTTTTATTAAAAAAAATTCCAAAATTCCAAAAAATTCCAAAAAATCATAAATAATACGTAGATTAAAAAGTTCTAAAGAACCATAATTTAATTCCTTCAAAATTTTAATATAAAAATAAAAATAGGGGTGTTACATACTCCGCCTCATTACAGAATTTACTTCATTGAAATTCTTAAGAGGCTACTCCGCCTCATTACAGAATTTACTTCATTGAAATTCTTAAGAGGCTACTCCACCTCATTACAGAATTTACTTCATTGAAATTCTTAAGAGGCTACTCCGCCTCATTACAGAATTTACTCCATTGAAATTCTTAAGAGGCTACTCCGCCTCATTACAGAATTTACTCCATTGAAATTCTTAAGAGGCTACTCCGCCTCATTACAGAATTTACTTCATTGAAATTCTTAAGAGGCTACTCCGCCTCATCACAGAATTTACTTCATTAAATTCCCAAAAAGGTTATTCCGCCTCGTTATACTTAATCATATTTCATTAAGTCCTCAAACGATTACTCTGCCTTATTAATAGCTTTCTACAAGGCACAAATCCTACGGACTCAGACATCGTTTATATGAACAAGTATAGATTTACAGAAAATATACTTTATTAAATATTGTCAAAGATTGATAAGGGATCCAGAGCCTATCCTGGAACAAGGCAATATTATTAAAGTGCAAAAAACAAAATTTACAAAGAAACCCTGGAGCCAATCTTTAAGATTCGGGTGGCACTCCTTCTTGGTGGGTGGAGCTAGGCTGACACTCACTGGGTTTGGACAAACTTTGTGAGGGGGGCAAGTCCGTCAGAACATACTCTACATTAGGCGCAGGAACATGACCCCCCTGAACAGGCACCATCAATTCACCGTTGATAAACTCATAATAAGGATGAATGCCTGCAGTGTTGAGAGCAACGCCTGGGTTGCGATGACGGAGTTGCCGAACAGCCATGCTGAAAGCATCATCAATTGCCGCCTCAGCTGCATCCAAAGCCGATTGTAATTCCTTATCAAGCCATTTATTGGCGGCATCTGAAATGGCTTTCTCAGCTTTCATCTCTTCGACCTGTTTTTCGAGGTCACTGTATGCAGTGGCTGCTTGATCCAACTCCGCAGCCCAGGCGTCTTCAGCGAGAGCCTTACTAGTTTCAAAAGAAACCAGTCTCTGCTGAACTTCACTCACATCCTCGCCCAGTTTTTGGTTCTGCTGATTCAAATCTAAAACTTGTTGTTTCAGCAGAACATTGTCAGCCTTCACCTGGGTCAGCTCGCCCACCTCTTCGCCCAGTTTCGCATTCTGCTCTTTCAAACCCGAAACTTGCTTTTCCAGCAAGGCCTTATCAGCTCTCACCCGGGCCAACTCTTCCTCCAGCTTCTTGTCAGAGTCGGTGGTGTCAAGGTGTTTATCTTTAGCCTTGATCACCTCCGATAACTGTTCATTGTCATGCTCCAAGCTGCGAATTTTTTCAACAGAATCATGATATGATTCTTGAAACATGGCAGCCTCCGCAGCTACTTCCGCAATATGGGGTACCGAAGCAAGGAAACCATCAATTTCAGCAAGATGCCACCTTGCAGCAGCAGTGGCATCTGCAACGTCCTCGAAGTTGATATCTGGGCGGAGGATGAAGTCCGGATCACGCCTCTCTGACTGGCGGGATCCCACATTTGTGAAATACAGGAAAGGGTTCAGACGAGACCCCGGCAGAGGCAAAGAGACGGATCGCCTAGATGGCTCCCCTGGAACATTGACGAGGAAAACTACTGTTCCTCGAGCAGTCAAGTCCAGGGCAGGACTCTCAGCTTGGCGAAGTGGAGAAGCTTGAATTCCCTCCGTCTCCTCTCCCATAACATCTTCTTCAAGGGCGCCCTCCACACCGCCCAGTTCAGCAGTGACAGCCACAGCTGATGGCTCTGGAATCTCTTCCACTTCAATAGCAGCATCAGATGATTCCCCTTCCCCTACCTTCCCCTTGCCCTTGTTCTTCCTCTTTTGCAAGGGTTGGGGGTCCTCTTCCTCCACCTCGATAGTTTATGGTTCCTGGCGTTTTTAGATCGCCTTTCAACATCAACTGCCGAGGGCCCTGTACCACCCTCCAACATCACTACATTGGTGGATGCAGGAAAAGGAAGAGTCCTCGTTAGAGCTGCAGCCAAATTCCTCCGAGGCTGCACGTTGTTTTCCGCATCAATTTCCTGGCGGCTCATACGGATTTGCTTGATACGCTCCATCCCAGGAAATTCAGCAATCTCTCCTGCAAAATAATATACATAAATACGATTAGAAGCTGCAGGAAAAAACAGAAGTAATATTCAAGCAACAAGTCTTAAAGCATTACTTAAATATCCTTCAGCATCCCGCCCAAGCAGCCTTCGGCACAGAATCTGCTTATGGGCGGAGTTATACTCCTTCAGGGTCCGGAGTACTTCCATGGAGGTAGCTGACATGGCACTCTCCTCAACTTTATAAGCTTGTTTGGTCAGGAGGAAGTGCTCGTGTGTCAACGCCACCGGGAATTTATCAATCCCCTCCCTACTCCGCCAAAAGACGGACTTGTTCTTCCTAACAGAAACTTTTACAAAGCTCATTTTGAAATGAAGTCCGCCTTCTTTGGCGGAGTCAGCAAACGCCTTAAAATTTACAATCTTCGGCTCCGCCCGAAGAGTTACAAAACCCATGCCGCCGGTTTTCGCATTCACTCGCCTCATGATGCGGCAAAAAGCAAAGAACAACGTCACAGTAGGCGTGAACTCCAGATGTTTAGCCAGCACTTCAAAGCTGCGGACTATTCCCCATCCATTAGGGTGCAGCTGACAGGGGGCGCAATCCAGGAACCTGAGTACGCCCATCTGGAATTTATTCAATGGAAATCGCACCCCCAACTGAGTAAACAGGATATCGTACATATATAAAGTACGCTCATCCTGAGGACGATGGCAAATACGTTCAAACGTCTTGGGCGAACGGACAATGAACCTCCTTTCAAACCTCTCATCCTTCCAGATAGGAACTGACAACTCCATTACTCCACCACTTGTCGTCGCATGACGAGAAGAAGCTTCTTTAACGTCTTCCTTAACCCAACAATAGGGATCAGTCTCAAGCATCTTTGTCCAATCTAACCCATGCAGCACAACATTCTGACATTCTGCCATTGTTATCACTTGTATTTGAGGAATACATCCTGCTACAAACGAATGTACAGCATTACTAAAACACTCTACGCTGCTGTAAAATGTTGAATCCCTCCCAGTATAGAAGCCCTCATCTTCACTCTCAATATCCGAAAACATAGGGTGAACAGAAACCCTAGAGCACGACTCTGACTCTTTTCCTCTCATCCTCGTTTCAACAAACACACATATAAAGAAAACAGAACCAACCCAATAACAACAAAGACAGAGAACAGAGGAAGAAGAAAGTTACCTTAAAATCTCTGAAGAAGATGAACTGGCAACAACAAACGACTCGCGAGAAAGTAGCGTTCTAAAGGCAGTTTCAGCATAAAAACGCAGAGTAGAAGATGAAGCAAAACATTTCCTCTCCTAAGAGTTTACCTATTTATAGGCATGGCTTGGGGGGAAATAAACGAAACCTCAAAAATTTCAGAAAGGCGCTTATGGCCGTTGGATGAATCTCACTGACGATTCCTTTAATTCTGAAACCGATAGATGAATCTTAAGGCAGGAATTTCCTGGGCCGCATTTTCAAAATCCAAGGCCCACGGTAATAACCTCGAAAACGTATCTCAACTGCCATCCCACGCATTTATGTCCCATCATTGGAATAACAATCGTTACGAGGGCATACGTGGCAATGAGAGATTGAAGCGGCAAAACGCAGTTTTGAGACGCTTTAATGACGGGCGTGGCAAGTAATGACAAAAACAATAAATGCATGAAAACACTTATCCATAAATTCGGAACTAGCAAACACCGCCTAAACCCATGCCTATAAAAGCTAAACTTAAGTGTTATAGCTTATTAAAGTGACTCCGCCAGTCACTATAACAAGCTAGGGGGCAGATGATCCGGTCCCAACACCGGCCCCCAAGAGCATGGTTTTAATGCTTTGCCAGATCAGCATTTCAAACAGAAGAAGTACGTTTCAAATACCTTATAATTACTTTTATAACGGAGTACATACCGCCAGGGCACGTTACTCCGCCAAGGCATGTTACTCCGCGAAGGCATGTTACTCCGCCAGGGCACGTAACTTCGCCAGTACACATTACTCCGCCAAAGCTTATTACTCCGCCAAAATGGAAAATATTGAAAATCTTATGCATAAAGCATTTCCAATGCATACCACTCCGCCAAGCCATAGGCTCAATACAGGCGGAATACTGAAATTCCCATATTGCGAAACGAGCCCATACTTATAACCCCGGCACGAGATTGACTCTGTCTTGAGAGGTTGAAAATGGGAATCACGCTGTCACGCATAAAAGGGAACAATGAATAAAATAATAAAGCATTAACGCTTTCCAAGTAAGTGGAAATACCCACTACAGTGATGGTGCTCGTGAACGGCACATGGACCCACTACCTTTCTTGCATTATGCCTGAAAACAAGGAACGGGTCCTACCAATAATAGAGCACCAGTAACAGGTATATAAACCTCAGCAAAAAGGTATAGGGGGATCCCCTAATTCTGAACCTTACACTCATACTTGCATAGCTCTCTCAGATTTGCTTTCTAAGTCTAATAGTATTCCATAATACTGACTTGAGCGTCGGAGAATAATTGCAGGTACAACCACCAATTGTGTCAAGGCAAAGGAGACCACCTCAGGCGGACTGCTACACCGCCACAGAGTGCACTGTACTACGCCCAGCGTACAAAAGCACTCCGTATTTGTATCTGTATAAGAACCTCCTCATACCAGATTTTATCTTACATGTACATTTTGAATTATTCGACAATCACACCTTTACACCCCCTGTAAAGAACAGTTCATCATTGATAATATACTTATGAAATTATAAAATTCTAATTTAATTTAATTTTTTATAAAATGTTTTTAATAAAATATATTTAAAATATTTAATAACTATTATTATTATTAACGTATTACTGCATATATTTTTAAGTAAATGATATAATATATTATTATTTTTTATTATTGATATATATTATTTTTAATATAATTTTTAATGATATATTAAAATATATATTTTAAATAATACTTATTATTATTAAATAATTTTAAAATATATTATTAAATGCATTTAATTTAATAATATTAAATATATGACTTTATAATTTCAAATATTAACTATATTATTAAAATATAATTTTTAAAATATTTTATTAAAAATACTATTAAAATATATTATAAACTAATATATTTAAATATTATTAAATATTATGTTAATAATAATATATAATAATATTATATATAGTATACTTTATTTAATAATACATTTTTAACAATAAATATTATTAAATATTTTAAAATTTATTGTTAAAATGTTAGATTAATATTTAATAATTTTTATGAGAAGAATTTTATTAATAATATATCTAATAAAGTTATTTATTATAACTAGTAATATTATACATATAATTAAGTTGAGTGTATATTTATAAATAAATAATCATTATCTTACTACAATGGTATACTCTGGCCTAGTGGTAAAACATCTTTTTCATTTTAGTTTTTAATAAAAGTTGATTAATGTAGTTAAAGTCATTTAATTTGTCTATAAATTATGCTAGTTTTCCAAAATTGCCCACTTAATTTTATTGGTACTCACAAATCTTACTCTCTTTCTACTTAATTAATGTTTATTTCATTAATAAACGAGTATTTTGGTAAAAAACTTAATTTATGTTATTGACTTTTTGAGAGGTTCTCATAATAAGGGGCGGATATAATACTAAAGAAGAAAATATGGTATTATGTATTAAGTATAATATTATTTTAGTATAACATAATACAATTTAATATTGTATCATACCTTACAACTTTATAAATTAAAATTATTATCATAAAAAAATTAAAATTTATTTACCTTATTATAAAATAATAAAATATCTAAATATTTAAATATATTTAATAAAAAATAAATATTAATAATCAAGCGGGCAAATTTTTCTTTTTGAGTGGTTTTCACATCCCAACAAGGGAGGTGCACTAGTCCATTTTAGAATTCCCCACGCATAACAACTTTGTAGGTTTATGTAAAGAAAACATATTCTTCCTTAAGTTAATCTATGTTTAATTTTTAATAAATGTGTTTTTAGAGTTGATAAAATGAGAGTTTTGAGTTAACCGTGTGAACTTTTTTTTTATTTGCAAACCGTGTTAACTTTTTTTTTTTTGGTCTCGGAGTCCCATTGCTCAATGACTCTTAACCACTTAAGCTATTTGGCGTGATCTCAAAGTGTGTTAACTTAAATATACTCAATAAAATCCATCACTTGAGTTTTAAATCTCAAGCTCAAATTAACCCAAGGGGCCTTTTAGCCCACTTTGATATGGGCTAAACTCATACAAAAATATGCATATACAAAAACATCTTTTTCTTACCGAAAAAAAAACATCTTTTTTAGACATCTTTTTTAGACTCAAAATTAAATTCAATTTTTTTTGTGTTCCACCTGTCGTAATTTGTTGTTTAGATCTGGTCAGTCTCATTCAAGTTAAATAGTATATTTTGAAAATTCAAGAAAATATTACTTTATTTTGATGATATATGTCATTATTAAAGTATGTTTTCAATAAACATAAGGCAAAAAAATTTGATAGACCAAAAATTCATGCAATAATTGAAATTGAGTTGCGAAATTTGCATAATCAAAAGACTGAACACTAAAATTTTACAAATGTCATAATTGACGGACTAAAAGTGCAATGTATTAATAAAGCAATTTTTACAAAAGTGCAAATGTCATAAAAAAAGACATTTTTTATCAACTGATATACACATTCAGTAATAATGATAATGGTAAATTATTACAAACTGAAACTTCTATCTTTTTTATAGAAAAAATGCATTTCATCTTGGTCGTGTATTATAAATAATGAAAAGTTTAAAATATACTAACATGAATATGAAGACATAATTATTAACGGATTGACATCATTTTCAGGGGAATTTGATAGCCAGCAAAATTAAGCACAAGAGTTTCACACATTTTGAAAAGAATCTTCCATAAAAAATGTTCACATTTGTCATTCCTGTATTTAGTGATATTCCATGGTTCTCTTCTTCCATTATGCTAAATTCCATTTCCACGTCTACAATTCCAACTCAGATTGAAAAACGGGAGAAATAAACATTCGCAAAGAACTTGTGAAGCACAAACCTATTGACAAGCCAAGCGGCAGCATGAAAACAAATGGACCATTTACCAACTTGCTTTTGCAATTCAAGGAACATCAGAATTTTCTTTAGTGCCTATTGGGCTATTGCTTAAGTCTCATAGAAACGAAGTTCTGTCATAAACTCTTGGCGCTTGGGGCAATACCAAGCAACTGCTTTGGCTGAACCAAGTACTTTCAATGCATATTCCAAAGCAAATACGGGTTCCTGTGCATGTATGGGACAATCAGGGCTCTTCAGATCAACTGTAATTCCTGAATCAACTCTAAAACTGACAGGACCAACAATCTGCAGGATAAATGATCTCTTGGTTAACATTACAGCAGCATTCAGTAGCCAGTTCTTGAACAATTTGCAGTGCAACATTAAAATCAAATGAGCACATAAAGGTGGGAGCAGGAGGCAGGATAGTGAGATTTGGATTAAGAAATTCAATATATATATTTTTTTATTTTAATAATCATGGACATTCCACTTATGAGCAAATTAAAGAGGAGTAAAGTCTCTTAAGAAACTTGGAAATATGAAGCTTACTAATTAGCAAAACTTCAAAACTCTTAAATCCAGCAAATTTGTGAGAGAATTGGAGGTACCTGCTGCTGAAAGGATAAGGTGGCATTGGGGCAAATTGCCTGAAGAGGTTCCATGCTGGGCTTTTGAGAATTAAGAAGATCTTGTGTTAGAGTTGTTGCACCTAAAAGAAATTTGGAACCAGAAGGAAAATCCAGCCGGGCCTGAAATCGGGTGAGGCCTAGAAAAGGCCTTTGGAAGTTTCCATATTGAGCGGTAAGAGAAATGGATGCAAATGCATCTGCTAGAAAGGAAGACTTTATTCCAGAAGCATGGAGAAAAAATCCTTGTCTACCATCTTCTAGTAGGACCCTTGCTGAAGTATCCCCAAAAGCAGTGGTTGCAGCAGCACCTTACCATTAAAGAATTCAAGGAAATAACAAGCATTTACTAAAAGCATCTATAACCAAAGTAACACATAAAATGCTTGTGGCAACTCGCAAAAGAAAAGATACTCATAATCAATGGCAACATACTCTAGTCTTGTTCACCATTTGCTACTAAGCCTACAAATATACACTCTTTGTACCCACCACCTCAAGTAATACATCCCAAAGGCTCCCAAATCCTTCCATCTAATGATAGAATAATTAAACAAAGAATTTGACACGTTAAGGAAAAAATCTGACAGTTTCTCCTCTTCTTCACTAAGTAAAATATAGTTGTCCAATTGTAGAATGTGTTAGCGAAAATGTTACAAACAAGGAGAAAACGCACCAATAATCCCTGAGGCAGACACGTGATGATTTGAAAGAAATATGTCATACGGTTGCACCGATTTCAACTTAGGAGCATCACTTCTCCAAATGTCAATTTTTTTCCTGTAAGAAATGGCACTTTTGAAGGCCAAGCCTGGAAGTAGAGTAGGTGGTACTCCATCACTTTGATTTTGTATATTTTCAAATGGCTTGGGTGATCCTGAAGTGTAGTGTGCTGACAAATGATAAGACATGGAAGATTCACTGGTAGTCACAGAAGCAAGATCAATTGCCATTGATAATGGCAAATCCCAGTAATTTCCAGTCTTATCAACAAAAAGACCAGGATAAACTGCTTCCACTGTAAGATCATGATGCGGAAACTACAACCACACACCATTAAAATTTTGTACAAGTAAAAATTCAAATTTTAGTTCAATTCAAGTTAAAAAAGTGACCATAGAACAAAAGAAAGTAGATAGGTAATCTGATCTGGATTCTATAGTCCATGACCAGTTGGATAGCTAATGTGGAATTCAGGGTAAATAACACTCACTCCTTGAGGTTTAATAAAATGACACTCAGCCTCATTCTCATCTTAATATTACACTCCACCCTTGGCCAAGAATATGCTATCAGAATATTCTCTAACTTATAACCGAAGTGAGAAATTTCATATTTGATTTGAGGGGAAATAACACTCACGCCCTTGAGGTTTGAAAAAATGACACTCCACCTCATCTCATTAACATGCTTCTCTGTAGATGTTACTATAATATAACTATAATAAACCATTGTTTATTTGTTGATTAACTTTTGCTTTTCCTATCCCTCTAACATGAAGGTTGTCTTACCCGTTGTGCTTAAAAGTTAGAATCCGAAGTGAAAATCCACAAACCTCCTAATATTTAAAAAATACCAATAATATATCTTTCAATTCCAAGAGACTTGGAAAATGGTTAATGGCTGTTAAAAGGCATTACCATAAATAGTATGCTCTTATCACACTATCTTTTGCTATGCACAAATACTTCCCGTCTAAGAAACATAACAGCAGTCCATGTAGCTAATGTGTTGCTCTTTAGAAACTTTAATTGTGGGACCAAACATTAAGCAATTGAGAAATAATGATTTTGCCAAAAGGAACATACACTCAAGCTTTGCTAAGATTAATCAAAGGTTATTAATGGAAAATTTTGTAGAACAAAAGATTATGCAATAGACAAATAATATTTTGCAGGGAGGAACACATACTCAGACTTTGCCAAGATTACCCAAAGGTTATATTGATGGAGAACTTTGTGGAATACAAGTATTCACCCTATATCCAAAATCCTAACACACTCAATTCATCAGAGAACTGCTATAGAATGTATGGCATAAAATTCAGTGTTGTCACTTGTCAATTCACTATATAACCGATTACTTTTTCATAAACAGCATGTCCTCCTTTCATAGCTAATTTGTTCTACCTCTATTAAAAACAGTAGCTGTTCTGCAATGTGTTAAGCTAATTCTGCAATGTGAAGTGAACTAGGAACCACTGGCAACAAAAACTTGGAGCAGCATGTGTCAGTTAACCTAGTTCTGCAATGTGCTACTGCCTTAGTTTGGAATTATAGCTCTCCAAATTGAATACTTAGCAGCTGCCCACTATTATTTGAGTTGGCAGTAATACTGAATTCCAAGATAATAAAATGCAAAAAAATGCTTGTTTGCTTATATCCATACCCTTGAAAACAAGGACAATTTTTTCTCTCAATTCACTCATGCGCACACACATGACAAAGAAGGAGAGTAAGAGGTTTGTCTACATTTCACACAAAAAAAGATAAAGGTTTTTGGATAATAGTCAAAGTCATGGAATCAAAGCCATTAGGACAATAATCTATGTTGACAATCAACTCCTTTAAAGTCAAAACTTTTTGGGACTTCCTTTTTATGCAGCAGTTAAACCATTTAGTGCAATGTTTAGATGGTCAAAAGAGTTTAGATACAGGGGGGGGTATAAAAGAAAAACCATGGTAGAAAATACTTGTATGAAAATTGATAAGTAGCCATGTTAATATCTCTTTTAAGGAAACCAATAACAAAGAATAGAGGTTTGGAGTGGATTTTCAAGCTTAATCTTCCAAGTTATTAAGAACAGTTACAAAAATATTGTAAATTTAGGAACTGATTAAAATATAACATAGATATGGGTGTGTTTGAAGAAGGGAAGAAAACTTTGTCTCCTACTCAAATACTGACCTCCAGATAATTATTAGTTTGGCTTGAGGATTTGATCAAAGGGGAACAGGCTCAAGGAATTTCAAAGCAACATAATTTAAATGTAACAGTCAATACACAACCAGGTACTTACATGTTTAAATGAGTCAAACTAACCAAGTTAATCACTTAATTATTCCTTTTCTTAGGGGATGTTTAGTTTGCAGTTGAGGAAACGGAGTTGGGGAAATAGAAAAATTTAAAGGTTGAGAGTTCGAGACAATCAAAACTCCATTGGGCCGTAGGGTAAAATTTCTCTCAGAACCTCCGTTCCGTTCATCACACCATCAGACCAAACATCTTATTCCACCAGCCAAAAGGGATTCTACCCTCCATTTCGTGGGTAATTCTCTGTTGGTCACGGCAATTGCCATAACACTTCACAGTAACGTTAAATTACAGCATGTCACCAGCCAAATCTCAGTAAATAATAACCGATTAAATCCAAGAGTTTTTCAGTTCCGTTTCATTCTACATTATCTGCCCTTCTAGTTAGTCTTGTGATTGAAATTACAATGTCATCTTCATTTTAAATGGTTATGCAGAATTTTGGATCTATAGCCCTCTGGGTTCTAAACCAATCTGCTGCAAATTACTTTCCTTGCCCCTTGAATCTGACAACTAAGGCTAAAGGGTAACCTAAAATTAATCATAAATTCCACATAAAACATGAGTTCACTAGATTTAATGTAGGTATATATATCCCTCCTTTCAAGTGTTACTAGTCCACAAAATCTAACCTGCAGGGTCGTAAAACTTAGAAATTCATAAGAGGATACATATTGACACTTGCCTTATGATGTAGGACTGCTTTTGCACGACGCTGATCACTATAGCCATATGCATCTAAGCCTAAAAGTAAAATATCATCCGGCGTCAACTGTAACTCAGAGAAGAAGCCGAGGGCATACAGTGATTTCTTCTGCAGATGTCTCCCAATGGTTTTTAACCAAGAGGAAAGGCCCTTAGGCTTTTCCTCTCCAGTCTTAACAAAGGAAACAAACCTCTGCAAATTGAACTGACCATTTAAAAACAGAAACCTGAAAAAGTTTCAGAGCAGACACATGGTCAGGCAACAAAAGCAGAGGTAAAAAGATGGAAGGGAGAGACTTGCCAGTCATGGAGGAGGGGGAGGGAGAGGACACGGTGGAGAGAGAGGCCATGGAGAATGGAGTAGGAAGGAATGAGAGGGGCGTGCATGAAACGGTGCATGAAATGGAGCTGTCGGGGTCTGGAAAGCTTTGTGCCACGGGACAAACCCAAAGGGAGAGGGTCTCCAGGAACAGGACATGCCAACCCATCAAGCGTCTTAGGAGTGGAAATGTCCAAATCCCAAAACCCTCCTCCATCCATTACCCATCTTAGTTTCCTCATCGACTCTCCTGTTCCTGTTGCTTCTCCACCTTCTTCACTCACTCAGCCACTGCCCTAAATTGCTCCATCGTCTTTCTCCATTCTTTTTTTTTTTACATTCAATTTTCTATTATCTATGTCCTCTTTTTCACCATTTCTGAAACTAAAAATTATTTTTATTATTCCTCTTGATTGGATGATATATATAACTAAAAATTAAAGACTTTGCTTTATCTAAAAATTGAACCTATGATTTTCATCCTTCATGTAAACTAACTTTACCATTGAACTAAAGTTGAATTTCTTTCTATAAATATGAATTTTAATATATTACACATAAACTTTAATATATTTATAATATTGTTAGTTATAATAATTATTAATTGTTAAACACATTTTTAATAATATATTTATGATAAATATAGTTAATAATATTATATATTATTAAATTTATTTAGTAATATATATTATGAATTTTTTAATCATATTTATAATACATTTTAATAATATATTTCATAATATTTACCCTTCAAAATAAAAAAAATAATTTTTGTAACATATTTTTTAATAATATATATAATGAAATATATTTAATATTATTAAATATATTTTTTAGGGTTAAAAATAATTATTGCTGAAAATATTATTATTATTATTATTTATTATTAATTTTTATAATAAATATATGTCATTTAATAATTTATTTTTTACTATAAACATTTTCAATACATATATTTAAATATATTTAATAATAAACGTAATATTATTAACTATATTTATAATAAGTATATTATTAAGAATACATTTAATAGTAAAAAATATGTTAAATACATTAGACACATATATAGAATAAAAGTCAATTTTAGTTTAGTAGTCACACTAGTCTTCATGTATAATCTAGGTTACGGGTTTGATTTTTAGTTAAGACAAATTTTTTATTTTTAACGTTATATATCATTCTATCAAATTATGACATGTATTTACCCTTAATCGTTTTGTTACTTCAAAAATATAGTGAGCTATTAAGTAAGTTCTCCAAATATTTATTTGATCATTATAATACTCTTTAGGACCTAAGAAAAGGCCTAATGGTGATACACTAACAATAGTGATATAATTACATAAACATATATACTAAAAAAAAAAGAGGATACCCTGGAAACTCTCTCCTAAGAGGTTTCAAGATGTTCAAAAATTATGTTTTAAGATACTTAAGTGTGTTCTGTTGCAAGTCTCTCCTCCCAACGAGCACATCTTTGTTGGGATGAGAACACACAAAAAAAAAACTTCTCATCCCAACTAGCAATGACTCGTTGGGACAAGCTGCCTCTAACAACTTTCATTGACATTCTTCTCTGGGCTCTAGATCTTAGCTCTTTTTCCTACAAAACATAATCAAATCATCAATAACCAATAAAGGAAATGACATTTTAAATTTCAAAGAGAATGACGACACTTATACCACAAAAATGGTTGAAAGAAAATGCAATTAAAGGTTAAATCTCGTAAAAAAAATCCTAAAACAGGTCAATAATAACCATTTATAACCTAGAAACTTTTTTGTACTCAAACAAACATCAAAACTCTTGGCAATCAAAAGGGGTGGGGTATTCAAGCAATGACACAACTTGATAAAAATGGACCGACAAGCTCATAAAAAATGGCATATATACACCAGTTGAAAAAGTTCAACAATCAATAAAAATAGTTTACAATCCAAAAAAAAAAGAAACTAATCCAAGTGCATGAAAAGGTTAGAATCAATAGCAAAAGCAATCGTATGTAACATAGTCAAGAGAGCTTAGAAGGTCATGTCTCATAGTGTATCTCTCAATCAACATGACAAAGTTATTGGTTCACTCAAACAAACATAGAATCAAACTAATTTCCCTTTGGTCATCATCTCACATAGTGTCACCACACAAAATCCACAAAGATCACAATATCTGTTAAAGGTTGTAACGAGGTTTGACTATAATAATAATTATTTTTCTAGATATTAAGAACACATGATGTTTCAAAAGAGTATCATGTCACAACACTCGTAAAAATACATGAATTCAACTGCTAGGTGTTTTCTTTGTACCAATCTTACTTCCCTTTTGATTAACTCCTAACTTAGTCCTTTTCTTTCTTTTATTTTATTTTCTTTTTATATTTTTAACATTTTCATTCAATTTTATTATTTAATTTATTTTAAGGACAAAGAGTTATCCATGAAAGGGACTAAGTTCCACACAATTCACTCAATTTGAACACTCAGTGCTCTTTTGAAACAAAATATAAAGGGAAAAGATCATATTTTTCAACTATGCCCCGGTAAAGATTAATCACAAGAAATCACTTTAGGCTTAAATTGGTTAACAAAAGATATATACACATGGTAAGCTATTTGGACCTCCGTTTAAATTTAAACAACAAATGTCTTGTTTATTTCCTTAAGTTTTAAGTGTGGTGCACAAAAAAGAGAATCAAGCACAGCTAACTGCAAGAAATGATGTTGACACTCATAAGAATAAAGTACTCACAACTTACTCGGTTCAACTTAGCTAACTTGACTATTTACACATGCAAGCAATTCCTCAAACAATTCTACATAGTTCAGAACAAAAGTTTACCAAAATTTAACAAAATTTTGATAGTTTCCCTTATAAACAGAAGAAACAAAAATTTTAATTACTATACAAAATAACAATGAAAGTTCTCAATACAGTTTTCATTTGCAATTACATTTAGAATAAATGACCTAAGTTATCAATTATAAGTTCTAACATGTCCTAAGTTACCAACCACATCGCATCACAAAGAATATAAATATAATTCAATCTAAGTTACCAGCCAGATAGCTTGATAAAGTAGAGAAATAAAATTAAAACTAAATTATCAACCAATAAGCAAGACAATGAATATAAATACAATTCAATATAGGTTAGCAATTACATCCAAAATAAATGTCATAATTTAACAACTAACTTACAATAACAACGTGCGTCATCTCATCCACCCATTGATTGATATTGTCTTTTGTAGTCATTTACATCAAATCATAAGCCATGGGGAAGGGCAGTCTATCTATTAAGCCTACAAAATATAAAAGAACCCATATCAGTACAATTCATTGAAGTTACTAACTATTAATGATTTAAAACAAAATTACAAAAGACTTACCATCCTATCTTTGTGTATAAATACAGAGATAAAACCTAAGGCACCAACATTAACCGCTCTATTGGTCTTGTTCCAATTACTCTTGTTAATTATATAATATGAATAATTATACCACCCCCGTTCCTTATTATAAGAACCTCTTGAGAGATTTTTTTGGTCCTTAATATAAGAACCTTCTCAAAAAGTTAATAGCATTAATTATTTTTTAATCAAAATATTCTTATTAGTTATTAATGAAATAAACATTAATTAAATAGAGACTAAGATTTGTGAGTATCAATAAAAGTAAAAGAGTACTTTTGAAAAACTAGTATAATTTATAGACAAATTAAATAACATTAACTACATTAACCAACTTAACTTTTCTTAAAAACTAAAATTAGTTAAGAGGTTGTTATATTAAGGAACAGAGGTAGTATTAATTAGTAATTTAGATGGTTTATGTGTTTGGGGTTTTGATTTGAATGACTCATGATGGGTTAGTTCTTTCATTTAGTACTTAATCATCTAATTAAGTGAGATAATTATTGTGTTATTAGACAATTATAACACATGGGAAACTAAAGCCATTAATTAGAGAATAGAGTAGTGCCCTCATCTCAGGGATTATTTAGGCATGGATCGTGAGTTCCCATCAAGTACATATGTAATGTTTGATTTATTAATAATACGGATTGAACTAAACATGTTATGATTATGTATTATGTGTGATTATACGCATTACTTTCAGCATAACAAACCTAGAATCATTGGTGCAAATTCAACAAATTTGATAGGATATTCAAACAAAACACATATTCTTATTGAAATTTCACTTCTAGAAGAAGCAAAATTTCACAAAAAAGGTGATTCCACCTTTACGAAAAGGAGTAGATTGATGCAATGCGGCAAAAGCAAAAGGATCAATGAAAAAATAGCCAGATTTTCCTTATCTATAAATATGATGATTACTAGCATTCTCCAAGCGATTTTCTCGATAACCTAACAGTGAAATCCAAATCAAAAGTTGAAAAAATAGAAGAATCAAAGCAAAATGGAAATAATCTTAATTTGATCAAAGGGAAGATGAGTGTTACAATGAAGCAGAAAGAATCCATAGTGTTAAAGAGAAACTGGGTGGAACCATTTGAGCCAGAGATTGAAAAAAGATTGAACCATTTGAGTCAAAGATTAAGCCAAGGGTAAAGTAAGTATAAACAAGAGAAATAAAGGGGATAAAGGAAAGAAGAGAACGTGAAAGTGCAATCCAAGTACTACAAAAATTAAGAGAACACCTATTTTGATCCTTAAGGTTTACACGATCAATCAAATTAGTTCTTATACTATGAGAAACTCATAATCGTCCATCAAGTTAATTCCTTCGTAAGCATGATCACTGATTTTAACAAACGTGACAGATGACTCATTAAATCCACTTGGACGTGCCACATGTCAGTTTTTTTTCACCTAACTAGCTCTATGCTAATGTCTACGCCAGTAATGCGTCAATTTGGTCCATTTAAATATTTCAAAATGATCCCTATGAATTCTAAACTTGGACCCTGATTCCTAGATATTGATGTTAAGCTACTATGATTAATTACATGAATACTCCGTCCTTCAAATAAATGACTCACACAAATAGATAACTATGATAGATTGGCATAACTCACGGATAGTACAATTTCAAGTAAAGACTATAAACCCAAATTCTAAGCATCCTAAAACAGTATGAAAACCTTTAGATCCAAACAGCACAATAGCAATTGCAAACCTTGCAAAGATTCTAATAAAGGAGAACTAGGAAATCTGTTTTAAGAATTGGAAGCTCCAAGAGAACAAGGGAACTCACTAAAATGAATGAATTCCAATAGCTTCACTTTTCATTATGGGAGAATTTTTTCAATAGAAGGAGGTTATTACAATTTTTGAATCCCAATTCCGTCACTGTAAGCTTGTATTTATATCTATTACTATTAACAAAATTTTAACTAACTTCCTATTTTTTTAAGCTTGTATCAATTCCTCCCTCCCCAAAGGAATCCTTGTCCTCAAGGATTGAAATGAGGAAATTTCTTCTTCAAGTCATAGAAGAACTCCCAAGTGGCATCCTCTGGCAATTGATGTTTCGATTGGAGCAAGACCTAGGTGACAACACAATTTCTTCTTTTTACAGTCATCCTATCAATTATGGACTCTGGCTCTTTACGATGAACATCCAACAAAGAAGAAGGACAAAAGCTGTTCGGAATTGTAGTTCCCACAAACTTCTTCAGCTGTGAAACATGGAAGACGTTGTGAACTAGAGATTCGGAGGGCAATTTAAGCTTGTATGCCACAACACCTATCTTGTCTTCAACGGGAAATGGCCCATAGTATTTAGGGGCTAACTTGGCAGTGGAGCGTGCTTGCACAGAAACTTGGTGGTAAAGATGTAATTTCACATAAACTAAGTCACCAATATTAAAACTTCTATCTGTTATGCCTTTATCCGCAAGTTGCTTCATTCTTTCCTGGGCTCTTTTCATGTGAAACTTGAGCAGCTTTAACATTTCCTCACGCTTCTGTAGACTCTTATCTATTAGAGCAAGTTTGGATTCACCAGGTAAATATGGTAAGTGAATGGGAGGAGCTTGGTCATACACAATCTCATAAGGACTTGCTTTAATAGTATTGTGGTAAGTGGAATTGTACCACCATTCAGCAAGAGGCAACCATTTCGACCACTGAGAGGGAGTGTCACTGTACATGCATCTAAGATAAGTCTTGAGGCATCTATTTACCACCTCTGACTGTCCATCGGTTTGTGGGTGATAAGCTATAGATAACTGAACCTGAATCCCTTGCAAAGACATAAATTCCTTCCAAAAGTAGCTAACAAAAATAGGATCTCTATCGCTGGTAATGGTATCTGGAAAACCATGCAATTTGAAGACATTATCAAGGAAACACTGAGCCACATCAGAAGCTGTATATGGATGCGCCAAAGCCATGAAATGGGCTGCTTTACTAAGTCGGTCTACCATAACATAAATGACTTGTTTACCAAAAGAGAGGGGAAGGCCTTCAATGAAGTCCATGGTGATGTGTTACCATACATGATTAGGAATAGGTAAGGGCTGAAGCAATCCAGGAGATGCAACAGTGTCATATTTACTCCGTTGACAAGTGGTACATTGATGGGTAAAAAGTTTAACAGCTTTGGTCATGCCTCTCCAATAAACTATAGATTTTATCTTCTGTAGAGTAGCGTCTCTACCCGAATGACCCCCACAAGTGGAAGTATGAATCCAAGAAAGAATATCCTACCTTAATTGTGGGTCCGAGCCAACCACCAATCTGTCTTTCTTCCTTAACTCATTTTGAACCCAAGTGTAATGTCTGTGTGAAGAGGAATTGTTTTGTAAATCATGGATAATTTGTTGTAAAGAAGGTCTGTTAGCCACGATTGTTGAATCCTAGAAAGCATACTGGAATCAGGTTGATGAACCTGTAAGGCCAAAATTTATGGATGGTCAACTCTAGACAAGGCATCTGCTGCAACATATTCATGCCTTTCTTTGTACTCAATACTGAAATCAAATTCCATTAGCTTCACAAGCCATTTCTGTTGGAAGGCTGTTGACAACCGTTGGTCAAGTATATACTTTAGGCTCCTGTGATCAGTTTTAATAATAAACTTTTTAGGAAGCAAGTAATGCCTCCATTTTTGGACAGTAAATACAACTGCTAGTAATTCTTTCTCATAAGTGGACAAAGATTGTTGCTGCTTGTTCAGGCTTCTACTGATAAAAGCCACTGGATGGTGATTTTGCATTAACCCAGCACCCAAACCAAGACCAGAAGCATCGACCTCAACCACCAACTCTTTGGAAAACTCTGGTAATGCAAGAACAGGGGCTGTCATAAGTTTGTGCTTTTTCCTTTGTTGTATTAGCCCAATGAAAACTGTCCTTCTTCAACATATCTATCAGAGGCTTTGCAATGGCACCATACCTACTGACAAATCTGCGTTAGTAACCTACAAGGCCCAAAAAACTCCTCAGCTGTTTCAGGTTCTGTGGAAGGGGCCACTGCTTAACAACTTCAATTTTAGAGGGATCAATAGAAACCCCTGTTTTGGATATAAAATGCCTTAAATATTCCACTTTCTCCACACCAAAGTAACATTTAGATTTCTTAGCGTACAAGCTGTTATTTCTCATAGTAAGAAGAACCTAACGAAGATGAGAAAGGTGCTCCTCCAAACTGCTACTGTAAATGAGTACGTCCCAAAAAAAAAACAAGTAAGAACTTCCTCAAATAAGCTTGAAAAACCGTATTCATCAAACTTGAAATGTGGCAGGGGCATTGGTAAGCCCAAAGGGCATAACCAAATACTCATAATGTCCTCCATGAGTTCTAAAAGCAGTTTTATGCACATCAGCTGCATCCATTCTAACTTGATTGTATCCTGATCGAAGATCAATTTTAGAAAAAATAGTTGAACCATATAGTTCGTGTAGGAGATTCTCCACTAATGGAATAAGATACTTGTTTTTAATAGTCGCTTTATTAAGATCTCTGTAATCAACGCAAAGCCGCCATCCTCCATCTTTCTTTCCCACTAGTACTATTTTGTATAATTCCAGTTTTCAAATATTCTTGAATCGGTCCATCGATGACACCCTTATGCGGTTTAACATATTGATATGGCCTCTTGTTGACAGGATCACTTCCTTGAAATAATGGAATTCTATGGTTATGGTTAGGTCTGTAAGGAGAAAGTACAGATGGTTCTTGAAACACATCAGTAAATAGCAACAACAAGGTATCAATATCAGGAGACAGGTAGTGTTGATTGGCATATGTGGTCAAGGAATGAAGAGGATCCCTCAGACATATGGTGTAAACTCAGCATGGAAAGATGGACACCAGAAGAAATGGTCTTATGAAAATGTTGTTTTCTAGCAGTGGTTAAACTTGGAGGGGCAGCCCCTCGCAACACATGTTTTCTTCCATGAACAAAAAACTCCATAGTCAGCTTACTGAAGTTCAATGTGATATCTCCCAAAGTGACCAACCACTCGATTCCTAACACTAAATCACAACAACCAAGAGGCAGCAACATCATATCAGAGGCAAAGTTGGTATTCTTAATTGACCAAGAAAATCTTGTAACTTTAGATGAAATCTGGACTTTATTTCCATCAGCGACATTCACAGAGACGGTATCCATAGCCTCGATCCTACATCCCATTTTTTGAGCCGTGTGCAAGTCCAAGAAGTTATGAGTACTTCCACTATCAATTAGGATATGGAGAGGTTTCTTTTCACCAGTAACTCTCATAGTGCGGAAATTAGCTACCCCTGTCAAAGCATTCACAAAAATGAGAGGTTCTGTATAATGTTCTCTGCTCTTGTCATCGTTAACCACTTCTTGTGCAAGGTCTACTTCTTCATCCTCAATTTCCAAGACATGGATTTGTAGCTTCTTGTGG
Source organism: Clitoria ternatea (assembly GCA_037962975.1). NCBI lineage: Eukaryota > Viridiplantae > Streptophyta > Magnoliopsida > Fabales > Fabaceae > Clitoria > Clitoria ternatea. Next base: position 278,878,270 of record CM075671.1, read on the forward strand.
GTAAGGCCATGTTCTGGGGTAAAGGGTTCATCACAAAAGTAGCATAACACTTTTGATCTTCTTTCGCTCATGTATGCAGGAGTTGGGTTCTTAGGTGGTTGTGGTTTGTTAGAGGAAATTGTGGATAAAGGGTTAGCTGATTTAAAAGGGTTTGAAAGAAGAGGTGGTTTGGAAACAAATGAAGGTTTTGAGTTCTTGACAAATGGTTTGGATTGGGTGGTAGAGAAAAAAGATTCATACATCTTTACCAGTGAAAAGGCTTTCCAGACAGAGTCAGGTTGAAACATTCGAACAATCATTTAGATGTCTTGTTTTAAGCCTCCCAGAAAACAACTAAGTTGGTGGGTATCCGAAAGATTCATTCTTGACACAATTGAATCAAATTGCTCATGATTTTCTATGACAGAGCCTTTCTGTCGAAGGTGCATCAATTCCGCCATAGGATCTTCACAAACTTCTCCAAATCTTTCCAGCAAAAGGGACTTATAGTTGTCCCAAGAAGGCAAATTCTCTAAGCCGACAGATTTTACGTAAGCACTATGCCACATAAGTGCTCGTCCTTCAAAATGAACCACGGCTAAACGTACTTTGAACTCATCGGGGGTATTATCAACCAAAAAAAAGTTTCGCATTGAAGCAACCATTGTTTGATTCTTTCACCAGTGAAGCGTGGAAAATCCAACCGAGTCAAACGGGTACTGCAAGAATAAGGAAAAGATTTCTCTGTGCGTGATGAAGTGCTTGACGAACGAGAATTTTGATGCTGTTATTGAAACTTGCATCGTTTGTTGCATTGAAGCAGCAAGTTCCACAAATCGTGTTTGCATCTGGTTGTTGAGTCGATCTTCAATTTCCCGAAGTGAGGTTTGATTTCGAGTGTTGTCAGCCATTCTTGAATCTCCAAGGAACCACCAAGCGTAACTGATACCAATTGATAAAGGAGAATTAGGAAATTTGTTTTAAGAATTCGAAGCTCCAGGAGAACAAGGGAACTGAATGAAATGAATGAATTCCGATGGCTACGCTTTTCATTATGGGAGAATTTTTTTAATAGAAAAAGGTTATTACAATTTTTGAATCCCCAATTCTGTCACTAGAAGCTTGTATTTATATCTATTACTATTAACAGAATTTTAACTAACTTCCTATTTTTTTAAGCCTGCATTAGATTCAGCACCTAGAAGATATTCTTGATCTATTGTATCTTTAGAAATCCATTTATACCGTTTTTCATTTATGGCTGAAGATAATTCAATTCCATATTAGATAAACCATACTTTTAAGAACCGTGGAGCATTCTTGGCACTGTAATTAGCTTTATCAGAATTCATTGTGTCTTTCATGCAACTGAAATTTTGTATCAAGAAAATGGAAGTTTTACCCATCATTGAAAACTCCCATATATTCCTTAAATTTCAATGCAAGCTATTGTAGGATAAAGACAAACGAATCAAATCAACTACACCATCCTATGAGAAATTAACAATGCAGAAAGTATTTGCAGAAAGTATATCCACCAACACCAAAGGATATCCCCACAAAATGCAAGGCAAAACACCGACTAATCATAGGCTAATTCAAATCACCATTAAACAAAGAAAAAATAGTAACATTGAAAATGATGCACACCAGCAAAACCACAGCATGAAACATGTATTGAACTCTCAAAACAATGTAGAATGTATGATAAAATACTTTCTGGTGTAGCAGAAACAGTGAAGGTGCGGGTTATAGAATAGGTAAAAGTAAAATAGAGAAATAGTAACAGAAAGCTACTTACTGCCCAATGTATAGAGGGTGAATAGGATAAAAGTAAAAAGACAATGTTTAGGGGACAAGGACAGGGTCAACTCAGCAAGGGCTCTTACTGACAAAATAGCATTCTTCTTTGAGAGAAAAATATACATTGCTCCAAATGAAACAAATCTGAAAACTATAGAATTCACTCTTCCCATTCTTTTGCACTCGAACTTTAAAAAAATGGCTACAAAACTAAGCTTATGTGTTTAGAGAAGCATTTGAATAACATTAGCTCTGACACTTCGTAACAAATTTTCAATAGTACCACATTGCACATCAGTTTACATTCTTGTGATTTACAAGCTGAAATTACAAAATTTTGCCCCCAAACTCCACCCATGGCAATAATTCTAATCCGTTGCCTAGATAAACAGATCATATACACATAATCACATCATATTTACACACTTTTACAGTCTACATCATACCTTCAATGCTCACTGTCACTGATGGAAAATATAGAACCGTTAACTTGGGATTTGACCTCTTGTAGTTTTCTATCTTTAGACCTACAGAAAGAAAGTGTAGGGCTAAACTTAGTGATAGAAACTCCCAGACTCTTTGAAGCCACGAGAAGACGTTTCCCAACTTTGGATCTTCTATTTTTGCCCCCTGATTTTTTGGAAAGCAAGTCAACATGCAATGGAGCATGCAACACATCTGGAGACATTTTGGGGGTGAACTTCGGCAAGGAATTGCTTGGTCTCTTTGAGCAACTGTGTTCTCTGGTGTTCGAGTGAACTTCAATCTCACTACAAACAGCTCTAGATGTAACGTCTGCATTTGAAGAGCTGCTAAGATTGTCAATCTCATTGACACCTGAAAAATATTTATGGATTATACCTGTCACTGATATCACTTGTGTCGACATCTTACTGAGACTGACTTGCATTGAGTCAGTATGCAACTCAACCAGATTTTCAACTTTATTCTCCGGCATCACATATTGACTCTTCTTGGTTGAATCAGTAGGTTTGCCATCACCAAATCTGCAGGAATAACTTTCGGGGATTCCCGTGGACTCATTCTGCTCATAATTTTCATGAGAATTTCCTTTGTCCTTCTGCTTCTTCAAAACATGATTAGCAGTTTCATTCTCTTCCATCAAATATGCACAAGGTTGGACTTCAAACCGTTCTATTCCCTTTTCCCCACTGTTGCATCTTGCCTTGTTGCTGGTTGTTAAGTTCTTGTGTTTTGAAACAGCAACCGCATTGCAGGGCAAACATGGAATGTGCAAACACTTTAAATGCTTCACTTCCATATGAAGAAACCATGTTCCTCTCATTGCAGGGAACACATACTTTATAGGCAGTGAATCAGGCAGGTAGTAGAAGCATGATTTTCGCTTTACCTAGGAAAATACACAGTATCTCATTGAGCACAAACTCATAAAAAGATAAATAGATACTAAAACAGAGGGTAAAGTAGGTACCATCAATCCATTAACTTGGATCTCTCCTATATCTGGTAAACAACTGAAGTGAACTTTCTCAAAGTCTCCTACAGAAAAATTATTGCACCAATTATTTTTCTTGTCATAATCTGATGTATTCAATGTTGCACTGCATCACTGCTTTTTAATTTTTATTCATGGATAATGAGAATGGTCAAGACTCTAGAGTCAACAGTGTTCCAGAGACCATTCATAATAGGGAAAAACCAACCAGAATTGGGGGCAAAGCATTTATTAGAGAGAATCAAACCCAAAATAACACTAGATTTAGAACATGTCCTGTGAAACCCCACCTTTATTATATACTTCACATTCAAGTCCAAAGTAAATTCAATAAGATGATACACTTTAAAGCAAAATATTGAAAAATTATTAATATATAACATTGACTTCACTGATGAGTAGAAAGTGAAATAGAGCCATGTATGAACTGACATCAGTTCATCACCAAAAAAATGTTTGCAATAGGAAAACATTGTCTTGTAGTGCTAATATTTAAACTTCATCAAATATACAAATTCAGACTCATCCATCCAAGTGCTGCTAGGCATTTCCCACTATTAGTTTTAAATGAATTACTAAAGTGCAACAAAAAAGGAAACTGAGGGACATTTCATGTTAACAAACCCCACAATAGATGCCCATAAAATGCTTGAAATTTGAATGTGTGAAAAGAAAGATTTGAACCAATAAAATCTGTTTTTTTTTTTGTCAGTAAGAATGGAAAGAGATCACACTAAATCACGCGTTTGCTCAACCAATTGAGTTAGACCCTAACAGGGCTAGAACCGGTTGACGTATTAATATTTGTCCAAGACCATACAAAATACCCTCATTCACATTCACAACAATAACAATAACATGTAGAAGAAAGGGTCATGATTCACAATACAGATTCATCCTCAAAGTCATCACAATAAAAAGTTATATAAAACAAAGTGAAATGCAGTTATAGAACTAACACCCCACGGTCGACACACAAGAAAATCATAAAAATCTTCAAATGGGTAAGTTATTTAAACCAAGAGTTTACAAATTAGAGGAGAAAAAATGAGTTTTTTTTTTTTGGGCATACTTTTGAGTGCTGAAGGCGTGATATCAAGAGGGGCATTGAAAGCAATGCGAGTGCCCAAGTTTGTGTCGGCAAAGACAGCAACTTCATTGTCACCGCCCATTCGGCGTGTCACTGTCGCTGTGCTCTTCTGAGAAAACCTTCTCAACTCAACGTATCAATCTTGTGCTGTTCAAACTAGCTGGGGTTTTTTACATAAAGATTATTTATTTATAGAGATTTTATTTTATAGTCGAGATTATATGTATAACTGATGATTATTGATTATGTTTGGATGGATTACGTAAAATTGATTTTAAAATAATTTAATTTGTTTAGATCGTTGAAGTTAATTAATTATTTTGTGTTAAAATTAAAAAATATATAAAATTATTTATAATAATTGAATATATATTTAAATTAATTAATTAATAAGGATAAAATAAAAATAAATATCGAGTAGAAAATAATATATTAAATTATAATTATAATGTTCAGAACTTAAATTATATATTATAATTTAAAAATCATATTAAAATCTAATTTATTTTAAATTATAATTTGATTTTGACAAAAGTTACTAAACATATCAATATTATATTAGAATTCATAACCATAATTTTTATTAAACATGCATTTGGTCGGTCTAAACAAAATAGTGAATTTTTTTGTTAACAATTCAATATAAACTTAGGTGGATCACAATTTATCTTTGTGTGAATTTCATCCATGGGGTAGAGGTGGATTAGGCTCTAATGGACTAATGATCGATCACTTTTGTAAGCATTTATGGTTATTGTATCTTGTTTGAGACAAATTGAAATTCTATAGTATATTGCATTTCCATAATGTTCCTTAATTGAGAAAACATTATCCACTCCAGTCTCAAATTAGTATATCAATAAAGATAGAAAATTATGTTTTGTTGATTTGAGATTAAGATAAACACTGCCTTTTCAATTGATGAACATTGTAGAGCTACAATATAATTTAATTTCAATATGAACGGAAGATATTTCAAATAGGATACAATTGAAGACACAAGGTTTTGATAATGACATATGCTCAAAGAACGAAAGCAAGTAAGCAAAGACAAAGACCAACCATAAAAGCAAGAAATCCAAGACACAAAAAGAAGAATCAAGTCACAAGGCTTAGAATTTAATGTAAGGCTCATGGTTTTGAAAACCGGACATGACTAGCCAATCTGACCGGTAACCGGTACCTAATTTGGTCTGGATGAACCTGAAAATCAGTCCAAAATAGTGAAAACCGGTGGTTCAGCTGTTTTGCCCAGATCAATTTTGCACTCATGAAAATGATGTCCTTTTGATTATTACGTTAAAAATTAGGTTCGTTTCTTCTTCAGAGGGTCTTTCTCTGAGATGACACATGATACCCCTTTTCTTTTGCGCTCCATAGTCGGCCCTAAAAAGGATGCAGCACCACCCCTGAACGGCGAGCCCTTTGTTCCTTCAATCCGTCTTTGTTCCATTCCCTCATTGTTTTGCTTTTGAGGTTAGGTTCAATTCCTTTTTTGAACGTATTTCATCTATGTTGTGCGTACCAATTATCTTTTGATTCTTTTATACTTTTTATGACCTTGTGTACTTTGTACTGTTATTTCATCCTTGTGTTGTGTTGTGCCTGTGCGTTTAAATTACTCGTTTACTCTGCAATGTGGATTTTGTGAAAGCAATGTAACAAAATAAAAATAATAATTCAATTTAAAATTGAGGGATTGATTGGGTAAAAAGTTATGATGGTTTTGATTTTTTTAATGAAATTAAATTTATCTAGATTTTCTTGGGAAACTTGGTTTGTATTGGATAAGGATCAATAGCAAAAGAAGCAAAATACTTTGGCAGAGCCAACTACTATACCACATTTAAGTAAAAGTTGTGCTGCAAACGAAAATAAAAAGCTAACTTAATGAAGTAATAATAGGAAAGACACTTAGATCAAGTTGTTATGTAAACTTATGTCACAAGTGATCCACAAATGATGATATTAACAGAAGTTCAACAATATGATTGGTATGTCTTATTCCTCTAGTTTTGAAACTTGTTTTAATTTCATGTTATATCGCAAGTTTACATTGGTTTAGTTGTGATTGTTGCAATTTTACAAAAATGTCTCAAAATGTTAATGTTTTGAGTCCTAATGACAATGCTCAAGGTATGCCAAATCCTTTGGCATCAAATGAAAACCAATCCTCATAAAGGTCATGTCGTGGCAAAAGTGATCCAACTTGGAAGCATGTTGTTTACACAAGACAAGGAAAAACATCGACCTACACATGTCTTTATTGTGCATTATCATTTAGAGGTGGAGGAATCAATAGAATGAAGCATCATCTCGCAGGTATACCAGTCAAATATCATCTTGTAAAAAAGTTCCTTATGATGTTCGTCACCAAATGCAACAATTATTGAAGAATATCAAAGAAAAGAAGAAATGCGATGATTTAGATGAAGCATATGATGATCCAACTTATGATAAGCACAGTGAAACTTTCCCATCTATGACGCAAGAAATCAATCCAAAGAGAGCAAATAGAAAGACAATATTAGAAATCGATGGTTATTTTGCTCCCAGGACCACTCCAGGCTCTCAACCAACACTCAAAAGTGTGTTATCTAGCAAAGAAGCAGTGCACAAAGCTAAGATGGCAGTCTCTAGATGGTTATATGATGCGTGTATTCCATTCAATGCAGTGAATTCACCCTATTATCAAAAGGCTATAGATGCAATTGCTGCTATTGGCCCTGGTTTCAAAGGCCCAACATACCATGAAGTAAGGGTTAATTTATCGAGAGATTGTAAGAAAGAGTGTCAGTTACTTGTTAAAGGTAATCGATTACAAGTTTAATATAATTGGCTACTCACTTAAATGTTGGAATTATTTAAAATTTTGAAATCATGTAATTGATTGCATCTTTATGGTAATCGATTACACTGAAGTTAGAAATGCAAAAAAGATGCATCTCTTTATGTTTTCCTACATGGAAAGTCATGATTCTTCATCCAAACTTCTGAATCAATGCATCCCTTTAAAATAACATCTCTTCATTCATGATAAATCAAAAACATATTTTCATGGCATATTCTCTTCTATAAATACAACGGAAGAATAATCATTTCATCCATCCCATAATCATCAATTATCAAGATCAAAAAGCATTCTATAAAGCCATTGTAACACCCCGGCCGCTCTTCAAGAATGAACGACTCGCCCCACAGACCAATACGAGACCTTTCCAATGTGCTTTTGTCCTCACTCACACATTTCCTGAGAACTTCCCAGGAGGTCACCCATCCCAGAATTACTTCAAGTTAAGCACGCTTAACTTTGGAGTTCTTAAGTGATAGGCTACCGAAAAGGCTAATGCATTTGTTGGTATAGGTAGTACAAATTCATTCCTTTAAGCTATCCTCGACTGTATAGTCTCATACCTATACAGTCTTTGGATCCCTCTCATTCTGGTATGTATTCAGTTCATTCATGTGTCCCTCCAACTGGAAGCCTGCCAGGAGCCGCTCCTTGTCCGTGCCTATACACCGGCGATCACTCCCCGCCCTCAACAGTGCCCGGGATGTCACATTCCCCGCTGGAAGCCTTCCAGGAGCCGCTCCTTGTCCGTGCCCATGCACCGGCGATCACTCCCCGCCCTCAACAGCGCTGGGATGTCACATGCCCACCAGCTTCCGCCTGGTTCATCCCCGAACCATACCATACTAGGAGAGGCTAGGCTCTGATACCACTGTAACACCCCGGCCGCTCTTCAGGAATGAACGACTCGCCCCACAGACCAACACGAGACCTTTCTAATGTGCTTTTATCCTCACTCACACATTTCCTGAGAACTTCCCAGGAGGTCACCCATCCCAGAATTACTTCAAGTTAAGCACGCTTAACTTTGGAGTTCTTAAGTGATAGGCTACCGAAAAGGCTAATGCATTTGTTGGTATAGGTAGTACGAATTCATTCCTTTAAGCTATCCTCGACTGTATAGTCTCATACCTATACAGTCTTTGGATCCCTCTCATTCTGGTATGTATTCAGTTCATTCATGTGTCCCTCCAACTGGAAGCCTGTCAGGAGCCGCTCCTTGTCCGTGCCTATACACCGACGATCACTCCTCGCCCTCAACAGTGCCCGGGATGTCACATTCCCCGCTGGAAGCCTGCCAGGAGCCGCTCCTTGTCCGTGCCCATGCACCGACGATCACTCCCCGCCCTCAACAGCGCTGGGATGTCACAGCCATACTACCACTCCAAGTTTAAGTCATTAGGAACTTCGAGTTGTTTATCCACTCTAAAAGAGAGTTCACTGTTAAAGTCTATCTTCATCTTATTATCAGCAACTCCACATAAGGGTTAAGCATCTCGGGATGTTGGAAGTGCTCTGTACATTGTAAAGCATTCAAGAAATAATGGAAATCTTAAGAGATTGCTTGAGAAAAATGGACGTAGGCAACAAGTGGTTGACCGAACCAGTATAAAACCAAGTTTGCACTTTCTTATCTTTATTTTTACATATCTTATATGTTCTGCTTCAAGTTTTTTGTTATTACCTACTAGGTTTAACAAAAGGAATAAGTCGTCATTTAAAAAAAGTTTTAAAACTTAATTCACTCTCCTCTTGAGTGCTTAGAGGTCGTTTGAATAACAACACTAACCATGAACTATTACAAACTTGTTGGACCATTTAAGTCTAATCTGGCAAATGCTCATCCTTGTCTGTTTATATGTTTGAATAACAATTACTCTCTCCTATTTAAAGTAGTAGTAGAAATACACTAAGTCGAGCTAGGTTTTACAAGACCTAAACCTGACCTCATATTTAATTTTGAAGTATAAGTCTAGTCAATTTAAAAGTTTGCTAGTATGTATAAAAACCTAATTTAAATTATTGTCAAGTAAAACACATATGTGCCTATATTAAATTGATGAGTGAGTTTATCTCAAACAAATCAATATGTCTTTAAAAGACTAACAACCTATAAATAATATATATTTAATTATTATTTTTGCATATTAAATGTGATTTTAACATAGTTTAATTTTATAAGCTATAATTCATAGAAAATCATTTGTATTTATAAATTATAATATATTACAAATTATATTTATTTAAAAAATTACATACAAAAACAAGTTAAAAAAGTTTTTTTCAAAAGTTTAAACCTAACCTATTTAATTAAATAAACATTTTAAAAATTCTTAACCTTATACTTTTATTAAATAAGTTAGGCCAAATTAGGTCTTAAATAAGTTGGGTTAAGGCCTTTAATGGATAACCTAACCTGTTTTCATCCCTACTATAAACAAATAAATTTTTGTATAAATAATGGAATCAACCGAATCATTAAGTGTATTTGTTTTCTAAAAAATAATATAGTATTATAATTTTAACCGTGTAAATTTAATTAAATATCATTAATTATTAATGATATATTCAATATAATATAGATATCTAGATTAATTAATAATAATAAATAAGTTTATGAATGTTTTATGAAAAATACCATTCCACCTTGTAAAAAGCATACTTTTCCCCCTAAATTTTCGCCTTACACGTATATAAAATGTTTTCTTTTATATTTTTTTAAATTTTCAACATAGGTTTTAGGACACACATAAAAAATCGTAAAAGACATGATTATACTAACTTCCCTTAAGTTTGTTTAACACGTTTATATCCTTATTTTCAAACCTAGTTTCAGCCTCTACTTTAGTATTTGACATATTTTTGTCATAGTTTGGATTTACACTTTTGGGTAGTTAAAAAAATAATCAATATTTTTAGTTTATCTTATATAGTTTAGACACCCCATTATATATGATTTCTTCGTATAAAATTAAGAGACTAACATTGCCTAGATATTAGGAAGTTATGCATACTTCCTAAGAATAAGAAGTTCTAGTAGTGTTTGGTATGAATCTCATGAAGTCCAGTGTGTAATGTTGACAACAACTACAGTACCTACAAAAGAGCTAGGGACCAAAAGAGGGTGGTCTCTTTAAAGTTTCTCTTTTGATTTCTAAGTCAATGTATCTCCAAAATTGATGTTGAAATACGTGAGGGTTAAAAGTGAAGTACCTTGTCAATAAATGTTGGAAGTATTTATAGCTTCAAAGGTTGTCAGAAGTAATTATGACCTTGTTAATAATTTTTCTAATGTTGTTAGGGGATGATGATGATATGGCATACTAGACTGGCGTCTATATGCTAAGGTTGGAGGCTTGGTATTTTGAATCCTAGTGGTAAAGTGGTTCCTATGCACGTGTCCCTGGTCTCCCCTGTGAGTCTTTTTTTTTTTGGAAATCCTTGTGAGTCTTCATCTAGGGTTAGCATGTTAAGCTAGGTGTGGGTATGGGTTATCGATGTATCAAGTCTAAATCAAATTCCTGATATATTTAAAGCAAATTTGCAAGAAAATTCATGCAATTATCTTTAAAATAATCTTATTCCCTTTATAAAAGAATATTTTAAAAATAACCTAAACGATAAAAACTATTGAAGGTTCCTTGACAGCCTCATTTCTCAAGATTCTATTCAAACTATATAAAGTGTGTTTGGTAAATGTATAAAAAATATTTTTATTTTAATAAGTATTTGCTTTAATAATTGAATAAATTATATAAGAATCTATTTTGATGTTTGGATATGGTTACGAAAAAAAGATTATTTAAATAATTTAATTTATTTAGATTGCATTAAAAATGATTAAGTTTAAAATTACTATAATATATATATATATATATATATAAATTGTGAAATTGAGAATATGCAAAATGTAAAATAAGAAAAAAAATGTGTGTATAATAAAAAAAATAAGTATTTTTTTATGTCCAAAATCTAAAAAAATTCAAATTTGGCTTATAATCATTTTTCTTTTTAAAAATAATCTAATAGTTTATAATATATTTTTCATAAAAACATTCCAACATAAAAAAAGTATTTTTCATGTAAACCCAAAGAATAATATCTGACCCAAACACAATCTTACTCATTCAATAATATTTGAATTCTAAAATTAATTTTTTTTTGAAAAATTAAAACAAATTTAGATAACATTATTTTTTTGTTTTAATAAAAAACAAAATTTTATCAAAAGCTTCGCATGCTCAAACAGTTGAGCTAATACTCAGCTTGACAGACAACTTTAAAAGTTTTTATTTTAACCTTAACCGAAAATAGCTTTCAACTCTAAACAAAGTTAGGCCAAATAATACACGAGAGGATCCATTACCATTCCTAGTGACTACACCCAAAACCAATTTTATGGTCAGATCAACTCTCTGCTTGTTTGCATTGTCCGTTAAGCCACAACTCAGTCAAAACACAAGTTCTCATTTTTTTTTCTCAATCAACTAAACAGAGGGGATTCCAATTAAACACTCTCCCCTCCTTTCCAAAAATAAATAGCTCCAAATAACATTCATTTTACCTCATTTACCTCCCCTCCACTCAAAAACTGTTTAGCCAAATAATTTAACTTGCTAAAATTCCTAAAGTAAAAGTTAACTTTCCCTTCACAACTGAGAGGCTCTTAATTCTCGGCATCATTGAGCATAACGTAAGTAATATAATGAGAATGAATTAAGAAGATCACCCTTTGCTCAGCTTATTAAAACATGATAATAACTCACCCAAAAAGAAAAAGAAAGGTGATAACAATTAACAGTACATACCCTGAACATTTAACACATTGGCTACAAAATCTAATTTTTAAAGCTAATAATAACAACTTCAAGGAAGGATCCTCCGTCGCCTGCGGGGAGTTTCTCGCTTCACATACATTTTCTCCATCTCATTCAATGGTCGGGTTGATCCATCAGGCATGCTAGCAAATTTCCAACCCCCACCACCTCCACGCTTCCCCTTGGTTCCCAATTTCTCTACAGTAAAAGTCCATCCATCTGAAGGACGTCTTCGACTGTACTTGTGGCATTTTACCTCTCCAGCCATCTGCACACAACCAAAACTGCATTATTCAACAAGATCCCCAAACAGAAGTCTTCCTAGAAGCACATCAGGCTATAGGAAACTGAGTATGGATGTCGGGAGAAGTGTTAAGCCATAAAGCAGAGTAGTTGTTAAAATATAATATAAAGCAACAACTAATATGTGTAAGACTAGAGTAGGCCACAACCATATGTTGAACTTTTTGTATTTTATAGTTAAGTACTTTGATTTTTTATTTTAAAAATGAAAGTTTAAACTGAAAAACAACCTAGTTTTATCACACGAAGAAGCCCAGCTCAATGGCTTAATTGATGCTATTGGACTCTAAGCATAACCAAATTTTGAATAGAACCATTTAAGGCAATGTCTGCTTTTAAAGGTTTCCCTAGTGCCTTTATGGGAGTGTTTGGTTCAAAGAAATGGAAGGATTTTAATGAGAGAGGGGGGGAGGGGGTAGTAAAAGCCTCTGCCTCATCTCCAAAATCCCCCACTTTTGGTGGGGAGGTACAAAATTTTGTATGTCTGCGTATATATACTGTAACATTGAGTTGTCACGGTACCTCAAAATTATGAGGAACCTCTCCACTATAGTGTTTCCTAAGTGATCTATTCACTAAAATTTCATTTGCAAGGACAGATATCATGTAGATAAGCATCAATGGTCTTTAGCCCTGTTTTGCAGAACAAACATGACTTATGTTAAGGCTGTAGTTAACTGATGGGAAACCTGAGAGGTGAAAGATGCAGGGGAAACTCCTACAAGTAATTAGACATACCTTAGGATCTATAATTTATATGCTAAAATAAATCTAAGCTTACAATCATCATATATGCTGCAGAATCCTGACTGCTTCAGTATAGGGACTGTGGTAACTTAAAAGTTAACTGAGCAGCAGATTAATGGAAAACTGTGATTGGTAATGAAGTTAAACCATCAGGGATAAAGGAAGCATTAGGTACGGTCCATTTAACTCAAGAATTAAACTACAGAGTTTTTCATCACACCAGTGCTATGACGTTGTTAGGTAAAAGAAATCCTCTCATAACTCATTTGCAGAACCGATTCTAAGAAGGCTGCACCTGGACATGGAACTCTGGTGGAGTATAATTTAATAGAGGATAATGATCTGCATAAATGCACACTGATTTGACCTTGTGCTGCATAATGCTTGATCCGAGCTTACACTGATAAGATCATAAGAGACTAAGTGCGAAGTTGATTTTGCATAGTATGATGTTAGTGTAGAGAATAAGAAAATTAGTCTTGAACCCTGTTGTCCTGAAAGTCTATCTGAACAGCCAGTCTATAGCTTATTTTTAGTCCAGAGTCTCCAGACTGATAAAGTCACATGTATCCTCATATCAGAAATTGTATCACTGGAACAATGGAAGAAGCGCAATTCTAGAATGAACCGTCACATTGTAACATAATCACAGGATTAATATAGACTTATTAATCTGCATAATTGAGGACTGGATGACTGGTTGAAGGGATGGCCAAAAACAAAATCTGAAATCCCAAAATAGCCCATCAATTCATATTCTGCAAATTGATTATGTTTAACCAAATCTGACATTCCAAAATAGCCTATTAATTCATATTCTGCATATTATGTTTGACCAAGTCTAACAAGGTCATAGTATACTATAGTGTCCTTGACCCTGTTACAAGTTAATCTCCAAATTTGTCCCAGGGAGAACTATCCTTCAACCGTTAATATATATCCCTGCATCAAGCATGTTTCACTGATGCAGAGAAAAAAGGCAAATTCTAAATGTAGCTATGAACTCATCAAATAATAACAGGATTAATACAAACCCATAAGTCTGCACAATTGTATTCTGGTAACAATAACAAAAAAATATTGCAAAAGAGCACTACATAATCTACATCAACATTTTTCATGGTCCATCAAACTATTCGAATATTATTTAAGGTCACTGAAAATAGTTTTTCTTTAAGAAGCTAAATGCATCACTAGGACATGTCAATATACAACAAATCAATATATAAAATTTACTAAAAAGAAATGGCTTTTGACACATTGTATATACAAGAAGTTATACAACTAAAGTAAGTCTACCATCATCCTACAACCATTAAAACATAATCCTTGAGTGTCAAGATTTGTCCTACAATGCTGTCTGAATAGCCATAAGAAACAGTAAATTTCATAATAAGATAGTCAGATTAAACAGAGCACCAGGATTACAACTTAGTTGACTATATGTTAACTTATCAATAGTCAGCATCAACACAAAATAACATCAGTCAGGACAGAGAAGAAAAAGAAAAGGAATATTTAGAAGCATGGTTATTCTGTAATTTCTAGATATATACTTCTGCTAATGGGTGGTAGACTAGTAGTATTTCAAGTCAGATTTATCATTTATGCAAGAGTTCTAGCATCTTATCCTCAAATCCCAAGATTCCTGATTTTGGTTAATTGTAACTTGTAAGTGTCAACGATTACAAATTGGGAGTTGTTTTTCCTTTAATTTTCTTCTGGGATTTTTGAGCCTATGAATCACCTGTAATTTAGGATTCTTAGGAGATCTGGGTTGGAGATAATGTAAGGAAGATTCCTCTTTCTTTTTTCTTTTCCTAAAATAATCATTAAGAATATTCTACTTTTCTAGTTTGATAACCAGCCTATAGGCTCTAATTAACTCTCTGTTCTCTCAAATCTCCTCCATAACTTGGTAAAGTCTGATACATGCTCTACTCAACATCAGTTCTAGATGTCATCTATAATTACAAACAACACAAGTCCCACCAATATGCCATGCCAAACAGCTCCCACGCACCATTTAATTCCTAGAATGTGGATATCAAAAACTTCTATTATTCCACAACAATACAATAAGGCCATCAGAAAGAACATAAGATACTTTCATTCACATTACTCACATATCATATAAATAACAGATCAGCCATAAGCCAATGAGGGCAACTCACTTTCTTTTTGTTGAAGTTCATCTTCTCAACAAAATCTCTATAAAGCATTTCATCCTCCTTCATGGAGATCTCATAATGAACTTCATCCACATCTTTGGTAATGCCATCCCACCCCTCCGGCATAACCTTGAAGTCGGGCTTGTATGGAAGCGACGCAACATGGAACTCCCTATCATGAGAATTAAAGAACCTGCAACAACAACACCAACAATAATAAAAACCACCCTAACATTTTAAACTGCAGACCGCGACCAAATTGCAACCACAACATCAAGGTTTTCAACACCTGCGCAACCGCAATTGCGGTAGCAATATCAAGGTTTTCAAGAGGTTCGCAACCACAATTGCTGCCGCATTTGTCAGCAATTTGCCGCAATATAAAAGTTTTTGACATTATCGCAGAAGCAATTTAAATCCACATCGATTCAATTTCAATCAAAATCTTCTTCCACATTCCAAAATCAACATTAAATTCACAATCAATTTTAAAAAACAAAAAGTAAAATAAATTGAAAAAAAAAGCACTGACTCAGGGAAAGTATCAAGCAAAAGCTCAACGGAATCATCGAGAGGACGACCGAGCTTCTTCTCTTCCTCTTCTTCAAGCTCCTTGAGCCAAAGAATAGCATGAACTCTCTGCCGCATGATCCTATAATCCTTGGCAAGCTTCTCAATGGTGTAAACCTCAGGGTTCTGTTTATGCAACCGATACATCTCAGCCTTTTCGGAATCCTTTAAATAGGAGCCTCTGGCACCGGGTTCCTGAACCTGCTTGAGCAAGACGCTGGTTTCGGCCATGCGGTTCTGCCAGCCGTCAACGAAGGCTTTGCCTCTGCGGTTCTCGGCCTCGAGCTCGCGGAGCTTGTCCTCCATCTCCTGCAAATCGGCGAGAACCGCAGAGGGCTGAGCGGGTTGGCCGTTGAAGTGGTCGTTGGTGGTACCGGTGGACCACGAGGATGGCGTGTCCCATACGATGTCGTCGAAGGAGCCTCCGCCGGTTGAGGAGCAGAAGATTCTAGAAGGTGAGAAGTTGAGGCGCCGCGAGGTCGATATGACACGGTGGAGGGTTTGCATTGTGAAGTGAACGAGTGTGAGGAGTGGCGGCGAGTGACGGAGAAAGAATGGAACGGGTGTTACTGTGACAGAGTAGTGTTTGTTTGTTCGATTAGAATAGGACTGCTTTGCCTTGGAATAGGGTTATTCGTTTTTCTATCTCACGTTCGTCTCCAATGGGTTATTTCCCTTTCCCGTTTCTTCTTTTTTCCTTGGTTTGATTTACTTTTTTATGTTCTTTACCATTTATTTTATTTTATTTGTCCTGGTTTAATTTACACTAATTACATTATATATTATGGTAAATTACTCACTATCAATTTGGTAAATTACCGATAACCTTAACTTTT
Source organism: Clitoria ternatea (assembly GCA_037962975.1). Taxonomy (NCBI): domain Eukaryota; kingdom Viridiplantae; phylum Streptophyta; class Magnoliopsida; order Fabales; family Fabaceae; genus Clitoria; species Clitoria ternatea. Next base: position 278,894,914 of record CM075671.1, read on the forward strand.
TTAAAGGTTAGGTAATATATATATATATATATATATATATATATATATATATATATATATAAAAGATGTATCATATAAGAAAGACTCTCTTATATGAGAGTAAGAAAAACGAATCTCGGTTGTACAACCATACAATAGATGGTTGAAATTAATCATGTGAGTTTGAAAAACTTTTAATCTCAACCATCTATTATATAGTTATACGGTTCAGATTCACTTCTCTCACTCTCACGTAAGAGACATAAGTAAGATTCTTGTCGTTTGTGACTATCATTAATTGTTGATGTGACAGACAGAAATATCATATCAACTAAATCACATCATTACAATCTCATTAATTATATCTTTTTCTCTTTTTTTCCTTCTTCACTAGCGTCTCTCTATCTTCTCTCACCATGACCACCTCCCACACCCACATCACCACTGTGCCAAACCACCCCTTTCACTAATCAAGCAAAATAACCACCTCAATCATCCGAATTTCCTTCCACCACCATCAAGACATAACAACGTACCATGGAACCGTGAAAAAGTAAATCAAGAACAACCCTAATTCAACCACCCGCGACCATTTCTCACTATGGAACTATCACTACTTATGACCACCACCTAGCCATTATAACCACCCTTTCACTCACTTACAACCTCTTCCTTTCCCATTCTATCATTAAATCACCACACCTAACATCATTCCACCACCATAATCAACCACAACCTTTCCTCTTTACCACCTAAAACTAACAACTCGCACCCACACCCTAACCCCACGACCATTCCAACCACCACCGTCAACCATAACCTCCCCCTTTCACCACCTAAAACTAACAACCTAGACCTCAAACCAAAGAAATGGTTAACTTCTTTTAATTCTCAATATTAATTTCTTAATTCTTAATTGAACACCATTTTTGAGTGTTAATGGCTTTTATTTTCACTTTTAGATCTATTTGGGTTTAGGGTTTTGGTTTTCCGGTTGGGGGTTTTAGTAATGGGGGAAAATGTTCAGTGGTAGGGTTTGTGGGTTTCACTTCTAGATCTATTTGGGTTTGGGGTTTTGGTTTTGCGATTGAGGGTTGTGGATTATGGATTTCAGTGGTAGAGGAGGGTGTTCGGTGGTGGGGTTTATGGGTTTCACTTCCAAATCTATGGGGGGCTATGAGTTTCACTTAAAAATCTATTTTCACATCTAAAAGTTTGTGGGTTTCAATGGTGGGGAAGGGTATTCAATTTGTTAATTTTAGGGATTGTAGTGGTGTGGGTGGAGGTTGATGATCGACTGTGGTGTTTGTGTTGGTGTTGTGGTCGAGGGTAAAGTTTAAGAGGAGAAGGTGGGTTTCAATGGCGGTGAAGGTAAAATGTAGAAAAACAGAGAGAAAATGAAGATGGGGGGATGGATGATGATGATGTGTATTTAGGTTTTTAATTTTATTGTATTTTATTTATTTTAATGATGTGTTACTGGTGATGTGCATTTTCATATGCCACATCAATAGTTAACGACAACCACTAATGGTAGGGGCTTTAGACAAACACGTCATATTGTATAGGGACTAAAACTTAACAAATAAAGCAAAGGAGCTAATTTCGAAATAGAAAAACTTTACAAGTTCCAAAAACATAATTAAGCCTTTCTAAAATCCAAAAAGAAAGGTTATAGTGGTTATGGAAACTGAGATAATGCAAGGGCTATGAGAACCTTTTCTTCACCATCCCTTACATTCAAGCTTGGACCGCTCCAATTGTCATCTTCGGAGGGAATGTCACAAGGGTTACGAATTATAATGGTGATTTCCAGGGAAAGAGAGCTTCAACGCCTATACCTGAGGTTCATTAATGAACAATATAAGTGTGGGAGAAAGACGACCATAAGGAGTTTTAACTCACAAGCCAACCACAATCTTATGGTCGTGGGTTTTTCAAGTGGGCCCTATAACATCCCATTCTTAATTCCTAGAATTTATACCAGAGTCCTAAAAATCAGAGTAAATTTTTCACATTGGAAATTTCCCCGACGATAAATAATAGGAACCTAAAGGTTACGTTGCTCAGAATCTCTTAAAACCCTCTAATTTGGCTCTCGTAATTGATTACACAAGCTTTGGTAATTGATTACACTAAACAGGTAATCGATTACTCGCGAGCAGCTTGTGCAGAATTTTAGTTTTGCTCTTTGGATCTATTATATAATCGATTACTAGACAGACAGACCTGCAGAATTATGTAGAATTTGGCCCCCGTCAACTTTTACGCTACCTAATTTGCTTGTTTTAACTTTGATTGCTACGAAACTTTATAGGCACTACCTACGATTCATTTCGGACCTGCAGGCGCAGTTCGTACTAAAAAAACTCCTCTAAATCGCAGAGATATGCACCAAAATGCAATTTGCTCTTTTGCAACTAACTTATCACCTAAGTTATTTTAGATGTTAATCAATTAACAGTTTCTTTGTACCCATACATTCTAAAAATGCCTAGGGTCCCATTAATACCTTCCGGGGACTCTGGATCCCACCAGAACTTAAATTCACCTATCCAAATCACTTAATTGGTCACTACTTTTTCTAAAACTCGGATTTTGTAATAATTTATTTATCACTTCTTAATTCTCATTCATAATTCACCATTAGGCAATACTACATGAGCACTTCACACTAGTTACCATCAATACTTCTAATATTACACTTAACATACACATATGATTGGTTTAATTGTTATTCATTTCCCATAGCTACAGACACCTATACTTACATACTACCACAATCTCTTGCCCATAAACACACAATTAATCAAATGACTGAGTGTCATATTACAGTTCCTAGACATTAGTTATCATAACTATCAACATCATCATAGCATCATGTCATTACCATATACATATGTAATATCATCAATAATGGTACTAACCAAATTATCAAGAGATGCCTCAGGCATCCTTCACATACTCCTACAACTACCAAAATGGCGATGATCTTGTGCCACACATATCATAGATATCAATCACACATATAATCATACATACAACTTCCAAAATGGTAATTTTTGTTGTTTAACAATATTTTTTTGTAGCCAAGTCACATTACAACCATGAAAAGACTTTGTGATCCTTTTTAATTATATGTTGTTGATGATTGAGAAGATGAAAATCAAAGTTGACTTTGCATGATTCAATGTTTAATGGAGTAAAACAGTTGCTCTCATCGTATAGTTTTTAATGATACACTTGTGAGACATGACCTTTAAGCTTTTCTGACTATATGACATTTTCTTATAGTAACTGTTATCTCTTAAGCTTGTTATTCACTTATTTCATTGTCATGGAGCTTTGTATTTTGATTTGATGACTTTCTTCCTTCGAGCATTTCAAATTTCTTGTACATTTTTTCATTTATAAGCTTATGAATTCCTTACACCATATGCTTTGTAAATATTTTGCTGCTAATTAATTCAGTTTGTTAGTGACATTGTTTGCTATTTTCTTGAGGACAAGCAAATTGCTAAGTTGGGGGTAGTTGTTAAATGTCAATTTAAGGTTATTTTCTATGTAAACTTTATCTTTAAATTGATGTTTAATAGTCCATTTAATTAATAAACCAGCCCTCATTGTGTATAGTTGAAGCATTGTCATAATTTTGAGTTCAAAACTATTTTTGATAGGTTATGGCGGCCTTAGGAAAGAAAAGAAGAGAAAAAGAGAAGAAAATTCATTTTTCTTCAACTCAAAACCAGCAGTTTCAATTCACTACCGCCACTTTGTTCGTCATTGAGTTAGACTGAAAACTTGATATGTTGTTCAGGACATCCAACACTTTATTTGAATGGTCAGATCTTTATTTAAAGGCTTGAGGCATTAACTAAACATTGAACAATAATAAATGAAGTTTCCATCAATAATTGGGTTTTGGCCTTAGGTGGCAACCACTCGAGCACTCGAATGATGGCTAGAGTAGTTGGTATAAAATTTCAGGCAACCTTTTTTTTCTGGTTTGAGTTTAGCTAATTTACTCTCTAGTTATGTATTTAACATTTTGTATGAATTATGTATTTGTATCAATGTTAGTGGCTATTTCCTACACTTTATGCTTGTTTTGAATTAGAGAATATTACAAGAGTATGCGTTTTGGTTTTCCATTGGGAAATGATTTCTGAAACAAGAAATGGATTGAGTCACCCAATGGGTTATGTGCCTAGGGATAAGGAATACTAATTGGTTGCTTAAGGTCAAGTCAAAATAATGTGTGAGCTTTTGTCGAATAATCAAGAGATTGATATTTGGGGAAAGTACCTTAGAGTTTATTCACCGAGGAATTAGGTATAGTGACTTTTAACTTGCATTCTTGATATTTATGCATAAAGATATCAAATAAGATAGCATATGCTTGAGAAGGATGGTGAAACCTAATTCTAACACCTTTATTTAATTTACTTCGATTTTTATGTTGTTTTCACCACAATAACAACAATTGTGTATATTAGTGAATATATTTTATATAGTTTTATAGTGATCTTATAAGTATAGATTTTTATTTTCTCAATTGTCATACATGTCTTTAAGAATACGATACTCAAATACTTATCAAAATTACAACGGATATTGGTACACTTGTCAAAATCTCTACTAATTTTACGCGGATGAAAAGTATATTTAACCCTAAATTTTAATCCAACTTTTTGTAAATTTATTGTTTTCTCTATTGCCATGTTTCTTTCCACTGTTAATGGGCATCTTTATCCTTTTAGTTTAAACGTCATTATTATGTTGTTTTATTTCTAATATTATTTTATGTTTTGTGAAGCCTATATGAAGGCAATATTATTATTTTTAGATGGAAAAGATTGTATTAAGCACCAAGAGTAACATATGCATTAGGACTTATAAGGGATTAACATTGTGGGGGGACAAGAGTCCACTCAACAATTATTTATAACCTCAAATGCTAAGCCAACTAAACAATCTTCACCCTGTTAGAGTCAAGAAAACTTGAAATTCTCTTAAAGATTTGTTAATATCTAACATTGGGTATTCTAATTTAAATAAAGTTACATCATGTTATTATTTGATATGTGAGTTTAAGTGTTTCAGGATAACATAAGGATTGTGTTATGAAAGATAAGGAGAGTACGTCGGTTAAAAGAATCCTCAAAGTTTGGTCTCAACATAAATCCTATTGACCCAAAATAAAAAGAGTCCTGAAGTATGGAAATTCTTCTTAAAAGAAAAAGATCCATGCATCTGAACACTTACCAGACCTGGCTTAACAAAGTCTGATCATTAGATCTTGTCTTTCACATAAAAGCTCCCAAACCTAGCAAAGGCATCTGAATAACTTATGCTCTAAAATTGCCTCATCATCAACATCTTATGAATCATCGGATCCAGAATCCTCTTTAAAGGAAAGTTCCTATACAAGTCTGGTTCAAGGAATCTCAATGGTCAGAAAGTATCTTCAAAAGCGCTTTAAAGCAAAGATTCACGAAAAGAAGAATGACAAAGCAAGGCAGATTATGTTCTAATAGCGTTAAGTCTTTCACCTGTGCCTTATAGATTCAGAGATTCTCTGAATAAAAGCTTCCTCCTTGGTGAAACTTACGCTATCTCTACCCTGCCTATGATTGCACACATCTTTTTTGTCCTATAATTACGTATGCAGAACGTCTCTCTCTGACAAAAGAAATCTTGTTGTCCATTATGCAATATCCTTCCTATTAGGTATATCATCTCTCAACGGATTTATATCAGATATATTCTTTCCTTGGGCTCTTTGGAAAAATTCTTTATAAATAGAACCAGTCTCTTTAAAAGAAAAAAAAAAGATGGTGTGCAATAAAAAACTTAAGCAAGAGCAAAAAGATAGATAACACAAAATGGAAAATCGAAAAAGAGAGAGCTTGCTAAAGAAAAGGAAGATGGGAAAAACACACTAAGAAAAGTATGGATGAAGAAAAGAAAGTATGAACGAGCACCAAACGTTCATCTACAAAATCCCAAGAAAAAGAATGAAATAGCTATTTACTTAAAAAGAAGAATCACCATGCAGACAAAGAAAGCTCGCTATGTACATTCCTTCTCTCCCAAAAGCCATAGTAACCAGAGATATGTCACCGGCTCATATCTCTTTGCTCTATAAAGAGCATCTCATCTCTGATCATGATTTCAGACTTAGTACCTTATGTCCTCTTATTTCATATTACACAGGTACTGAATCTAATGAATGAGTAAGTCCTTCTCTTTCTTCACGAACCGACTCATGTAGTTGATCACTTAGCTCAGTTAAGTTAGAAGACTTATTCATTCAATTAGAAATAATTCTTCTAATTCTCTGGTAGTACAGGTCTGGTGTGTTGCTAGACTCTGTTAGTGTGGGAAATACTGTTGGCCTGGAGAGGCTTTTGAAAGATTACTTAGGGTTTGAGTTAGGAGTGGCTTGTGAAAGAATACTTGGGTCTGCCCCAGGAGTGGGTGCTACAAAATAATACTCATAGGAATCCAGAGGGGTCTGGTGTGTTAAAGCACGAGTTGTGCTTAAGCCAGGAGTGATCGGAGTCAAGAATACTCAGGGCCAGGAGTGACCGGTGTCAAGAATACTTGAAGCACGAGCTGTGCTTAAGTCAGGAGTGGCTGGAGTCAATAATACTCAACACCTAATGTAAAATGTTTTTTACATAGTGCAAATCCTTCATATTTGAAGGTGCTAGATGTAGTCTCCAAGTTGGAGGTGAACCAGTATAAATCGCTTGTGTATTGTCTCTTTCTCTCTTACTCTTTACTATCAAAAGTCTAGTGTATTATTATTATTATTATTATTATTATTATTATTATTATTATTATTATTATTATTATTATTATTATTATTATTATTATACTCGATAGTAAAAGTTTGGAAAAATTACGCTTGCTCAACCAAAGTTTTACATTCTGCGTATAAGCAAAAGTCTGGTCCGTTGTGCACATCGTTGTTGCGCTTGAATATCACTTTTTGGTTTGAAAAAGTGAATACACTTATTCAACCCCTCCTTTTCTAAGTTTGTTCTCTAAACGATCACACTCTTATTAGTACTTATATTCACTGAGAAATTGAAAAACCTAGAAAATGTCTGCTTAAAGATAAATAATTAAACAAAACATCACTAAAATAAGTCAATTGAAAGGAATTTTGCCTCTACCAATTTGCCATAAAGGGATAAATAGTTTTAGCAAAGAATATTCACAAAGCATAGATCTCTTGGAAGTTATAAAGCCTATCTCAATGTCATTCCTTCAACCAACACCACATCCATATACTAAAGGGATGAAAAAAAGTACTAAAGGCCAAAACCTATCTAAGTCTTGAAAGATCACACTAAAACCAACACCTTCTGAGGAACAATGTGATAAGGATCCAACAATTTTCCATTCAAACACCATAAGATTTCTCCTGGCCCAAATAATATACATCATAGGAAAAGTTGTCTCAATCACTTCTTGGACTAAACTAATAAGCCAAACAACCCACTCAAAGCAAGACTCCAACCAAATCACCCCAACCTTTAAGACCAAAACTTGACAACAACTAAATTGGCATAACACTTTAACACGTAAAAATAACATGGAGAGATGTTTCTTTATAGTAGCCACTAAAGGACATATGATGTCCACATCAATCTTCCTCCGCACTAAATTTGTATAAACAAGAATTATAGATTGGGCCACGTGCCATCTAAACTCCTTACATCTAGGAAGGCAGTTAGACTTCCAAATATTTGCCCAAATATTAGAATAAGTTAGAGTTGCTCACCCCACGCTCCCACTTTGTAGAAGTGAGTATATTATACACTGATTGAAAAATGTACATGCCACTCTCCTCCCAAGGCCAACATAAAACATCTTCCTTATGTCTTAAACTCAATGGAATATGTAAAATACGTCTCTGTAATTTCGAAGTCAAATTAAACATAAATTTAATAAGAACTTTCTATCTTCTGATTTATTATCTTTTATAACATTACACGTATAAAAAAAATCTTTCTTTATATTTAGCCAAGTTGCTAACAAGGGCAATCAATAATCAAAACAAATAATTAATAAGAGCTCAACAAAATGAAATACTCATATTCTCTTTTTAAGAAAAAAAACCAATGGGGATATGCCTAACTCTTTAATATAATATTTATGTAGTAGATCCCACCCTTCATCTTCAGCAAGAATATCATATAAGAAATAAGATGAAAGTATCTGTCATTAGATTGTGATTCATGGTACAATCTTGATCCTTTTAATGCTACCTCCTCGTGATATTAGGGAATCCATCAGGGTCAGACAGTGAAAACATAAAGGATTCCCAAAAAGAGGATTGCAAAACCAATTGTCTCAAGGCATTATGCAAAATTAAAATTCAATTTAGGGTTTACCTCTTGTAGACGTAAAGCGAGTTCCTCAATCGAAGCAATTGTAGCTTTGCCTTTAGGAGTCTACACAAGCACTCCCACCAAAAAATCAAAGTTCCGAATGCTAGTACGGAAATTCAAAAGTAATCTAATTTCTGAGCAGCAGCCTATGAGCATCTCATGCTCTATATATACGCTTAGGTCTTAACCTGAGCTCTCATTAAACATTGGGCTCCTGACTCATTCTAAATGAGTTAGGCCCAATAGTTTTATTTTTAGTCCAACTAAAATAAAACTATCCTCTAGTGGGCTTACTCTATGTGTGTGACCTTATAGGTAAAATATTCAGTTATATTAATAATAAACTATTTTATTATTAATATAAAATAAGAGCGGCATCTAGCAATACATCATTATGTCTGAATATTATTTATCATCGACATGACCTATAAGTGATAATTATTTTATATATTTATTTCTTTTGTCACGATATCTAATTGGGCCCAAGGCATAGTCATCGTCATCCTTGTATGGCCCAATTCATTTTACTTGATACCAGAGTAGACTTTATAGAATAAATATCAAATATTTATTTGTCCTAGCATGACCATGCATTTCGTTAGTCTCACTCCATCAAGTGGCTCATAGATATCACTCTTGTCACATAGGAGAGACAAATCCCATCTACATCATTCATATCCTTCTGCATAATTTGTCCATTGCCTAATCACAATCTTTATGGTCATCTTATTATAAATAACGTTTGATTGTATTAAAACAACAAACTCCTTATGTAGGAATCGTAGTGACTTCAGGTCGAAGGACTATATACCATTATCACATTGAGAACCGTTTATGACACTCATGTAATGATCCATGCAACGTTCTCATGGTGGGTCTGTCCAGTACAACATTACTCTTAATGTGTACTCGTGTAAAGACTTGATATCATAAATCCATGATTTGTGAGATTAAATCATCAGTACATTTACACACTAATCTTAATGTATTTACATGTCCCCATGTAAATACTTGATTATGGACGTTTTAGGAATAATTCGTATATGACCTATTATTCCAAGATAAATAGTTTTAAAACAATCTTAAAACTAAAATACTAATTTTATTGATAATAAAATTGATACATTAATAGCTCGTTGTGCGTACACTAACATGTGAGGCATATTAATAGATATATTAGTTTTCTCTAACTACAAGAACTTTGATGCTAACATCATGGTTAATATCTATTGGTGTACACTATGAGTTATTATATTTTTAATTGTATTATTTTATGTTTATCAATAAAATAAGTCTTTTTAGTTTTAAATTTACCATTGGAATAGTAGGTCATATGAGAATTATTCATAAAATATCCTTAGTTAAGTATTTACATAAGAACATATAAATATATTAAGATTAGTGTGTGAGTGTACTAATGATCTGATCTCATAGATCATGGATATGGATGATATCAAGTCTTTACATGGGTAAACATCAAGAGTAATAATGTACTGGATGGACCCATTATGAGAATGTTGCATGGATCGTTACATGAGTGTTATAAGTAGTTCTTAATTTAATAGTATATATAGTCCTTTAACTTGAAGTCACTATGATTTCTACATGAGGAGTTTGTTGTTTTAATACAATTAAACTCCATTTATAACAAGGTTGTAATTAGGCAGTAAATCATATAGAGGGCTATGAGTGGTGTATATGAGATTTGTCTTTCCTATATGATGAGAATAATATCTATGGGTCACTTGATGGAGGGAGGCTAAAGAAATGCATGACCATGTTAGGTGTAACATCTCAATTTAAAATTAAGGTATAAATGGTTAGTAACCAAATATTAAATAGGAATTATTGATTGAAACTTGAACAAGGTAAGTTAGTTATGAAATTAATCTTGTTAAGTTTAGAATAACTTAAAGTTACCAGTTTACTTTTAGAATTTAACTGAATGAATTAAATGATCCAAATGCCTTTAAAAGCTTAACTAATCACTTATTCTACTCCTTGCCCCAATAAGACATACAAAAGAAGCAAAAGAAAGGAATTGCTCTCTTATTTCTTCTTTAAAACCGTGGTTATCCTTAATCATCATCCTTCTCCCTTTGCTTCCATCTTTCTCCTTAAAAATTAAAGCAAGAATCAAAACCCTCAATCTTATTCTTCATTTCTCTCACGTGGTCAAAGCTTGGAGTAGCAAGCTCCCTCTTTATTTCACCATTAAACAAGGTAAGTTCAAGGAATCCACTTGGTGTTTTTCAATTTCTTGAACTCCCAATGTTAATTTTTCTCAATTCATGGTTGTAGGAACCTTTCTAAACCCCTGGGCATCATTGAAGGTTCAATCCACTTCTAAAAAACCATGTCGATAAGTATTTGATAAGTCGACATTACTAAATTTTTTGTTTCATTGAATTAAAGTAATCAGTAAGGTTTTAGGTTACTGAGTAGTTAGAATTTAGTTAGTTTTAATGAAATCAATGAACAATAAATTAATTGAAGAGTATCAGAATGTGTTTTATTGTAGGTCAGATTCCAAGTAGAGCCAAAACACGTAAATAATATGGAATCTTTGATTTTAGGTAGGTGGAGAGAGATATATTTTAAATAGACGAATTATGAATGGGTGAGGGTATATTTATATGACTTGTAAATGAATTACGCATTGTTGATGATTGATGTTAGATGTGAATAATTAATGTTATTGATGATAGTATGAAATTGGTGATGAATGATACCCTCACACTATGAACAATAATGAATTATGTTATTGATGATGATTATGATTGTGTGAATATGAGAATGAACTATTAATAAGAGTGAGATGATGAAGTGTGTGGTTCATGTTAAGATGATAAATGATAGTGAATGGTTAATGATAATGATGTTGTGATGCTAAATGACGATGGATGAGATTGATGATGTTAATTATGATAATCTTAATGCATGATGATGGTAATCATGCTGGATAAGCTAGTGTTGTCTTGTGGTTGTAATAAATATTATATGTTATGTTGTTAATTGTCGCGACCGGGGTCCCGGCGCGCGACGCGGACTGGTTAAAGACAAATAAAAGAAAATTGAAACTGCATTGAAGTGAGGCTCTTGAGAAGCCTAAAAAATAAAGGGTTCAAGGAGTCGCCACCAATATTTATTAAGGAAAATATTAGGAAAACCTTTAAATAGCACTGGTTTTTTTTGTTTTTAAAAAAAATGAGATTCTGTTTAGTCCGAGAGTCGAATTACAGGAAGGAAAGGTATTAGCACCCCACACTGTCCGTAAAAAACGGTTACCCAAATTGATCATGCATAATTTAAAAAATGATTATCAAATATTTCATCCTTCATAAAACAATCATAAATAATATACACAATAAAAAAAATATAAATATGAATAAAACAAAGATAGTAAAAAATACATCTCCTAAGTTTGTTGTTTTTTAGTTCTAAGAAAATAAATAAACAAATGATTAAAAGACCATAAAAATAAAAAGATAAAAAAAATAATAAGACGTCTTGTCTTACTTATTTTCTAGTAAAAAAAATTGATTTTTATTGAGAAATATAAAGTCCAAAACAAATAAATAAATAAATAAATAAAGATAAGAGAAAAAAAATAAAATTAAACACATCAACATGAAGATAAAGAAATATAATACACTTAATTAATTAAAATTGACAAGGAATATTATTTAATTATCTTTTTAAAAAAATAAGATTAATAAGATGTCTCATCTAAATTAATCTCATCTTAAATTTAAGAGAAAAATGAATGAATAAATAACACACTATTTATTAGTCTTGATTTTTTTATTTTTTATGAAAATGATTTTTTTTTAATTATTAAAAGGTTACTAAGAGAAAATAATAGGAAATCATGACCATAATAAAAATGGATAATTATGTATATATATATATATACATATTTATAAACTATTAAAATGGTCAAACGTAAATAAATAAATAGAAAGTGTAGAAAGATAAATAAGTAAAAAAAAGCAAAAAGATAAATAACTAAAAATAAAAAGTATAGAGAATAAATAATAATAATAAAATAAAAAAAATAAGGTAGAAATAAAATAAATAAAAAGTTCAACAAAATAAAAATAAAAATAAATAGACATAACAATAAATACATAAAAATAAAAGAGCAAAAAAAATAAATACATAAAATAAAGGGGCAGAAAAATAAATAATAAAAAAAATAAAGGAGCAGAAAAGTAAATAACAAAAATAAAGCAGCAGAAAAGTAAATAACAAAAATAAAGGGACAGGAAAGTAAATACATGAAAATAAAGGGCAGAGATGTAAATAACAAAAATAAAGGGGCAAAAAAGTAAATACATGAAATAAAGGAGCAGAAAAGTAAATAGCAAAAATAAAGGGGCAGAAAAGTAAATACATGTAAATAAAGGGACAGAAATGTAAATAACCAAAATAAAGGGCAGAAAAGTAAATACATGAAAATAAAGGGGCAGAAATGTAAATAACAAAAATAAAGGGACAGAAAAGTAAATACATGAAAATAAAGGGGTAGAAATATAAATAACAAAAATAAAGGGGCAGAAAAGTAAATACATAAAAATAAATGGGCAGAAAAGTAAATAACAAAAATAAAGGGACGAGAAAGTAAATAAATAAAATAAAATGGCATAAAAATAAATAAATAAAGATAAAAATGTAAAAAATAAAAAAAATAAATTAATAATTGCAGAAATATAAAGTGCAGAAAAATAAATTAACAATAATAAAAGTGCAGAAAAGTAAATAAAGAGGAATAAAAGTGTAAAAAAAATAAATACGGAAAAATAAAGGTACAAATAAATAAATAAAGATGGAGATGCATAAAAATAAATAAACAGATAAGTAACTACAGAAAAATAAAGTGCAGGAAAATAAAGTGCTTGAATATAAATAAAGAAAAATAAAAGTGCAGAAAAATAAATAACAATTAAATAAGACGAATAAATAAATATAAATAAACAACTTTGTATTAATAAAAAATACCTTGGTACAAGATCAATTACAGAGAAACTAGAACGAAAGTCGGGAAATCAATTTTGTGTAGATTTCCTTTGCTTTTGGCTTTGTTTGGACTTGATTTGAAGGTATTTGGATACCGGTTACAACACTTAGACAGTATTTTAACTCACAAAAACTCACATACTAAGACAAACAAGAGTGGTGCACTCATTTTCCTAACTAGGATTACACAAAGTAATTTTTGAAAACCAAAACTTCTAAAAATTCTCACAAAAATTTAATACTATTTTCCCTTTTTTTCCTCTTCTTCCTCCAAAATGCCTCAATATCACCTTCTATTTATAGAAGAAAATTGGCATTGGATCCTCCCTAAAAGACATCACTTTCTTACTTTTCCAATTTGTCTAAATTCCATGTCAATTTCCCCAATTTTCTCCAATTATCCAACCAAACCGGGGCCCACCACTAATAAACCACCGTAACACCCTTTTTCTTTTTTTTTCTTTTTTTTTAATTTTTGTTTTTTTTTGAACCCCCTTTTTTTGGACCTTTTTTTTGGGCCCATTTCTTTTTTTTTGAATTTTTTTTGGGCTTTTTTTTTAGATTTTTTTTGTTTTTTTTGTTTGGGCCTATTTTTTTTCCTTCTTTTTTTTGGCCCCCTTTTTTTATTTACTATTTTTGTTTTTTATTTATTATTATTATTTTTTAGTTTTTTTTTCATTTATTATTATTTTTTCTTTTTTTTCTTTTTTTCTTTTTCTTTTTTTCTTTTTTCTTTTTTCTTCTTCTTTTTTTTGGCCCATTTATATATATTTATTATTTATTATTATTATTATTATTATTATTATTATTTTTTGGGCCTTTTATTTAAAAATACAAATGGAAGCATAAATTATTTATTACATATATAGAAATAAATAAAATATCTAATAAATATAAATTACTACCCACAGTATGAGGAGTAAAAAGGTAGTCACAAAACATCGTCTTCCCTCCCTTATTCTTTCCTCTTGGCTTCGGCATCCATCAGCCATTGCTTGAGAGAAATGAAGAGAATTGATGAAATGAGAGGTGTGGTAGGAAATGAAGAGGGATTGGGTATTTATAGAGATGGGGAAGGGTTACTATTCCAATGGTCACTATGCAATTTTTAATATTATTTTTTTAATATGATCCGGGGTGGCAATCTGGACTGGACGGGGTTCTAAGCACTGTACCGCGTCACCAACGAGAACTGGTAAGTCATAACCGGGGTCTGAAATCATTGGTCAACTATGGACATTTCTCTTCACCTCGGTTAAATATTAAGCATTGGGGAATCTCCTGCAGGTGTACCTCCGGTGTGTCTTGAAGTTCAAGTACGGATTAACACATCAGTTTTAACTTGAAGAACCTCGGATTCCCTTCGAACCGAGGTGTAAAATACCGTACTCCACTGAGGCTGTACGAGCTTAGAACTAATGAGGTAACACCGGTTATGAAACCGTGCTAGGACCCCGGTTAATGCAGTCAACATTGACTCCGGATTCTAGGACAAATAAACTCTTTTTTTCTTTTTTTTTCTTTTTCTTTTTTCATATTTTAATATATATCACCGGACAAAAATAGGTGTTCACAGATGCCCCTCTTTACTTCTTTTCATGAAAGAATATGAGACATATTCATATTATTGATGTGAAAAGAAAGTAAAGACGTGAACACCACTAAGAATACTTGACAACTTTTGACAAGAAGTAAATAGCCGAATGGTGTTGTCCCAATGCTAGACAATTTAAGGAGAGGCACTTGGAACATGACAGGAAGATAAACGGCACAACCTAGGGGTTAATGAAGTTGTCTTGACATTTCGAGGAGCCTAAGAATGGGTATTTAAGGCTTCGACACAAAATAGATGACAGGGGGATGCCCCTGAATGATTTTGATTGAGATAGCCTAGGGAAGGATACCTGAGGCTGTGTCATGAAAATAAATGACTGGGTGGATGTCCCTGATTTGATTTTGATTATGATAGCCTAGGGAAGAATACCCGAGGCTTTGACATGAAACTAAATGACTGGGGGGATGCCCCTGATTTGGTTTTGATTGAGATAGCCTAGGGAAGAATACCTGAGGCTTTGACATGAAACTAAATGAATGGGGAGATGCCCCTGAATGATTTTGACAGCCTAGGAATGGATACCTGAGGCTTTGACATGAAAACAAATGATTGGGGGATGCCCATGATTTGTTTTAGTAGCCTAGGAATGAATACCTGAGGCTTTGACATGAAAATAAATGACTGGGGAAATGCCCCTGATTTGATTTGGTAGCCTAGAAATGGATACCTGAGTCTTTGGCATGAAGTAAGACTTAAGGGAAATACCTCTAACATAATGACTTATGATGGAGAATTATATGAGATTTATGCTCAAGAAGAATGTGTCTGAGATTGACTTTTTTGACTTAGTGAGGGTTCCGAGTGAATACAAGGATTGCATTTTCACATCTTAGTAAACCATCCCTACTGGAGTTAGGTGATAGGCTGAAACTGTTGATCTCGACTCTTCATGGGGAATATTTGTCCTTGTTGTAACCTCAACCCTGCATAGAAGAAATAATCAAGTGGAAAACCAAAGGTTAAAGATCTTGTTTCCTCCAGGTGACTACCATAATCTTTATGGGACTTGTTATTACTCATGGCAGAGCGGAATATCCTGATTACCAAGGTCTGTGTAATTGGGAAGTATCAAGCTTGTTTGAGATTAAAAATATGCTTTTCATGATTTTTTTTAAATATTTTTCACAAAATGCATGCAAATGAAACCTGACAAGACAAGGATTGGAACTGAAATTGAGAATTCCATATATTTACTTGGGAAAATTACAAGTTTACATCATAATTTTTAATCCAAACTTTTAGAGGACATAAAGACTACCCTATCCCTTTAGAGTATGCTTAAGCATAATACTTCTTGACTGCATCTGAATTGACCGGGAAAGATAACTCCTCACCATCCATGTTCGTCAAAATCAAAGCTCCTCCAGAAAAGGCTCTCTTTACGACGAATGGTCCTTCATAATTTGGCTTCCATTTGCCTCGGTGATCATTTTGATTCGGCAAGATTTTCTTCAGTACCAAATCACCTTCATGAAATTGACGAGGTCGCACTTTCTTTTCGTATGCCTTCTTTATACGCTTTTGGTATAACTGCCCATGACAGAGAGCGGTTAACCTTTTTTCGTCAATTAAATTTAATTGATCATATCGGGACCGAACCCATTCAGCTTCTTCTAATTTGGCATCCATGATTACTTTTAAAGACGGAATTTCCACTTCTATTGGTAAAACAGCTTCCATACCATACACCAATGAGAAGGGTGTTGCCCCTGTCGAAGTTCGTACAGAGGTACGATACCCATGTAAAGCAAAAGAAAACAACTCACTCCAATCTTTTATAGGTTTCAACCATCTTTTGTATGATTTTCTTTATATTTTTGTTAGCAGCTTCCACTGCTCCATTCATCTTAGGTCTGTATGGAGATGAATTGAGGTGTTTAATTTTGAATTCCTCGCAGAGTTCATCCATCATTTTATTATTCAGGTTTGTACCATTATCAGTGATGATCTGATTTGGTAAACCATATCTACAAATCAATTCTCTCTTGATGAATTTGACCACAACATTTTTAGTCACGTTGGTGTAGGAAGCTGCTTCAACCCACTTGGTGAAGTAATCAATGGCCACCAAAATAAAGCGATGCCCATTCGATGCTTTTGGTTCAATGGGACCAATAACATCTATGCCCCACATAGCAAAAGGCCAAGGCGCTGTTAGAACGTGTAAAGAAGATGGTGGAGCATGAATGTTGTCTGTATAGGTTTGACACTTATGACATTTCTTGGCATAGTTATGACAATAATTTTCCATTGTCATCCAATAATATCCAGATCGGAGAATTTTTCTTGCCATCGAGTGCCCATTTGCATGTGTTCCGAAAGGCCCTTCATGAACATCCTTCATGATTTTGTTAGCTTCCATCACGTCTACGCAACGAAGGAGAACAGAATCATAATTTCTCTTATAAAGTGTATTCCCAGTCATAAAGAAATTCAGGGCTAGGCGCCTGAGGGTTCTTTTATCATTTTCTGAGATACCAGGGGGATATTCTTGATTTTGAATATAATTTTTGATATCATGAAACCATGGTTTCCCATCGGGCTCTTCTTCTATCTCATGACAATATGCAGGTTCGAGACGCCTTTCAATCTCGATGAAGGGCATGTCACACTCCCTACTTACGTTGAACATGGAGGCCAACGTGGCCAAAGCATCGGCTAATTGGTTATCATCCTGAGAAATATGATGGAAAGAGACTTCATCAAACCCTTTGATTAGTTCCATGATGTGAGCTTGATAAGGAATCAATTTGCCATCTCTAGTATCCCATTCTTCTTTTAGTTGATGAATCACCAAGGCAGAATCTCCGTATATTTGTAGAGATTCCACCTTTGCTTCAAGTGCCGCCTGAATCCCCAAAGCACAAGCTTCATATTCTGCAATATTATTGGTACAATCAAAACAAAGTCTAGCAGTGAATGGGAAAAGCTTGTTATCTGGTGAGATTAGGATGGCTCCAATCCCATGCCCCAGTGTATTCGACGCCCCATCGAACATCAAAATCCAAGTTCTATTAGGACAATCTTTCTCTTCTGACAACATCATAATATTTTCATCAGGAAATTCGAATGACATTGGTTGGTATTCTTTTAGGGGATGGTGGGCCAAGTGATCAGCCAAAGCACTCCCTCTTACAGCTTTTTGGGTGACATGAATGATATCATACTCAGTCAAAAGAACCTGCCAACGAGCTATTCTTCCCGTCAGAGCCGGTTTCTCAAAGATGTACTTAATTGGGTCCATCTTAGATATCAACCAAGTAGTATAAGATAACATGTATTGTCTTAGGCGACGAGCAGCCCATGCTAATGCACAACAAGTTCATTCTACAGTGGAATATCGTGCTTCGCACTCAGTGAACTTCTTGCTCAAATAGTAAATAGCATGCTCTTTTCTCCCAGACTCATCATGCTGCCCCAGTACAAATCCCATAGACTCATCTATCACAGTCAAATACAACAGGAGTGGTCTTCCCGGGGTTGGGGGAACCAAGATCGGTGGGGATTGCAAGTATTGCTTTATTTGGTCAAAGGCCTCCTGACAATCATCATTCCATTGTGATGGTTGATTTTTACGAAGCAACTTAAAGATTGGATTACATACAGCTGTTAGTTGAGAAATGAAACGAGCTATGTAATTCAACCTTTCAAGGAACCCTCGTACTTCTTTTTCAGTGCTAGGAGCAGGCATTTCCATGATTGCCTTTACTTTATCAGGATCCACTTCGATACCTTTCTCACTGACAATGAAACCAAGCAACCTTCCAGAACTAGCCCCAAAAGTGCATTTAGCCGGATTTAATCTGAGTTTGAATTTTCTCAGGCGTTCAAAGAGCTTTCGTAAGTCAATCAAGTGACCTTCAGCGGATTTGGATTTGGCAATAATATCATCCACATAAACCTCTATCTCTTTATGCATCATGTCATGAAATAGAGTTACCATCGCTCTTTGGTAAGTGGCACCGGCATTTTTCAATCCAAAAGACATCACCTTGTAGCAGAAGGTTCCCCACAAAGTAATGAAAGTGGTTTTTTCCATGTCTTCGGGTGCCATCTTGATTTGGTTGTACCCAGAAAATCCATCCATGAATGAAAAAATAGAATGTTGGGCCGTGTTATCAACAAGAACATCAATATGTGGCAATGGAAAGTCATCTTTTGGGCTAGCTCTATTCAAATCCTGGTAATCAACACACATTCGCACCTTCCCATCTTTCTTCGGGACCGGAACAATGTTGGCCACCCATTCAGGGTATTTGGAGACAGCCAAGAACCCAGCATCCAACTGTTTGGTTATCTCTTCTTTAATCTTTAAGAGCATTTCTGGCTTCATCCTTCTCAACTTTTGCTTTATGGGGACGCAACCGGGTTTTAATGGCAACTTTTGTTCAACGATGCAGTTATCTAATCCCGGCATATCCTGATATGACCAAGCAAACACATCACTGAATTCGACCAATAATTCTATTAATTCTCTCCTATGTTCTCTACTCAAAGAGGTGCCGATCTTGACTTCTTGTTTGTTTTCTTCACTCCCCAAATTTATGACTTCAACAATTTCTAGATAGGGAGAAATTTCTTTATCTTCCTGATCTAGCAGCCTTAGTAATTCAGGGGAAGGTTCATCGGACTCTTCGTCCTCTTCGCTTGTTGGATTAAAATCATGATGGGAGAAAGCAATCTTATTATTTTGGAATTCAATTTCAGATCTGCAATTTATTTAATATAAAAAGGCAAAATAAGGAAAATGATAATTGAACTTAACTTTTATTTATTTGAAATGATAAAGGAAACATGTTTTGCCCTTATTAAAACTCATCCTAAGGCTTTAGGCATAGCCAAAGGATTTAAACAAAAACCTACAAAATGAATAATTACTTTGAAATGATCTCTGGAAACTCAACGGCTTCCCAATTACACAACTCAGTATCTGAAGGACAAGGGTAAATCAAGTCTTCTTCTCTCTTGGACTCATCATCGATGACTGCCACTTGGTCTGGAGATGTCAAGCCTGCACTCCTGAAGCTTTGGTAAAGGTCACAGATAGGGATCTTCGCAGTTAGGGGTTCTCGGTTTTCTAACTGTGCAAGTCGTTTTTCTCTTTTATCTGTGAAAACCTTCGCTCTTTCCATTGGAGATGGATGATACCCCAGCCCAAAGCCGTTCTTATTCTCCTTAACCAATAATGGGTCTACTCCTCCATCAAGCATCTTCCCAAGCCCTTTTCCTGGCTGGAATCCAGATTTCATCATCACTTTGGCTACCATCATAGAAGCTTTGGAAGGACGAGCTAGTTGTAACCCTTCGCTCACATAGGTGGTGTGAGCAATTTCCAATGATTGGAAGGAAGTCTCAAGACTTTCTTCAGCCGCTTCTATATATGGAGTTGACATGGGCTTACTGATAAGGAAATCTCCCTCACCGGAAACAATGATTAGCTTGTTGTTTACCATAAATTTAAGCTTTTGATGAAGGGTAGATGGAACCACACCGGCAGAATGTATCCAAGGCCTCCCCAATAGGCAGCTATAAGCAGGATTGATGTCCATCACTTGAAATAATACATTGAAGGTACATGGGCCCACTTGGATGGGGATCTCAATATCTCCAATGACCTCTCTCCGAGTACCGTCAAAAGCTCTTACTACCATTGAGCTTGGCTTCATATGTGACCCATCAAAAGGTAGTTGATTTAAAGTGGACTTTGGCATGATATTCAGAGAGGAGCCATTATCAACTAGGACCTTGGCTACGATAAGATCCCGACACTTTACAGAGATGTGTAATGCCTTATTATGACCTCTTCCTTCAGCAGGTATCTCTTCATCGGTGAAAGTTAAGTAGTCATTTGAGGCAATATGCCCCACTATCCCTTCAAACTTTTCTGGCGAAATATCTTTCGCAACATGTGCTTTATTCAAGACCTTCAATAACTTTCCACGATGTGGTTCTGAGTCCAATAAGAGAGATAACAAGGATATTTTTGCAGGAGTGTGATTTAACTGGTCGAGGACCTGGTATTCGCTTTGCTTGATGAATTTCAAAAATTCACAAGCATCTTCCTCTGTTATTCCTTGGGGGGGGTCTTGTTCTTTACCACGACTTTCTTTTTCACTTACAGGTGCATCCTCCTTTCTCAAGTTTTCAGGAGCATAAACTCGTCCGCTCCTAGTCATTCCACTTGTCTCAGAAATATTGGTTACTGAGGATGACGATCCCTTTAGGAGTTGAGGGATTACATCCACTTCATACTTCCAAGGTACTGCATGGGTATCTTTGTATGAAAATGGAGATGGGGTCCTAATTGTCAAGGACGGATGGTTTATGATTGGTTCGGTCAAAGGTTTCTTAGTGTAATAGACCACCAAAGGAATGGGGGTGACTGGGCTTACTGAGTCTGTACCATGCTGCCCATGGATCATGTTGACATCATTGCAAGGGCGACGATAAACTTGTACCAGATGGGTGTCAAGTAATCTTTGAAGCGTTTCAGGCATCTCATTATGAATATCCTCATTTTGAGTTTCAGATATTAATCCTTTCCTCAAAAGTTCATTATAGATCCATGGGAGAGGAGTTTTAATATCTGAAACATTCCTAACATGATCACTTCCCAAGTCATGTGTTACTGCATTTACCCCAGCATTTCCGTGATTAGGCAAAGGATTTCTAATCACATTTGGGGAGCCTTCTTCAAAATCCAACCACTTGGCATTTATCAAATCACGTACCTTAAACTTTAAGGCAATGTAATTTTCTGTAGAATGCCCCAGTGCCCCAGCATGATAATCACACTTCATATTAGGATCATACCCCTTAGGATAGGGTGGCCCTACGGGTTTTAAAGGACATCGTACAATAAGAGAACTTTTAAGAAGTTGAGGCAAAAGTTCAGTATATGTCATGGGAATTGGATCAAATTGGACAGAAGGACGGTCATTGTTTGGCTTTTTTTGTGGAAGATTTGGGTTGGAATTTTGCATCCATTGTTGGGGAGGAGGAGGTGGAGTATTCTTGAAATTATGGACAGGTGGGGGTCTATATGATTGAGGATGGGGAAATGAATTTCCAGAAGCAGCAGCTACATAAGGGTAAGGTCCGTACGGTGGATAATGAGGTAGGAAAGGGAAAGGGGAAGGTTGAAACATTTTTTGATTATGTTGACCTTGATTTCCCATTACAGCATTTGCTTCCTCACCCTTTCTTCTTCCTGCCCCTGTCATAGGTCTTCCTATTGACGGGGAACTTTGGATAACTTTTCCTATTCTCAAACCGCTTTTAATTCTTTCCCCTATTACCACCATATCAGAAAAGCTTGACGATACACTCCCAAGCATCCTTTCATAGAACGACGGCTGAAGAGTGTCAATGAACATTACCACTATCTCTTTCTCTATCAAGGGTGGTTCAACTTGTGCAGCCATTTCCCTCCATCGTTGAGCATATTCTTTGAAGGACTCAGTATTCCTTTTGGTCATATTTTGAAGTTGTAGCCGGTCTGGTGCCATGTCCATGTTGTATTTATACTGCTTTAGAAAGGCATCGGCTAGATCCTTCCAACAACGAATACGAGTTCGTTCAAGGTGAGTGTACCAGCTCAATGCTGCCCCAACAAGGCTATCTTTAAAAAAATGGATCAGCAACTTTTCATCATAAGCATATCCAGCCATCTTTCGGCAGTACATGGTTAAATGGTTACGAGGACAAGTTGTTCCTTTATATTTATCAAATTCCAGTAATTTGAATTTGGGAGGAATTACCACATCTGGAACTAGGCATAATTCAGAAACATTTGTTATGCCTAAGCCACTTCCTCCCTCTACTGCATGCAACCTTTCTTCCAATATTTCTATTTGACCTTTTGACAAAGGCACTGCTGGCTGATCAGGATTTGGTGGAGGGACCTGAGCTTTGTGTGACAAGTTTTGGGAAGCACCTGCCTGTGGTATTGGGCAACCATAAGGGAAATAATATGGCACTGCTTGTGGGTTTGGTTGTGTGGCATCATTCGGAGTCTGGTGATTTTGTGGTGGAATTATATTAGGTGGAGTGACATTGGGTGGAGCCTGAGTGTTTTGGGGAACAACTGTTGATTGGTTGAAATTTGGAGGGTTAGATACCGGGGGATTAGGAATTTGTTGAGCAGCAGGAGGATTTTCTTGATTAGGATTAGGGTGCATGGTGTAATATCCTTGAGGTAAGCCATATGGAGGCCAAGCATATGCTTGCTGAACATTCCCGTCTTGGGAAACAAAAGGTGGCAATGGCATACCATAAGGTTGGTGTGAGATGAATGGAGTTTCAGTGACTGGAGCAGGATCATTTAAAGGTATAGGGTTCCCCTCTTGAGCTTGAACTTGAGGAGTGGATGTTTGTTCCCCATTTCCTGCAGAAGATCCCCTTTCTGTACCTCTTTTTTCAAGAATCTTAAGTATTTCTGCCATCTGTTCCTTGATCTGGCCAACTTCATTCCTCAATTCTTCAACTGCGCTTTCCGGCTCTGCCATGAGTCTTGTTTGCAGTCGGGTTTGATAAGGATGCTTTGAGCCCCTTCTCCCCGTGTTGTGAATAAATACAAAGAAACCCCCTTGGTACAAGAACAAGTATTGTTAAATGACATAAAGAGATGTAAAGTAAATACATGATGAATTTTAAATATCGGTAAGCAAAGATAAACCTTTCTTTTAGAATGTCTTTTTCTAAAGTACTAAGTTAGAAGAAAAATGCAAATTCAACATGAGATTTATTCATTGATCAACAAGTTCTGATACATTATTTGTTGCAACAACTCAAAATCAATTCTCTCTCGCTTTAGCAATCCAGACCCTCATTTCATCCAATCGCCCCTTGCAGTATTGGATGAATGTTGCAATTTCCTCCGGTGTAGAAAGCGGATTCATCATTGCTTCAGCCTTCTTCAACAGGTGAGGAATATCTCCAAGTGTTCCATTAGCAAGATCGGCTAGATTAGAAAAACGGTCTCTCCAAGAATAGACAAGACTTTCCAACTCAACCCTTTCTAGGGTCATTAAACGTATAATCTCTTCATATCTATCCTTGTCTTCCATGGCTTGCCATTTTTCTTCATTTATTTCATGCTCGCAAGTACTGACGACATCTCTGACTTGTCGTTCCAGTTCATCAATTCGCGCTTGCATAAGGTTCTTTTCAACTTGAGCTTCTTCTTTTGTCTTGGCTAGAATTCCTTGTAACCGCCCTTTGTCAGCCAATATATCATCCTTTTGTTTCTCTTTGGTCTTCAATTGGCTGTTCGCTGTTTGGAGGCATTGATCCAATTGCATCATATGTTCTCTTTCAATTTGTCGCTTCTTACCCATGTCTTCAAAGGCATTTTCTAATTCACATCTTTTTCTCTTAAGGGAAGCATTGTCTTGTTGAATTTTGATTAAATCATCCTCCAAAGCTTGATTTTTCTTTGTCATTTCAGCCAACTTACTCCTCAAGTTTTCAATCTCTTTGCTTTCATCGGGAGCTGGATTTCTCACATGAGCACCGTGATCTTTGAAGGGTAATTTGACAATGGCTACCCTATTTGAAATCCACTGGTGGTAACTTTCTTTTGCGGCATGACTTCGGACACCCAATTCTTTTCCTTTACTATGAACCTTGCCCCAAGCATCAATGACAGTTTGAATTACAGGAGCACTATTTCCCTCAATATAATAATGAAGGAAAGGCGTTACTGTTTCTTCTTCTGGAGGCTGTATCATAGGATAAGCAAGTTATCTTTTTGCAATGCTAGGATTGTAATTGATGCATCCTTGAGTTCCCATGAGAGGCACATTCGGAAATTTTCCACAGCAGTAAATAATGGAATCGACGTTCATCCACTGAGGGTACCACCGAATCATGCTAGCAGATAATCTTGCCAGATGTCCTGCCCACTCCCTATTAGTCTTCTTGGTTAACCTAAGGAGCTTCAAATCAGAGATAGGACATTCAACCTTGCCAACTTGATTGAAGACATGAGAAGTAAGCCATAGATACAAGGCGGGTAGACAACAGACGATCTTTTTCCCATTCCGGTTGTGACAGGAATCCATTGTACAATAGATATCAGCTAAGACAGCAGTCATGGAACTTTCACCTCTAAGCTTTCTAGCTAGGAAAACATCAATTGCCTTGAAATCAATATAATTATCAAGGCTTGGGAAGAGGATCACACCATAGATGGCCAACACCAAAATGTCAACAAACACGTCCCATTCTCCTTTCCCTGCCTGACTGAGGAGTTGCTGCTCAAAGAAGCTTAGTGTGAATCCTGAAATTTGGTTCCTGTTTAATTGAGCCTTCTTAAGCATTTCAGGATCCATCTTAAGAATGCGAGCTACACTGAAGATTGAAGCATGATGTTCAGTTCGACGATAAGGTTTCAAATCTTCTAATGGCAAGCCAAATATCTGTTCAAACTCCTCCAAAGTAGGAGCTAACTGGAAATCTTTGAATGTAAAACAGGGGAGAGGGGGATCATAAAACTGAGCTAGAGCAATAAGGGCCCCTTCTTGCACTTCGACCTCTAAGAATTTTAAGATCTTTCCATACTTCCTTGTAAAGGTCATTTTCTGGGTAATATCCATCCTTTTGCTTAAGGACAACAGATTACTAGTATTTGATCTGATGACTTTGAGGTGTAACAAATTTTTTAAACCAGTTGCCTTCACTTCTTGATCACTTGATCTCATGTTAAATTCCATTTTTTAGTGATACTTACCGATGTTTAAATTTTACCTTTAACAAAAGAAATAAATGAATTAGATTAACAAAGAAAACAGTTTGATAAATATCCTCACATAAGAGTGATAGTATTTATCATGACTTGAGTACAGAAAATATACATTTTTGATGATTTTTTTTTTAAAAAAACTTTGTGCAAATGAATAAAAGATAAAAGGAATGTTTGCCCAATTGTGTCTTAGACAAGGTAACCACCTAATTGGCTCTAAGGCTATTTAATCGTGTTTCTTCAAAAGGTAATTGTTCTAATTGGTTCTAAAAAGGTCACCGGAGCTCTGATCTTTAGCTATGAGTCTTATGCAAAAAGTAGGGAATCCTACTTAGTGCGGACATCATAACTAAGATAACACCCCGGCTGAGATTTTCACGTGAATCATGGTAGGACGTCTCGTCCTAAATGACACCGCTAATAATCTCCCCTAGCCTATGTCTTTTGCGGGGCCTGGGAATAGGGTCCCTTCTAATAGTGTGTGCATTATGGTGAATGTGAAGTGTGTGGGGCATTCATACCTGGATTTTTACCCATTCTTCACAATGAACAAACATAAAGCAAAATAAATATCACATGTCTTTTACCCTAAGGTTCTAAATTAAGGCAATAAAGAAGTAAAAAAAACAGTATAAAATCTAAAATTAATGGAAGATTAGATAAACAACAAGAATAACATAACAAATAAATATAAAGGATGAAATAATTAACAATCAACAAAATACACAAGATCAATTTAACGGGCTTGACTCTCAAAATATCCCCAGCGGAGTCGCCATTTGTCGCGACCGGGGTCCCGGCGCGCGACGCGGACTGGTTAAAGACAAATAAAAGAAAATTGAAACTGCATTGAAGTGAGGCTCTTGAGAAGCCTAAAAAATAAAGGGTTCAAGGAGTCGCCACCAATATTTATTAAGGAAAATATTAGAAAAACTTTTAAATAGCACTGGTTTTTTTTTGTTTTTTAAAAAAATGAGATTCTGTTTAGTCCGGGAGTCGAATTACAGGAAGGGAAGGTATTAGCACCCCACACTGTCCGTAAAAAACGGTTACCCAAATTGATCATGCATAATTTAAAAAATGATTATCAAATATTTCATCCTTCATAAAACAATCATAAATAATATACACAATAAAAAAATATAAATATGAATAAAACAAAGATAGTAAAAAATACATCTCCTAAGTTTGTTGTTTTTTAGTTCTAAGAAAATAAATAAACAAATGATTAAAAGACCATAAAAATAAAAAGATAAAAAAAACAATAAGACGTCTTGTCTTACTTATTTTCTAGTAAAAAAAAATTGATTTTTATTGAGAAATATAAAGTCCAAAACAAATAAATAAATAAATAAATAAAGATAAGAGAAAAAAAATAAAATTAAACACATCAACATGAAGATAAAGAAATATAATACACTTAATTAATTAAAATTGACAAGGAATATTATTTAATTATCTTTTTAAAAAAATAAGATTAATAAGATGTCTCATCTAAATTAATCTCATCTTAAATTTAAGAGAAAAATGAATGAATAAATAACACACTATTTATTAGTCTTGATTTTTTTATTTTTTATGAAAATGATTTTTTTTAATTATTAAAAGGTTACTAAGAGAAAATAATAGGAAATCATGACCATAATAAAAATAGATAATTATGTATATATATATACATATTTATAAACTATTAAAATGGTCAAACGTAAATAAATAAATAGAAAGTGTAGAAAGATAAATAAGTAAAAAAGAGCAAAAAGATAAATAACTAAAAATAAAAAGTATAGAAAATAAATAATAATAATAAAATAAAAAAATAAAGGTAGAAAAAAAAATAAATAAAAAGTTCAACAAAATAAAAATAAAAATAAATAGACATAACAATAAATACATAAAAATAAAAGAGCAGAAAAAATAAATACATAAAATAAAGGGGCAGAAAAATAAATAATAAAAAAAATAAAGGAGCAGAAAAGTAAATAACAAAAATAAAGCAGCAGAAAAGTAAATAACAAAAATAAAGGGACAGGAAAGTAAATACATGAAAATAAAGGGGCAGAGATGTAAATAACAAAAATAAAGGGGCAAAAAAGTAAATACATCAAAATAAAGGAGCAGAAAAATAAATAGCAAAAATAAAGGGGTAGAAAAGTAAATACATGTAAATAAAGGGGCAGAAATGTAAATAACTAAAATAAAGAGGCAGAAAAGTAAATACATAAAAATAAAGGGGCAGAAATGTAAATAACAAAAATAAAGGGACAGAAAAGTAAATACATGAAAATAAAGGGGTAGAAATATAAATAACAAAAATAAAGGGACAGAAAAATAAGTACATAAAAATAAATGGGCAGAAAAGTAAATAACAAAAATAAAGGGACAGGAAAGTAAATAAATAAAATAAAAGGGCATAAAAATAAATAAATAAAGATAAAAATGGAAAAAATAAAAAAAATAAACTAATAATTGCAGAAATATAAAGTGCGGATAAATAAAGTGCAGAAAAATAAATTAACAATAATAAAAGTGCAGAAAAGTAAATAAAGAGGAATAAAAGTGTAAAAAAAATAAATACGGAAAAATAAAGGTACAAATAAATAAATAAAGATAGAGATGCATAAAAATAAATAAACAGATAAGTAACTACAGAAAAAT
This sequence comes from Clitoria ternatea, assembly GCA_037962975.1. Taxonomy (NCBI): domain Eukaryota; kingdom Viridiplantae; phylum Streptophyta; class Magnoliopsida; order Fabales; family Fabaceae; genus Clitoria; species Clitoria ternatea. The sequence continues at coordinate 278,923,331 of CM075671.1, forward strand.
AAAGTGCAAGAAAATAAAGTGCTTGAATATAAATAAAGAAAAATAAAAGTGCAGAAAAATAAATAACAATTAAATAAGATGAATAAATAAATATAAATAAACAACTTTGTATTAATAAAAAATACCTTGGTACAAGATCAATTGCAGAGAAACTAGAACGAAAGTCGGGAAATCAATTTTGTGTAGATTTTCTTTACTTTTGGCTTTGTTTGGACTTGATTTGAAGGTATTTGGATACCGGTTACAACACTTGAACAGTATTTTAGCTCACAAAAACTCACATACTAAGACAAACAAGAGTGGTGCACTTATTTTTCTAACTAGGATTACACAAAGTAATTTTTGAAAACCAAAACTTCTAAAAATTCTCACAAAAATTTAACACTCTTTTCCCTCTTTTTCCTCTTCTTCCTCCAAAATGCCTCAATATCATCTTCTATTTATAGAAGAAAATTGGCATTGGATCCTCCTTAAAAGACATCACTTTCTTACTTTTCCAATTTGTCCAAATTCCATGTCAATTTCTCTAATTTTCTCCAATTATCCAACCAAACCGGGGCCCACCACTAATAAACCACCGTAACACCCTTTTTCTTTTTTTTTTTAATTTTCGTTTTTTTTAACCCCTTTTTTTTGGACTTTTTTCTTTTTTTTTTGGGCCCATTTCTTTTTTTTTTGAATTTTTTTGGGCTTTTTTTTTAGATTTTTTTGGTTTGGGCCTATTTTTTTTCTTCTTTTTTTCTTCTTTTTTTTGCCCCCTTTTTTATTTACTATTTTTGTTTTTTTATTTATTATTATTATTTTTTGGTTTTTTTTCATTTATTATTATTTTTTCTTTTTTTTCTTTTTCTTTTTCTTTTTTTTCTTTTTTTCTTTTTTCTTTTTTCTTCTTCTTTTTTTTGGCCCATTTATATATATTTTTTTATTTATTATTATTATTATTATTTTTTGATTTTTTTGGGCCTTTTATTTAAAAATACAAATGGAAGCATAAATTATTTATTACATATATGGAAATAAATAAAATATTCAATAAATATAAATTACTACCCACAGTATGAGGAGTAAAAAGGTAGTCACAAAACATCGTCTTCCCTCCCTTATTCTTTCCTTTTGGCTTCGACATCCATCAGCCATTGCTTGAGAGAAGTGAAGAGAATTGATGAAATGAGAGGTGTGGTAGGAAATGAAGAGGGATTGGGTATTTATAGAGATGGGGAAGAGTTATTATTCCAACGGTCACTATGCAATTTTTAATATTATTTTTTTTAATATGATTCGGGGTGGCAATCTGGACTGGACGGGGTTCTAAGCACTGTACCGCGTCACCAACGAGAACTGGTAAGTCATAACCGGGGTCTGAAATCATTGGTCAACTATGGACATTTCTCTTCACCTCGGTTAAATATTAAGCATTGGGGAATCTCCTGCAGGTGTACCTCCGGTGTGTCTTGAAGTTCAAGTACGGATTAACACATCAGTTTTAACTTGAAGAACATCGGATTCCGTTCGAACCGAGGTGTAAAATACCGTACTCCACTGAGGCTGTACGAGCTTAGAACTAATGAGGTAACACCGGTCATGAAACCGTGCTAGGACCCCGGTTAATGCAGTCAACATTGACTCTGGATTCTAGGATAAATAAACTCTTTTTTTCTTTTTTTTTCTTTTTCTTTTTTCATATTTTAATATATATCACCGGACAAAAATAGGTGTTCACATTAATGAATAAGACATCTTTGATGATAGTAATCAAGTGGTAACCCCTGATGATAGTAATTAGGAGGTTTTATTGATGATTGACATAACATGTGCATAAAGCTATCCATAAGATATAGGGGTCCTGTGAGGCGGACCATATGGGAGGGCGACCTGATGGTAAGGCATAAACCCTGTGATTGTTCCTTTTTAGGATCCATAACTGCTCTAGAGTTAGGCTCTAGGGCCGATCCGCAACATCAATTGTTGAGATGTCACAGTCACTTGGAGTGACGGTGTTGTAAAAGGGTGAGTGGTTCGATATCGGTTAAAATATTGTATATAAATATATTGAAAAATAAATATTGCAGTATGATATGAAATTTATGTGTGGTATTGTATAAACTTAAGCCAAAGCTTGGTATGTAAGGAAGTGAAGTGTTCAAATAAGAGAATCAAGTTTGTATAATATGAACTCAATGGAATGTTTATGCCAAGTTTAAACACAGTAATTGTAGTATAGTATAGATGTCGTTCTACTGAGGAGGTGTTAGTTTGAAGATCTTAGTTCTTGAATTGATTTTGACAAAAGATTTGGTTTGATTTTGTTGTGCAAAAGATTGAATACAAAAGAAATAACAAGTGTTGAGTGAAAATAATGACAGTAAAGTGTTTGGGTAAAAATCAGATTTGTAAAACTGGGATTAGTTTCATCGCATCTCACCTTTCATAAGCTAAATAAATTGCATGTATGTAATTTATAATGATAATTTCTACGTCACAATCAAAGTCATTTGTATCGATCCCTCGACTACAAAATTCATAAGAATGATTTCAAACTGCTGATCCCTCAACCACTTTGAAATCATTCCAGCATTAGCGATCGATTGTTTTGACGTTCATTACGTTAGATTCCATCCCTGGTCAGCTACTCACAACGAGTATTTCATTCAGATCTGCTTCCAAAAGTTACTTCCTAGTATACTTAAGAAAACTTAAAACAAGAAAATAGTGATCAAGTACTTTCAGGCATTAATGGCAGAATGAAATACAAAAAATACCAAATCTCATTAACATACATAAAAACTTACAACAGCATTACTTCAGGTTTGAATTGATTACAACCAATCCCAATAAAGGAAAATTAGTTACTCATGTTTTGCATTTTCACTTCAAAAAAATTTAGAAATGAATACAGAAGGTAAAAGGAATAATGGAGAGGTTGGATTTTGCAGGAGATGCAGGGGATGATTGATTGATCTGGATGCCCTGTTTTTTGCTTGATTGATAGTGGTTATGATTCAGCTTCTCTTGCCCACTTGCATAGAGCCCATGAAGGAATGTTTCGAGACATGCAGAAACACCTTAAAGTGGTTGAGTTGGCATCGCACCATTTGTTAATATTAAATTAAAAACTCCATACTGCATGAGTCACGCTTGAGCTTAATGTTCACGCTCAAGTGTGGAAGGTCCTGATGCTTACTGGTTGTCTCACGCTCAAGCCAACTTAGCCACGCTCAAGCGTGCTCTTCTTGTCAAACCATATTCAAGTCACGCTCAAGCGAGCTCGGGCTCGTGCTTGAACGTTCCTTCTCACGCTCAAGTGTGCTTCTCGTTGTACTTGCGCTTGGAGTCACACCCAGGTTACGCTTAATCCTCGCTCAAGCGTGCAGGTTACGCCAGGACTGCGCTCAAGAGCGCACGGGTTCACGCTCAAGCGTGAAGACTGTTTTACTTTCTTTGCTTAAGACACGCTCAAGCGTGAGGAAGAGGTCTGATGTTGTGCCTTCTGTGATCGGTCACGCTCAAGCGTGGCATTCTTTTCTTCCCCTGCGCTCAAGCATCTTCCGATCGTGCTCAAGTGTGGAATGCTTTACTTGAACTTGATCTTCCTGTAACTTGCCAAAAGATTTTTACAGCAGTTTTTCTTTAAGAGTTTGAAAAGTTAGTCTTTTTACACAAAGTATTTTTTTATAAAAGATTTCATGTTTAATTGTGTACAAATTTAGTTGAATTCTTTTCAAACTAGGTTAAATTAAAGCATGAAATCGATGCATAATAAATACTTATGAAACTCTCCCCAACCTAGAGTTTTGTTTGTCCTCAAGCAAAAGATTTAAATCAAGACAAGAAGATAGTCATGCTCAAATTCTTAGTATGAACATAATTAAAAGACAACAATTATTCAATGTCTTCAGAAGAGTGGCATTCTCAATATCCATTAATTTGAAATACAGTGCTCTGTTTTAACTTCTCATAAAACAAGTAACCCAATGTTGTAAGAACAAAGGACTTCTCATTCTCTCTCACTAGGTGACTGTTTCACTCTTTCATTATTAGAATTGCTCAGTTGACATTGTCGGTCATTTCCTTTTAAACCCAATCAAAAGATCAGTAAGGATCAAAAAGGTCTTTTAATAAGGTTGTAACGAGGTTGGGCTAACAAGAATTACTGGTTTTTCTAGGATTTCAAATTGCATGTATGAAGAAGAGCATAAATATTCATTAAAACTTAGAGGCTTCTTCCTTGCTTTTCAAGCTTCAAAATTCATTTTCTTCCTTTTTCTGTTCTTTTTGTTCAAAGATTCTTGTTTGGAGAATCTATTAATTTTCTTTAGCATTTTTCAACCTCTCTTTCTTTCATCACCATTATTTGGAAAAATATTTTATGCTCTTTTCTTATTAAGCATGCTGAGTGTAACACCCTCTGTTACACCTTTATAAATTCTAGAAAAATTCGTAATTTTTTTTTACTAAAGATATGATTGTTAAAAAGAAACTATCGGAATAAATTATATACATTATTTCTGAAATACCTCATAAATATTATTAAAACTTTATATAGTAATTTTACATTCATCCGACGAAAATAAATATTAAACATTATAAGAAAGAGAGTAAACTCCATGGCCCAGAAGCAGTTACTTAATAACATTATTTATTCATTGGACCACGGTATTCATACCGAGCTCCCTTTCTAGAACGTGCTATATCTACTGCCGAAATTCATCGATCCTTCCCTCTGAACCATCAATTTAGAATATATGAAACAAAAACACGGAGAAAGAAGTGAGAAACAGAATATAATAATCTCGATTAAGACATAAGTAACAAAGGGTTTTCACAAACCAATACATAATAATATCAATCACAATCACATACACAATCAATTATGAATGCATGAATGTTATGCAATATCTTCATCATAACTTACCTATATATGTGGGCCCTTAAATTTTAATTTGCACTGGGCCAACCAGGAGTTTACACTGTTCCATAAGTCCGGATAATAATAATATGAACAGCTCAACTGGCATGGAAACACTTAGAGACTAGTCAGATTGAGAAAGTTTTTATTGTGAAAGTACCCGACACTAGGAAGCTACCCCAGGTCCCCTGAAGCACCCTTTCACACCCTCTCATCCCAAGGCTCGTAATTAAGCCTCCTCTAATGTATCCTCGGTTTCTATAATTCGTCACCAGACAATATCATTTTATTTCACTTTAATGATTCATGATGCATGAGCTACTCACGTATTTAGTTGGTTAAGGCTTTTAGAAACTCAATTATTAAATACCTTAAAAGGTTTACAACATCATTTCTATAAACTGTACATTTTCTCAATTCTCTGAATTTCTGTCCCACAGAAATAAATTTGATACAGTTTTTAATTCTCATTGAAATTGAGTTTCTAAGCCTTAAATATCTCAAAACTTTTTCATATTAAATCTTAACAAGATCAAATTCTCAATTATTTTCAAATATCTTTAGTTATTAAGTTGGAAAAATAAAATAATTTTCTTTTAAAAATTTTATTTTATTAAAAGAGAATAATCTTTAAATCATTAACCGTAAATACTTAAAATTAAAAAAATTTCTTTAATTCAAAATTTAATTATCTCAATTTGTTATAAATTAATTTTTATAAAATGTCTACTTTCTAAAATAAATACTAAATTTTTTATTCTAAATATAAAAATAATTTCTAAGAAGAAATAAAAGATAATAAAAATTTAAAGAGTAAGGTAAGAAATTCTTACTGAATTTTAGCTTTCCGTCATGCTCTCTATATGCTCAAACTCCACATTACAATATCATCAATCAAATATTATCAATCACAGTTAAACATCATCAATCATAAATCAATCATAATCAAATCAATTAAATATCATTAAATACATATCATAATGCAAAATTTAATGATTATTAATATAGTTGATTTTTTTAAGTTCCTTTTGTCCATTCCTAGCATAGGTATATGTAAGTCCATATAATCCGGTCCTTGCATAGGTATTGTTCAGTCCATATGGGTCATAATGGTCCAAGTCCTTGCATAGGTATAGTCCAGTCCATATAGGTCATAATGGTCCAAGTCCTTGTATAGGTATGTTAGAGTTAGTTAAACCGGATATTTAATTTAAAATTTATTAAAAATTTTAAGTTAAAAAGTTAATATTTTAAAATATTAATATTATTAAATTTAAAAGGAGTAGGGGACTCCTCCCATTATTCTTATGTTTTTTCATATTATACTCTTATCTCACTCCCCCTTACCTTGAATTGTTACCCGAAAGAGATTTGCTTTGCGCCTCCAATTTCTAGAAATATTAATACCAATCTTGTTTCAGTATAGGCATAAGATGAAGATTATTACTACTTAAAACAGAAATGGTAAATTTTGAATAGTGAATAGTGAATAGTGAATAGTTAATTGTGAATAGTAACAGTAAATAGTAAAACGTGAATAGTAATAGTAAATCGTAAATAGTAACAGTAAATAGTAAAACGTGAATAGTAACAGTTAAATAGTAAATCGTGAATAGTAACGGTAAATAGTAACAGTAAATAGTAATTTACTATTTAAATAATAATTTACTATTGAAATAGTAATTTACTATTGAAATAGTATTTTACTATGCAGAATAGTAACTTAAAATAATATTATTTCCAGTATAATAACAGATTTCTAAAAACGATATGAAAATAACTCAAAAAATATAAAAGAGAAGTATTCTTACCTTAGGATTTTAGCAGAACCTTCTCCCAAAAAAATTTACTTCTCTCTCTCACTTCCACCACTATCTCACTAGCACTACTATATTAAGAAAACTTAATCTGAAATTGTGAATTCTAAAGAAGAAATCCTTCGGTATTTATAGAAAAAAATTTACTATGCATTTCATTATTTTAATATAAAAATACTATGCATTTTTGAATTTTTTATTCTTGGTTAATGTGCATCTTTTGAAAATTTCATACATACACAGTGTTTTGCATAGTAACTGTCGGCAAAATTATTAGGTCAAATACTAACCCTTCACTCGGTATATTTTAAATATTCAAAATAAGTCCTTTTTGAAATTTAGCGATATTATATCAGTCCTCACTAATTTTATAATAAGTAATATAAAGTTTAAATTTTAAAAATCTAAAATTTTCTGTTAATAAAAAATTATTGATACGTTCCCAATTTTTTAACGATTAGAAAAAATCAAGATTTTTCTCAAACCGATAATTTTTAGATAAGTCTACTTGAAATGGATTTTAGAAAATTTTCTCATAATTTAAATTCACTTTCTTATAAATATTTTTAATTTAAGTCACTTATATGAATTTAAAATTATATAAAAAATATTATTTTATTAAAAAAATTCCAAAATTCCAAAAAATTTCAAAAAATCATAAATAATACGTAGATTAAAAAGTTTCAAAGAACCATAATTTAATTCCTTCAAAATTTCAATATAAAAATAAAAATAGGGGTGTTACACTGAGAAGGTAGGAATTTTATTTCTCATGCTCAGGTTATGGTGTTTTTCTGAAAAAAAAACTTGGCTCAATTGGGCTACCAAAAAAAATGGGATAATTTGTTAAAGGTAGCTTTTTGGCTCTTAGCTTAAAATGCGTTTTCAAACAAAATGCCTTGATCATTTCCTTTCTTACTTCTTAAGAAAAGGGTTAATCAGAAAATTAGGCAATGCCATCTTAACAATTTTCAATAAGACTCTCAATGTTTAATTACTCACTTCTCACCCGGTTTAAAGGCATATTCCTTTATTCTAACAGAAAAAGGTTCAAGCATGTAAGAAATTTTCACAAGTTTATGTATTTCATTTTTTTGGTTTTCAATTCAACCAATTGTCCTCTTTAATTGTTACTGTCTTATAATTTGTTATGCCTAAAGAATCTGTACATGCATTCTAATTTCTTGCTTATGGTTAGGAAACAAATCTACTGCAAACATATTCATGTAAAATCATTCAAGCAATTCATGCAAAATTATGAGAAGCTTTAAACCAAAACCAAAGTACCTTAAACGAGTTATCTACAGTAAGTAAAATAAAAGGAGCAAAATGAAAATTGTTTATCAGAAGTAAAAATAGAAACCATAGATCAGAAAGGGAATTTAGGAGAAAAGTCACTCATCATCCTCCGTGTTTGTCTCTTCTTCCCTCACTGGAGGACCTTGTGAGGAGGGTCCTGCTCCCGCCTGTGATGTCTCACCCCCTCCAAAGAAAGGAGGCCTGTCCCCAGGCCAAGCAATGTGAGCTTCAAAATGGATTGGGTCCATCCAGGGGTTAGGTTGTCCTGCAGGAATGTAATGGTACAAGCCATGATATATGTGCATAAGACCTCGATGATTGGCATTCTGTTGTGCTAAGAGATGACTGTTCTGGAGCTGAAGCTGGTGTATTCCCTGTAGGATCATCAATGACTCTTGGCTGAGAGGAGGAGGGGTAGGTTCTGATCCTGTTGGTGATGGTGCTTGTTGTGTATCTGAGGCAGTGGTGGAGATACTTCTGGTGCAGTTTGAGAGCTGCAATACCGCTCAATAATGCGTTTGTCAATGGATGACCTGATAGGTTTGAGGTCCTATACCTCAATCCCATGTGCTGCATAAAAATCAGTAATAAAAACAGGGAAACCTAAACTTCCTTTAACCTTTTGCCCTGCCTGGGAGTACTTTTGATCAGCCTTTATAAATTTATGAATTTCATCAGAGATTATCTGTGCTAGATCATTGGAGATGTCATTTTGTAAAATGCAATATAGTAAATAACACTTACTGAAAATGAGATCAGAAACATGTGCATTATGTGCGATGTTGGCAAGCATGAAAGAAGTCCATACTTGAGAAATGGTGGTCATGTCTTTTCTTAGAACTCGCAGTGGGTTCTCCCCTTGCCCCATCTGAAAGTGGCGACCTGGAATGCATATGGCGGCCTCAAGGTCATTGGTGGCAATGAATTGGTTTCTTGAAACCATAGCAGTATATTCATAAATTTCTCCCTCTCCTAGTTCCATGATGCTGCCTAGGTAAAAGTTAATCTCATCCCTGCCATATGAGAGCCAATGACCCCTGACATATATCCTTCGACCACCTTCCCCCTCCTTAGGCCAGGCATTGGCATAGAATTCTCTAACTATCTCTAGGTCGTATTTCTCCCTTGGATAGCAGATCTTGAGCCAGTTTCGCCTTCTCACAACCTGTAAAAATGCATCACATTCTCCCAAAGCCAAATCAACCTTTCTTTCGGGGATGAACGTCCAGTTGGAGATATCCTCATAACGCTTACTTTTACCTTTATTCTTGAATTTTGGGGTGTTACCTTGGTCATCAGTTCGTGGCCTTTTTCCTTTATTTCTTCTCGAACTTCTTGGTGGGGAAGTGGCTGCAGGGGAACTTGGTGCTGTTGGTGTATGCACTACGAGCTATTAATGTATCAATTTTAACTTATTAATAAAATTAGTATTTTTTCAGTTTTAGACAAATGCTATTTATCCTAGAATAATAGGTCATATGAGAATTATTCCTAAAACGTCCCTAATCAAGTATTTACATGGGGACATGTAAATACATTGAGATTAGTGTGTAAATGTACTGATGATTTGATATCACAAATCATGGATATATGATATCAAGTCTTTACACGGGTACACATTAAGGGTAATGTTGTACTGGACAGACCCACCATGAGAACGTTGCATGGATCGTTACATGAGTGTCATAAATGGTTCTCAATGTGATAATGGTATATAGTCCTTCGACCTGAAGTCACTACGATTCCTACATAAGAAGTTTATTGTTTTAATACAATCAAACGTTATCTGTAATAAGATGACCATAAAGATTGTGATTAGGCAATAGATAAATTATACAGAGGGATGTGAGTGATGTAGATGGAATTTGTCTCTCCTATGTGACAGGAGTGATATCTATGGGCCACTTGATGGAGTGAGACTAATGAAATGCATGGCCATGCTAGGACGAATAAATATTAGATATTTATTCTATAAAGTCTACTCTGGTATCAAGTAAAATGAATTGGGCCATACAAGGATGACGACGACCATGCCTTGGGCCCAATTAGATATCGTGACAAAAGGAATAGATATATAAAATAATTATCACTTATAGGTCATGTCGATGATAAATAATATTCAGACATAATGATGTATTGCTAGATACCGCTCTTATTTTATATTAATAATAAAATAGTTTATTATTAATATAACTGAATATTTTACCTATAGGGTCACACAAAATGGCACATTTGTGCATCACCATTGATTTACAGCAAAATGAATATAAAGTGTTTTTCAAGGCTTCAACATATGCATTCCTAGAAGTGATTATCATTTATTCTTAACAAGGTAACAGTGTGATGAAAATCAAAAGAGGAAAGTTTAGCGGTTACCTTGAAGAATCTGAAGTTGATGTAGAGAAGAGAAACTAAAATGATCCCTAGTGAATTTTCAATGAAATACAGTAAGAATGTTTAGTGTAAATTATGATGAAGGAGGGGGGATGAGTTGTGAAAGTGAGGGGTTACATTTTCAAAAATCAGAAGTAATGGGATGGTGGACGGTTAAGGTTTCGTATTTAATGAATCAGGGGACAATTTTTAAACCTCACGCTTGGGCGTGCAGAACTTTGCCACAAAAGGTCACGCTTCAGCCCTTCGCTTTAGGCGTGGATTGCAAAGAGTAATAATACGCTTGAGCGTGAGTTCCCTGCGCTTGAGCACAGTCGGGATGCCTTGCTTCCTTGTTTCTTGAGTGCCAAATTTTGAAGAAGTATGTCACGCTTGAGCGTGGCATCCACCTGATGCTTATTTTCCCTCGCTTAAGCGAGCCTTGACCACGCTTGAGCGTGATCGTGTGGAATGGTATTGGAACTCTGTTGTTCTGTTTAGTACGCTTGAGCTTGGGTGAGTTACGCTTGAGCGGGACTTTTGTTCAGGAGTTGTGCTAAGCGCTCTTAGTACATGCTCGAGCATGTATGAAAAATTTGGACCTGATCCAGTAGTTATTTTCTCGCTTAAGCGCGAGTTTCTTCGCTTTAGACGTGGCACCTTTTATTTTTGAAAAAGTCCTTCTCGCTTAAGCGTAACTCGCATGATTGGGTTTGAGAGTTGAAGTAGCTCCTTGATAATGATGCCACGCTTCAAGCTTGATTCTTGCGCTTTAAGTGTGAATGTGGATAGTAATGACTTACCTTAACTCGCGTCAGCGAGTTTATCCATGCTTGAGCATGGTGATCCCCCTGATACTTTATTTTCTTGTCTCGCTTATTTCCACATTGTCCTTCCCTTTCCCTTTGAATCTTTGCACTTAACAAGTAAGTGGGATGAATTTGATGAGTTGCCTGAAAAATAAACAAAAACTTCAATCATGAGATGAAATTTATTAAAGTTTAAAATAATAGAATAGAAATTAAAAACATAAAAGATTGGGTTGCCTCCCAAAAGAGCTTGTTTATCGTCATTAGCTTGACGCCTGATTTGTTTGATCATGGGTCCTTCAGTTGAATGATGGTGGTGACCTTCTCCACCTCTCCTCCCAAATAAGGTTTGAGTCTTTGACCATTTACAACCCAGGTTCTTTCAGATTTAGGGTCTTGTAATTCAATGGCCCCATAAGACCTTACTTATTTCACAATGAATGGCCCTGACCATTTAGATTTTAGTTTTCCTGGGAACAATTCTATCCTTGAATTAAATAGGAGCACAGACTGTCCTGGATAAAAACTTTTTTTCACAATATGCTTGTCATGGTAAGCCTTCATCTTTTCCTTATAGATTTTTGATGATTCATAGGCTTCCTTCCTCTATTCTTCTAGCTTATGCATCTGAATTTTTCTTTCTTGAATTGATGTTTTTGGGTCATAGTTCAGTATTTTCATTGCTCAGAATGCATTGTGTTCAAGCTCTACAGGAAGGTGGCAATTTTTTCCATACACCAACTGGTAAGGTGAAAATCCATTTGGTGCTTTGTAAGCTGTTCTATATGCCCATAAAGCGTCATCGAGCTTTAAGGACCAATCCTTCTTGTTGTGGCCAATTATCTTTTCTAATATCCTTTTGATCTCTCTGTTGGATACTTCTACTTGGCCATTGGCTTGAGGGTGGTATGGGGAGGTTACCTTATGCTTTACTCCATAGTGTTCTAGACACCTTGTCACTTATCAGTACCCTTGGAGTACCAAACCTGCTAAAAATATTTTTCTTGAGAAATTTGATCACGGTTTTGGCATCAGCTTTAACACAGGCCAAGGCTTCAACCCACTTTGACACATAGTCCACTGCTACAACAATGTACTCATTTGAAAATGAAGTAGGTAGAGGTCCAACAAAGTCTATGCCCCAACAATCAAAGACTTCTATTTCAAGAATGGTAGTTAATGGCATCTCATTCCTTTTTGATATGCTACCTATTTTCTAATATACATTACAATGCTACACAAAAAGATTAGCATCTTTAAACAATGATGGCCAATAAAAACCTGATTGAAGAACCTTAGCTGCAGTCCTTTCCCTATTGAAGTGTCCTCCATATGGGGAGCTGTGACAGTGACATAAAATGTTGTTGGCTTCTTGTTGAGACATACATCTCCTCAAAATATGGTCTGATCCAAGTGTAAACAAGTATGGATCATCGTCTGATCCAAGTGTAAACAAGTATGGATCATCCCATATAAACTGTTTTTCATCTTTCAAGAACTTTTTCTTTTATTGCCATGAAAGATCCTCAGGCAATACTCCTGCAGCTTTAAAGTTTGCCATGTCTACAAACCATGGCCTTTCTTGTATCATCAACAACTTCTCATCCAGAAATTCTTCATTTACTTCTGGTTGTAGTAGTGTGACTTCCCTGTTGACAAGGCGTGACAGATGATCTGCTTAAAATTTTCACTGCCCTTTTTGTCTTTGATTACTAGATTGAATTCTTGCAACAACAAGATCCATCTAATTAACCTGGGCTTAGAGTCAGGTTTGTTCAGCAGATATTTAATAGCAGCATGGTCAGTAAAAATAGTGACTTGGGAACCAATCAGATAAGATCTAAACTTTTCCAGGCCATACATTATTGCTAACAACTCTTTTTCTGTTGTTGTATAATTTGTTTGGGCAGGGTTTAAAACTTTGCTAGCATAGTGAATGACATGAAAAATTTTAGCCTTCCTTTGTCCTAATACGGCCCCAACAGTATAGTCACTCACGTCACACATTATTTCAAAATCTAACTCCCAATCAGGAGCAATTATCAAAGGTGCACAAGTTAATTTATGTTTCAAAGTTTCGAATGCATGTAAACAGGAATCATCAAAAATAAAGGGAGTGTCTTTGTTCAAGAGATTACTCAAGGGCTTTGCAATTTTGGAGAAGTCTTTGATGAATCTTCTATAAAAGCCTGCATGGCCCAAGAAGCTTCTAACACCTTTCACATTCCCTAGTGGTGCAGCTTCTCAAGTACTTCCGCTTTGGCTTTGTCCACCTCGATGCCTTTTTTGGATATTTGATGTCCCAGCACAATTCCTTCAGTAACCATGAAGTGGTACTTTTCCCAATTTAAAACTAAATTGGTTTCCACACATCTTTTCAATACTACACTCAAATTTTCTAAACATTGATCAAATGATGGCCCAAAAACAAAAAAATCGTCCATGAAGACTGCAATGCATTTATCCACCAAATCTGAGAAAATAGCTAACATACACCTTTAGAATGTTGCAGGAGCATTACATAACCCAAAAGGTATTTTTCTGTATGCAAATACCCCAAAGGGACATGTGAATGTTGTTTTCTCTTAATCTTCTAGTGCAACAACTATTTGGTTGTATCCTGAGTATCCATCCAAAAAGCAATAATAGGCTTGTCCTGCGAGCCTTTCCAATATTTGGTCCATGAAGGGTAAAGGAAAATGGTCTTTCCTAGTTGCTGTGTTTAGCTTCCTGTAGTCAATGCACATTCTTCATCCTGTGACTGTTCTTGTGGGGATTAATTTATTCTTGTCATTTTGTATGACAGTTACTCCTCCCTTCTTTGGAACAACCTGCACATGACTAACCCAAGAACTATCAGAGATTGGATAAATTATACCAGCTTCTAGTAACTTAATTACCTCCCCTTTGACAACCTCCTTCATGGTTGGATTCAAGCGTATCTACGGCTGAGCAACTGGTTTGAATTCTTGTTCCATGTAAATGTGGTGCATGCAATAGGCTGGACTTATACCTTTCAAGTCTTCTAGTTTCCAACCGATTGCCGTTGAGTTTTCCTTCAACACTTGAATCAATTATTTTTCCTCGGATTCTGACAAGTACCCATTAATAATAACAGGTTTTTGTCCTTCTTTGTCAAGAAAAACGTATTTCAAGTGTGAAGGCAGAACCTTTAGCTCCACTTTTGATGTCGTGACTTCTCTTGCTTTCTTTGGTAGCTTTTCATAACGTTTTTCTTCTTGGGTGTCACACTTTTCATCTTCCAAGTCCTTCACATCTATGTCAGCATCCTCCATCACTTTTCCATTTGGTTTAGTTTCTACCATTAACTCCTTCAGTGAATCTTTGTTGAGCCATTCATTGGATTTTTCTTTGGTAGCTATTTCTTCAATGTCAATTTTGAAGTACTGTTACTTCTCCACTGGGTACTTCATTGCATCAAACATATTGAAGTTCACCTCCTCATCTTGCACTCTTACCTTGAGCTTCCCATCATCCACATCAATAATTACCTTTGCTGTTTTCATGAAGGGTCTACCCAAAATGAAAGGCACCTTTGTATCTTCTTCAATGTCCATGATGAAAAAATCTACAGGGAACACGAACTTCTCAACTCATACCAGCACGTCCTCCGCTATGCCATATGGAAACTTCATAGATCAATCAGCGAGCTGGAGAGTCATTCATGTTAGTTTCACCTCAAGATCTCAGATTCTTTTTACCGTTGAGAGAGGCATTAAGTTAATGCTAGCTCCCAAGTCTAAGAGTGCCTTTCCTACTGGTAAAGTACCAATAGTTACTGGAATTGTGGAACTCCTTAGATCTTTTGTTTTCTAAGGCAATGCTTTTTGAATAATAGCACTGCATCGTGCTGCTAGCTCCATTGTCTCTTCAGAGAATCTTTTCTTCTTTGTTAATAGCTCTTTCATGAACTTTGCGTATGTTGGCATTTGCTCCATGGCTTCCATAAAAGGTATGTTTATCTGCAACCTTTTGAAAATGTCCATGAATCTTGCAAACTGCCTCTCCTTGTCTATCTTCGAAGGATTCTTTGGATACGGTAAACTTTTCAGCTGTGGTGTTGGGTCGTCTACCTTTTTCTTTCCTTTTTTTATTTCTCTCTTTTTATTTTTTTCAACTACATCCTCCTCTATATGTACATCCTTATTTTTTTATTTTTTTCTTCTGTAACTTCCTCCCTTGATTCCTTTTCACAAATTTTTTCTTCCACCTTTTCACCTTTATCCTCTTCTTGTCCAGTGACTTTTCCGCTTCTTATGGTGATTGCTTTGCATTGCTCCTTTGATTTCAGGTAGGTATTAGCCCCAAATTGCAAATTATGATGTTCTGCAATTTGACGAGCCAATTGCCCCACTTGGATCTCCAGATTTCTGATTGAGGCATCTGTATTTTTTTGGTTAGTTATTGAAACTTGCATGAACTTTTCTAGAGTGTCCTCTAGTTTGGATGTTCTTTCCATCAAAGAAAAACCTTGTTGGTAAGGTTGTTGTCTGTTGGAAGTGCTTGCCTTCTGCTTCCATCCACCATTTTGATTACTTCTCCATCACTGTGAAAAATTATTAGAGTAAGCATTGTTATTGAAATTACCCTGCTTACCTTGGTTACTCATGTAAAGTATGGATTGGTCAGATTGCTCTCCTTGGCAATGTCCATTCTGATGTTCTCCTCCATAAAAATCACATTTCAATTGTGATTGCTGATTGTTTGTAGAGGTTTGCACTGCATGTAATTGCTGAGGGAGTTTTGCCATTTGCTGTGTTAAAGCTTCAATTTATTGAGTCAAAATTTTGTTTTGAGCTAAAATGGCTCTGTTGTATTTAGTTCCAGTACTCCCTTCTTGTGTACTTGCGTTCTATCGTGTTGGGCTTGGTAATCTATGGATGATAATGGTTCAATGATTCTTGTGGCTTGTTCTGCATCCACTGTCATCATGGTGCCTCTAGCTACTGCGTCCAAGATCATTTTGGTATCAGCTTTGAGTCCATTGTAGAAGATATTAAGTTGCGCAATATCTTCAAGTCCATGGTTTGGGCATTTTCTCAAGAGAGATTTGAAACGTTCCCATGCCTCACAAAAAGGTTCATCTTGGCTTTGTTTAAATGTTGTAATATCTGACTTGGCCTTGATGAATCTAGATGGAGAAAAGAATCTGTGTAGGAATTTTTCTTCCACAGTGTCCCAACTATTCAGGCTTTGATTTAGGTGGGACTGGAGCCATTCTTTAGCTTTACCTGCTAGAGAAAAAGGAAATAATCTTAGATATGCAGCTTCAATTATTTCCTGTTCAAAACCTATAGTTCTAACTAATTCATAGAATGTGTCCAAGTGAGTATATGGATCTTCACTTGTCATTCCATGGAATTGGTGGGAACTAATTAAACTAAGAAAAGCAGGTTTCATTTCTATAGCCCTTATTGTATTTGGAATAGCAATGCTTGAGTAATGTTTGGGTCCTTGTTGTAAAGTGTAATCTCCCAGTGTTCTTCTTGGTGGATTCTAATTATTGCTATTGACATCCACCATTCTGTCAGAGGAAGTTTCTCCTGTGTGGAAGTTATGCTTTTGCTTGGCTTTCTTGAGGAGCCTATCTATCTCTGGATCAAATGCAAGTTGTTCTTTTGGTCCCTGTCCTCTCAAGATCATAAATCAAGCACTTACTCTAGCAATGTTACCACACAAAAATGAAAATTGCAAACAAATAAAATTTATTTACAGAGTCTTGTCAATTCAATGCTAAAATGTTCAAACTTAAATCACCTCCCCGGCTGCGGCACCAAAACTTGATATGAAATTTATGTGTGGTATTGTATAAACTTAAGCCAAAGCTTGGTATGTAAGGACGTGAAGTGTTCAAATAAGAGAATCAAGTTTGTATAATATGAACTCAATGGAATGTTTGTGCCAAGTTTAAACATATTAATTGTAGTATAGTATAGATGTAGTTCCACTGAGGAGGTGTTAGTTTAAAGATCTTAGTTCTTGAATTGATTTTGACAAAAAATTTGGTTTGATTTTATTATGCAAAAGATTGAATACAAAAGAAACAGCAAGTGTTGAGTGAAAATAATGACAGTAAAGTGTTTGGGTAAAAATCAGATTTGTAAAACTGGGATTGGTTTCATCGCATCTCACCTTTCATAAGATGAATAAATTACATGTATGTAATTTGAAATGATAATTTCTATGTCACAATCAAAGTCATTTGTATCGATCCCTCGACTACAAAATTCATAAGAATGATTTCAAACCGCTGATCCCTCAGTCACTTTGAAATCATTCCAGCATTAGCGATCAATTGTTTTGACGTTCATTGTGTTAGATGCCATCCCTGGTCAGCTACTCACAATGAGTATTTCATTCAGATCTGCTTCCAAAAGTTACTTCCTAGTATACTTAAGAAAACTTAAAACAAGAAAATAGTGATCAAGTACTTTCAGGCATTAATGGCAGAATGAAATACATAAAATACCAAATCTGATTAACATATATAAAAACTTATAGCAGCATTACTTCAGGTTTGAATTGATTACAATCAATCCCAATAAAGGAAAATTAGTTACTCATGCTTTGCATTTTCACTTCAAAAAAATTTGGAAATGAATACATAAGGTAAAAGGAATAATGGAAAGGTTGGATTTTGCAGGAGATGCAGGGGATGATTGATTGATCTGGATGCCCTGTTTTCTGCTTGATTTATAGTGGTTATGCTCCAGCTTCTCTTGCCCACTTGCATAGAGCCCATGAAGGAATATTTCGAGACATGCAGAAACACCTCAAAGTGGTTGAATTGGCATCGCACCATTGGTTAATATTAAATTAAAAACTCCATACTACATGAGTCACGCTTGAGCTTAATGTTCACGCTCAAGTGTGGAAGGTCCTGATGCTTACTGGTTGTCTCACGCTCAAGCCAACTTAGCCATGCTCAAGCGTACTTTTCTTGTCAAACCATATTCAAGTCACGCTTAAGTCACGCTCAAGCAAGCTCGGGCTCATACTTGAGCGTTCCTTCTTACGCTCAAGTGTGCTTCTCTTTGTACTTGCGCTTGGAGTCATGCCTAGGTTACGCTTGATCCTCACTCAAGCGTGCAGGTTACGCCAGGACTGTGCTCAAGAGCGCGCGGGTTCACGCTCAAGCGTGAAGACTGTTTTACTTTCTTCGCTTAAGACACGCTCAAGCGTGAGGAGGGGGTCTGATGTTGTGCCTTCTGCGCTCGGTCACACTCAAGCGTGGCATTCTTTTCTTCCCCTGCACTCAAGCGTCTGCAGGTCGCGCTCTAGCGTGGGATACTTTACTTGAACTTGATCTTCCTGTAACTTGCCAAAAGATTTTTACAACAGTTTTTCTTTAAGAGTTTGAAAAGTTAGTCTTTTTACACAAAGTATTTTTTTATAAAAGATTTCATGTTTAATTGTGTACAAATTTAGTTGAATTCTTTTCAAACTCGGTTAAATTAAAGCATGAAATCAATGCATAATAAATACTTATCACAATATTAATCCAATGATTAGAGTCGGATCTGCATGTATATGCATTAGTATAGTGACAATGAGCTAGTTGAGCTGCAAAGCAGTTGAGGATGATTAACTTGTGCGAACAACTATACATTGTGATGGTGTTAAATGGCAAGGTGTGAGTGATTATGCATATAACCATGATGATGTATATGATGTATATAGTTGATTGACTATAACATGTTGCAATGGTATAATACAGTCAATATTTGACATTTAACATATAATTATTCACCCTCTTATTACTTTTAATGTGACAGTGGAATTAGCACGAGAGCATTAGTGGTGAGATGTTGAGGATATGGTTGGTGCCAATTGTAACACCCTCGGTTAGATAAGACAAATCCTTCTGTAGGTTCATCCTATTTAACTGAGAGTATTAACAGTTTTAAGAAAAAGTAAATATTTTTTTTAAAATAAATACGTGGCAGATCAGTGGAAGCAATAATGTATATATCACATAGTCATTCACAAACTGTAAGTAATTGTACTCTTAACAGAATGGGGCACGCAGGCACCCTTAAATATTATACAGTCATCCGGTGTCTGATTATTAATAATAAATATTCTATCTTTAATGATTGTTCTCAATGGGTTCAGCGTATTGCTGATCTTCACACTCAGGTTCTTGAGTTTCTAATTCCTCTGAAAAATGGTCAACAGTAAGGGTGAGTATAACCCAAGACCCTGATTGGTTAATCCGGTGCGGACATAATCCAGTTAACATACAATATCACATAAATCATACATTTAGCATATTCACATTTATAACAATCAAGCATATTGTCATGAAATAAATCGTACATTTAACATATTCACAATTATAACAATCAAATATGCTGTAATAAAATGCATGAGTTTGGATTTATTATGATTTATCTTTGGTTAAGTCTCATGATGCATGTGGGCCCAATAAATCGTTTCATCTTCTTCTCATTCTTTGGAATATCACCATTCCAATCATCTAGAGCGATCAGGGTCCGCCCAAGTTCCATATGGTACAAATGAACTCATTGGTTCTCATTATTGATTTAAATATTTTTGGAACTTGGATCCCTACGATCATAGCCACACCCCGTCATTTAGTCGAAGTACACTAGAATTGCCTCGTCTCACCCGACTATCAGACGCGACTCTGATGCCATTGGGTTACCGTTCCAGTTGTACTCCCAAGATTCTTCTACTGAGATCGAACATGAGTGATCTCCACTGTACCAAGTGTATGCTCTAGAGGTTTTTCTTCTTCAAAAATATTTTCATGATGCGAAATGCATTTATTTTATCAATTGATTCCTTGAGTATCTTATGTATTTCCAGTCTCATCATATCATTCCCAAGTTCTTTGGATTTCATCAATTAATTAAACATTGTAAATATATCTATTATATCTTGGTTAATATTGTATTTTCCATAAAGAGTAAAATAATATATTCTTTATGTAATTACGTATAATTAAGATGTTAACAAGGTTTATAACAATAAAACTAATAATAATAATAACAATATTAAGATTAATAATAATTAGGATAATAATAATAATAGAATAAGGATAATAATAATAATTATAACTTCTCATTAATTTAAAAAGTATTAAAAAGTAGTTTCTAAATAAAAATCCAAGCGAAAACCATTAAAAATAGAGTTTTCCGAGTGAAACAGGGGCAAATCCGAGTGAAATATGTATAATTCCGAGTGGAACCATACTGGGCAGGGTTCTCCAAACGATCTGGCTAAAAATCCGAGTGAAATGACACTGGAAAGCTGTTTTCCGACTGAAATAAGTTTGGGTCCGAGTGAAAATGAATTGGAATGCGGTTTTCCGACTGAAACAGCTTGAATCCGAGTGAAATAAAGCTGAGTAGAGTTTTCTAAATGAATTTAATATATTTTCCGAGTGAAACAGAAACTGAAAATGATTTTCTTAATTAAATAACTTAAATTCTGAGTGAAATAAATTTCTGAGTGAATTAAAACATGAATCCGTGTGAAGTCAGTAGGAAAATGGTTCCCTGAGTAGCATTGTTTGCAAATCCGAGTGAAAATGAGCCTCTAAACAAAGTAAAATATAATTCCGAGTGGTATTCAGTCAAAAAGGAGTTTTCTGTGTGAAGTCTATATGTGTTCCGAGTGGAATCAGCATGAAAAAGGTTCCTGAGTAAAAATAAGATAAGTTCCAAGTGAAACATGAGTTTACCGAGTAAAATTGCCCTTGGAAGGATACTGTCCGAATGGAAACATGCTGGAAAAGCTTTAAGGTTACTTCTTCCGAGTGAAACTACTGAAAAGGTTCTGAGTGAAGGATAATTATGTTTTCTGAGTGAAATTATGTCAAGTTCCGAGTGAAATAATTTAAGAAAGAGATTTCCGAGTGGATTAACTATAACTCCGAGTAAAAATGATTGAAAAGGAGTCTTTCAAGTGATAGAGAGGTTCTGTCATGAAATATACTGCTTTACCGAGTGAAATCATTAAAAACCGATTGTATTTACTTAAAACTGATTGGATTTGTACAAAACTGATTGAATTTAAATAAGACCGATTGAATTATATATAAAACCGACTGAATTTGCATTAGAACCGAGCTGTTTGTCCTTCATTTCAATATAGTTCATGTTCTTCTCACAATTCATACAAGGTATACTATTTACCAACAATTATATATATAAAACAGTAACAATTAAGCATATAATTCACCCATCACTGAATCTGCCCTGGAAAGGTGAGGAACAAGTTCCTTAACCCTTTCCTTCACTCGGTTTTCCCACAGAGCACCCAAGAATATACCCCCCTTACCTTAATGAAGTTCCTGGAGGAGAAGAAGAGTCCCCTTCACTGTCTTGCACCAGTTCCGAGTGAAACAGAAGGGAAAGGAGAGAGAAAGAAGCTTGCTGGGAAGGAAAATGATGAAGGGTGTTTGTGTCGTGTGTGTGGGTTCTTTAGGGTCCTGGCACTGGTTTAAATAGGGAGAGGGTGAGTGGAATGAGGGACAGCTTTTCTGAGTGGCTGTTAGTGGAGTGATAATGGAGGGTAAGTGGGAATTAATTAAGAGATATGCTGAGTCAGTGCCCATTTCTGGCTCCCCACTATCTTTAATGCGCACGATTGAATTTAAATAATCATTAAAAGACAAAATTGAAGTCAATACGCACTACTGACAGTGAATACCGAGTGAAAATTCCACTCGGTTAACCATTATACCGACTGGAATTCCTACTTCCGAGTCAACAATTGCAAGGCTCGCTTGAGCGTGGCTTGCTCGCTTGAGCGAAGCTTCAATTCTTCACTCGGAATTCCTTTGAAACCGACTCAGGCACTCGGTTTCTCACTCCGTAATACCTTTCCAGACTGAGTCCTCTCTTCCTCAGAATCTTCACTCGGAAATCCGAGTCTTCATTCACTTAATTCACTCGGTTTAGGCCATCTTCTTCAATTATATTTCCAATTAAGGTTTATTTCAACCATTAGCTCTCGGAACAAGGCATACACGTACGAGTCTCACTCGGTTTTGGTCCAGTAGAGTATATCTCACTCGGAATTGGCTTCCTCCACCATTTTCCACTCGGTTTCCTGAGCAAAACCATTCGGAAACCTTCCCAATTGTTTCCCCAACACACTTCCAGTCGGAAGGAAGCATCAAATCAACATAAACATGAGTATTTAAGCTTTCTTTCACTCAGAATACTTCAATCAGAGTAGTCTCCTTCAGAAAAGGAAGCATTTGACTCGGAACCGAGCCTTTCTAGGGTGTTTTGAGTCGGATTTTTCTCCTTCACTCGGAATTTCTGATCATTCACTCAGAATTCTTCTCTGTTACTCGGAACAGAGCCCTTTTCACTCGATTTTTGCATAATTTCACTAATGGTCCATATAAATTCTATTATTATGTGCAAAAATGACATTTTTGAGGTACTTGACACGCTGTCGTTGTCGGGTCAAATAAAAAGTTAAATTAATATAGTATAAGGTGAACAACCTTAGTCGTCTCTCGAGGACCTTAGTTCAATTAGTTACACTCAATTTAGTTATAATAAAGGGGGGTTTGTGTTGAGTTTGAAAGGAAAATTAAGTGATTATATGATAGTGCAAAAAGTAAATTTATGAGTAGGAATAATCAAATTTAGAAACAACCAACCCAAGGAATTAATAAATCTTTAGTTAACTAATCATTGTTCACAAATATGATTAAATATAATTAATTTCTCAATCTTGAATCATTTGGAATCCTTAAATGATTATATTCTAGAAAATCTTCTAGAATTGAATTAATGAACTAATAAGAATAATCAATCGATATATTCTTATTAATTACTAAAATAACTTTAAAACCATAATTTGATTGAGTTAAGAAACTAAATAGAAATCTCTTATTTAGTAACTTAATCTTTGTTCTCAAATTGATTATTGATTAACCAACCAACATCAGTTTAGATTATAGATTGTTTAATTATATACCAATCGGTTATACACTTAAATAATCTACCATTATAAGTGCTTGATAAACAAAGAAAAGTAATTATCTTTAATCAAAATATTAAGAGCAAGAACTCAAAGTTAACATAAAGAAAAATTAAATTCCTTGAGTTGATTTTAAAAGATTAAGCTTCCATGATAATTTTTAACAATGAAAGCTAATATTAAATTTACTAAAACTTTGATTATAAAAGTAAATAACAAATAATAAAATTAACTTACTTGATATTGAGGAAGGGAAATGAAAACCATAACTTGAAGGATGGAATATAGAACAAGGAGATAAAGCAAAAGAAAGAACTAAAACTTAAGAAGCTAAAACAAAGATATAGAATTATAATGGAAACTAAAGCATGTATTTCTTATGTATTTCTTGTGTATCTACCTTACAACTTCAAGCATCTATTTATAGGCAAGATATGATGATACTATACATTCATTTTCTGATTATTAATGCATTTTTTCAACATTGGTGGGCTTGAAATTACAATAATTCAAAAGAAGATAATGGTAGGTGTTGAAATTCATTCTCCTCTTTATCTTCTCCACCTTGCGAGTCCAATATGACCTTCTAGATGGCCGAATTTTGAAAAACCTTCAACATGAAAGTTGTAGATCTCTGTCTTATTGAGAATTTGGCGTAAGAATCAGGTCATTTGGACATCTAGAGCTCCAGATATCTGTATTTTGGTGAACTATGTCAATGCTGGTGGGACACATGGGGGCTGATTGATTCAAGCTCCATTTCTTTATTTTTTCCAGATGCAAAATAACCAAATTTGATCATCATGATGTAGCCCTCTGTCTTAGCTTTCCATGGGCTCTAAGATTAGCCCATTTGGATCACAAAAGCCCAAGTTATGGCCAAAATAAGGCAAGATACTCAAGATACATACAAAAAACGAAAATTGAAACATATATACATAATACTTCAATTTAACTAAACAACATAAAACTTAATTAAAATACTATTATTAAACATAGTAATTATATAATAAACCCCAAGTGTAAAACTATAATAAGTGTATTAAAATTGATTTATCAGTACTACAGACCATCAACAGGGTATATATTGACTTATTCTTGCTTACAAACTCTCCATAATTAAAATTTACAAGGATAAAATTGTTTCTAAAAACAGGGATGTTACATTCTCCTCCCCTTTTAAGAATTTCATCCCGAAATTCAAAGTTGGAATAATTGAGGGTACAATTCTCTCATTTTCTCCTCAATTTCCCAAGTAGCATCCCCATCATCTGTCTGACTCCAAACTATCTTGACCAAAGGAATTTCCTTGCCTCTTAGCTGTTTGAGACGTCGGTCAGCAATCTTAACTGGCGATGCTTCAAAGGTGAGGTTTTCTTTTAGAACAAATTGATCGGGACTTAGAACATGATCAGGGCTTGGTACATATTTACGGAGTTGAGAGACATGAAATACATTGTGAAGGTTTGTCAGCTCGGGTGGCAGAGTAATACGGTACGCATGAGTTCCTATCTTTTGCAGAATTTGATAGGGTCCTACGTATCTGGGGCTTAACTTCTTAGCCTTCAAAGCTCTTCCTACTCCAGTGGTAGGGGTAACTTTGAGAAATACATGATCGCCTTCTTCAAATTCTAATGGCTTCCGACGTTTGTCATAGTAACTCTTTTGTCTATCTTGCGAAGCCTTCATTGCCATTTGAATCCTCTGAACTTGTTCTGTTGTCTTCTGAACAATCTCTGGTCCAATTATTGTCTTCTTACCAGTCTCATACCAACATAAAGGTGTACGGCATTTTCTTCCATACAAAGCTTCATAAGGGGCCATTCCGATGCTTGCATGATAGCTGTTGTTGTAAGTGAACTCAATAAGTGGAAGGTATTCTTGTCAATTTCCACCATGTTCCAAGACACAAAGACGTAACAGATCTTCAAGAGTCTTGATCGTCCTTTCCGATTGTCCGTCTGTCTGTGGGTGGTATGCGGAACTTAACTTCAGACGAGTTCCTAGAGCTTGTTGCAGGCTCTTCCAAAACTGTGATGTGAAACGAGGATCTCGATCGGACACAATCGCAGTGGGAGTTCCATGTAATCGTACAATTTCCTTGATATAGATCTGGGTGAGTTTCTCTAGGGAATACTTCATATTGACAGGAATGAAGTAAGCGGTTTTTGTTAATCGATCCACGATTACCCAAATAGCATCACATCCTGCTGATGTTCTGGGAAATCCACTCACGAAGTCCATAGCAATCTCATCCCATTTCCATTCTGGAATATCCAAAGGACGAAGGGTCCCACTTGGTCGTTGTTGTTCCGCCTTTACCTTCTGACACATCAGGCAAGCTTTTACATACTCAGCGATATCCCTTTTCATTCCTTGCCACCAGAATAATTTCTTCAAGTCCTGATACATCTTGGTTGATCCTGGGTGGATGCTGTATTTACTTTTGTGTGCTTCATCCAGGATGGATTTTTTAAGATCTGTGTTGACTGGAATATAGAGTCTCTGTTAATACCTGATTGCCCCATGTTCATCCTTGCTAAACTCTGAGACTCCTTCTTTCGTTTTTTCTGCTAGATCTTGTAATTCCTGGTCATTGGCTTGAGCTTCTTTGATTTGTTCTAAGAAATCATTAGAAATCCTTAGCATTCCAACCATAAGGCTTCCCCTTTTTGGTGTTACTGCTAGATTCAAATCGTGAAACTGTTCTATCAATTCCAACTCCTTTGTCATCATATATGATAGACGTAGGGCCTTTCTATTGAGTGCATCAGCCACAACATTAGCTTTTCCAGGATGATATCGGAGTTTAAAATCATAATCTTTGATAAATTCTATCCACCTACGTTGTCGCATATTCAACTCCTTCTGGTCGAATAGGTACTTCAAGCTCTTATGATCACTGAAGATTTCAAAGTATGTACCATACAAGTAGTGTCTCCAGATTTTCAAGGCAAATACAACTGCAGCTAATTCCAAGTCATGTGTGGGATAATTAACTTCATGCGTTCTTAGCTGTCTTGAAGCATAAGCAACAACCTTTCTTTCTTGCATTAGGACACATCCTAGTCCTTGTCTTGACGCATCACAATACACTTCATATGGCTTGGCAGGATCTGGCAAAATCAAGACAGGTGCACTAGTGAGTCGTTGGCGTAACTCCGTAAAACTGCTTTCACATTTGTCTGTCCATTCAAACGGTTGATCTTTATGGGTCAGCCTAGTTAAAGGTGCTGCAATTCGAGAGAAATTCTCGATGAATCGACGGTAATATCCAGCCAGTCCAAGGAAACTGCGGATTTCCGTCACATTCTTGGGTTGTTCCCAATTTAGTACAGCTTCTACCTTTGTAGGATCCACAGCAATTCCTTCCTTAGAGATGACATGTCCTAAGAATTTCACTTCTGTCAACCAGAATTCACATTTTGAAAACTTGGCGTATAATTGCCTTGCACGCAAAGTGTTTAGAACAATTCGGAGATGCTCCTCGTGTTCCTCACGACTCTTGGAGTAGACGAGAATATCGTCAATGAATACAACCACAAATTTGTCCAAGTATTCATGGAAGATTCGATTCATGTATCCCATAAAGACTGCAGGTGCATTTGTTACTCCAAAGGGCATAACAAGATACTCATAGTGCCCATATCGTGTTCTGAATGCCGTTTTTGGTATATCGTCTTTCTTTACCCTGATTTAATGATAGCCTGATCGCAGATCGATCTTCGAGAAGATAGTGGCTCCTCGTAATTGGTCCATCAAATCATCAATTCTTGGGAGAGGGTATCGATTCTTGATCGTAGCTTTATTCAACTGCCGATAGTCAACGCACAGCCGCATACTACCATCCTTCTTTTTAACTAGAAGAACTGGTGCTCCCCAAGGTGAGACACTGGGTCTAATCATTCCTTTCTCTAGAAGTTCTTCTAATTGTTCTTTGAGCTCACTGAGTTCCTTGGGTGACATCCGGTAAGGAGCAATAGAGATTGGTCCCACGCCCGGTATAATATCAATGCTGAATTCGACTTCTCGCTCTGGAGGTAGCTCTCGTATGTCCTCAGGGAATACTTCTGGAAATTCTTGAACAACAGGAATCTGTTCAAGTTGAGAAGTGGCCTTACTTTCAGTTTCAGTAAGGATCATATATAGTTGGACTTCTATTGAGATTACCTTTTCTGAGCTAACAAGGCAAGAATCAGTGACTTGATCACATTCAGATGTAATAGACCCGTGAGAGATGGATCTATTATGACAGTCAATCAGAATATGGTTGGCAGCAAGCTAATTCATCCCTAGAACAATGTCTAGATCAATCAAAGGTAAACATATCAGATCTACTTGATAAGCTTTCCCTTCGATGTTGAGAGGACATTCTAGACATATGCAAGTAGAGTAAATGGGTTTATTGGCGGCAGTTGTGACAATCATTTGATAGGGCAGAGAGGTTGTAGGAAGCTTTAAATGTTTTACACAATTCTCAGATATGAAAGAATGAGTGTCTCCAAAATCATATAACACATTTAATAGAGTACTTCCTATAAAGCATGTACCTTGCACAAGATCGTTCTCTTGTGATACCTCTGCACCATTCATGGTAAAAACTCTGGCATTTCCCCCTGGCCTTCCGGTTGAGTTATTTCCGGGCCTTCCAGGATTATTGTTCTGTCTGAAGTTGTTGTTGCAGGGAACATTCTGCATTCTCGGGGCATTAATTGCAGGGGTATTTGTAGCAGGTCCCCTATTCCCTTGGCCTGTTGGTCGCACTACCTGCCTTTGAGTCATCTGTTGCTGGTTGTTAGTATTTTTGAACCAACAGTCAACATCACGATGTCCAGTCCGTCCACAAATTGTGCAGGTCCTACAATTTACGGCCCTATGTGGTCCCCCACAGATATTGCATTTCAAGATCATATTGTTCCCTTGATCCCTTGAAGGAATTCGGTTGGCTGAGTAAGGTGGTCGGGAATATGGTCGATCTCCTCGAAAATCCCTTCTTTGTTGTTGGTCTGGCATCCGTCGCTCGGGGCCATGACCGGATGTTCCAGGTCGTCGAAGATTAGAGGTATTTTCAAAGATGCGGCATCTGTCAACCAAAGTAGTGAATTGTGTAATTTGTTGACAACATATGACTTGGCGAATTTCTTGCCATAATCCTGCTTCAAACTTCGCGCACCTTGACGCTTCTCCCATGTGGGTGTAGTAGGGACAACATTTTGCCAGCTCATCAAACTTAGCAGCGTACTCCCCAACAGTCATATTGCCTTGTTTCAGATTAAAGAATTCCTGCTCCTTCTGCCTCTTTATGTCTTCGGGGAAGTATTTGGCGAGGAACTATGTCCTGAATCGTCCCCAAGTGAGGGTGCGTCCATCAGCTGTTAATCTGATTCTGGCATGAGTCCACCAGTGCTCTGCTTCCGCGACCAGCATAAAGACGGCAAAAGTTACTCTGTCCTCGTCAGAGCATCGCATAGCAGCAAAAATCTTTTCAAGGTGCTCAATCCATAGTTGTGCTCCCTCTGGATCAAAGCCTCCATTGAATTGAGTAGGATTATTCCTTTGGAAGTCAGCTAATCCTTGGTTTTGCCTAGTAGAAGATTGAGGTAACTCTTGGCGTTCTATTACCTCCACAATTCTGGTAAGAAGATCCTCCATCACATGATCGTTATTTCGGCGTGCCATTAGGAATTTTGCTGAAAGAATTTCAACAAAAAGATTTAGGATATATGTTATGTGGAGCATTCCACATAGGAGATTTTAGTCTTAGGAGGGTTATGGACTGTTCAATATTTCTATCAGAGTACGTGGAAACCTAATGGTCCACTCCACAAGCTTAATGAATCGAATATGCTTTGATACCACCTTTGTAAC
This sequence comes from Clitoria ternatea, assembly GCA_037962975.1. Lineage (NCBI taxonomy): Eukaryota > Viridiplantae > Streptophyta > Magnoliopsida > Fabales > Fabaceae > Clitoria > Clitoria ternatea. The sequence goes on from CM075671.1 coordinate 278,952,394, forward strand.
ACCCTCGGATAGATAAGACAAATCCTTCTGTAGGTTCATCCTATTTAACTGAGAGTATTAACAGTTTTAAGAAAAAGTGAATATATATATATTTTTAAAATAAATACGTGGCAGATCAGTGGAAGCAATAATGTATATATCACATAGTCATTCACAAACTGTAAGTAATTGTACTCTTAACAGAATGGGGCACGCAGGCACCCTTAAATATTATACAGTCATCCGGTGTCTGATTATTAATAATAAATATTCTATCTTTAATGATTGTTCTCAATGGGTTCAGCGTATTGCTGATCTTCACACTCGGGTTCTTGAGTTTCTAATTCCTCTGAAAAATGGTCAACAGTAAGGGTGAGTATAACCTAAGACCCTGATTGGTTAATCCGGTACGGACATAATCCAGTTAACATACAATATCACATAAATCATACATTTAGCATATTCACATTTATAACAATCAAGCATATTGTCATGAAATAAATCGTACATTTAACATATTCACAATTATAACAATCAAATATGCTGTAATGAAATGCATGAGTTTGGATTTATTATGATTTATCTTTGGTTAAGTCTCATGATGCATGTGGGCCCAATAAATCGTTTCATCTTCTTCTCAATCTTTGGAATATCACCATTCCAATCATCTAGAGCGATCAGGGTCCTCCCAAGTTCCATATGGTACAAATGAACTCATTGGTTCTCATTATTGATTTAAATATTTTTGGAACTTGGATCCCTACGATCATAGCCACACCCCGTCATTTAGTCGAAGTACACTAGAATTGCCTCGTCTCACCCGGCTATCAGGCGCGACTCTGATGCCATTGGGTTGCCGTTCCAGTTGTACTCCCAAGATTCTTCTACTGAGATCGAACGTGAGTGATCTCCACTGTACCAAGTGTATGCTCTAGAGGTTTTTCTTCTTCAAAAATATTTTCATTATGCGAAATGCATTTATTTTATCAATTGATTCCTTGAGTATCTTATGTATTTCCAGTCTCATCATATCATTCCCAAGTTCTTTGGATTTCATCAATTAATTAAACATTGTAAATATATCTATTATATCTTGGTTAATATTGTATTTTCCATAAAGAGTAAAATAATATATTCTTTATGTAATTACGCATAATTAAGATGTTAACAAGGTTTATAACAATAAAACTAATAATAATAATAACAATATTAAGATTAATAATAATTAGGATAATAATAATAATAGAATAAGGATAATAATAATAATTATAACTTCTCATTAATTTAAAAAGTATTAAAAAGTAGTTTCTAAATGAAAATCCAAGCGAAAACCATTAAAAATAGAGTTTTCCGAGTGAAATAGGGGCAAATCCGAGTGAAATATGTATAATTCCGAGTGGAACCATACTGGGCAGGGTTCTCCAAACGATTTGGCTAAAAATCTGAGTGAAATGACACTGGAAAGCTGTTTTCCGACTGAAATAAGTTTGGGTCCGAGTGAAAATGAATTGGAATGCGGTTTTCCGACTGAAACAGCTTGAATCCGAGTGAAATAAAGCTGAGTAGAGTTTTCTAAATGAATTTAATATATTTTCCGAGTGAAACAGAAACTGAAAATGATTTTCTTAATTAAATAACTTAAATTCTGAGTGAAATAAATTTCTGAGTGAATTAAAACATGAATCCGTGTGAAGTCAGTAGGAAAATGGTTCCCTGAGTAGCATTGTTTGCAAATCCGAGTGAAAATGAGCCTCTAAACAAAGTAAAATATAATTCCGAGTGGTATTCAGTCAAAAAGTAGTTTTCTGTGTGAAGTCTATATGTGTTCCGAGTGGAATCAGCATGAAAAAGGTTCCTGAGTAAAAATAAGATAAGTTCCGAGTGAAACATGAGTTTACCGAGTAAAATTTCCCTTGGAAGGATACTGTCCGAATGGAAACATGCTGGAAAAGCTTTAAGGTTACTTCTTCCGAGTGAAACTACTGAAAAGGTTCTGAGTGAAGGATAATTATGTTTTCTGAGTGAAATTATGTCAAGTTCTGAGTGAAATAATTTAAGAAAGAGATTTCCGAGTGGATTAACTATAACTCCGAGTAAAAATGATTGAAAAGGAGTCTTTCAAGTGATAGAGAGGTTCTGTCATGAAATATACTGCTTTACCGAGTGAAATCATGTAAAAACCGATTGTATTTACTTAAAACTGATTGGATTTGTACAAAACTGATTGAATTTAAATAAGACCGATTGAATTATATATAAAACCGACTGAATTTGCATTAGAACCGAGCTGTTTGTCCTTCATTTCAATATAGTTCATGTTCTTCTCACAATTCATACAAGGTATACTATTTACCAACAATTATATAAAACAGTAACAATTAAGCATATAATTCACCCATCACTGAATCTGCCCTGGAAAGGTGAGGAACAAGTTCCTTAACCCTTTCCTTCACTCGGTTTTCCCACAGAGCACCCAAGAATATACCCCCCTTACCTTAATGAAGTTCCTGGAGGAGAAGAAGAGTCCCCTTCACTGTCTTGCACCAGTTCCGAGTGAAACAGAAGGGAAAGGAGAGAGAAAGAAGCTTGCTGGGAAGGAAAATGATGAAGGGTGTTTGTGTCGTGTGTGTGGGTTCTTTAGGGTCCTGGCACTGGTTTAAATAGGGAGAGGGTGAGTGGAATGGGGGACAGCTTTTCTGAGTGGCTGTTAGTGGAGTGATAATGGAGGGTCAGTGGGAATTAATTAAGAGATATGCTGAGTCAGTGCCCATTTCTGGCTCCCCACTATCTTTAATGCGCACGATTGAATTTAAATAATCATTAAAAGACAAAATTGAAGTCAATACGCACTACTGACAGTGAATACCGAGTGAAAATTCCACTCGGTTAACCATTATACCGACTGGAATTCCTACTTCCGAGTCAACAATTGCAAGGCTCGCTTGAGCGTGGCTTGCTCGCTTGAGCGAAGCTTCAATTCTTCACTTGGAATTCCTTTGAAACCGACTCAGGCACTCGGTTTCTCACTCCGTAATACCTTTCCAGACTGAGTCCTCTCTTCCTCAGAATCTTCACTCGGAAATCCGAGTCTTCATTCACTTAATTCACTCGGTTTAGGCCATCTTCTTCAATTATATTTCCAATTAAGGTTTATTTCAACCATTAGCTCTCGGAACAAGGCATACACGTACGAGTCTCACTTGGTTTTGGTCCAGTAGAGTATATCTCACTCGGAATTGGCTCCCTCCACCATTTTCCACTCGGTTTCCTGAGCAAAACCATTTGGAAACCTTTCCAATTGTTTCCCCAACACACTTCCAGTCGGAAGGAAGCATCAAATCAACATAAACATGAGTATTTAAGCTTTCTTTCACTCAGAATACTTCAATCAGAGTAGTCTCCTTCAGAAAAGGAAGCATTTGACTCGGAACCGAGCCTTTCTAGGGTGTTTTGAGTCAGATTTTTCTCCTTCACTCGGAATTTCTGATCATTCACTCGGAATTCTTCTCTGTTACTCGGAACAGAGCCCTTTTCACTCGGTTTTTGCATAATTTCACTAATGGTCCATATAAATTCTATTATTATGTGCAAAAATGACATTTTTGAGGTACTACAGACCATCAACAGGGTATATATTGACTTATTCTTGCTTACAAACTCTCCATAATTAAAATTTACAAGGATAAAATTGTTTCTAAAAACAGGGATGTTACACCAATGGCACTCGGGCGTGGTTTATAGCCCTGTATATGTTTTGCGATGTATATGCCTTGGCTAGCTCATTATAGTATAGATTATATGTATATAATTACGTGGCTGTGCTGGATAACTCAATGGAGGTTACATATAGATGTATATTGATGTATATGTTTTGTGATATCCCTAGTGGTACCGTGAATGGATCCATGTGCCTTATGCTTGATTTATAAACTATGATGTCCAACAATTGCTTAGGCATGCGTAGCTAGCAAATATGACTTGCAATGACTAGGAACTATTTTGTATGCTTGAGTTAGGATCATAAATTGCCCAGGAAATGTTTTATATGTTAAATTTGAATGATAGGATACGACAATGCATGATAATGCTTAGAATGACAAACCTAGCGTGCTAAAACATATGTATTATGAGGATTCGCATGAACCATGGTAGATGGCATGGAATGTGCTAGAGGAGGTTGTGAATAAGTCCTAAATAAACATAATGAAATATTGGTATAATGTATCGGTGTCAAAAACCCTTTATATTGAATTTCACATGTTGGGTAGAAGAGGCATTTTTGGCCTAAATCTTTTGATGCGTGTAAAATCCAATTGGAATGGAAATTTGGCATGGGACTTGGACTAGCAATTTAGAAATGACATGTATTAGCTTGTGATAAAATTTGTCTCATTCAGGCAAGTTTTGGGTAGTTTGAGCATGCAAGTAACTTGGACTTTTAAAAGAAAATATGCATTTTATGCTATTTTTGGTAATTTCACATGGTAGGCTGCATTTTGCTACACTAGGAATTCTCTGTGCTAAACTAACCCTTTCTTTCTTTATAAAAGTTGTAGGTATCTAAGCTACAGAGGTGTAGTCACTGAATTCACCTCAATTGGAGTTTTGTAGCTCAACTTATGTGTGAAAAATTGCAATATACTTTTGCTAGAATCTCCCAACAGGGTAGACCTACATAATGGTGCATGCGCCCCAATCTAGGCTGAATTAGCCTTTTCTTCCTCCTTTAAAGTTGTAGGTATCTAATCTATGAAGGTGTAACTCTTAAATTCACCTCAATCAGTGTTTTATAGCTCAACTTATGCGTGAAAAACTGTAGTATGCTTATGTTGGAATCTCCTGAGAGGGTATACCTACATAATGTTGTATGTAGCCCTATCTAGGCTGAATTAGCCTTTCTTTATTTGATCAAAGTTATAGGTATCTGAGCTACAAAGGTATCCCAATTAGATTCACCTCAATTAAAGTCTTGTAGCTCAAGTTATGCATGAAAAACTGAAATGAAGATCTGCTGAAATTCCCTTTAGGGTAGACCTGCATAATGTTGCACGAGGCCTAATATAGGTTGAATTAGCTTTTTTTTTATTTCATCGAAGTTGCAGGTATATAAAGTACAGAGGTATACTAATTAGTAGGGATGGCAATTTGGGCTTGGCCCATGAGTCAAACTGTTTAGCTCGTTAAAAATAGACAGACTGGGCAAAGGATTTGAGCCTATTTTTCCAAATAAGCTTGGCCTGTTTTAGCCCGTCAAAAAAACAAGCCTTATAAGGGTTGGGCCGGTCCGACCCGTTGGGCCAACATTAAAATATTAAAACACAAATTATATTGATATATATATATATAAAGATGCTATGTTTTTGTTTCCTTTCTCTACGTCGATCCTAAAGCATTTCCTTTCACTTACACTTTATGTTTCCTACTTTCCTAATTTATATATGTTATTATAAATTTAATAATATAATATTATAAAATTTAAAAAATAAAATTTTGTTTCCATTTAATGAAAATATAATTTATTTAAACTTTTAATGAAATAAATTGGGTTAATTATAAAAAACTAGTTTTAAAAAAGGTGAAATCTAGTTTTTATATCTAAAGTTTTTTTTTAAAAAAAAGAAGGCTTAAAAATAGTATAAATTTAAAATAAAAAATAACAAACATAATTTGGAAGAAAAAACGGCCCAGCCCGTTGGCCCGCGGGTCATATAGAATATAGACCGAGCCAATGTTTTTGGTCCGTTTTCATATTTTGGCTATGCCCGTATTTTGATGGGCTTATGCGGGTCTTGGCCCGGCCTAGCCCGTTGACCCGTTTTGCCCACCCCTACTAATTGGAGTCCATAGCTCAAATTATACTAATATTCCCTTTAGGAAGATCCACATAATGCTGCACGAGGCCCAATCTATACTGAATTAGCCTTTCTTTCCTTCATGAAAGTTATAGGTATCTGAGTTATGAAGGTGGACTAATTGGATTCACCTCAATCGGAATCTTGTAGCTCAAGTTATGTTGAAAAATTGAAATGTGCCTCTGCTGAAATTCCCTACAGGGTAGACTTACATAATGTTGCATTGGACTGAATCTAGGATGAATTAGCTTTCCTTGCCTTCATAAAATTTGTAGGTATTTGAGCTACAAAGGAGTATCAATTGGATTCACCTCAATCAGAGTCTCGTAGCTCAAATTATGCATAAAATATTAAACCTTGTATACAAGAACGAGAGTAGAAAAAAATGAGTTCTAAAAATTTAGGAATTTTGTTTGGCATTTATTATTCAAATTTATGCATCACACTAGAAATAATAAATATTAGATATTTATTCGAGTAAGGTCTACTACTGTTTCAAGTAAAATGAATTGAGCCATACAGGGATGACTATGATCATGCCTTGAGCCCAACTGTATATCGTGATAAAAAGAACAAACATATCAAATGATTATCACTTATAGGTTATGTTGAATATAATGATACATTGTTAGATACTGTTCTTATTTTATATTAACAATAAAAAAGTTTATTATTAATATGACCGAGTATTTTTCTTATAGGGTTACATGTATAGAGTAAGCCCACCAGAAAATAGCTTTTGTTTTAGTTGGACTAAAATAAAGTTATCTGACCTAACTCATTTAGAATGAGTCAAGAGCCTAATCATTATAGAGAGTTAATTAGTTCTAACCCGAGTCTATAAATAGAGCATAAGATACTCATAGGCGGCTGCTATAAAGTACACGCAGAATCTCATAACAATTACGAGGGCTACATACTGTCAAACTAACATTCGGAGGTACGGTTTCTGGTGAGGGTACTCGTGTGAACTCCTAAGGATAGAGATAAGATTGCTTCGATAGACTAACTTACTTCGCATTTACAAGAGGTAAAATAAAATTTTAAATTATTACTGTTTTGCTTTGAAACATGAAGTTTACAATTCTCTATGGGAATCTTATGTGTTTCTGTTGCTTGACCCTGTGAGACTCCTTAACAACATCGACCTCAAGATAGATGGTGATTAGCATTGGACAATAACCTACACTAATTAACATCTACTTAGCCTACATTATTTTCAGTGGGACGTTTTTTATAACCCTCTTTTTTCTCCTTCTATTCCCACACCCCATTCTCCATTTTTTCCATCTCCTTTCCCCCCATTATTCTTCCTCATTTCCCATATTTCTTCTTCTTCTTCCTAGCTTCTATCCATCTTCCTCACTCTAACAACTGGTGTCCTCCTTACTCTAAAACCTTTTCTTTCTCCCTCTATTCTTTTACTACTCCTCACATAAAAAATTTGTCATCAACGTCGATTGAGTATCAATTAATAATGTCAATGTTGATTGTTGGTGCTAATAATCATAACTTTTTATAGTGTTTTCTATGATTAACATATATCAAAGACTGCCTTTCATCTACTATGTCTATGCCTTTTAATATAAGGACATAAAGAAATATGATTGTCCCAATAATTTTAAAAGTAATTTTGAAAAGCTAACACAAATTGTAGATACGTCTAATATCTTTAACTAAGTTAACAAACTTTGTTAATGCGTGTAAATTAGGTAAAGAAAAATCCCATGTAAAGAGATAGAGATAGTATTTTCTAGTAAAATCGTAATAGAAACACACATGCAAGATGACAAACACCAACTAGACTATTGAAATATTATTTATTGATGAAGAAGAAAATAACTATAGAGAATTTATTGCCATGTATAATGATGATTTTCTTACATTCCAATTTTTATACTTAGTATATATTTGGCTTAAATTATTTTGATTTTCTTTTCTCCTTTTAAGTAGAAGCTAGACCAAACAACTTTTTAAAAAATATTTATTAGAAAAGCTTATTTACAATGATTTCTTTAATAAGGAACTTTCAATCGAAGGCTAATGAGACTAGCTTCTAACTTTTTTTTTTGGTATTTTCATTTCATCACCACCATTATCATCATTGTCGTTGTCGCCTTGCCACCATCGCCATCGTTAACACCACCAACATTGTTGTCATCATTGTCATTGTGTCACCGTCATTGACATCGCCACTTACTCCTTATTGCCACCATTATTACCCCATAATAAAGTCGTCGCCACCATTGCATTTACCATTGTCGCCTTCACCATCATTATCATTGTCACCACAACCACACTACTGTTGCCTCACCACCACCAACAACCCTATCGCCAACACCACCATCATTGCCACCATCGTAGTCGTAATCACTATTACCTCTACCACTACCACCATCACACAGTGATTGTCGCAACCATCGACATTTTCGCCACCACCATTGTTTTACACCACTGCCATCATTACCACCACTGCTGTTGCGGCTATCGCTACCACCATCACCGCCACCACCACCATCACCTCCACCACCACCACCATTGTCACTGCCACCACCACTACAATCCTTGCCACAACCACTATCACACTGTCACCTTCTCCACCACCATTGTTGCCACCATCATCAAACTGTCACCGGTATCACTACCACTACCATTATTTTGCCACCATCACCGTCGTCGCTAGTATTGCCATCGCCATCACCATAATTGCTGCCACCATTGTCATCGTCATCGCCACCATCACATCGTCAGCAGTCATCATTTCCACCATCATTGTTTTCATCATCTCCACCACCACTTATCATTTCCGTCATCACCATCATTGTCATAATTTCTATACACACAACACAATTCAAACATATCTAAACAATTTAATTATTTATCAAGGATCCTGATATTTTATTAGTACATAAGATATATATAATTCAAATACATATCTTTATATATTTTTAGTATTATTTCTCAATTAGAATTATATACTCGTATACCAACCTTTTATGTTTACTTTCTATCATACAAGTTATCAAATCAATTAAACTCTAGAGAATAATAAAACTAAATGTTTAAAATTTAAGCTACACTTAAATTACATAAGCCAAGAGATATGTTATAACATGAACAGATTATTCTTCCTGGTATTACCATTAATGCTTTCTAATTAGAGACCTATAATGTCGTTATTATTGAGTGCGTGATATTTGGATTAACCTTGCAAATAGGAAAGAGAAGGAAATAAGAAAAGTATTAATTGGTGATTGGTGCAGAAAGAGCCAAAAGGAGCACACGGTTTCAAGAATATCCACCCTAGCTGGTCCCGGTGACCATGACCCCTCATCCAAGACTTGTATTTATGAAACCATCGTATTCATCCAATATATCCATCATCCTGCAAGCGCATGACAAGTCTAATGGGAACCATGCTTAATTTAATTAGATAACTTGTGACTTCTCCACACCTACTCTACATGCTCCTCCCTTGCTGCCAGTTCAGATTTCTCCCAAACCAATAATTGTATCACAATTCTAAACCCCGTAGTAATTCCTAATAATAATAATGTCATAATTTATAGTAATCTTTTCAGAATTGAACCGGTGAAGATAATGATTTAAACAAATCGGAATTAAATTGAGGTATAATTGTAATTGAACTAGTAGTATTAAAGAATTGACCTAAACCGATTACGGTTCAACCAGTCAGACCGGCTGAACCGGTTCGGTTTTGATAACAATGATTTATAGTTACAAAATTTGTTGGTTAAACATATACACTGGGATGGGAATTAGGTAACCTAATCATATTAATTAAAACATATTACGTTAATTAATTATATTAAATTTTTATCATATTAATAATTTATTTTAGCTTGCTAAATTTTAGAATTGATTTTTTTATACCAATTATTTTAATAACCGGTGAAAATTTTGTTTTTTTACATAAGTTAATGAAGCAACCGAGGTAAAATATCGATTTTTTACACCAGTGTGAAATATTAATTTTTATATTTTTTATATCGATTGTTTTAATAACTAGCATAAAAAACATTAAAGAAAATGCCTTTGTTTATAGGGGAGATAAAAAAAATTAATCTGATTGATTAAGGGACGTGACACATTTTAAGTAATGAGATATGAAATGAGACATAATTAGGGGACTAGTGATTTTAATCCTATAAACAAGTGGTCTAATTGGTTGAATTAGTGACTCAATCTGATCGGTTGAACCAGTTAACTTAATTAATTATAGGCTTAAATATATTTTTAGTCCCTATAAATATGATTTTTTTTATTTTGGTTCCTACAAAAAAATATTGTTTTAGTCTAACTGTTATTAATATTATAGAATATGTCTTTGATATTATGTTTTTAGTCCCTATAATTTTTTTGTTCTCTCTATCTCTCTCTTATCCCTTTCTCTTTCTCCCTCAATCTTACCCTCTTCCATTGAATCATCACTCTTCCAATGTAAAGAGATGAGAAATAAATAATCCTAATTTCCTTTCCCTTCTTTCTTCATATTTCTCCTTTGTCTCCCTACTCATCTTCATTATCGCCTCCCTATGTTCACCAGTTGCCACCATTAACCATCACTACCCTTCTTATCTTTCTCTCACCCACTCATACCCAGTGAACCCTCACAAACATCATTGACCACCTACCTCATATCTTACTTAAGCCCTTCACTCTCCTCCTTTGACGCACTTAAAGCGTTGCTATGGACAACCTCAACATCCATCTTTCCTCACCATTTAGGTCGTTGCTAGAGATCGTTGAATTCTCCTCACTGTTCTAGTCATTGCCAAAGTGCGTCGCCGCGTACTTTGTGTAGGCATTACAACACAAGTAGTGAGCTCTTGCCTCAGTTGGTGTCATCTTCAAAATTCCTACATAGGTTCCGCACTCAAACCCCTATTTGCACTTGAATTTTTAGGTATCTGTTAGCATCATTGATTTGGAATGTAATAGCGATGACATATATTTTGGAATAATTTGGAAATCCCCTTTAGCATCATTGATTTTGGAATGATTTTAGTGTTGATTTATAGGTTTAGGATTATGTAATAAGGTGGTTAGGGTTAGGGGTAGATAATGAGTTATGAGTTATGAGATGAAAATGGGTGTTGATTTGTAGGTGGCATAAGGTTAGGGGTGGGGTGGGGCATAGGCTGGTGGTGGCTTGAAGTTAAGGGTGGAATATTATAGGGTGGGTTATGGTGGACGGGGGGAAGGGGAAAGGTTGGGTTATGTTGGAGTGAAAGGTGGAAGATGGGTGGGTGGATGGATGGGTGGTGGGTGGTGGCGGTGGCCAATGGTGACAGATGATGGGTAGTGGAAGTTCAGTAGGAGGGGGTAAGGTTGAAGGAGAAAAAGATGAGAGAGAACAAAAAAATTATTAAGACTAAAAATATAATACCAATAGGGATGGAAAAGTAGGATGAACCACCCCGTCAAAGTCCACAAAAAAACAAGTTGAGTTGGCCTATCTTGCAAAGCTAAAAAGGTTTGAAAATAAGGTCGGTCCCGCATAATAACAAGTTTACAGACTGACTCACCAAAGTAAAAAAAATCTACTTTTTAAGGAAAAGACGGTGGGTTAGCTCGTTAGAAAAAGTTAAAAACATGTGTTAAATTAAATTAATATAAAAATCATAAAAAAAAATTAAAAATACTTTTTTTAGGTAAGAAATCAAAGGGAATAATGAGAAGAGAGTGAGAGACCTTACTCTTCTTTTTAGTTTTAGAAAATAAAAAAATAAACTAAAATATTAACAAACTTGTATGGATCAAAATTAAAAAAAGGTCATATTTACAAAAACTAAAAACATATTTAAATCTTAATTATATAAACTAAATTACTATATTTTACTTTTCAATATATACTGATGATTTATCGAGTCAACCATCAATCCACTAAACCAATATACTCACTTACTCACAATTAAAATATATAAGTACAAATGTGTTGAAACCAAATGTTAAATTTCATCAATCCGATTATTAAATTTAAACTTTTCACATAATAGATTATTTAAGTTTATAAAATTTCTTACAATTTAAAAATGAATGAATATGTCATTGCTCAGCCTTATTTTAATATATAATATATATTTTTTGAAATATTTTTTTAACAAATATTATTTGAAATATAAGTAAATAGATGTTGACTCCAGTTCTAGTTATAAGTAAAATAGAAAAATTTTATATAGATTAAAAAGGTTGAATAAAAATTATTATTTATATTAATGTTATCAAATATTTAATGCATTTATCTAAAATTCTCTTAATCTTAGTTATTGCATAAAACATTTAGTGGGCATTAGAAATGTTTTCAAGAAGGATATATTAGTTTTTTTTAAAAATATTTTTCTTATATTTAAAATTAAAAAAATCTCTCAAAATTTACTTATAACCAGGGTTAGATGGAATGCTACTTATTTTTATATACACAAATGTAAAATTCATATAAAATTTTATGTACATGATCATCATCATAATATCACATGATTCAAAAAATTAGTAAAATTAAATTTAAATAAAATATCTTAGATATTTAATTTTACAACATTTGGTGTTAACATATGCTAACCTATATAGTGTATAATATACACGTGTGTATACATCACAAGTACATAGAGAAAGAGGTTTAGAAAACAAAAATTACTCTCACTAATTCGACTGCAAATATTATCTCTATTCAAATTGTTCCTCTTGAATACAATTTATTCCAAAAGTTATATTAACGCGTTCAAAAACCATAAAGCTTGAGCCAATTATTCAGATTCCGAACCTTAAGCTTAACACAAATGAGGTTTTGAATCTACATCATAGCACGTTCATATACAAACCAATTAGATAACTCAAATTATATGATGGCAGGGGCATGGAAGCTTTCTTCATAATGTGGAAAATACAACACCACCCGTACACGTTACAACAAAAAACATTAAATAACAACATTAAAAAATTTCTAAACAAGGACAACAATTTAATCAAGGAAAAATCACCATTAAAAATGAAACTAAAGACAGAGAGAATAAACTAAATTGAATGCATATAGATCTCATGAATTATTGGTTTTATATGATATATATGGGATGCATACAAACTATATATGAAGTATGAACTAAAAAAAGAAACTAATTAAGGTCCACTTTGTTTTCTAACAAGAAGAGGATTCAATAATTGAATCCATTATAAATAAACATTGATTTTCATGACAAAATATAACTATTATATTGATTCTTAGAAGGTATCATTTGGGAAGGCATTCACAGTTAGATCATGCAAACTAAAATCATTATCCAGGAGCAAGCCATCATCAGAGACATCCATGCCAGAGCTAGGCCTCATTGAGTTACCCGTAGTTGGAACAAGACCATTGCTCTTCACATAATCAAACGAGTAACCACTCTGCTGTGGCTGATGATGATGCACTTGTTCCTGATGTTGCTGGTTCTTCCAAGGAACCGGTGCAGCAATAGGCACATGATGAGCTTGGTTGTTGTAACTTTTGCTAGTGAATGGAAACATTATTTTACTAGTGTTATGGTGAGTGTTCTTGTGTCCACTTCCTTGTTGGAAATTCAAGGTAATAGGACCCTTATGGGTGGCTAGTGTTGACATGGCTGTGCTAGGACACCCTGTGAATTGTTGTACCAAAGCTCTAAAATTTGTGGTGTTAGCATTGAGGAGTGTGGTTGGGGTTCTCTTGGAGGCTCTGGACCTTCTTCTTATGGGTTTGGATACATTACCCTTTGGAGTCAATTGGCCACAGCTTGTTGTGTATGAATTGGTTGGGCTCAAGATGGGAGTGGGACTAGTAGTCATCACAGTGGCATCAGAAAAGCCTTCTCTGTTTGGTGGCAGAGCATGGTGATCATCCATTAGAGGTTGTTGATAGAACTGCATCCATTCGTCAGTAGTAGCAGTCATAGTCATGGTCATGGAATCCCTCATGTGGTTTTGGGAGTAGGTGGTGGTGGTAAAAGGTGGATGTATGTGAGGATCAGTGTGACCACTCCTTGTTTCTATGACATAGTCCTTCGCTTAAAGAAAGAGTGGAAACTTGGTTCCATTATGTATATAGTGCCTTGTCATGGTCAAAGTAAAAATGTCCAATTTTTGACTATTCTTTGATAGAGACAATGGAGAAACTTGAATCCAAAGAATGGTGTGCTTCCAAGAAATAACGTTATTATATATATATATATATATATATATATATATATATATATATATATATATATATATATATTGTTTAAAATGAACAACCTGATAAGACATTAGAAGTAGAACTATTTTACCAAAAAATATGTAAAAATTGTTTAAAAATTATGATGTAGTCTTATTAATAACAATTTCAAATAATTTTTTTAATTACTTACATATATTAAAATAAAGATATCCAGGGTAAACGGTCATAAAATAATTATTTTTTAAGAGGGTAAAGATTGTGAAAATAAATTTTATCTCTTTTAACAAACAAAAGATAATATGATTCGAAATTTAACAGCATAATTAGAATACAGAACTACATATATATACTAATCGTGTGTGGATAGAAATAAGATTTTTAATTTTGAGTATGTGTGATGACATGAGAATGGGGATTGGCATCACTGTTGGACTCTTTGTTTGTTATGTTGGAGGTTCTGAGGTGGTCTTAGTGTTAAATGGTCAAAAAAATGTGTACTGTGAAGTTGAAAATGATAAGATCTACGTGCTCTTAATAGCTACCCACCCACCATACCAAGTTTCCTGTTTTTATAATAGAGATGACCGTATGAGATACTTCTTGGTTCTTGATATAGTATTAATTCAAAGCTGAGCCCACGTGTTTTTACTAGGAGCAAAGTCATGTCAGTCAGATCACAAGAAGGTGAAAGAGATATGGTCAAGAAATATAAAGCGGATGGTTTGCTGTTGAGATTGGTTAAATTAAGATTTTAATTGTATAAAATAATATAAAAAATTAATATTAATTTTTAAATTTTTTTATTTTTATAACTTTATTTTTTTAATTATATACTAAGCGAATACTTAGTTGGTCATGATTGAGTTTATATATATATATATATGTATGTGTGTGTGTGAGTGAGAGAAGTGAATATGAATCGTATAATAATCATATAATGGATGATTAAGATTAATCATGTGAGTTTTTAAAAAAGTCACGTGATTATCTAATAAACTATATATTCACTTCTCTTACTTTTACGTAAGAGAACTTTTCTCATAAGATATTATAAAATTACCGATTAAAATTTTAAATTTTATTAATGTAAAAACTTTTCGGTGCATAATTTATAAGGTGATCGGTCTACTAGTAGAGGGTGAAGATGATCGTATTTCAATTATTTTCCTTACCAACAAAGTTAACAATTAAGTGTTAATTTTAACCTATTCATTGAAAAAAATTCTTTAAAAAAGGTGAAAGAAATATGGAATGCAAAGAAAGAAAATGAAGGGTAACCCAATAGTCTTTGTTGACCGTAATTAAAAGGGGGATGATATATGACGCATCTCTCCTTAATGTATGGTAGTATATATATATTTATTACCCATTCACATTTAGCGACTGTTCTAGTCACTGCGGTGGGGTTCACTTGGATTAGTTAAGTAATATACTGTTTATTTTATCAGCAAAAATGTATTATTTGAAGGGTACAAGGATATGATCTCCAGCCACCAACAAATTTATAAGTATACAAATGTTTGGTGATTTAAAAACTAATTAATACTTGGGAGAGGATTAGAGGATGATAGTTTTGAGTTCAAATGTTTAAAAATACAACTAGTAAATTTTGGAAGCAGACAATTTGTTGTGTATAATGATTTTATGTGTGTCACTATAAAAAAAGGGATATATGAAACCAACTAGATTAATTAATACTTCATTTATTCATTATTTTAAATCTCTCTCTCTCTCTCTCTCTCTCTCTCTCTCTATATATATATATATATATATATATATATAAATTAACCATACAATACATTAAATACTATATTTATTAAATTCAGATCTATAATATTTAATATCAATCGAACAATGCATTAAAATCAAATTTTAAATATTATCAAATATCAAATATATATACTATAAACTTTTTATTTAAATATATCCTATACCCAATAAATTTATAGCCATATATTATTTTGAATTTTTAATTAAAATTT
This sequence comes from Clitoria ternatea, assembly GCA_037962975.1. Classification (NCBI taxonomy): domain Eukaryota; kingdom Viridiplantae; phylum Streptophyta; class Magnoliopsida; order Fabales; family Fabaceae; genus Clitoria; species Clitoria ternatea. The sequence continues at coordinate 278,968,398 of CM075671.1, forward strand.
GGAAAATTTTAACTTTTAATATAATATATAAAAATTTTAAAATTCATTCTAAATTAAAATTTCTATCTTTTAATATAATATATAAAAATTTTGAAATTCATTATAAATTAAATTTATAACTATTAAAATTTTAATATAATATATAAAATTACAACCACAATTTTGAATTTCATTAAAAACTACGATTGAAGTTAAAATTATATATTAACTAGACTTAATATTATTATCTACTATAATTATAAATCGAGAAATCAATATATATATATATATATATATATATATATATATATATATATAGAAATTAACCACGCACCACACTAAATACTATAACTATTTAAGTCAAATATACAATATTCAATATTAATCGTTAATGCATTAAAATTGGATTTTAAATATTATCAAATATTAAATATATATTATAAAATTTTAATTCAAATATATATTATACCTATTTAATTTATAACTATTTTATTTTAAATTTTAAATTAAAATTTAGAAAATTTTTACTTTTAATATAATATATAAATATAAAAAATCATTATAAATCAAAATTTCTATCTTTAGAGAATAAATTAAGATTTTTTAGAATAAATTTTTCACGATGTATAGGTTCTACGTAACTTGACACACCATGTGAATGATAACAATAACAGATCGATAATTAAAACTCCTTTCTCATATATGATAATATGAGAAGGCACACACAAGTATATATGATGATATGAGAAGACACATACAAGTATATATCAGAGTTATATAACAAACAGTGATAAGGAATAGTTAATGCTTGTACATTGGCATCAAACCATATGTTTACAGAGTTGTCGGCCAAGGTATTCCTATCACTATTTTACCTTCAACCACAAAAAGTGTCACTCTCAAAAAGAAGTCATTTCCTTACTAGTGAGACCTGCATCACAAGTCTAAAATGATCCACATGGGAGAATGAGTCACACATTTGAAATGATGGATACATTACATTATGATAACATATACATGCGTATACATACTTCACATACTCCCCAAAGGGAATCACTTTGACAATTACACAATACAACGACATATCAATTATGGCATAAGCAAATATACAGACATATCATTATATTCATAACATACTCATAATCGAATGTATATCAATCAATAATCACAAATGATAGACCATTTCTCTTACTTTTTTTATCAATACTCATTTGTCACATATGTGCATCCCTTTCCCATTGATACTCATTTGCCATATCTGGACATCCCTTTCTCCTTTACTCATTCACCACACATGGGCATCTCTTTCTCATTAATATTCATTGACATATCACTAAACTATATGCAAAATTATATATCAACACATATGTCCATCACAACAATATCAACAACAATAATGTTAATGCGGATCCGACTGTGGGAATATAACAAAGTGTGATAACTATATATAAGTGTGTTATTACTATATATTGTAGTATAATCAATATAAATGTGTACACATATCAATACCAATGCATATCTCTTTTACCGGTACCAAACTGCCTTGTCCATATACAACACTAGTAGTCACCCAAGGTAAAATGCAGTATAAACACGACCGTAATTGCCAATATGTTGCGGACTTCCCTTGAACACACATAAAGGAAGACATGATCCATAAAAGAATCACCGGGGGTACGCTCACTCATTGAGCCGCCCTATCACTTGGCCTCCCTACAGGATTCCCTTCCAATCACTTATTGTGAGAAGCTTCGTAATTCGACCAAGGAATCACTAGGGTAATTAACAACAATGCTTGTGCACAGGGCCGCCCTCCCACTGGGGCTCCTCGCAGAACCCCTAACATTTCAAACCGAGAACTGTGATATGTCTTCCAATTTCAATATCTCAAATACTTAATAATCACTAACTCTCAGGGTTTTACCCACACTTAACACCATTTCATAGTGGATTTTTAATTGCTTATCACACCCTCACTCTCAGTGGGTTTCTAAACTCATACTCAATGATTAGTGGCACACAATTATCAATCAATTCATACTCATCATAAAATCATAATTAATAAGGCATCGTTAATCCTATCAATACCTTTCACATGGTGTGCATAGGGCTCAATACCTAACTCAAAATCAACATCATCATACATGTATTTATTAGCACATATAGCACACGACACATATTCTAAATGTAGTTAATCACATATTTTTAGCATAGATTAATCATCATTAATCCACATATGTAAATAAGGAAACACACATTTCATTCAAGGAAAATATGACATATATCTTCAAAAATATATTATCAATAACTCTGTATCGTGCATTTAGAATATGGAACTCAAACTCTCCCTACCTTAAGAGAAGTAGTTTGGTAAGTCTAATAGTCGTGCTTCATCACTCGGATAAATCTCTACATTTAAATAAATGTACAAATACTTTAATTTATCTATTCAACCCAAAATTATAAATAATAAAATTTATATTTGGCTTTCAAAATACTTTATTTTTACGCTAGGTTTTGGGAATTCATTTCCCTAAACCGCTCCTTTTCTAGCATTTTTAAAAGACACAGTCTGAGCCTAGGGCAAGCCTAATAAATTGATAAATATTATTTTAACCTAATGAGGCTTTGTAAATTATTTTCTGTATCTTTTACATTTAGGGGGTTTTGTTGGTATATGCACTACGAGCTGTTAATGTATCATTTTAAAATATCAATGAAATAAGTCGTTTTAGCTTTAAAATTGTTTCAAATCTCTTTATCCTTGGGATAGTAGGCCATATGAAAATTATTCCTAAAATGTTCCTAGTCAAGTATTTACATGGGGACATGTAAATACATTAAGACTAGTGTGTGAATGTATTGATGATCTAATTTCACAGATAATGGATATAGATGATATCAAGTCTTCATACACTAAGAGTAATGTTGTGTTGCTTAGACCCATCATGAGAACGTTGCATGGATCGTTACATGAGTGTCATAAACGGTTCTTAATGTGATAATGTTATATGTAGTCCTTCGACTTGAAGTCACTATGATTCCTAAATGAGGAGTTTGTTGTTTTAATACAATCAAACGTCATCTGTGATAAGATGACCATAAAGATTGTGGTTAGGTAATGAACAAACTATGCAGAGGGATATGAGTGATCTAGATGAGTTTTGTCTCTCTTATGTGACATGAGTGATGTTTATGAGCCACTTGATAGAGTGAGATTAAAGAAATGCATGGCCATGCTAGAAAAAATAAATATTAGATATTTACTCAATAAAGTCTACTCTGGTATCAAGTAAAATGAATTAGACCATACAAGGATAACGACGACCATGCCTTAGGCCCAATTAGATATTGTGACAAAATGAATAAATATATAAAATAATTATCAGTTATATGATATGTTGATGATAAAGAATATTCAGACATAATGATGCATTACTAGATCCCACTTTTGTTTTATATTAATAATAAAATAGTTTATTATTAATATGACCAAATATTTTACCTATAAGGTCACACGTATAGAGTAAGCTCACCAGATAATAGTTTTATTCTAGTTAGACTAAAATAAAACTATTGGGCCTAACTCATTTAGAATAAGTTAAAAGCTCAATGTTTATTGAGAGCTTATTAGGTTAAAACCTAAGCCTATATATAAAGCATAAGATGCTCATAGGCAGTTGAACAAAAAGGAATTGCTCTGAAATTTCAAACTAGCATTCGGGAATTCAGATTTTAGTGAAAGCGCTCGTATGGACTCCTAAAGGACGAGGCTAAAATTGCTTCATTAGAGGAATTAATCTCACGATTACAAGAGGTAACACTAAACACAGTCTTTCTTTTTATAATTTTTTGGTGCTTTGAAACACTTTCTATTGCAATCCATTTTTAGGAATCCTTTGCGTTTTCATTGCCTGACCCTGTTGGATTCTTAATAGTGGTATCAGAGCCTAGTTGTAAAACTGTGTTTTGGGCATTTGTTTGCATTTTATGATGGCATGATTTTCGTTTTGCAAACGCTTTTAAAATTTTTGATTTATGAAATCATTTTTGTTATAAGCTTTGCATTCTGTTTTGCAAAATGGGTTTATGAAACTAGTTTTGAAAAATGATCAAGCATGATTATGTATGAGATCATATTATGTTTCGTATGCTATTATGGGATTATCACATGTAATGCATATTGTAATGTTTCTTAATCAAGTATACGTTATGATCTTTGTTCTTGGTAGATTTGTATGCTTTTGAGTTTTGTTGTAAATCGTATGAGATGTTATTTATATATGCGTTTCTGTTACCTTTTAATCTTGTATGATGTTTGCGTTTTCATATTTTTTGTATATGATACATGTTATGAATTCACTAAAATTATGCCCATCATCAAAAATGGGTTTTGATTATGTGTTAATCTCCAAACATGAATGGTTCATGTTAAGGGACGTCAAGTGATAAGGTTTAAGTGTTAAACCTTTTTGTTCCTTAACCTAGGGTTCAAATATTGAAACTTAGGCGGCCATCATAAGAAAGGCATTGCATGTTGGCATATGTGTTATTTGAATTCTAGGTTTTGAAACCCTAGATGATGTTGCCCGATGTGCCTTGACGGCTATGTTATGAAGCGTTCATGACAAGGAATTAGAGTTTTCAAACTGGTTGAAACCCTAGCCAAAATCTTAGACTTGTTAATGGTCAATGGAATGTTCTGGCTAGGAAAGACTTTGAACTTAAGCAGTTATACAAGACCCATTTATTTTTCTTGGGAACCAACCTGACTATAGGATTACGTTTTTCAAAAAGATCTAACCTTCTTAAAGCATCATTGCTTTGAGCATTTTGGTTCACTTGATTTTCAACCATTGCAGTGATCAAACGTTCCATTGCGGCTACAAGTCCAATTTCTTGTTCTTCCATGAGTTCTTGCTTATAATCAAACTTATTATATTCTAAACTAGAATTATGAAGCATTACCACATAACCTTTACACCTAAACATTCAAGATATATACTAAAAAAGTCAAACCTCTCCCCCAGGCCTATGGGACGAACTGCTCTAATACCACTTTATAACATCCCTAAATACTATAAATACTATAACGATTATACCAACCAATTACAAACAAGACTATAACTTTTTTTGATGAAGTTAATGAAACAAGAATACTAGTAAAAGTAAATGATTTATCCAGGTTAAATTATTATTATTATTTTTAAATTCAATTACAGCATCAATTGTTAATCTTCATAGTTTTTGTAATAGCGATAATGAACATGTATTACTTTAAATATACATGATAAATATTATATATAGACATTGCAATTTTATAAGGAGTATGGTAACTAATATACAACATTATACCATATCTTAGTACTTAATTACAAAAGTTTGTCAAGGTTATATATATATATATACATATATATATATATATATATATATCATCTACTTGATGAGTTAGTTATCAGCCAGTTTAAGCCAGTTTAACAAAAGAGAGTATTCTATGGCCAAAAGCAGCTATATCATACAAACAAAAAGAATTGCTATTGCCTACATTCTAATTAGTTAGAGTCTTCATTCATTATCTCTAGTCATAAAGTAATTTCCCTAGTCATCCTCTACAGTAGAATGGCCATCAGATACATCTCCCTCCTCATTCTCGTGGTCCACAGGAGAGGCTGGGGGCAGTGGGATAATAGGAAAGAAAGGGTCTATATCACGAAGATCTAGTACGAGTCTTGAAACATCCCGACTTAATAAAGACAAGCCCGAAAACCCGGGGAAATTTTTCGCGTTCAAATCCGGAATCGGGAAAAAGAAAATGGGGCCAGGGTGTCACTCGCTTGGCGAGATCTGATTCGGTTAAACAAAACCGGTAAAGGTCGCTTGAGCGAGCTCCTATTCGCTAGAGCGAGTCCTTACACTCGATGTGTTCCATCATTCGAAACCGGAACCTCCTTTCACTCAGGGATGGTCCCTTCAGGTCATGCCTCACCCGGAAATTTCTCACTCATAGTCAGATCCTTATTCTTCACCTGGAAGATCTCATCTCAGACATGGTTCGCTCGGAAGCATTTTAACCTTCATCCGTAAATGATTCTCTCAGTCATACCTCACTCGGAAATATTTTAACCTTCCTTCACTCGGAAGTAGTTCCCTCGGTCATGTCTCACTCAGAAACATCTTGACCTTCCTTCCCCCGGAAGTGGTTCTTTCGGTCATATCTCACTCAGAATTATTTTAAACTTCCTTTACTTGGAAGAGGTTCTCTCGGTTATGTCTCACTCAGAAACATCTTGATCTTTCTTCCCTCGGAAGTAGTCCTCTCGGACATGTCTCCCTCAGAACTATTTTAACCTTTCTTCACTCGGAAGAGGTTCTCTCAGCTATGTCTCACTCGGAAACATCTTGACTATCCTTCCCTCGGAAGTAGTCCTCTCAGAAATATCTCACTCAGAACTATCTTAACCTTTCTTCACTCGGAAGAGGTTCTCTCAGCTATGTCTCACTCGGAAACATCTTGACTATCCTTCCCCCGGAAGTAGTCCTCTCGGACATGTCTCACTCGGAACTATTTTAACCTTTCTTCACTCGGAAGAGGTTCTCTCAGCTATGTCTCACTCGGAAACATCTTGACTATCCTTCCCTCGGAAGTAGTCCTCTCAGAAATATCTCACTCGGAACTACTGTAACCTTTCTTCACTCGGAAGAGGTTCTCTCGGTTATGTCTCACTCGGAAACATCTTGACCTTTGACATTTCTCATACAACAACACTTCCAGGATATTTCAAGCAACATCATAGCATTACGTACATATATGTCCACAATCCTAGATAATTCAAACTCATGTATATATACTTAAAACAAAACGGTATACATAGGAGCCGACCAAGGCTATATCACAACTATATACAATATGTACACTACAGCTGTACAAGTACTCCTCACACGAGCTTGATGATCTCTCATCATTCGCCATCCCGGCCTAAATCCATTGAAAATATAGCCGCAAGTAGGGGTGAGCATTATACATGTTAAATGACAGTTATTGACTCGGATCAATCATCCAATTCTTAACTATGCAATATGATGTCTCAAACAAACAACAACATACACTGTCATTCAATATAATTACTCACATAACATCAGTTAATCAGGATTTACTCAACTCATTCAAGGCTATATAATTCATGTTATTCTCAATAACATATACACACGACCATACAAGTCACATTGCTCACAGCAACGTTTATTAGTGTACATACATTCAATCAATCGGATCCAATTGTTCATTATTAAGTTTTGTGTTGCAACATAGGCTCTCAGCCTTATACTCAACTCTCAGCTGATCCGGCCGTTTTACTGGTACCAAACTGTTTGCCCTCTCATGTAACACAGTCACTCTCAGCGACAACGGTAGTGTTACGGGCAGCCCTGAGTCCCACTCAATAGGCTTGCCTTGAGTCACACTCAGGGTCTTTCATAGTATCTTATGCATATACATTTGATTACCATTTCAATAATAAGCGTCTCACGCTATATGCTCTCAGCATTTTCAATGGTGCATCTCATGCATATTGTTATTATCATTAATACATCAATACTATTTTAATCATCAAGCGTCTCACGCCATATGCACTCGGCATTCTATTTATCATCAACATGCATCTCATGCAATTCAATATACAATCATCAATATGCATCTCATGCAATTCAATATACAATCATGGACGGGAATCAACATAACACTCTATAACTCATAGATATCACATATCCAGGTATTTCGCAAGTTATTGTACAACCAGGACACACCAATCATCACATTTCAAGTTATAAAACAACAGTATAACAATTTTACCCAGAATCCGTCCATAAACCATTCATTTGAAATGTAAAGCACCCTCTACCTGGAATAAGAGATTCCAGAAGCTCCTCGAGTTATCAACGTTGATCGATCGCTCTCCGATCACTCTTTCTCGATTAAACGACCTTCGATTCAAGTCGTCAACCTCCGAACTCAACTTCGGAGAAACCCCGAGCTGTCCGCTCTCTTTAACAGCCCCGACCTTACCAACAACGGAGGATTTCGAGACTCCAAGACACCCCAATGCTGCCCACGAGGAGGGGATAAAGAAGAAGCTTGATTGAATTTTAGAGGGAAAACAGGAATGGTGCCACTGCATGCACGAAAAGAGAAGTGAGCTCAATTCTCCCTTCCTTTTCCCAGGTCAACGTGAGTGGAAGAGTGAGACTGAAATCACTTATATTGTCAAGAGGGCACATGCACAATTTCCATGCCACTTTTAGTTATTTAGCTATTAACTTTAATTTGCCCATCAATGCTCGATTAGGATGTTACAAGTCTGGCCTTAAATGTGACAGTGAGGGCTCCTATGGGATTAGGCACCCCTAAAATAGCTCGAGACAATCACACATTAACAATCCCATAATACACATGGACATGACCCATCCAATGATGTCTCCAACGAGCTAGATCAGGTTTCCTAGGTCTTACTCTAATATCTGCTATATGGGGTTGATCATCGTCATCCATAATAGCTATTTGCTTGATTCGTATTCCATTTTAATATAAACAAGGAAGAAAAAGGGTGAGCAACAGAAAATACCAATCTTATACAAGACATATATAAATAATAGATTTTCAGAAACAATAAATTTTACTAACAATTTCTTCACACATGTTATTTTCAGCATGGAATCAAAATGCAGATATGACTGGCGTTTCTTAATTTTAATTAATAAATATTTTATCAATTCTATTATTAATGATAAAGATGCAATGCATATGGGCCCTTAAGTCTTCTTTTATTGGGAGCAGTTAGGAGTTGATACAATTTCGTGATAATTTGCCAATATGGCTAACGAACAGCTCCACTGACCATAATATGCACTTAGGGCTTAGTCAGATTGGTAAGAGCTTGTTGCGAATTTACCCGACACTATGGAGTGACCTCGGGTCTTCTAGGCCTCTCTTCACACCCTCCTATTCCAAGATTCGCTATTGAACCATCCCTAATGAATTTCTCAAATTATAACTGTATCTCCCAAAACATTCTTGTCTTTCACTTGTTATATGATGCATGTCACATACTGAATTAGTTCAAACTTTTAACACATATCTTTCATTCTTGTTCACAAAATTTATCAAAATTTTGGCAGTGTTTCCTCTGTAAATTAAATATTTTCAAAATTTGTCTTTGACCTGTTACACTCAAAAAATTCCCAGACAATATAATACAACTATATTAGATATGTATTTTTGATTCAAACATCAAACTTTATACAGTCTAACAAATATAAATTCTCATTATAAAAATATGCAAATAACAAAGTATGACATATAAATAATAATTGTAAATAAGTAAAGACATAAAATAATAACTGAAATAAATATTGAGAGGGTTAGGAGTCCTTTCTATCATTTTACATGTCTTATAAATAAAGAATTAAATTAGTAAATAAATAAATATTAAATAAACAAATAAATAATTAAACAAGTAAATAATATTATATATATATATATATGTAAACCTTACAAACTAACGTTATATATATATGAATATGAAAGAGTGAAGAAGCAGTTACCCACTTATCTACCACCGATGAACAAAAAGGAAGATACACAGAAATGGACCATCAAACAGAAAGGAAGATACACAAAAATGGTGGGAAAGGGGTATATATATAGGGCAGTAAAAAAATATTTTATTTTATTTTTTTTCATAATTATCCATAACTATACTATGGGTATTTTTATGAGATAAATTTTATACTTTAAATTTTGTTATAAATTCTCATAATGTACTTAATAAAATAAATGTAACTTTTTAATGAATTTCTTTTACTCTAAATATCTCAATTATTAAATGTTTAACTACCCATTTTTATAAGTTTATTGGTTTACTTTTCTAATCAAACGATCTTTAAACTTTACGAAAGTTTAAACCTTAAGCTCATATGCACACATCTAAACTCCCTATCAAGTTTTATAATTCTTTGATAACATTTCTTATACTGGTTTAGACCCAAATGACTATATTTTGGAATATTTTCACTTATCTCTAAAAATATCTAAAAATTTCCATAAAATCCTATAAATTACAACGATCAATCAGTTTTAAAGAACCTCACGAAAATTTTGTTAAAATTATAAATTATAATTTCTTTAAAATTTTATCCTTTTATATATAAAAAATATAGTAAAAGTATAGGATGTTATAACAACAACTTTCACACTTAGCCGTATTCCATCTAAGGTCGTCATAAAGACACAATATGAGATATGGACTGGGAAATTACCCAGTATATCTTTTCTTAAGATTTGGGGTTGTGAAGCTTATGCGAAACATCAAATTTTTGAAAACTTGGACCCAAATCAGATAAATGTCTTTTTGTGGGATACCCAAAGGAAACTAATGGTTATTACTTCTATAGTCCTATTGAGGGGAAAATGTTTGTTGCTCGGAATATTGTATTCTTAGAAAGGGAATTCATCTCTAAAAGTATTAGTGGGAGGAAAGTAGAACTTGAAGAAGTTCAAGACTTACAAGGCATTGAAGAGCCAATGGTGGAAATAAAGTAGGAACCACAAAATGTTGTGATTACTCCAACTCCAGTAGAACAAGACTTGTGTAGATCATGTAGAAGATGTCAACAATTTGAAAGATATAGATTCTTATAACTCAAGTAGGAGATGTATTGCTACTGGATCAAAATGAGCTAATATCTTATGAAAAGGCCTTTGCAAGTCTATAATCTGAGAAATGGCTTGAAGCCATGGGATTTGAAATGGACTCCATGTACACTAATCAAATTTGGACCTTGGTTGATGCACTCGAAAGGGGTAAAAGCTATAGGATGCAAGTGAGGTTTCAAAAAGAAAACTTACATGGATGGTAATATAAGTACCTTTAAAGCAAGATTGGCGGCTAAAGGTTTCAAGCAAATTCATGGTATAGATTATGATGAAACTTTTTCCCTAATCGTTATGCTAAAGTCTGTTCGAATTTTGCTTGTTATTGCTGCATACCATGATTATGAAATATGGCAAATGGATGTCAAGACGTCTTTCCTTAATGGAAATCTTCTTGAGGAAGTCTATATGACACAACCCGGAGGCTTTGTTAAGCCTGAAGCATCCAGCAAGGTATGTAAACTACAACTGTCTATTTATGGACTTAAGCAAGCTTCCAGAAGCTGGAATCTTTGTTTTGATGAGGTTGTTAAGCAATTCAACTTTATTAAAAATAAAGATGAACCTTATGTCTACAAGAAGGTTAATAACTGCATAGTTGTTGTTTTGGTCCTGTATGTTGATGACATATTACTCATTAGAAATAACATTCCTACTCTCCAATTTTTGAAGGCTTGGTCGGGAAGTTGTTTTTCCATGAAAGATTTAGGTGAAGCAACCTACGTGTTGAGAATTAAAATCTATAAAGATAGATCAAGAAAATTCCTTGGCCTAAGTCAGAGTACATACATAGACAAAGTGTTAAAAAGGTTTAACATGTAAGATTCTAAGAAAGAAACTTTGCCTATGTCTCATGGGATAAGTATATCAAAGACACAATCTCCTACAACTAAAGAAGAAAAAGAACAAATGAATAAGATTCCATATGCATCTGCTATGGGATCAATTATGTATGCCATGATATGTACTCGACCAGATGTCTCATATGCTCTAAGCATGACAAGCAGATACCAGTCTGATCCCGATGAAAGCTATAGTCTGATCCACTAGACTAACGTCAAAAATATCCTAAAGTACTTCAGAAAAACTAAGGATTCATTCTTGATATATGGAAGGGGAAAATAGCTCGTTGTGAAGGGTTAAACTGATGCTAGCTTCCAAACGGATATGGATGATTCAAGATCGCAATCAGGGTATGTGTTTTGTCTAGGGATGTCAATGGGGCGGGGCGGGGCGGGCATAGATACCTTTTACCCGCTACCCGTGCCCGCGGATAAAACTAAAACCTGTGTCCGTCCGTTACACACACAGGTACCCATTTTACGAGTTTTTTTCGGTTAGTTACTATCCGACAGGCATCTAATTAAAACGAAAAATGAAAAATAAAAATATAAAAAACATTAAACTGAATTATAAATTAAATATCCAGCATCATAATTTTTTTAAAATTTGAAGGTATAAATCTAGGTAATATCAATATATATTAGAAACAGAATGTTTAGCTAGCTAAAAAATTATAATACAATATCAGAGATAATCTAAAATAAAAATTTAAATAAGCAAATACCTTCAAAGTACACATTAATAGATAAACAAATATTAAATAAAAGGTACAAAAATTCCTATTAAATATAATTATATATTAATAATAGAAAAATTATTTATGTAATTTTATGTATACGGGTACTCACGGGTACGAATACCATTATATCTGTACCCGTACCCGTGCCCGTTCCTTAACAGGTAGTACAAAACCCGTCTTCGTTCTTCCACGGGTACATACCCGCGAGCTTTTCTACCCATAACGGGTTTTTATCTACAGGTATCCACGGGTACAAATATTTTTGACATCCTTAGTTTTGTCTAAATGGTGGTGTTGTAAGCTGGAAAAGTTTAAAGGAAGAGACAGTTATTGATTCTACAACAGAATTTAAGTATATTGTTGCTTCAAATGCTGCAAAAGAGGCGGTATGGATCAAGAAGTTCATAACAGAACTTTAGGTAGTTCCTAGCATTATGGACCCTATAAGTCCAATGGTTCAGAGTCAAACTTAGAAAGGGGTTTAATAAGTTTTAAATTCTTTCTGTGCGGAACTTAGAAACTTTTTTCGCATGAATCTGCCAGACTTTATGAACCATACTTTATAAGATCAGGGATAGAGATTAAACACAAAGAATTTATACTAGTTCACTTCCAACTCAAAAGCTACGTCCAGTCCTTTCAAACTTAAAAGATTTTTACTATTGTAAAAATATCTTTTACAATCACAACACCAGACCATGCCATAAGTATTGTTGACTCTATCCAGTCCTGGCTTAATCCCAATTATTGTTTCAAAAATCCACTCTTGGCTCAAACCTAAGTATTCTTTCAAAAGCCTCTTAGGCCAGATATTGTTTCCTAATAGAAACTAAGACTGGCAACATAATAGACTTTTACACAACTAAGGATTTGAAAGAAAGATTGTTTTTATGTTTCTAGTGACTTAGTTTATTCAAAAGACAAAGACTAAGGTCTACTAGGAGCGGAACAACAAAGAAAGTCTTTGCTTTAGAGAAGAAAGCTAAGAAAGAGAGATTGAAAGAGTAGCTTTCGTGAATTTGATACTTAGTTGTTACAGTCGTTCCCCTTTTTCAAGATTTGAAATCCCTTTATATATATATATACACATACACACACACATGCCTTTGAGATAGTCTTTGTGAATCCGTTGGAGGGATTTAACCATTATAAGCATCAGACCTTGAAGATGAGATGAAGACAAAAGGTGTGGTATGAGGGACATCAGAGCTTGCACTGAAATGATGTTCCTTGAGAGCTTCAGAGCAAAAGACCTTTTGTTGGCTTTCTTCTTTCAACTAAATCATGCAAAACATATAGGGTTGACCTTCTGAAAGCTTTCTGACACAAGAGCTGATCTTCATCAACTTTTCTAAAATGCGTATAGCAGCTTCATTGGTTTCTTCCCATATGAGTTTTGGTTCATGCACTGGATTGTCTTATTTTCTCTTTTGATTATAAGAGTGGTTTCTCTTGATAAGAACTTGATTCGAGCATCTTTAAAAATAAACTTTGATCTTCAATTGATGCGATCTTGGAATAAAGTTCTTGTTGCTTCAAAAGTCTAGGGTCTGATTAAAGAAGAAAGTATGTGTGCTAAGTACTTGGCAGTCTAGAAGTTTGGACGAACGTACTTGAATCAAACTTTTCTTGAGTATTGTTCTAGGGTCAGACTTTTCTTGAAACAAGCTTGTACACAAACTGCTTATGATCCCAGGCAGACTTGTCCTGAAATTACTTGCATGGCTCAAGGAAGACTTTTTAATTGATGGACTCCCCATTTTATTTGTAACCTGTGTATTTTATGTTTATATCCTAAAACACTTAATTGAATAGGTTAGATAACACATGGACAGACTTTATTTAATTTAAATGCCTTGATGTGTGTTATTAATAAATCTTGGGGTCTGGTAAATGATAATTAGTAGTTTGAAACCCTTTACAAACCAGACTTGGTTCCAATAATCTCTACTGTGACAATAGTGGAGCAATTGCACAAGCTAAGGATCCAAGATCACATCAACGATCCAAACATAGACCTAGACGTTTTCATCTCATCCGAGAAATCCTTGGCCGGGGAGATGTAAAGATATGTAAGGTGTACACCGATGAAAATATTGTTGATCATCTCACTATACCTCTTGCACAACAAAAACATGAGGGACACACTAGATCGTTAGGCAATAGACAAATGTCTGACTGGCTTTAGTGTAAGTGGGAGATTGTTGGTGTATGCACTATGAACTGTTAATGCATCATTTTAAATTATCAATGAAATAGGTCTTTTCAGCTTTAAAATTGTTTTAAATTTATTTATCCTTGGAATAGTAGGTCATATGAGAACTATTCCTAAAATGTAGTTAGTCAAGTATTTAAATTGGGACATGTAAATACATTAAGATTAGTGAGTGAATGTACTGATGATCTGATCTTACAATCATTAATATAAATGATATCAAGTTTTCACACGGGTGCACATTAAAAGTAATGTTATGTTGGACAGACCCACCATGAGAGCGTTGCATGGATCGTTACATGAGTGTCATAAACAGTTCTCAATGTGATAAGTCCTTTGACCTGAAGTCACTATGATTCCTACATAAGGAGTTTGTTGTTTTAATACAATTAAGTGTCATCTGTAATAAGATGACCATAAAGATTATGGTTAGGCAATGAAAAAATTATGCAGATGAGTGTGATTGATGTAAATGGGAGTTGTCTCTACTATGTGACAAGAGTGATATCTATAGGTCACTTGATGGAGTGAGACTAAAGAAATGCATGACCATGCTAGGAAGAATAAATATTAGATATTTACTCAGTAAAGTCTATTCAAGTATCAAGTAAAATGAATTGGGCCATACAAGGATGACGACGACCATGCCTTAAGCCTAATTAGATATCGTGACAAAAGGAATAAATATATAAAATAATTATCACTTATAGGATATGTCGATGATAAATAATATTCAGACATAATAATGCATTGCTAGATCCCGCTCTTATTTTATATTAATAATAAAATAGTTTCTTATTAATATGACCAGATATTTTACCTATAAGGTCACATGCATAGAGTAAGCCCACCAGATGATAATTTTATTCTAGTTGGACTAAAATAAAACTATTGGGCCTAACTTATGTAGAATGAGTGAGGAGCCTAATGTTTATTGAGAGCTCATCAGGTTAAAACCTGAGCCTATATATAGAGCATAAGATGCTCACAGGCAGCTGCTTAAAAAGGAAACGCTCTCTGAAATTTTGAACTAGCATTCGGGAATTCAAATTCTGGTGAGAGTGCTCGTGTGGACTCCTAAAGGACGAGGCTAAGATTGCTTCATTAGAGGAATTAATCTCACATTTACAAGAGGCAACACTAAACACAATCTTCATTTTTATAGTTTTATGGTGTTTTGAAACACTTGCTTTTGCAATCTATTTTTGAGAATCCTATGTGTTTCTGTTGCCTGACCCGGTAAGATTCCTAACAGTTTTACCAACTCATTACAAAAAAAAATTACTTTTAATCCTAGCCCATGAATTTGCATATACTTTCGTATTTTCAACGTAACTTAAGCTATGGTTGTCAAATTTAGGTAATTCCAATTTTAAAATTTTTGTAAAGTATTTTCCTATCATTTTTATGAAGACATTAAAAATTAATTCTAAGTTTAAAAATCCCAGTTTTTTGTTTTAGCCACTAATTTACGTAAATGCGATAACTTCGCACATGGTTCCCTAGTTTAACATAACTTAAGCTACTAGTGTCCGATTTAAATGATTTTGATCTTAAAATTCTCTTAATGAAATTCTCTACAACTTTTACAAAGACACTTCAAGCCATTTTTGAGCTAATAATTCCATAATTAAGAAAAAAGATTCTGACTCATAACAAAATTCTTGAAAAACACAGTTTTTGTATTTTGGTCATAACTTTTGCTCTAGACGTCGTATTTAGGTGTTCTTTAGCTCGTTGGAAAGAGGAAAGAAAGAGAAACAAATTTTATTTTTATAACTTTCTCAAAAACTAGATAGATCGTCCACATGCAAATGGATCAAGATTCCAACAAGATTAAAAATTTTCCAGCATGCATAAATGGAAAAGAAAAGACCATGCATGTAAGGATAGAGAAATGTTTAGCTTACCGACGTTGATTCTGTGTCGATTGGCGATTGAGATCTTTTGTTTTGACTTTGATTAGGCCTCCGATTAATGTTTGGTCAAAAACCTCAATGAACCACCGAGCTTTATGATAATGGCGGCTACGCATGCGAGGGCGTTCGAGAGGAAAAAAAAGCTTGTAAGAGAGAGTGGAAGAGGCACAACGATGATGAGGTGAAGTAGAAGAGGAAGAATGATGTGTTGTGGTGGAAGCCTGGCTTTTGAGTGGATGTATGCATGGCTAGAGTAGGAGATGAGCTGAGAGTACGAATGAGGAAGAGAGATGGAATGGAGAGGATGGTGAGAAGCGAAGATGAAGGGGGTATGGTGGTGGTTTGGTGATGAGATGAAAAAGAAAAATGGATAAGGAGAGGAATGTTGGGTGGTGGTGTGATTTTGGAGAAAAGAATAAAGAAAAGATAGTGAAGGTTTAAGTGTGGTGATTGTGAGTGAATTTAAGAGAAAGAAAATAAAGGAAAAAGAGAGGAAGACGTGGTGTGTTAGTTTTGATGGTGTTATGTAAAATGGGAATAGAAAGAATTAAGGAGATTGAAATGGAATGCTAAGGGGTGGCGTGAAGTGTAGTGAGAAAAGAGAATGGAAATGAGTGAAGAGATTAATCCTAATTAATTTTGGTTGGCCAAGGATAGTTTGGTCTCTTAACCCTAATGACCAATGACCAACCTAACGTTCTCTCGATTTAGTTCCTAACAATTTTAGAACTAATTCTTTAACCTAATAGGTCATTCTAAAATTTCAAATATATCGACCCTTGAATAACTAATTAATTAACTATAAACCGTCGAAAATAAATCGAGTGTTTGATTTATTCTCCTAAAATACTACAATTAATTAAAATTTGTATGTTACAAGTTTTAGTTTCCACAGATTTTAAAAAATTGATGAACTTCTTTTTATTCAATTTAAACTACGTTACACATAAATAACAACAACAAGAAAATCACAATAGTGACAGTGATAGTGGTGGTAGTGACAATGATAGTGATGCAGTAGTGCGCGACAATGATGGTGGCAGCATGTGGTGTTTATGGCAGCAACAATGGCTACAATGGTAGTGATAGTTGTGGTGGTGGCGGTAGAGATAATAATTTCAAGTTTAAGGTTGTGGTGGCAGCCATAATAGTGGTGGTTATGATTGTTGTTGTGGCTATCATGGTGGTTATAAAGGTGAAGATAATGGTAGCAGTAATAGTGATAATGATAATTATGGAAAGGGTGATGATCATGATGATGGCAATAGCAATGGTGATGACAATAATGATGTGGTAGTGGTGGTAGGGCTTTAATGGTGGTGGTAATAAGGACAATAGTGGTAATGTTGGTGGTAGTAGTTTTAGATTTAGAATCAAAGATATATGGAACTTAAAAACAAATTTTAAAAAAACTGTTTTTTAAATATAATTGAAAACTTTTTAAAAATAAATTAAAATTCAATTTAGTATCATTTTTACCAAATAAATTTTATTTTTAAAATTATTTTTCAAAATAAAAAATCTCAACCTCATAATCACCCGAATCTTAGCTTTTATCTCAATAGATAACCTTCAGTTAATGAGCATATATAACAAAGATTGAATATGTATTTTATAAATGCATTTAAAAAGGCTAAATTAATTGTCAGTGTCTTATAGGTAAAAGATTTGCAGCCATTACTATTAACTTTGGCAGTCTAATCCTTTCCTTCCATATATTTTATGAAATTGAAAGGACTTGGTCGTTGATAATTTACTCACAAACTTAATTGTAATTTAATATATAAAATGTGCACGGTAGTTAGTTATATTTTAATAGTTAAATAATTTTAAATGAGTTTTATGTTACTATCAGTCTTATTTTGCTAATATAATTAGCCAATATCCAAATAACATATGGCTCGAATTACCGTACGCGTGTTTTCTTCCATTTAAATAGCAAAACATGTGTCATATTTGATTAGTTTTAATGGACTTGTATGCAAGATATCGAGAAATTTCCCACATATCATATATATTTTTATACAAGATATCATATAAATTATCAACAAAGTTGAATTCTTTAATCATATTTTTTATTTTCATGAGATTTGAATCTTAGTCATCGATATAAAAAAAATTATGTCCTAAATGAATTATTTTTTTAACTTTCAAAGAGACCTTGTGATAAAAAAAGAATAAGTAAATACATTATGTAATCTATCATTTTGTTACGATTAAGTTAATAGATTCCTCACTTTTTAAAAATTTACACATGGTCTCCTACATATAATTTTTGTTTAGTTAATAGATTTCTGACGTTAACTTTCTCATAAAACCGTTAACGTTTACTTACATGTCATATAAACTTGATACAATTCTCCATTATTAACATCTGAATTTCATTTAATAGGTCACTCAATATATAAGAGACTTATTAATCAAATCTTTAGTTTGTCATTATGTCTCTCATTACCCCTACTATTATACCCTTCCTTTTTTTTAACTCACCCATAACCACCATCATCACCCCCACCACCCATAACCACCATCACCCCTTTCCCCATCCTACCACAACCGACATATTAACTAAGAACTTGGTTTTCTATGTTGGTTTATTGTAGTTGCATTAATCCAGTAAAAAAAATGTTTGATATGCTAATTAAATTGATATTTTTCCGACACCATTCAATTCTTGAGTTGGAGTAAGATACATTAAGGTTTCGTTTAGTTTCTTGTTATCAACCCCAACAAAAGATCTTACAGTCAAACGAAGTTTTGACTATCTTAAACGGTGTGAAGAATCAATATTAACCTTTAAATTTTTTTATTTTCATAACTTTGTTTCCTCGACTACATACTAAACAAACACTAAAATAATTTAGGTATGTTGGTATAAGGTGATATAGAGATGATTGATTTAACGGTTATGTTGGTCCATTGCAATATATGTACTAGACTAGGTACAAAATTTATCCTTCACTTTAATTACGGTCTATTCTTTCTTTCTCTTTAATACTGTAGATTGGAAATTGATTTTCACAATTATAAGGGTAAAATATACACATGGTCCCCTACGTTTATCCGAAGTCTCAGTTTGGTCCTATATGTTTTTTTTATCCCAGTTTGGTCCTATACGTTTATAAAACGCATCAAACTTTTCCCCTCTGTTAACACCGTTAGAAATTTCCATTTATCAATAACTATTAACGTATTACTAATATATTTTTAAGTAAATGATATAATATATTAATATTATTTATTATTAATATAAATTATTGTAAATATAATTTTTAATGATACTTTAAAATATATATTTTAAATAATACTTATTATTATTAAATAATTTTAAAATGTATTATAAAATAATATATTTAAATATTATTAAATATTATGTTAATAATAATTTATATTAATAATAGTAAATATAATTTTTAATGATATATTAAAATATATATTTTAAATAATACTTATTATTATTAAATAATTTTAAAATGTATTATAAAATAATATATTTAAATATTATTAAATATTATGTTAATAATAATTTATATTAATACTATTTATAGTATAATTTATTTAATAATACATTTTTAATAATAAATATTATTAAATATTTAAAAATTTATTTTTAAAATGTTAGATTAATATTTAATAATTTTTTGAGAAGGATTTTATTAATAATATATTTAATAAATTTATTTATTATAACTAATAATATTATACATATAATTAACTTAAGTGTATGTTTTATAAATAAAAAACCATCATCTTAATACAAAGGTACACCTTGGCCTAGTGGTAAAGCAACTTTTTTTGTCACTTAAAGGTGCCAAGTTCAAGTCCCATGGAAGGCAAAATGTTTTTAATTTTCAACCTAAACCACTCAGCCCATCAGATTGTGACACGTGTCACCCAAAGTGCCACGTCACATTTCCGTCTAAATTTCTAATGATGTTAACAGAGGGGAAAAGTTTGGTGCGTTTTATAAACGTATAGGACCAAACTGGGACAAAAAAAACATATAGGACCAAACTGAGACTTTGGATAAACGTAGGGGACCATGTATATATTTTACCCCAATTATAATACTCAATTCTCACGGGACCAACATAGAAAATCAGGTTCATAGTTAATGTGTGGGTGGGAAAATGGGTGACAGGGGTGCTTATGAGCCATTAAGGAAAATGGATGGTGATGATAATAAAGATGAAGTCAAATTAAAAATTTAATTAATAAGTCTTTCGTTTAGTAAGTAGTGTCAGTCAATATTTTAATGGTCTAATTTGTATCAAATTTATATGTATATAAGCAAAAGTACATTATTCTCTAAGAAAGTTAACCTCAAAGACGTATTAACCAGACGAAGATTTATTAACCTGATCATGACAATATGAAAGATTAAATAATATATTTTCTAAGATATAAACTGCCGACATATGGTAGAACATTTTTCTAGATAAAGATAGAAATCAATAGAACAATGAACTAGTTCATAGGACCCAAACAACTTTAAAAAAAATAAAAGTATACATCGGTTACCCTAGTAATGAGTTAGTTTTTGTACAATAAAATATTTATAGAAAAGATTATCCAGTCACGGCATGATTATTTTATGTAGGCATGATGCTGGATTTATAGTTGACGTGCCAAATGCCTCCATTCATTTGTGCTTTTTGCAATAAATTTTGGGTGCCCATCAAACTTTATCTCTTACATGATAACGATGTAATATAATCACTCGAAAATTCGATTCAGAAAATCTGCGTCGGTACTAAATTTAACGGAATGGGATCTGATGAAGGTGACACAGTGTGTCGCCATGTTGGCAGAAAGATAGTTGCCCTATGTTGAACTCCAAATGGAGCTTCTTCATGTTTGAATGAATTCTGACAAGAAATGTTATAAAAAAACTGAAATGGTAAGAACGGACCAAGTTCCATATCCTCACTAATGCAAAAGAATGATTTTACATCTTATAGTTTACATTGTTTTTCAAAAAACCCATGTAGCAAAGTGTGCGGTGACAATTTTTTTAAAGAAAACTGATGTGCCCAGCTTCCTGGCTTCCTCAACTCTCACATCTGTTTTTGAAAAACCATTGTGGCTTCTCTTGCACAGGATTTTAACACGTGAGTCTCCCTGGTCTAAACCCACATAACGTAACTCTTACCATATTTAAAACTCTTCCTCATGCTATGTCTCCCACCATGGACGCACGAGTTAGTCCTTCTCTCCATTTGAAACCAGTCCCTACTCCATCTAACATTAGTATGAGTTTGAGGTGGAAGCTTTTTTTGGCATTTGCCAAGAGAAATGTTCCTAACAATAAAAGGAGATTTTATTGTCCCTGTGTGAAATGTTTAAATGTAAAACGGTCAAGGGTTGAGGAAATTAAAGACCATTTCATATGCGATGGATTTTGCAAGAGTTATACAACATGGGCGTGGTACGGTGAATTGATGAACATATCAAGTGTGTCTCAAACACAAGAAGGTGACGAGGAAATGGACGATGGGTTGGAAGACATGATATGTGACATTGGACACGAATCTTTTAAAAGAGCACATGTCTATGATAATTTGACCCAAGATGTAGATTTATCTTTGTATCTGGGGTGTAAACTCAAATGATTAGAAGCGGTGTTAAGGCTAGTTAATTTGAAGGCAAAGAATGAGTAGACTAATAAAAGTTTCACAAAATTACTTAGGTTATTGCAGCAGGAAATGTTATCGGAGGGGAATACACTTCCTAATCGTACCTATAAAGCGAAGAAGGTTATATGTCCTATAGGTATAGAGTACAAAAAATACACACATGTTTGAATGGTTGCATCTTGTATAGAAGGCAATATGAAAGGCTGCATGAGTGTCTTGTATGTGGTGAATCACGGTATAAGGTGAAAGATGGTGAATCTACTGATAATGTAAGCGCCAAAAATCCTCTTGCAAAAGTTGTGGTATTTACCAATAATGGTTCAAGCGATTGTTTGCCAATAAAAATGATGCAAAGAGTCTTGGGTGGCATGCTGATGAAACGAAATTAGATGGAAAGCTTCTCCATCTAGCAGATTCTTTGCCATGGAGGAAAATCATTCAGTTATTTCTCGCATTTGGAAATGAACCTAGAAATCTTAGGCTTGGACTTGCTATAGATGGAATGACTTCTTATGGTAGCTTAAGCAATATACATAATTCATTACTTGTTATGTTGGTTGTCTACAATCTCTCCCCTCGACTATGCACGAAAATGAAAGTACAATATGTTGTCTATGATGATTTCGAGCCCTAAAAAACTGGGAAATGACATAAATGTTTATTTAATGCCTTTGATAGAAGGCATAGATGTGTTTGATGGGTACTCCTATGAATATTTCAAGTTACATGCCATGATTTTTGTACCATAAATGACTTCCCAGCATATGGTAACTTGTGTGGATATAACATTAAAGGGCATAAGGCATGTCCTATATGTAAAAAATGCACATGCTATAGTTAAATGTACCATGGAAAGAAAACAATTTACCTTGTGTATAGCATGGTGTGAGTTCTTGCCAAGATATAGTTGACATGGGAGGATGGTGCAAGTTCTCATTAAGATATGGTGGAGATGGGTATATAGTATTCCTTATCCCTAGTAACTATAGGTCAGTAGGTATACTTGCCACCAGTTTGTCATACATAGTGAAAAAATAAGAGAAAAAGTTTGTGCCAATGCCTTCATGGCGTGAAAGTGCCATAGGGTTATTCATCAAATATCAAGAAACTTATTTTAATGAAAGACCTTAAATTAATTGGTTTAGAATCTCATGATTGTCATGTGTTAATGCAACAATTACTATTTGTGGCTATTCATGACATTTTTCCCAAAAATGTCAAAATAACCATAACCAGGTTATGTTCTTTCTTCAATATTCTATGTAGTAAAGTTATTGATCGTGGGAAATTGGTTGAATTATAAAATGATGCAGTTATTATATTGTGTCAATTGGAGATGTATTTTTTACCCTATTTTTTTGATATCATTGTGCACTTAATTGTTCATCTAGTCAAAGAGATTAGTATTTATGGCCTAGCTCATTTAAGATGAATGTACCCAATTAAGCGATACATGAAAATTTTGAAGGGGTGTATGAAGAATCAGTACCATCTGAAAGCTTCTATTGTTGAAAGATATATTGTAGAAGAAGCTATTGAATTTTGTACAAATAATTTGTCAAGTGTGGACTAAATCGAAATACCAAAGTCTCACCACAAAGAAGGAAGTGCAGGAAATGGTATGCGAGGTTTCTCTATTAAGAGCATGCCACGTGATGAGGTCCTACAAGCATGCTTATACATCTTAAATAACACTGATGAGGTTCTACCATGCATGTCGATGCACAAGGGTGTTATCAAGGCAAACAACCCTCGAACAACTGAGAAATGGTTGTTGAATAAGCAAAAACAAAACTTTCCTTAATTGGTTTAGAGGACAAATAATGATTGATGACACTACATCTGATACATTAAAATGGCTAACAAGTGGTCCTAATTTTCATGTTGTGTGTTGGAGTGATTATGATATTAATCATTATTCCTTCTATACCAAGTCTCAAGATGACATTAGTCGGGCGCAAAATAGTGGTGTCAAGGTAGTGGTTGAATCTGTCCACTTTTCTAGTACAAAGGATGAAAATCCAATTGTGGCATCCTTATTGTATTATGGAGTCATTAAGAAGATTTAGGAAATTGACTACATTATCTTGTTTTCAAATATAAGTGCATTGATGGTAATACCAGTGTAAAGACAGATGAAATAGGGTTTACATTGATGGCACTTGACAAAGTAGCATATGAGGATGAGCCTTTCATCATGGCATTTTAAGCAAAATAAGTTTTCTACATGACTGATCCCTCTAACCAAAGGTGGTCAGTGGCACTTCATGAAAAATGTTTAGCAGATAGAATCACAATTAAACACTTGATATTATAGAGAGTCCTCATTTCTCATCCAGCATGCCAACTTTTAATGATGATAATGAAGTGGACAATATGCATGCATAGTAATCATCAATAAGGGATATGGGAGAATATTGCTAAATGATCAAGTTAGTCATCAAAATATTTTCATAGTATATTTTGATAGTTGATTTTATATTATTTAACCATGTTAGGTGATTGACGATTGTTTTTATTTTCTTTTAATAGGGACATGGCTAATCATCTCGAGAGTACATCAAATACCTAGACGACTTGTAGAAAGACTAGGGGTACCACGCAGATGAGGGAACTAACGGTTACATGTGGTGGTGGCCAAAAGATCCCTATCAAGTTTGATGATTTAACTTGGATTCCTATTAGAGTACACAAGGATAAATTTATTAGTTTTTTTAGCCTTTCTTGCATGTAGTAAGGTTAGCATTTTGAAAGATAAGTGGAAAAATGTAGATGCGTGTGTGAAGGAACAAATTTGGGAAAGTATAACAATATGTTGTTACTTATTTTTAGTCTTTACAAGTAATTTCACTATAATTCTAAATGATATTTGATAGAATTCTTATATATATATATATATATATATATATATATATATATATATATATATATAACATAGCTCACCTATGACGTTCCCAATAACACCTTGAAGAAGAAATTGTTAACTTTTTGTGTTGAGTGTTGGAGAGCTTTCAAGACATATCTAGCAACTAATTACATTTTTAGGGATCTAAGGGACAAGCTTCTATTTGAGGAGTATCCATGGATCGATGAAGACTCATGACAATTATTTGTTGAGAGTAGGAAAGATTACACCTTCTAAGTAGAATCGATCAGCTATTAATAGGTAGGAATTTATGGTTTATTTTATATTAACATTTATTTGTTTATCATTAATGACAAGAGAAAAAGAAGAGTTGCACAAGAAATTCAAAGGAAGAACTGCTATCCTCACTTATTGTCTCGTGGAAGGTATAAGATGTTAGAGAAGAAAATGATGGAAGAGAAGTCAAAACAAAGGAAGGAAGCTTCTGGGTCTGATCCTATTGTTGTCATTTCTCCACCGTTTCCTCCACCACGCTATGAAAAATGGAAGAAAGTTTGACAAAAGAATTCAAGGGACTACATATCAGAGGAGACCCATGTGGTTGCTGAGACAATTATGAGTATCTTAAATTAATTTTTTAGTAAAGTAGGATTATAATTATTTTTGTCAATGATTGCAATTCTACATTATAGGATTCTTGGAAGAAAGAAGTTGAAAGGGGGGCTTTTTCTCATCTAGACGAGAAGACATCTTGACCACTGCTGGACGAGAGGTTGGTCTAAAGTAATATTTTGGATGTTCAAGACCATAAGCAACTATGATAAAGGATGAAATGAAATTCAAGGAAGATCTCAAGATGAAGCTTAAAGAGGAACTTAAACAAGACATTATCCAGGAGCTAGCCCGTATGGAACAATCGCAACAAATCCTTTAATGACCATCATCTATGTCTTTACATCCTATACTCTTAAGCACAAAAGGGAGTTGTGCTTCAGATAATTTACTTGATGATGTTGTGAATGTACCAGATCGATGCAAGCTTTACATTGATGGTCCACCATAAGAAAATAAGTAATTATCAAGTGAGAGTATCAATTGATAAGATTGAGGTAGCAGAAGTTATGTTACCTTTCTCGACAGATGGGGTACGTATGGTGAGGAAAGCCCTAAAGCACTTCATCTTGTGGCCTAGAAAACTTGTTAAGGTTATATCAAACGATGAGGTGAGAAATTTCATGCAGTGATTTATGATTTATTATTATTGATATATGTTTAATTATTACTGATGATATCTAATTTTATTACTAGTGATATCTTCTCGATTAAAGAAATAAAATAATTGAACAAAAATAAGTGGAGGTACATAAATCTTACAATTATGAAGAGTATATAAGACATTTAACAATTAATATATTTAAAAAGTTTCTTATGTTTCTTATATTTAAAAACAAAGAAAAATACTTTTTTTGTTTCTTATAAAATGAAATAGAGGGAATACTTTTAAGACTAAAGATGACTCGCAAACTCTAATATGAAAATCTTAAGAACGAGTACAAAGAAAAATTATCTAATGTAGCCTTAACAAAGACCCTAAGTCTTAAACTAGGTGAATCTTTATCATAAGACCCAAATATAATGAAAAATTCAAGACTAGGCTCACATCAAAACTTTGATTTAAACAAATACAATTTAAAAGTTTAAAAAACTTTTTAATTAACTAAGATTCCACCAATAAATTGTGACAATGCATGTTTATCATTATGATAGGAGTCTCAAGTTTAACTGTCCTGAATAAGAATACATATGGTATTAAGCACAATATATATATATATATATATATATATATATATATATATATATATATTAGTAGTGATACTTGTGACTTACATGATTGTGTTAAGTTTTTAATTTATAATAATAATAAGATTAAAACATATAAATTATAATAAATTTTACAGATAATAATAGAAAATAAATAATTTTAATAAAAATATTTACCTTAATAAATATTATGGATATAAATTTTAAAAGAAATACGTTGAATACTAAAAATGTTTATTAATAACTATTTTTAAATTAATTAAATATCAAAATAAGTATTATAAAAGAAATACATACTAATTTTAATACTTAATTTGAATTTATATTTAATCAAAATTTTGGTACAATATCATATATAATTGAGACAATCACCTATAACTAAGCTAATAAGTTATAATCAATTCAATTATATATAATTATTTACATCTCACATATTATATTATATGTAGATATATAGACATATACAATTTCAATAATAAGAATAATATGAAATTATGTGCGATTCTAGTGAATTTTTTATTAATAAAATTAATTATTTATAATTATGATAGTTAGTAATTAAACATAACATTAAGATAAATTGTTACTGAACTGGTCTGGACCGGAGTCAACAATCCGATGTGGAACCAGCCACGAGAGTCAATGGTTGACTAGGATTAGACACTGATTCTGTGAATATCCGGTCTATGTATCTGGTGTCCCAATGAGAGGAGACCAGTCTTGACTTCCTGGAGATCCTTCACACCGTCCTCGCGCGTTGGTGTGGGCGAAAGGTGGTGCCACCTGTGAAGATTCTTCGACGGTCAAGTCAGTAATTATATTCCAGAGAAAAGGAATAACATAGAATCATAAGCGATGGCTTAATGAGTTCCAGAGAGAGTTTTAGAGAAAACTTAAGAAAGCTCTTATACCTGATTGGCTCGATTTACGAGGATTCTATAATGGCATAACCACCAACTTCCACTACATGGATAAATGATTATTTAATACGCACTCACCAGCATAATGGAGGCAAGTGGCTATTTTATATTTGAGTGTGGAGAAAGTGGGGCTAGATTTAGGGGACAAGATACTCATTTCCAGGAGCAGATTATGGCTCGTAGTATGGAAAATGGAATCCTTGTCGTTATCACTGTAGCAGTGCCCATTATCTTCTGTCAAGTAGCATGTGTGCATCCGATGTGCATGGTGTTATCCTGGATGGACCAGTATAGGGAGAACGCCTGATACAGATTTAGAGTCCGGATATATACCTATCACACCGGTGACACGTTAAGGAACAGTCAAATGACATTCATGTATGTCTTATAGTACGGATACCAGTATCAAGACCGGATCAGTTACATTCTTTTAAAATCATGTATATGTTAGGAAACATATAAATTATTTTAATTAAATAATTCATCTCTAATATTATTCAATTATTTTTACTTTTGAGAGTAATAAGATCAAATTACAATTATAATAATACAATTTAACTTATTCATATATATATATATATATATATATATATAATTTAACCATATAAATTTAACGTACCCATCAATTTATAATTTTGAAAGATTCAATAATATACTTTCTTTATGATATATATATATATATATATATATATATATATAACTAATACATTAAAATATTTTAAATTATTTTAATAAAATAAAATGACAAAACCTAAAATTAGGTAGATTTTCTATCAAAAGTTAAAGTTCAAAAATTACCTTTTTCTATGTATAATTGTCTATTAAATAAAATACATATCAAATACGTATTATTAAAGATAGAACATTTGGTAAATATCTTACATTAATTATTTTTTATTTTTATAAAATTCAATAAGTTGTGTATTTTTATCTTTGTATCTTAATTTTTATTATAGTTATAATAAATTTAAATTGAATATAATTTAATATTTAAGATATTACATTCATAATACATGTTATATAAATATATATAATTGTTATAACGATCTCCATATTTACTAAATATAAAATGAATAATTTTAAGATAAATTGTAAATTAATATATATGTTAAATTTAATTAATAGAAATACTTTGATATTATACATGATTTTAGTAAGTTTTCTGGAGTAAAATTAATCATTTATATATATATATATATATATATATAATCCGATCTGGATACCGGCCCTAAGACTAAGAGATAATTATCTTAGCCGGCCTAGAGTTCAGTCGGTATCACTGGACAATGATCCAGTCGGTATACCACTGGACAACGATCCAGTCAATAAAAATGTTAGCGGCCTCAATCAGTATCACAAGATACCAACTCAGTCTGCAACTATACCGGTTATCTGAAGTAGTGACCAAGCTATCGGATACCTTATCCGTTCTCCTTTCACCCGGTGTTGAGAGGCTGATCCGGACCGATCAACCGGTTTCTATCATAACACATGCAACCGGTGTCATCGGTATATATCCGGACTGTAATCCCGAGTCAGGCGTTCTCCCTGCACCGGTTAGTCCGGATAACACCATGCACACCGGATAACATACGTATCACCTGACAGAAGACGATGGGCATTGCTACAGGGACCGATCAATAATTCCCCACACTACGAGCCAAACTCTGCTCCAGGGAACGATCAACTTGTCCCCTAAGTCTAGCCTATACTCCCTACGCTCAATATAAAATAGCCATTTGCCTCAATCATGCTGGTAAGTGCGCATTAAACAATAATATACTTGCATAATGAGGGTTAGTGGTTCCCCATTAACGAGTCCTCGTAAATCAAGCCAATCAGGTATAAGAACTCACTTCAGTTTACTGGAGAGGGGTTCCTGGTTCTGGTCTTTCTCTCTTATGCATCCACCTGATCCCTATGATCATTTACATTCCATACTTGGAATATATCACTGACTTGAGCGTCGGAGAATCTTCACAGGTGACACCACCTGTCGCCCACATCAACACGGGAGGTCGATGTGAAGGATCTCCAGGACGTCAAGACCGGTCTCTTCATACAGACACACCGGATACACATACCGGATATTCATAGAACCGGCCTTCAGACGCAGACTTTTCTCACTACTTGTGACTGGCCCCACACCGGATCTCTTTGACCCCGGTTCAGGACAGAACATTGGCAAGCCCGGTGGGACTCGTTAAAGTTATTCCCACTTCTCGTTTGAGAAGTCTTGTCTCTTATCATGGAAGGCAATGGGAGAAACCAACCAGATGGGCACGTGGAAGACATCACTGCCCAGGAACAACCAGTGAACAGGCGCTTAGTTCTTGAGTCGCCTGTGGAAAGTTCAAGAAGAATGGTGCAGGTTCCAGCACCAGATCTAAGGGATGAGATGATACGAAAGTTGATGGAGGAACTGATGGAATTGAAGCGTGAAAGAAAGAGCGTGGAGGAGAGAGCCATGTCTCAGATCAAGGGGACACATCACACAACCGAGTAAGAAAAATCCTCAACCCCCCACTATTCAAATATCCCCACGTTTAAAGAGAAGGAACAGATCCATGATTCTGATGAGAGAGTTGCTAAAGGGAAGAGGAAGCTGATGACAGGCTCTCCAGTAACTTATAAGCTCTCAGTCCCTTTTTCAAGAAGACTTATGAGTGTACACATCCCTAAGCACCTGCAAACTACTCAACCTCTCTCTATCGAAAAATACAGTGGTGAAACTGATCCTACTAAGCATCTTGATGCTTATGCATTTGAAGCCATGTACCTGGGGGCAGATGAAGATGTCATGTGCAGGATGTTCCCTCGGACTCTTGTTGATGATGCCCTTAGTTGGTTCAGGTTCCATCGACTCATGGGAAGAAATGGCAACAGCGTTTGTGGACTAGTTTGTTATTTCCAGAGATATTCCCAGAACATCTCATACTTTGGCCCAAATTAGGCAGGGGGAACATGAAACTCTCAAAGACTTCTTGAAGAGGTTTTACAAGGAAGCAGCTGCTGTTCCAAACCTGGCAGAGGCGCTACAGTTGCACATAGCAATAGAAGCTTTGCAACCGAGCTCTGCTTTTGCCCTGTCGTTGGCAAAGAACCCTCCAGTGAATTTCGAAGAATTCAGGAGGAAAGCATCTAAGTATGTGGGCATTGAAATGCACTTGGAAGCAACAGCAGCGAGAAGGAAATCCCCAATGCCACATCAATAGCAACGGAGAGATAAGGACAGGCCCCGATCGGAACGTATGGAGAGACCGTTCCAGGGCAACATCTTCGACAATAATGTACCTCCGAGTCAGGAAAAATGGGTAAATTCATTTAGCAATTATGCTACATTAAATTCTAAGCGGTCACAGATTTTGAGAGAGATCGGATGGCCAATGCTAACTGTATACGGGGTCAGGAAGCCGCCCCAGCTTCGCAAGTATGGTGACCCTCGGAAATACTGCGAGTTCCATGAGTAAAAGGGCTATTCAGCAAACGAATGTCAAGCCTTGAAAAATACCATTGAGACCCTGATCCGAGAGGGTAAACTCAAACAGTATCTTTTCAAAGAAGGTACTTCCGGTGAGCCAGAACGGATTGAGAAATGGGGAAGGGATTACGAGGAAGGCGATGATGATCATCCCACTCCGATCAGAAGATTTACTACTTTTGAAAAACAAAAGGGAATTCTGGTTGGTGAGCCTGCACAGCAAAATGTTATGCCCCGACATCAACATCAGGGCCGTCGAGAGGTCATTGATTAGGGATCAGGCCATTAAAACCAAAAAATGCCTTTCGCTATTACAGCTAGTCGGTAAGATGGTGTGCACTCTTTCCTTACTTGAGTTTTTCCGATCGGGTTTTACCAAGAAGGTTTAACGAGGCATAACCCCGACTCGGCTCTCTTTCTCTCTTGTAATTCATAATTAATGAAATATTCTATATGTTCACCCATTGTCTTTATGATTTTATTCGATGCACAACACTGTTGTGACAAGATACTTTCAGGACGGACGATCCTAACAACGTATCTGTTCTTAGTGATGAACCTCTTCGAAGGTACAAAGGGGTGAACCATAATTTGAAGGCTCAGGTTGTAGGATTAAACCGAACTCTGAGTACGATTAGTAGGTTTGGCCGAACGTCAGAGAAGAACGGTGAATGGGTAAAATCCAACACCGATTATGGAGAAGAACGGTGAATGGGTAAAATCCAACACCGATTATGAAGAAGAACGGTGAATGGGTAAAATCCAACACCGATTGAAGGCCCAGATTGTAGGATTAAACCGAACTCTGGGTACGGTTAATAAGTTTGGTTGAACACCGGAGAAGGCTCGGATTGTAGGATTAAACCGAACTCCGAGTACGACTAGTAGGTTTGGCCGAACGTCGGTGAAGAACGGTGAATGGGTAAAATCCAACACCGATTATGAAGGCCGGTGAATGGGTGAAATCTAACACCGAGTATGAAGAACGGTGAATGGGTAAAATCCAACACCGATTATGTAGAAGAACGGTGAATGGGTAAAATCCAACACCGATTGAAGGCCCAGATTGTAGGATTAAACCGAACTCTGGGTACGGTTAGTAAGTTTGGCTGAACACCGGAGAAGGCTCGGATTGTAGGATTAAACCGAACTCTGAGTACAACTAGTAGGTTTGGCCGAACGTCGGTGAAGAACGGTGAATGGGTAAAATCCAACGCCGACTATGAAGGCCGATGAATGGGTGAAATCCAACACCGAGTATGAAGAACGGTGAATGGGTAAAATCCAACACCGATTGAAGACGACCAGTGAATAGGTAAAATCCAACACCGATTGAAGGCTTGGGCGCAGTAAGCGGGGTGAAGCTTTTTCTTCAGGACCACACTGAACCCCGAGTAGATTAAAAACGACCAGTGAATGGGTAAAATCCAACACCGAGTGAAGAAGACGGGTTGTAGGATCAAACCGGACCCCAGTCGAAGGCTTGGATTGTAGGGTCAAACCTAACTCCAAGCATGACTTCGAATTCACTCAGAAGTAATTCCCCTAGGAATTCCTCACTCGGAAATACTTTCCCTTAGAATTCCTTACTCGGAAACACTTCAAATTTGAAGTCAGACTCGAATTATTCACTCAGGAATATATCTACCCGAAACGTACTTATTCAAAGTCAGAGCCTTCCTCTGACCAAAGTACTTCCCCTGGAAATGGCCCATTCGGAAATCCTTCACTCGGCGTCATGCCACGTGGAGGTCGGAATTTCTTCACTCAGTGCCATACCACGTGGAAGTCGGAAATTATTCACTCGGTGCCTTACCCAGTGGAAGTCGAAAACGTCTCACTCGGTGTAATCCCAATTAGAAGTGTCGCACTCGGAGACACCTCACTCGGGAAAGTTGCACTCAGAAACTCCCCACCCGAATGAAAGCTCGGATTGTAGGGCAAAATCGAACTCCGAGTACGGTTAAGAGGATTAAACCGAACGCCGTCGATTTACTCGGAAGTAACCCCCGAGGGATTACTCGGAAAATCCTGCTCCTGGAAGGATCAATCGGAGATCTTCCACTCGGAATTTCCAAGACAAGACACGAGCCCTCGACATAAAATAAAAGACTCGGATAAAACGTACAAACTTTTACCGAGTAGTACGAGGAGACTACAAGTAATGGAATTTTGCCGAGTGACACGGCCAGAACCATCCTCACTCGGAGTCATTTACTCAGAGTCGAATATTCGCTCAGAATCACTCACTCAGAGTCAAATGTTCATTCAGAACCGATCACTCAGTAACGCTCGGGGACAATATTCAATGGTTAACGGGTACTGCAAAGATATTTTTGTAGGTTATACCAGCATCCAGACCTCTCGCAGGTTGTATAGCTCATATGAGCAACTTCATAAGTCCCTCATATAAGCTAGGGGACATATGATCCGGTCTGGATACCAGCCCTAAGACTAAGAGATAATTATCTTAGCCGGCCTAGAGTTCAGTCGGTATCACTGGACAATGATCCAGTCGGTATACCACTGGACAACGATCCAGTCGGTAAAAATATTAGTGGCCTCAATCTGTATCACAAGATACCGACTCAGTCTGCAACTATACCGGTTATCCGAAGTAGTGACCAAGCTATCGGATACCTCATCCGTTCTCCTTTCACCCGGTGTTGAGAGACTAATCCGGACCGATCAACTGGTTTCTATCATAACACATGCAACCGGTGTCATCGGTATACATCCGGACTGTAATCCCGAGTCAGGCGTTCTGTAACATCCTGTTTTTAATAATAGTCCCAATTTGTAAAATATGAGGTATAGAAGGTCTATAAGTGTTAATCAATGAATGAAACACTCTATGGATGGCCTTTAATGCTCCAAAAGTTTCATATTTGGGTATAATTATGGAATTTTAGAGAAATTATTCAAATTCCGAGTAAAAAGGCTCTGATCCGAGTGACAGAGTGAAATTCCGAGTGAAGGATTACCAATTCCGACTGAAGGTTACAAAATCCGAGTGAAGGGATGAAGTTCCAAGTGTAAGTTATGATGTTCGAGTAAAACCAGACCGAGAGGGCTACTACCGAGTGGAATCTTAATCTCAGAGGCAAATAGAGTGAAGAGTGTTCAAGAGAATCACTTTTGAGTGAAAATTCCGAGTCAAACCATGCCAAGTGTTACCTTTTACGAATGGAACTTCTCTGATTGCAGTATTCCGAGTAAAGGGACTTAGTCAGGGATATGTCCGAATGCAATCCGAGTGAGTTGTCCAAGTCAGGACCTCCCTGGTGAGGAAGGGATAGCATTCCGAGTAGAATATATATATAAGGCTTGGAGTCATTTTTGAGTAAGACTTATGACTCTTTTCCGAGTGGTGAAGGCCTTAAAGGAAATCGAGTGAAACGCATTTTGAGGAAGGATAGTCTCTGTGTTACTAAGAGATGAGTAGCCAAGTGAACTCCGAGTGGGGAAGGACTTAAATGCTCCTGAATGGTAAAATCTGAGTGAACCCTTCTGAGGGAAGAGTTGTTATAATGGTTTTGATTGGGAATATATTCTAAGTATATGATATACATAAACCGAGTGAATGAGATTCTATATCCTGAATGGACGAGATTTAGAACAAGTCCGAGTGGGACTTAACACAATGGTTTTCTCCGAGTGAATGAATGCATATATATACATAAGTATTTATGTTGAATTGATGCTTCCTACCGACTGAAACGTGTTATCAAATTATTGTGAGAAGTAAAATAGTTATTAAGTTAAAGATTCCGAGTGGATATATATATATATATATATATATTGAATGGTTAAGACATTACTAGGCTTGAATAAGAAGGGTGATGAATGAATAATGCTAATTGAGTAGATACCGAGCGGAAAATGGTAGTAGGAACCCGTTCCGAGTGAATTGTAGTAAGCACAGAGCCAATTCCGAGTGAGTCTTAGATATATAAACCAATTCCGAGTGAGATTCATATGTGTGGGTCTTTTCCGAGAGGTAATGACCTTAATAGGCTTTAATTGGAATTGTAGTTGAAGAATTTGGTTAAGACCGAGAGAGGAATATGAGTAAACCCGAGTGAGTAGAGTTTGGGTATTCCCGAGTGGCAAATCTGATTGATTCCTTTCTAATGTATGAATTGTTATTGGAATATATTCTAAGTGATGAAGAGTTTGAATAATTCCGAGTGATTGACTAATTAGGAGAGAGTCGGGTTCTGGGAGAAACAATTCCGAGTGAGAGATGACTAAACTCTGCCAAATGGAACTCTGAGTATTGGTTTTGAATATTAGAGTAAGTAGCATACCGAGCAAGATAAGTCGGTTTAAGAAACATTTAGTCGAGTGACAAAAACCGAGTGAGAAACCAAGTACTTGAGTCGGTTTCAGAGGAATTCCGAGCGAGAACTGGATGACTCGCTCAAGCGAGTCGGATTCCGCTTGAGCGAGAAGGACCCCTGATGCATATTTCTCTACTTCGCTCAAGCGAGCAAACTACGCTCAAGCGCGCTCGACCCTGATAGTCTTTTCTTCACTTAGCCCAAGCGAGGACAGCATGACCCGCTCAAGCGAGTCGGTTTTTGCTTGAGCGAAACCCCTCTGCCAGTGCCTCGATCCGTCCTGAACTGGGATTTAATATCCGATGTCTCCTATATCACACCAGACGGCTGGTGTAAGAGAAGACTGACTGATTGCAGACCGGATTAACACTCCACACCGGATAGCTGCTTAGAAAGCTGCCTGTCCTTAGAACCGGTGTGCACACCAAACAGTTTTGAACCAGTATTCACCAAACCGACCTCTTCGTAACTACACAACAGCCTTCCTCCCACACCACAACACCGTCTCCTTCCATGGACGTTGTCCCTCAAATCCCACACACACTGTCCTTCCCTTCTTCACTCCACACCGTCCCTCACACTCAATACCGTCCTCACTCCATACCAACCTCTTCAAATCCTCCAACATCGAATATCTTTTAATTCCACTCCTGCTAGTGACAAGTCCACTTATTCACATGAATCCAAAAATGGACTGTCATAACGAGCCAATAAGCAAGGAAAAGTTGTACCAGTTATAACACCTTTTAACTCCACTCAGATCACTTTATATATTTTTAATATATCACTAATTCCATCAAAGCAAGCCGACAACAGAATTAATCAAAAAGGCTCCATTATCCTCACTTGTTCCTCCAAAGCTGTCTTCCACTTACTCTCTCATTATTAACACCTTACCACCACTCTCAGAACACTCCTACATACGAACCACTTAACAAATCACACACCCTTCTTCTTCTCATTTTATACGTTCAAAGGCTTTTCTTTCCATTTTCATTTCTTCCACTGTGGACTGGAACGAGGAAACTACAAGACATACCTTGCTAATCAAAGGACTCCATTAATGTAAGAGGGGACAGGGTTGTGAATATTTGTGAAATGGGTAGAGTTGTATGCTGTTTTAGGATTTCCAGCTTTAAGTTTGTATCTTGTTGCTCATCTTTAAAAGTGAAAAAGTATGAATTTGTTTCTGACTTCTTCATGAAAGTTGTAGATCTTTGTGTTATCTAAATTTTGAGACCTGAATCAATTAATTTTAATATGTATAGCAAAAGTTATGGCCAAAATACTACAGCATGTCCGAGTGGAATATTTGTTCTATGATCTGTGTATATATTGATATTCTGGGAATTTTACAAGCATAATCAGCCTTTGATGTCTTCATGAAAGTTGTAGATATTTATGTTAGGGATATAATGAAAGTGATTTCAAGTTAAAAAGATGCTTGTAGCTCTAGTTATGCTCAAAATACAGAAGTATGTTCATGATGAAAATCTGTTAACTATGAAATCTGAATCTTGTTTTCAATACTGGAAATTTTTTGGTATGAATTAGTGGTTGGTGTCTTCATGAAAGTTGTAGATAATTATGTTAAGAGTATTTTAGAACTGGTTTCATGTTAAAATTATTTGTGTAGCTCTAAAAACGTTGAAAATACTAATATATGTACATTTTGAAAACTCACCTGGAGGCAGTGATGTATTTTGTGGATAAATGGTATTTCTGCT
This sequence comes from Clitoria ternatea, assembly GCA_037962975.1. Taxonomy (NCBI): domain Eukaryota; kingdom Viridiplantae; phylum Streptophyta; class Magnoliopsida; order Fabales; family Fabaceae; genus Clitoria; species Clitoria ternatea. The sequence goes on from CM075671.1 coordinate 279,005,592, forward strand.
TAGAATTTGAATTTATGATCTTCATGAATTGTAGATATTTGTGTTAAGAGTAATTTAGAACTGGTTTCATGCAAAAATCATTTTTGTAACTCCAGAAACACTGAAATTACTAACATATGTACGTTTTGAAAAACTCACCTTGAGGCAGTGTGGTATTTCGTGAATAAGTGATATTTCTGTTCAGAATTTGAAATTGTATTCTTCATGAAAGTTGTAGACAATTATGTTATTAAACTACAGGAAGTGGAATCACCTAAAAAGGAGTTGATTTGCCCATGTTATGACTGTTTTACTAATGTATGTCGCTGTTTGGAAATGCTGAAATTTGCTTATAACGGTTATTATGGATAAAAATGATATTTTCTCTATGGGTAATGATTTATTATTGAATTCTTGAGTGATTATGAATTATTATATATGCTGTTGAGTATCACACAGTTTGTATATTGTGATGGTGAATAATTATGAATGACATAATTAATATATATGTACATGAATGCCTTGTGGTTATTGACATATGTAGTTGAAACAGTAAATCCATGATTTTGTGAATTATTATGTGTATTGTGTCCCTTGAGGACTTGTATTATCCAAGAGGTTTTGGAAATGTGGATATCATGGTATGTTAAATGATAAAGAGAATTAAAGGCATTCATGCATCATAAGCATTGGACGCACCATGGAATTTAGGGGCCCCATGATTGCCTACCCTGGTGGGGGGTTACTCTATGACGAGTTAAGCCCTATTTTGTTGTGCGCCATGGAGTGTAGGGATTCATGGTTTATGCAAAGCCCTACTTATGATACTTGTGTACTTCGGTACTTAAGCGCCATGAAGTGTAGGGATTCATGGTATATGCTAAAGCCCTATTTGTGTAAGCGCCATGAAGTGTAGGGATTCATGGTATATGCTAAAGCCCTATTTGTGTAAGCGGCATGAAGTGTAGGGATTCATGGTATATGCTAAAGCCCTCTTTGTGTCTCTATGAGACTTTTACTGCAGTATTCCCACCAAACCAAATGGATCCAGCATGACATCATTGACTAATTAAAGACTCATTATATATAAATGAACTCGTCTGGCATATCCATCATATCATTATGATTTGTTGATTGTGTTTGTGTAATTTTATCTATTTTATACTTATTCTATATTCTGTCTCACTCTTACATCAATTTTTACAGTGAATGTCACGCAGAATGAAGAGTGATGCCATGATTGATGACTATATGATATATTGCTTGGACTTTGATTTCTACTTTAATTTAATGGGTTGTAATAAATATTACGTACTATGTACTGTTACTTCTAAATCGTTTCCGCTATGCAAATATTTCATGAATTTTATTAATCACGACTAGTATGCATGATAATATTCCGCAATTATTGAATTTTATGTGAATTCTGAGTTTAATTTACGAATTTTAAAATGATCTTTTAAAAACGCGAAAAATTTATTCAGAAAATTACACGGGACGTTACACGTTCTCCCTGCACCGGTTAGTCCGGATAACACCATGCACACCGGATAACATACGTATCACCTGACAGAAGACGATGGGCATTGCTACAGGGACCGATCAATAATTCCCCACACTACGAGCCAAACTCTGCTCCAGGGAATGATCAACTTGTCCCCTAAGTCTAGCCCATACTCCCTACGCTCAATATAAAATAGCCACTTGCCTCAATCATGCTGGTAAGTGCGCATTAAACAATAATATACTTGCATAATGAGGGTTAGTGGTTCCCTATTAACGAGTCCTCGTAAATCGAGTCAATCAGGTATAAGAACTCACTTCAGTTTACTGGAGAGGGGTTCCTGGTTCTGGTCTTTCTCTCTTATGCATCCACCTGATCCCTATGATCATTTACATTCCATACTTGGAATATATCACTGACTTGAGCGTCGAAGAATCTTCGCAGGTGACACCACCTGTCGCCCACATCAACGCGGGAGGTCGGTGTGAAGGATCTCTAGGACGTCAAGACCGGTCTCTTCATATAGACACACCGGATACACATACTGGATATTCACAGAACCGGCCTTCAGACACAGACTTTTCTCACTACTTGTGACTGGCCCCACACCGGATCTCTTTGACCCCGGTTCAGGACAGAACAATATATATAATAGTTACCTACGTCTGTAATCAAATCAATCATATATAATTAAGACAATCTTTTACATACATAAGTAACTATTATTTTTAGATAAAATAATTTCAACATATTCATACGATATAATCAATCCTTATCTTTTTTTTAGAAAGATTTTATTCAAATCATGTCTTCGATCTCTTAGAACGCTCTTGTGGTAGAAGATTGTGATTACTACCATCAATATCATTGGTTATGTTAATGACCATCTGTTGAACAAAGTAGTTTCAATAACTTTAGTAGAATTCACCTATATATTTTAAAATTGAACAAAATCAGTTATAAAATAATGAAAGTTTCGAAACACTAAGATAAAATTATAAAAAAAATAACTTTGACGAGTACTATCTCAAGAAGTTAATGTTCAAATGAGAAATGATTATAAGAATTTGACATCAACAAAAAGAAAAGAGAATGAGAGGGTTATCAAGGATAGTAGAGAGAAGAAATGTAAGAAATATAAAATTTAAAAAGCAATTGTAGTAACATGTATAAAGATTTGATTTTTGAGAAGAGATCACCTAATATGTTTAAAAAGTTAATGTTTTATTTGATTTTAAAATTAATTTTTTAGGATTTAATTCCTGAAATGTGATTATGGAATATGTTTAAATAAATAGTCTATTAGGATGACAATTAATATTTTAATTTGATTTGAAAATAATTTTTATTATTATGATAACAATTTATATATGATCTGTCCTGAATCGGGGTCGAGAGATCCGGTGTCGGGTCAGTCACAAATAGTAAGATGATTACGTCTCTGAAGACCGGTTATATGAGTATCCGGTTTACGTATCCGATGTCTCTGTATGATGAGAGCGGATTAGGCGTCCTGGAGATCCTTCACACCGTCCTTACGCGTTGATGTGGGCGAAAGGTGGTGTCACCTGCAAAGATTCTCTGACGCTCAAGTCAGTGGTGATATTCCAAGTGAGAAATGTTTTCAGAGAGTAATTGTAAGTTGATAGAGTCAAAAGATCCCTCCCTTCATTGATGAAGAGAGTTCATATACCTGGTTGGCTCGATATTCGAGGATCCGTTAGTGGGGAACCACTAACCTCCAATAACACTTTAAATTATTATTTTATTGCGCACTTACCAGTATGATTGGGTCAAGTGGTCATTTTATATTGAGCGTAAGGAGTATAGGCTAGAATTAAGAGACAAATTGACCATTCCCGTGAGCAGATTTTGGCTCGTAGTGCAGGGAATTATTGATCGGTCCCTGTAGCAATGCCTTTTGTCTTCTGCATAGTGACGTGTGTGTTATCCGGTGTCATGATGTTATCCTGGACAACCGGTATAGAGAGAGCGCCTGATACGGAATTAGAATCTGGATGTATACCGATGACACCGGTTGCACGTTGGCGAATTGACAAAGACGTTAAAATATGTCTTGCAGATTGGATACCGGTATCAAGACCGGATCAATATATATATATATATATATATATATATATATATATTACTATTATCTTAACACGCGAAGAAAATTCTTTCAACATATATACTTATTAACTTGCAATCTTTAATTTGCAATTATATTAGCAGTGTGAAACATACGATTTGATGTTATATATTTTAAATGCGTCAAAGAAACAAATTTCTGTCAAAATATGTTTAATTTTGCCGTACATGGTGAAATAGAGGAAGTGTAGTTTGACTTTGTTTGCATGAAAATCAACTTTGACCACCTTTTTTCTTCACTCTTCTGCTTCTTCAATCCAACGCAAAATCATCGATATCTTTCACATTGGAATTCTTTTGTAGAAGATGAGTGTTAAAAAATTTAGTTTTTGAGTCTAAATTATATTTAACCCTAATTCAAATAAAAAAATTTACATTTCATCAAATTAGATATTAAAAACATATTTTATATTTGATTAGAATGAAATCCAGTTTTTAAAAATCTGGATTTTGCCTCAAGCTAGTTCAATATAACAAAAATGGATTTATTTTAAAATCCATTTTTTTTAATAGTATAGCTGATATACTACAAGAATATCATTAAAGTGTCTATAATTAACAAGAATTAATGGTGTGTTTCTCACTCTTTAAGGAGAATCGATGGCACATCTTTACTCCTTTTTCCAGCATTATCTTTTAATTACTTAATGATTGCATAGATCTACACATTTATATTTAAATACTGTAATTTTAAATATCTTCAATGTTCAGTTTAAAATATCTTTTATTTATATTTTTATGAAATAAATAAAATAAATATCAAAGAATAAAAAGATTTTATTATTTAATTCCTGATAAAATAAAATTTACAATTATAATTCAATTCTTATTTTTGAATAGAAGTACTTAAATATTTATTCGTTGTACCTATTATTTAATACATAATAAAAGTACTTAAATTTACATATACTTTAATATGTAAAATTTGAAATTTTAAAACTAAATAGTTTAATAGCTTTTCTTTAATGTAGAAATATTTCCTTAACAGTTGTACCTTATATTGAATATTTTATCAATAAAATATGAACTAAAAATTGGGGAATATTTTTATGGTAAACTTAAACTATTCAATACTACCCCGAAAAATATTCAATACTATTTCAATATAAGAATCTTTAACTAATTAATTTTTAAAAAAAGTTAGTTAATATAATTAAATTCATTTAATTTGTTTATACATCATACTAGTTTTTCAAAAGTACCTTAATATTTTATTAGCATTTACAAATCTTATTTTTTTCTATTTAATATTTGTTACATTAATGATTAATAAAAATATTTTAGTAACAATTAATTAATGTTGATTTTTTATGAGTTTTTAAAGAAATCATTCAAGATATTATTATATTAAAGGATGAATTATTATTAAATCAGTTAATTAACTAATTATAAAGATAAAAAATGAACATTTTTGTTTATTTTAGTTATAAAGAATTTTTGGTTTGATGTTAATGGTTCTTAAATTAATTTTTATTTGATATTAACTACTACACCTCCGATATTCTATAAGAATCTGATTTTGAGTTTTTTCTTTATTTTTTTATAAGACTCATTCCAATTTAAAATGTAATTTTATTCTCTTTTTTTTTAATATATACATTTATCAATTATATCTCAATTTAAAAGATTATTTTTTCCTCACTAATATAATGGCTAAGTTTAGAATAACTACCAAATTTAACATATTTATCTAGAATAACTAAATTTCTTAATGTGAAATGATATAATAGAATTATGTTATATTCATTTTTCTCTCCTCACTGATATGAAGAGTAAGTTTAAGATAATTACCAAATTTAACACATTTATTTAAAATAACTAAATTTCTTAATGTGTGAAATAATATAATAGATTCTTATAATAAAAGCGAAGAAAGTATATTATAAAACAAAGATTTAAAGTATCACACAATAACAATAAAATAAAAACATTTCAATTAATAATATTTTCAGATGAAAAGCAAGAGGGCAACTAAAAGGAAATGAACACAAATATACTCCTAAAATAATTTTTTTTATAAATTGTTGAATAAATATTAAATAAATTTTTCTACTCAACCTTTGTATAAAAACAAATTGGTTCTACTTTTATAAGATACAACTGCATATTTTCAAGTGTATTAATTACAAAGTTTATTTTATATAATTATTCTAATGTGAGAGTACCTAAAAGTCATGTTACCCTATTTAAATCATTTAAAATTTGGATAACTTTTTTAAAAAAAAATCCCATATCAAATAAATGCAAATATTATTAGTTATACTGATTTAGTCTTTTATTTTTTTTATTGTAAAGAACGGAAGGAGTATTTGCTATATGGATGATAAATGTTTTATATATATATATATATATATAAAAACTTTCTATTAGAAAACCATAAGCATAAATAGAAGCATTTAATAAAGTGTCTTGAGTGCTCCATAACCAGTATTATGAATAATTATGGATGTCCCCCCTAAAGTTTTGATATTTATAAATGTCCCCCTCTCACCTCCTATAAATACCCCCTTCACTCATTAATACAAGACACAACTTCTTCTCACTTTCATTACTCCTTGTAACTCTCTTCCATTACTTCCTTTTCTCTTCTACTTAATTGTTGAGTTTATTTATAACACGTTATCAGCACCAGGTTCTGACCAACTGAGATCTAAGGTAACATAGAATTTTAATTTTTTTTTTCATAATTTCATTTCAATTTATATTATATGTATATATATATATTATAATAAGTTCCTGAAGAACTTATATTCCACACATCCCAGCAGGATGTATAAAATATTAATAAGTTCCTGAAGAACTTATATTTTGAACATCCCTATGGGATTTAAAAGAATTCCTGAAGAATTCTTGAAAATATTTACTAATATAGGTTCCTGAAGAACTTATTTATAAACATCCTTGTAGGATGTATGAAATTAATAATCAAATTTTAAGAATTCTTGAAGAATTCTTCCGCTACAACTTTAATTTTTATTCTGGGTGTGATTTTTATTTTTCATTTTTTTTTACTGATCAACATTCATATTATATTATATAATTATATAGCATTCACGTGGTTTGCTTCTTTCCATTTGTTCCATTATTTCACGTTACTGATTGCAATTGCTTTGGTTTTTCCATTATTTCATTACTTGATTGCAAGTTGCTAATTGCTTTGCTTTTTCCATTATTTTATTGCTTTATAGCTTTACTTTATAATAATTGTTTCACGTTGGCTATTGTATGTGCAACCTGCTTCATAATTCTTTCATCTATAATTTTGCTATCTTACATGTTCTTATTTTATTATGCTTCACGGCAATAATTTATTTAGTGTAGCCACTAATTGTTATACTGCTCCACTAATTGGCATGCTTCATGTTATTTTGTCTTCTTTATATTATTTTATTTTATACTAATTAGCACTAATTTGCTTAATAAGTATTTATAAATAATATAATATATTATTGAATGAATACACTTGGTGGGTTATATAATTGCTTTACTTTAAATAATTAATTTTATAATTAATTTTGATACTCATAATTGGTATTTATACACAATACTAATATATTTTGTATAAAAAAAATTATTAATAAATAAGATCTACCACTAGACCACTAGTACTTAATGATATTTTATGAAAAAAATTTAACTATTAAATCACTTATGTGATATTTTATTTTAATATATAACCAATATTATTCTTATAATTATATATATATATATACATATATATATATATATTAATAATTCATCATTGACTTGTTACCATCATTAGATATTTATAATTAATAAATTTATTCATTTGAAATATATCTAATATATTGTTTCAACTTCTTATATAGAAATAACTATGTCAAATATTACCAACCTTGAGTTCGTGGCTCTTGACATATCTGGAAAAAACTATCTATCATGGACATTGGATGCTGAAATCCATTTAGATGCAAAAGGTCTCGGAGACACCATTAAAAATGGAAATCAGGCATCTAGTCAAGATAAAGCTAAAGCCATGATATTTTTACGCCACCATATCCATGAAGGGTTAAAAAATGAATACTTAACAGTTAAAGACCCTCTTGTTCTGTGGAATAATCTAAAAGAAAGATACGACCATCAAAAGGATATAATTCTTCCAAAAGCCCGTTATGAATGGATGCATTTACGATTTCAAGATTTTAAATCCGTAAATGAGTATAATTCTGCAATGTTTAGAATTACTTCGAGATTGAAATTATGTGGAGAACAAGTCACTGAAAGTGACATGTTAGAAAAGACATTCTCTACTTTTCATGCATCCAATTTGCTCCTGCAGCAGCAATATCGCCAAAAGGGCTTTACAAAATATTCTGAATTAATTACTTGTCTCCTTGTGGCTGAGCAAAATAATGAATTGCTTATGCAAAATCATGAATCCCGTCCAACTGGAACTGCTCCATTCCCAGAAGTGAATGTAGCAACGCACGATCATAATACTCATGGTCGTGGTCGTGGCCGTAGCCGCGGTCGTGGACGAGGTAATGCTCGGGGACATGGTATTGGTCGTGGATATGGTTTTGGCCGTGGTCATGGTCGAAATGATAAGAGATCATCATTCACATGGAAAAATAAAGAACTTATGAAAAAAGGGACAGATGCTCAAAATAGCGAACAAACTAAAAACATCTGCTATCGTTGTGGTAGCAAAGGACACTGGTCTCGAGTTTGTCGCACACCAAAGCATCTCGTAGATCTATACCAAAAATCCCTTAAAAATAAAGGGGAAATAATAGAGACAAATTTTACTGGTATAGATGATGATTTCTCTGACTTTAGTGTTGATGATTTTCTTGCTCTTCCTGAAGAAGAAATTGACCACTCGGTTGGAGAAGGGAGTGCCCCCAAATAAATTATTTTAATGTTTCATGTAATTTGTTTTGTTGTAAATTTTGTCTTTATCAATAAAATTTTCTAAATATTATTGTTAATTATATTTTACTCATGATTTATTTTTATTTATTTAATGAAGAATGAATGCTCATGTGAATGATGAAGATATATGTCTCGCAGACAGTGCAACAACTCATACCATTCTCAAGGATGAGAAATATTTTTACCAAATAGTAAAACAAGAAGCAAATGTTAATACAATATCTGGTAGTATAAATATAATTGAAGGCTCCGGCAGAGCCAGTATTTTGTTACCTGGAGGAACAAAATTGCACATTGAAAGTGCATTATATGCTAAGAAGTCTCAAAGAAATTTATTGAGTTTTAAGGATATCCGCAGAAATGGATATCATATTGAGACCACAAATGAAGGAAATGATGAATATCTATACATTACAAAGTTAATTTCTGGTAAGAAATGTATATTGGAAAAATTGCCTTCATTTTCCTCCGGTTTGTATTACACATATATTAGTACAATTGAAACAAATGCCATAGTAAACCAGAAGTTTACAAATAAGAATGACTTTGTTATCTGGCATGAACGATTAGGCCATCCTGGATCAATTATGATGCGAAAAATAGTTGAGAATTCAAATGGTCATTATTTGTCCAACAGACAAATTATGCAAACTAAGAATTTCTCATGTGCTGCTTGTTCTCAAGGAAAATTAATCATTCGGCCATCACCAATGAAAATTGGGAATGAACCACTTATATTTTTAGAGCGTATACAAGGTGATATTTGTGGACCAATACACCCTTCATGTGGACCATTTAGATATTTTATGGTTTTAATTGATGCATCAACTAGATGGTCACATGTTTGCTTATTATCAACTCGCAACCAGGCGTTTGCGAGATTACTAGCTCAATTAATTCGTTTAAGAGCTCATTTTCCTGATTATCCAATTAAGAAAATACGCCTTGATAACGCTGGTGAATTTACATCTCAATCATTTAATGATTATTGTATGTCCATTGGAATTGATGTTGAACATCCTGTAGCACATGTTCATACACAAAATGGACTTGCTGAATCATTGATTAAACGTTTGAAATTGATAGCAAGACCATTGTTAATGAGATCAAAACTCCCAATTTCAACTTGGGGACATGCAATCTTGCATGCGGCAGCACTTATTCGCATCAGGCCTACAAGTAATCATGAATATTCCCCTTTACAATTGGTTCATGGTAAAGAACCAAATATTTCTCATCTAAAAATCTTTGGAAGTGCGGTATATGTTCCTATCTCTCCTCCGCAACGCACTAAGATGGGACCTCAAAGAAGGTTGGGAATATATGTTGGATATGAAAGTCCATCCATAATAAAATATCTTGAACCTTTAACAGGTGATTTATTTACAGCTCGTTTTGCTGATTGTCATTTTGATGAATCTTTTTTCCCACCATTAGGGGGAGAAAATAAACAGTTGGATAAAAGAATTAGCTGGAATGAGATGTCTCTATCACATCTTGATCCTCGAACAAAGCAATCTGAACTAGAAGTTCAGAAAATAATTAGTTTACAAAATTTAGCAAACCAATTGCCTAATGCATTTACTGATCCAAAAAGAGTGACTAAGTCATATATACCAGCTGTTAATACTCCAATAAAGATTGATATCCCTGAAGGACAATCTAAAATTGCAAATGAATCTGAAGCCAAAGTAAAACGTGGCAGACCTGTTGGTTCTAAAGATAAAAATCCTCGGAAAAGAAAAATAAATAAAGAGGATGGTCGAATCGAGGATATAAAGACTCCAGTAGAGTTTCCTGACATAATCAAAGTTTCAAATCCAGAAGAAACTAAGGTACCTGAAATTGATACAAACAAAGAGATCTCGATAAATTATGTCATGGATGGTATACAATGGAATCGACCTGAAGTCGATGTTGATGAAATTTTTGCATTCAAAGTAGCTCTTGATATTATAAATGATGACAAAAATCATGAGCCAAAATCTGTTAAAGAATGTGCACAAAGAAATGATTGGCCAAAGTGGAAAGATGCAATGCAAGAAGAGTTAAACTCACTTGCAAAACGTAAAGTTTTTGGGCCTGTAGTCCAAACACCCAAAGGTGTAAAACCAGTTGGGTACAAATGGGTTTTTACGAGAAAAAGAAATGAAAATGGTGAAATTGTGCGATACAAAGCAAGACTTGTTGCACAAGGATTCTCACAAAGACCTGGAATTGATTTCGAAGAAACATATTCACCAGTGATGGATGCCACTACTTTTCGATACTTGATAAGTTTGGCAATCCGTGAAAGGCTTGACTTACGCCTTATGGATGTTGTTGCAGCATATTTATATGGCTCACTTGAAAATGACATATATATGAAACTCCCTAAAGGATTTCATTTGCCTGAAGCATATAAAACAAATCCTCGAGAAAATTATTCAATCAAATTGAATAAATCTCTTTATGGGTTAAAGCAATCTGGACGAATGTGGTACAATTGTCTCAGTGAATATTTATTGAAAGAAGGATACAAAAATGACCCAATTTGTCCATGTGTTTTTATGAAAAGACTCGGAAAAGAGTTTGTTATAATTGCTATTTATGTAGATGATTTAAACATCATCGGAACTCCCGAAGAGCTCTCAAAGGCTGTAAATTGCTTAAAAAAGGAATTCGAGATGAAAGACTTGGGAAAAACAAAGTTTTGTCTTGGATTACAATTAGAATATTTAAAGGAAGGAATTCTGATGCACCAAAAGACTTATACAGAAAAGGTGTTAAAGCGGTTTTATATGGACAAATCACACCCATTGAGCAGTCCAATGGTTGTAAGGTCACTAAAAGTGAGCAAAGATCCGTTTCGACCTCAAGACAAAAATGAAGAACTACTTGGTCCTGAAGTACCATATCTTAGTGCAATTGGTGCACTAATGTATCTTGCTAGTCATACACGACCTGATATATCATTTGCTGTCAATTTGTTAGCAAGACATAGTTCTTTACCCACAAAAAGGCATTGGAATGGGATTAAACACATATTCCGCTACCTTAGAGGTACAATGGACATGAGTTTATTTTTTCCATATGTATCTAAGGCAAACCTAATTGGTTATGCAGATGCGGGGTATTTGTCTGATCCTCATAATGGTCGATCACAAACAGGTTATTTGTTTACATGTGGTGGTACAGCAATTTCATGGAGATCCATAAAACAAACAATCACAGCAACATCATCTAATCATGCTGAAATCTTAGCATTACATGAAGCGAGTCGAGAATGTGTTTGGTTGAGATCTATGATTCAACATATTCAAGAAACTTGTGGCTTGCATGCTGGAAAACTACCACCAACAATTTTATGTGAAGATAATGCAGCTTGTATTTCTCAGTTAAAGGAGGGCTATATTAAAGGAGATAGGACAAAACATATTTTACCAAAATTTTTCTTTACTCATGATCTTATAAAGAATGGTGAAATAAATGTCCAGCAAGTCCGATCATGCGAGAATCTAGCAGATATCTTTACAAAGTCATTACCAACCAAAGTCTTCGAGCAACTAGTACAGAAGATTGGTCTTCGACGCTTACATAAGTGTTCTGATGAGGGGGAGAATTAAATATTTGTAATTTAATTATTTTTACGGATATACTTTGTAAAGAATGTTGTACTCTTTTTCCTTCACTAGGTTTTTGTCCCACTAGGTTTTTCCTAGTAAGGTTTTAACGAGGCACATTCTAAATACGGACATCCAAGGGGGAGTATTATGAATAATTATGGATGTCCCCCCTAAAGTTTTGATATTTATAAATGTCCCCCTCTCACCTCCTATAAATACCCCCTTCACTCATTAATACAAGACACAACTTCTTCTCACTTTCATTACTCCTTGTAACTCTCTTCCATTACTTCCTTTTCTCTTCTACTTAATTGTTGAGTTTATTTATAACAACCAGGACATATTGGACACATTAGTAGAACAGCAAAGACAATGTATGGTTCCATGGAGAAAGTTACGCATAAAAATGGGTGAATTTGAGCATGTGATGGACGGGGAGAGATTGCTACATCAATACTAGTACAATTTACAATTAATTGACAGCTTAAATTACAAGTTACAACAGCACCCGAAGGATTGCAGGAACATGCACAAAACTGGAATTACAAGTTCCGATCCAAAGTCATTATATACCTCCAGAAACTATAGCCTATAATTATTGTCATTCCTTTCTTGTTATTCTACAACTATTTCAAGTATTGTCGTAAGTCTGGGTTTTCTATATCTTCTAAGAAGCAAAGAAGAGCATACAACACTTACAGAAGAGAGAGCCATGCATGCACCTGCAACCCATGGAGGAAGCCTGATCCCCAGTGAAGGGTATAAAACCCCAGCAGCAACTGGTATAGCCACAACATTGTAAGCCATTGCAAACACGTAATTCAATCGAATACGAAAAAAGGTCTTCCTGGAAAGATCGATGGCCGTAATCACATCTTCCAAGTTATTTCTCATCAATACATAGTCAGCAGCTTCAATTGCAATATCTGTTCCAGCTCCAATTGCCATGCCAACATCAGCAGCAGCTAATGCAGGAGAATCATTTATACCATCACCCACCATTGCAACGATGCTCCCATCTTTCTGGAATGAATGAACAACGTCAGCCTTTCCTGCTGGCATCACCTCAGCCCTAACATCTTGTATGCCAACCTGCCATTCAGCATGTATGTTATTACAAACTAGACAACAACGTCAACTTCTATACCACAAAATATATGATGCAACACCCATAAGTACTAAATTTTGCTTTAAACAGACAATTGGTTAGTTATGATACACAACAGAGAGCTTAAGAAACTAGTAACTAATGGGAATATATTTAAGTAACACCATTGCTTTCAACTATATTATTGTTATTATGAATATGAAAACAAAGTATGACTCCTCAAAAACAGAAGGCCAGATTATTGGTTAAATCGTGTTTTTTCATCCCTTGATTTCAAGCATGCCTTTTCGATTCAATTCAATTTGTTCTAATAACCACACCAAATGTGTCGCTGTTGGTCTACTTTACACAAGCCAGAGTAAGTTGTTAAATGCTGATACTAGAAGCATAGTCTTTGAAAATACACTCAAATAGTTATCAAAACACCAAGTTTTAGGTAGCATCTTCAGATTGTCCTCTCCTTAACGGGAGAAACTGAAATAAAGTTGTTAAAAAAAAGAGTAGCTTAAGTAATATGAAAAATCAAAAAGCAGCTTTAATGAAAAGCTATTGGGACTTAGTTGTTCAACATCTTCTCCTTTTCTTAAGATTCTTTCCAACTCATTCATTTATCCCACAATATCTAAATCCTAAAATTAGTTTTGTTCAAAATTTTGAAGAAAAAAAAAAGTCAAACAACTCTAGCTTTATTTTAGAACTTTCATTTTTTGCTTTAATTTAAAAGTAACTCTTTAGTCAAAAACAATTAGGTCAAACGATACCTTAGTATCCAGTATAATATAATATAAAACATAATACAAATACATACAAACCTCTTTGGCAACAGCACGAGCTGTTCTCCAGTTATCTCCTGTGACCATAACAGGTGTGACACCCATTTTCTGAAGGCCCTCTATAACTACAGAAGCTTCTCTTTTTAGCGGGTCTGCAACCCCCAAGACTCCAATTAATATATCATCATATGCTACCAGTATCCCTGTCTTTGCGCTTTCTTCCAGCTCAACCACAAAATTTTCCACTTCTGTTGAAATATCTATGCCATTTTCCATCATCAATTTCCTGTTTCCAACCTGTTGAGGACAAACTGTCTCAGTTAAAAAATTTTGGAAAATATGAAGCAAATCCCATAGTATGTAGAGATCAAGACAGCCATATTATAGTAAAAAGACTCTACCAAAACACGCTTGCCATCTAAAAAGCATTGAACACCTCTTCCCGGAAGAGCAGAGAAGTCTGACACATCAAAAAGCCACCCAAACTTTGATCCATTCTCAGTGCCAGTAGTAGCAGAAGAGTCGTCAAAGAAATGAAAATGGCGTGCATATGCTAATATTGCTTTAGCCAGAGGGTGTTCACTGCTAGCCTGAATCATAAAAATGAAATATATCAACTCATAATTGGTTCCTCTAAAGGCATCACAGAAGAAATAAAAGGTTGTAATTTTCTAAAGGCATCACACAAGAAGAAATTATGACTTCTTAATCTACTCTAGTATTGTTCCTTGTGACATGAAAGCGAGCCATAACATCTATAAATGGCCCCAAATTTTCTTAATCTACTCAAGAATTTGAGCTATCTGTGAAAATATCCCATATATATCATCTATAAATGGACCCAAATCTATGCTCTGAACCAGATACGTATCAATGCTAACAATCATCAGGAAATCAGAACACACCTCAGCAGAGGCCACCAATTTAAGGAACTCTCCACGTTCCATTCCTGTGAATGCCTTGGCAGTAGTAACAGTGGCCTTTCCCTGAGTTAGAGTGCCTGTTTTATCAAATATCACATACTTCACCATCTGAGCCCTTTCCAAGGCATCTCCTCCTTTAATTAACACTCCATTATTAGCCCCAACCCCTGTTGCCACCATGACAGCTGTTGGTGTTGCCAAGCCAAGTGCACAAGGACATGCAATCACCACTACAGCTATTGAGAACATTAAGGCAAAAACAAAGTGATTTCCATTTTCGGGCAGCCATTCTTCTGGGTAAGCTCCAACAGACCCGGCAATATACCTGCCAATAATGAGCCCAAACTTCATGAAAAAAGTAGAAATAAGCATTCCAGACACATTAGAAATCAACTACTATAAATATGCCAAGACCAGTGAAGGGGGTCTTACCAGCCCAATAATGTAAATAATGCCAAAGAAACAACAGTAGGAACAAATATGCTTGCTACCTGTAAGCCAAGAAAATGTCACTTAAAGTTCATATATAATATTTCTTCAGTTATCTTACAGACCAATCAACTATTCAATGTTCTAACTCAAGAAAAAAATAACAGATTATTTTTAGTAATAGATGAGCAAGCAAAAACAGCTTAACATCCCATTTTTCAGGCAGAGAGGAGGATTCAAAAAACTACACAAATTCCACAAGCTTAACCAGAAATGCTGACTCCTTTCACTCAATGTATCTTTTTCTGAGACGAGGCATGCTAAACTCCATAAGTTTTGCTCAGAAAAATATTCGTGAGTGACAACCACAGTAAAACTACCATCCATCCATCCATCATGAACTGTGTATTAGAATCCCTCCCTTTGTATTGCCACAATACATAGCAAGTTATATCATGGAAAATCTAATTTAACAATTGACATTTAAAAAGTAACTAATTATTTTTTAAAAAAAATGTGGTTGTGAAGTGCTAAGTCACCTCAAAACAAGAAACATTTGGCTGAATGGTAAACTGTTTCACAAGTTAGTGCTTTCATTGTCATAAAATACTCTAAGCCAAGGCATACATTATGGAAGTAATTCCAGCAGAACATAAGTGCAACATAGACAAACACAACCATGGTTGTCAAACTCTAGTTTTAACTCGTAGAAACACGTTTCTACGTTTCTACCTGTGGAAAACATGTTACAACGGTTGGAGACTCGGACCCTCTCAGACTCGTTCAAACTCGGGCAAACTCGTGAGTTTTGAGTGAGTCCACAAGTCTACATAATTCAAAACCCTAATTCCCAATTTATTGAAATGCACCATTTTAGCCCTCTATTTCCCTTTCTTTTAGTTTCACGCAGCCATTCTTCATCTTCTTTGTGAGAACGTGCCTGGCCCTGCTGCAACCTCGTGCGACGACATTCGACTGCACGACACCCACCATCGTTCTCTGACTCCGACAGCGACAGCGAGGCCAACACCAACCGCGACTGCGCAACACCCACCCACCGTTTTGGCCCATGTTTCCTGTTTCTTTCTTTTAGTTTCACGCGGCTTCTTCTTCCTCGTGTGAAACCTGTTTCAAACGTGACCTACAAATTGCGAACCTTCTTCTTCGCGAACCCTCTGTTTCAAGTGCGTGACATCCACCACCGTCCTCTAACACCAACGCCAACACCTGTTTGCCCTCTATTTTGCGCTCCGCGACCTGTACCATGCCACCGCGACAGAAACCCACCATTAACAGGTTCGTTTTTTTCCCTCCTTTCTTCATTTCAATTGAAGGGAAGCATATTCCTTCTAATTTCTTCTCATCGCCCGCGTGTTCCTCTATGTTCAGCATATCGTTTAACTATTTTGGGATGTTATATCTTGTTTGGATATATGTCTGATATTAGTTTTATATAAGTTTTAGTATGAGGTAAACTCTTACGAGTTAGTGAGTCGAGTCTACTTAGCTTAAACGAGTTTAGGTAGACTCTCGAGTCTGACAACCATGAACACAGCTATGGCCAATATACTTACATAATCAGCAAACTTCTGAATGGGAGCTTTGGACATCTGGGCTGTTTCAACCAAACTAATAATCTGACTCAAAACTGTATCAGATCCTATTTTGGTGGCTTGAACGTGGAGGACACCATGCTGATTTATTGTACCCCCAATAACAGAAGCATTCACCTCCTTCAATATAGGTACAGATTCACCAGTTATCATGCTCTCATTTACATAACTTGAGCCCCAAGTAACAATACCATCAGCAGGAATCTTTGTACCAGGAAGAACTTTTAATGTATCACCAGGCTGAACAAGCAAAGAATCAATTTCCCTTTCTTCAATAGTTTTACCACCTAGAAAATCAATATGATTTTATTTGTTGTCAATGATGATTTGAAGAAATCCATATCATCACAAATGTCAATTAATGATCTTTCAACCTAAATATTAGATAATCAAAGCCAAATATGATTCATCAATGCTTTCATTGAAAAACAAGGCAATGAAAGTCATACGCACCTTTATCTTTGACAACTAATAAAGCTGTTGCAGGAGCAAGTTCTACTAATTTCTTGATAGCATCAGATGTCTTTCCCTTGGCAAGGCATTCCAAATACTTGCCCAACAATACAAATGTTATGAGCATAGCACTTGTTTCAAAGTAAGTTGGGGACCAAAATCCAGTAAGTGCACCATATAGAAGAGCACAAACAGAATAAACATAAGAAGCAGTAGTTCCCACCGCAACCAGGACATCCATATTTGTTGAGCCATTTCTGAGAGCTCTGCCAGCTGCAATGTAGAAACGCTTGCCAATCACAAATTGGATGACACTCACCAATGCCCATTTCAACCAATCACCCATGAGGAAGGGCCCACATTGCCGAATTAACAAGGAATACACTAGTGGTATATGAGGACAAACTACCCTCATGAAGAAGAGAGGAACCTGAGACATGCAACAAGTAAAAGTAAATTCAAATTTTAAAAGATCAAACAAAAACCTAAAATCACAATGAACTAGATAAACACCCATGCAATGTGCAGACAGATAAATGATTTTTTCTTTAAATGTTTTGATGAGGAAGTAAGAGTGTAAAAAATTTTAAGACAATGGATGCGGAAGATGTATGTCCTAGTTATGACAAATTTTAATGCAGGTAGACCATTCAAGAGGATGATGATCAATGGATGTTAGTGAATCTAATTCCAGTTTTGAATTTATCTTTATTTTGTGCATAAATGGAATTGGTGGTAGAAATCTTTCCTGGTTTGATAAAGGTCATTCAATATGAGAATAAACATGACAATGTTAGTATGTTTCAAAAAGAGTTTATTGAAATCTAACGCATATATCCTACATATTTTCATAACAGTGTCATAATGGGTATAATGGTATAGACTCTTAGTAATGTCTGGCCTTCTGTACAATTTTTTTTTCTTTTACACGTGTTCCATAATCACAATAATTGCATTGCATAAGCAACTAATAAAATTTTTTTGATCATTTTACAAACCAACAGTCCTTTAAAATGAGGTTTGGCAGCAATGTCCTTGAAAAAAATACTATAATTGGTAGGCTGGTTAGAGTTTTATAATGAACACAATATAGTTTTCTGTTTTAATAATAACTACTGAAATGTCAACTATTTCCCCTCAAAAAAAACTATAATTTGTAGACAGGCTAGGGTGTTATGATGAATAGAATTTTCTTTTGTCAACAATCACACTATAATGGTCCATAATCAGGGATGGGCCCACAGCTAAGGAGATGGGGGGAAATGACCCCACTTGATTTTTTCTCTCTTTAATAGTATGTAAGTTTTATTAAAAAATCCCCCCCCCCCCCCCAAAATTAATCAACTTCAAAATCTCCCCCACTCTTAATTTCTTTTGTCATCACTTCATAACGAGACAACCCAATGGCCCACCACCAAATGAAAGCACTGCAGGTAGGAAGTGCAATATTTTACTAGCCACTTCCATTAATCCTTCATGTTGCTAGTAACACTGGATTTACAAAGGAAATAAAATAAAGAACAAATTTATTTCAAGACAAACAAAAGGTAAGCAATCTTTTAACTATATAAAAGAATTAGACTTGACCAGGATTGTAGTCTCAAGAGTGAGTTTTCAAGATAATACTTGAAATTAAATCAATATCTCCCCTCTTTCTCTTTCATTATCTAATAACCGATCGAAACATGCATGAACTAAGTGAACTCTTACATATACAATATATCCCCAACACATGATAGGCGTAATGGAAAACATAGCAAATGGACAAAGGAGAGATTGGAAAGTAGATTAGAAGTTTGGCATAGGTGTATTCCAAGATGAAACTTAGCCTTTTAAACAGTCTTAATTCCTAATTTTGTGGAGAGTAGATTTTAGTGATGTAAAAATAGTGAGCAATAAATGGTAATTTTATTGCAATGAAACGGAAAATAGTGTCATAATGACAATTTGAAAACATGAAAGGACCAAGTGAAACGTTAATCACAATTTAACAGCATGTGAAAATCAACGTCAAGTGATAGAAGTTGCCACCTAAACAAAATGGCTGACTTGGAAATATTAGCTTATAACAAAGATATGAGATGACAACTTCACAGCTTGTGTCTCTGTTTTTTTATATTATAAATAGAAGGGTTTAATTAAGTGTTTAGCCTCTAAAATAATTTTAAAATTTGGAATTTAGTCCCTGTATAAGAAAAAAGTTAGGATTTGGTCCCTAACTTTATTTTATGACCTAGATATTTTATGACCTAGATTTAGTCCATGTTGTCAGTTTTACTATGTTAACGGCTCTTCTAACTATCATTAAGTCTTCTCTACTGAGCTGACCAAAAAATTGGTAATGTGGAAAATTGAAGTAAAAGTAAATCAGCAACACACAATGTTATGAGCATCCAATACACAAAATAGTTTAAATTAGTAAAATTGATGGTAGGGACTAAATCTGAACAACAAAATAAAGTTAGACCAAATACAAATCTTGAAAAATTTTATAGGGACTAAACACTTACCAAAAAATTGGTGATGGGAAAAATTGAAATAAATAGTAGTACACAATGTTATAAGCATACAATGCACAAAATTGTTTAAATTAGCAAAATTGATGGTAGGGACTAAATCTGATCAACAAAATAAACTTAGAGACCAAATACAAATCTTGAAAATTTATAGGGACTCAACAGTTGGTTAAGCCAGAACAGAGCAGAATAGAATAGAATAGATGTAAACACAGCACACAATCAAATTTCAAATATGACTATTATTCCTTTCAGCAACATCAAATCTCATGTTTCAGTCTATATATTATTCATGGAGGAAAGAGAAGATGACAGCATGACAGGGTATGTGAAATTAATGTTTGGATGAATTCCCCATGAGGCATGCATCCAGGGATTTGACAATTGCTGAATCTCAAAGGATAGAATGCCTTAATGTTTGAAAATATTGCAGCAATAAATAATTTCCATCTATCCAAAAACCCCAGTTCTCCTATACAGGTTTACTTTCCCTTATTCAAATGTGGTACATCTAGGAGCCCTATCTAAGAATAGACATGTAAATTTACTCATGAAAGTTGTATCAATGAGCTTTCAAGGTAGAGCATGGTTCACAACTTCATGCAAATAATAAGTACTACCTTCTGGACTTCAATATAAGTAAAAAAACAAACAAAAAAAAACTAATTCACGTTTATTAAGAAAACTAGTTAACCTCATTTATAATTTCCTTGATGTCATCTAAAAATTGTGTGTCTTTCCTATATTGTCCTTCATTGGAACTTGTTTAGAGAGGTTGCTATCTCTCCATTGGAAATTAAAAGATGTGTTAAATAAGGATATTTTAGGTACGATGTCATTAAATAGAGTAGAGTAAATTAATATTTGCTTATATTTTAGTCCACCAAATATGATTTTTTTTGTCACTTATATTCAAGTCCAGGTGTAGTAGCTATTTGTTGGTGCCAGCACATCATCTAACAACACTTTTAACATGTGGTTCATGTATGCATGAGATCACAATCAGATGGAAAGGAACATGAATATATAAAGAAAAGGAAGTACAACAATACTCACACTAAGAAACAGACTGGAGATGAAGAGTCGAAACATCGTAGAGGTCTCTTCAACATCTTTAGAAGCCATCCTTGTATAAGGGTTTCGAACATATAATTTAAACTTTCCATTGCTTCCTTCCTGGATTGCATCAACTAAGGATCTAGGACTGAAAATTTCAGGATCAAACAGAACATCCAATTCACCTGATATCTGGTTAAAATGAAACTGCCTTACTCCTTTTAAGGTGCTAAGAATGCCTTCTAAAACTTGTGTGTCAATCAAACTGTACACACCAACAACCCCCAAAATTATTTTATCCTGCTCATTGCTTTCAACAAATGAAGCTTCAAAACCAGAATCTTCAATCGCATTGACTATATCATCTTTACTAATTACATTGGGATCATATTCAACCTCGCCTGACAAAGTAGCTAAAGCTACCACGGCCCTTTTAACCCCTGGAAGACTTCTTAAAATACTTTCAACAGAATTTACACAGGCTGCACATGTCATACCTCCAATTGAGAACTGGCCCACCAGGGTTCCGTGTGGCATCTTTCCAAGTGTACTAGATTCGGGTAATATCTCTGCTTCAAACCCTGCATCTTCAATTGCATTTTTTATATCCTCATCCTGGAATACGATAAGTTTCAAAACATCTATCAAACACAAGCATCCAGTAAATTCACAAAATCAGCAAAGATAGACTATGCTTGTATTCAATTAATACATGACAAAAGGACCAGCCTTTCAGCCGTTAGCATGCAGCTGTCTAACAATAATCTTCCATTCAAGAAAGATATTGTCTTTAGTAGTAACAGAACCAGATGGTTGAAGGAATCCCTCCTTAACAGCTATGATATCTAAGTGTAAAAATAACCATGGAGTCATATCCAAACATAACATAACACCAATACCATAATATGAAGAAGCACAGAATAACTAAGAAAAAGAACACAGAGAACAGCATATAAGATAAAACTGAAAAATAAAATCCACTACAATCATAATTAACAAAATAACAATTCTAACCACTACACACAGTTTAAGAGCTGAATTGGAGAACTTCTGCCAGAGAAAAATCTACATCACTCCTTACAAGCTTACAATGAACAGACTTTAATTTAACCATACTGAACAAACACAGTAACAAACTTCAACGAAGTAAACGAGATAGTTAGCACGCATCTCTAATCAAATATCTGACACACACCAATCAAACACATGTGATCCATTATGCTAAAACTAGATAGTTAAATACAAAAAACCAGAATACTGTCTCAAGACCTATAGTGATAATTAAGTATAAATAAGCATTTATATCTCTAAAATAAATTAAACAAAAAACGCACTAATTAAGACTTAAGTAGCTTACATTTAAGACAAAACAAAGGCAATAATTTGAGAAAGAGAGAAAAAAAAACTATAGTTATTAAAACGCTTGAAGCAAGTTGAATTTTCAGGAGCAGTAGGCGATGCGAACCTTGAGTAGAGCGGGGTTGAAAACGACGTCGGCTCTGTTCTGGATGAGTGCGACGGAGGCGGTGATGACGCCGTCGATGGCTTTGAGAGCGGATTCAACAGAATTGGAGCAAGCGGCGCAGGTCATGCCGGTGATTCTCACTTGAATTTGCTTCATTCCGCCATCAATTTCTTCGTAGGAGTCTAGGAGCCGGACGTCCTCGAGGTCATCGGAGTCGTCTGCGGCGGCGATTTTACGGTCGCCGGCGAAGGAAGTGAGCTGCAGGTCTCTGATCGCCGGCGCCATTTGGTAAGAGAGAGCGAGGAGAAAGAAACCGAAAAGGAAAATAAAAAGTGAAGAAAAGGAAATTCTTTCCGAGATGGTGATGATGTTGCTATACACCAATTTTTCTTCACTTGGTACTATTATTGCTACCTTTGAAAAAAATACTCTATATTGGAAAATAACTTTATAGTATTATATGTATATCTGATATTTTTGTAAATAAAAATTTCATTATATGTGTACTTATATGTTTGTATAGTTTTTTTTATAAGACATATATTGTATAATCTTTTTTTGATAAGATATATATTTATATAATCTTAATCTTAATTGTTATTATTTTTAAATGATGGTGACCTTTTACTTTATTTTATAAATTAATATATGTTTTTCAATGGGAGAATTTGTCAAACAAAATAAAGACATAGGGGAATTGTGTTTCCTATTTTGCCCTTAGGCATTTCTGGAATTCCCATTGAGTATGTTGTACTTTCATGCCAAAAACGTTGTACTGCACGTAGACGGTAGACCGTGTCCGTTTAACTGTTCGAAGGTAGGTGCGTCAGCGTGTGCGCGTATGGGTGTGGAATTAAGGTAATGTTTGGTATATATTTATTGAATTTTAGATGTAAAATGAAACAGTAGAGCATTTAAAAATTGAGATAAATCTGTTTCTTAAATAAAAAAAGATGGAGCGACATAATATTTTTAAATTACTAAGATATCTGGTTGATAAATAAGCTGAGGCAAAGGCAGAAAACAATTTCAAAAATTTCAAGTAAGGGCTTCATCACCCTCACTTCCATGCATTTTTTATTGTTTCACAAACTTTTTTAAAAAAACTATTGTTGATAAATTAGAATACCGTCTTAATTATATCACATCTGAATTTTTGTTTCAATCTTAATAATAAATGTTGAAATACTTATTTATTACCTATAGACTAAATTAATGATTTAATAATATAACATCTTGAACATTTTTATGTTAAATTTTAAAATAGTATATACTTAATTAAATTGACAGCAATAACACTGTAATAATAACAACAACATACTCCTTCCGTTCCTTTTTATCTGTTTCCATTTTGAAAAAAAAATTGTTTCTTTTTATTCGTCTCTTTAGGATTTCAATAACCCATTTATTATTATTTTTTCTGTTATACCATTACCTAAAGAATGACTAAACACGAATAGCATTAATAAAGATTTAATTTAAGATTGGGATAAAGTAGGAAAGTATATGTAAAAATATTGTCATCCAAAAACACTAATTAGTTTCCTTAATTTGTGTGATTTAACCTTAAAAGACAGATAAAAAAGAACGGATAGAGTAATTGATAATAATATCAGTATATTATTAATATACATAATTTTATTAATTATTTTAATCCTATAATTTTAAATAATTTTATAATAATATTATTAACTAGTTTTATATAGGCAAAATATATTTCTTGGTCATTTATCTCTTAAGTTATTGTCACTTTTGTCCCTTGTTATTTTTTTGTTTCAATCACGTCCCTTGACTTTTTAAAAGCGCGTTAAGTTAGTCTTTCCGTCAAATAAACTACTAACGCCGTCTGTGGACCATTTGACTCTGCAAAGTTCTTTTTCTACACAAAATCATTGGCCATGAGATGTAATATTTTAATAATTTTACCATGTAACTATGTTTCCAAGGATCCATTATGCATCAACTCATACACAATAAACCTTATGTCGCCATCATTGTAACAACTCAGAAAAGAAATTATACTTGGATGCTAAATTTTACTCAACAAATTCACCTTGTTCTGTAAATTTAGCAAACTGTTTAATACAACATAAGAAGGACTAATAAAATAAAATAAAATATATAATAATAAAGAAGCCGCAAATGAATAAATCATTACCTCAAATTCTCTTGAGCATTTTAAGTTTCACATTGCAATTTTTTTTTTGCAGCAACATCCAATTTATGATCCAATTGAGCCTCGTAAACACATCCAAAACCTTCATCTCCTAAGATGTTACTCTCGTGGAAATTATTAGTGGTTTTTTCTATTTGCTTATAATCAACTACTGGAACAGAACCCTTCATGCCAACAATCTTGATGGAATTGAACATTTTAATAATGAAGTTGATGTTCCTATTTGCAGTATCAACCCAAGAAGTGTAAAATTTCATGATGTTTATGTGCTTCAATGTTTTCAGGAGATAGATTTCATAGTAAAGCCTTTCAAGATCTTTATGGCTTTACAGGAAATCATACAGCTTGACCTAGTTACAAACAATTTCAATCCTTTGATGCTCATCAAATGCTCTATATCTGCATCAACTCAATCAACCCCTCCCAAAAAAAAACTTTTTAGATGCCCTTTACTGCAAACTTGGGAAAATATGAAAAAGCTCAAATTCTAAGGAAACCAGAAAGAAATCAAGTGGAAGAACCAAAAAAGACTTTAAATTTGAGAAAGTTAAGAAACAGATACCATAAAAACACATGAAGTGATTCAGTAATCATTCACTGTCTTTGAAGAACCTTTTCCTAATATTTCATTGTACTGTTAGAAACAAGGAAAGCATCATGAAAAGAAGACATGAAAGAAGAAGAATATGATGAAAGAGTAAGAGAGAGAGAGAGAGAGAGTATACTTTATCGTATCTTCTAGTTGGATCAACTTCAACAAACTCAGAATCATCTAGTTTAAGGTGTGTGACCTTATTCATTCTTAGTAAAAGGGGAACATAAAATTTTGTATGTGCTGAGGGGATACAAATCGAACCACCTAACCCATAACAGAACATGACAAATAGACAAGGAAAGAGAGACATGCTTGAGTAGAATACTGAGGTAAAATGGCATGTGGTTATATGTAAAGAAAGAACTTTGTAGAGTCAAATGGTCTACAGACAACATTACTGGTTTATAAGTCAGAAGGATCACTGTTACATTAATATTTCTCATCATTACTTTAAATAATTCATCATAACTCAGTCCCAACATTATAGTCATCACCCTAGAACATGAAAATAAGCCACTTGGTTCCCGGATCGATTGAGGCCCTGGTTCCCAGTCCAACTGGTCGGTCTGGTCTTGTTCTGACAACATTAATTTCAATTATACAATCAAATTGGCCACACATACAATGACCAATATCATCTCTCTTGTTTTTCGTCCTACCCTTTTCCTTTTTTCTCATTTGACAAAAAGGATTTAGGTCATTTTCTAAGTTTTCAACTCTTTCATATTCTTCTTCTTCTTTTATACCCATGTTCCTAGTGTTATTCCTAGGCCATTTTTGGATATTGGTTTACCGCAACTCTTTTCTCTTCCTATTGATGATCTTAAGATGGTGCCCTTGCATAATTTCTAGTAGTATAGTATCCTCAAAAGGGATTTCCATCTCTTCCAAAATTTTCAAACCTTTATGTTTGAACTTTGCAACTTCAGGATATTTTTTAAATAAAAGAAAATAAAGTCATTAAATATGTATATATTAAATAAAAATTAGCTTTTATTAAAGATAATAATTTACCTTTATCTTGACCTCTCACCACTCTTCACTTGCTGCAATTGTCTGTTTAGTGTTATCCCATTCAAGGCCAATCTCTTGTTGAACAAGTTTTGCTCACAATTTCCATTCATTTTTTAAAAAAATTCCATTTGTTTTCATTTGCTTTTACTCATAGGATAAGCACTTTCTTTCATAAAAACTCTTGACTATGTTTGTCCAACCTACCTTATTAAAATGACTATATGATCTATTTCCAACTTTTACTTCTTGAACACATATCATCATAAATATGTCAGAATATTCTAGTTAGCCTAGGGACACTTTACACCTCCATTAGTATTTCCATTCCCTTGAACTTGGTTTTAACTCATTCTAATACAGTATAAGCAAGGACAATTCACAATAAAGTAAAATCATGACAGAAACAACGTTAAGTAAAATTTTAGAAAAAGCGTTTCATCACCAACTTAAATATAATTATTGAAAAAAATCCAAATCAAAATATTCAAGAGAAAAACAAATTATGATAATTTATCAATTAAAAATCACTCAAACTTAATAACCAACATCAATATCCAAAGTACTTATATTTATATTTATAAATAACTAAATATATTTTACTTTGTTAAAAGTTTGAAGTTTATAAATCTTTGTTGCCAAGCTTTCTTCATAATGAGGCATAATTCTAAGGGGTGTTAGATACATCGAAGGTTACCTAGTTGATGTTCAATTTGATCACTTGCAAGTGCTAGTATGTTGCCCCAAAATATCCCGCATGAATTCAACAAATGTTGCCACGAGTTCTAAGGCCTTCTAACTAATAATCATGTGCCGTCATGATTAGGGATGGGAATATGTTGGGCTGACAGACAGGGACCTATGGTCTAGCCTATTTAAGCTTGGTCTGGTCTGACCTATTTATTAAAAAGGTCAGGTTCAAACTTTTTTAAAAGATTTTTTAATTTAAATGGTCAGGCTTAGGCGTTTAAAAAGGCCTTTTAGGCCTGTCGGGCTGACCTATTTACACATCCTTATATAAAATTTATATACTTAATTTCTATATTAGTTTTATAAAATAAAATCAAACTTATAAATCATATTAATAAATTAAAATATATTTCTATTTTATAATTTTAATATTTTAATTTATTAATTTTAAATTATTGTAATAGTAAAAGATGACTATTTAAAAGAAAGCCTATTAGCCTATTTAGAATATATAGGTCTGTCGGCTTATTTAAAATAAGTTTGTCAAGGATAAGTTTATATTAAGCTATTTCAATCAAGCTTGCTCACCTATTTATTGTCTTTATAAAACCAGGTCTTTATATAGGCTATTAGGCCTAGGTAGGTTTTTAAATAGTTCAGGTCAAGTCTATAATTTTAATCTATATCAGGTAACAGGTCAGGCTCAGACCATACAATTATAAAGCAGACCAGACGTAGGCCTTGCAAAGCTTTTGACCTATTCTCATCCCTAGTCATGATTGCTAAGCTTCCAATTCTTGCACCATGACAATTTGGGCAAATAAATTATAAAATTCTTATGTTAATAACTAATGTTAATTAAAAAACGCATTGTTATACCATCATGTTTTGTTATACGTTATATTTGATAAGAACATGAGTAGTGATTTAAAATAACGTGTAACTTATTTCACTAATTTAAAAATTTCTTAGACAAGATAATATTGTTTGTTAAACTAACTTATTTTAGTAGCTTGTAACATGTTTAGAAAAATTACTTGAAGTAGCATTTGAGTTTATAAGTTGTAAGTTTTATTTTTGTGTTTTTCTCTTAACTAGTGAACTGTTCTTTACAGGGGGTGTAAAGGTATGATTGTCAAACAATTCAAAATGTACATATCAGGTAAAATCTGATGTGAGGAGGGCCTTATACAGATACAAATATGGAGTATTCTTGTATACTGAGGCGTAGTACAATGCACTCTGTGGCGGTGTAGCAATCCGCCTGGAATAGCCTCCTTTGCCTTGACACAATTGGTGGTTGTACCTGCAATTATTCTCCGATGCTCAAGTCAGTATTTTGAAGTACTGTTAGACTTAGAAAGCAAATCTGAGAGAATTATGCAAGTATGAGTGTAAGGTTCAGAATTAGGGGATTTCCTCTATACCTTTTTGCTGAGGTTTATATACCTGTTACTGGTGCTCTATTATTGGTGGGCCCGTTCCTTATTTTCAAGCACAATGCAAGAAAAGTAGTGGGTCCCTGCGCCGTTCACGAGCACCATCACTGTAGTGGGTATTTCCACTCACTTGGAAAGCGTTGATGCTTTATTATTTTATTTGTTGTTCCCTCTTATGCGTGACAGCGTGATTCCCATTTTCAACCTCTCAAGACAGAGTCAATCTCGTGCCGGGGTTATAAATATGGGCTCGCTTCGCAGTATGGGAATTTTGGTATTCCGCCTGTATTGAGCCTATGGCTTGGCGGAGTAGTGTGTATTGGAAATGCTTTATGTATGTGTATAATCTTTTTAATACTTTCCACCTTGGCGGAGTAATAGGCCTTGGCGGAGTCACATGCCTTGGCGGAGTAACATGCCTTGGTGGAGTAACATGCCTTGGCGGTATATGCTCCGTATAAGAGTAATCGTAGAGGATTTGAAACGTATTTCTCCTGTTCAAAATGCTGATCTGGCAAAACATTAAAACTATGCTCTTGGGGGCCGGTGTTGGGACCGGATCATGTGCCCCCTAGCTTGTTATAGTGACTGGCGGAGTCATTTTAATAAGCTATAACACTGTTATGCTTAGCTTTTATAGGCATGGGTTTAGGCGGCGTCTGCTTGCTCAGGATTTACGGACAAGTGTTTTCATGCATTTATTGTTTTTGTCATTACTTGCCACGCCTGTCATCAAAGCGCCTCGAAACTGCGTTTTGTCGTTTCAATCTCTCATTGCCACGTATGCCCTCGTAACGATTGCCATTCCAATGATGGGACATAAATGCGTGGGATGGCAGTTGGAATACGTTTTCGAGGTTATTACCATGGGCCTTGGATTTTCAAAATACGGCCCAGGAAATGCCTGCCTTGAGATTCATCTAACGGTCTCAGAATTAACGGAACGTCATTATGATTCATCCAACGGCCATAGGTGTATTTCTGAGATTTTCAAGGTTTCGCTTATTTCCCCCCAAGCCATGCCTATAAATAGGTAAACTCTTAGGGGAACAAACGTTTTGCTTCATCTTCCATTCTGTGTTTTAGTGTTTAAACTGCCTTCTGAACGCTGCTTCCTCGCGATTCGTTTCTTGTTGCCAGTTCATCGTTTCTTCAGAGATTTAAGGTAACCTTCTTCTTCCTCTGTTTTCTGTCTTCGTTGTTATTGGGTTGGTTCTGTTTTCTTTATATGTGTGTTTGTTGAAACGAGGATGAGAGGAAAAGAAATAGAGTCGTGCCTTAGGGTATCTGTCCACCCTATGTTTTTGGATATTGAGAGTGAAGATGAGGGCTTCTATACTGGGAGGGATCAACATTTTACAGCAGCGTGGAGTGTTTTAGTAATGCTATACATTCGTTTGTAGCAGGAGGTACCCCTCAGATACAAGTGATAACAATGGCAGAATGTCAAAATGTTGTGCTGCACGGGTTAGATTGGGAAAAGATGCTTGAGACTGATCCCTATTGTTGGGTCGAGGAAGACGTCAAAGAAGCTTCTTCACGTCATGCAACGACAAGTGGTGGGGTAATGGAGTTGTCAGTGCCTGTCTGGAAGGATGAGAAATTTAAAAGGAGGTTTATCGTTCGTTCGTCAAAAACGTTTGAACGCATTTGCCATCGTCCTCAGGATGAGCGTACTTTGTATATGTACGATATCCTGTTTACTCAATTGGGGGTGCGATTTCCGTTGAACAAATTCCAGATGGGTGTACTCAGGTTTCTGGATTGCGCCCCCTCTCAGCTGCACCCTAATGGATAGGGAATAGTCCGCAGCTTTGAAGTGCTGGCTAAACATCTGGAGTTTACGCCTACTGTGGCGTTGTTCTTTGCCTTTTGCCGCATCATGAGGCAGGTGAATGCAAAAACCGACGGCATGGGTTTTGTTACTCTTTGGGCGGAGCCGAAGATTGTAAATTTTAAGGCATTTGCTGACTCCACCAAAGAAGGCGGACTTCATTTCAGAATGAGCTTTGTAAAAATTTCTGTTAGGAAGAACAAGTCCGTCTTTTGGCGGAGTGCGGAGGGGATTGATAAATTCCCGGTGGCGTGGACTCATGAGCACTTCCTCCTGACTAAACAAGCTTATGAAGTTAAGGAGAGTGTCCTGTCACCTACCTCCGTGGAAGTACTCCGGACACTGAAGGAGTATAACTCCGCCCACAAGCAGTTTCTATGCCGAAGGCTGCTTGGGCATGGTGCTGAAGGATATTTAAGTAATGTTTTGAGACTTGTTGCTTGAATATTATTTATGTGCTTCCCTGTAACTTCTAATTGTATTCGTGTATCTTATGTTTGCAGGAGAGATCGCTGAATTTCCTGGGATGGAGCGTATCAAACAAATCCGTATGAGTCACCAGGAAATTGATGCGGAGAACAATGTGCAGCCCCGGAGGAATCTTGCTGCAGCTCTGACGAGGACTCTCCCTTTGTCTACATCCACCAAGGTAGTGATGCTGGAGGGTGGTGCGGGCCCCTCGATAGTTGATGTGGAAAGGCGATCTAAAAAACGCCAAGAACCAGAAACTATCAAGGTGGAGGAAGAGGACCCGCAACCTTTGCAGAAGAGGAAGAGCAAGGGAAAAGGGAAGGTGGGGGAAGGAGCATCATCTGATGCTGTCATAGAGGTTGAAGAGATTCCGGAGCCATCAGCTATGGCTATCACTCCTGAACTGGGCGGTCAGGAGGTCGCCCCTGAAGAAGATGTTGTGGAAGAGGAGATGGGGGGATTCAAGCTTCTCCACCTCGCCAAACTGAGAGTCCTGCCTTGGACTTGACTGCTCGAGGAACAACAGTTTCCTTGTCAATGTTGCAGGGGAGCCATCTAGGCGGTCTGTCTTTCTCCCTCTGGCGAGGTCTCGTTTGAACCCTTACCTATATTTCACAAATGTGGGGTCCCGCCAGTAAGAGAGGCGCGATCCGGACTTCATTCTCCGCCCAGATATCGACTTCGAGGAGATTGCGGATGCCACTGCCGCTGCAAGGTGGCATCTTGCTGAAATTGATGGTTTCCTTGCTTCAGTGCCCCGCATTGCCGAAGTAGCTGCAGAGGCTGCCATGTTTCAAGAATCATTTCATGATTCTGTTGAAAAAATTCAAAGCTTGGAGCATGACAATGAACAGTTGTCGGAGGTGATCAAGGCTAAAGATAAACACCTTGACACCGCCGACTCTGATAAAAAGAAGCTTGAGGAGGAGCTGACTCGGGTCAAGGCTGATAAGGCCCTGCTGGAAAAGTAAGTTTTGGATTTGAAAGAGCAGAATTCGAAACTGGGTGAGGATGTGGGTGAGCTGACCCATGTGAAGGTTGAAAATGTTCTGCTGGGATAACAAATTTTAGATTTGAAACAGCAGAACCAAAAACTGGGTGAGGATGTGAGTGAAGTTCAGCAGAGATTGGTTTCTTTTAAAACTAGTAAGGCTCTCGCTGAAGACGCCTGGGCTGCGGAGTTAGATCAAGCAGCCACTGCATATAGTGACCTTGAAAAACAAGTCGAAGAGCTGAAAGCTGAGAAAGCCATTTCCGATGCCAGCAATAAACGGCTTGATCAGGAGTTGCAATCGGCTTTGGATGCAGCTGAGGCAGCAATTGATGATGCTTTCAGCATGGCTATTCGCCAGGTCCGTCATCGCAACCCAGGCGTTGCTCTTAATATTGCCGGCATTCACCCATATTATGAGTTTATCAATGGTGAATTAATGGTGCCTGCTCAGGGGGGTCATGTTCCTGCGCCTAATGAAGAGTACGTCTTGGCGGACTTGCCCCCCTCACAGAGTTTGTCCAAACCCAGTGAGTTTCAGCCTAGCTCCGCCCACCAAGAAGGAGTGCCACCCGAGTCTTAAAGATTAGCTCTGGGGTTTCTTCGCAAATTTTGTTTATTGCCTTGTTCCAGGATAGGCTCTGGACCCCTTATCAATTCTTGACAATATTTAATAAAGTATAATTTCTGTAATTTTATACTTGTTCGTATAAACGATGTTTGAGTCCGTAGGAGTTGTGCCTTGTAAAATGTTATTAATAAGGCAGAGTAATCGTTTGAGGACTGATGAAATATGACTAAGTATAACGAGGCGGAATAACCTTTTTGTGAATTTTAATGAAGTAAAATCCTGTAATGAGGCGGAGTAGCCTCTTAAGAATTTTAATGAAGTAAAATTCAGAAATGAGGCGGAGTAGCCTCTTAAGAATTTTAAGGAAGTAAATTCTGTAATGAGGCGGAGTAGCCCCTTAAGAATTTCAATGAAGGAAAATTCTGTAATGAGGCGGAGTAGCCTCTTAAAAATTTCAATGAAGTAGAATTCTGTCATGAGGCGGAGTAGCCCCTTAAGAATTTCAATGAAGGAAAATTCTGTAATGAGGCGGAGTAGCCTCTTAAGAATTTCAATGAAGTAGAATTTTGTCATGAGGCGGAGTAGCCTCTTAAGAATTTCAGTGAAGTAAAATTCTGTAATGAGGCGGAGTAGCCTCTTAAGAATTTCAATGAAGCACAATTTTTACAAGTATTATACTTACTTGGACTTGTTGATAGTGCTTGAGTTTGTCGATTATGTACTCTGCGAAACATTAACAGTTAGGCGGAGTAAGGATTTGGATGGAGCGTTCATCCCTTTGAATTTGAATTGAAGTGTATCTCCTGATCAAGTGAAAATTGTTGAATCCAGGGTTGGTATGGTGCAGCATAAGCTGTGACACCGGTCCTTCTCGTAAGAAGTTTGTTGAACCTTGGAGGCGGTATGGTGCAGCATAAGCCGTGACACCAATTCTTCCTACAAGAAGTTTGTTGGACCTTGGGGTTGGTATGGTGCAGCATAAGCCGTGACACCAATCCTTTCCCCCCAAGGAATTTTTGGACCTTGGGGTCGGTATGGTGCAGCATAGGCTGAGACACCAATCCTTTCCCCCCAAGGAGTTTTTTGGACCTTGGGGTCGGTATGGTGCAGCATAGGCTGAGACACCAATCTTTTCCCCCCAAGGAATTTTTGGACCTTGGGGTCGGTATGGTGCAGCATAGGCTGAGACACCAATCCTTTCCCCCCAAGGAATTTTTGGACCTTGGGGTCGGTATGGTGCAGCATAGGCTGAGACACCAATCCTTTCCCCCCAAGGAGTTTTTTGGACCTTGGGGTCGGTATGGTGCAGCATAGGCTGAGACACCAATCCTTTCCCCCTAAGGAAGTTTTGGACCTTGGGGTCGGTATGGTGCAGCATAGGCTGAGACACCAATCCTTTCCCCCCAAGGAGTTTTTTGGACCTTGGGGTCGGTGTGGTGCAGCATAGGCTGAGACACCAATCCTTTCCCCCCAAGGAGTTTTTTGACTTCATTTGTGAAGCTTTGTTGCATGTTGGATGATCTTTATGGAATAAAGAGTTATGCTTTTATGCTTCAATTATTGGAGCCGGTGTCTTATCTGCATGGGAACAAATTCTGCCATAGATAATTAACTGAAAGTTAGAATGAAGATTGAATGTAGGAAGGAATTTTATTAATGATGGAACTACATAAAGAGCTGAGTTGGGGTATGTCTCGTCGAAGCCTTTTCAAGGAAAGCCCATTTGGGAAGAACCTTAAGTTATGAGAGAGAACATACCGTATTACCCAACTAGCTGTAATATATGCGTAAATTTAAAATGTTCCATTTATTCCTGACCGGAGTGCCATCTAAGTTTTCTAGGCGGTATGTGCCTTTGCCCAGAGCTTCGATGACTCGGTATAGAACTTCCCAGGTTGGCGCCAATTTGCCTTGGTGTGCAAATTTGTTGCCGATATTGGCCCTTCTCAAAACCAAATCTCCTTCTTTAAAACGGCGTTCAGAAACACGAGTGTTATACCATTTGGCGGCTTTTGCTTTAGCAGCTTGATCCCGCACAAAGGCTTCCTCTCTCAATTCTGCCAAGACCTCGAGTTCATGGACGAGGTTCTGTTGATTGGCTTCTTCATTGAAGTGGAGGATTCGAGCTGAAGGGGCTGCCAATTCAACAGGAATAACAGCCTCGACTCCATATGTCAGCCGATATAGGGATTCATTTGTGGTGGAGTGAGGGGTTGTTCGATATGCCCACAAAACGTGGCATAATTGATTTGCCCAATCTCCCTTTGCTTCACCAAGGCGTTTCTTAAGGCCTTTCAAGATTTCTCTATTGGCAACTTCAGCTTGGCCATTGGTTTGAGGATGTTCCACAGAAGAGAAAATCTGCGTAATGCTGAGATTTTCTAGGAGTTCAGTGAACTTACGATCTGTGAATTGGGTGCCATTATCAGTGACTATGTGTCTAGGGACTTCGAAACATGCAATGATATTTTTGTATACGAATCTACGAGCCCTGGCTGATGTAATATGCACTACTGCCTCTGCTTCAATCCATTTGGTGAAGTAATCAACGCCAACTATCAAGTATTTGATACCGCCAGGCGCAGTTGGGAATGGACCTAAGATATCCATGCCCCATTGATAGAAAGGCCAAGGCGTTATTGATGATGACATTTCTTCCGCCGGAGTGTGATGAAGGTTTGCAAATCGTTGACATTGATCGCACTTCTGAACATACGAGGCGGAGTCATGCTTCAGGGTAGGCCACCAATACCCAGCTCTGAGTATTTTTCTCATTAGACTACGTGCCCCCGGATGGTGTCCACACTGCCCTTCATGGACTTCTTCTAAAACGGCCTGCACCTCATTTTCGTTTATGCATATTAAGTAAGGAACAGAAATTCCTCGGCGGTATAACTGTCCGTCTAGGAGCGTATAATAAGGTGCTTCTTTCTTTAGTTTCCGTCGCTCAAGATCATCCGTGGGTAATTGTCCATTAACAAGGTAACGAACTATCGGTGCTATCCAGGAATTGTCATCAAAGGAGCGGCTTCTAATCATACACATTGAGGAAGGAAAGGAAATACTTGGCTCCGCCAAGGTACTTTGTACAACCGTAGTTGTGCATCCTGCCTTCTTTGTGCTAGCCAACCTGGAGAGGATATCAGCACGTGTATTTTCTTCCCGGGGTACATGTTTGAAAGTGACTTCGTCGAAGCGTTGCTTTAACTCATTAACGCAGTTTAGATATTGTTGCAGCAAAGGTTCTTTAGCCTGATATTCGCCAAGAATTTGCGAGATGACTAATTGAGAATCACTGCATAAGGTTACAGTTTTGGCCCCAATATCTTGTGCTGCTCTGAGTCCGGCCAAGCAGGCTTCATACTCCGCCTGATTGTTAGACGTAGTGAAGGTGAAGTGCAATGAAATTTCGAGATGTACCCCGTCATCGCTTTTCACAACAATTCCTGCCCCACATCCTTTGCTATTTGAAGATCCATCAACGTATATTGTCTAATGTGAATGATCTGCATCTGGGCTAGAGCCTGTTAATTCAACTACGAAGTCTGCTAGGACTTGTGCCTTGATAGAAGTTCTTGGTTCGTAGGATATGTCGAATTCAGAGAGTTCTACGGCCCATTTGATCATTCTTCCAGCTAGGTCTGGTTTGAACAGTATAGTACGAAGTGGCAAGTCTGTGCGAATCAAGATAGGATGGGCATGAAAGTATGGTCTTAGGCGTCGTGAAGCCCAAACAACTGCTAGCGCTGCCTTTTCAATCTTCTGATAACGGCATTCTGCACCATGCAATGTTTTACCGGTGAAGTACACCGGTCGTTGGCCTTGAACTGTTTCCTTGACCAGAGCTACTGCTAAAGCCTCATCTGAAACAGACAAATAAACGATGAGTTGCTCACCTGGGCTTGGTCTTAACAGGATTGGAGGGCTGGCCAAGACATTTTTCAAGCTTTGGAAAGCTGCCTCTTGCTCTGGGCCCCAATTGAATTTCTTGTCTTTTTTCAGCATTTTGTACAAGGGAAGAGAGCGATGAGCCATTTTTGGCATGAATCGTGCTAGAGCAGCGATTTTGCCGTTGAGGGATTGTACCTCTTTTAGTGTTTTGGGGCTCTGCAACTCCAGGATAACGTGGCATTTATCAGAATTAGCCTCTATACCTCTTTGTGTCAACATGAAGCCCAAAAATCTGCCACCAGGGACAGCGAATGTGCATTTCAAAGGGTTGAGCCTCATATCATGTTGTTGTAGGCGTTGAAAAATGAGACGTAAATCTTCAACATGGTCTCCTCCTTCTGGGGTCTTGGCAATAATATCATCAATATAAACTTCTACCAGCTTTGTGTGCATACCCTCAAAAACTTTGTTGATCATGCGCTGGTAGGTTGCCCTGGCGTTTTTTAACCCAAATGGCATGACGTTGTAGCAAAAGACTCCTTTATCATTAACAAACGCTGTCTTCTCTTGATCATCCTCACACATTGGAATTTGGTTATAACCGGAGTAAGCATCCATGAAAGATAGATACTTATACCCTGAAGAATCGTCAACCAGTCTATCAATGTTAGGGAGAGGGTATGGATCCTTGGGATAGCATTTATTTAAATCAACGTAGTCTATACACATACGCCATTTGCCATTGGCTTTCTGTACCATGACCATGTTAGACAACCAGGAGGAGTAACGGAGTTCCCTGATGAACCCCGCCTTGAGGAGTTCCTCTGTTTGCTCGCAGGCAGCTTTTTGTTTAGCTGGACCCATACGCCGTTTCTTTTGTGCTACAGGCTTAGTTTCAGGGTACACCGCCAGGCAGTGATAACAAAAGCTGGGATCCATGCCAGGCATGTCTGCAGCGGTCCAAGCGAAAATTTCTTTATACTCATGGAGAAGTGCTATTAGTTTTGCCTCCATGTTAGCCTCAAGTTTGTCATTGATGTTTGTAATCTGTTCTGGGGTGCTACCCAAAACAATAGACTTGGAACCACCATCAGGAGTTGGTTTCAAAGGGTTCAGTGGGTCTACAGAAGACTCCGTCCTGGGGTCAAGGTCCACCAAATTGACAGACGCCGCTGCACTGCTCCCTTCATTCAACTTTCTTTTCTTAGACATGGCTTCAAGCTTCACCATGTTAAGACTCAAATTGTAGCAATAGCGAGCCATTTCTTGGTCAACCCTTACAGATGAGACTTGATTATCTTTGTCAATGAACTTGATTAACAAGTGGGGGGTTGAAACGATGGCTTCCATGGCATTCAGGGTAGGCCGCCCAATGATGCCATTGTATGGAGATTTCACATCAATGACAAGAATCCTGGATTTCACTGTCCTTGCTCCAGGTTCGCCATCAAAAGTAATTCTCGTGTCCAAGTAGCCTTTGGTGGGCTGTTTGGCGCCATTGAAGGCTGTAAGGTCCTGCGTATATGGTTGCAAATCTGCATCAGTTAATCCCATGCGTTTAAAACAGTCATAAAATATAACGTCGCAGGAACTTCCCTGATCAACTAGGATGTGTTTTACATCCATATTAGCGATTACTACAATAATCACTACTGCGTCATCTCCTTCAGGAATAGTAGGGCCAAAACCGTCATCTGTGAAGGTTATAGGCGGAGTCTGAACCCCGTTCCTGAATGGGCGATATTCTTTGCTCTTGCCTTGCACAGACAAGATCATACGATGGTGGTTTTTCCTCGTGGTGATTGAGGGTCCGCCCCCAGTAAAGCCCCCAGCAATCATATCTACCACCTGCCTTTTGCCCCGCGATCTGGGTTCAGGGCTTGGTTCTCTTTGGGCGGACTCTAGAACAATACTCTTTTGTTTTTCTGTTGCCACTGTGCGTTTTGGCTCCTGAGTGTTATCAGGATCCGGAGAACGATCACGAGGTCGTTTTTCGAACCTCTCTGGTTCATCATGAGATTTACCCTTAAACAAATAATGTTTCAGTTTGCCTTCACGAATAAGCACCTCGATGGTGTTTTTGAGTTGCTTGCACTCCTCCGTGGTATGGCCAACTGACTCGTGGAACTCACATTATTTCTTTGGATTCCCACCGTGTCTGAGTGGAGGTGGACGTTGAATCCCGTAAACGTTGAGGGTAGTCCATCCTATTTCGCGCAAGATTTGCTCATATGTCGTGTTCAGGGGTGCATAATGAGCAAAATTAAACACACGTCTATCTTGCTGTTTGAAGGGTTGGTTCCCCGCCTTATCTTTCTGAGGGAACTTATCATTCCTGGATGATTTTTCTTTATCTTTATCATGGTGTGGAGCTGAAATGGGTGGTTTACTGTGAGATGCAGTGGCTTCCAAGTGCATCTCAATACCTACGTACTTGGATGCTTTCCTGCGAAACTCCTCCATGGTGGATGGAGGTCCTTTTGCCAACGACAAAGCAAAGGGCGATTTCGGCTGCATGGCCTCGATGAGGATATGCAACTGGATCGCTTCTGTCAAGTCAGGGACCATGGCCGCCTCTTTATAAAATCTCTTCAGGAAATCCTTTAGAGACTCTTTGTCATCTTGCTTGATCTGAGCCAAGGTATGGGAGGTTCTAGGCGCATCCCTAGAGATTACAAAGTGACTGCCAAAAGCTGTGGTCAAGTCCTCCCATGAATCAATGGAACCTGAAGGCAAACTCTTGAACCAGCTAAGAGCTTCACCTGTGAGGGTCCTGGGAAACATTCTGCACATGACATCTTCTTCCGCACCTAAGAACATAGCTTCATAGATGTAAGCATCTAAATGCTTAGAAGGATCTGTCTCCCCGGTGTATTTTCCTATGGAAATGGGTTGCATAGTTTACAAATGTCTGGGTACATACGCATTCATCAGTCTTTTGGAAAATGGGATATTCATCTTGTATCCCGATGGGGATGTATTTGAAATGACTTTTCTTCCCTCGTGATGGTGGGCATTTGCCAGTGGAAGGCTTCTTTGCTCTTCCATGTAAGTAGGGATGCGAGAGTAATTTGGGGTACTCGATTCCTCCTGTACATGCGAGTCATGGTGCGGCTGTTTTGCAGGGCCCGCTTTCTCGTGTATAGGACTCGCCTTTTCACGTCAAAGCTCTGCGATTTCTTCCCTCAACATTCTGATCATGTTATCTCTCGGATCTGGAGAGCCAACATGCGTTGCCCTTTTATGAGTATCGTTGTCAAAGCTTAGACGTCTAGGATTGCGTGGAGGAGAATCTTTTGTCTGCACCTCTGGTCCTGGTCTTTCCATTGATGATGAATGTAATGGGAATCGTTCAAGGATTGTGGGATTACCAATTTTACAGGTCCCACTGGGCGTGCCAATGAACTGTTCTTTACAGGGGGTGTAAAGGTATGATTGTGAAACAATTCAAAATGTACATATCAGGTAAAATCTGATGTGAGGAGGGCCTTATACAGATACAAATATGGAGTATTCTTGTATATTGAGGCGTAGTACAATGCACTCTACGGCGGTGTAGCAGTCCGCCTGGAATAGCCTCCTTTGCCTTGACACAATTGGTGGTTGTACCTGCAATTATTCTCCGACGCTCAAGTCAGTATTTTGAAGTACTGTTAGACTTAGAAAGCAAATCTGAGAGAATTATGTAAGTATGAGTGTAAGGTTCAGAATTAGGGGATTTCCTCTATACCTTTTTGCTGAGGTTTATATACCTGTTACTGGTGCTCTATTATTGGTGGGACTCGTTCCTTATTTTCAGGCACAATGCAAGAAAGGTAGTGGGTCCCTGCGCCGTTCACGAGCACCATCACTGTAGTGGGTATTTCCACTCACTTGGAAAGCGTTGATGCTTTATTATTTTATTTGTTGTTCCCTCTTATGCGTGACAGCGTGATTCCCATTTTCAACCTCTCAAGACAGAGTCAATCTCTTGCCGGGGTTATAAATATGGGCTCGCTTCGCAGTATGGGAATTTTGGTATTCCGCCTGTATTGAGCCTATGGCTTGGCGGAGTAGTGTGTATTGGAAATGCTTTATGTATGTGTACAATCTTTTTAATACTTTCCACCTTGGCGGAGTAATAGGCCTTGGCGGAGTCACATGCCTTGGCGGAGTCACATGCCTTGGCGGAGTAACATGCCTTGGTAGAGTAACATGCCTTGGCGGTATGTACTCCGTATAAGAGTAATCGTAGAGGATTTGAAACGTATTTCTCCTGTTCGAAATGCTGATCTGGCAAAGCATTAAAACCATGCTCTTGGGGGCCGGTGTTGGGACCGGATCAACTAGTATTTTTAAAAAAATCACTATTATATATTTAAAAAACATTTTTTATATATTTTACATTTAACAACTAATTTTTTCAAACACATTTTAATTTATCAACTATCTTATCAGTATCTATCTACTCTCTTTCAATTAATTTTTCAACTTTTAGTTAAGTTTTATCGAATAGACCATAATCTATTAGAATAAAATTCGAACTCTAATTCTCCAGCGAAAAGTTTAAAAGATTTACCGAAGATTTTTCATCAATTATTGATCTTTATCGGTTTGTCCTATAGAATACATAAATTTTATAAATGGGCAACAATTATTTAGAGATGTTTTTATTCTTTTAAAATAATGGTAAAAGAAAACAGAATAGAAGTTGAAAATGTATGAATCATAATTCAAATTTTATTCCTAAGATTTTATGTTCATGCAAAAACACCAACTATATATATTCACATGACAAAGACTATGTGTGTATATTTATAAAAGTATATATGTATTTTTTTAAAATAAACACATGTTATGTAAATCATACTACAAGTCCAATGACCCTCTTATTTTTTAGTTCTAAGGATCCTAGGTTATGACTTATAGGTATTGTTTAAGGTCTAAAATTAAAATTTTCACATTGAAAATTATGTTAAAATTATTTAGAAATTAAATTGAATAAACATTAATAATATTTTTAAATAATTTTTTTATCTTTGGTTAAATAATCAATGTTTTAAGGTCACTTATTAACATTTTCCTAAATTTAATTGACTATAAGAGTCCACTATTTTGTCAACTATACATTTGCTTCTATAATGTAAACTTTAATGTGCTTTATTTCCCATTTTTATATGTATCATGCAGGAAAACGATTAAAAGAATGTGCTAACCAAACTTCTCTTATGTAGCACTCTAAAAACGCATAGGGCAAACTACCAAATGTTGGCCTACTCTTACATTGGTTGAGACATTGATTCATTAACCATGGTAATTAATGTGGGATCCACACCAAACAAGTTAACATGCAATTTGAACAATTAAGGTGGGTGATAATGTTTGAAACTTGAAAGGGTTCCTGTAATCTCTAATTACAAATGGGGTGGTTGTAATAATCTAAAACTGGAGAGCTCATTGTAAATTACCATAAAATTTAATGCCTTGACTTTTTTTCATACAAAATTTTATGAAAAAATAAATTATAACTTCCGATAAAATTACCCAAGAAAATCCACATGTAACACCATTCACCATCACTTTTGCTCCTTTCTTTTGCACCACACAACATGATATTTCTCTTTCTTTTCTTGCACCTTATCACACCGCCCCCATCTTCACTCTTACTCTTGACATCATGCATAATTGGAAAACTCTTTTTTTGAAAAGTTATTTCCTTATTTTTGAAATTTTTTATGAGGGTCATGGTAGTGGATAAAAATGAAATTATTTATAATTTATTTTTCAACATTTCTTTTACCTATTTTAAATAGCTTAAAGTCTGTCATTCCTCGCCCTACCTAATCAAGGTATTTGACCATAATGAGATTATTTGCCTGATATGCCCCCTCTACCTGTCTTGCAATCAACTGTGAGTCGGTCTTTACCTGTATACACCGAGCTCCCAGATCCATAGCCATTCTTAAGCCCGCAATCAACGCTTTGTATTTCACCTAGTTGTTACTCGATTTGAACAAAAATCTTAGCGACTCCTCGATGATCAAACTAGTAGGGGATTTAAGTATGGTCCCCACCCCACTCCCTTTTTCATTTAATGACCCGTTGAAAAACAAAGTCCACAAAGCATGCTCCGCATCATATTCTTATTTATCAGTTCTCAGCTCGACTAGAAAATCTGCTAGGACATGCGCCTTGATGGCTCCTTGAGGTTTATAGCAGATTCCGTACTTGGAAAGATCTACAGCCTAAGCCACCATTCTTCCCGCCAATTCTGGCTTCTAAAGTATCCTACTGATTGGCTGATCAGTCCTAACTGCGATTTGATGGCTATGAAAGTAGGGTCACAACTTTCGAGCGGCTACCACCAAGCTGTACACAAATTTCTCCATCCTCTAGAACCGTACTTCAGTACCCTACAAAGTCTTGCTTGTGAAATACAACGGTCGATAAATAGAATATTCTTCTTGGATCAAAGTCACACTGACGACTTGTTCCCCAGTAGCCAAATATATTATCAATTTATCCCCAGGAGTGGACTTGGTCAAAATAAGAGCGAGGCTAGGTAGGTATTCAATTCTCTAAATGTTTTTTCACACTCCAGGGTCTACGCGAACGTGTTAGTCTTCTTCAGTACTTGATAAAAAGGCATATACTTTTCAACGAATTTGGAAATGAACCGAGAGAGGGCTACAATCCTTCCGACAAAACGTTGTACTTTTTTATGCTTTATGGGCTCCTCATCTTCAGAATAGCTTGGCACTGATCGGGGTCGGCCTCAATACCCCTATGTGTCAACATGTACCCCAAAAACTTTCTGCATTGGACCTCGAATAAGCACTTGTTGAGGTTAAGATGCATGTTGTGCTTTCTTAGCTCGACAAAAGCTTCTTCCAAATCCTTTGTGTGTTTGCATGCTTCCTTGGTTTTTATGACCATATCATTAATGTAAACTTCCATATTTCTACCAATCTGATTGGCAAAGATTTTGTCCATCAACCATTGATAGGTGGCTCCAGTGTTCTTCAACTCAAAGGGCATCACCTAGTAACAAAAATTTGCTCCATCCATTATGAAAACCATTTTTCTCCGTACCTCGGGTTCATCCATATCTGGTTGTATCCTGAGTATCCATCCATAAAGCTTAGAACTTGGTACCCTGAAGTGTCATCTACTAAACAGTCAATGTTGGGTAAAGGATAAGGATCTTTGGGACATACCTTGTTTAAATCAGAGAAGTCGACACACATCCTCTACTTCCCGCTTGTATTTTTCACCATGACTACATTGGATAGCTAGGTTGGATACTTAACCTTTCAGATGAAGTTGGCTGCCAGCAACTTTGTTTCTTCCTTAACAATGGCTCTTCTGTCAGGTCCCAACTTTCGTTGCTTCTATGCCATCGGCTTGGCCTTTAGGTCAATATTTAATGAATGACATATGACTTTCGAGTCAATCCCAACATTTTTGAGGGGCTCCATGCAAAGAGGTCTGCGTTGGCCTTTAAGAGAGTGACAAGGGATACATCCAGGTTTTGGTCTAGGATCGCACTGATACGGGTGCATTTAGGAATGTAAACAGAGTGGGGCGGGTACGGATATCATACTACCCGCACTCGTACCTGCAATTAAAACTCGTACTCGCACCCGCCCGTTACCCGCACGGGTACCCGCATAACGGGTTTTTCTGCGAGTTTTGAAAATCTGCGGGTACCCACGGATACCCACAGGTACTTGTCAAACAACAATAAACTATTATAACATCCTTAAATTATAATAAAAACAACATAGAAATCCATAAATTAAATTAAATTTGATACAACTATAAAATCCTTAATATATAATAATAAAAATAATATGATAATCCATAATATAATCTCAATGTTAAAATAAACTAAAATGTTCAACACACCAATCTATAAATTAAAAATAACACAACTACATCATTCTTCTTCGATAAGTTCATCAACAATTTCATAATTTCATTATTCTTCTTCATCAAGGTCATCAACCACCTCCAATTGATTATTTGGTTCCTACAAAATAAAAGTAAGAACAATAAGAAACTTAACAAAAAAAACTTTCTTAAAACATATGAAAGTGAACATATAAAAGATTTATTTATAATTACATCATTAAGATCATCCAACGCCGTATCTGAAAATTCAATATCTTTGTTCTCCACTTTTGATGCTGAATGAGAACCTACAAAAGAATAAAATTTTAAATGGATAATATT
The DNA here is from genome assembly GCA_037962975.1 of Clitoria ternatea. Lineage (NCBI taxonomy): Eukaryota > Viridiplantae > Streptophyta > Magnoliopsida > Fabales > Fabaceae > Clitoria > Clitoria ternatea. The sequence continues at coordinate 279,049,943 of CM075671.1, forward strand.
AAACAAATCTATTTAAGTCAAATAAATAAACTTTATTACCTTTGACATTAACCCAAATCCAATCTTGAACACACATCAATGCTTTTAATGTATTTAAGTGCAATCTACTACGATGAGGAGTAATAACCCGACCACCAGTACTAGATGAGGACTCTGAAGCAACAGTGGAGACTGGAACTGCATAGAAGTCTCTTGCAATTAATTCTAAGGTGGGATATTTTGACAAATTACTCAACCACCAAGTTAATATATTAAACTTCTTAGAATCAAGCAAGGTTGCTTCCTCTAAATAAAAATCTAATTCGGTCTTAAGGTTTCTTGCAGAAGATTATTGCAACACCTTAGTCCTTTCATAACCAGACAACAAAGCATCTAAAGACTTAATTGGTGAAGCTATAGTCATCATGTTTGCATCTGAAGAACCAACAACTTCCTTTTCTTTTCCTTTTGAATACTTTTTCATCAAATCTTCCAAAATGCCCCTTAACCTTTGAATTTCATTTTCAGCTTCATCTCCATAAATTTTAGGGAATATGTAACGTAAAAAATCAAGTTTGAACCTTGGATCTAGAACAGTGCCTACTGCCAACACCCCATTGATTGTAGCCCAATACTTGTCAAATTTAAGAACCATTGATGATGCCATTTCATGAATAACTTAAGAAGAAGAACTAAGCCACTCCATCAAAGCCAATTTAATTTGACATATGCTTAGAAAACAAAGGTTGAGAGTTGGATACATGGTACCAGAAAACAACAATGTGACATCATAGAATAATTCTAACTTCTTACAAATTTCACTCACCATATCCCACTAATCCGTATTGGGTAATGTTTTATAATGACGCTCACGTTGTGATAATCGATCAAATACTTCCCTATATGGAATGACAACTTTAAGCATCAAGAATGTAGAATTCCACCTAGTTTTGCAATCAGCAACAAGCTTTTTACTATATGAAATGTTCAGTTGCTCACATGTTTCTTTAAATCTCTCTTCTCTTTTAGGTGTACTAGTCTAATAAACAACATTTTCCCTAACCTTTTCTATAGCACTAGCAATCACAGCTAAACCATCCTTCACAATTAAATTTAATAATGGGCACAACAACGCATATAGAACATCTTACCACCCAATATGTTCAATCATAGCATCATTAGTAGAACAATTATCAACAGTCAAAGTGGAGATCTTTCTATCTAAGCCACAAACCATCAAACATTGAATGAGAACATCACCAAAAACTTGACTAGTATGAGGAGCAAACACATAAATGAACCTAACATTAAAATAAAAACCTCAATAAAGATACAACAACCAACAAAACTCAGATGAAAATTTTAATAAATAAACTAACATACCTTATTAGTCGACTTTGTAAGGTCCATGTATCATCAATAAAATGAGTTGTAACAGCCATGTAGCCTTTGTTCTGATTGCTAGAAGTCCACATATCAGTGGTGATTGCTATCCGACTTTGATTCTTTGACAATAACTTCTTCGTAATCTCTTTTTCCTCATTAAACATCTTCATGATGTCACTCCTAACAGTATTATGACTAACCAACTTAAATTGAGGTGCCACAGTGGCCATCAACAATTTAAAGAAATAATGGTCAACCATGGCCAAAGGATACTCATGTGCAGCTATCATTTTAACAAGTGCTAGTCTTCCTTCCTCTTGCTTAAGTGCTAAAGAACCAGTAAGTAATGTTTCTCTCCCTTTCGTTTCTGTTTTGAGAAATGCTTGCTCTATATCCCGAGTTGTTCGATGTTTGTAATTGGTGAAGTGATTTCGTAAGTGTGAAGTTCTTTGCCTTGGGTCACCTAAAAGTCTATTACCACAATACTTGCATCTAGCTTTCATCTTTCTATCTATTATCTCTCTCACGAAATGTAACCAAACATCTGAAGTTGCCTTTCTTTTCTTGGAGCCACTTTCAATTGAAATTGTGCTTTCGGTATCATTTTGAGTTGAGGTCAACTCAATATTCACACATACGTCATTTGATGCTGCTACATTTGATTCCTCCATATTGGGTGATGAAACAGGCTCCTTTTCATGGGTTTGGTCATTTGTCATCCTACACAAATAAATTATGAATGCTATATGTTACAATCAAATTACAACAAAAGAATCAAATTACAATCAATTATGAATGTTATATATTACAACAAAAGAATCAAATTATAGCAAAATATTACAACAAGCAAGTCCTGTAATTGACAAAAATATAAAATAAAATTATCCAACAACAAGCAAGTCCTATATATTATAGTAGCAAACAAGTCCTATAGATTAAAGCATGATAAAAAGATGGCAATTAAGGGTGTTCATCAACCGATCCGGACCGTGAAAAATCGCTCAACCGATCCAAAAAAACCGAAACTGATCAAACCGAAAACCAAAAAGCCGAAACCGTAAAAAAACCGCATTTTATATGTGGTTCGGTTCAGTTTTCGGTTCCACCTATAAGAACCAAACCGAACCGAATCGATCCGTAAGTTTTTTGTTTTAATGTTCTCATTTCATTTAATCACAAGCTCTTTCATTTAATGCTTTATTAATTTGTTTAATTTGGTCTCTATATTTTATTTTGTAATTTTGTTTAAATTGTATGATAACACTTATTTTTTAAAAAATTGTCCAAGTTAGAGGAAGAATAAGAAGACTAAAATCTTGGCTCAAGACTTTTAATATTTCTGTTGTTTTACATTGAATCTTATTTAAGTAGTACTTTATTTGTTTTATGTTTGAATTTAAATTGTTGAAAACTTATCTTGTTTTACTTATTAATAATTCTCCCATCATTGAGAACTTAAAATATTCTTTGCATTGCTATAATTTTAATGTTCATTTGATTTTATAAAAAAATATAAAATAAGAAAAAAACTACATAAACCGATCCAATCTGAACCGTATTTAATCGGATCAGATCGGATGGTATCATTCATTTCAACCGAACCGAACAACAATTTAATAAAATGATTGGATCAGATGATATTTTGTCATAAAACCAAACCGATCCAGACCGCGAACACCCCTAATGGCAATAGTTCAGTTTCCTTCTCTTCTAATTGAGATTAATGTTTAGTAACATTGAAAATGTCCTATTTAGTTAATTTGATTTATTTACTTCTACTTAAATTGATTTGGTTATTAGATTTTTAAATGTCATGTTAGTAACATTATTAGATTTTAAAAAAAATCAACTAAAAAATTACACTTAAATAGACTTATACCGTACTTTTAAGCTATACTCAAATAGACTTATACTTTGAAAAAATTCAACTATAAAATTACTTTTAAACTAAATTTAAAACTATTATTAGTCTATTTAAGTGGCAGTGTTATTTTCGCGAGTATCCTACCGGGGCTTGTTTGCTACTAAATTAGCATATCATTAGTAGTTTAACTAGGATCCTGAAACAACACAGTTCCTGAAACAACACAATTCCTGCATACAAAATTTACATCATATGATACAAAATGAACTTAATGAGCAAATATCTCGAAACAACATAGTTCCTACAAATGAATGAAATCATTTTCAATATTATACATCTATGGTATGAATCTCAAGACGTAAATTTCAGAAAAATCAATAGAAGTAACACGAAAAAATATTGGTTCTACATAATCAATTATATTAACCACTTTAAATTTACAAAATGAATAACACCATTTAGCCATGAAACTACACTGTTTTGAGTTAGGGGGAGCAGATGTGAAATGTGGAATGGATTGAAATAATAACTAAATAAAAGAAGCATGCAACATAGCCTCCTTACAAGGTTTTCCAACAACCCACCCTTCAATAAATATATACATTAACATATTAACTAAATCAGTAAAAGAAAGAACCATTAACTATTACAAAAAATATTTTATTAATTATTGATTAAGTTGAACAAGAAGATGTGTTAAACTAAAGGCGTGTTGAGTGTGCATGTTCCGATTCTGCTTTAATAACAATGTATAAGGAAAAATATGATATACAAATTCATGGAGTACAAAACTTTTTATACAACAATCAAAGCTTCTCTTACAATTACCAAGTCAATAGATTTTGTTAATGAAAGAAATGTGAACTTGTGATTTGTGGAAAGTGAGAACTATAACAGAGGGCGAAAGCTTCGATGAGAATGAAAGTTGGGTGAGAACAAACACTGGTATTTCCACTGTGGCTGGGTGAAAGAAAGAAGAAGCACTACGGCTGAGTGAAAGAAATAAGAAGACAAAACAAAATTCACATATGGGGCCTTTTCAATTTAGGGTTGCTTGGTACTTAAAAAGACCAAAACCCATTATTTATATTATTTGTCACATAATATATATAAGGGTATTATAGTATTTTCACATATACGGGTACCCGCGGGTACGGGTACTCTTGTACCCGTGCTCGCCCGTTTATTTACGGGTTTTAAAATACCTATTACCCGATACCCGCGGATACCCATTTTACGGGTTTGTTAACCCGTTACGGGTATTTACCCGTGGATACCTGCGGGTGCGGGCCTCTTGTGCCATCCCTAGGTGCATTCACTCGGGCTGGATCACACTTGCATCAGCTTTAGGGATTCAACTGGTTGTGGGCGTTCATATTCTCTTTCACCTTAGGGATCAAACCTTGTTTCAATATCTTTATCTACTATGAAGGTCTCTTGGAGCCGAAGACTCTCATGATAGCACTCACGAGTGACCTCGGGGTTGGCCCGGACAACTCCTATGCACCCATCTCCGAGCAAAAATTACATGGTAAGGTGCAATGTTGAAACAACAACACCAAGCGTATTAAGGGATGAACGAACTATAATGGCGTTGTATTAACCGGGGAAGTCGACGACCAGATATTTTACCATTATTTCCCTGCTATTATCTCCCTAGCCGAAGGTTGTCTTTAACTTGACGTAGCTCATCACTTGCACAGTATCACCTATGAAACTAAACAATGCACTGTCATACCTTTTGAGCCACCTTGGGGGTAGTTGAAGTTTTTACATCTTCCAATTAGGATATTTGAAAAACTCCATTGGTTAACCAGCACCCTTCCCACAATGTACTCTATAATCTCCATGGTGACTACCATCGCTACATCCCTATTTAGGACTTCATTGGGAAGATCTGAGTTATCAAAAGTGATGATTCCAACATCAGGGTAGCTCTGTATTGAATTTACTTGTCTGACTCCGTGCAAGGCGACAACTATGCATCCGGGGAAGCCCCCTGAGATAGTATGGATAACTCATTTCCCATCATCCCTTACACCGTCGGGTCAACGAGATTAGGAATGTTTGTATTCCTAGCAGGGTCGATCTCTCAGCTTGAGTTCCACCTGGCTCAAAATTTCTCGCCTTTTCTTTCTCTCGGCTTCACGTGGTGTAACACCCTCTGTTACACCTTAATAAATTCTAGAAAAATTCATAATTTTTTTTAAAGATATGATTGTTAAAAAGAAACTATCGGAATAAATTATATACATTATTTCTGAAATACCTCACAAATATTATTAAACCTTTATAAAGTATTTGTACATTCATCCGAATAAAATAAACATTAAACATTATAAGAAAGAGAGGAAACTCCATGGCCCAGAAGCAGTTACTTATTAACATTATTTATTCATTGGACCACGGTATTCATACCGAGCTCCCTTTCTAGAACGTGCTATATCTACTGCCGAAATTCTTCGATCCTTCCCTCTGAACCATCAATTTAGAATATATGAAACAAAGACACGGAGAAAGAAGTGAGAAACAGAATATAATATTATTAATTAAGACATAAGCAACAAAGGGTTTTCACAAACCAATACATAATAATATCAATCACAATCACATACACAATCAATTATGAATGCATGAATGTATGCAATATATTCATCATAACTTACCTATATATGTGGGCCCTTAAATTTTAATTTGTACTAGGCCAACCAGGAGTTTACACCGTTCCATAAGTCTGGATAATAATAATATGAACAGCTCAACTGGCATGGAAACACTTAGAGACTAGTCAGATTGAGAAAGTTTTTATTGTGAAAGTACCAGACACTAGGGAGCTACCCCAGGTCCCCTGAAGCACCCTTTCACACCCTCTCATCCCAAGGCTCGTAATTAAGCCTCCTCTAATGTATCCTCGGTTTCTATAATCCGTCCCCAGACAATATCATTTTATTTCACTTTGATGATTCATGATGCATGAACTACTCGCGTATTTAGTTGGTTAAGGCTTTTAGAAACTCAATTATTAAATCCCTTAAAGGTTTACAATATCATTTCAATAAACTGTACATTTTCTCAATTCTCTGAATTTCTGTCCCACGGAAATAAATTTGGTACAGTTTTCGAATCTCATTGAAATTTGAGTTTCTAAGCCTTAAATATCTAAAAACTTTCTCATATAAAACTTTACATAATCTTTCTCAAATTAAATCTTAACAAAATCAAATTTAGAAATCTCAATTATTTCCAAATATCTTTAGTTATTAAGTTGGAATAAAATAATTTTCTTTTGAAAATTTTATTTTATTAAAAGAGAATAATCTTTAAGTTATTAACCAAAAATACTTAAAATTACAAAATTTTTCTTTATCTCAAGATTTAATTATTTTAATTTATTATTAATTTTCATAAAATGTTTTCTTTCTAAAATAAATACTAATTTTTTTTATTCTAAATATTGAAAATAAAGTTAATATGAATAATTTCTAAGAAGAGAAGATTTAAAGTAAAAATTTAAAGAGTAAGGTAAGAAAATTCTTACTGAGTTTTAGCTTTCCGTCATACTCGCTATATGCTCAAACTCCACATCACAAAATCATCAATCAAAATCAAGCATTATCAATTATAACTAAATATCATCAATCAATCAATCAATCATAATCAAATCAATTAAATATCATTAATACATATCATAATGCAAAATTTAATGATTATTAATATAGTCAATTTGAGTCCATTTGGTCAATTCCTCGCATAGGTATATGTAAGTCCATATAATCCAGTCCTTGCATAGGTATAGTTCAGTCCATATGGGTCATAGTAGTCCAAGTCCTTGCATAGGTATAGTCCAGTTTATATAGGTTATAAAAGTCCAAGTCCTTGCATAGGTAGGTTAGAGTTAGTTAAATCAGATATTTAATTTAAAATTTATTAAAAATTTTAAGTTAAAAAGTTAATATTTTAAAATATTAATATTATTAAATTTAAAAGGAGTAGGGGACACCTCCCATTATTCTTATGTCTTTTCATATTATACTCTTATCTCACTCCCCCTTACCTTGAGTTGTTACCAAAAAGAGATTTGCTTTGCGCCTCCGATTTCTAGAAATATTAATACCAATCTTATTTCAGTATAAGCATAAGACGAAGATTAAGATTAATACTTAAAACAGAAATGGTAAATTTTGAATAGTGAATAGTAAATAGTGAATAGTAAATCATGAATAGTAACAGTAAATAGTAAAACATGAATAGTAACAGTAAATAGTAAATCATGAATAGTAATGGTAAATAGTAAATCGTGAATAGTAACAGTAAATAGTAAATCGTGAATGGTAACGGTAAATAGTAACAGTAAATAGTAATTTACTATTTGAATTATAATTTACTATTGAAATAGTAATTTACTATTGAAATAGTGTTTACTATGCAGAATAGTAACTTAAAATAATATTATTTCCAGTATAATAACAGATTTCTAAAAACGATATGAAAATAACCCAAAAAATATAAAAGAGAAGTATTCTTACCTTAGGATTTTGGCAGAACCTTCTCTCCAAAAACTTTTCTTCTCTCTCTCACTTCCATCACTATCTCACTAGCACTACTATATTAAGAAAACTTAATCTGAAATTGTGAATTCTAAAGAAAAAATCCTTCGGTATTTATAGGAAAAAAATTTACTATGTATTCCATTATTTTAATATAAAAGTACTATGCATTTTTGAATTTTTTATTCCAGGTTACTGTGCACCTTTTAAAAATTTCGTACATGCACAGTGTTTTGCATAGTAACTATCGGCAGAATTATTAAGCCAAATAGTAACATTTCACTCGGTATATTTTAAATATTCAAAATGAATCCTTTTTGAAATTTAGCGATATTATATCAGTCCTTACTAATTTTATAACATGTAATATAAAGTTAAAATTTTAAAAATCTAAAATTTTCTGTTAATAAAAATTTATTAATACGTTTCCAATTTTTTAACGATTGGAAAAAATCAAGATTTTTCTCAAACCGATAATTTTTAGATAAGTCTACTTGAAACGGATTTTAGAAAATTTTCTTATAATTTCAATTCACTTTCTTATAAATATTTTTAATTTAAGTCACTTATATGAATTTAAAATTATTTAAAAAATATTATTTTATTAAAAAAAATCCAAAATTCTAAAAAATTCCAAAAAATTATAAATAATACATTGATTAAAAAGTTCTAAAGGACCATAATTTAATTCCTTCAAAATTTCAAAATAAAAATAGGGGTGTTACACGTGGTGCCTCTCCTTTTGTTGTCAATGAACTTCTTCAAGTACCCCTGACAGATTAAGTATTTGATCTAATTTTCAAGCGATCAGGAATCCTCCATGTTGTGTGCAAAGGTGCAATGGAATTCGTAGAATTTTGCTTTGTCTGAACCCTTGGGGCCTTCTCCGAGTATGGGCAGCTTGAGTAACCCGGTGTTATAGACCCAGTGCATGATCCAATCCCTTATACTGTTCAGAGGACTGGAAGTTGTTGTATTTGGGATTCAAATAGGCCCCCCTCATTTGCTCCTTGCCTGGTCTCGAGCTTTTCTTCTGTGACTCCGCCTTAATTGTCCCATGCTCAGCATTTCTTACTCGGCTGACTTCTTGCTCCTCTATGTTGATATAGCAAGCGACTATTTGCTTGAAACCATTCATATCCAAATGAGGTTTCTTAGCCAATGAATCGGAAAACTTACCAGGGCATAATCTCGTTTGGATCGTACGTAGGGCAACCTCTAAGCTAAGGTTACGAATTTAGATGGCTTGCTTATTGAAATGAGCTATGAATTATTTGAAAGTCTCATCTCGGGCCTACCTTAAATTCACCAGACCGTGGGAGGTTTGTTGTACCGTGCAATTGGATGCAAATTGGTTCAAGAACTTCTTTGCCAGTTCTGCAAAACTTGATAGGCTCCTTGAAGGAATGCGTGAGAACCACCGTAGAGCGGACTTAGTTAGGGTGATCGGGAACATCTTACAGAGCAGAGCATCTGACCCTCTTGTGATTAACATTGTAATGGTAACATGGTGAGATGCTCCTCCGGGTTCCCCCTCCCATTATACTTCTCTATCGTCTGTGGTTTGTAGTTTAGGGATTGATGTTACCGTGATCTTCTCCGTGAATGGATGGGCTGTATAGGGGTGTGAAGGGTTAGATTTTTCTGTTTATTGTTTCATGGTCTAGGTGTTGTGGTAACTAGAGCTTTTATCTCTTCCTGCCTATGGATATGTAATTCTTTATTTTCTCGACGCAACTCCTCTATTATGCGTTGCAACATTTGACCATAGTTTTCAATGCCCGCACTTGGTTGTCTCCATGTTGTTGTTGTTGTTGTCGCTCCTGCTTTTGTTGTAGTTTGTTGTCCATGGTGATTGTCATCCTCCCGATAACTGAGGTTATTTTGCTTGGTCACCATGGTTAGTTTCTTCTTGTCAAGATTAAGGTTTTGTGTGTAGGATCCATTTTACCAAGCTCCATAGTGGGCGCTAAAATGTTCACAACAAGAAAGTAACTCATAGGAAACCCTAGAGAGTTACTTTAGGAAAATAAGGTTTATATTATTTTTAGAACGTGACATTTAAATTACAAAAGAGGGAGCCTTGGACCTTTTATACAATGAGTGAAAAGGAAAGAAAAGGGGGCCTTTGGTATAGGCCCATGGTGATGTGGAGATAACCGTATTCTGCTAGAATTGATGGGGATTTCAATTATGCTTTATCCTTGCCTTAAAGAGGGGGATAGACGTTATAATGTGAGCCCCATCCCGAGCCGGGAGAACAATTATTAATATTATTATTATTATAGTTAATATTATTATTTGTCTGGTATAAGAATGCAATATTATCTCTTTAAGCTCAATGAAGATCTCAAGGTATTGTAATTTGTTGTCTAATTCATAATCCATATCGGCATCTTACATTGTGGGGTAAAATAAGGTGTCATATATGAAAATACTCTAACATTGAAATTAGTATGGTATGCAACACCGGAGCTTAAGCGTTAGAGTAGATTGAACATACCTCAAGTATAATAAATTAGTGATATTTATAGAAGTCAATAAGTGATACCTTATAATGATGTTTGTGTTAGTACTTTTTCTATAAAGTATGGAGAAAGTTGACACAAGCACAGATAACACATCCGCAGGTGATTTCCCGTATGCCCCATATGATCCTTGACCTGTGATTGATGACGACTAAATAGCGATTCCAATTATCGTGAGTTTCACAGGTTTGTTGTCATATGGGTCATGGTGATACCAAATATATCTGTCTCACCATTGTTAAGGGTTTGTCGATACCGACATTAGTATCAAACTTGGATTTATTATTATCATTATTACTATTATTATTTTTATTATTATAGTTTTTACACATTTTGAATTTAATAATTTTAAACATCTTTCAATTTAACTTCATTCATTCATTAAAAATCATTTTTAGATTGTTGTAGTTGTTGTTATTATTATTATTATATTGTATTGAGAAGAGGTCCCAACATCAATACTTTGAGTCATTAGGGTCCACATAGCAGGTTAAGAAAAATAGGGATACACGCAAATGTGAATTAATATTTCTAGGGCCCACATAATTAATTTCCTTGGTTGAGTGAAGTCATTACGATGAAAATGTGAAGATCGAGAAACTTCATGACCAAAATGCCTAGAAAATAAAGTTGTTGTCTATATCTTTTTGTCCATCATTGCCGTAAAATAGTTCATGACAGGGAGGTCCTAACTTCAGCACCTAGGGAAGGGTCCAATCCACTACAACTCATCTTCACCTGCATTAAACAAAACTATGAAGAAAGGTTATGGAAATTAGGGGTATATGTAGTTGGGAATTAGTATACCTAGGGCTCGTAGAATTAATTTCCTTGGCTGAGTTTGAGTTAAATCATTAGGGCGGAAATGTGTGGATCGAGAAACTTGATGACCTAAATGCCAGGAAAATATAGCCACTGTTTATATTTTTTCCCCATCGTTACTGCAAAATTCTTCCAAAAGAAGAGGTCTTAACATCAATACTCGGAGAAGGGTTCGATCAACCGCATCTCATCTTTACCTGCATCAAGCAAAAAACTAAAGCATGGTTAGGGAATCTGAGGGTATGAGTAGATGATAATTAATATATTTATGGCCTACATAATTAAATTCCTTAGCCGTGTGGAGTTAATTAGGGCAAAAATGTTTGGGTCAAGAAACTTCACGACCAAAATGCCTAAAAAATAAAGTCATTGTCTACTTGTTTATATCTTTTTGTCCATCATTGTTGCAGATCTGTTCTTGAAGGTGAGGTCTTGACTTCAACGCTTGGAGAGGGGTCCGATCCACTACATGTCATCTTCACTTGCATCAAACAAAAATCTAAAGAAAGGTTAGCGCTTAACAATGAAGTTTGATGATGTATTCCATTATCTGCTTAAACCTTTCTATTATTTTTTTTCAATTATTATTGTAAAAGAAACCTAGTCATATCTAGGGATGGAAATAGGTTAGGCCAGGTTGGGCTTTGAAAGGCCTGAGCCTGGCATACATCAAATCTTCAAGGCCTGAGCCTGACCTATTAACCTGTCATAGGCTTTTTTTAGGGTCTGGTCTGACCTGTTTGAAGGTTTAACCCGTTTAAAAGCCTGTTTAAAAAGTCTGTTTATAGTGAAATATTTAAAAGGCCAAAAACCACAACACCAAAAATGACTATAAGATTCATGATATTTGATATCTGTGATAAATAAACTATATACATATTAAGTTACAAATATACTTTATTCAAATTAAATAATATGCAATAAAAATACAAAATAAATGTTATAAATTCCAACGTGAAATTTGAACATTGAGACCTAACCATGCCTCTGTTCTGTATAGTAATGAGTAGATAAAACAAACAAAAGATGTAATCCATATTCTATCAAATATTTGGCTTAATTATACTTTTGGCCTTTTAAATTTGTCAAATATTCAATTTTGATCCCAACTTTTAATTGTATGAATTTGGTCTTTAAACAAATTAATTTATTCATTTTTTGTCCTAACTTTTAGTTGTATAATTATGATTCCTAAACTATTTGAGTAGTTGAAATAGTTGGTCCCGTTATCTATTTTTCATCCAATTAATAACATGAATAACAATATTACGGTACTTGTTGATTTATAACGAAATATTTTAATTTAATATTTAAATTATTATTTCTATAAATTAATATTATTCTATTACAATATATTAGCTATTAATATTTATGAAAAAGTAACATAAAATATTATTAATTATATGAAAAATAAGCGGGGGATGTTTTTAATTTTGTTCAAGTGTGAACGAGTTTAGACGAGGGTTTGTAAACTTTTAATTCTAATGGTATAGATTTTAAACTTCATTATTAAGCTTATTATGTTTTTAACTAAATCATTATTCTTTTCTTCAAACACTATATATTTTCAAATTATATATATATATATATATATATATGATTTTAGCTAAATTTTCACATAAATAAAGAATTAGAAGTGGGGGAAATTGGAGAATATATAGATGAAAATTGAGGCTTGTAGAATTAATTTCTTCGGCTAAGTGGAGTCATCAAAGCGGAAATGTGTGTGTCAAGAAAATTTATGACCAAAATGTCTAGAAAATAGAGATGTTGTCTATATTTTTTCTCATTGCTGCATAATTATTCTTGAGGTGGAAGTCCTAACTTCAATGTTTGGAGAAGAGTTTGATCCACTAGATCTCATCTTTACATCAAATAAAAAATCTGAAGAAAGTTTATTAAGGAACTTGATGGTATGGGTAGATAGGGGTTAATATACGTAAGACCCACTAAATTAATTTCCTTGGTTAAGTGGAATCATTGGGGTAAAATTATCTAAATCAAGAACTCTAATGACCAGAAGGCCTAGAAAATAGAGTCATTGTTTACATCTTTTTGCCCATTGTTATTGCGGAATTGTTCCTTGGGGGGAGGTTCTAATTTCAACACTTAGAGAAAGGTTTGATCTATTGGATCTCATCTTCACCCGCATCAAACAAAAAATTGAAAAAAGGATAGGGAAATTGAGGGGGGGTATACATAGATGAGAATTAATATATCCAGGGCCCACATAATTAATTTTCTAGGTCGAGTGGTGTCATTAAGGTGGTGTTTGGTACGAGTTCCTGGGAATGTTATTTAAAATATTTCCTTACCCATGTTTGGTATAAGATAAAAAAAATATTCCCAGGAATGTGAGATTCCCAAGAAACTTAATTATGAAGGAATTAAAAACTTCACTTTCCCATTTCAACAGGTGGGTATCCTATACATTCCCGAAAATAAAAAAATTTAGGACAAAAATGCCCTCATTTTCTTCCTAAATCCTCATAAAACAAAAAGATTCCCGGGTAAATTTTTTTAGTACCAAACATGAGAATGTGAGAAACTAAAAAGATTTATGAGAAAGTTTTTTTAATACCAAACATGAGAAATAAGTTACCCATAAAACACATTCCCGGGAAACACATTCCTGGAGATCTCACTTAAAAAGATCCCTCATACCAAACATTACCTAAGGCGAAAATGTTTGGATCGAGAAATTTCACGACCAAAATTCCTAAAAAATATAGTGGTTATCTTTATCTTTTTGCCTATCATTGTTACAAATTCTTCCTAAAGAAGAGGTCCTAACTTCAATATTTGGAGAGTGGTTCAATCCGCTACATCTCATCTTCACCTATATCAAACAAAAATATAAAGAAGGGTTACGGAAATTGGTGATATACATTGATGAGAATTAACATATCTAAGGCCTACAAAATTAATTTCTTCCGCTGAATTGAGTCATTAGCGCAAAAATTGTGGACCAAAAGGTACTAAAATACCTAGAAAATAGAGTAGTTATCTTTATCTTTTTGCCCATTTTTATTATAAAATTATCTTTTTGCCATTTTTATTATAAAATTATTCTTAAAGGGACGTTCCTAACTTCAACTATTAGAGAACGATCTAATCTACCGCATCTCATCTTCACCTCCATAAAACAAAAAGTTGATAAAATATTAGTGCTTAACATTGATGTTTCAATATGGTATCTTTCATTCTTTGCCTAAGCCTCCTGTTATTTTTTTTTCTTTCAATTATTATCTAACAGAAATCTAGTCATGATAACTCTTGAAAAAAACCACAACATGGAAAGAGACTATAATACTAATGATTATTGATATGTGTGAAAAAACGAAAAATAATTTTATACATATTAAATTGCAAATACACTCTACTGTAATTAAATAATGTCCAATAAAATGCCAAAATAAATGTTATAAATTTCAGTATGAAATATGAACATTAAGACTTAACCTTGCCTATTTTCGTTCATAATAATAAGTAGATAAAACGAGCGAAAGATGAAATGTTTATTATTTCAAATATTTGACATTTGTCATTTTCATCTTTTAAATTTGTTCCCTTAATTTTTAATTGTATGTTTAATTTTAATCCCCAAACTTTTTAATTTGTTTATTTTTAGTCATCAACTTTTAATTATATGATTTTAATTTACAAACAATTTGATTAATCAACTTATTTAACCCCTTATTTTCTATCAAATTGATAACAAGATTACAATTTTAACTATATATTTTAACATAATATTTAACTTATTTTTTCTACAAATCAATATTCTTATATTAAAATACAATAATTTATTAATATTTATAAAAAGAAGATAAAAATATTATTAATTAGAAAAATTAAAAAAGACCCAAAGTCAAAATAAAAGAAAAAATATACTCCCTCTGTCTCCGTCTTAAAATAATTGCCGCTTTAGTTATTTTCATATAAATTACAAAATTATTAAATATGTAGTTATTTGAGTTAATATGAATTAAAATATTTTTATTTAATTTTATTATTTTATTAATAATAAATAATATTTCATTTGGAGAGGAGAATAAATGAAAGGAATGTAAAGAGGGCAAACAAAGCATGAGAGCAAAACTCCCAAGAGACTATTATTATTGTATTTGAGACCTACTCAATCTTGGTTTTCCTCTGCCCTCTCTCAAACCCAACACGTACCCAATTGAAAAGAAATTCCTTTCTTCCAAACCCTAGAACCACCCTATCGAACCAACGCGATTTCGAGATCGAAAGGATTTCACTGTCGATTCTTTCGAAACGTGCTTTCTTTGATCTTTCTCACTCTTTCTTCACCATCCATAATTTATCATACATTCGCATCGTGAATTCTCTCTCTCTTTATATATATACAATGCAGGTTCCGCTTTAACAAAGGTTGAACGAATACTGAATAACCTTTTTGTTTATAGTATATAGAAGATTGAATAGTTTACAGTTATAAGCGTAAGAATTTGTGGTGTCGGTCCATTATTGATCCGTTTATTTTCCCTGTGGATTTTGCTTGTCCGTTTCCGTGTTTCGCTGGAAGGTATTAATGTTTCCAGTGTCAGTTATGTAGTATGGTGAATACATTCCAAAATAGGCACAGAAATAGGAAAAAAAGAAATTAATTTTTATGTTGCAGATGCATTAATATCATTTATGAATGATGCAATGCTCCCTGAAGCCCTATCATTTCTCTTTTGTCATTTAGGCCAATAGTAATCTGCATATCCCACACGTGCTGCGAGCTAGTTCATCATGTTTGTATGTACCCCTCAATGTGATTGTATAGTGTTTATTTATGAATAAGAATATATGTAGTCCCTAGAGCAAGGTTGTTTTGTTCATCATACGAGGCCAAATTCTGTTATTTCTTTTTATGTATATTTGATAGATCATTTAGCTCCAAATTCTTTCCCTTGATTCCTATTTATCTGTTTTGGTTGGCATGAGGATATTTGCATGTCATGGACTATAGTTGAGGTGTTGCTCTGATGTGTGGTGAATTTTTGTCATATCTATTTTCTTACTATTATCCACCAAGCCATTGGCTCTGAAATGTAACTGTAACTCATGCATGTGATGCTAATAAAGTGCGCATCAATTTTGCAGCAACCCAACCAGTTTAAAAAAGAAGAATTGTAAAGAGTGTCTTAGATCCATTACCTCAACTGTACAACTAAGGTAATCTGAACAGCAGGCACTTGTCATAACCAGTCTTCATTTCAATCATGCTGGATATGGGGAAGGGAATTAGAAATTTGTACTGTTAATTTAATTGTTAGTTAAGTAATGAAACTATAAGGTAGATGATTATTTTATGTTTCATATTTTCTCTGGATGTATGGTCAGATAGTTCTTTATAATAATTCCCTGTTTTTAATTGTGAGTTATGCGGTGTGCACTTATTCTGCCAAAATGTCTTGGAAACAAATTAAGGAAATTTGGCATATCTACTCATCAAATAGTTTAGTTCTGTTGCATGGTCTTCTCAGCTGCCTTTCTCCTTGAAGATGGCCCCTTTTTTCCTTGAAAAAGGCTGAGAGTTTCACTTGTCACTTTTCACCAGGTAGAATTTTGGGAATTGTAAGATAGAGATTATCCCATTTTTGGGACTGTTTTTCTTATTTTCAATCAATTCCCCTGGTAAATTTTCCTTGGTTGTCACTTGTCACTTTTCAACATGTACTGTAACTCCCATTTTTTGGAATCTTTATGATGGAGAACCATAATGGGGCTTTTCCTTTCTGGGGATGTCTATAGGTGTTCCCTTTCAAGTGTTTAGGAATGTCTTTTGAATTTCTAGTTGAACATTTAGTTGCTGATTTTGGTAGGTGCGAGGCTGTGGATTTGCTGGTCAAAATTCTTTGATTATTAGATTGGGTTATGCTTATGGCATCTCTCTTTGATTCTTTGTGCACAATTTCTTTAAGGGAATCTACTTAGGCTCCGTTTGGTAATCAATTGTAGAAATGAGGTTGTGAAGATGAAAAAATCTAATGGTTAATATTGATCTTGTACGCCGTTTGAGAAGTTAAATTTCTGTTGAGCCAATGGATCTTTTTTTTCCATTAGCCCAACCCCAGTTTGGTTGGTAGTTCTGATAATATGAGGAGAGAATGCCGCTTTCCTAACTGGTGTTGTCACCCGGGCTTGAACTGTGGAACTTTCATTGGGTCCATTCCACTACGCTAACTCCCTTATTGGTGGAGTTACTTGTGTTTATTTTTGTGTATACACGCATAAGTAGGATATTTTTGTGTATCTATTCTTTTCCAATAAACTGTTTTCTATTATAAAAATTGAAAGATAGAGAGGTGATGACAATTGGGTGGATTAAATGAATGTGAAAGATATAACATATCCCTATGATAACTAAACCGCCACTGAACTAAAACCAGTTTTTTAATCTCGGGAAATTAACCTGTGAAAAACCTTACTCTCCCCTCTTTTCATATTAAATTCTCTTACTTGAATGCTTTCCCTTGTGCAGGAGTACTGATGATAAAGTTGATCCAGATTCGGGAATGCAAATGAGCTGCCCATCAAATGTTAATAGTGGTGATGTTCCTGTGTGTTCAACTGCAGGGAATATTTCACACATGGATCAGAGTTTCTGTGGTTATGTGCAACAACCTGCTTTTGTGAGTGGATGGATGTATGTGAATGAAAGTGGGCAAATGTGTGGTCCCTATATTAAGGAGCAGTTATATGAGGGCCTAACTACTGGTTTCTTGCCATTTGAACTTCCTGTGTATCCTGTAATTAATGGCACAATAATGAACCCTGTACCGTTGAATTACTTCAAGCAGTTTCCTGATCATGTTTCCACCGGGTTTGCGTATCTGAGTATGGGTATCCCAGGCACTACAATGCCTACAAATTGCTTCTCTTCTTTTGCAGTTACTGCTCCTCTAGCTAACCCTGATCCACAGTCTGTTTCACAGTCGCATGTCAATTACCACATTCAGGAGTCCAATCAATTAAACTCAAACTCAGATGAATTCAACAATATAATATCTTGTCAGATGGTAGTGTGATATTGTGATATCTGCTGTAGCCGTGTTGTATAAAAGTCAGTTTGACATATCACTTTGTCAATTTGATGTTTATTTCTTATTTCAGGTAGTTGAAGAATGCTGTTGGCTTTATGAGGATGAAAAGGGTATTAAACATGGGCCACACTCTATTCCAGAATTGATTTCGTGGCACCGTCATGGGTATCTTAAAGATTCAACAGTGGTAAGATTGAAATATTTTTTCAATTAAATAATATATTATAAGCTGAAAGTATGCTCCTAGGAAGTGATTGAATGGTAAGTTATGATTATCCCATTGTTGCTTTGAAATTTGTTGTTTTTGACTCTGCTTACTTGTCAGTATTTGAGAAGATACCAACTTGATTGGTATTATCTTCTAATCTATTCTTAACACTCGAATATTATTTTGGTTAGGAAATTTAGCCCACTTTCAATTTGGGTCCTTGGAAATTATCTAGGTTTGATATGAAAGCATTCAACTTCATGGACAATGTTGAATCATGATGATTGATGTGGGTGACTAGGATTAATTTAACTTCTAATGCCAAGGGTTTTGGAGGTATCTAGATTTGTTGGTGTTTCATGCATGCTTGAATAGAATCTCCTATTTATTTTTTCTTACTGTGGTGCGAGTTCTATTTTTGTTGATTTGTTATGTGGACATTTATTCTGTTAGTGTGTTGCTTACCTGTGAAAAATATAAACAAAATTACTGGAATATTATGTCATTGCTGACATTGTATGGGTTTGTCATTGTTTTCTCTTGAGAAAGTAATGTTATTCTGAGTATCACACCTAGGACTGATTTATGTTAACTTACAGATCTCTCATTCTGACAAGAAGTTTGGCACTTTTGTGCTACTGTCTGCGGTGAATGCATTGAAAGGAGATGTCTCGGGAACCCTTGGTAGCTCAGGTTCCACAGGCAATGAAGCTGGTGCTATGGTAAACATACTCTGTGAAATATCTGACAGCATTTCTTCCCAGTTGCATGTGGGAATCATGAAAGCTGCCCGCAAAGTTGTGCTAGATGGGATTATTGGGGATATCATTGCTGAATTTGTTGCTGAAAAGAAACGCAAGAGACATATGCCTGAATCAACTGATCGGACTTGTGAAACTTTCATGTTGGAGAACAACATGGTGATTTTTAGTTGTTTTGCAAAGTAGTATTGGTGAAAACCTGAACTTGTTTCCATCTTTCTAAGTTGTTGATTATTTGCTTTATTTAACAGTTTTCTGTGGAGTTGAGTAAAGGCACGGCCAATCACAGTGATCCTGCTCCTTCCCACATATCGGATGATCAGGCATGTCTTGAAAGTTCCAGACCGTGTACAACAAGCATTAAATCAGTTGGAAGCATTGAAAATTTTTGGTGGTCATATGCTGTTGTTCGCAAGGTACTTCTTGATTATTGCATGCAAGTTATGTGGAATGCAATATTTTATGATACACTAGCGGAATACTTATCTACTTGGAGGAAGAGGAAGCTTTGGTCTCCTCCAAAGCCGAAAAAGTCTGTTAATGGATGTAAAGATCATGCTGTAAAGATGGATTCAGAAGCTGTAAGTGCTGACTGTAGCTTGCTTACTTGAGTGTTTTTGCTTTAATTCCTTAACTAATAACATACAATTATTCTACAGTTGGTTCTCAAACAAAATTCCACTGATTGCAATACTGATGGCTATAATCAGTTTGGAGAAGTCACAGAAAGAAATTATCCTCTGTTATTTTCATCACCTAGTAGCCTCAAAGGTGGAAACATACAAGATGGTCAAAGACTTTCATGCATTCTTGAAAGTGTGGAGAATGATCTCCACTTGTCTTCTAAAAAGTATCTAGCTGATTACTTTCGAAGTTTTGTTGAAAAGGAAGTTATCAAATTAATGCCTTCCCCAGAAGAGGACCAATTAAATAAGGTAATTTATTGTAAGTTCTTGTTTTCTTTTGCTGGACTACATGCTGTTATGCTGAAAAATCTTTAATTGTTTCAGCTTGCTCTTAGTGACTCTGATTTTTCAGAGATACCTACCGTTAAAACATCTGTGAAGGAAGCTCTAAATGACAAGTCTGTCAATCCTGTAAAAGCTGGAGATTCATTTTGCGAGGCTGCTTCTGGAAACCGTATGTCTTCTGTATTTTCAAAAGCATTTCAGGAGTTGTGTGGATGTGTAGAAGATGTGATTGAAGAAGAGGAGATTGATGACCTACCTCCAGGATTTGAAGAGGAATCTCAAAGAATTGTCCCGTACTGCAATTCCAAATTTCGACCTTCAAGGTCGGTTGAATGCAATCCTAAGATTACAGAATATGTAGCTACTGCATTGTGCCGACAGAAATTGCATGATGAAGTTCTAAAGGAGTTGAAGTCAGTGTTTCTTGATTCTGCATTCAATCAAGTTTATATATCATCATGTACCGTAAAGAAACATTTTCAGTCTGACAGTCGTAAGGTAAGAATTTTGTTCATTCAAATTATGTTTGAGAAGTTAAAATACTGCATTGCAATGTTTTTTCTATGACTACCTGTGTTATTTAGTGTTTTTTCATCTCAATATTGTATCCCTTCTGATTGAGTTATTTATTTTTAAAAATCTTTAGAAAGGAAAAGCATTCAGTGCAAGCAAGAAACCTTTGAATGATGCCACTTATAGACTGGGAAGGGTGAAGGAAGGATCAAAGAGTTCTTCTGAAGTTCCTCTGATGATTGGAAAACATACCTATCACCGGAAGAAGCTGTCACGGAAAGAGTTATTTTCCTCTCAGTCTGTAGCAGAAGATGATTCTTGGCCAGGAAAGCAGCCTGCGGCTAAGTTAAGGAAACATGTTTCTGGAGATGTGTCTGAGATGCCAGGAGTTAAAATAGCTGCTGTGAAACATGGAAAGGCTAAGACAATAAACAGGAAGAAGGATGCATCTTCAAAGGGCAGGTCTTCTCCTGTCAATGTGAATTGTAGCTCGCACAGTGATCAATTATCCTTAAAAAATAAAATTGGTCCGGAAGTGATTAAGTTTTCGAGTGAAGTTCAAGGTATATAATTTTCCATGTTAGTTTGTTGACACTGGTGTTATAATTATATATTTGTGTGGAAATAACAACTGATCATATTTTCTTATTCAGATCATGGTATGGATGTTGCCAAATCTGATGTGAAGCGGCTTTCGGGGTCAACTGGTGGTAATAGTGTTGGCATGAAGAAGGTCGTCAAAAGCGATGGCTGTGATGGTGTTGTTAAAGGGAAGAACGCAGATCATGGCTGCACAGAGATACAAAATGGTAGGTTAATGGTAGTGTCTTAAATTTGGGTATTGGGTCTAACTCAATTCTAAAAGCTAGCTCATAGGATGAAAATTACCCTCATCTTATATACTTTTAATTGGTCACATTTCTAGTCAATGTTGAACTTTCAACACATCCATTCATGTCCAGGAATAAACATCTAGAATGTGGACAAATACAGGTGGGTCCCAATAACGTGGAACTTATAATACACCCTTTCGTCGGTGGCCTAATAACGGATCTAGGATAGACTCTAATTCCATCTAAAATTTGGATATGGGCCTAATTCAATCTTAAAATCTAGCTCATTGGAATCAAATTACTCTCACCTTATGCTTTTAATTAACCACATCTCTCAATGTGGAACTTTCAACAGTGCGCATTTGGAAGAACTTATGAAGTGCTTACAAAAATAGCTTATGACTCTCATAAGCTCTTTTGACTTATTTCAATTAGCTTTCAGGTATAGCTTATAAAAAATAAGTCCTTTTTAGCTTATTCTAACAATTTTCATGATTATATTTATAGAGTAAGTTCTTGTATAAAAATAATTTATTGCATAGAATCTTAATTAAGTTGTGTACCCAGACACTCACATTCTTACAGGGCTTTTTTTTTAATGTTTATCAGCTTCATTTATAAAATGCCTTTATTTAGTATCCAGTCTAGATTCATTATTCATTATATATCATGGGTTACCTTTTACAGCAACAAATAAAGTATCTAAATCAAAAAGGAAACATCAAATGGACCGTATGGCATCTTTGCATCCTACAAAGATTTTGAAAGCTTCAAATGATGGTGCTTATCTGGGAGCCAGTAAACAGATTACTGTGGCAAGGAAGAACTCTGCAAAATCCAAGCCATTGAATTTATGTCCTAGATCTGATGGATGTGCTAGGACTTCTATTGATGGGTGGGAATGGCACAAATGGTCTCGAAGTGCCAGTCCCGCATGTAAAAGACGCGTCAGGGGTCTTCCGTTTGTACAGAAAAAGTGCATAGATTCTGAAAATAATTTATCTCAGTTATCAAATGGTAAGGTTCTTTCTGCAAGAACAAATAGGGTGAAATTGCGTAATCTTCTTGCTGCTGCAGAGGGTGCGGATCTTCTGAAAGTGCCCCAACTAAAGGTGATAAGAGAGATGGATGTGTTATTGGTGATTCTTATTTTGGAGCATCTTGACATTTTAGATTTCAATTTTTCATTTGCATTTTTCAGGCACGGAAGAAGTGTTTACGTTTCCAAAGGAGCAAGATACATGACTGGGGTATTGTTGCTCTGGAGCCAATAGAAGCCGAGGATTTCGTGATTGAATATATTGGAGAATTGATTCGTCCTCGGGTAAAAACACTCTTGTTATAAAATATTTCAAGGTTATACCTTGTCATCGATTTTACAAAAGTGAATTTTGAATTATATATCATGCATAAATATGGATAAAGCCAAATCAAATTAGGTAGGTTTCTCTTTAATTTAATTAATTTAATGTTGAGGAAGATGTATTCTTGAATGCGAATATTGTGTGCAAAATTCAAAATTGATAGCTGTAAATTGTAAGTTGTACGCTGTGGTCCTATGTAGCACAAATGCCAATCTCAGAAAATCAAGATATAGGAGCGGCATGGAAACGCCGTAAAAATTATCAAAATTTTACACATAATAACAATCATCCACAAAGATCCATAATTTTGCCCAACATTAGCAAGTCACGAATTCATCACAACTTGGCAAAATAGCAAGTTAGTAAAGTAGCAATTGAAGAGAACAAATTCATAACAAATTCAATAATCCCTGAATACCAAGTAGCAAGAAATAGAATCAAAAGAGAAAAGAGGAGTGAAAAACTCACCCCCAGTTTTTTCCGAGAAGAACCTAGAGAAAAGGGGGGTGGAGACTTGAGTCTGCTGCCAAGGGAAGCAGAGACAGCGTCAGCCATGACTGTCTCACGGTGACGCCCACACATTGCGCCAGAAAGGAACAGGTCGCCGGAGAGGACAAATGCCACTGGTGGTTGCGTCCGAGTGTGTCGAGATTTCAAGTTTTGTAATTTTTTACCCGGAAATATGGGCCTAGGTGGATTGGGTCGTTTCCCGAACAAGCCCATTATTGCCAAGCTGTAAGAAATGTTTCTCACCGTTTCCCGTTTCCGTGACGTTTCCGAAACGGGAAATGGCACTTGATTCACATTTCTATGCTTCCTAGCTGTGGTCAATATCTTGGTTGTCAGGATTGCATGAGTTGCAATGCGTTGCAACTCTTCACCAATTGATACAGTTAGTTTTGCTACTGGAATCACATGTTTTGAATTGCCAGAATCATGGTGGAATTTCCTGAATGACAATTGTGTTGTGATTCTAGCAACACAGATTTTGGAGGGATAGCTAGCCAAACTGCCACTGAGGGGTGACCAACCAAGGATGAGAATCCTAGGTGTCCAGCAATTTTTTGGCAGAGATTTATGGAGCATAGGTGTCAATCGTGCCACAAATGCGGTGTGAAGGTGTGAAGTTGCGTGCATGGCTGTACTGCTCCTCTCCAGTGTTCCTGGTACCAAAAAGACGTCGCAGCTGTTGCGGTGCAATCTCATGAGTCATGTTGGTGGTCACAGACAATTGCTCGCGGGACGACACCTGTACTGCAAAATGCAGTGTTTTGTAAATTTTAAGGGCCCTTGCCTCTGTTTTTTCCTAAGGGATTCTAAGAAACCCACTTGACCCTCTTACTTCTGTTACTCTGCTTCTGTGTGTTTTTTTTAACCCCGTGACTCTGTAAAATCTTGTACACGATGTGACCCGTGACTCCACAATCCAGGATTAACTACTATGTTATGGAGATGGCAACTGGAATTGTTTACTGCTGCCAGATTGATTACTGCAATGAAACAGTGATTAGGGCCAGGGGGTGTTAATACTGCAGTGAGGCTTGCCTCTAGTGGTTCGATGAGCTTGCATTTGTGTTGAAGATATTGGAGTTGATGTGAGGTGAAATGCACCTCATATTTTTGCATCCGAGATATATAGTGGCAGAAGAGTGAAACGGAGGAGAGGCGCTGAACACGAAGAATGGGGCTTATCTTACTAGGTTCTAAAAATTAGAGAGAAGACTGAAGAGTGTGGAGAAACATAATAATAGAAGTATATTGAAACTAAGGAAATCATTTATCTCAACTTATATTTTATGTGTAATTATGTAAATTATTTTATTTTATATTAACTATTGATCTTGAATCTTAATAGGTCTTTCAATATGAATTCATTGTTCATGATTTTGACTAACATGCTCTGGTTACTATTGTATTGTTAATCCAATGGCTTTTATATCGGATCAAATATCTGTTATTATTTTGCTTCACAGATATCTGATATACGTGAGCGACAATATGAGAAGATGGGAATTGGAAGCAGTTACCTTTTTAGACTTGATGATGGCCATGTGGTTAGTTGTATTTCTGTATTTTAGATTTGAGTTTCATTCATCTTATGGAGTCCTTGTGTCAGATGAATCTGATATTTTATTCTCCTTATCTACCCTATGTTGGCATTGATTGATATTTTTATTTCCTTTCTCTGCAATTGAATTGTAACAATGCTTACAGACCAGTGTTGAATTAAACCTGTTCATGTGTCTAATATGGCTGGATGCCATAAGGTAGATGTATAGGCTTATAATTAAAATCATGGATGTCCGATGTAGAAAATGATTGACTCTTTGTGCCACATGGGTTTGAATTCAATGAATTTGGTTAAGCTGACAATTTTATGAATGAGACCGTGGATGGTTGGTTGGCTGGAGAACTAGTTGTGGCTTTAATAATCTCTGATCATAGGATGATTTATCAACACATCTTACCGTTTGAGAACTAAAGCTTGCTGTTATAGCATGTTAGATGTATAGGCTTATAATTAAAATCTGGATGTCCGATGTAGAAAATGATTGACTCTTTGTGCCACATGGGTTTGAATTCAATGAATTTGGTTAAGCTGACATTTTTATGAATGAGACCGTGGATGGTTGGTTGGCTGGAGAACTAGTTGTGGTTTTAATAATCCCTGATCATAGGATGATTTATCAACACATCTCACCGTTTGAGAACTAAAGCTTGCTGTTATAGCATGTTAGATGTATTTTGCTATCTTCTATTAAGTTTTTCTTGTCTGCTAGTTTCATTTTCTAAGTAGGCATATGTTGATAAATTCAAATTGAATCAGTTAGAGCTGTTGAGATGATAGATTTGCTTTCCCTGTCTCATTATATGTAGGTTGATGCTACAAAGAGAGGTGGGATTGCCAGATTTATTAACCACTCCTGTGAGGTACTTACGTACTATTATTATATTATTAAGCATTTTTTTCTGTATCTGACATTTAAAAAAGTGTTTTTGGTATATGCATGTGTTCAAATATATTCTTGCATTCTTCCTGATTTGAACTGAATTTTTTGCAGCCTAACTGCTATACAAAGGTTATATCTGTAGAAGGTCAAAAGAAGATTTTCATTTATGCGAAACGGCATATAGCTACTGGTGAAGAAATTACATACAATTATAAGTTCCCCTTGGAGGAGAAAAAGATTCCCTGCAACTGCGGTTCCAGAAAGTAAGACCTCAATTTCTGTGCATATTTTAATTCCCATGGTTGTCTTGCAATCATTACTAGATATTTGAATTTCTTGATTTAATCTAAGTGCTTTGCATACGATGATGCATGTGTACTCTGCTGAATTGTTGCCATATATCTTCTACTTAAATATCTGGTACAGGCACTTGTTGCATTTTGCATACACATGGCTATGTACCTGATGTATATATATTTTGTTTCAGTTCACAGAGAAACGTGTATGGATACATAGTTCAATGAGTGATACTTAATAGTTGAATAACACCCATAATCCAGTAAAAAGCTGTATATAATAAATCAAATGGATCCAATAGGTCAAATGAATGATAATCTGACTAAAAGCTGTAGAGGAAGAATGGTAATAAATTCAAGAAAAAACTATTAGGGAAGTCCTTGATCTGAGTGGGTTTTCTAAATCTTTGGTTTTTTATCATATTTATCGATCTCAGGTTGCAGCACGTAGCGTCCGACCCTAGAAATGCTATTGTGGGGATGACCACTATTTTAAAATCTTTTATGTAGATGTATAATCTATACATATGTACATCATTACACATACAATGCTAAAAAAAATTTCATGATTTATAACGACAACGTCTTTCCCATTAAGTGAAGTCAGTTATATGGATCATACGATGATATTGTGCTCTATCATGCACCAACTCCTTAGGGATTCTATTCACCAAAAATTCATAATTCATAGCATAAGCAAAATTATCAACAGAAAGTTTCAAGCTAAATCATATTGACCTAGACAGAGAAGAGAAACAGGGAAGACAGACAAAAAAAACCTCACTGGAGAGCTAGAAATGCAGGGAAAGGAGAAGATCTCGCGAGAAAATTGCTGGAGATGTGTGGCTGTGATGTTGTCGGTCACACGCTCTGAACAGGGCAGAGAAAAGAAAGGAAGAGGATGTGGGAAAAAGAAGTGGGTTTGGGTTTTCTAATGGTTCTGAATGCACCAAAAGGACATTTTTAACCTTCAAGAAGCCACAAAACAGTGTTGTTTCAAGGGGGATAAGGGGGTTTTGAAATTTTAACAGGAGTGGCCCAATAGTTCTGTAGAACCCTGCAATTCCACCCACGAATGTGGGCGCAATGCTCATGACGTTCAAATGCAATGTGATGGGAAAAAAAACTTGTGCCCGAAGACAGCGTCTCTCCACACATCTGATAAGTGCGTTTTTGATGAAATGTGGTGTATTGAATCCACGCAACTGACTCTACTTTGTGCGATTGTGTTATACCACTAGAATACTATTAGTTTATTTGGCAGACTTTTGAAGTTGATTGAGTGTTCTCTTAAAACTTTTATGCGTAAAATGAAGGATGGATTTTTTTTTTGGTAAAATGGAAATATCATTTTTGGTTATCCTTCCTTATTTTTGAGATATACCCATATTATAACATTTTACATACTTAATTATGCAGATGTCGTGGATCTCTGAATTAGGCTTTATTGGGTCTCTGATGCTGCTATGCACTTACTGCTGAAGGTGAATTTTTTCCGTTTACACCACTCATAACATGTTCAATGTTTTTGTAGTTTGTGCTTTTCATAGGCTACTTGTTAAATTGTTGCATGGACAAAATTTTTGTCCTAGGTATGGGATCCCTCTAAAATATTAGTGTTTAATATGGGCATCTATTCACAGTTCACATCAAGATACACTTCTGCAGTCCATTGTGTTTAGTTAATCTTCATTGCATGGTGTTAATGAGTCCCGTGGGCCACCCATATTCATTCATGCTCCATTCCTAAGCGTGAAGGGGTGTGTTAAAAGTCTCACATTGATTAGAGATATGACCAATCAAAAGTATATAATGTGAAGGGTAATCCTCATCCTATGAGCTAGCTTTTGGGATTGAGTTAGGCCCAATACCCAAATTCAAGATGGTATTAGAGCCTATTCTAGATCTGTTGTTGGGTCACCTATGTTGTCCACGCTCTATTCCTGAGTGTGGGGGTGTTCTATAAGTCCCACGAGACACCCATATTTATCCGCACTCCATTCCTGAGTGCGAAGGGGTGTGTTAATAAGTCCCGTGGGCCACCTGTATTCATCCACGATCCATTCCCAAGCGTGAAGTGGTGTGTTAAAAGTCCCACATTGACTAGAAATATGGCCAATCAAAAGTATAAGGTGGAGGGTAATCCTCATCCTATGAGTTAGCTTTTAGGATTGAGTTAGACCCAATACTCAAATTCAAGACATAGAATTGTTATTTTTCTCCTTTTTGTGTTGGATATACCATTTTGTTTCTGAAGCTTCTGTCCTCTTGCTTTCTCATGTCTTCATTCTGTAATTATTATGTTTAGGGGTTTTGTGCAATGATGTGCATTCAACTCTTTAAACCTGTGCATAAGGCTTTGAATTATTAAACATATGTTAAAGAATATTTTGTAAATGAACATGCATTGTTTGGCTCTGATTCCAACATATTTTGTTTATTTCTAATCTTGTTCTTGTCACTGTCCCAGGATTATACTCCTATAATTGATGGATTTTACATTCAGAAGACTTGAAAACTCTCTCAGTTTATATTTCACCGACATCAAATTGGATGAGTGGCATGGGAACTTGTTTGTCATCATACCTTGTATGTTTTCCACTCTCAACATATTCTGGTCTCATGGGGGGTTATAACTTATTTCTTAATTATTACTCCATCTGTTTCTTTTAAAATTTTAACAGTCCTTTTATGTAGAAAAAGCTTGTTTTTATATATTCATTTAGAATTTCAAAAGAGTATTAATTGATGTTTTCCCAATGAAAGAGAGGTAAGAATAAAATAGGAAAGCAAAGAATTGTTTTGTGAAAATTAACACCATTAATTCCATTTCTTAATATGTGTTTTTCTAGTTAAAAGAAATGGGGGGAGTATCATGTGATTCATGTTACATTAGGGAAGTAGTTATATAGGTTACGTTTCCGTGTTCGTATCTTTAATTTTTGAGCGATCTGTTTCAACGTCTCTGCAAGATATCAATTTCATAACTTTCTTATGTGCTTGTTTTAGCTTTTGAAACAAAACAGAATCTGAAATAAAATGTTTTCTTATTATTTTGAGTTGGTTTTAATCGGTTATAAAATGAAGTTGAAATTTCAACCATTTAAAAATAGATGTATTTTTTATAATAATTGTATTCAAACAAAATGCAATTTCTGCTTTCATAAAATCTGAAATATAAATACTGTTTTTTTTTTGACATTTACATTTTCAAAATCACCTTTTTAAAAAGCTTAAACAAATAGGCTGTTAGTACTTGTATTGCCTTATATTCATTTGGTTTCTACATATTATCTACAGTATGCTCCATTCTGTTTACAACTTGCGTTATGTTTTTAGTTATCCCATTCTAGTTATCCCATTCCCTGGATTTGCCTAATTACATGTAGATTTTGTCTGGTTGTTGATCCATCTTTATGAAAATGTTTGTATGTATGAACTAATCTTGTCCAGCTACCACCAATGAAAAAAAGTCTCAGCCGCATAATTTAGAAAGTCCAACTTATCTTGCCTTGTATATTTTTATGATGGTCGTGGCAATAGGAAAACCAAGGAGGATGATATTTTAAAATATAATAAAATATATTCATATACTCAACATAACCTGTAAAATAATCATATTTGGATGTTTGGTTTCTTTGCTTTTTGGTTTCCTTTTGGGTAAATCAGACGCTGAAACTGAGCATCTGTTGTGTGTAATAAAAATAAGGTTAGAAATGCGATTAGCTCTCCACCATATTATTTTTATACCAAGAACTTCTGGTTGTCTTTACATGACAATAGAAATTATAAAAAGACATGAGTTATGGTTGTTGATTTAAGTATGATGGTTTTTCAGGTTTTGGATCAGCACCATTGATGATAGATTTCACTGAATACTATTGGTGATTAGTATCCAATGTAGATTGCCTGCTGGTTCGGTGATGAAATAAGTAATTCGTTCATTCTTGTAGACTTCTTGTGGCAGTTGAGTTTCTTCTCTTAGAAGCTGTAAATAGTTTTTTCATGTTCATATGTAGTTGAAGAATGATTTGGTACAAAAGATGCCTATTTCATTAAATTAGTAAAATCACTAGAAACAATAGTACAGCCCCCCCTGTTCCCTAATTCTTCATCTTTTTTGTTACACCCTCATTGTTCATATAACAAAGAATGATTGATTTTTGTCAATACCGCGGCAGAACAAGTGGCAACTATTTGATGTATCTACATGCCAACAATAATTGAAATTTTCTTTCACTGACTAGATTGTAAAATTGGTGGACTTCGATGTCAACCTCTTTCAACATTTAAATATTTTAATATTCATGTGCTAGAATTAATTTAGTTGCTTGATGAATTTCAGGTAATTTTCTTACATGCGTATATAAAGCATAAATAGGCAGATACTCTTTTGCGTTTCTTGGAACTATGCCTTAGAAACTATTTTTTGTGCTTGGTGTCCCTTACCCGTTTATTAATAACATTAGACATGACCCAAAATTTGGAAATTCGTAAGATTTGAGAAATGGAGTTTGTAATCGGCAAAATAATTTTTGCTAAGACTGGTTGGTACGTGTTATTCAGTGAAATATGTTCCACTATGAATTCCTAAGGTTTTACTTATCACTCTAATTTAAGTACTCCAATTTTATTTTTTTAAAAAAAGTTATGGTTTGTGACACTGCTTGAATGTTTTGAACTCCATTGTATTCTATAGTAGATAGTATATCAAGATGTGAGTATCATTAATCTATTGTGTTCCCAGTTCTCAATCATGTATGTGTTTTAATTAGTCGAGAGAAAAGCCTCTTGTGGGAAATTTGTATAGTGATTTTTCTTGCAAGTGCGCGTAGAGAGTAGAATTTGTTGATGCAATTGGTTGCCTTGTTTCTTCTATTTATTTTGGTTCCCTCCTTTAATTCCTGTGGTTGCAGGATTAACTCAAGTAGGAAAAACCGTTTTTGTTTGCTGAGTTGGATAATGCCTACTGGTATGTTTCTCTTTCCGTCCCCTTGTTACAATGGTTCCTTTTGTGAGTTCTTTCTTTTTGTTCTTTTGTTCCTTGTTCCATCAACCTCTCCGGGCGTAAATTGAGCAGCAGCCAAAGGTATTTGAAATGTGAATTCCTGCCCAGATACCATTATAATTTGGGATGCACGAATTAAAAGGGGTTTAGGGGCTTCATTTTGATGAATTGGCTCCGTATGATGCTTTATATTACCTAGGTAATTGATATGGTCACCAAGTTATTACAACGAACTCATTACAAATTCAGTTCTACACTAAATTTTCAAAGTTATATTTATGACATATATTTTCCTATCCAAGTAATTCCACTATTCGAACAATTGTTCTCCTAAAATGAGTTCATGTAGGGGTTATGTCGGTGAGATTAAGTAACGATAACTCTATTTTTCATTATTTTTTAGATATTAAAAAAATATCAACATTTACCAATTAATACTACAAATGCTCCTTAAAGCCCACCAAAGAAGGGGAGATGAAATGATAAATTAACGTCGTTTGTGGGGAGTTTGTTTAGAGAAAAGTTCATGACTTATATATATATTGGTGACGAATCATGTGAACTATTATTGTAAGAAATGAGAACATGAATATAGACAATTAGTTGTTATTTAAATGATCAAAATTAAAAGACAAATGTACATCATTTTAAGTGATTATTAACTTTGAATCTTTACCATTTATATTGTGGTACAAATTTATTATTCTTTTAATTTTAAAATGGAAACTATTCTTCTATGATATCTCCCATTTTAAAATTGGGAGAATTATAAATCTAGACTGTGATTGTGATGATATATATGTATAGTTTAGATTGATAATTAGTTAATAATTGCGTGACTTAAAATGTTTCACATTTACTCTTTAATCCTAACTATTTAAATAATTTTTAATCTTAACTATCCAAATGGTTTCATGTAATGCATATATGGATGATTATGGTTATAAGTCTTTTAAAGTTAGTGATATTCACATGATCACTTAAAAAGTTTTGTAATTATTTAAAAACCTTACACATGCTAGATATTTTAATCATGGCAAAATATTTATCTTATTGTCGTATAAGAAATTTTTTCTAATGATATATATACATACACACTATGTATCTTGTGAGAAAGGTTATCTTAGGTGAGAATGAGATTGACAAATCTAGGTTGTATAATCATATATGGATGTTCATGATTAAAAGTTTTTTAAAGTCACATGAGTCATGTGACTTTAAAAAAAAAAACTCATGATATATTTTAATCTCGATCATCCATGATAAGATTTAACAGTTCAAATCTATTCTTTCTCATATGTTACATTCTCTCTCTATATATATATATATAAATTTTTCTAATGTGTTTCATGATACATAAAATTTAATATTTTTATAAGAAATTGTGCATAATGTAGTTTTTTACTTATTTTAATATAAGTTCAACACCTCTTTTAATAAAAATTTTCCACTCTTCTATTGTTTAAAAAGTGTCATGGGGTACACTTTAAAAAAGTTGTATATACAAGGATTTGTTTTTTCCATGGTGTAGTTGGGGCACACTTTAGAAAAATTGTACACACAAGGATTTGTTTTTTCCATGGTGTGGTTTTATGTTTGGTGATCATCATTGGCAAATGGTTATGGCATGACATGCCTTGAGAACAACTGAAATTTCTAAGGGCCAAGCTTTAATGGGATTTACCCGGTCGACCTTTCTGTTCATAATAATGATTGCATGTCTGAGGTAGAATTCTCCCTTTATGGGCGTTTATAATTTTATTATAAACTAATCTTTCTTCAACTTAAAAACTATGAAAGGTATTAAGCATATATGCTGAATGGTTCCGTCTAGTTTGAAAGCAACACGCTAAGTAAAAAAATCTTGTGGTTGTAACAGAAGTTCAGTTTGGTTCATTGGTTTGCATTTTCAATGTTAAAAAATGTACATGCTCATCATCCTCCAAGTGCTTTGTGCTTGAACTTTCCCTCTTCCCTCAAACGGGTGCGCATGGAGATGCTCATATAGTTCTGGCAATTAACTCCGCCTGTGTCTTATAACATGTAACACAGCCGGTCCCAAGCCCGGACAAAGGAGGAGGGTTGCAATTTCAAGTTTCTGATGTTATTTAATTCGACTTGATCAATCTTGTAAATATGCTTGCTATCGAAAATCTTTCACATGTTTGATAGTGGTTTAGTAAGTTACTAAATATATCAAGTACAAATGGCCTAATATTTCATAATCAACTTTGTACGGATGATAAGATAAAATAATTTATTCATGAAATGTTTTGACATGTGCTAATTTGAGGTATATTTGTATGACTAGACTCGTTGATTTGAATTTGTTTGGCTGTGATTACCACAAAATGCATAGTCAAATTCGTTTTTTTGAACTAAAGGCTTCGATTACCCAAAAGATTACCAAATTATGGGGTGTTAGTATTTTTTCCAACAAATCATTTTATTTATATACACGTTAGAATTTAAATTATTAACATGACTACGTTCAACTTTGTTAGTATAGTCAATTCTTTTCATTGTGCTATTACTATACAAACACTACATAAGTGACTAGGTTTTTCTTTTAAATAGTTTCTAACTAAGTTGCAAGACTTTAAGAAGAGACATGATTGTTTGGACCTTGATTGTTGCATTTCTGATTAGTTTCCCTGCAGTTAGAGTTGAAAATGAGTTAAACCACTCATAAGTGGCTCATGGCCTAAGTTAGACTCAGGTTGGATCAAACTTTTTTTATTTTTACAATGAAACATGTTTAGATATTTTTAAAGTATATTTAGTTTAAAGGAGTAGGTTTTAGACAAATCAAGAAGCCTAGTCTATTTAAGTAACGTAAATAATACTATCATTCTGCTTTTAACTAGGTAAATTTTAGTGGAGGTTTTTTAAGCATATAATATAAACAAAATTATATTTTATTTAATTTCATTAAATGGTTGTTTATTAAATATGTCTTTATTGTATATATTCTCAAGACAATTAATCTTTGTGTAATAGGTGATATTAAGAATATTTTAAAAAATTACATTAAATATTTGATAGCATTAATATAAATAATTATTTCCAATAATTATTTCCATTGTGTTGAGTTACTTTTACCTATATTTGAAACTAAAGGTAGTCTGATGTTAAAAGTATTATCATTAAATTGGTTTTATATTGATTTTTCTATAATAATTTTTTCATAATATTTTGAGATTATATACTTTTAGATGTATGTAAAAGTACTCATTAGGATTGCCTAGTAATAGGGTTTGAATAGTCACCATAATGTCATATGTTTAGACATTAGGTTTTACAATTCTTCCTCTTCCTCTTGTAAACCAAAAAAAAATGTACATAAAGACATGAACTTATAAGGTTTTACATAAGAACTTTTTATATTTTTTTTAGAAATATATTTATAACTTTATTTAAAAGGCCTAAATATAAAGTACTAAGTAAGTTTTAAAATAGGTTCTTGGTCTGATTACTTGCTAGAGTTTGTGCATTGATGTAAAACAAAACAAAGAAGACCATTGTAAAGTAAATAAGCTATGTCTGGGCCATTAATTTAGTAAAATAGGCCAAAGTTAGATTGTATAGAGCCCATATAGATACAACCTATTTCTATCCCTATTTGCAAGTTATCAAAATATTTAACCCATTTTTAATCACTTTACATACCAAAGGGAAGTAATTCATTGCTCATGTTTTCCTTTTAACATGATTAACGAAAATGTCTATATAAACATTTTTAACCTAATATTCCATGCAACATAATTGTTGAGTTGCTCATCAATGTTGACATGCCATCTAAAATATACACATATTTTTAGGAATTACCCATCTAAATATGCTAACATATTGAAGACAAACAGTAACCCTACTTAGAAATATGTTTTAACTTCGTTATATGGAAGTTGGAACTAACAAATAAGTGAACAATATATATTTGCGATATATCATCTCATATTCCAATTAGAACCCAAAAGAAAGATAGAAGGGGGCTGGATTTAACATTATAATTTAATGATATAATTTTAAAGAGTTTTGTGTCATGTTATGATTGTTATTGTAGCTACACTAGAATCTAGGATTAGTGGTGTACGGTTATTGTGGCATAGTCATATATAGAAGTAGGGAGGCATTATCATATAAATAGATTGTGTGTACTTAGAACAACAATCGTCTCTTCTTGGTAATGTCTTTTTAATCTTCGTTATTATTAAATTCATGCTTTATATTTCGAAAAGACCCATATAAACTATAGAAAGATCAAATATATTTTATATTTTAAGGTCTTGCTTGTTTGGAAATGATTCATAAAACACATGTTTAATTGAACGCTTTGAACTGGGATTTCAAACACATGTACTTGGACTTTCTAGCACTGCACTTTGGTTGAAGTTAACAAGAATCTATTGCCAAAACCTGGGTAACATCCCAAACTTCAACCTTGTTTTTAACAATAAACAGTTATGAGATTTGTAAATATACAAATAAGAGACCAATTAACTTGTTAGCGATGTGACCTCTTCATGAAACATCATGATGCCCTTTGGGTTGCTGTTACTCGTAGCCAATGAACCAATACGTCAGAATCCAAAGACTGTCTTTTAAACTCTTTAGCTACTATTTTACATATTAATTTCCATATTTTCAAAATGTACCCTTATATTATTAATTTTTCTTTAAAGTCATATTTTAAAATTTAAGAAAAATGACTATTTTGTACATACGCATTAGATGAGGTGTATGATAATTGATGACTATAATTCCTGCTAGGTTCGAATCCGCGAAACGTGGGTAATAATAAAACACTTGCACCACATAGCCAAGGATGCATTAATTTGAACAACATTAAATACTTACATTAAATACTTATAATGTCTATCATTGATAAAATTTCTAAAAATAGACACTCTCATCATTTTCACTCATGATTTTACTTATTTTAAATTTATCTCATACTCTAATAACTTAACTCTACTTTCCATAAATATTCAACTTTAAATACTAAAATTTTACATCAACCTCAGGGTAATTGCAGCACCACTACCATCATGTCAACACTTGAGCAAGTTCGTACTTATTTAAGATATTTCCTCTTCTGATTTAAATTTTTATACCAATACTACGAATAATCTAGACATCTGAATTTTCTAGTGGAAACACGAGTTATTCATTTGTTTTCTATTTTTTAATTTTAATTTTAGTCTTAATTTAATTTGACTTTATTTTTAGTCTTTGGATAAGGAACATGATTTGATTTTGACATTATGAGCCCATTTGGTGGATAGGATAAGAGTGTCAGAATATGATAAATAAGCCTATCTCACTGTCATCTTATCTTTGGTGTGCCAACAACATAGGATAGGGGTTATCCTATTGTATGTCATATCCTGTTACTCCTTTGTAATTTTTATTCTAAAGGGTAACTGAGTTAGGAATAGACAAGATTAGATAAGAAATTTGTATTTTTTTTATTATCACTAATATGATTATTATTTTTATTGTTATGATTATTGTTATTATTATTGTCATTGTTGTCATTGTTATTATTATTATTATTATTTTCTTTATTATTATTATTATTATTATTATTATTATTATTATTATTATTATCATCATTATTAATTTTATTATTATTATTATCATTGTCATCATTCTTAGTATGATTATCATTATATTATCACTATTATTGTTGTTGTTATTATTATTATTATTATTTTCATCATTATTATTTTTATTATCTTTATTATATTGATATTATTGTTATATATCTTTATACTTTATCCTTATGTAAACTAAAGACTAGATAGGATAAGAGTTATCATGTTCATATCTTATCCTGTTTTTATTTTATCCTATCGGGTTTGCTCGTCATATATCATATCCACTAAACGAGCCCTATAAATTTAGGAGTAATTTTTCTCGACTTTTCTGTCTCTCACTCTAATGATTTTAATTATTTTTTAATCAATCTTTCTTACATTATATTTGTATTTTTTTTAAAAAAATACTATTAATGTAAATCACATACAATTCAATTAAGGTCATCTTGAAGTCTAGAAATATAAATAAAAATAAAATGTGTGATGAAGCGTGGAAGAGAATGAGAAGGGAAGGGATAAGAAGAGAAAGGAAGAGAATGAAACATGGAAGGATGGAAGGAGACATGAAAGTTTTCCTTACCTTCACACATTTTGTTTTTGTTCATATTTCTAGACTTTCGTCGGGACCTTAACAAAATATAATATGAATGACAAGAAATGAGAGAGATTGATTTAAAATAATAACTGAAATCATGAGAGTGAGAGACAAAAAAAGTAAAAAATGGCCTCAGATATAATAATGTCAAAACCAAATCATGATCCTTGATCCAAGGGTTAAAACTATATTATAATGTTAAAAATTATTAATGAGATGATGAAATATTATATTGAGGAATTTAATAATGTTAAAAATTAAAGTAATAATTAATAAATTTCATTAGTATATATTGTCGATGTAAAAGATTTTACATTGTCAACCAATCATAATTCATCTTAGGTATAACTTCTAAGGTAATTATTACATAAGTCATGGATGATTACTTACATATCAATCTATGATTAGATGTCAATGTAAAAAAAACTTTTATGCTGATAGTTTATTTAAATTAAATTCTTATAATATTCATGAATAATAATAATAATAATAATAATAATAATAATAATAATAATAATAATAATAATAATAATAATAATAATAATAATAATAATAATATGACCTAAGTTCTCCTAGATACTTGGGTCGGATCACATCAAAGTCGAACCATTATGAACCCATAGACAACGGTTGAATCAGACCGCATCAATGTTCAACCACGGGACCGAGACTGAATAACCTTAGTTATCCGACTCAGATACTACTCAATAGTTAAAACATATGACACGGTGTTTCAATCATTATGGACACATAATGGGTCAAAAAATATAATCTCCTTAATATTTTTTATTCTTATTCATATAATAATAATTAAATAATAATGATAACAATACTAATATAATTAAATAATTGTAATAATAATATAATAATATAACAATACTAATATAATTAAATAATAATAATAATAACAACATTAATAATAAAGAAGAAATACATTTTCCATTTATGAATATTTGGTAGTCTAAAAAAATAAAAATATTGGATTTGACAGTTTCCAACAAATATCTCTTCGCACTGTTCATCTTGTCATTTTTATAATTTGTTCTTGCTACTATATGCACTTGGTAAATCAATCAGTAGATACAGTTCCTCAAATAACTTTGATATAAATTAGATCTCTACGTGGTGAATCCATAAAATTAAAATAATAAAAAAAATAAATAAATGAATAAATCATGTTTTCACAATAAAATTCAGAGGAAACCTAGATTATTAATGATATTGGTATAAAAATTTAAATTAGAAAGGGAGGAAATATCTTGAAGAAGTTAATGATATTGGAATGATTTTCATCACGAACTTGTTCAAGTATTGACATCATAAAGGTGGTACAATACAGTTGTTGTGAGGTTGATGTAGATTATTAGCACTCAAAACAAAATATTTATGTAAAATATTGAGTTAAGTTGTTAGAACGTATGAGAAATTTAAAATAAATGGAATCATGAAAGAAAAAGGTGAGAACAACTACTTTCTAAATAGATTTTATCAAGGTAGGAAAGATATACATTATAATAATTTAATATAATATTATAATGTTGCTACATTTTAATTAAGTGCACTAATAATTTAATATAATATTATAATGTTGAACTCATGCATCTCCTATAGGTTGCAGGTTTAAACTCATGGCCTTTACCTTTTAAGATGCAATTTTTGATTACCTGAAAACCCTTTATCACAAGTCACCAAGTTGTGAATATTATTACTCAAAACTCAAAATGAGCACGGAGTAAGCCACTATAATTCTTAGCCCCTCACATCACATAATACTTTAGGCTCATTTCGACCGAACATAAGATTGCAAGAGAGCCTTCTGTACTTTTCTTTCCATATATAAATATATGATGAAGGTTGTGGTCGACTTAGGTTTTATAGGTATGTCAACCGCTAGATGCTCATCAACGGTTAATGTAACATCCCATTTTCATCACAAATAGGAAATAGATATTAATATATCTTTTTGAGAAATACCTACTATAAGTTAGTTTATTTTGATTTTGGTATTTATATTTAATTATTTGTTTTATTTAAATAATAATAAAAAAAAAATAAAAATATTTCTAAATGAGAATTTTAAAATGACTTAATTAGTATTCACTAATTAAGAAAATTATATTAAGAATTTTTAATATCTTTATTATTCATCATTTTTATTTTATGTTCTTATATTTATGTTTTTACATATTTAATATTTAATTCTTATTAGAATTTTAAAATAAAATTTTGAAAGAATTAGACTATGGTTCTTTAGAACTTTTTGATTTTCTAGAATTTTTTGAAATTTTTTGAAATTTTTGAATTATTTTAATAAAATAATATATTTTAAATAATTTTAAATTCATATAAAGTTGCTTAAAATTAAAAATATTTACAAGAATGTAAAGTTAAATTATAAGAAAATTTTCTAAAATCTATTTCAAGTAGACTTATCTAAAAATTATCGGTTTGAGTAAAATCTTGATTTTTACCAATCGTAAAAAAATTGAAAACGTACTAATAATTTTTTATTAATAGAAAATTTTAGATTTTTAAAATTTAAACTTTATATTACTTATCATAAAATTAGTGAGAATCGATATAATATCGCTAAATTTCAAAAAGGATTAATTTTGAATATTTAAAATATACCGAGTGAAAGGTTACTATTTGGCTTAATAATTCTGCCGATATTTACTATGCAAAACACTGTGCATGTATGAAATTTTCAAAAGTTGCACAGTAACCAGGTTTTAAATTTCAAAAAACGCATAGTACTTTTATATTAAAATAATAGAATGCATAGTAAATTTTTTTCCTATAAATACCGAAGGAATTCTTCTTTAGAATTCACAATTTCAGATTAAGTTTTCTTAATATAGTAGTGTTAGTGAGATAGTGGTGGAAGTAAGAGAGAGAAATAAATTTTTTTGGAAGAAGGTTCTGCTAAAATTCTAAGGTACGAATACATCTCTTTTATATTTTTTAAGATTATTTTTATATCTTTTTTAGAAATCTATTATTATACTAGAAATAATATTATTTTAAGTTACTATTCTGCATAGTAATACTATTTCAATAGTAAATTACTATTTCAATAGTAAATTACTATTCAAATAGTAAATTACTATTTAGTGTTACTATTTACCTTTACTGTTACTATTTACTTTTACTATTTACGATTTACTATTTACTGTTACTATTCACGTTTTACTATTTACTGTTACTATTCACTATTCACTATTCACTATTCAAAACTTACCATTTTTATTTTAAGTAGTAATCTTAATTTTCATCTTGTAATTATATTAAAATGAAATTGGTATGTTTTAGAAATCGGAGACGAGGCGCGCACAGATTTTCAATAACGAATTGGTATACAAGAGGTAAAGGGGAGTGAGATAAGAATATAATATGAAAGATATAAGAATAAAGGGAGGAGTCCCCTACTCCTTTTAAATTTAATAATATTATTATTTTAAAGTAATAACTTCTCAACTTAAAATTTATAATAAATTTAATAGAAACCGAGGTGATAACTTCTTTGGCGGAGTCAGCAAACGCCTTAAAGTTCTTCTACATGCAATAACTTCTCTTTAAAGTAATAACTTCTTTGGCGGAGTCAGCAAACGCCTTAAAGTTCAAAATCTTTGGCTCCGCCCGGAGAGTCACAAAACCCATGCCGCCGGTTTTCATATTTACTCTCCTCATAATGCGGCAGAAAGCGAAAAACAACGCCACTGTAGGCGTAAACCCCAAATGTTCAGCCATCACCTCAAAGCTGCGAACTATTCCCCAACCATTAGGATGCAGCTGAGAAGGGGCACAGTCCAAGAACCTAAGCACACCCATCTGGAATTTATTCAATGGGAAGCGCACCCCTAACTGGGTAAATAGAATATCGTACATATATATGGTACGATCATTCTGAGGACGATGGCAAACCCGTTCATACGTCTTGGGTGAACGGACGATGAACCTATCCTCATACCTCTCATCCTTCCAAACCGGAACAGGCAACTCCACTACCCCTCCGCTTGTTGTCGCATGTCGAGAGGAAGCATCCTTGACATCTTCCTCAACCCAACAGTAGGGGTCATTCTCGAGTGTCTTTTTCCAATCCAGTCCATGTAACACAACATTTCGACACTCTGCCATAGTCAGCACTTGTGTATGGGAAACACCTCCTGACACAAATGAATGTACAGCATTACTAAAGTACTCCACGCTGCTATAAAACGTCGAGTCCCTCCCAGTATAAAAAGCCTCATCTCCACTCTCAATGTCAGAAAATATGGGACGAACAGAAACCCTAGAACGTGACTCTGACCTCTTTCCTCTCATCTTCCTTTTTACGAGCACACAATAAGGGAAAACAAAACCAACCCAGTGAAAATGGAGAAGCAAAGAAAAGGAGGAAGCAAGTACCTTAAACTTCTGAAAGATAGAAGAACTCCAAACACCAATAAATTCGCAAGAGAGTAGCAAAAATACTTTCAGCGAACGAATATGAACTGAGAGATGAAGCAAAACATTTCCCTTCTGAGAGTTTACCTATTTATAGGCATGGCTTGGGGGGAAAATAAGCGAATCCTCAGAAATTTCGAAGATGTGTTTGCAGCCGTTAGGTAAATCTCATCAACGGTTCTAAAATTGAAATATGCGTTTACAACCGTTGGATTTGTCTCAATGACGGTTCCTTTTTTTTTTGCTGAAACCGATAGATATATCTAAGGGCAGATATTTCATGGGCCACGTTTTCAAAATCCAAGGCCCACGGTAATAACCTCGAAAACGGTTCTCCATTGCCATCACGCGCATTTATGTCCCATCATTGGAATGGCAACCGTTACGAGGGCATACGTGGCAATAGGAGACTGAAGAATAAAAAACGTGGTTTCGAGGCGCATTAATGACAGGCGTGTCAAGTGATGACAGCTAATAAATGCACGAAAGCACTTGTCCACAAAACCTAGACTAGCAAATACCGCCTAAACCCATGCCTACAAAAGCTAAACTTAAGTGCTATAGCTTATTAAAGTGACTCCGTCAGTCACTATAACAAGCTAGGGGGCATATGATCCGGTCCTAACACCGGCCCCCAAGAGCATGGCTTTAATGCCTCGCCAGATCAGCATTTTGAATAAAGAGAAGTACTCTTCAAATACACTACGAATACTATACGGAGTACATACCGCCAGGGCAAGTAACACCGCCAAGGCCCATAACTCCGCCCACGCACGTTACCCCGCCAAGGAATGTAACTCCGTCCAGGCATGTTACTCCGCCAAGAGACGTAACCCCGCCTAAGTTGTTACTCCGCCAAGCCATAGGCTCAACTCAGGCGGAATACTGAACCTCCCACACTGCGTAGCGAGCCCATACTCACAACCCCGGCACGAG
Source organism: Clitoria ternatea (assembly GCA_037962975.1). Classification (NCBI taxonomy): domain Eukaryota; kingdom Viridiplantae; phylum Streptophyta; class Magnoliopsida; order Fabales; family Fabaceae; genus Clitoria; species Clitoria ternatea. The sequence continues at coordinate 279,092,612 of CM075671.1, forward strand.
ATTGACTCTGTCTTGAGAGGTTAATAATGGGAATCACGTTGTCACGCATAAAGGGAAATAACAATAAAATAATAAAGCATTCACGCTTCCCAAGTAAGTGGAAATACCTACTACACTAACGGTGCCCGTGAACAACACAGGGGCCCACTGTCTTTCTCGCTTTATACTAGGAAACAAGGAATTGGCCCTACCAATAATAAAGCACCAGTAACAGGTATATAAACCTCTCTCGAAAAGGTATAAGGGATCTTTTTCCCATTCTCTGAACCTTACACTCTTTTACTTGCATAATTCTCTCTGACTGTCTTTCTAAGTCTCTAAGTATTCTGAAATACTGACTTGAGCGTCGGAGAACGATTGCAGGTACCACCCCCAATCGGGTCAAGGCAATAAAGATCCCGTCAGGCGGACTGTGACACCGCCCCAGAGTATATTGCACTCCGCCTCAGCATACAAAGACTCTCCGCATTTATATTTATACACACATTGCTTTGTATCAAAACACATTTATATGTATATTTTGAGTTGTTCTACAAGCATACTTCTACACCCCCTGTAAAGAACAGTTCACCATTCAAATTTGAATTACATTTATGAGCGATATTTAGTTGATTTGACTTGATTATAATTAATTGTATTTGATTTCGATTAATGATATTGTATTAGGCTGTGATTGATAATATGCAATTATGATTGATGATATTTGATTGTGATTGATGAGATTACTATACTTGATTGTGGTTGATGAATGATTGATGACCTTGTGATATGAAGTTTGAGCATATAGCAAGCATGACGGAAAGTTAAAACTCAGTAAGAATTTTCTTACCTTACTCTTTAAATTTTTATTCCAAGAGAAAGTATTTGATAATTATTTTAGTCTTTTATTTCTTCTTAGAAATAATTTTCACTAACTTTATTTTTAATTTCAATAATAAAATCTAGTATTAGAAAGAAGTTATTTTATGAAAATCAGAGGTTGAGATAATTAATTCTTGAATTAAAGAAACTTTTTATAGTTTTAAGTATTCTTAGTTAATGATTTTAAATTATTTTCTTTAGAAATTAGAAGTTTAAAGTAAATTATTTTGGTTTTCCCCAACGAAATAACTAAAGAATATTTTATCGAGATTTCTAAAACTCAATCTAGTTAAGATTCAAATTGAGAAAGATTATGTAAATATGTGAAGATTTTTAAGAGAAATTTTTGAGATATTTAAGGCTTGGAAACTCAATTTTGGTAAGATCTGAATTTGAAGACTATACTAAATTATTTCAGTATAACAGAAGTTCAAAGAAGAACTTATGGGAATGTACAGTTTATTGTGATGATTTTGTGAACCTTTATGGTATTTAATAATTGAGTTTCTAAAAGTCTTAACCAACTAAATATACGAGTAGTTCATGGATCATGAATCATTAAAGAGAAATGAGATGTGATATTGCCTGGGGACGGATTATAGAAACCGAGGATACATTAGAGGAGGCTTAATTGCGAGCCTTGGGATGAGAGGGTGTGAAAGGGTGCTTCAGGTGACCTGGGGTCGCTCCCTAGTGTCGGGTACTTTCACAATAAAAACTTTCTCAGTTTGACTAGTCTCTAAGTGTTTCCATGCCAGTTGAGCTGTTCATATGCCATGAAGGCATTTATGTTATTATTATCCGGAATTTATGGAACAGTGTAAACTCCTGGTTGGCCCAGTGCAAACTAAAACTTTAAGGGCCCATATGCATAGAATGAATGAGATGATAGTATTAAAAACATTGCATGACATTCATGTGATTGTGACATTCTGTGTGGGTAGTTGTGGATGAAAATATAATTGTTATGTTATAAAAACTCTATATTCATAATTGATTACGTATATGATTGTGATTGAAATTATTATATTAGATTGTGAAAACCCTTATGCTTATGTCTTATCTGTAAAGTATTATATTCTATTTCTCACTCCTTCTTGTTTGAATTTTGTGTCCAAAATATATGTTATATGATATATAGCTAGCAGTTCAAGATGAAAGGATGAAATTACAAGAGGGTAAATTGGTTTCATCCTCAATCGGATAGGAGAAGAGATGTGACAAGAATAGGATTCAAGATCACCTGGTTTGAAGATAAGGAAATAATTGGTTACAGTCGAAGTAGAGGTATTAAATTTTTAGTTTTAGTTTACCTTAATACAATATTAAGTTGGATGATTGTAAATCAATGTAAAGGTTAAACTTCAATAAACCTTATTCTTTGGATATGATACTGTAATCTTTGATCACTTATGATTTTCTGAAAGTTTATTTTATCATTATGAATAATTTAAAACTCTTTACTTTCAAAATTCAAAGAAAATTAGATGTATATACGTCCTTGTATACACGAGATAAGAAGTGATAAATATGTATATCTTTCTTAAAAAAAAGAGAGCAAGAAGAATAGAAATATGTCTCGTGTATATAAGGGGGTGTTACAGTTAATATTAAGTGATGACTATCTGCTTAACAGGTCGCCAATTAAAATATTTAATATTTCTACTTTCTCTTCTATTGTTTAAAAGTATAATATTAACACTTTATATAAAAAAATAATATTAGCTCTGTTCATCTACATCTTTCCTCTTCCTCAGAGCCATACACTAGCCACCGTCGTCTCTTTTACCGGGACTCTCCCTTAAAAGCTCTATTCCCATAGAGAAATCAAATTGTTGAGGTTAAAGTTGCCACTGGGGATCACAATTACTTCTGAGATAAGTCACAGTCAACTTTGGATTTAGGAGATCTTCTTTGAAATGGTCGAGGTCACTGGGGCCAGAGCTGATGGTCTTCCCAGTAACCACGAAGATTTGAAAATAAAAGCTGTCAAAACTCAGCGTGCTTGAATGAACCACATGATCTCTGTCCTTCACAGAACCTTGAATCTGCCATGACCAATGACTGAAGAACAGAGAGATGAAAAACACAGAGAAGAGGCAGAGAGGAAATCAGAGAAACTGAGAAGAAAGAGAAAAAAGAAAAGAGGAATTAAAAGAAATATGATTCATTCAGCTTATTGAAAAGAAGCAATACAAAGAATTTATATACAGGTTAGGAAAAAGACAAACTAACTAATCCTAACAAACTCTAACTAATCACTAATTAGTGAGCATAATAAATACATATTAACAACCCCCCTCAAGCTGGAATGTGTATGTCATGCATTCCAAGCTTGGAAATGAGAAAGGAAAAAGGTCTAGCTGCAAGAGGCTTGGTAAGAATATCATCTAACTGCTCTTTGGAAGGAATAGGAAGAAGATGAATTCTGCCAGCCAGTACTTGATCCCTTATAGTGTGACAGTCTAGTTCAATATGCTTGGTACGCTCATGGAAAACAGGATTAGAAGCTATAGCCTTGCTGATTGGTTATCACAAAATAAAGTAATTGGTGAGGAGTGAGGAATGGAAAAATCACTGAGCAAGGAAACCAGCCACTGAGCCTCACATATTGCTAAGGCAAGAGCACGATATTTAGCCTCAGATGAAGACCTGGAAATGGTATGTTGTTTCTTGGTTTTCCAGGAAATAAGGGATTGGCCCAAGAAAAAGCAGAATCCAGTAACTGATCTACGACTCTCCGGGCAAGAGGCCCAATCAGAATCCGAGTAACTAGTTAACTTGAGATCAGAGGTAGAGGGAAAGAAAAGACCTTTAGCAGGAGAATGTTTAACATAACGAAGGACCTTGAGGGCAGCCTGATAATGAGTAGAAATGGGTTGAGCAAGAAATTGGCTAAGCTTACTCACTGAAAAAGACAAGTCTGGTCTGGTATTAGTGAGATAAACAAGTCTTCCAATTAGTTTTCTGTATATTGTAGGATTAGAAAGTGGGGTGCCTGATTGAAGACCAAGTTTAGAAGAAGCATCCATGGGAACAACACTTGGTTTACAAGCAAGTAGACCAGTCTCCTGGAGGAGATCTAATGCATATTTTCTCTGGTACAACAAGATACCAGATTGGGACCTAGCCACTTCAAAGCCAAGGAAGAACTTCAATGTACCAAGATCTTTGATACCAAATTTACCATGTAACAGCAGTTTCATATGAGTAATCTCATCTAAATCCTGACCTGCAAGAACAAGATCATCCACATAGGTTAGAATAGCAGTTAAACCCTTGGAAGTGTTCTTGGTGAAAAGAGAATAATCTGCCTTGGATTAAGTATAGCCTGATGAAATGAGGACTTCAGTGAGTTTAATGTTCCATTGTCTGCTGGCTTGCTTGAGTGTATATATAGACTTAGTAAGTTTGCAGACCAAGTTAGAGGTAGGCAGGGACAATCTTGATGGAGGCTCCATGTAGACATCCTCATTTAAAGAGCCATGAAGGAATGCAGTATTAATGTCCAGTTGATGAAGATGTCATCCCTGAGCAGGGGCAATGGATAATAGGAGCCGAATAGTGGTTATTTTGACCACAGTCTATGTGAATAGTGGCAGACTGAAGGTTTCTAAAAAATCAATGCCTTCAGTCTGTGTGAAGCCTTTGGCAACAAGCCTGGCCTTGTGCCTTTCAATGGAACCATTTGCTCTAAGTTTTATCTTAAACACCCACTTACATTGAATAAGTTTCTGCCCTACAGAAAGCTAAGTGAGTTGCCAAGTTTGATTTGCCTCCAATGCCTGCAACTCAGTATTAATAGCATTCTGCCAACAAACCTCTTTAACAGCCTCAGAATAAGAAGAAGGTTCATGGATAGAAGACAGGGCTAAAGAGAAATTTTTATGAGAAGAATTTAAAGTATGATAAGAAACAACAGAGGATAGGGGATACCCGGGAGATAGATGAACTGGTGAGTCACCTGAAGTTGCCAATGTGTGATGAAAATGCTGAAGATAGGAAGGGAGACGTCTCTCTCGGTTTGACCGTCTAAGGTGATTGTCATGGTCAAGTGTTGGTGGCTGGAAATCAGGTGATAGATGATGTTGTGAAGGACTAGCAGCTGGGGAAGGGGTGGGTGGTAAGGGCTCAGATATGTGATCAGGCTGAGGTATATGAGTAGGTTGAGGTATATGAAAAGAAGGTGCATCATCATCATGGGAAATGAGTGGATCATTCAAAAGCTTAGGTGATTGGAGGTTTTGTGATGTGGAATGAAATGAAAACATAGGGAAAATATTTTCATGAAACTGAACATTTCTAGAAAGAAATAATTCTTTGGTTTTTAAATCATAAAGCAAGTAACCCTCGGTACCAGGCTTGAATCCTAAGAAAACACATTTCTTTGCCCTTGGATCAAGCTTGGTTCTATACGAAGAAAGTGTGGATACAAAGCCCGGCCTAACCTGACCCATTTCCATCCTTAATAATATTAAATAAAATTTACTTGGACAGTTAAGGATTCTAATTTAAGAATAATATCATCTTAAGAAAGACTTTAGCTAATTACTATTTATGAGCAGTAAGAATCTTAATGCCTCAACTTTTTTTAAAAAAAATTCTAATTACATATTAAAATATTAAATTTGAATAGGAAAATTTAAAATTAAAACATTTATAATTTTAAATATAATTTATATAATATTATTATTATTATTCTAAAATTTAAATTCTTAATTTTTAATATTTTAAAAATGTTTTTAAACTCACCTTTTTTGAAAAATTTATTAATAAGATAATTAATAAATAAATATTTTAAAACTAAGTTGTGCAATGCACATATACTAGTTTATATTTATTCTTCTCTTACGTAAAAATGAACCTTCTCCGTAGGAGTCTTTCCTTGTATATGTATTTTTGAATTCTCACTTAAAGACGGTAGGAAGTTAATTTATGTTCATAAAAAAATAACAAACACATTTATAAGCTTTGTCAGGTTAAAAAATACACTAAATATCAAATTTTAATTTATAATGCGCTAGTATAAAATTAAGGTGATGTTAGAATATAATAACAAATTAAAAAATTATATAGATATTATACAATGAAGATGTATATGTATCAACACACAGCGTTTTTTTAATTTGTTTAAAATATTAAAGTTTATCTTTATCCATATCGTATTTTTTGTAGTATATACTAGTATAAATCTTAAGGAAATCACTCTGAAAGGGAAAAACATTTCGAAAGATTTTCCATATAATAATGATAAGTTCATCATAATAATAACAACAAATTGGTACAATACCATGATACATGAAATATAGATAATATTAAGAACTTTTTGTGTACATGATAAGGTTAGTTACGATAAGATACACAATAAAATAAGATATATAGGAACAAAATAAATTCTTATAATGTTTAGATTTTTGTGTAAGTTAAGATAAAATATAATGACGATAGTGAAAATAATTATTGCTATTATTATTATAAAAATTCATGTGACGGTATTAAGGTGACAAAATATCTATTACCTAGACATTTAAGATGGGAAACTTAATAACAAATCTAAAATCTAGTCAACTTAAAAATTTAAGGATTAACTACTAACATTTTTTTAGGAATAACCCTAATTTAAAAATTTTAGGATAACAAAAAATATATTAAAGCAATATGTGAATCTAGACCGTATAATCATACATAGATAGTCATGATTAAAATATTTTTAAAATTACGTGATCATTTAAAAAGTTACTTTTTAAAAAACTCACATAATTAATATATTTTAATTTCAATCATCCATGATAAAATCTAACGATTCAAATTTGTTGCTTCCACACTCTCATGGGTAGTACGGTAAATTGACCATAGTCCGTCATGTATATAGGACTGGTATCCCATATAGCTTGGTGTCTCAACACCGACATTTCAATATCGCACATAAGGTACTTGAACTGACTCTGTTATGAGCCATTCTCTCAATACTGGAAAGTCAGAGTTAACCTATGCATTAATGTGTTAAAACAAATAACTTCTAAAATGACTGATTAGTAGGTAGAATATCATTTAGAAATGTCTCTTTCATGTGTTAGTCTTTCTACAAAGGATCAATGTCGTACTGACACAGTGTACGGGAAACTTGGTGAGCAAGAAGGCTTTTTCACTACCCCGGGTATAAATACCTATGCATCAACGTAACAAAGGTAGAACATTCTCTCTAGAACTTATGCTTGAGCTTTGAAATTCCCTTTGAATATTCCCTTACTTAAGTGTTGAAGGGTCCTTGCAAGTAACACTCATTTTTGTCCCACAATGCGCAAAGCTAGTGATTTGATATGAGGGATTACTCCAAAGACCTTTATTTCCCACTAAAATAGAAGATATAATTCTGGATCCCCATGATATAAAATACAAGCCTATAAACGAGTACTAGGGATTGTCCCGATGTCGGCCCTTACACCCCAGCTTAGACCAGTTCATAACTATATATGGATGATTGAGATTAAAATTTTTAAAAGTCACATGATTATCTAAAAAGTCATATAACTTTTTTAAAAACTCACATGATTAATCTTAACCATCCATTGTATGATTGTACAACTCAAATTTGCTCTCCTCATTCTCACATAAAAAAACATTTCTCATATGATACATTATATATATATATATATATATATATATATATATATATATATGTATATATATATGTATGTATCTTGCGTGGCTCCAAAGACAATACTCATAAAATTAATCTTTCGTTCCAATGACAAATGTACTGAGAGGTAAAGGACTATTACGTAAGGGATGAGGTATTGAATCATACATCATGACAATATTATTATATAATATTTATATAATTCAATGGCGAATTATCAATTCAATTATTGAATTACGTATATAACAGGTGTTAGTGGTGTCACTAATTGTTACTCTAAAGAATCATAATTAATTCAATGGATGAATTCACGATTGAATGATGAATATACATATATACGTGTGCGCTCATATTTCTGGACCGGTTCATGATTCATGCACTGCTGCCTCGTAAAGTTTTTCTTTCCTCTTATTTGTTATTTTATTTATTTTTGTTCACCATATATATATATATATATATATATATATATATATATAGAGAGAGAGAGAGAGAGAGAGAGAGAGAGAGAGAGAGAGAGAGAGAGAGAGGCTAATGCATTCATCAGCCGTATAGTATCTCTATTATAAATGGTAGCTTTCAAGTTTGAAGAGTATAGAGCTGCAAGAAGAAAAAAACATTAGATGTGCAACTATGATCAAAAGTTCAACATGTATGGTAAGGCTTTTTTTTCTCTTTACTTGCATACAACCCAACCCAACCATCTAAACTTGCATATAGCAATTTGGTTACTCTCTCTTTACTTTGTATTACTTCCTCCGTTTTTTTTAAGTCAGATTTCAACATATTTATTTTTTAAAGTCGCTTACTAACTCCTATTTTTACTAATATTACCTCTAATTAATACTAACCACCCTATTAAAGTTTTTCTTTACTTTTTGGTTTAGGTGAAAAATTCTTTCAATCCCTTCTTTTTATTTACATGTGTAATCCACCACTCTTCTTGCTGCCCAATGAATGGATATAACTTTTAATTTTATCAATCAATTTTATTGAATAGCGCTTTTATGATGAGACTATGTACTCGTTTGTTTAAACTTATTTTAAGAGATAAGTGCTTTTTTAATTAAAAAAGCACTTATTTTAAATTTGGACGTGTTTGTTTAAAGTTTTAAAAATAAACAAAAGTTGAAAATAAACTGATTTCAACTTATTTTAAGAAGCAACTTTCATCTGCTTATTAAAAAAGTGATTATAAAAAAATGTTTTCCTATAATCACTTTTTTAATAAGCTTAAACAAACGGGCCTATCAAGAAATTATATAATAAATATTTAATAAATTTAGAGTATCCAATCATTTTTTTAATTTCTACGTGTAAAAAAATAAAAATATTTAGTTTTTGTATTTGAGTGTCGCCCGTACCCCAATCTATGATATTTAATAACTCTCATGCAGCCTTTTCCATAATATATAAGATAAAAAAAATTAAATTCCAATTTTTTTTATCAATGGATGGATAAGATAAATGTAATAAAAAATAATGTAAAAAATTAAAAAATGCTAACAACATATTTTTTAAAATACACTATTTAACCCAACTCATGTGATTAGTTAGCTTTTTAAAATTTAAACCATGTCTCTTATAAATTGAGCTCTAATTTTGACTTTTTAAAAAATTAAACCACTCGTATAGAATGTTAGAGAGTGTATTTAAAAAAATATGTTCCTAATATTTCAATAATAGAAAGATGTGAATGAGTGCAGAATGCCAAGTGTGGGTATATATATATATATATATATATATATATATATATATATATATATATATATATATATATATATATATATATATATATATATATATATATATATATATATATACCTTAAACATTTGCAAAATTTGGAAGCACTTTTCTAACAATAGTAATGATTTCCAAATTACACTTGATGTATTACCTCGTTATTCGTTAGAGTACGTGTAGAGTTTGATGGGTAAGCTAACCCATATATTATATATAGATAAAGTTTTACAGTCACACGTAATCATCTATCAGCTAGTTAAAATAAATTGAAGCATGGAACCATAATAATAAACTTTACAATGCTGTAAAGAGTGTGATCAGACAAATCAAAGATAGAAAAATCTGAGAATTGAGATCATATTTGAAGTGTAATTATAGGTCAACTCTGGAGACCAGCCATAAGTGTAACTTTTTTGTTAACACTTTAATAGGTCAACTTCTTAGGGCATTGCCTTTAGTTTCTTTTTTAATTATGATGTCCTTTTACTAGGAATCACGAGGGAAAATAGCAAAAAGGTGAAGGTACTGTGACTACGCCCCAGAACCTTCGACCCTAATATAAAAATCTCTTCCCCACAGAAATATTGTTTAGATAAAAAGTCACTTTATCAGCTGAAACAGATTTTGTTTTGAATTTCAACATAAAATGTAACTAATTTAATGTAAACATATATTGTCTCAGTTGTCTTTAATTTGATCATTTAAAATCAATTTTAACCAAAATAATATTATTAAAATGCAAACCACAGATATTATTATATCCCATACAGAAAAGTTATTGTATAGAAGGAGGTTAACAGTAAAGCCCTACTCAAGCTTAAAAAAGATAAACAAGGCAAAAACACAATATAAGTAAAGATTAAAGTGGGAAATGGTACTTTGTATTTATACAACATAGCTCATAAACAATGCATAGCCTGAATTTCCATGGCATCCAATACAAAACTAGTGGTTTCAACAACCACTCAAGATGCTAATGGAAAATCCTTGCTATATGCATGCACATACCATAATTTCAGTCATAAAAAAAAAACAAAAAGCTCTTAAAACTAACCACGCCCTTACAAGCTAACAAGGAAAGCACATATTACATATTGTTGTTTCTCTCCCATACACATATATGACATAAATAATAATTGAAAGTGATATTTTTTTTTTATTTTGGGAATTAATAATATATTATTAAGCGATTTTATTATAATGGTTAATGATAATAATAATAATAATAATAATCTAGGAGAGAGGAGCCCGTTGGGGGGCACCCTTTCTTCTGCTGCCGAGAGAGAGGACGATCCCAGGGAGGAACCTGTTACCCTTGGCCTTGCCCTTCTTGAGGTTGTTAGGCTCACAGGAAATTACGGAATTGCTGGTGGCTTCAGTGTTGGAGTAAGAGGAAGTAGGGGCAATTTGGGTATCTTCGTCAATTACCTCTGAGCTATCGACTCTAAGACCCTCGAACTGCGAAATTGCAAAGTCAGATTCATCGAATCGATGTAAGATGCTGGACAAGCTTTGACCCTCGTACACCATGAAATCAACCTGCACTTATTCATGCTCTATAATTTAACACCACGCATTTTACAAGGACAACAATGCACCATTTCTCATGTTATTTTTCAATTCAACATTAAAATTCACCTTAAACAAATCAACAAATCAATAAATACCACAACTAATTCACAATTTTCATGTCTTTTACTTCACCTGGCCTATACCATTGTACTATGAAAATATTTTAGTTTTGGGTTCTATAATTTCAGAAACCCTAACAACTTAACGAGTCTTACTAAAAGAAAAATAAATAAAAACTGGCAAAACAAGGACATTCATGATTCAATGAATCATGTTTTTAGAAGAAATGATTCAGGGTGTGTTTGATTTACACTTGGAGAAACAGAGTTAGGAAATAAAAAAAATTTAAAAGTTAATATTGATCTTTCACGTGACAGTTAAAACTTCGTTTAACCGTAAGATCTATTTTTTTGTTAGTCAGACCCCGAGACAGTCAAATCTCCGTTTAACCGTAGGATCTATTTTTTTTGTTGGTCAAACCCTAAACAACCCCTCAATGTATCTCGTATAAATTTTGTCTAATTAATAACAAAAATATGTTACTACATGTATTTTACTTGATTCGAAATTTGTTCTTTATAATATTTTATTAAAAAGTTTACAATAACTCATACAATCTTCCAAAATTCACTTTAAAAGTATTAACAAGGTAGCTTGATTAAATAAAATGCTGCCTCAAAATTTGATTGGAATGTGTGAAAGATAACATCAATAATGATTAAAATTAGGTTGTAAGAAATAACTGTAAACAATAATATGTATGTATAGTTTTCTAATTATATACTTATTTTTATTCCAATTTTAATTTTATTTTAAAAACTAAATATTGTAATTGATAAATAATTGATGTTTTGGTTGATAAAAAATTAATTAATTGATAAAAAGAATATTTTAATCATGAAACACAACTATTAAATAATTAATTTAATTTTCTAAGTAAATACTAACAAATTTAATTTAATACAATATTTAATGATGCATTGATATGTATAAAAATGTAATGTTTAATAATGTGTACTATTGGATTTTTTGCTTTTTTAATAATACTATTATATGATCATACCCATACAGTTTAAAAAATCAGGTCGAGTAGGTTAACTAACTGATCCATACAACCAACAAAAATACTAGAGTGAAAACTAGTCAAATAATTGGCTATCAACAGAACAAAACTAGATAAAAAAAACCGGTGAAACCAGTTATGAACAGTTTGTTGTGTCTTTGTTACCCTAAAGAAAAGGTTATGAGCAAGACAAAATAAGACAAAAACCATGTCTTAATATACCCTTCTTTTTTTTTTTTACAATTAATAAACCGGTGAGAAGCGATCCTATTAAAAAACTTTTTCTATTCTTTTCACAGCTTTCTTAATTTTAATTCTAACATATTTTTCATAATGAACAAAAAACTATATATGAAAGTGCATATAAGTTACTATTAGTTAATTTTTTTAATTTTTATTTTATAAAACATATTCCAATAATGTAATCTCATGTTAACTTATATTTTTCTTATTTTTAATAATCTTATATTAATTTATTACTAAGACATCATTTAATTTCAAAAATAATATTTAACTATCAGTTGTTCAATTCTAATCATATTGAATCTTAAACTCATACTTGCACTTTTCTTTTACATTTGTTTTATTTTAATTTTCTCATTATTTTCTTCACATACCCTTGGATTACACCACAGCTTTCAACGTTAAAAAGATATTATAAAATATAAAATCCTTTTATCAAAATTCGGTTCTTATTTTTATTAGCATCGCAGTAGAGGCAGATAAACCTCAGTAAGGACACACACCGACAATAGTCAGAATTACATAAAGCAGAATTAACCATATATGTCACTAAAAAAATTCATTTATTAGCCGACAAAAAGATGACATGCATGTTAATTATTTCGGTTAATGTAATTATTATACAATAAAAATTAAATTAATTGGATTATTCATCATCTAAACCTGTTCAATTCTGATCGATAATCACATTTATTACTTATTCGAAACTACTCTTCTCAAAGGATTTTTTTATTTATTTTATCTACTATATAGTATACTCGAACTCAAGACATGAAAATATACGCAAACTGGTAACACTGAACCAAATATCTATTAATAATATAGGTAATATAGAGAGAGAACACTGGTTTGAAATGTAAAGTATATTTTTGCCATGAATTGTACAAGTCACGAAAGTTTCTGAAAGTGACTTGAGGCTGAGAAAGAGTCAAAGAGAAAATACTTTTATCAGTTTAATAAATGGCAATATCAAGTAGGGTAAATTTACTTACCCAAACAAGGATGCTCACAAATTTCCATATATCATACCTATGGACAATTATCTAGTGTTTTCTCTTCTCTTTCTTACTTTTTTTTTTCTTCTCATCAAATGATGCATATGTCCCCCTAGCTAGTGATGTTTCAGCGAAAAGAAAGTCTATGCATGAAAAATTTCTATATCAAGTATAATGTTAACTATTAAAAAGATCAATTTCCGAAAGATAATAACATTCTAAATTTGTTATATTTACCCATGCATTCAGTAGATGAAATTAAATATTCTCCTTATACCACCTAACTAACTGTCAACTAAGAAAGAAATTATCATCATATAATCTACAAATTGCCACTAATTGTAAGGGAAAGTTGAATAGAAAAAGAGAATGTAAGATATGAATACCCTTAATGCACACGCAAAAAGAATTGCCTTTAATTTTAGCATGACCTATCATTTAAGAATATTAATTAGCGCGCGTGACCCATTATTTTATTCAAATCAATTGTTAATAACAAAAAGATTAGTTTAATTAGATCGATATTGATCAATATTTTAAAGATCAAAACAATAAGAAAAAGAGTGAGTAATTAGAAAAGAAACCTTGCATGACAGAGAACAGAAATGAAATGGCTCCTGAAGAATCCTGTCACAAGTGAAGCAAGCGTTCGCAGGACCTTTGCATGTCCTTGATTGTGGCCTCTGATTTAAGAATATTACTTTGGCACTGTTAATAGTGTAGGGCTGCCAAACAAGGAATATCCATTTCAATGTCATAAACCGAATTATTCTCATATTAACACTATCAATTATTGACTTAATTATATATAACCTTTTGAATGAAACTTAAACAATTAAACTACACTCGACAACAGAATTATAAATCAAAAAACTTTTTTTCATGTCGTTTCTTTACAGAATTTTGTCTGACCTGAATATTGGAACAATCAATGAGCTTTTCCAGATCATCTAATCGAATAACGTCATGGTAAACATACCTTCGCACCTGTGACATTGCACATTTATTTAGGTAAAAATAAAATAAAATAAACTCTATTATTGGTTATTCAAACAGACGAGATTTACAGCAATAAACAAGTAAAAACAAAAATCTACTACTTTCCATATTTATATCAACAAACTAGCTCAAGTTTCTAGTCTCTACTTTATATATCTCCATTTAATTTTCTGCGTGTGGGGTGGGGAGGGGAGGGGAGAGGGGGTAAACTTAACTGTCACAAGTTACTAGCACAATTAATGAAATATGATAGTAGTAGTAGTAGTAAATTTTCTTTTGGGGAGGGAAGAGAAGAGGGTAAATTGTGGTGTAAAGGTTGAAGGAATTGAAGTGTGAAGTGAGGGGAATAATTTAGGAGAAGTGGTGGGTTGGTGTGCAAATAATTAAAGCATGAATTGGGTCAAACTTTTCGCTTTCAATGAAAGGAACAGCTGAGAAAGCTTTGCAGGGAGAAATGGATAAAAAAAGAGATCTTCCATTAATGGGAAAGAAACCAAAAGCGAAAAGGGGAATCAAAAGAAGACATGGTGAACCCTTAAGGGAAAACGATGTATAAATAAATATATGCATAAACATACACGAAATAGAAGGAGACAATTACTCAAAGAACCCAGAGGTTGTTTAATTTAAGAAAAGAGATGAGAAAATTGAAAAGAGAAAGTAAAAATGGAAGCTTGAAACCTGGAGGAGAGGGTGAGAGCGGTGGGAAGGGAGGCAGTGGGGGCAGATGCTAAGGCAACAGTGCAAGCAGAAGACGTTCTTCTCGTTCTTCCTGCGGGAGAGGTGGACCCCACAAGCACCAAAGAATGTCTCAGCCATGAGGCTCTCTAGCCATGCAGGTTTCCCATTCATGTCTCCCCCACCACACCCTCCTGATGATGAGTATGTGCCCATCATGTCTCTCACCATTTCTCTTTGATCCCTCTGATGGATTTATATTTATTTATCTCCTCACACCCACACATGTCACCCCCCTTTTTAATTCATATATAAAATAACAACCCTAGCTCTATTCTCTTTTCTATTTATAGAGGGGCACAAAAAATGAAATAAAGAAATAATGAGAAGAGAGAGAGTGACAGAAATGAATGGTGGTGGAGAGAGCAGAGTGGTTTTAATGGCGGGAAGACAGCCCACCAATGTGTACTGTCTCTGCATACTAACAAATTTTCACCTCAGTCATCTGACCACTCTCCACTATCATTTATTAAGGTCTCCCACCTTTGCATTTGACCGAATGTCCTTATATATTCTATCTTTCCATAAATTCCTTTTTCTTTTCTTTTCAACATCCTCTTCTCTCATCCCATTTTTAATTACAATTCAAAAATCAACACATTTTTAACTCTCTCATTTCAAAAAATTTGTTATTAATTCTTCAACACATATACCCTAACTTTTTCTTAATTCTAATTCACATCTAAAATATCTTGTTTTGTCAAATTAACTAAACTCACTATTTTTCAAATCTCCCTACAATTCAATTTTCTTTGCCATTCATTTTTTACTTCAATCATTAACCAAACAATATTCATAAAATAAAACTGACAATGGAGACTAAATCTTAGCAATAAAATAAAGCGAAGGACTAATTTTTTTTAAAAAAATATAAAGACTAAATACAAATCTTAAAAATTTTATTGGTGTTTAGTTAATCTTTCTGAATAATTAACAAATTCAATAAATAGGTTAGTTAGTTGAAAGATTTTTTTCTAAAATGAGCCAATTAATTACTATCTATCTTTTTTCTCATCTTTATAAATATAAATAATTAATGATCCGGTCTTGATACCGATATCCGATCTACAAGACATATTTCACCGTCTTTGTCAATTCGCCAACGTGCAACCGGTGTCATTGGTATACATCCGGACTCTAATTCCGTATCAGGCGCTCTCCCTATACCGGTTGTCCAGGATAACACCATGACACCGGATAACACACACGTCACTATGCAGAAGACAAAAGGCATTGCTACAGGGACCGATCAATAATTCTCTGCACTACGAGCCAAAATCTACTCACGGGAATGGTCAATTTGTCCCTTAATTCTAGCCTATACTCCCTACGCTCAATATAAAATGGCCACTTGACCCAATCATACTGGTAAGTGCACAATAAAATAATAATTTAAAGTGTTATTGGAGGTTAGTGGTTCCCCACTAACGGATCCTCGAATATCGAGCCAATCAAGTATATGAACTCTTTTCATCAATGAAGGGAGGGATCTTTTTGACTCGATCAACTTTCAATTACTCTCTGAATACATTCCTGACTTGGAATATCACCACTGACTTGAGCGTCGGAGAATTTTTACAGGTGACACCACCTTTCGCCCACATCAACGCGTAAGGACGGTGTGAAGGACCTCCAGGACGCCCAATTCGCTCTCATTATACAGAGACATCGGATACGTAAACCGGATACTCATATAACCGGTCTTCAGAGACGTAATCATCTTACTATTTGTGACTGACCCGACACCGGATCTCTTGACCCCGGTTCAGGACAGATCAATTATACCCCGGATCTCTTGTAAGTAAATTCTAATTTTGTTACTATTAAATTATAACATTTTGAAAATAGTCTCGTAAATAGAGGATCACTATAAATAATTGATTTATTTTACAAATATTCATATAATTCATCGATTTGTCGTTTAATTATCTTGAGGATAAATATAAGAAGCGTTTGAGGTAAAAACATCAACTTTTCATGGTATTTTTTTATCAGGATAATTGATATATTTATGTTACATATTATCATACTTTTTATATTTTGTATCAATAAATTTTAAATTAGATGATAGTAGAATAATTGTATTAATTTATTTAAAGAGTAACTATATACTATCTTTGGCATTTCTTAATATAAGAAACTCTTGAAAAGTTTTTTTATCTTTATTAAAAAGTCAATAGCATTAATTAATTTTTTTATCAAAATATCTCTATCAGCCATTAATGAAATAAGCATCAATTAAGTAGAAATAAAGTAAGATTTGTGAGTATAAAATAAAAATAAGATAATGCTTTAAAAAACTAGTATAATTTGTAGACGGATTAAATGACTTTAATTATATTAATTCACTTTTATTTAAAACTAGAATTAGTTAAAAATTATTATATTAAAGATATATATATATATATATATATATATATATATATAATACCAACAGATATCTTTAAGTTACCGGTCAAACAAGAAAAATAAAAAAATTTCATTTAAAAATATCATTAAAACTCATCTATCTTTATTTTTAAATAATTGTTACACAATGTTTAATTAAGAATATATTTATTTTCTTAAACAATATCTTTAAGATAGGTAATGATTAACCACATCCAAAAATAATAAATATTTTCTTGATTTTCTAAATTATACTAAATAACATTACAACATTTAAAGATAAAATCGGTGGCTTATTTTTCATATCTAGCCTTATTTTAAATGATAAAGAAAACCTTAAATAATCTTCACAATTAAATTGCGGTGATGTTCCGTACCTCAGTGATTAATTTACTGAGGAGTTTGTACTTTCGATGCAACCACGTATTCATTAGATTTTTTTTTTTTACACTTTTAAGAAAGATTTTAGATAGTCAAGCAACATTCTAATATCAATACATCTATTTTACATTTTCATTTTCTTATCCAATATTAAAATAAAGATTACTTTGGATAATTCAAATTAATCAACCAATGATATTTCAATTGATAATATAGGTTAAAGATTGTGAAAAGAATATCAAGTTTGATTTTTTTATTCAACACATTTATTGAAGAAATAAAGAATTTTAACCATCTATCACAAAAGAAAAATACTTATAATAAATCACAACTTAAAAAGTAGAATTCTCTCCCCTTCTCGTATCTTTTGTCATTTTAGGTTTTTCATAAGAGGTTATTAATCATGTAGTTATTTATCTCATTAATTTTATTATTCCATTGATAATAAATAATGTTTAAATCTCATTTATTGATTAAAATAAAAAAAGAGATATATAAAATGATACAATTAAAAAATAAATTAAGTATATCTTTAACTTTTAAAATTATAATGATTTTAAGAAAAAACAAATAAAACCTAAAATGAAAATAAGTATGGAAATTAAACCAAATCCTTTGCTATTTAGATGAGACTAATCCAGTTTACACATAAAAAAAAATTACAATTTTTCTAGCAGACGGAGCCGAAGAATAGAAACTTGTCCTTACTTTTTCATTCAGGGGACGTAGAATGTTTTTAAATTATGTTTTTTTGGAATATTATTTTCTAGTAATTATTATCTAAAATTTATCTACCAATATTATTTATTTAAAATTAAAATTTTCATTTACGTAAAAAATTAAGATTCTCGCGTCTTATTTATAATTATTATTGGAAATTTCTATAAAATATAACTTAAAAAATAATTTCATGAGAATTCTAATTTCCTATGAATGTATTTTTAAAAATATAACAAACATAAAATGTATAAGTCATAAATTAAGATTTCTAGAAAACTAAAAATAGTGATTCTATGAAACACCCTCTTATATCATATACACGTTAAATCTTAATTGCTACGGAAATAAAAATATTAAATTGATCAAGATAACAAGTAAACCTGGATACTTGATTAAAATGTCGATGGCCCGTTACAATAACTAAATATAAGTAATTAACAAGAGTCAAAGGTAAAATATTGTTGGAAGGCCAATTAGTACAACATTGTCAATTTAAGGTGAACATTTTCAATGTTTAATGAATTAAATCATAATCATGAAGCAATTTATGGAAAATATTTGTTGGGACAAAAATTACACAATACCTAGACAAGGTTTACTCTTGTCTCTCGAGATTACCGTATCATGATCACAAGAAGAATATAAGAGTACAAATGTGATTTCAGTTGGTTTAGTTTGAATTTGTGTAAAGGAACTGCAAACTAAACTGAAACAAATCAAAAGATACGTTTTTTTATGGCAAGCAATTATTGAATTTCGGTTTAGTTTAATTTAGTTGTACGGTCTATTAATGTTAGATTGGGTTGTTCAACGCCACCATGTCTTATGATTTATGTTAAAAAATTTAAAAAAAATAAAATTTTTCTGATAAAAATGGTTTTAGACTTGACTCGTAAATTATGTGAGAATTATGTTTATGTTAATTTTTTAAATAAAAAATTTCAAATAGAAAATTCGTATGTTTAAAACATACGATGGAATGGATAAATTAATTAGTTTTTATAAAGTATGTTTCGGTTTTTTTATTATAAAAAAGGAACCAATATATTAATAGAGGTAAAAACGGTACCTTAACCCATATACAATTTTTTTAAAATAACTTTTATGTCAAAAACCTACATAACTTGCCATGAAGATCTGGGCAAGAGTGAAATTGGTGTCGCTTAGGTTGAAAACTTTATATAACCTAAAAACCAAATGTAGCACTTGGGTTATGAGAGCAACACAAGTTTCACAATAGTATAAATAAGCTAACACAAAACCCAAATTTAGGCCAAAAAAGGCCTTAAACTCAAACCAATGCCCACCAGCTCAACCAAGGATGGATTTATCATTCAGGCAAAGAACATTCAACCTAAGTTGTCTAACCTATACATACTTTTATCCAAAAGTGAAGAAGAATAATAATCTTACATGATTACCATAAACACTACATATTACATTCACACAAAGTCTAAAACTCACTACACAACCACAATAAAGTATTAAAGCATGTATATTTCATACAATCTACACCTAACTATCAACAAAACACATCAAATTAGTCTATACTACCACACAAGCAACTACATACATCATGATAAACTACCAAATGTAGTAACGTAACATAAAGACAGGTAAAAGGGAACTAAGTCTACCAACATAACTAAAATAACTATAGAGAGAGGAAAGAGGTAGAAAACTTGGTTGCCTCCAAGTAAGTGCTTACTTTACACCCCCTAGTTAGACAATGTAGTTGTGCCTTTTAAGGAAGTCCTAGTTTCACCAACTTGTAGTAGTGGATTGCATCCTTTTCTACATAGGGCTAGAGGCCTTGCTCGTCCACTAGCCAGCCTTTCCTAAAGGGTATTTTATGCTCCTGAACCCTTGCTTGCTGGCTAACTTTATAAGAAATGGTTTTGACCATTTGGGCTTTAAATTTTAAAGCAAAGTTATGAACCTGGATTTTGGTGTTGTCATAAATGGGTCTAGTGGAGGCTTTAAAGGTACACTTTCTTAACTATAAGCCTATTCATTTCTCAATTTCTCATAAGGGTAATGTAGGATATAATGTATCTTCTTAGATGAGACACCAAGTCCCTTATCCTTCTCATCGCTTTCTCTTTTGTTTGTTTTTTTTTTTATTTTTCTCCTTTTTATTTTCCTTTCAACCTTCCTCATCACTTATTTCTTTTTCTCTTACTCTCTTATCTTCCTAACTTTTTATTTCATCTTCCTTGCCTACCTTATTTTGTTTTTCTTTATCTTTTTTTTGTTCTTCTTATCTTTCTTCCACTTCTTATCCTAAATCTTCACAGACAACTTCTTTAATCACACGACTGTTATATGTGATAATAACACTGCAATTATCTTCAAAGATGAGCTGAATATTGTTTGAATCATCCTCCCAGGATTGCTTAATAGTATCAAATGTGGCCAATTGATATAAGCTTCCATATATTGAGCAAAAAATCATCCAACTTAAAGGATAAATCTAGTTGAAGTTGCAGAAGGCTCTTTTACAAGGGTGGACTAAAACATGCCAAAAATTCTTATTCAACTTTGCCTAATAAGTTAATTCATGATTTGTATATGATTAGCTTAGCTTCCCCTTTTAGAGAAAAAAGGAAATATCTTATGCATACCGTTTCCTATATCTCAAAGAGGATTCCAAAATGGCACATAACTCATAAAATGTAAAGAAGTGGATCCTAGGGTCCTCATATCCATAAAATTGGTTTGACATGATGAGGTAAAGAAGGATAGGGTTAAGCTTAATGCATAAGACACTAGAGTTTTATCTGGAAGTGTGGCAAGATCATTCGATCCCTTAATAATTAGCATGCTCACATAAGTTATGCCTTTTGTTGGCCACCTTGCCTTACGAATGATGAGGTAGTCGAGGATTAGACTATAGACATGTAAAGGTATTGGATTGCATCATAATCACTATTTTCATTATACATACCAACTAAAACAAACAAAATAAACAAACAAAATAGGTGCAGCTAGTTTACACACAAAGAAACCAAAAAAAATATATTATACAATGAATAAAGGATGTAAAAGGAATAAAATATCATTTATCGTTTACCAAAATACAAGTCCTTGACAACAGCGCTAGGAACTTGTTGGTCACTTGGCATGTGTAACAATTTTTAGTTGTAGTATTAATTTAGGAGTAAGAGTATCGTATCCATAAAGATTTATACGATAAGCAAAAAAATAACAATTTATAGTTATAAAATCACTATAAATCTATACAATATATTCACAATATGCATAAATTGTTGGTGGTGGATGATATTTTTGTGGTTTTAAAAGCATAAAAATAGAAATAAATACAAACAAAAGTGTCGGAATTAGTTTTCACATCCTCCTTCTCAAACATATGTTATCTTACATAATATATTTATACAATTCAATCAAGTCAATGTAGCATAAATTTCATTAATCCTAACCCCTTGATGAATATATCCTAAGTCCTTTCCCCAAATATTAATCCCTCGGCTAGTTGATAAAAGTTTTTGCATTAGACATTGACCTTAACAAACATTAAATACATCTATATCCCTAGATAGAGAATATAATGGGTATTTCCATTTCTTTACTCGTTTGAAAGTTGTCTTCAAAAGATATTCAAACATACACATGAAACATTCTCTTACTCGAAACACACATTAGACATATGAAACTAAGTACTAACATTGATAAAAAAATATAAATCATACAAAAGTATTCAATACATAATTATAAAGGGAGTTGACTACACCCCAAACCCAACAAAGAAAGGTTTAGCCATAAATTATCATTAGGGTTACCCAAAGATTAAAGAAAATAAACGAAAAGGAAAGGAAATCAAAAGAGATCTTTTATTTTTAAGTCTTCCCACGGTGCCGAAAAGTCTTCCTATAATGTTCTCCTAGTCTTCCATCGTCCAATATGCCTAAAAGTGTGACCTAGGATCTTTCGTATGGTATCTGGGATAAGGGGAAGAGTTATTGGGCGTAACTGTTTTGTTGCGGTGCATTATTTCTCATTGCAACTCACTATTTCTCATTGCAACGTGAAATTGCTAGATTTTCTCTTTTGACAGGAACTTCACTTCTTGTATTTTAAGCTATTTTCAAGGTTCAAACTTGACTAAATGCATAAAAAATAGTTCATAATTTGATAATTTTGATGATGCTTCAACTTAACAAAATGAGAACCAATTTTCTTGATAAATGAATAATTAAATACTAAATTAAAGGAAAATTTCACATAGAAAATAACCCAAATTTGGCCACTACCAGAAGTCTATACAACATGGGCAAAGTCATAATGTAAGATTGATGGACAAAATATAAAAATATTTTGATTTGAAGATTGAAGTCAAATATAAAGTTTATTGTTAAATATCTAAATTATAAAACAAAAAATGTTGATAAGATAAAAATATAAATAAGAAACATGTATAAATTCAAAATAGGAAAATCATATGGTAATGTTTTGCTATAAGAAAATAAAAGCTTATAGAAAAATTATATTCTCTTTCATATTGTAGAATCCATATAAAAAGGTTCATTTTGGTACTTATAAAACAAAGTTCTAGAAAATCATCTCCCATTTATATTTCAAATCTTAGTTTTAATGATATTCGTAGAAATAAAAGAAAGTTTCACTACAACAAGATTGGGTAGAGTAAGCATAATTATATCAACATGATGAAAAGTAAATAAATGTCTAAATTTCTTGGTAAATACAATTCTAAAGTTCTAAATAGTTTATGAAATTATTTATTCCTGAACATATTATTATAAAAACAACATAATCACTAGTGCAGAAATACGATTTAACATCGATTTTTTTGGACATTTCACATCGGTTTTCAAACCGATGTGGATCTGGCCGTTGTGAAATATGGGGACATCTTACATCAGTTTTAAAATCGATGTGAAATATGACTTACCACATCGGTTTTTAAAAAAAAACAGATGTGAAAGAGTGGACATCTAACAATGGTTTTAAAAAAACTGACGTGAAATACAACACTTATAACATCAGTTTTCTTAAAAACTGATGTGAAAACTAGCTTTTTTTTACTTTTTTTACAATAATATTTTAATTTTGTTAACAAAACATGAATAAGTTAATTTTCAATATTCATCCCGAATATATTCATTTTTTCATGACAATTTCTGGACATACATTTGTACAACACATATTTAAAACAAATGTATCATATACATTACTTACAATCATATACATTACACTACATAAAGTTAAACAACTCTACATAATGCATAAAGTACCCCATTTTCATTACAAACATACCTACATTAAGCATTTACATGTGAAAAAATAAGAACTATACACACCATTTTCAACACAAACATTCCTAATTTCATATTGAAGTTCTCTTAGGCATTTTAACAAACATGTTCATGGCAAATATTAGTGGTGTACCTCAACCATACACATATACACATGTCCAAGACAAAAATCCATTTTCAATACAAAAAGTAATTATTTTCAACACAACTCAAGTTCTCTTGGGTATTTTAACAAAAATGTTAAAGACAAAAATTAATGGTTCACTTCTACCATACATACATACACATATTTAAGCTAAAAACTCATTTTCAACATAAAACAAAAGTTATATCCAACACATGAAGAAGATAGGTTGTTGAAGAAGCTTACAATAACAGAGTTTAAGATATGGAGTTGAAGAAGATGGAGTTGGAGAAGGTTGCACACAAGTTAGAGAACAACAAATGATGGAGGCACGATGCAATAATGGAGAGAACAACGAATAATGGAGACATAGAGAGCTTAAGAAACTGTCGTTGTATAATGTTGGAGAGTAAAACACAAGTTGAGAGCACAATATTGGAGAGTAAAATGCAAGTTGAGAGCACAATGTTGGAGAACAAAATGCAAGTTGAGAGCACAATGTTGGAGAGCACAACACAAGTTGAGAGCACAAAGCAAGTGGAGAGCAAACGGCAAGCTACAAGGCACTGTAATCGCGTAAGGAACAGCTATCGCGTAAGGCACTGCAAAAATAATGACGTTGTTTTCGTGAATTAAAAGGACGCAACTTTCCACATCGGTTTCAAAAACCGATGTGGTATCTCTAATTTCCAGCGCGTTAAATGCGGTCCAAAATTTATTCACACATTCCACATTGGTTTATTACAAAAACCGATGTTAAAAGTATGTGTATTTAAAACTTTTTATTTTAAAAAATGAAAATTTCTAGGATACCATATCGCTTTTAATAAAAAAACCGATGTTAAAACCAAAAACCACATTGGTTTTCATAAAACCAATGTTAAAAATATAAAAGTTTTAATTTTTTATTTAGTGATTTCAATTTTGATATCGTTTTAATTTTTTCATTTTATAAACACCAATGCCGTTAAGAATTAGTGATATCCTGGCGTCCTTTACAATGTGAGTGTCGGTTTTTAATTTTTAAGATACCACATTGGTTTTGTATAAAAACTAATGTGAAAAATAGGTTACCACATTGGTTTTTTACAAAAATCGATATTAATTCCCATTACCAATTTTAATTTTTAATTTTAGCTTCTACATTATATGTTGTTGTTCTGTTGGGTTTTTTTTTAATATTTTAAACATTTTCTACATCGATTTTATAAAAAGCGTTGTCTAATATTGTCAAGCAAACTTTACACATATTTTCAAAATTACCACCGCGTGAATATCTAAAATCGTTTTTAGTGATAAATTGGTTTCCACATTGGTTATTTTAAAAAAACTGATGTGAAATGTCTTCTGACGTTACATATATTTTTAAAAATGTCACCTCCTTGATATTTCATATTTGTTTTTGTTAAACCGTGATGAACCTTATGATGTGAAGTAATACTTTTATATTAGTGAATTGTCTTAATATTTAAGTGTACTAATTATATATTTTTTCGTCTAGATTATACTAGTTATAACATATTATTAATTCGTTTAGACTTCTCTACCTTTATTTAGGAAAACAAAAATTTGAAGGGAGGGCATGGCTCTATAATCTCAGTGGCTCCGTTATGGTACGCAACAACATTACAACTTAAAAGTCACGTAAGCATCTATTGTATGGTTCAAGGAAAGGAAAAAAGTGACTATTTAACACCTTTTCAAAGATAAATTGCACAACTCATTTTGAAACAAGTTAAAGAGATAAAAGATCCGGTAACAATTTAACATTTACTAACTTACATTGAGATGAAGCATATATAAACGTGGTAATGAAATATTGATTAAAATTAATTGGAATACTAATATTAGGATAGAATTAAGAAAATATAATAAATGATCTCTTAAAATTATAATTTATAAATTAACAGATAAATATAAACTAATATTTTTCATCTTAAAAAGTGGATAAAAAAGGAACGGATGGTACAGTGCAATCGTAACAACAGTTTTACATTTTCTTTATCCTTTTTATTTTTCTCACTGTATTACATTAATTACTTTACCTATCACTTATTTATTTATATCTCTCTTAAAAAATATAAATTTCAAAAATATGTTACCGAAATTATTAAAAAAAGAGATGACTACAGATTAATAATAAAAAATGTGTACCGATCATTATTTTTTATTAGAAATTGAGAATGTTTTTAAGTTGAATTTTCATAAAGACTAATTTCTTTAAGATGTAAAAATTATTAAAATAAATTTTGTTTTTTAACAAAAAAATTTATTCAATGGGATGTAACTTTTCATATTTGTTTAAATGACTTAATTATCAAAAAAATTATATTACATTTTATTGGTGGATATTCACTTATCGTTATCAAAAAGAACTAATTTTATCTTTTTTATTTGAAACCACAAATATGTTTTATAAAACTAATTAACCTTATTCAAATTAAATAGAATTATACTGAGCAATAATTTTTTAAATATGTAACATAACTATACATTTAAAATTTGAGGTCAAATTTTTAAAAAATATGTATTGATATACATATAATAACCAATGGGTTTGTGAAGTTGAAGGGAAATAGGGAATAGCTGATAGAATGCAAACCGAACAGTGAAAAGCTTAAAGAGCAGTAATGTAATGATTGGATTTTGAAACCGAATTCAGTTTGGAAAATTATAAAAGAAAGCAGTACAGCTTCTTTTTTACCAATGCACAGTAAATTTGTGTTCCATCATTCAAAAGCTCTTCAAACAATTTGGTCTGTACTGTCCAATCAATCATGCTGGTCAAATTTAAATCATATTTATTCAATTGCGTCAAAAGTTCTCAACTTATCCTGTAACACTCCGAGAGTGTTTGGTTATTTGGTTTGGTTGGTCAAACCGAGGTTTGACCAACCCCAAAAATAAATCCTACGGTTAAACGGAGTTTTGACTATCTCGAACGGCGTGAAGGATCAATATCAACCCTTAAATTTCTCCATTTCCCCAACTCCGTTTCCCCAACTGGAAACCAAACGGACCCTCCATCATTCAATCTAAATAATGCTGTTAACATTAAGTTTTAGAAAAAAAAAAAATACTTGTTAACTAACAAGTGAACAATGAAATCCACAAACCATTGGTTCAACACTTGAACAAGTTAACTCCGATAATAATTTTAAAAAGTATATAGTTCAGTAAACATAATTTACCTAGTTAACCAATCCAATTAATTGTCCATTTGGTTTTCATTTGAGGAAATAATGTGGGACTTCCAACACGCCCCCGCCAACGAAGCCTGCCGGACCAGGCAAGGGGTAACTTTTGACCCACAACGAAAGGACAACTCTTGGCCCGTAAGAACCGGAAAGAAATGCTCTGGCTCTGATACTATGTTAAAGGTTCCATCCCAAAACCAATTGGCAATGGTTGGAGTTGCCCAACAGGTATTTAAACCATGCGAAATATAATGAGGCAGGCAATGTGAGACTTCCAACAGATTAAGACAGTTAAAACAAGATTGATATTCAAACAGGTTCTAAATAGCTGAATCAAGAAAATCAATATATTATATGACTAATCTGATAATATAATAGACTAGACTAGACTAATCAAGTTGAGCCAACTTTTATAACTATATTTAGTATCAATAATTTAGTTAAAGCACCTATGAATTAATTCTTGCACTCGATAATATGATAATTATACTTGTTATATTAACATATGTTTCCTTGTTTCACAAACTCATATAGAAAATATTAACAGGGTACTAATAACTTTGGTAAATAATTTAGAAATAAAACTTTTCATTCAAATCACCATACATGCATTTTTTTTTTAATTTTCAAACCAATTTCTAAATTATTAAAAAATATTTGTTTATTAATCAGTACAGAAACGGGTAAACATGACATAACAATTATATATTTTTGTATAACTTATATGTTAAGGAAAGCAAAATAAAGAAAATCCTACTACTTTTAAAATATTTTCAATGACCTTAACTATTAGACATTTTTATAATTTTGTTTTCTAATTAATTATCAAACGAGTATGAAATTCGTTCAATATTTTTCATTTTTTTCTATAATTTTCTTATCACGTCACATCATACATAACACGTATGTATCACTTATCCATCTTCCATTCCATTCCTATCTCAACAAGTCAATAGTATATATCTCAATATAGATATCAAAGTTAATTATCCTAACAGGTAAAATTCGTAATGTATTATTTTGATTTACTAAATATCTTAAAAAACTACATCATATACATAAATGGGTTGATGATAGAGACATGCATGTTACTCAACAAGTTCAGATTTTTAAAGTTCGATAAATGCTTTCAGAAATATTTAAAGATTTATTCTTCAATAAAAAATTTTATTGGTTGAATTTAAACTCAGCACAACAATTGATAAACTTTTGGTATTATATATATATATAATTTAACAAACAAATTTCAAAGATTTTTCAGTATATAATTGAAAAAATAAAGTTATAAAAAATAAAAAAATTAAAAATTAATATTAATATTTTACGTTGTTCAAAATAATTAAAACTTTATTTTAAGTTGATTTCTACGACGAACCAAAATACTGTAAAAGTGTTGATGTAATATATGAGAGTAGAAACGTAGAAGTGATGTGATTATGCAAAATGAGAGGATGAAGACATAAACAGTGTTATGAGGTTAGGGTTGTGTTTGTCTGTTATAATAGGCCTCCCTCGGTTTCTAGGCTGGTCATATGACCAAAAGCCTCCTTCATTTGTATTTATCCACAACAGTAGTATGCATGGTCTGTTCCTCATCCCTTATATTTCTTTATTATTCATTTTCAGTAGAGAAGACACATATGTAATTGCAAATGCTGGAACCTTGCATACTCATTTTTATTTTTTAAACTCATCGAGATGCTAAAATTAGCAATATTGTATTTATTGAATGACTCAAAACACCCAATTGTAGTCTTGCTGTCTACTAATTTTGGGAGCTGTGTATGGTTTTCAATTTCCAAATTGCTGACATTTGTAAAATTGCATATGGCAGAGATTCAGGTGGAGAACATTCTCTAAACTAATGTGAATCACATACTTACATTAACCCAAAAATTATTTCTACCCAGGTTTTGTAATCTTGATTAACTACTAACCAGGGTCACAGAAGAATCCAATGCCACTAGAAATATTTCCCTTTTCATTCTCACTTTTCAAACAATTTATTGCTTCCCACGTTAGCTCTCTGCTTCCCTTATTAATTTTTTTTTATAAAAAAACTAGACAAACCATTAGCCGGAGAAAATATGTTGTAATTCACCATTTTATTATTTTTTTATAGTGTTATTGTTGTTTTGTGATTGTTTTAACTGACATAAAATTTGACACGTTAAAAATTGTTTGTGTAATTTATTTTTTTTATTAGCCAAATGTATGATGTATCTTTTTTTTATAACATGAGCTGGACAATTCTACTTGTATGACGTATCTGTAAAAATAATGAACCAAAACTTATCTCATTTTTGGGGGAAAATCATTCTCAACTGTGCATTCATTAATATTTTAGGAGTGAACTGTAAATAATAGAAATTTAAAGCACAAAAAATAATAGTTTAACAGTGTTGACACGATGTTACCCAGATACTGTCCCTAGCTCACACATTTGATTTTACGGTAATGTTCCATGCATATGGAAATCTGTGCATAAACCTCGCGGCCACTTGCGAGGCATTAATTTTGATCAATAAATGAAAAATAATTAGTCTAATCCTTTTTAAGATTAAAGTCATTTTTCCAAAATCTAAAAACTTGAAATTACTTTAATTTTTAAATATTTAATCCAATTAACTATCAAAATTAACATATATTCGAATTCAAATATCACTGGATTCTTAAGAGTATGCTACCAGCAAATGATTAGAGATAGCATCGTTGCGACTTTGAATGTTTCTATATCTATGTTTTAAGAAATTCCACGCATTTCTAATAACTTCAATCCTTATTTTTGTAGTACTTAATATCCATACTCGTTACCCAAATTTAAATAAAATAAAATTATTAAATTATATCATTAAAGTAAGCTATAACAAGTAGAATAACTTTTTATCATGTGTGTCGATGTAATAGTCATGAATGAATTGATGAATGAATTATTTATTATAGAACTTTTGATAATCAAAATCTAATAGACTAATAGTAATATATAGAATAACAATAATTTAGTATATTATACTCCACCTGATCCTTAATATAAGCAAAATAAATTTTTTCACACTTATTAAAGTATTGGTTAAACTCATTTAATTTTCTTGAATTTATTTAGAAAGTAAGTTTGATTACATTTAATGAAAGATGAAGGTAAAAGAATTGAAAAGTCACATTAAATAAGAAAATTTTGGAGATGGTGTACCATTTAATATGGTAAAATTAGTCAAAATTTACTTATATTAAAGACAAAAATTAATTAAGTTTTTTTTATCACTTATGTTAGAGACCGAAAGGACGATAAAATATTAAGTAGAGATTATAAAATGGAAAACCCGAAACAAAAATGATGTTATATTAGTATTAATAGTATATATATTGATTTATTGTTATAATTTTAATTTTAAATTTTAAAGTTAAAAAATATATATTAGCGTAATAAAATATATACAAAAAATTATAGGTATATTAAAGGGGTGTAGGGCAGGTATAGTTCCCATCCTTGCACTTGCACCCGTACCCTATGTTTTCGTCTTGTCTCTGTAACATCCTGATTTTTGAATTAATTACCGATTAAGGTTAATTGCAGAATTAAGGTTATTGGTTGAATTCAGATTAATTTCCGATTAAGATAATGGCTGAATAATCATAATAATGCCAGGGAAATGACGCATGTGCCCTTGGTGGTATAAAGGGCTTCGGTTCTCTCTCTCCCTCATTATTCACACTGTTGGAGAAAAGGCTTTGAAGGCTGGGCAATTCTCCTTGTACATGCAACCTGCATCCTTCTTCTTTGCCGTTCTTCGTCTTCGTCTCCTTCTTCTTCTTCTTCCACTCGAACACTGAGTAGAACCTCGAGTGGGACAACGTTGGGTGCCTGGAAGTCTGGAAGTCCTCCATGGTTGGTAGGGACTGGACTATTCAAGTGGGGGAATAGCCTTTGGAATCCTCCACTGGACCGAGAGAGAGTGAGCCACTTCTCTTCGTGCATGCAGAGGTGCTGTTTGTGAGCAACCCAAGCTTCTTCTACTTCGTCTTCTCCCTCCACTCGAAAGCTGTTTGGAATCTCGAGTGGAGTGTGTGCAGCGTTAGGTGCCTCGGGTTGTGGGCATCTCCCACTGATGGGTGACATTGAGCTGCCCAAGGGAAGGAACAACGCTGGGTGTCTTGGAGGCTCGAAAGTCCTCCACTGTCCTTGCATGCAGAGCATGGAGTGTCATGGAGGCAGAACTGTCTTCCCAAAGCTGAGAGCAGAGTACTGTGCTGAACGACTGGAAGCTGGGTCGTTATGTTGAGAACGAATGACCGAAGGACGATCGGTCGGTGCTGCAAGCTCAAGGAGCTTCTGGAATCCTCATTCCAGGTAGGGGGAGCTTTACATCTCAAATGCATGGTTTATGGACGGGTTCCGGGTGAATTTATTCTAATGTGTTGTGTTATGTTTGATTTTATTGATTGATGCATTTTGATTGAGCAATAGTGCATGAAACGCCCGGATTTGTGATAACTGTGATCTGTCTAGTGTTGTGGTGATCCCGTCCATGAGTGCTTGTCGATATTTCTAAGAAATGCTGAGTGAATGCATGTAAATGTGAATGTCATTACGATCACCGAGTGCATGAGATGTGGGTTTGATATGTTGATTTCCGGTTGGAATCTTATGTTGAATTGCATATTGATAAATGTGAAAATGTTATGTGAATGCCGATTGCATGAGAGGTATGTCGATCTTATTGACAATGCTGAATGTATGAGATGTAAACTTGGTATGTTAACCCCGTCTGGGATTTTTATAATAAAACATGAAGTGCATGTAATGGAATGTGGTTACCGAGTGTATGAGATATATGAATGCAGTGCTGAGTCCATGTGATTTGCAACGATTGCATGAGATGCATGTGTTATGTGGTGTTAACGAGTGAAGTGGCACTGTTGTACTAATAAATACGTGTGAAATATAATAAAAGACCTTGGGTGGGACTCAAGGCAATGTCGAGTGCATTAGCGTTGGACGCTTGATGAAAGACCTTGAGTGGGACTCAAGGCATGCCGACTGAGTGGGACTCAGGGCTGCCCGTAACACTGCCGTTGACGCTGAGAGTGTTTATGTTACATGTGAGGGCAAACGGTTTGGTACCAGTAAAACGGCCGGATCAGCTGAGAGCTGAATATATGACTGAGAGCCAATGTTGCAATATAAAAGACTTAATAATGAACAATCAAATCCGAGTGAAATGGATCCGACTGAAATGATGTGTGCACACTTATGATTGTTGTTGAGCTCAACGTGAATTGTATGTGTAAATGTTATTGTGAATAACATGATTAATCTGGTCTTGAATTGACTTGAATGAATTCTGAGTGAATGAAAGCATGTATAATGATGCTGTTGCCGAGTGCATCATAATGTTATAGTTGTGGTATATGTTGTGGTGAATAATGAGAACTATATAGCCCTGATTGAGCCAAATGAATCCCGATGGGATAATGTTGTGTGAAAATTCATATTGAATGACAGTGTGTGTATTGTTGATGTAACATCCCTGATGTTTTAATGAGAATTATAAGAAATGGGAAATGTTAGTAAATATTTTAGAAGTTTTATTTAATATTTATTCTGTCCGAGCCAAAGATTGGAAAAGCCGGTGTCGAGATCGGTATCTGAAGCGAGCAGGCGGAGTTAAAGATCGGGAGTGTAGGAGAAGAGCGGACAGAGTTAGGTGGTGTGGTCCGAATCGTTGTGAGGAGAGCGCTTCACACGGGGTCATAGTCCGGATTAACCTCATAATGACTGAAACAACGGATATACGTAACCAAGAGGTGAGCATGGATAAGGTATCCGATCTCTCAGGTTGTAGCTCGGATTTCCGAGATATGAACACTAAGTTAGGACGTCGGGGGCCGATATTCATATTGGGCCTATACTCTTGCGAAGTATTAGAGAATTGTGAATAATTAAACGTTGAGGGAATAAATACGTGTAATTGATTTGATAACTATGCAATAGTTCAATATAGTGAAATTAATTAAATTTAGTAAGAATACAAATAAAATAAAGGAAAAGACGATCTTGCCCATGAGCTATATATATAAGGAAATTCTCTTCCTTCCCTCTTCATTATTTACAAGTTATCTTTGCTGTTGGTCTATTCCTCCTCTTTTGTTTTTCTCTCCTCTCTTAACGCTGATTTGCATGCGCTGGAGAGGGACTCCATTTGTGTCTAAACTTCAATTTAACCCCATTCCTGTGATCGAGGCTTCAAGGTGAGTCTACTGATCCGTTCCAATTGTAATTCCCTTATTTCTTTTATTCTTTAGCCGTTTAGAGCCATGCATGGCTATATTCGTGGCTGTTCTCCACTCCTCTGGTGAGGGTGAGCCCAAATGCAGTCCATGAACTAAGGGCGTTGAAGTGATGAAGCTGTACTTTATGATCCGTAGGTAGTAGGCTAAGCAACGGAAGACTGAGTAACGGAGTTGAGACTGCGAAACCAGTGCTCGGAGGAAAGAATCGACACAGAGAACAGATCAACGAAGCGTGGAACCAAAGTAAGGGGGTGTTCGGGTTATAATTAATTAGAATAGGATTCACTTCTTATTCAGGCCTTTGAGGTAACGTAAACAGGTTAAGGAAAATGTTGCTAAACGTAATTGTGTGTTTATGCTTGTGCATGTGTGACTGAGTTTATTAATTAGTGGATGATCGGATGTGGTTGAGTTTATCATGTTATGATCTTGTGATATCAAATGTTGAAATGATCATCGTTATGGGACGTCGGGTTAGCAAGCAGGCTACCCGAGTGATGAGGAATTGATATTATTATGTGAAAGGTAAACTGTTGAATGATTATGTGGTATGGGATGGCCGACGGTATATGATAGCCCCTCATTTCCGGCTCCCGTGGTTTTCGTGCCCAGTTGAGCTACCCAGTGGTCAAGTAGGACCCAGTGGTCGAGGTGGAGAGTCAAGCAGGACTCGGTGAACCAAGCAGGGTTCACGGGGTGTCAAGTAGGACCTCCAGCTGAAGGCCAATCCTTTAGTATCTGGATACTAGGAGTCAGATTGTATGAGAGTCAGTTGTGAATGCGATGAATGTGACGAGTGTAATGAATGTAATGAATGTGATGAGTGTGAGGAATGTGATGGAAATTGTGTAGTTAGTTTAATACAGTTATTGCATGAAATACATTATGTTTCGGTATGCTTACTTATAGGTGATGCTTGATGTGTATGTAACAATATGCATGTATTGTGTTAAATTCCGTTCTATATTAATTATAATGCCAAACACTCACCCTTGCATATTTTTTTTTAGTAACCAGAGACAGGGAGGGGGAAGGAGCCATGGAGCCGCGCCAAGGGGGAGAACGGTGCCAGGGTCCGAGTGACTTTGAGTGACTCTTTATAGAGTCATATGTGTGTATAAGAACTTCTTAGTATAAGTATTAGTTGTGTTTAATTAAGACCGGATCAGATGTAAAACCATATTTTAAAATATATCACTGTTATTTGCATACGCTTTCATGGTAACTCTTTGGGTTCACAGAACCATTTTTAGAGTGAAATTATGAGAGTTCGGTTGCATGTCTTGGTATAATCCGATGTGTGAAAGGTGTTCGCTCCAGCGAACAGAACCTCGTTTAAGTGAGAGTCCGGAATCTCGCTTAAACGAGTAGGGGCCTCACTCAAGTGAGAAGTCCCGACACCCTTTCTCTCATCCGTTGTGTTCAAATTAAATTCCTTTTTTCTGAATATCGATTAATTTTAAAATAAAGGAAAAATTTATTGTAAGATGTAATCGTTTGAATAAAAATAAATGCAAAATAACCTAGGACGTTACAGTTGATTGAGATATGTTATTGTATAGCTGAGATATTGAGGAATTAATCCGAGTCAGTAACTGTCATTTAATATGTAAAAGCTCACCCCTACTGTGGCTATATTTTTCAGTATATGCAGGTCGGATTGATGAATGACGAGAAGGCCTCAAGTCCGAGTGATGAGCACTTAGATTGTTGAAGGGCACATATAGTACATATTGTATATAGTCAGGTGTAGCCTTGGCCGGCTCTTACAAACGTTGTATGTTGAGCACATATTTATATATGAGAAATCCGAATTCCAGTATTCTGAGTATATGTTTATACCTATATATATATATATATATATATATATATATATATATATATATATATAACGTAATAAAGCTGTTGAGTTATCTAAGAATCGCTGTTATGGGAGAAAGGTCAGAGACCGAATGGTTCCAAGTGGGATATAGCCGTGAGAGCATAATCATATATATATATATATATATATATATATATATATATATATATATTGCCATGTGTTAAATTGTTTAGTGAGTGTTCCTGTAGGGGAATGTCCAAGGTTACATACCTTCGAGTAAACAAGGTTGCATGATTCCGAGTAAAGAGAACTAAAGGGTTTCCGAGTAAGGCTTTGGTGTACTGAGTGGTGAAGGCTTAAGACAATGCCGAGTATGATGTACTTGAGTGGACTACTTCTGAGGGAAGGTTAGTTCATAGGTTACCATGTGAAAATAGCTGAGTAAATACTCCCGAGTGGAAATCCTGAATGAACCACTTTCGAAGGAAGAAGGGTTGTGATGGTTTTGATTGAGGTGTATCCTAGGAGTCCTTTTTCGAGTGAACAAGGTTACATATATTCCGAGTGAATAAGGTTATATATTCCGAGTGGATAATATTTAAATAAGTCCGAGTGAGACTTAACTTAGTGAATTCCTCCGAGTGATGCGAGGTCAGAGTAATTCCGAATGGAACTTGATTGTGGAGGCCCCTTCCGAGGGAAGGGAAGTTTAAGTGATCCCCGAGTGAGAAAGTCTAGAATATCCTGAGTGAAGAATGTGTGATATACTACCGAGTGTGTTGGGGCTGAGGTGTCTCCAAGTGATGTATGACTGGGGAAGTATTTCGGGTGAGGGAAGTTTATAGACCCCGAGTGGAATAACTATCATTTTCTGAGTAGAACATGTGTGTGACCTTCCTGAATAAAAATAAGGAACTGTGTATTTATTTCCAAGGGAGGCATGTATGTTGGGATCGTTCCCGAGTGAGCGGAATTCCCTAATCCGAGTGAATAAATACCGAGTGAATGGATTCACTTCAGCGAATGAGGGTTCGCTCTAGCGAGGAAGGGCTCGCTTAAGCGTTGTCTTCTGCTGCCTTGTGTTTAACTAACACTGGGTCCTGCCAGCGTGTGGCATCCGGACCCGGTCTCCTCTTCTTATCTGATCGGTTTCCACTTTCCCTGCCTTCATTTTGATTTATTTTACCCGACTGCCTTTTGAATTTTGGAAAAATTTTCCCCTAGTCTCGTTTTTACTCTTAATTAAGTCAGGTTGTTTCAATCTCCGTCCTCAAACTCATTAAGTGAGTAAATACCCTCCATATAATGGGTAATTTTTGTAGGCACCTAATGTTGAAAATTTTGGTAGGATTACTGAAACTCGTAGGCTAAGATGTGTGACTCAGACTATCCTTCGTTAAGGGTTTGTCTACCTAAGGCGTGACCCCATGATTCAACAACCCCTTCTACACATAAGTAGGAATTAGAACTAACAAGGCCTAATTTGATGTGTAACCTAGTCATGACCCATAGGTAGAAAGAAATCAAGAGTATTTTGGTTTGTTATGAAGCCCGACTTAAATAAGAAAATGTTTATGAAGGAAAATTTAATTAAGATAAAATAATGATTATAGGTATTAAAATCATATAATTAGAATTTAACTTGTAATCAAATCAAATTAATTTGTTATAAATATCTAAATGATCATTAAAAAATATTAACTTTTAATGACCATGAAAAACAAATCAAATTTTTAAACTCTCAAAAGTTTCCTTCAAAGTATCACAACATATCCAAGAATCCCCGCATATTTCAAAAGAATTAAAAGCGTTTAAATGACAACAAAATCTAAGTTTATATCATTAGTGCAAAGGCATCAAACCTGATGCCTTATGGACTATGAACTAGATCCTAGACAATAAAATTAACCAACATTTAGTTTATGAAGCAAAGTTTCTATGAACCTAAATTGCTTTGGTGTAAGTTAGTAGTTTACCAGTCACATTACACGTTAAACTCTTGTCATTTTCATCATTTTATGAAAACAGATTATGCACGTGTTTGGTGATCCATGAATGCTCTAAATATTTGGTCATATTCATATAGATATTTTCATAAGTGTATAATTGTATTTTATACACCATCCATAACATCCCAAAATTTAAGTAAAGAATCTAGAACAATAGTTATCTTTAGACAATTAAAATAATTCATAATAATATATATGACCAGTTAAGTTAAAAGATGAATAATATGAAGATTTAAAGTAGAACGTTTAAAAGTATGATAAATAATAAGTTTAATATTTTGATAGAATTAAGAATTTTATAAGATAGAGAATTCTCAAAATAATTAAAGGTGATTATGATTAGTATTCAACATCAAAAGTATCAATAATAATAGTTTAAGGGCATTTTTTAATTTAAGATATATATATATATATATATATATATATATATAGAGAGAGAGAGAGAGAGAGAGAGAGAAGTAAGAAGATGACATATTTGAGATCAAAAGAAAAGATACAATATAAAATTGTAATATGTGTATTAGAATTAGGGGATTTATTGTGAATTTCTAAGATAAGAGTACTTTTAAATAATAATAATAATAATAATTAATAAAGAATACAAATAAGGAATTTTAGCCTTGACCCGACATTAATAGTTTAAATTTTATAAAGGGTTTAAGTTTTTTTTACTCATTAAGACTAAAAAAGAGATAAAGAAGAGTGTGAAGTTTAAAGGTAACTGACATTAAAGTTAAATCTACTCATGAGATCAAAAAAGAATGCAAATGAAAAGATGGAAAATGTGCTCCTCAATGGACAGAGATAAGAACTAGATCCAACAATAAGAGTGATGCTTGTCTCTTTTTAAAGAGATCCTTAGGTGACGAAATAAATTTATAAAAACTCTCAAAGTGAATTTATGTTCATGCTTTCAAAATAAATGTTTATCATGCATGTTTTAATTTCTAATTTTTGTTTTGAAATAATCAATTCATGCTTCCACACACACCTACACATATATATAGGTTAGTCTCTTGTTGGGTCAAACACACGTATATAAGTTAGTCTTTTCAGGTAACACACATATGCCTGTAACATTAGACATATATGAGTTAGTCTTGTCACATATCTTTTAGCTTTGAATGTAATTTATTTGAGACTAAGTTTCATAATTAAAATGTATTTAATTTATTTGTATTTTTGACCATTCAAATTAAATGGACATTTCTAATTTTATAATTGATTGATTTTACAATATGAGTTTTTCTGCAAAAGAGTATAAATGTTTTACCTAAAATTAAGGATGTTACACCACCCATAAGGGATATAAAAATCATTAAAAGCTCTAAGTTTAACCATCGTCCAATACAGTCTAGCACTACGAGAAGAGAAAAAATTAGTTGTGCGAGCAAGACTAACAAAGTGACTTGTTATTATCTATATTGACTTTCTTCATGGGATCTCTAATCATAAAAGTTGGGTTCCATGACATTAGTTACAAATGACTTATATGTCTTTTTCCCTCTTGATGCTTAACCTACTAGCTTTTCACTTTGTGACCACTAGGTCAAATTAATTTTGACCCATAATTTAGTAACTACTTTAGTTAATTGTAATATACACGCATGTCTCAAATAATATCATTTTCTTTGGCCCTTGAAAATCATAATATATAACTTATAGGAAGACTCATTTATTTCATGAAAGAAATATGCTAAGAAATTTTCTTAGCTAATTAACGTTGATTTTTACCAAGTAAAGCAATAAACGTGGCTTTCAATTTTAATTTAGGCTACTAGAATCTACTTGGATGAATTCTAAGTGACAATTTATCATTTGAGGGTAAAATGAATTCACTTAGGAATTTATTTTTATTTGATTATTGGATTCAATCAACATCATCGTATCATTAGTATGATTGAAATTTGATAGATACAATTTCAAAATCTCTTTATGAATCTAGCATGCACAACAAAATACATTGTTTCTTTAATTGATTTTTACCATCATAAGAGAACCTCATTGATATAAAAATTGAATATTTAAACTTCATAAGACGTTTCTCATTATTTACACTATTACACTTCCTTACGATTAAAACTAAACAATATATTTATTTCATTCATATGACTATCACAAGAATCACATGTTAAAATTCAAATATCTTATGCAAAATTTATAAATATTCCATATATCAAATTGATGCCAAACAAAACTCATGAATGTTCACAGTTTGAGTACAAATTTACTCATTACATTACCATTTCTGAAATTAAAACTAGAGTAGCTATTAAAATATATTTGACATCAATTAAATCAAATTATAGTAGACAACATGTGCTTATTAGAGCCTATCATGCAAGCATCAATATAATTTTTCAAACACTAGTAATATTTATAGTCATGCTCATCTACTCCACATCATTAAGTTCAAATTCATACATAATCCCAAATAAACTCATCATCATTTAACATTGGTCCAACTACTCATCTTGTTTATTTCATATGAACCTTTTTTTTAATATGTAGATATAGATAAAATACACATTTTAAATTCAACTATGTGAAACCATATGTCATTCCATCGCCATTGGTTTCAATATCTCACCAAAATGAGTATATGGCATAGTTTTAAGAAATCCTTCACCAAGGTAACCAACATTAGTTGCTATTTATAATACATACCATATAAAAGGGAAAAAATTGAAATAGAGAAAAAAATGTAAATCCAAACATATATTACCAACATATTAGCAAATTAATAAAAAGTATTGAGAGACAATTCCAAATCCATGCCAAACAGTTATCCAAGCATGCCAGATCACATAAAGGAAACACTATAGTTTCGTGCTTGTTACTTATACTATTTTCTATCCACAATCTTTAAAGTGTTGATCTAACACTAATTTCATCATTTAAACATCCAAGAACAACCCGCATTGGTATCAACAATCACTCACTCAAGATTTGTGAAACCCTTTTATCACAATCCTTCTCCCACGTTTAAGATTAGTCCCTTTGTCCTTTCAAGTATTCATTGGATATTTTTATAATGAATATACTTTAAGATTCTTACCTTAAGATGATAAATATTCACAAGTAATCTTAGCATCACCACGACCATTGAACTATGAGGTATGAGGGGATAGGTCCTTCCAGCTAAGAATCGGTATTCTTTCTCTATGTTTTACACCGGTCCAGTGAGATTTCGTATTATGTATCTTTGAGTTCAGAGAGGGCTCAAAGTCTTCAAGTTCCACTCCGATTTGCACACTGGAATTTACGTTACCGGGTAAATTAAAATGTTACCTACAAAGACACTTCAAAGCTTAAGTTAGTACAATGATCAATATCGGAGCAAGTGCAAGTATTAACTACGATACCTTATTTATATTAAATGCAGGTATTTGTACGAGTTAGTTAGGGGCCAACTCTGATATGATGTGTGTCAGCACTTATCCTTTCGGTACAGAAAGGCTGTACAAGTTTAGTTCTATCTAATATTCTTGTAGGATTTTGATATGGTATGTCCCTAGCTCTTCCATTGTTTCGTCTCTCAAACACCGGTCATGAGTGACCTAAATATGAAGAATGGAAGTGGATGCGCTTTGAGGAACATCTAGATACTTAATAGCGGGTGTCATGATGGCTGTTGGACAACCGATGTTATGCATTCTGGATAATGGCCGGTATCAGACTCAGATCAGTACCAAAACCCATGTATATTTTCAAAATGACAACTTTTCCATTCAAGTAACAACCAACAAGAAAAAGCTAGTCACTTTAAAGCATCATTTAATTCTAAACATTATGATTTGGATTCTACAATACAAAACAAACTAAGACAAGCTAAGATAGAAAAAAGAAAACATTTCAAATCAATAACATTCAAGCAAATTAGAATTTAAGAAACATCTTAATCATTCTTGTCTCAGTTTCGTTACCCCAAGTGTTCAATGGCATAAAAAAAACTACCTAATTTTGATAAATCACATCACCGCTGGTAAGCCATAAAATAATAACGCTCATATCCAAATAAACATGATAAAATCAACCCTTAGCAGTACAACCTTGTCTCCTCTCTCATGAAGTCCATCGCGCTCTCTCCCACCATCAGGCGAAACAAACTACGTGCCTAGTAGAGCAAGTAGTAGCAAAATGTCTCTAGTATCAATGACCATCATCGCACAACACCATTTCTGCCATACGACCACCACTATGAAGATCAACGCATGATGCATGTAATGTCCCAGCTACTTTTCAGGAATGAACAACTTTCCCCACAAACCAACACAAGACCTTTCCAGTGTGCTTTATCCTTAATTACACACTTCCCGAGAACTTCCCAGGAGGTCACCCATCCCAGAATTTCTCCAAGTTAAGCACGCCTAACCTTGGAGTCCTTAAGTGATGGACTACCGAAAAGGCAAATGCCTTTATTGGTATAGGTAATACAAATTAATTCCTTTAAACTATCATCGATTATATAGTCCCATACCTATAGTCTTTGGATGCCTCTCATTTTGGTATGTATTCGGTTTATTCATGTGTCCCTCCCACAAGAAGCCTGCCAAGAGCCGCTCTTTGTCTGTGCCTATGCATTGTCAATCACTCCCCGCCCTCAACAGTGCCTGGGATGTCAGATTCCCCGCTAGAAGCCTGCCAGGTGCCGCCCCTTATTCGTGCCCATGCGCCGACGATCACTCCTCGCTCTCAACAACGTCTGAATGTCACAATGCACTTAAAAATAGAGGTTCTACAAACCTTTATGATCATTGGAAATTTTGATAAGATTGTCAAAACTCTCGTAGGCTGAGACGTGTCACTCACACTGTCCTTAAAGGGTTTATGTGCTTGAGACATGATCTACTAGGATTTAATAACCCCTTCTGCACATAAGCATGCATAAGAATTTGTAAGGTCTCATTTTATGTGTAACTTAATCATGACTCATAGGTAGGAGAATCCAAGAGCATTTTTGATTACTATATATCAAAACTGACTTACATAAGCAAATGTCTATGACAAAAATTTAATTAAAAGAAAACAATAATTATAGGCATTAGAACCATATAATTAAAATTTATTTTATAATTAAATCAAATCAATCCCTTATAAACACTATGATCATTAAAAAAATAGAAAAATAATTCTCTTTTAATGACCACTTAAAACAAATAAAATTTTTAGACTCTCAAAAAATTCTTTTGAAATATGACAAAACATTTAACATTCAATGGTTTGGGTCTGATTTTCATCCCTACAAATTTGCATATAGTTGGAATACAGTCAAATCTTTTTGGTGAGAGTTTAAATTCTTTTATTTGAATAGAAGATACAAGATAATTTTTGTGAACACCCCTGCAGATCCTTTTTTTAATTATTTTATTATTCTTTTATTTTTATTATTTTTCCCCCTTTAGACTATCCCATCAGCTTTCCTCTTCTCCATCTTCACAAGCAAACTCAAAAATGGCAAAATTGTACCCACAAGCTGTTGGTGTATGTACTATGAGCTTTTATGCTTTTTCATTTGTATCATTTTTATACTTATCAATAAAATAAATATTTCAGTTTAAAATTGTTTTAAAGCGTATTTATCCTTGGAGTAATAGGTCATATAAAAGTTATTCCTAAAATGTCCCTAGTCAAGTATTTACATGGGGACATGTAAATACACTGAGACTAGTGTGTGAGTGTACTGATGACCTGATCTCACAGATCATAGATATAGATGATATCAAGTCTTCACACGGGTACACATTAAGAGTAATGATGTACTGGACAGACCCACCATGAGAACGTTGCATGGATCGTTACATGATTGTTATAAACGATTCTCAATGTGATAATGGTATATGTAGTCCTTCGACCTGAAGTCACTACGATTCCTACATGAGGAGTTTATTGTTTTAATACAATTAAACGTCTTCTGTAACAAGAGGACTATAAAGGTTGTGATTAGGCAATGAACAAATTATGCAGAGGGATGTGAGTGATGTAGATGGGATTTGTCTCTCCTATGTGACAGGAGTGATATCTATAGGCCACTTGATGGAGTAAGACTAAGAAAACGCATGGCCATGCTAGAAAGAATAAATATTAGATATTTATTCAGATCCAGTCTACTCCGGTATCAAGTAAAATAAATTGGGCCGTACAAGGATGACGCGACCATGCCTTGGGCCCAATTAGGATATCGTGACAAAAGAAACAAACATATTAAATAATTATCACTTATAGGTTATGTTGATAATATTCGGACATAATGATGGATTGCTAGATGCCGCTCTTATTTTATATTAATAATAAAATAATTTATTATTAATATGACCAGGTATTTTACCTGTAGGGTCACACACATAGAGTAAGCCCATCAGAAAATGTTGTCTTATTTTAGTTTGACTAAAATAAAGCTATTGGGCCTAACTCATTTGGAATGAGTAAGGAGCCAACTTTTTAGAGAGAACAAATTAGGTCAAACCTAAGCCTATAAATAGAGCATAAGATGCTCATAGGCCGTTCACTCAAGTGAGACACAAATTCGCAAAAGTTGCAAGAGCTACACGCCGTCAAACTAGCAGTTGGCAAGTGTTGCGATTCTGGTGGGAGTGTTCGTGTGGACTCCTAAAGGACGAGGCAACGACTGCTTCGGTGTTCTTCAAGAGGTAATCCAAAATGAATTTTTGTGTTTGTTTTGTGCTTTGAAACATGGAACTTTGCAAATCATATGGAATCCTTTTTTTTCGCTGCTCATGTTTAGGGATTTCCTAACACAAGCAACACACAAAAACGAAAACCAAAATTTGAATAAAAACCATGCAATCAGACCAGTAAAGGGGAACAACCAGATCACTTTTTCCCATCAC
The DNA here is from genome assembly GCA_037962975.1 of Clitoria ternatea. Classification (NCBI taxonomy): domain Eukaryota; kingdom Viridiplantae; phylum Streptophyta; class Magnoliopsida; order Fabales; family Fabaceae; genus Clitoria; species Clitoria ternatea. Next base: position 279,136,541 of record CM075671.1, read on the forward strand.
AAACAGCAACAAAGAGAACCTAATAACAATATATGTATATATATATATATATATCAACAAGGTAGATATGCCTAATTTGTACTCGGGTCGATCTTCAGAGTTTTCGAGAGCTTGTACTCAGATTTGTCTTCAAGGTAGCCTTCGACCCCGAGTAATCCTTTCAAGTGGAATGATTTCCGAGAAAGGAATTGGACTTCAAAACTCCGAGTGATCTTTCAGATGAAAGACTTCCGAGTGAACGCAATAGGAAGACTTTGACTCGGGAAAATGTATATCCGAGTGAGATATGCCTGATTAAGGTATTTCCGAATAAGACAATTGTGAAAGGGTCATTCCCGAGGAAGGGAAGCCGAGTGTTTCATGAAAAGGAACCTTTCCGAGTGAATTTCCTCCGAATGAAGGAATTCCGAGCGGACAGAGGCTGTGATAAACCTTCTCGGAAAGATATGCCCAGAAGGCTGAAACTGAGTCGGAATATACTGAAAACCGAGTCGGAATTTACGATTATTTTAATTACTGAAGCTTTCCACGTAAATATATTCTTCTATATTCTAGCAGCTTCACTTTTTAGATATTTTCTAAATCTGGGATCCTCTTTGATGTTCTGTCCCCTTTTCATTAAATATCTTAATCTTTCATTATCATTAAAGAGACGTGTGTCAGAATATTTCCATTCATTCACGTCTCTTTTGCATGAAATATATATATATAAATCCTTCTATTGTTGGATTAAAGGAAGAACTCTTGAAAGGTGAAATCATCAGTCTTACTTTCCAATTCTCTCGAAACCAACGAACAAGAAGAAAGTTAACTTTCTATTTCTTCTTTTTACGAAGAAAGTTTGGGACTGGTGCAGAAGTGCAATTCCAGTCAGAATTCTTGAGCAGCGACCAGGATAACATTTGAAAGGCTACTGGAACTTCTTATTCCAGGTAGGGGGAGTGTACATCTCAAATAGGTAGTTTATGAATGGATGTGGGGTGATATTATTATGTTGTATATATGTTGTGTGCATAATTGTTATTGAGACCCCGTTTATATGACGCTTTATGTTTTCATATATATTCCATTCATATTGTTGATGTTGATATGATAATGATATGGGATTGATGATGATGATATAGATGATGATTCATGATATTTATGTATATGCATCAGATGCATGTGTGATGGTTGAATATGAAATATGATGTGGTTTTCACAAAAGACCTTGGGTGGGACTCAAGGCAAAAGACAAAAGACCTTGGGTGGGACTCAGGGCAACCTCTTGATCGGGGCTCGGGGTTTTAGCCCGTAGCACTGAGTAGAGTACCGCTATCACTCTGGGAGTGATACTCGGTGTTACATTATGGGCGCAGAGCGGTTTGGTACCTGTAAAACGGCCGGATCAGCTAGGAGCTGAGTTATGGCTCGGGGAGCCAGTGTTGCAACACAAATTTAAAATAATTAATAATGATCCATTTGGTTGATCATGTGTACTGATCCATTTGGTTGATTATGTGTACTGATGTTTATATTTATGATTATTGAGAATGGATGATTTGTGATGGTATTTATGATCGGTTTTGTTTTATAGTTATTAATTGGACTTTTAATCCAATTCAATAACTGTTATTTGATATGTTATGCTCACCCTCTGCAATTGTTATTTTTACAGTGAATAAAGGGCCCAACCATGATATGAGAAGTCACTCAGCTGCTTGGAGTGTATTTTGGTAGAAGCCTTGGCCGGCTCCTGAGAAAAACCGAGTGTTTTATTTATTTATTGTAAATTTTAAAGAGCCGGTCGGTTAATGTAAATTTGAGAATATTATTATTTAATTCAAATTCTGTTTTGGAAATTTGAATTATTTGCAAAATTTCATTTGATTTATTGAAATTTATTTAAAAATTAAGTATGTTATAGTCACCGTCGACCTCCGCCGCCTAGAATCAGCCTTGACGAGACCGAGCCGACCACCCTCCGAACTGCCGACCAGATTCGGCTTCCTCTCTGTGAACCACGACGAATCAACACCGACCGCCACCGAGTTGGGCTCCCTAGCGCCGCCTTAACCGAGGCGAGCCATGTAACATCCTAAAAATTTCATTATAATGTATAATCATTTTGATTTAGACCATCAATGATATTATCCATTTTATTTTAACTTTCTACATAAATTTTGGTTTGGACAACATCTTCAATTTAACCTTTTACCATGGTAAATAATTTTAACTTTATACCTTAGGTAAAAGTTAATCAAATAACTTCACTTATTTCCTTAGTTATTAATTTCTTTGGCTTTCCTAATTACTCTTATCAAATTACCACATACTCAACTCAAAATGCGTCATCTTGTACACATTTTAATTATTAGTTAGAGTCTGAATTTGGAAATATGGTCAACTACAAAGTTATTCCTCATTGTCTTAGCTTTCCAACAAGACCAAATTTGTTAAAATTCATTAAGATATGAGAGAGATATTCCCAAAATACCGAAACAGTATTAGAATTAATATTTTACTTCAATCGTATCATCTTGTACATATTTTAATGCCTAGTTAGATTCCAAATTTGAAAAAGTGGTAAACTACAAAGTTGTTCCTCGTTGTCTTAACTTTCCAACAAGACCAAATTTGTTAAAATCCATTAAGATATGAGAGAGATATGCCCTGATCTGGTCTGAATACCGACCCTTAGGATAAGACATTATATTGGCTGTCCCAGAGGGTCAACCGGTATCACAGGTCAACGTCCGTACTACAAGACATGATATAGGATCCCTTCCTACACCGGCCATCTGAAGTCTCATCTGAGACATCGAATCCTTCATCCTCCCTCTTTCTTCCGTCGCATATAACCGTTTGCCTCAATGTCATGATAAGATAAGTAGAATCACTACTTATCAACGTAGATACCCTGCATAGCGGAATGTGTCTATATCATTCATTGAAAGGAGTAAGTATAATTACAGGCGTGATATACGGAAAAGATGGACTATCCCCATCCCTGTGTCAGAATCGTACACTAATCATTGACCTACCCATTGTCACGCTCTGAATACTGAACCACTCTGATTGAAGCTTTACACACGGCATCAGAATTTATGGGCCCACTTACGCCCAACGATTCATTTTCCACGTTCAACTATAAATAGCATATTCACCAACACATGCAAGGTTACATTGTTCTTACTTTCATTTTACTATTGCATTGCTTAAGTTTTTACTGAGTTCCTATATACTCTTCTAACTTGAGCGTCGGAGAATCTTCACAGGTGACACCACCTTTCGCTCCCTAACAACGCGAAACTCTGGTGTGAAGGATCTCCAGGACAACAAGACCGGATTTTCCCACTGAGAGGTCAGATTATAACACCGGATACCCACTGTACCGGTGTATAAACACTATAAAACATACACTTTTATGGCTGGTCCCCACACCGGATTCCATACCCTGGCTCAGACCAGTTCATGCCCAAAATACCGAAATAGTGTCAGAATTGATATTTACTTCAATCATACAAGCTACATTATGTAGGCTGTGGAAATGGTCAACAATCCAGCTCATTTTTCTCACCTAAAATCTTCATTATCACAACAATTAATGTACCTAACATCCCACTACAATCCCATTATGAAAAGTTTATCTCTCACTTGTCATTTGCATGATTAAACCATCACTACATCTTATTCCCAAGTCTGAATTCTTAGAACAAGCTAAAGTTAGTGAAGTCTCTCTCTCATTTTCTTTCATTTTATCTATCAAAGTCCCTCTTGATCTGAAGCTAGGATAATAAGAAAACACTTTCAACCACTTTAGGATCCTCCATTAAGGTAAGAGGGGATAGGGTTGTGAATAAATATGGAATGGGTAGAATTGTATGCTGTTCTAGGATTTCTAGATTTATTTTTGTAACTTGTTACTTAATTTCGAAGCTAAAAATATGTGAATTTGACTTTTACTTCTTTATCACAGTTGTAGATCTATGTGTTATATGAATTTTGAGCTTTGAATGACATGATTTGGATGCATGTAGCTCGAGTTATTGCAAAAATGCTAAAGTATGTCTATTTTGGAATATGTATCTTCTATTTTATGTAAATATTGAAATTCTGGGAATTATAAATACATATTTAGACTTTGATGTCTTTATAAAAGTTGTAGATATTTATGTTATGAATCTATAGAAAGTGGTTTCAAGTTAAAAGGATATTTTTAGCTCTAGTTATACCTTAAATACAAAAGTATGTTCATGCTAAAAACCTGTTGACATGATTAACTGTTTGTATTTTTAAAACTGGGAATTTTTTTTATGATAATCAGTGTTTAGTGTCTTCGTAAAAGTTTTAGATATTTTTGTTATGAGTAATTTAGAACTAGTCTCATGCCAAAATTATTTTTGTAGCTCCAGAAACGTTGATTTTACCAACATATGTATGTTTTGTTACTTTCTTTGAGATAGTTTAGTATCCTATGAGTTTATGATATTTCTGTTTGGATTTAGAATTTTTGGTCTTCATAAAAATTATAAATAATAGAATTATTGAAACACAAAACTTGGCCTCATTCAAAAATTATTTTTATACCATGAGTTATAGCTAATTTACTAAAGATTGTCAAACTAGGAAATTTTCTAGCAATTGGTGATAATGAAAAATGATAACCTATTGACTATTATGTGATTATGTGATGTTTCTGTTCGGAATTTAAAATTATGGTCTTCATGAATGTTGTTGATAATTTTTTTATGGAACTACAAAAAGTGGAATTACTAAAAAAAGGATTTAAATTGCTCATGTTATGGCCTTTTTACTAATGTATGTTGCTGCTGTAAATTTCTAAAATTTACCTATGATGATTATTATGGATGAAAATGATATTTTCTATGTGGATATTGATTTATTTATGAATTATTGAAGGATTATTGATTATTATGGATGTTATTGAGTATCCTATGAATGTCATACAGTATGTATATTTTTGTGATGAATAATTATGAATAACTAAATTAATGTATACATGAATGCCTTGTGGTTTATTGAGATATGTTGTGGAACTATAAATCCATGATTTTGAGAATTGATATATGTGATGTGTCCTTTGAGGACTTGCGGCTTTCCAAGTGATTATGGAAGTATTGATATCATGGTATGTTAAATTGATAAAGAGAATTAAAGGCATTCATGCATCATAAGCATTTGGACGCACCATGGAATTTAAGAGTTCCATGATTGTCGGCCCTAGTGGGGGGTTACTCTATGATGAGTTAAAGCCTTATTTTTGTTGAGCGCCATGAAGGGTAGAGATTCATGGTTTATGCTAAGTCCTACTTGTGTACTTCGGTACTTGAACGCCATGAAGGGTAGGGATTCATGGTATATGCTAAGTCCTACTTGTGTACTTCGGTACTTGAGCGCTACGAATGGTAGGGATTCGTGGCATTATGTTAAGTCCTACTTGTGTCTCTATGAGACTTTTTACTGCAGTATTCTCACTAAATCAAAATGGATCCAGCATGACATCATTTGACTAAATTAAAGATTATTAAATGTAAATGACCTTGTTTGGCATATTCATCATATCATAATTGTTTGTTGATTGTGTTTGTGCAATTTTACTTATTTTATATTTATTTTATATTTTATCTCACTCTTACATTATTTTTACAGTGCACGCTTCACAGAATGACGAGTGATGTAATTAATGAAGCTTTTATGTTTTATTGCTTGGACTTTTATTTCATTTGAGTTTTGATGTGTTGTAATAATATCATATACCTCGTACTGCAATCTTATCTATCGTTTCCGCTATATAAATGTATTATGTTTTATTCGTTCACGACTAGTATGCATGATAATATTCCGCATTTATCAATTTTTACGTGGCCTCGAAATTTAAATTATGGATTTTAAAATGATTCTTTAAACGCGAAAAATTTATTTAAAAAATTTGGGTTAATTAATTGGAATTTATAATTTGGGTTTTGGGTGTCACAAGCCACGCCCGCCGACCCCCGGGATCTGGCCAGCTATTCCCGTCGCCCACAGTAGCCGCCGCCGCCGCCCAGCTTGGTCCTCTCTCTCTTACTCTTCTTTTCCCTCTCCTTCCCTAAGCCTTCCATTTGAAAATAAAACCCTAACAAAAGCCCCTTTTGGTTTTGTTTGGTTTGTAACCATAATGGGCTTCAGAAAAATCTGAAGCCCAAAGAGACCATTTTCCAAAAAAAAACAAACACAAGGCATTTTTGGTTATTATTACTATTATCATTGTTAACATTAACATTATTAGAGATGTTATTAGATTCCTAAGTAGGAAAATAAATATTTTTCTTTTATTATTATTATTATTCTTGTATTTTATTTACTTTAGAATAACTATTATTGGGTTTCTTTGGTGTTATCTAAAAAAAAACCTTAGGGCAAAAAAGAATAGATGAATTTTATTTAAATTTAAAAAATGAAAATATTAAGATCTAAATATCCTCTCTTGGGATAAAAATGAGTTTTCTTTATTAAATTAAAAATATAAAAAAACATTAAAATCTAGATACACTTCTTTATATATAGACTTTTTATGAAGAATACAAAAATATAAATATCTTCTAATAAAATGTCACAAAAATCTTATAAGTGATGTCGTACAAAATTTCTTTGCCTACATTTACGGCAAGATTTTGAAGGTTTATGCACGTGCGAATTTATTCGCCTTGTACTTCTCCTTATTCATGAATTTTCTTTCATTATTAAAATTTAAAACAATTAAAAATAACTCAAATATTTTCAAAAATTGTTTTCAACCAAAGAACTACGTAATCTTGATTTATCAAAAACTCGAGAATACATAGGAGCAGGAATCAATTCCTGTCTGGCCTACTTTCCTGTTATTAATTCTCGTTTCGTTTTTACCTTAATTAATTTTATATCACTAATATTTAAATTTTAAAAATATTATTTCACTACGAGGAGGTTAATTTAGACGAGGCGTCTTGTTAACCTCATATTTTTAATATCTTTTATTTTAATAATACACAAGGAGGTTAATTTAGATGAGACGTCTTGTTAATCTCATGTTTTTAATATTTTTATTTAAATAATATTTCTTATAAGAGGAGGTTAATTTAGACGAGACGTCTTATTAATCTTTTCAAATTCTGAATCCGTTCTTATTTCATTTAAATAATAATATTTCTTATAAAAATGGATTAATTTGGACGAAACATCCTGTTAATCTTCTGTTTTCATCAAATTTATTTTATCTCGCTCTATTTCATCTAATCCTATTTGACTTCACTTTGTTTATTTAATTTTAGGTCAACTTTCTTAATTTTTAATATGTGCAAATCAAGGTTAATTTGGACGAGACGTCCTGTTAATATTTTATTATTATTATTATTATTATTATTATTATTATTATTATTATTATTATTATTATTGTTATTAAAATTGTTCGATTTAAGGTTAATTTGGATGAGATGTCCTCTTAACCTTATTCCAAAAATTTCTTATTTTTCTTGTGTGTTTTGTTCGACCCGTTTTTCAAGGAATTAAATAAATTTCTAGGCTATTTAATATGTATGCAATCAATTTGAGGTAACCGTTTTATAATAGATAACGTGAGGTGCTAATACCTTCTTCACTTGTAATTCGACTCCCGATCTTGAAATTTTATTTTATGACCAGTGCTTTAAAAAAGGGTTTTCCCGGTATTTTACCTTAAAAAATATTGGTGACGACTCTCTATTTTTTGAGAGGACTTCAAAATGATTTACCTTTTTCGGTAGGCCTCCCGCCGTGATCCCGGTCGTGACAATTTCGGTGACCTTTACTCTTTAAAAATCAGTCTTTAATTTTGTCCTGACCATTGTAGCACGTGTGTCGCCTAGGGCATAAGAAGCATGATGACTTGACGTCATCCTCACCTTCCTCTAGCTTATCACCGACAGTCTGCTCAGGGTTCCAAACTCAACATTAACAACTAAACATAAGGATTACGCTCGTTGTGGGACTTAACCCAACATCTTACAACATGAGCTAATTGCGATGCACAACTGTGTCTACATTCCCGAAGGCATATCTCTCTTTCAAGAGTATTGGCAGTATGTCAAGCACTGGTAAGGTTCTTCACTTTGCATCAAATTAAACTACATGCTCCACCGCTTGTGCAGGCCCTCGTCAATTCCTTTGAGTTTCATTCTTGCGAACATACTCCCCAGGAGAAATACTTAATGAATTAGCTACAACATTACATAAGTTGATACATACAGGGGACCACCAACCAAATCTCTTAAAGATAGTGATCACATATAAGTGTTTTAAGAATTGGTTTAGATAACATATTAATTAGTCTCTAGATCTAAGAAAGGTTATTTTAACCATTAAGGAAAGGTCTAGTGACCAATATGATAGCTAAATCAATCTTTAAATTACTTATTTATTGACCATTATATTTAAGACCTAATAGGTTGATACCCTATTTTTAAGGGATTAAATTTAACTATTCAGTTTTTAATTTTAGATGATTTTCATGGTCTTTTTTTTATTTTAAGCCTATTTAGTTTGTAAAATATAATTTTGAAAGAAAAAAACAAATGAATTTTTAAAAATTTAAAAAATTAATGTTCGAGTCATAAAAATCCAAAGATAGCTTGAGAGTTTATTTCATAAACAATTGTCTAAAATAAAACAAGATTGAAGAGAGATAATGATAAAGAAAACAATGAGAACCAAAGTAACTAGAGAAAGTGGGGAAGCTTGGTTGCTCTTGTTATTCAAGAGTATATGGTGTTCATACCTTTATTAAGAGATGAAATGGTTAACTAAACCATTGCAATTTGTTAAATACTAAATCATGAAATCAACTAGGCTGTAGCTGCTTGCTTTTAGAATCAATTATCAAAATAATTTAGTCGTTTAACCAACCAACTAAATCGAATTGGATGCTTTTAGAAATCAAATTAGAACAAATCTAATCCACTTAGACTATCAAATTTCAAGGGTGTAAATATGAGTATTTGATCATCACTTGATCTAATTTTATATTATTTTTTTGTTTTTTCACTCTCTAAACTAACTTACGAGAAAGTTCACTTAAGATGAATCGTACCTCACCTACTTATTCCTAAACAACAAAACCTAATCACATCACTTCCTCCTTGTTGCTCTTGTTATTTAAGAGTATATGGTGTTCATACCTTTATACAGAGATGAAACGATTAACTAAACCATTGCAATTTGTTAAATTCTGAATGATGAAATCAACAAGGCTATAGTTGCTTGCTTTTAAAATCAATTATCAAAATAATGTAGATGTTTAACCAACCAACTAAGTCGGATTGAATGTTTTTAGTAATCAAATCAAATCAAATTAACAATTGAGTATAATCGGATAAACTCTTAGATTTCAAGGGTGTAAATATGAGTATTTGATTACCACCAAATCTAATTTTATATTATTTTTTATGTTTTTTTCCAATCTAAACTAACTTACGAGCAAGTTCACTTAAGCGAAACCATACCTTACCCACTTATTCCTAAATGTTAAAACCTAATGACATCATTTCCTCCTTATTAAGTTTAATTTCTCTAGTTTCTAAACATGTTGTAACGCCCCAGCCGCTTTTCAGAAATGAACGACTCTCCCCACAGACCAACACAAGACCTTTCCAGTGTGCTTTGTTCTCAATCATATACTTCCCGAGAACTTCCCAGGAGGTCACCCATCCCAAAATTACTCCAAGTTAAGCACGCTTAACTTTGGAGTCCTTAAGTGATAGGCCACCGAAAAGGCTAATGCATTTGTTGGTATAGGTAGTACGAATTCATTTCTTTAAGCTATCCTCGACTGTATAGTCCCATACCTATACAATCTTTGGATCCCTCTCATCTTGTCCGTGCCCATGCACCAGCGATCACTCCCCGCCCTCAACAGTGCTGGGATGGGTCACCCATCCCAGAATTACTCCAAGTTAAGCACGCTTAACTTTGGAGTCCTTAAGTGATAGGCCACCGAAAAGGCTAATGCATTTGTTTGTATAGGTAGTACGAATTCATTTCTTTAAGCTATCCTCGACTGTATAGTCCCATACCTATACAGTCTTTGGATCCCTCTCATCTTGTCCGTGCCCATGCACCAGCTATCACTCCCCGCCCTCAACAGTGCTGGGATGTCACATGCCCACCAGCTTCCGCCTGGTTTGTCCCCGAACCATACCGTACTAGGAGAGGCTAGGCTCTGATACCACTGTAACACCCTGATCACTTTTCAGGAATGAACGACTCTCCCCACAGACCAACACGAGACCTTTCTAGTGTGCTTTGTCCTCAATCACACAATGAACGACTCTCCCCACAGACCAACACGGGACCTTTCCAATGTGCTTTGTCCTCAATCACACACTTCAAGAGAACTTCCCAGGAGGTCACCCATCCCAGAATTACTCCAAGTTAAGCACGCTCAACTTTGGAGTCCTTAAGTGATAGGCCACCGAAAAGGCTAATGCATTTATTGGTATAGGTAGTATGAATTCATTTCTTTAAGCTATCCTCGACTATATAGTCTCATACCTATACAGTCTTTGGATCCCTCTCATTCTGGTATCTATTCGGTTTGTTCATGTGTCCCTCCCACTGGAAGCCTGCCAGGAGCCGCTCCTTGTCCGTGCCTATGCACCGGCGATCACTCCTCGCCCTTAACAGTGCTCGGGATATCACATTCCCCGCTAAAAGCCTGCCAGGAGTCGTTCCTTGTCCGTGCCCATGCACCGGCGATCACTCCCCGCCCTCAACAGCGCCAGGATGTCACACATGTCGCCACCTACCAAGAAAATCATATTTCATGCAACCCTTTTGGTTTTAAGACTTTAGTCTGTAATGTTTGGTTGGTCATGAATTTGTTATATTTGATCATGGATTTAAATTTTAAATTTGAATAATGGATCCAAAAATTGTGAATTTTAATTTTTTAATATTTTTATTCTTTTAAAATTGTAACATGTTATAAACTAATTAAATATTCGATAATCTAAACTGAACCAAACTAAGGTCAGATTTGATTATAAAATAAGACTTAATTATGTTTGGGTCATTGAAAAGTTGTACAGTTTTATCAAAAGTCATTGTAAAATTTTTAGTAAGCATTAGTCCTTATAAAATTTTAAGAGTTTGTTGTAGATCCCTGTCATTAATGTCTTCTCTTAACTATTGATGTGGTAGACAGAGAAATCACATCATCCATAACACATATATGCCACATGCCATACACTTAATAATTTTTTTCTTTTTCTTTTCTTTCTCTTTCTCTCATCTCTTCCTCTTCTTGAAAAATACTCATCCATCCACAACCTATATTCCATTAACCACCCTCAAATATAGCTTGCCAAACCTGTCTATCATTGTCATCTCCAACCAACATTGTGTCATTATGGTACTACATCTGAGCAAACACCTTTTACCACCACGGTATCCATCATCTTGAAATTAGATGAACTCTGCCTCGAGCCCTGCACAACCACCATTATTATCAACACATCGATGTCAGTGCTATGAAAATGACATCATCATCATGCTTTGAACCACGACTGCTGCGTCAAACCGTTGTCAAAGGCTTCTTCATCGAGCCTTCTTCGCCTCTGTATTGACTATGTCTAGGGATTTTTTTATTTGAGGATTTAGGTCTTGGTTGTTATGTTTTGATTTAAGAATTTTGATTTAGGGATTTAGAGTTTGGTTATTTTGTTTTGATTTTAGAAGTTTTAAGTTAAGAATTTAGGGTTCTATGTTGTGTTATGTTGTATGTGAATTTTGTTGCATGTTAAAAGAAAGACTAAGTCTTGTAATTTAAAATGTTCTTCGAAATTTTGATCGTGGTTGAAAGAGAAAGGTTCTGGGTAAGTGGTGGCTATAGTAGGTTGAATGTAGTGGTGCAAGAATGCTGGATGGGGGAAGAGGAAAGGTTCTATGGGTGTGCTCATGGCCATGTGTGGAAGTCTTATGAAGAGGTAGAGGAAGATCGAAAAGACGCTAAAAGAGCTTATTGATAGAGATCTTTTGATAAATGGAAAATCGAAGGATTTGGTACATGATTGAGCATAGTGACATCGTTTGATTCATATAGTCGACTCCATTTAGTGAAATAATACTTTATCATTATTGTCGTCGTCAAATTAATATAAAAAAAATCTAAAAATGTTTTTTTATTAAGGAAAATATTATTAAAAAAAGAGTAAAAGCAGTGATACTCGTAGCTTTTTTAAATTTTAAAAATTGAAAGCATAAATTAAATAAGATAAAATGCAAATTAATATTTATATTATTTTAAATATTAAACGAAGATGGTTAGGCTCGCTTGCGATGCCAAAGTACTGGGTGGTGAGTGGAGCCTGGGAAGTTAAACATGAAAAGTAGTTACCATAATCGAAGTACTTGAAAGTCAAGATTTCAACAAGATGTATACAAGTTAGCATTAATTCATGAGAAAGTACTAATAATTAGTTACAAGACCATGAATGATGTTTGTTTGAAGAGAAGCAGTACATGGTTTGTAATTGATCACGTGCCAAGCATTTCTGAAAGATTCAGAAATGTTGCTGCCAATATCCAGCTATGACGAACGTTCTAAGCTCATGTCCTGTTATTGGGACGCAACACCATCATATACAAGACTTGTTGTCATGCAACATGGCTCTTATTAGGACCTGTCAGAAATTTTGTTTCTTACTTTACTTTCGCTGGTCCAGGGAAAAATAACAGTACGCTATATATGCTCATAGTATTATATATCAGAATTATAAAAAATTTGCCATGTTATGTATAAATATCTGCATATTTGAGTAGAGTGGGACACATATATATGCGCATTATATGTTGCATTAATGACTTGAAAACTCTATTCAGCGATGACACAAGTTTGGACTATAGTAGTGTTTGTCTTAAAGTAAGATATCTTCTGAGCCACATATGGTGCATGTAGTTGGTGAATTCCAGAAGATGCTCTTGCAATTTATAGATTCGTTGGATTTCACCCAATATGATGCATAAAACTCTCAGCTAAATGATTCATTTTTTTTATTATATGCTTCATAACTTTTTAAAAATAATAATTTTCTTTTAAGATTTTACTTACTTCTTTTGTTTTATTACAATAAGGATTTTAATTTTTTTAACTAATTGACATTTTTAAAAATTAACAAGAGATTACTTAACTATTTTTTTCAAGTTTTATATTTATCTTTTGGTGCCTATTAATTATACAATGCATTATACACGACTTTAAGAATTACTTTTTAAAATTAAGGAGACATTATTTTGTTTTTTCAAGTTTGTATTTATCCCGTATTACTCATTTCCACTAGTAAAATAGGAGACATTATTTTTTTTGAGTTTTATATTTTATAGCTGGATGAAGTAGTTAATTTTTTTTTGGTCATGGAACACCATCGTCTCTCTCCATAAGTTTTTTTTTTAATGAAAATGGATGAAGTATTTCATAGAAGCTAGTTTGTTACTCAAGAAGAGTTACATAGAAAAGCTTGTTGATGCAACTCTGTACAGGTACTGGGCTGGAGCAATTGGGTTCTTGTGAGATCACAAGTTTTAGGATTTGTATATACTTTGTTTGTTAATTAGTTAAGAAAATAAAGTTATGAAAAATAAAAAAAAAAGGTTAATGGTTAATATTAATTATTTATACTGTTCGTGACAATCAAAACTATGTTAAATCAATATATTTTTTTAATTAAACCTAGATTTGATTGGCCAAGAAAAGAATCAATTATGACACTATGTTCATGTTCATATAAAGCTGAGTGTGTATCCTGTATCCATGTGTTCCTATCAAGTAGTTGGAACTGGGAGAAGTAGGAAGTATGAAGCTTTCAATGTACAATAAATCAACAATCAACTTTATACTTTAGATCATCTAACTTTATTTTGATACAGTATGGTTGCCTAAATATTTTTTCACTTTATTCTTCAAAGTCTTCTTCTAAGTTACCAACTTTACCCATAATTTTTTTGGTTGTAATTCAGTCCTCTAGTTATTAATTTTTGTGTCAATTTAATTTCTTCAATAATTCTATTTTTAAATTTAACTTAAAGAAATGAGTAAGAAACCCAATAATATTTGGAACTACCTTAGTGATACTAAAATATTGTAATTAGAACTAGTAAAATAGGTTGATTGGTTAAGATTGACCTAAATCTACCCATACATAAAATCTAAAATTAAAAACCAAAATATAGCTAATTTTTTAAACTGGAACCAAAAAAGAGCAATGTTATTAATATCCTAGTTTTCTTAAAATACAATGCCTTATTATTTTATTCCTAAAATTTATCTCATTTGGCTACCTATTTCCAATTCCAAGCCGTCCCAGGTCCACAGTTTGACTCAACCCTGTAAATGAAACCATAGGAAGGGAAAGGAATAAAAAATAACATTGACATGCAAAAGGGCATATAAAACAAAGCGATGAACTGAAATTTCCCAAAAATGTCTTCAACAAGAAACATCGCAGAGGCCACACTCATTTCTACGAAAAACAAAACAATGAACAAGGTCAAATGGGATAAACAAACACACTCGTCACGTTTTGATTCATGAACCACTTCATTTACAAATGTCCTGAACATGGAAAATGTCCGGCGTTGAGCAAAAGCATTCAATTTACAGGGTTTGGTGAGACTAAGTAGGATGAGGATGTTGGAAGGGGAAAGGATGAGGAGAAAGCCAGATGGATGATGAAGAAAGAGAATGTGAGATAATTAAGGATGTTTTAAGCATGAATCCAAACTTTACACTCTAAACATTGCCCCAAACAACTTGTAGAAACAAGGCCATGTGTGGGTCGTGGGCTGACGTGTAAAAGTTATATATATTGTTGATATGATGGTGTTTAGTCATTATAGGTAGAAAAATAACACTTAAGTTTCTCAATTTTTACTTACTTGGTTATATTAGTTAAATTTTTTATTTTTTTATTTTTATAAACTTAATGGCCCAAATTTTAAGATGATAAAATAGGTTTGATTGGTGAAATTAATCCGCTCAATCCTACAAAAATAATAGGGTTGAGTTAGAAGTTTCTAACCCGCCACTTGTTTAATTTACCCCACATCAACCTAATGAACCAAATCCGAAGTTAAATGGATTGGCTTGTCAAATTTCTCGTCAGATTAATCTACCGCATATATATATATATATATATATATATATATATATATATATATATATATATATATATATATATATATTTGGCTTATTTTAAATTTTTTCACGTATTTTTAATATTTTAATCTTTTGTAACTATTACTATTAATTACTTATATGAACCATAATATGAAGACTTTTATGTATCTAAAAGACACAAATACCTAACAATATGAAAATATTTTATTTTATTAGAAGGTTCCTCATATTATTCTTTCTCATCAATTTCTCTTCTCCAAACACATAGTTATCATGACTTTCATACAAGCTATAAGAAATAAGAAAATTAGAATTATGTCCTAATGTCATTCACGAAAAATATTTTTGTTATTTTAAATTTCCTTTATATAAATATTACATTATTGTTAGAAAATATAAAACTTACAAAAAATAATTAAACATGATGCAATGAAAGATTAGATAGAATTGAAAAAAATATTTAATAAATCTTAAATTTTGTGAGCAGTTTTGCATAAGTAGACACTTAAAACTTCTAAATATAAGCCAAGAATGAAGGAGGAATGCCTGGTTACGATTCGGAGATTATGTTCGGGGCCTAATTGGCCTATCCATTTATAGTGCCTAATGTTTATTGGGCGCAAAATATCCTATTTGAAAACAGGTGCAGCTTCTTTTGTTTGCAATACAAGTGCAAGTTTTCACCAAAAAAAAAACGAGTGCAAGTGACCCAACATTTGCTAAGGATTTAACGCCGGATTAGAAAGTGGACCAATCTGAAACCAAAAATAAAAGAAAATGGACCAATCTCAAATTCGTTCCAAATGCTAACTCGAGGAAATATATACAATTCCACACTAAATTCCCAAACCTCAGCGTTTCACATGTCAGAATATGACGCAAATTCTCCTTGCAAGGCCAAAGGCAATCTTTCATTTCGGAAACAAACCTTTGTCACGAATTAGACTCAAACTATTTCAAATTAAAACAGTAACCCGGTGCGGTGAGTGAATAGAATTAGATACCATCTATCAACTGTGCATTGAACAGAAGGTACACTGGTAAATAAATGGCGAGAGAAGACTCTTTTGTGCACATACCTACGAAGTTGAAGTTATTTCAAAATAAAGGTAAATATAGAACGACTATAGTTTATCATAGGCTTCTTACTTTCTTACATGTATCCCAGTCAATGGGGTACGTGCCCCAAATCCAAGCAACAATATGGAATATAACTGCAATTTTTCTTAATCTACGGCGTATTCAGGTTTTGTACTAGCCAACCAACATTTCATGCACATTGTGAGATTCACTGCATTATTCACGGCAATGAAATCATAAAGGCAAGAAATCTCGCATTTAGGAGCACAGGCATTAGATGTAGAATCAAGGTTTGCCTTCTAAAGCATACAAACTTACACAGCATGTTTGGAACCACTGCCAATTCATAACTCAGATGTAAAAGCTACACACTTGTGATTCACCCTGAACTCACCTTGAATGAGTTTCCATACATGCGCTTAATATGGGTGAGGTCCCTGAATCCCAGTTCAGAATTTTTACCAGCTAGAATAAGATAACCACGGTAAACTGCATGGATCAATAAATTAGCCAAATAATCAAAGGAAGTCATAACGTCATTTGAAATTACAAGATTCAATATCAAGAGTAACAAATTAGATAAAGCAACCCAATACAATTTACACATTAATCTCAACCTCGTCAGCAAAGAAAAACACTACCTTTGGTATAATAAAAACCCTAATTGACCAAATGTCAAAGTTTGCAAGTGCTTCAGGAATAGAAAGAAACCACATTCAAACACTACTCCACATCGCAAGGTATGACAAAAGCAATCCACCCAGTATACCACATGACATTTTAAATAAGATCAGCAACATTCATCGGCATTTCATCAATCTGAGTACTGTAATATTGCTCGATATCTCTCAATATCTTGATATCATCACTCTTGACAAAATTTATTGCAACACCCTGCAAATCACGAATAGGCCCACAATAAGAAATATAATACAGCCAACAGAAAGCGCAAAGCCCAATGGGAATACCAGAAGGCCAAAAAATCAACAGATAACCTCTAAATATCATCCTTATGGACTAATCAAAGTTTCTGATATAAAAATCAAACCAAGGGTGCATTTGGAAGAATTTAAAGAGCTTATGGAAAATAACTTACAACACCATAAACTTTTTATTCCAATAAAAACTTATAGATGTACCTTACCACAATTAGGTTTTATGGCTTCCATAGATTTCATAATCAAATTCATAGCACGGGCCTTAATATAGACATAGCTTACTAAATAAGCACTTAATTTAAGTTACTCTATGAAACTACCAACTCGATAAACATTAGCTCAACTAGGTTAAATATTCCCGAAATACCTTTCGTCCAAAACGTCCAGAGCGGCCAATTCGGTGAATGTAAAGCTCTCGGTTATTTGGAAGGTCATAATTGATAACTAGAGAAACCTGATAGATAACAAAAGCAACCACATGAACAAAATCCACAATTAATTCCATACACAAATCAAAAAGAATTAATGGAAGTTCCCAATAAATTTTAATAGAATGTAGTCAAATTTTTGCCATCAAAAGGTTCCTTTACTTGCTTGTCTAACGAACAAAAAGTTATATTAGCACATAAATTCAATTGCCCAACAAAAAAACAAAACACATAAACAGCACAAAATTAAGACAAATAGGTAATATCTAATGGAAAGGAAATTAAATATCAACCCACAAATGATCAGCAAAGTTAGAACCAGAGATTCAGAGTCACAATTAGTCTTAGATTGCTTAATTTTCATTAACTCTAAAATTTAAAATGCAAAAGCCCATTAACACCCTTTGAATACTATTCCTTATGGTTGTTAGTCTAAACAGCAGTGAAATTCCTTGCTGTTACAAGAACAATCAACTTCTATTCCAGTTAGAAATTGTAATATTTTCAACATACTAGTAGAGACACAAACTAATCAACCAAGAAAGATTTACAACTCATGACATATTATCACACACATTCAAACTTGGGGGTGTGAATTCATCATATTCTAAGAGGCCATATAGAAGTTAAAAACAGACTGGCACAACTTGCCTGCTGTACATCAAGACCACGAGCCCAAACATCAGTTGTTATTAGTACACGGGTTGTTCCCGCACGAAATTCACCCATAATTGCATCTCTTTCTTTCTGAGGCATGTCACCATGCATTGACGAGACTGTGAAATTATTGTTACGCATTTTTTCAGTTAACCAGTCCACCTGTTCCAAATGGATAGATATATTAACATGATGCATAATGAGAAAACAGAGGCACATAGTACAGAACTATATCTAATAATGTAGTATTTTGATAGATTCTATTTACCTTTCTCTTGGTGTTACAGAATATGACAGCCTGAGTGATGGTGAGAGTATCATAAAGATCACACAGCGTATCGAATTTCCACTCCTCCCTTTCTACCGCAACAAAAAATTGCTTGATGCCCTGTCAGTGGAGGGTGCATCAACTGCATTAGTATCCAATTAAAAATCATTAAACACCAAGACAATAAAAACAATTGCTTACCTCCAACGTCAATTCATCACGTTTTACAAGGATCCTTACAGGATCTGTCATGAATTTATTTGTCATCTCCAGTATTTCATGAGGAAGGGTAGCAGAAATCAAAACAACCTACACAGAAAAAACCTTAATGATTCAGAGACTATTCTCCTAATAATACCAATCAGGTTTTGAAAGAATACAGACAAGACGGATACACAAGTCAGTATGCATATTATTACAGTAACCCATACTCAGCACTGAGGATGCATCAAATTAAGTTATAATTATAAAATGGACCTAAAAAGTACTCATCTAGATACTTATATGCAAAATGATTAGCACTGACCACTTGTGGTGATTGGAGCAGCCACTCCATTTTCTGATGAGAACATTAATTTAAACTCTCATGTCATTGGTTTTAGGTCCTTAGTTTTAAATGAACTCAAATTGAACTAGTCAAATCAACAATCACTAACAGATCTTAACAGAATCAAAAGTCATGAACAGGCCCCATTCTTCCTTAAATTCTCTAGCTTTAATTCATTGTTTAGGTACACTACATACAACTCAATTGATTAGTAGAATTCATCTGAACTTGAATTCTGATTTGTTTCAATATCAATTTTTGTTTATTTTCATTGACATTCTTTAAGCTATAGTCAAGCCACTTTATTTGCCAAATATTTACTATCAATATTTACCTTGAATTATTTTAAGGTAATATAAGATGTAAAATTGCAGAAATTCCTCATTTCAAATACAATAAAAAAGATGAGGATTTCAGGAGAAAGAGAACCTGGAGATCTGGCGGGAGATATCTATACACATCATAAATTTGATCTTTAAACCCTCTACTCAGCATTTCATCAGATTCATCCTGTTACAAAAAAATAAAAAAATAAGATCATCCTTAGCACATGACAACAACAATAAAATGCAATCATGGTGATTGGAAGTAATGAACTCACTAGAACTAGCATCTTAATGGCTCTTGTGCGCAATGTTCTCCTCTTGATCATGTCACAGACTCGGCCAGGAGTTCCAGACACCACATGAACACCATACTCAAGCTTCCTAATATCCTCTCCAACACTTTTACCTCCAATGCATGCATGGGCTTGTATATTAATGAAATCACCAATAGCCAATATAACCTTTTCAGTCTGTGAGGCCAGTTCTCTAGTTGGTGACAATATTAAGGCCTGAACCCTGTAAGATATTATAAAACGATCACCTTAAGACAACAACTCAATAACACATCCAAAAGATGGTGAGCTCAGCCTGTAGCAGAACCAGGTCATCTTCAACACCATGTTCTCACAATCTTAGTCTGTGTTTGGTGCAGGGCCATGTGGTCAAATAACATAAACAATAAAATTTTCATTCTCATAATAACAAAATGTTCTAAAAGGGAGTAATCCAAACGTTTTGTGATAATCTATCCGTTCAAATCCTTTCACTCTCTCCTCACATATTAGGGGAAAAGGACAGGAACATTGTGAGATCATTACACAGTTCACAAAACGACATCATTCTACAATACGTACATCTTAATTTATAAAAAATCCACTCAAACATCAAAATCCACCCCCTCTCTCTCACAAAAACTTCCAGTTTGCGTTGAGTTTCATAAATCCACACCGTCAATTACCACACACACATCAACGAAATCAAAAACCCTAACCTAGAAATTCAACCTATTCAAAAACAACAAAGGCAAACAAACAAACAAACACAGCAACAACAGAAAATCAAATAAAACAAATAAAGAGAGAGGGGAAAAGAAAAAACGCACTCTCTGACAGAGGTATCGATGACCTGGCAAACGGTGAGAGCAATCATGGAGGTTTTGCCGGTACCAGATTGGGCCTGAGCGATAACATCACGGCCCTGAATGATAGGCGTAACGGCGCGTTGTTGAATGGCGGAGGGTTTCTCGAAACCGTACTGGTAGATTCCTCGAAGCAGATCGTCTTTTATTCCCATCTCTTCGAAGCTTGCGATGGCCTTCACTCCCTCCGTGGTCTCGAAGTCCATGTCTTCCGCCGCGTTAGGAGCTCGGCGCCGGTTCGCCGGCACCACCGAGGTTGTGGCCATCACCGCTGGAGAAGTAGGATTTGTTAATGGTTGGAAAAGGTGATAGCCGAAATTCGAAATTGGGAGCTACCGTACTTTAAATTACACACAAGCCCTAGAAAAAAGCGACACTGTGCGCGTTTTCATGGGTCAGGTTTTACCTCACTTTCACTTATATAGCTCTACATTAACATTAACTAGATTTTTCACCTGTTCCCGATTGTTTTCTCTACATATATTTTTTTACTTTAATATTTTTAAATTTACATCCAGCGTATGTTGTTTTATGTAATTAAGTATATGTTTAAATAAGAAAATTATTTGGAATTTATATAAAACATAAATGATATATGATATAAAAGTTTATAATACCAAATAAGTTTTTTTTAAATCATGAGAAAATATCGTTTTGTTAAGTTTTAAATCAAATTAAAGGTACTAACATTATAAAAGAGTTACGAATTATCATACAACTAAAAACTATTGATTTTTGTAGTTATTATGTTAAGAATTCAACTATAATATATTATTAATATAAATATTTTACATTACATACTATAAAAATAAATAAATAATTATCATTTATTACAACACAAATTACATATGATGGTGTTTATATATATATATATATATAAAATATAAATTAAGTAGGATGGAAGTGCTATTATTTTTTCATAAGCATTAATTAACATTAAAATAACATGACACCACAGTTTGAATATATCAAAACTCTGTCGTTATCACTATTAGATGCACTGTATTAAAAAAATATTAATTTATCTTTTTATCAACAAAATAATAAAATATATTATTTATCTATCTATTACTTGTATTCTATACTTTACAATTTGTATTTTTATTGACTTTTTAAATGTTTTTATATTCTTTGTTCAGACTTTTTGATAATGTTTTTTTATAGAGATAACTTTCTTCCTCTCTTAAATTTTTTCCTTCTTCGCATGGAAATTTATAATATTTAATACCTTTAATATATCACTATTATTTTATTATATATTATATATTGTTTTCTACTTTTTTCCGTTCTTAACATATTTTTTTATTTTTTCAACATAGGAATAATAGAAAAATTATAGTGTAAATAAATGTGTTATATTGTATTATTAATATATTATAATACTATTATAATAAAATGCTTCCCCTTATCCCATGTCATTTAAAATTAAAAATATTTTCTGATTTCAATTATTTTATACAATGAAAATTATTTTATTTCAATAAAAAAATAATTTTAAAATAAAAAGTTAAAAACTCAGAATTCAAGGGCTTGTTTGATTTAGTTTTTTAGTTTTTAAAGACAATTTTGAGATATAATTTTAAAGAATTATTTTTAAAAACAAGACAATTGTTAAATAAATCTATTTTTAAAGCTTAAAAAGAAAAATATTTAATTATTATTTTTTGTTAATGTTATTTTTAACTTAAGAAAAGAAAACTTAGAAACCCCAACACAATCAGAAAAATCAAATAAATCGAGTAAACAAAAAAAAATACACAAAGTTTCGACTATAATGGAGGTAAAGATGTTATTGGTGGTAGTGACACAAACAAAGACTTCAAATCATGAAAGAAGACAGAATAGAAAATAATGAAGAGGTGGATGGAAGTGACGGCAGAGGCAAAAGAGGTGACAATAACATTAACTTAAGGTAAGGTAAAAAAAAAAAGAGAAATAATGCTTTAAATAAAGATAAGGGGGGTAGATTGATGATTTTTAAATTTTAAGATAAAAAATCAAACCTATTAATTATTTCTCCCATATTTTAGTTTTAAAAAATCAAAATATATAAAATCTTTAAAAATAGTCTTTATAAAATAATTTACAAACAAGGATTTTAATTTTAAAAACCAGAAAACTGAAAGCTGATTTTAATATAAAAACCCCAGAGTTTTTTTTCACCCTTCCATAAATCCCACAACCAAAAATATCCATCATAGTTAATCACCAGTCATGCGAATGCAATAATAAGGCAGAGTCACATTCCACTTGTTCTTTCTCACCACGCCACTAATCTCAAACACGTCTCTTCATCTTGCACCCTACACTTTCTTCTACTCTCTCACTCTTCTTCTTCTCCACAACATTCTCTCTCTGTCCCCCCGAGATTCTCTGTTTTGAGGTATCTGGATTCTTCACTTTTCATAGGTCTCGAACATCTCATCTCCAATTTCTGTTACTCGTCAGTTTTGTTAATTGAATAACTAATTAATTATTATTCGATAATTTGACTGTTTTAGTTAATGGTGGTCCCTTTGAGCCTAGGTGTTAAATTTTGAAGTTATAATTTTGATTGCTGTAGTTAATGGTGTTCTACAATTTCTTGGTTCTTGTGGGTATATGTATCTTATTTGCTTGTACATCGTCAGTTTCTCCTGTTGAAGGGTTTCATAGAAGAATTTACATAAGCTACTCTATTTAAGTCATTACATACCATTAGATTGAGTTTGGTAGGTATATTGTACATATATATGTTTTCATTCAACCAAGAAAGGAGAAAAATAAACAAGTTTTAGTTTATCAGGCAACTTCCAAGTTCCAACATGTCGCATGTCTTATAAGTTCTGAAATTGGCTTCTTGTGTGATCCATCGATGTGGACATTTCATTCTGCTGAGTCTTTCTTCTCATATAGCTTGTTACTTTCCATATTTAGAATTTTCAGTGTGTGTGTGTGAAGAAGAAATTAGCGGACAATCACAAATGGTATTTATGCAATATTCCTTCTCCTGGTAATAACAGAAACAACTCTTGGCAAGTTTGCAATATTTTAGATACTCTTCTTGATAAGGATGGCAGCACCATTGGCATGTCTTGTTGGGAGTGGTTTATCTACGCAAAGTAATAAAATAACTCTTGGCAAGAATGTTGATGGAAGATATCTTTTTTCAACTCAGAGGCTTTCATTGAATAAGGGCTCAAAAGGAATATCTGTAAAGGTGTCCTTGGATCAAAGGAAGCATGAAGGGAGAAGAGGATTTCTGAAATTGTTGAATGTGGGAGTTGGCTTACCTGTATTATTAGGAAGTGGGAAAGCTTTTGCTGATGAACAAGGGGTTTCGTCCTCCAGAATGTCTTATTCTAGGTTTCTTGAGTATTTGGACAAGGATAGAGTTAAAAAAGTAGACCTGTATGAAAATGGAACCTCGGCTGTTGTGGAAGCTGTTTCTCCTGAATTGGGTAATAGGGTGCAGCGAGTGCGTGTTCAACTCCCTGGGCTTAGCCAAGAGCTCCTTCAGAAATTCAGGGAAAAGAACGTTGATTTTGCAGCTCATAATGCTCAAGAAGAGTCAGGTTCTCCGTTAGCTAACTTGATTGGGAATCTGGCTTTCCCTCTAATCTTGATTGGAGGATTGTTCCTTCTCTCAAGACGATCATCTGGAGGGATGGGAGGTCCAGGTGGGCCAGGCTTTCCTCTTGCTTTTGGTCAATCTAAAGCCAAGTTTCAAATGGAACCCAATACTGGAGTTACATTTGATGACGTTGCTGGAGTGGATGAAGCCAAGCAGGATTTTATGGAGGTGGTGGAGTTTCTGAAGAAGCCTGAGAGGTTCACTGCTGTTGGGGCTCGCATACCAAAAGGCGTTCTCCTTGTTGGGCCTCCTGGAACTGGGAAGACGCTTTTAGCCAAGGCTATTGCAGGTGAAGCAGCTGTTCCATTTTTCTCAATCTCAGGTTCCGAGTTTGTTGAGATGTTTGTTGGTGTTGGAGCTTCTCGAGTCCGTGATTTATTCAAGAAGGCCAAAGAGAATGCTCCCTGCATTGTTTTTGTCGATGAAATTGATGCTGTTGGAAGGCAAAGAGGTACTGGAATTGGTGGAGGGAATGATGAAAGAGAACAAACTCTCAACCAACTTTTGACAGAAATGGATGGATTTGAGGGTAATACTGGTATCATTGTCATTGCAGCTACTAACAGGGCGGACATTCTTGATTCTGCATTGTTGAGGCCGGGACGGTTTGATAGACAGGTAGCGTTATTAACAAATGCTTGATATTTTATTTGAGTAAATCACTGAACACAATGTTTTGCAGGTAACAGTTGATGTTCCAGATATACGGGGAAGGACTGAAATCCTAAAGGTTCATGGAAGCAATAAGAAGTTTGATGCTGATGTTTCACTTGAGGTGATTGCAATGAGAACACCTGGTTTTAGTGGAGCTGATCTTGCAAACCTCTTGAATGAAGCTGCTATATTAGCTGGCCGACGTGGAAAGACAGCAATTTCCTCCAAAGAGATCGATGATTCTATTGATAGGATTGTGGCTGGAATGGAAGGAACAGTGATGACAGATGGGAAGAGCAAAAGTTTAGTGGCATATCATGAAGTTGGGCATGCCATTTGTGGGTAAGCCAGAAATCATAGTGTCGTTTTGTCTTTTTGGTAAACGTGTGTGATTGCAATGGAAGCAAGGTGCTATTGCGGTATTGCCTATATAAATTCATGTTACACTTGTATACGAGTTTAATCCAGAAGAAAGAATGGTTCTCATTTAGAGGCTGTTTTAGCAAATCATTCGTATAAGTTCTCAACTATTATATCTGTACTTGCAGAACTTTGACTCCTGGTCATGATCCCGTGCAAAAGGTAACCTTAGTTCCTCGTGGGCAAGCTCGGGGTCTTACGTGGTTTATTCCTGCTGATGACCCAACTCTGATCTCCAAGCAACAACTCTTTGCGAGGATTGTTGGTGGACTAGGTGGCAGAGCGGCTGAGGAAATTATTTTTGGTGAGCCTGAGGTTACAACTGGAGCAGCTGGTGATCTGCAGCAAATAACCAGTTTGGCCAAGCAGGTAGTTGCTCATGGACTTTATTTTCTGTTGTGCTATATGATGTCTCTTATTTTCTTCTTTCTATTTTACTTAGTGGGGATGAAATGCTAGCTGTAATTTAAGCTCAACAGAAATTGGTAATCCAATCTCAATTTCTTTATATTTTATCAGGACATTCAATTTTATTTGTTAGCTCTAAATTCTAATTAAATGGTGAGAACTGGAATGGGATCATGTCAAAAGATTTATGTTATGCTCAAAACTAAAAGTATTTGGCTTTAGCTGAAAACATAGTGATATTTTTCATTTTGAAGATGAATTTCTAATTTTTGTCATAAAAAATTCCTTTCCTACATTATCCCTCTGATTACAACTTTGTGCTTCAATAAATCTTAATTATATTCTTGCAGATGGTAACCACCTTTGGAATGTCTGATATTGGTCCTTGGTCACTCATGGATTCATCTCAAAGTGCAGATGTCATCATGAGAATGATGGCAAGAAACTCAATGTCAGAAAAGCTTGCTGAAGACATTGATGCTGCTGTCAAGAGGATCTCAGATGAAGCATATGAAATTGCATTGAGCCACATAAGGAACAACCGAGAGGCAATTGATAAGATTGTGGAAGTTCTTCTGGAGAAGGAAACAATGCCCGGAGATGAATTCCGAGCTCTCCTGTCCGAATTTGTTGAAATTCCAGCTGAAAATCGGGTCCCTCCTTCAACTCCCTCACCAGTCACAGTTTGAATAGCATATATGTCACTATAATGTAGTCTAGCTCTTCTCCACATACTGAATATTCTGAAATTGTAAAATACTTGCGACATACCCTTCACTCCAAATCTTTTCATTACAAAAGATCCTAGCTAGCTTCTTTGTTTCTTTTTTTTCTTGGGCTGGCAACAGAATGTAAGTTTATTCAGTAGTTATTACATGATGTAACCTTGGTGAACAGTTATGAAGCATTAATATTTAATACCTATTTATAGTTGTTACTGTTGAGTAGTAATGTTCAGTTGGAGTGTAATGCGTTTAACATGCGATTTCTCTTGTTCTCAGACCACAGTAAAAGATGTCAATAGTAATCTTTGTTGGGTATCCATGTCATGTGACGAGATGGTGATGGTTATAAGCTCGAGTGCCATGATGATGCTTCAAGTGATGAGGGTCAGAGGAAAACAACTACCATAGGAGAAAGGAAATGGGACAGAAACTAAGAGAAAGGAAAGAGAGTGTCGAGAGGGAAAAGATAGCAACTGAATTGTATATTTGATTGATTGGGAAAGTTGTTACATGCTCTTTATTTATGGAGCCAAAAATAACATATCACTAACTAATTAAGTAATTAGTTAGACTAATACAATCATATTATCACCCCTCCCTTCAAGCAGGCAATGGTGGAGAACAAATTTACCATGTCAAGCTTGGATACAAAATCAGTGAAGTACTTTGGATGCAATGCTTTGGTGAAGAGATCCGCGATCTGGTTCTTGGTGGAGATGGGAAGGAGTTTAAGGACTTCTTCCAATAGCTTTTGCTTGACCAAATGATAATCCATGTCAAGGTGTTTAGTGTGTTCGAGGAACACGGGATTATGGGCTATATGGAGAGCACTTTGGTTGTCACAAAAGAGGACCGAAGGCTTGGAGCAGTTGATGTGCAGATCCTGAAGAAGATAGAGGAGCCACTGCAGTTCACAGGTAGCAACTGCCATGGCCCTATATTCAGTCTTCGAGGAAGACCTAGAGATAGTGGTTTGCTTTTTAGACTTCCAGCTAACGAAGGAGCTGCCAAGGAAGAAACAATACCCGGAAATGGATCTCTTAGTGAGGTGACATTGACCCCAATCAGCATCAACATACCCAAGAATCTGTAGTACAGAGGCAGAGGAAAAGAACAAACCTTGCCCAGGAGCTTGCTTAAAGAACCTGACCATTCTTAAGGCAACAACATAATGATGAAGCTGTGGATTACTCATAAACTGACTAAGTTGATGCACTACAAAATAGATATCAGGTCTGGTGGTGGTAAGATAGAGAAGTCTGCCTACCAATTTTTCGTACCCAGCTGGATTAGGATAAGGATGGCTAGAATCAGACTTGGTCAAGTTGATGGCAGGATCCATAGGAGTAGTTGCAGGCTTGGCACTAAGCAAACCTGTATCTTTGAGCAAGTCCAGGGAATATTTTCTTTGACACATTGAGATTCCAGATTTGGATCTAGCTATCTCAAATCCAAGGAAGTACTTAAGAGGCCCCAAATCTTTAATTCCAAAGGCCTTGTGGAGGCTATGCTTGACAAATTCAAATTCGGCTAAGCTATTTCAAATTAACATAATGTCATCCACATATAAGGTGAGGGCAGTAAATGATGAATCAGAAAATTTTAAAAATAGTGAAGGATCACTATGTGTAAGGTGGTAACCAAAAGTGGCAAGGGTCTGTGTGAGTTTCTCATACCACTATCTACTTGCTTGCTTTAAGCCATATAATGACTTGACCAGTTTGCAAACCTGGTTGGGGCCAGCAGTGGGCAATCCAGCAAGAGGGTCCATGTACACATCTTCTTGTAGGAAAACATTATCAACATCTAGTTGATGTAAATGCCAACCTTGCACAGCTGCCAAAGCTAGAAGAAGCCTGATTGTAGAAATCTTAACTACGGGTGAAAAGGTCTCTAGGTAGTCAATACCTTTAACTTGATTGTAGCCCTTAGCCACTAGGCGTGCCTTATGTCTAACAATTATCCCATATGCACTTCTCTTGAGTTTATACACCCATTTATTCCCAATTGGTTTCACTCCATGGGGTAAATTCATAATAATCCAGGTACCATTTCTGTGTAAGGCAGCAAGTTCATTAGACATGGCCTGTAACTAGGCAGGATCTACAACAGCTTCTTCATAAGTTTATGGTTCTCTCTCAGTGCTAAGGGATAGTGAAAACTGTTTGTGTGCAAGATGGAATCAAGTATAAGAAATGTGATTAGACAAAGAATGTTTGGTGGAGAAGTGGTGAATGGTAGGACACTCATAATCACTGAGGTGCAAAGGAGGGTATCCGGTTCTTGTAGACTGTCTAGTTGGGTGTGGTTAAAGTGCGGTGGAAGGGGTGGACTGGGTTTTTGGTGAAGGAGTTGGTAGGCTAGGTTGGGTTGATAGGGCTGGAGTGGAAGGGGAAGAAATGGGAGATGGAGGTATGAAGTCACTAGGTTGTGTACCTGGAGAAAGGTACTCAAAGCTGCCAGGATCAAGGCATGTGTACATTGGTCCCTGAGAATGTTTGATGGTAAAATCCATAACCCTTTCATGAAATTGTACATCCCTGTTAACAACAAGTTCTCAATTGCTTAGGTCCTGAATAACAAATCCTTTGGTGCTCTCTTTGTATCCCAGAAATACAGCCTTTCTGGTTCTAGAATCAAATTTTCCCCTTTGTGCCTTGAGAGTGGAAACAAAACACAAACAGCCAAAGACTCTCAAGGCTTGTAAATCAGGTTTTTGCCTATATAAAATTTGAAATGGAGACTGATCATATAGTACCTTGGTGGGAATTCTGTTGATGAGGTAGCAAGCATGTCTCACAGCATAAGTCTAAAGATGCTTAGGAGCATGTGCATGAAACAAGACGGCTCTGGCTACATTAAGCAAGTGTTGATGCTTTCTCTTAACCCTACCATTCTGTTGAGGAGTTTGCACACAACTCCTTTGGTGCAGGATCCCTTTAGAAGAGTAATGTTGGCATGTCGAATTCTCCACCATTATCAGTGTGAATTTGCTTCACCTTACACCAAATTGAGTTTCTATCATAGGTACAAAATGTTGAATACAAGCAGTGGCTTATGACTTGTTTTTCAATAAAGCAATCCATGTAAACCTACTGTGATAATCCAATATAGTGAGAAAATAACGATGCTTATGAATGCCAATGACACTAAAGGGCCCCCATATATCTGCGTGAATAAGATCAAACAAAGCTACAACTCTACTACTGCTTAAGTGAAATGGTAATCTTTTCTATTTGGAAGCATAGCAGGCATCACAAATGAGATTCTCATTAATAACCAAAGTAGAATTATCTTTGAACATGGAATGGATCCTAGCCAGGAATAAATGGCCCAACCTATAATGCCATAAGGCAGTCTCAGGGATAATACAAACAGAATTAACAACTGAATCACCAATATGTAAATTGCTAGGTAGAGCTGATGTCTCCAACTTGAAGAGGCCATCCTTGGCTTCAATCAAACTAATCATCTTCTTGCTCCTAAGATCCCGTATGCCATAATTTCTATGATGAACAACCAACTTACAATTGTTGTGCATAACCAATCTACTAATTGATATGAGATTGAACTTGAACTTGGGCAAGAATAGAACATTATGCAAGATTAAGTTGTGACGTCCTACGTCAATTTATATTTATTTCTACCCGTTTAATTAATTTCACAATAAATTTTTCTCAATTAATTAATTTAATTATACCTTAATTCAAAATAATATTTATTTTCACTAAACAGTTTCAAAATAATAATTATATAGCATCACAAAACTTTAAGACCCAATTAAGTTTGAAAGAAATCAAAAACCTGAAACAGGGGTTTGACGCTGCGTGCTAGCCCCACGCGTAGCGTCAGCCCTGCTATGCGCACCTCATGCTACGCGTCAGCCTCACGCGTAGCGTGGGCATGATAGTAACAGCAACAAGTGTTGATACACATTTTAGGCCAAACGGTCAACTGCTAACCTACTCAATTGGCCCGTTTTAGGTATGATTGCCACGAAACTTCACAGGCCACATGTTTTCCCCATTCCGGAACTGTTGGCACCGTCCATTCGCTAAAATTCCAACATATGCGCAAGTTATGCGCGAAATGCAGTTTAAACCATCTTGGTGCAAAACCCTTGCACCAAACACCCTAAATGGGTTTCAAATGGTCTAATGCCAATGCACACAACTTCTAAATATCCTAAGGAACCTATTAATGCATTCTGGGGGTCCCGAATCCCGCCAGATTCCCAATTCACCTATCCAGTTCCTTATATTCATAAAATCAACTATATGCATGATTTGCTAAATTAATCCTATCCATCAACCAACATCAATCACATAGCACACACATCAATCATGCATCAATACAACACCTGCCCATAGCATTCAACATTCATATATCATTGGCTCCGTGCCATAATTCATCATCATCATCAACAATTTATCACCTCACATCACGCATAATCATAACAAGTTCATCATACATAATTGGTTATCTATTACACGCATAATTTCACATTACATATATTACATTCATCCTTGGCATCAATCTTCCACTTGACGCACCTCCGCGGCATTAGCATCGTCCCTATCACTGGTCACTAAAATGAAACAACAAGGGTGAGTGTTTGGCATATCATAATTAATCTAGGACAGAATAATGAATCTAACGATACCTATAATTCGTATTGCTAATTAACTTCCACCTTCCTGCACTTTTACATATTTATGAATGCATATACATATCATCTATCTCAACCTTTCATCTTTTCTACATAACTTCAAGTCATATACAATTACACTTAAATCCATCACACAAATAGTTTATCGTAAGTCATCCAATTTATATAAACATCAACATATATCATCAAGTCATATTTCATCATCATACATGAACCATTACTCCACATAGTTCACAACTGACTCACATGTATTAGACTCTCTAGTATCCGGATACCTAAGGATCGGCCTTCAGCTGGGGGTCCTACTTGACACCCCGTAAACCCTACTTGGTTCACCGAGTCCTGCTTAACTCTCTACCTTAACCACTGGGTCCTACTTGACCACTGGGTAGCTCAACTGGGAACAAAGACCACGGGAGCCAGAAACGAAGGGCTACACATACCGTTGGCCGTCCCACACCACATAATCACATAGTACATCACATCATCATGCCATATCATTAATATACAACATATATAACAATGTCAGAAGCTGACATGTATCATCTCTCAGGCGACCTACTTGTCAAGCCCATCATCATCATAAGCCATGTTATACAATTATATACTCATCATCTGATTTAATCACAATACTTTTATCAAATCATATGCAACAACATCACTAATTATCATGCCACACATCGCTAATATCATTAAACTTCACAATCTATCAGATGGTACTTATTCATAAAATTTTACATATTCATTTCCTTACTTTTTCACTCGTACTTATTTAAATTAGTTACTTTCTTATCACACAACAACCAAATCATAATCCACATGCTTGTAAAAATTATATTAATCATTTTTAACTACTCTACATCATCTACAATATTTTTCTAAATATTTCTAAGCCTCCCGAAGTTATCATACATTCGAATCCTAATTAATTACGACCCGAACACCCCCTTACCTCGATTCCAAGCTTCCACAATTTACTCGAGGTATCGGTTGCGTCCCCCGGTCACTTGATTCACTGTTCCACTTCCGATTCTGACGCCCACTGTGACGACCCGCGTCATTTTTCTCATTTTTCACAATAGATTTTTTGCATTTAATAGAAATTCCACTCGGTTTATTATAAAATAACATTTACTTTTCTTAAATACATTCAAAATAGCATAATCATACTTAAAATAGTAATGTCCGACTGAAACCGATCGGAAATACATCCATAGAGTTATTTAGAAAACAGTGGAAGAAGGAAACAATCAGGATTCACTCGGAAATAATTCCCTCACTCGGTCATCTCTCACTCGGGACAGCTTAACTTCCACTCAGAAAAAGTTCACTCATATCCTCACTCAGAAACACTTTGACCTTCACTTGGAAGCACTCTTATCTTTCTTCGCTCGGAGTCTCAGCCACAGCTCACTCGGAGACACTAACCCTTTTCACTCGGAATTGAGTCTCTCGGTTATTCTCCTCTCGGAAAGAAATGAAGGATGCTCAAATGGGCATCAAATTAATAGGCCCTCGCTCGGATAAGGAATCCACTCGGCTAAATTCATCAGGTGATCAACTCTGCTATAATGCAAATTCATTTATCAAATAAACACCGATCACATAACATCACAAAGTCATATCCAATTCAAATTTTAATTCAAACCAGAACACATTGTAGCTTCAAACACTCAAAAAACTTATTATATACATATGTTACACAAATCATTCAAATTCATTCGGTGCCTTGGCATCAATTCTCCGCTTGGCGCACCTCCATGGCTCCGACCTCTTCCCTGTCACTGGTTACTAAAAATGTAAACCACAGCAAGGGTGAGTGTTTATCATTATAATTAATCTAGAACGGAATTTAAATAAAATACAAATACAAACTCCGTCCGATTCCTTTCTTCTCAATTTACACCTTTCACTCGGTAATTAACTCACATTCAACAATCATAGCTATCAACACAGCCATTTTAACAAATCACCCAACTCATTCGACAATTTTAACAACATTCAGCAATAACTTCCGCTCGGCAAATATAACAATTTTCCACTCGAAAAATATATCAACCACTCGGCAATTATATGAAATTACACTCGGCAAATACATCAAATACTCAGCAAATATTTCAATTCTCATTCAACAATTATAACTAATTTACCACTCAGTTAATATAACCACTCAGCAATTATTTCAACTTTCATTCGGCAATTAAAACCAATTACACTCAGCAAAATTATTAAATCAACTTCCACAACTGACTCAGAAAATTGACACAGTATCCGGATACTCAAAGGATCAACCTTCAGCTGGGGGTCCTACTTGACACACCGTGAACCTTGCTTGGTTCACCGAGTCCTGCTTGACTCCCCCTCAACCACTGGGTCATAGACCTCTGGGTAGCTCAACTGGGTTCTGCTTGACCACTGAAGCCAAAAACGAGGGTAACATATACCGTCGGTCGTCCCATACCACATCATCATATAATCATTTCACAAGTGGCCACTAACAACATCACTCGGGTGACCTGCTTGTCAAACCCGACTCCACATTGCCACAAAACACCGATTGTCACAACATCATTTCAATTTTAATTAGATTTACACATACACACACGACCCTCAACTGATCGGTGTCTAAATACATACATGTATATACATTAACTTTCACCTAGCATCATCTCATCACAGCATCAAATAATTCACTTTCAATCGGAATATGCCACACACACGATCAGAAACCGATCGGTGTCCATACATATACATGCATTCATTCATATTCATATACAATTCATTCGGCATCATCACAATTATCACAACATCAAATACTCCTCTAGTCACATACACACGATCAGAAACTGATCGGTGCTCACACACATGCATACTCATACATTCTCAAATTTCATTCAGTAAAGTCACACACACACACACGATCCTAAACCGATCGGTGTGTACATTCATACGTACATTCATATACATATTCACACAGTTTTCATTCAGCATTAACTCTCACTCGGTTCACAGTTGATCCGGTCTGGATACCGGTCCTAAGACTAAGAGATAATTATCTTAGCCGGCCCAGAGTTCAGTCGGCATCACTGGACAATGATCCAGTCGGTATACCACTGGATTACGATCCAGTCGGTAAAAATGTTAGCCGGCCCCAATCGGTATCACAAGGTACCGACTCAGTCTGCAACTATACCGGTTATCCGAAGTAGTGACCAAGATATCGGATACCTCATCCGTTCCCCTTTCACCCGGTGTTGAGAAGCTGATTCGCACCGATCAACCGGTTTCTATCATAACACATGCAATCGGTATCATCGGTATCATCGGTATACATCCGGACTGTAATCCCGAGTCAGGCATTCTCCCTACACCGGTTAGTCTGGATAACACCATGCACACCAGATAACATACGTATCACCTGACAGAAGACGATGGGCATTGCTACAGGGACCGATCAATAATTCCCCACACTACGAGCCAAACTCTGCTCCAGGGAATGATCAACTTGTCCCCTAAGTCTAGCCCCTACGCTCAATATAAAATAGCCACTTGCCTCAATCATGCTGGTGAGTGCGCATTAAACAACAATATACTTGCATAATGAAGGTTAGTGGTTCCCCACTAATGAGTCCTCGTAAATCGAGCCAATCAGGTATAAGAACTCACTTCAGTTTACTAGAGAAGGGTTCCTGGTCCCCGGGTTCTGGTCTTCTCTCTTATGCATCCACCTGATCCCTGTGATCATTTATATTCCATACTTGGAATATATCACTGACTTGAGCGTCGGAGAATCTTCGCAGGTGACACCACCTGTTGTCCATATCAACGCGGGAGGTCGGTGTGAAGGATCTCTAGGACGTCAAGACCGGCCTCTTCATACAGACACACCAGATACACATACCGAATATTCACAGATCCGGCCTTCAGACACAGACTTTTGTCACTACTTGTAACTGGGCCGACACTGGATCTCTTTGACCCCGGTTCAGGACAGAACATTGGCACGCCCGGTGGGACGCGTTAAAGTTATTACCACTTCTCGTTTGAGAAGTCTTGTCTCTTATCATGGAAGGCAATGGGAGAAACCAACCAGATGGGCACGTGGAAGACATCACTGCCCAGGAACAACCAGTGAACAGGCGCTTAGTTCTTGAGTCGCATGTGGAAAGTTTAAGAAGAATGGTACAGGTTCCAGCACCAGATCTAAGGGATGAGATGATACGAAAGTTGATAGAGGAACTGATGGAATTGAAGCGTGAAAGAAAGAGCGTGGAGGAGAAAGCCATGTCTCAGATTAAGGGGACACATCACACAACCGAGGGAGAAAAATCCTCAGCTCCCCAGTATTCAAACATCCCCACGTTTGAAGGGAAGGAACAGATCCACGATTCTGATGAGAGAGTTGCTAAAGGGAAGAGGAAGCTGATGATAGCCTCTCCGGTAACTTATAAGCTCACAGTCCCTTTTTCAAGGAGACTTATGAGTGTACACATCCCTAAGCACCTGCAGACTACTTAACCTCTCTCTATCGAAAAGTACAGTGGTGAAACTGATCCTACTAAGCATCTTGATGCTTATGCATTTAAAGCCATGTACCTGGGGGCAGATGAAGATATCATGTGCAGGATGTTCCCTCGGACTCTTGTTGATGATGCCCTTAGTTGGTTCAAGGGGCTACCATCAGGTTTCATCGACTCATGGGAAGAAATGACAACAGCGTTTGTGGACCACTTTGTCATTTCTAGAGATATTCCTAGAACATCTCATACTTTGGCCCAGATTAGGCAGGGGGAACATGAAACTCTCAAGGACTTCTTGAAGAGGTTTTACAAGGAAGCAGCTGCTGTTCTAAACTTGGCAGAGGCACTACAGTTGCACATAGCAATAGAAGCTTTGCAACCGAGCTCTGCTTTTGCCCTATCGTTGGCAAAGAATCCTCCAGTGAATTTCAAAGAATTCAGGAGGAAAACATCCAAGTATGTGAGTATTGAAATGCACTTGGAAGCAACAGCCGCGAGAAGGAAATCCCCAACGCCACAACAACGGAGAGATAAAGACAGGCCCCGATCAGAACGCATGGAGAGACCATTCCAGGGCAACGTCTTCGACAATCCTGTACCTCTGAGTCAGGAAGAACGGGTAAATGCATTTAGCAATTATGCTCCGTTAAATTCTAAGCGGTCACAGATTCTGAGTGAGATCGGATGGCCAACTCTTACTGCATACGGGGTCAGGAAGCCGCCCCAGCTTCGTAAACATGGCGACCCTCGGAAATACTGCGAATTCCATGAGCAAAAGGGCCACTCGGCAAACGAGTGTCAAGCCTTGAAAAATACTATTGAGACCCTGATCCGAGAGGGTAAACTTAAACAGTATCTTTTCAAAGAGGGTACTTTTGATGAACCAGAACGGATTGAGAAAAAGGGAAGGGATTACGAGGAAGGCGATGACGATCATCCCACTCCGATCAAAAGATTTACTGCTTCTGAAAAACAAAAGGGAGTTCTGGTTGGTGAGCCTGCACATCAAAATGTTATGCCCCGACATCAACATCAAGGCCGTCGGGAGGTCATTGATTAGGGATCAGGCCATCAAAGTCAAAAAATGCCTTTCGCTTTTATGGCTAGTCGGTAAGACAATATGCACTCTGTTTCCTGACTTGGGTTTTCCCGATCGGGTTTTACCAAGAAGGCTTAATAAGGCATAACCCCGACTCAGCTCTCTTTCTCTTTTGTAATTAATAATCAATGAAATATTCTATATGTTCACCCATTGTCTTTATGATTTTATTTGATGCACAACACAGTTGTAACAAGATACTTTCAGGACAGATGATCCTAACAATGTATCTATTGTTAGCGATGAACCTCTTCGAAGGAACAAAGGGGTGAACATCGATTGAAGGCTCGGATTGTAGGATTAAACCGAACTCCGAGTATGACTAGTAGGTTTGGCCGAACGTCGGTGAAGACCGGTGAATGGGTAAAATCTGACACCGGATGAAGAAAAATGGTGAATGGGTAAAATCCAACACCGATTGAAGGCCCAGATTGTAGGATTAAACCGAACTCTAGGTACGGTTAGTAAGTTTGGCTGAACACCAGAGAAGGCTCGGATTGTAGGATTAAACCGAACTCCGAGTACGACTAGTAGGTTTGGCCGAACGTCGGTGAAGACCTGGGTTGTAGGATTGAACCGAACCTCAGGAAATGGGTTGTAGGATTGCACCGAACCCTATTTGAAGGCCGGTGAATGGGTAAAATCCAACACCGAGTGTGAAGGCCGGTGAATGGGTAAAATCCAACACCGAGTATGAAGAACGGTGAATGGGTAAAATCCAACACCGATTGAGAAGGCCGGTGAATGGGTAAAATCCAACACCAAGTGAAGAAAATGGTGAATGGGTAAAATCTAACACCGATTGAAGGCTTGGGCGCAGTACGCTGGACCTTTTTCAAGGCCACGCTGAACCCCGAGTAACGGGCACAGTAGGTTCAGGATTAGCCCTGATCTGACCCCGTGTCGAAGGCTCGGATTTCAGGGTTAAACCGAACTCCGAGTATGACTAGTAGGTTTGGCCGAACGTCGGTGAAGGCTTGGGCGCAGTAAGCTGGGTGAAACTTTTTCTTCAGGACCACGCTGAACCCCGAGTAAATTAAAAACAACTGGTGAATGGGTAAAATCCAACACCGAAGTGAGGAAGAACGGTTAGTAGGATTAAACCGATCGCCATTGAAGAACTGGGTTGTAGGATTAAATCGAACCCCAGGAAATGGGTTGTAGGATTTTACCGAACTCATTCCAAGGCTCGGATTGTAGGATTAAACCGAACTCCGAGTACGGGTTGTAGGATCAAACCGAACCCCAGTCGAAGGCTTGGATTGTAGGGTCAAACCTAACTCCAAGCATGACTTCGAATTCACTCAGAAGTACTTCCCCTAGGAAATCCTCACTCGGAAATACTTTCCCTTGGAATTCCTTACTCGGAAACACTTCAAATTCGAAGTCAGACTCGAATTATTTACTCAGGAATATATCTACCCGAAACATACTTATTCAAAGTCAGCCTTCCTCTGACCAAAAGTACTTCCCCTGGAAATGGCCCATTTGGAAATCCTTCACTCGGCGTCATGCTATATGGAGGTCGGAATTCCTTCACTCGGTGCCATACCACGTGGAAGACAGAAATTATTCACTCGGTGCCTTACCCAGCGGAAGTTGAAAACGTCTCACTCGGTGCAATCCCAATTAGAAGTGTCACACTCGGAGACACCTTACTCGGGGAAGTTGCACTCGACTCGGGGACATACCTACTCGAGAAAGTTGCACTCAGAAACTTCCCACCCGAATGAAAGCTCGGATTTTAGAGCAAAATCGAACTCCGAGTACGGTAAAGAACATTATTAAACTGAACGCCATCAATTCACTCGGAAGTAACCCCCGAGGGATTACTCGGAAAATCCTGCCCCCGGAAGGATCAATCGGTGATCTTCCACTCGGAATTTTCAAGACAAAACACGAGCCCTCGACATAAAAATAAAAGACTCGGATAAAACGTACAAACGTTTACCGAGCAGTACGAGGAGATTACAAGTAATAGAATTTCCCGAGTGACACGGCCAGAACCAACTTCACTCGGAATCATTTACTCAGAGTCGAATATTCGCTCGGAATCACTCACTCAGAGTCAAATGTTCATTCGGAACTGATCACTCAATAACGCTCGGGGACAATATTCAATGGCTAACGGGTACTACAAAGATATTTTTGCAGGTTACACCAGCATCCAGACCTCTCGCAGGTTGTATAGCTCATATGAGCAACTTCATAAGTCCCTCATATAAGCTAGGGTACATATGATCCGGTCTGGATACCGGCCCTAAGACTAAGAGATAATTATCTTAGCCGGCCCAGAGTTCAGTCGGCATCACTGGACAATGATCCAGTCGGTATACCACTGGATTATGATCCAGTCGGTAAAAAAGTTAGCCGGCCTCAATCGGTATCACAAGGTACCGACTCAGTCTGCAACTATACCAGTTATCCGAAGTAGTGACCAAGATATCGGATACCTCATCCGTTCCCCTTTCACCCGGTGTTGAGAAGCTGATTCGCACCGATCAATCGGTTTCTATCATAACACATACAATCGGTATCATCGGTATACATCCAGACTGTAATCCCGAGTCAGGCATTCTCCCTACACCGGTTAGTCTGGATAACACCATGCACACCGGATAACATACGTATCACCTGACAGAAGACGATGGGCATTGCTACAGGGACCGATCAATAATTCCCCACACTACGAGCCAAACTCTGCTCCAGGGAATGATCAACTTGTCCCCTAAGTCTAGCCCATACTCCCTACGCTCAATATAAAATAGCCACTTGCCTCAATCATCCTGGTGAGTGCACATTAAACAACAATATACTTGCATAATGAAGGTTAGTGGTTCCCCACTAACGAGTCCTCGTAAACCGAGCCAATCAGGTATAAGAACTCACTTCAGTTTACTGGAGAAGGGTTCCTGGTCCCCGGGTTCTGGTCTTCTCTCTTATGCATCCACCTGATCCCTGTGATCATTTACATTCCATACTTGGAATATATCACTGACTTGAGCGTCGGAGAATCTTCACAGGTGACACCACCTGTCGCCCACATCAACACGGGAGGTCGGTGTGAAGGATCTCCAGGACGTCAAGACCGGTCTCTTCATACAGACACACCGGATACACATACCAGATATTCACAGATCCGGCCTTCAGGCACAGACTTTTCTCACTACTTGTAACTGGCCCGACACCGGATCTCTTTGACCCCGGTTCAGGACAGAACAGATTTTAATAAAACTTCTCTTCTCCCAATCACACCTTTTATAATTAACCAATAATTCATAAAAATATCAAATAAATTCCTAAAAACAATTCTTAATATTTCCACTTCACAAAAATTTTCTATAAATATCCGGGATGTTACACCCACTTCGTCAATCGCTTGACCAATGCTCGTTTCGACACCTACGGTTACCGAAACACCAAACCAATTAGTACATTACCTCCCTTACGCTTCCAAATTCGTCATCCAAGCCCTTCAAGTCATTAAAACTCAGAATCACAGCCTACCCATCACATGCAAATTCGGATTCAAAAGGGGAGAAGAAGGGGAGGAAAGAAAACATGCATTTGAAGATCCCAATGGCTTACCATAGCTT
This sequence comes from Clitoria ternatea, assembly GCA_037962975.1. Classification (NCBI taxonomy): domain Eukaryota; kingdom Viridiplantae; phylum Streptophyta; class Magnoliopsida; order Fabales; family Fabaceae; genus Clitoria; species Clitoria ternatea. Next base: position 279,176,793 of record CM075671.1, read on the forward strand.
CCAGTTGCCCAAAACCTCAAGAACTCACAAGCCCTAGCAAAAACGCCTCAGAGGAAGAGAGGAAAGGGAGAAAAGTGTTTCTGCCCACTATTTGCATACGTTGTTTAAAACCGAGTCACGACGCTAACGCTACGCATCAGCTCATTAATTTATACCTGACGCTACGCGTCCTAGCCACGCTGCACGTTAGGGTCCTGATGTCATTTTCCTTAAAATTTCATTTTTCACTTAATTTCTCATATATTATTATAATTTCAACCCAAATAATATTTTTATTTATTTTCCATTTATTTTCTAATATTAAAACATTAAGGATGTTACATAAGTCATCAAGCACTTTAACCGAACCACTAAACTTAGTGAATGTTCTACTTCCATCAGGTAAGTGTACTGAGATAGGAGAAATAGGATTGAGAGAGTGAAACAGCTCCTTCTAAGTGCAAATGTGATCAGTTGCCCCCAAATCTAGGATCCAGGAGCTAGTGGTGTGACTTTTTTGCAAAGATGAACAAGACAAAACCAAGGAAATACATGTCCTGTTACATGGAGTAAAGGAAACTGCAGTGGAACTAACATGATTAGCCACTGGTATAACTACAACAGAGGATTCTGATTGTTGAATTAAATTCAAGATACTCTTGTATTGTTCAGGTGTAAATGGATTTGCTCTCACAACACACTTTTCTTCTGCTTTGAATGAGTGTCTGTCATCAAGATCTTCTACAGAGTGTTCAACAAAAGTATTGTTAGTTCTATTGCTATGTGTGAATTTAAAATTCAAAGGAAAACCATGCTTCTTATAACATGAGTCAATTGTGTGTCCATTCTTCCCACAGTACAAGAAAATCTTGCCTCTACCACTACCAATGAAACCAGATCCTCTTCCTCTACGAAAGCCTTTTCTTCCTTCCATAGCATTAACAAGAACTTTAAAATTCTCTTCTTGATTCAAACCTTCAGGATTGACCTGTCTCTCATGTTGCAAAACTAAGAACACCTTATTTAAGTTTGGTAAGGGATCCATTAACAGAATTTATGACTTAACCACACCAAAATTATCATTAAGTCCCATTAGAAATCGTATGATACAATCTTGTAGCCGATATTATTAGGGAATCCCTAGAACATGAGCAACGGAAATACAGGGATTCCATAGGATTTGCAAAGTGCTGTGTTTCAAAGCACAAGACAAACACAAAAAAAATACGTTTTGGATTACCTCTTGAAGAACACTGAAGCAGTCGTAGCCTCATCCTTTAGGAGTCCACACGAGCACTCCCACCAGAATCGCAACACTTGCCAACTGCTAGTTTGACGGCGTGTAGCTCTTACAACTTTTATGAATTTGTGTCTTACTTTTGTGTACGGCTTATGAGCATCTTATGCTCTATTTATATGCTTAGGTTTATCCTAATTTGTTCTCTCTAAAGAGTGGGCTCCTTACTCATTCTAAATGAGTTAGGCCCAATAGTTTTATTTTAGTCCAACTAAAATAAAACAACATTTTCTGATGGGCTTACTCTATGTGTGTGACCCTATAGGTAAAATACCCAGTCATATTAATAATAAATTATTTTATTATTAATATAAAATAAGAGCGGCATCTAGCAATGCATCATTATGTCCGAATATTATTTAATATCAATATAACCTATAAGTGATAATTATTTAATATGTTTGTTCTTTTTGTCACGATATCCTAATTGGGCCCACGACATGGTCGCGTCATCCTTGTACGGCCCAAGTTATTTTACTTGATACCGGAGTGGACTTGATCCGAATAAATATCTAATATTTATTCTTTCTAGCATGACCATGTGTTTTCTTAGTCTTACTCCATCAAGTGGCCTATAAATATCACTCCTGTCACATAGGAGAGACAAATCCCATCTACATCACTCACATCCCTCTGCATAATTTGTTCATTGCCTAATCACAACCTTTATAGTCCTCTTGTTACAGAAGACGTTTAATTGTATTAAAATAATAAACTCCTCATGTAGGAATCGTAGTGACTTCAGGTCGAAGGACTACATATACCATTATCACATTGAGAATCGTTTATGACATTTATGTAATGATCCATGCAACGTTCTCATGGTGGGTCTGTCTAGTATATCATTACTCTTAATGTGTATCCGTGTGAAGACTTGATATCATCTATATCTATGATCTGTAAGATCAGGTCATCAGTACACTCACACACTAGTCTCAATGTATTTACATGTCCCCATGTAAATACTTGACTAGGGACATTTTAGAAATAACTTTCATATGACCTATTACTCCAAGGATAAATACGTTTTAAAACAATTTTAAACTGAAATACTTATTTTATTGATAAGCAGAAAAATGATACAAATGAAAAAGCATAAAGCTCATAGGCATACACTAACAGATATTTCTTTACATTCTCAACTGCCTCACATCTACACCTTATAGAGCAAGTGCACATAGGTAAGTAGTTCTCAAGCTCCTCCCACAAAACCTTCAGATTCGTGAAATAGGTAGTGACAGAAGAATCTCCCTGCTTGAAATTATAGATTTCCTGTTTAACTCTGAAATACGCACCAGATCTACTTGTAAAATCTCTCCCTGAGTTCCTCCCAAGCTTTAAAAGTAGTTTCTATAAACATAATGGATTGACCTATTGACTGTGAAATGGAGCTCACGATCCAAGCATGCACGAGGCTATTACATCTTTCTCAGGCTTCATATAGCGGATCAAACGAATCTGAAGATTGGATCGAGCCGTTCACGAACCTCAACTTATTTTTCTAAATGAATGCTCTCTTCATTCCTCTCGCCCAGGCATGATAGTTTCTGCCATCGAGCACAAGATTCACAAGTAAAATGGACATCGATTCATTTGGATGCACATAGTAAGGACTTGAAGGATTGAGACTTGGATCTTGTGGTGGTGGAGGAACAACATTGAAACTACTAGCGTGGACCATAGCGGGAACGATGGCAAAACCCTAGATTGGGCTCTGATACCATAAGAGGAAAACAACTGCCATAGAAGAAAGGAAATGGAACGAAAACTAAGAGAGAGAAAAGATAGTGCCGAGAGGGAAAAGATAGCAATTGTATATTTGATTGATTAGGAAAGTTGTTACATGCTCTTTATTTATAGAGCCAAAAATAACAGATCATTAACTAATTAAGTAATTAGTTAGACTAATACAATTATATTATTAGAGGGAGAAACTTCAGGTTGTGATATTAGCAGAAATGGATCGACTGGGGGAGAGGAATTTATGGATCAGGTTTTAATCATGTAAATAGTTAGATTTTAATAATAATTATATAATCAATAATTTGAGTGTGCTGCAAGCTTTGATTTTCTTTTTCTCCATAATTCTTGGATGAACTATTTCATTAATGGACTAGACTAGGGAAACGCCAAGTGATTTAGAAAATTTTGGCCCACATTGATGTCTAATGATTGGATTAGAGGTAGACCACTGTTAAGTTATCTAGAATGATTTTTAGAAGTTAAAAAAAATACAAAGCAACAACAGTATACATTTCAAATTGTTTCTATCCGAAATATGCTTAACTTTTTTTCTTGTTTCCTTTTTTTTAATCTCATCCCTTGTATCATTTTTCATATTTTTACAATTTCTTTTTCTCCTTTAAATATTAGATTCTTCCATTTCGATTGCGCCATTTTACTGTGTATAGGGTGAAGCATTATCTCTATAATATAATGATAAGTAATGTTTTGACTTTTTTTTTCACTTAGTTTTTTTATTGGTTTTGGTTATTATGTTATTTAATATATTGAAACTAGTTTCTAAAATCTAAAAATGTAACCAATGAAAAAGATAGAGTCTATTTTGAATAATTAAAACTGGATTAGGAGGAAGATGAAGTAGCATCTTTGTTTGTTGAGTTACTAATTGTATTAATAATATTATATTTTAATGATAAATTTCAATATCTTGCGACCGATTCTAACATATTAAATAACATAAAGATAAAGATAATTGATAAAAAAAACTAAGGGATCAAAACAAAAAAAATGATGAAAACACATAGGGACCAAAAATTTTACATGTGATAAAATAACTTTTTATCAAAAATTATGTTAATCTTGTATTGAAAATCTATATTAATGTTAGTTTTTAATTTTTTTAAAAATTCTCTTTTAATATCAAAGCAACATAAGGTTACATCCTCGTTCCCAAAAGTTATCAAAATAAGTCGAAGCCCGTGAGCTAGCCCAACCTAGCTCACCAGCAAGCCATGTTGAAAATTTCCAACCCAGTTTTAAAATCAGATTCATCTTAATCCTACTCACAAAAACGAGCTAACCCATGGTGAACTAGGTAGCTCACCAAAAAAAAAATTAAAAACTAAAAAACATATTTAAGATAAAAAATTAGACATCCTTCCTAATTTATTTTATATATGTGGATTCCAATTTGAATAGCATATGATGTCCCTGCCATTGAATTTTGGTTTTGGAGTGGTTTTTATTTGTGAACAATGATGAACCAAAAAAAAATAAACACTTATACAAATAAGAATTATTATCATTATTATTTTACTATTTTTTTCTTGAATTCTTTTAAGTTACACTCAGCTCATCAATTGTGTTAAGTTGTGATTTTTCTGACTCACTATTAGGTGAGTCGGGTTATGCTGGGTTGGTTTTTTGTTATTTTTTTAATATTTTCATTTTATTGTTACTTTTTCAAATGGAAAAATAATGTTGAAAAACATATATGTACAATTAGAAGATACAAAATAATTATATAATATTTAAAATCATTAAAAAAAATTGGTTATATTTTCAAATCATTAAAGTGATTGTACATATTTTTTTTTGGCAGGTAAACAGGCCTAATCCCAAGAAACACCAAAGAAATTAGGTTCCATTAGAAGAAGTACAATTATCAGAAAACAAATATAACAATAGAAACGTGTGGACATAACATCCCAAATCTCCCAACCTTCTTCTTGAAGTCCATGCTTAACTAGGATACCTGCCACTTGGTTGGCCTCGCAAGGAATGTGTACCCAGATCACATGATCATTCGAACTCACAACATCAGTGATTTGGCTAATGAGATCCCTATTCTGAGTAGCTACTGCTAACCATTCCTCCAATAACTTCACTGGTACTATCAGACTCAACTACAATTTTTCCAAGATTATAATCTTTTACAATTAATAACCCTTGAAGAATACCCTACAGCTCCATTCAAATGACTGAACTCTCATTAAAGTGATTGTACATATTAATGTCATAATAATTTGATATTTGTTATGAAAAGAGAAATAGGAGAGAATGAGAGAGTATAGAGAATAATAAGGGAATAGAGAATGAATATTATTTGTATCATATCATGAGCATTATAAATATTCTTATTTATAAACATAAGCTGATCTAAAGATAAGTAATTTTAATTATTATCTATATAAAAGGGTAAGTGGTTAGTTATAGAAAAAGATAAGTGGTTAGAAATCTTTTAGAAAATTTTAAATGACTATAAATATGAATATTTGTTATTGATAGGCCCAATAATAGGCCCAAAAGGATTTTAAAAAAACCCATTTGGTTTCAAGATTTTGAATTAGAAGATTAAGATAGAATTTTTATCTTAACTTATCTTTAATTTAGATAAGATAGAAATTTTAGTAATCTCAGCTTATCTTAAGATAGTGTTATCTTTAGCTTATCATTAATTTAGATTATCTTATCTTTTGACTTTTAGTTAGCTTTAATAAAGCTATAAATAATTGTAACCTTCTCATTAAAGGAATATATACAAAAGTTATTTTTAGTACAAATTCTTAAGTAATACTAGGTTCTCTCCTAACAATTGGTGCTTTCATATTGCTCTCATGCCTCCTAAACCAAAAGACATGGATACTCTCCTCAACACCATCACAGAAAAGTTGGATAACCTCCAAAATCAATTTGACAGCCTTCGTCAAAATCAAGATACTCGTCAGAACAATCTCATCACTTACATTGGAGGGTTACAAGACCAAATCAATACAGCAAAACTACACACTGAAATCCCATCTTCACCCACAGCCCCACCTGGTTTTCAAGCAAACCTTGTTGGTCCTCCATCAACCCCTCTCTACACTACCACTACCCCTATAGGATCATCCCTTAACACACCACCCCCACACTCTACCATAACACCTATCCAAAACCCAATTATTCCAACAAATTCTCACATCACAACACAACCCATCTATTCCACAAATCCCACCGTCCAACATACACCAACCTTTCCAACTTATCCCCAAATTCTTCTTAATCAATTCCCTAACCCAAATGCCACATTACGACCGCCAAAAATTGACTTGGCACCATTTGATGGCACTAATCCATTAGATTGGCTCTTCCAAGCCGATCAATTTTTTATGTTCTACCAGATACCTCCAGATTTACGACTACCAATGGTTGCATTTTACATGCGAGGAGATGCTCTTGGTTGGTTTAAATGGATGTTTCAAAATCGTCAACTGACAGATTGGTGGACATTTGTGCGTGCTGTGGAACTTCGTTTTGGGCCATCAACCTATGAAAATCACCAGGCAGAACTATTCAAACTTCGACAACAAGGATCTGTGACTGAGTATCAAGCCACATTTGAAAAACTCTCAAATAGAGTATACGGATTGTCCCCAGAAATGCTTCTTAATTGTTTCATTTCCGGACTATACCCAGATATCCGAAAAGAACTAGCCATCCTACAACCTCAACATATCACCCAAGCCATGGGCTTAGCCAAACTCATCGAGTCCAAACTAAAAGACACTAGACAAAGAACCTTCAAACAGCCCAGTTCTCAAAACCAGACCACATCTAATACAACCCGTCTTTCTCTCTCTACTCCTCCTACTTCAATACCTCTACCCATTAAACGACTCACCCAAACCCAAATGCAAGAACGTAGAGCTCAAGGACTTTGCTACTATTGTGATGAAAAATTCATTGCAGGTCACAGATGTACTCACAACAAATTTTTACTCCTTATGCTAGATGATGATGCTATGGACAATCCTGACCAAACATCAACTGACCCAGAGACCACCACCAGTGAAAGTGATCAAGCTATCAACTTCCAACTATCAGCTCACGCACTCACCGGACAACCATCACCGCAAACACTACAATTCCATGGCCTAATCAATGGACTTCAAGTAAAGGTACTAATTGACTCTGGAAGCTCCCATAATATACTTCAACCCAGGATAGCAAAACACCTGAACTTACACTCTCAACCCACACCTGCTTTTCCAGTAATGGTAGGAAATGGAGCCCACATATTTTGTGCAGGTTTTTGCCCCTCTGTTCCAATTACCATCCAAAATCATCAATTTACAATTCCATTTTATCTACTTCCAATCGAAGGAGCAGATGTTGTCTTAGGTGTGGAATGGCTACAAACCTTAGGATCCATTAAAGCCAACTTTGCAATACCTAGCATGACATTCACTCACCATAACTCTCAAATCACACTTTCAGGTGAAGCTAAGGCCAAACCAGTACCATCTACTTTTACCCAGTTTCTTCACTTACTCCAAACAGATTCAGTTGCATCTTTTCATCTCCTTTCCTTTACTGCCCCCAATACAGAACCTACACACAAACTAGACAATCATCACCAAATATTATCATCCCTACCCCAAACAGTACAAAACCTTCTTTTATCCTACTCTCATATTTTCCAAAAGCCACAAACACTCCCACCATCTAGACCTCATGACCACCATATAACCCTTCTACCTAATAGTACACCTGTAAACACTAAACCATACAGATATCCACACTCCCAAAAGATGGCAATGACCACTCTGATTCAGGAAATGTTACAAGATGGCATAATCAAACCTAGCAATAGCCCATTCTCTTCTCCGGTTTTATTGGTTAAAAAAAAAGACGGGTCTTGGCGATTTTGTGTGGACTATAGAGCCTTAAATGCAATTACCATACGTGACCGTTTCCCTATCCCTACAATTGACGAGTTACTAGATGAGTTAGGATCAGCCAAATTCTTTACAAAAATAGATCTTCGTTCAGGCTACCACCAAATTCGTATTTTCCCCCTTGATACCCATAAAACAGCATTTCGAACCTGTGATGGTCACTATGAGTTTTTAGTCATGCCATTCGGTTTAACTAACGCACCAGCTACATTCCAATCAGCAATGAACGACTTGTTAAGGCCTTATCTGAGAAGATTTGTTTTAGTTTTTTTTGATGATATTTTAGTCTATAGCCCTTCTCTATCCAAACACATTGACCACCTACAAGTCATTCTAGAACTATTGAGAAGTCATCAATTTTATGCCAAATTATCTAAGTGTGTCTTTGCCACGTCTACTATAAACTATCTAGGTCATATTATAAACTCTACTGGAGTAGCACCTGATCAGGAAAAGATTAAAGCAATTATAGAATGGCCAGAACCACGCTCTCTCACGCAATTAAGAGGATTCCTGGGCCTCACCGGATTCTACCGTCGTTTTGTACGGCATTACGCAACTCTCGCCGCTCCACTCACCGACTTGCTTTGTTCCACTAAATTTGCTTGGAGTACAGAGGCCTCAAAGGCATTTACACAATTAAAACAACACATGACAACAACTCCTATATTGGCTCTACTAGATTTTTCTAACACATTCATAGTAGAAACTGATGCCTCTGCTTTTGCCATCGGAGCGGTCCTCACACAGCTGGGTCACCCAATAGCCTTTTTTAGCAAAAAGCTTAGCCCCAGAATGCGTGCAGCTTCCACTTATGTGAGAGAGATGTATGCTGTTACAGAAGCTGTAAAAAAATGGCGACAATATTTAATCGGTCAACACTTTCACATCGTTACAGATCAACAAAGTTTGAAACACCTTCTTACACAAACATTTCAAACACCAGAACAATATAAGTGGGCTACTAAATTACTGGGTTTCAGTTTTGAAATATTCTACAGACCTGGTAACTCTAATAGAGTTGCAGACGCTCTATCCAGAAAAGTTGAAGAAAGTTCTACCTTGTTGCTAGCCATTTCTTCTCCCATACCAGAACTCATCAAAAACCTACAACAATATTACAGTACAGATGATAAAGGCAAAGAACTCTTCCAGCAACAACCAACAAAAGACCCAAAATTTTCAACAGAAAACAAATTGTTATTTTACAGGGGAAGAATTTTTGTTCCAGATCACCTTTCTTGGAGGACCAATCTCCTACATGAATACCATTCCACCCCAACAGCAGGCCATAGTGGCCCTAGACCCTCCATTTCTCGCATCGCCACATCCTTCTCCTGGCCAGGTTTAACCAGAGACATGAAAACCTTCATCCGTTCCTGCCACCAGTGCCAGACTTCCAAATATATACCTGCAAAGAAACAAGGGCTATTACAAGCATTACCAATCCCATCACAAGTTTGGGAAGACCTTAGTATGGACTTTATTACTCACCTGCCCAACTCCTTGGGACACACAGTCATCTGGGTAATTTACGACCGATTAACAAAATATGCTCATTTCATTGGATTGCCTACAAACTATTCAGCACCAGATCTAGCACAACGCTTCACAGTCGAGATCTGCAAACTACATGGCATACCCAAATCAATAGTAACAGACAGAGACCCTATCTTTGTGAGCAAATTTTGGAAGGAAATCTTTAAAAATCAAGGAACAACTCTGAAATATAGCTCAGCATACCACCCAGAAACAGATGGCCAAACTGAAGTACTAAACAGAACATTAGAAGCTTACCTTCGATGCTTTTGTGCAGATCAACCAAGAAAGTGGTTCAGGTTCCTCCATCTTGCAGAGTTTTGGTATAACTCGGCCCACCACTCTGCCATAGGAATGTCACCGTTTCAAGCACTTTACGGACGACCTCCTCCATCGATCCCAGACCTCTTGCCTAACACGACCACCCTCACAAATGTAGCCGAACAACTTGAAGAACGCCAACAATTATTATCCTCTCTCAGAAAAACGTTAGCACAAACACGGCAACGAATGATCACTCAAGCTAACAAACATCGAAGAAACTGCTCTTTTGAAGTCGGAGAATTAGTACTCCTACGCCTACAGCCACATAGACAACAATCTCTTGTTAAAAGAGTCAACCAAAAGTTGGCCAGAAAATTTTATGGACCATATAAAATCAAAAAAATTAACCAAGTTGCTTACCAGTTAGATCTTCCAGAAGATGCTCGTATCCACCCCGTCTTCCATATATCACTGCTAAAAAAATATACAGGTAATGATCCTACCCACCATTTTTTTCCATTTCCTACATCAAAAATTACTCCTTCCCTCTCAGAATCCAGCGCCGAGAATAATGCAACCCCTCTCATAAAAACATCACAAAACACAACTACAAAGCCTCTCGTATCTCGTAAAAATAACAAAGTCCCATCCTCTCCCCACCAACGGCCAGATCTGCATCAAGACAAGCCTTCACCATCACTTCAAAAGAACCAGGGCCCACTACACGCTAATCAAGACCCAACTTGTTCCCTGCCTCATCCTCCACCGTCTGATTTTCCCTCCTCCATTCCATCTCAGCCGACCAAGCACACCGACGCCCAAGACCCATCACATGACACGGACAGAGCTGTCCCATATCCTGACAAAAGCGGAAATCACGCTGAGCACTCCGGGCCTGCTTCTCCACATCACGCCAACGAATTTCCACCGTCTGATGCAATCACGGATTGCCAACGTGGCAAATCACAACCACTCGTTCCCTCTGTGTCATCCACACCGTTCATGTATGAAGATCAACAGCCACCGTTAGATCTTCCAAATTTAAATCCCAGCCTTGAGGACAAGGCTTCTTCTGAACAGGAGGGTAATGATAGGCCCAATAATAGGCCCAAAAGGATTTTAAAAAAACCCATTTGGTTTCAAGATTTTGAATTAGAAGATTAAGATAGAATTTTTATCTTAACTTATCTTTAATTTAGATAAGATAGAAATTTTAGTAATCTCAGCTTATCTTAAGATAGTGTTATCTTTAGCTTATCATTAATTTAGATTATCTTATCTTTTGACTTTTAGTTAGCTTTAATAAAGCTATAAATAATTGTAACCTTCTCATTAAAGGAATATATACAAAAGTTATTTTTAGTACAAATTCTTAAGTAATACTAGGTTCTCTCCTAACAGTTATCAACTCAAATATATATTTAAGTGATATTTTATGTACTAGGGGGTAACATTATAATATATGTTTAAGTCATATATTTGAGTTGATAACATTACGTGGTAAAACAAATATCTTGCATTAACCTAATCAATTCAGACAAACTTATATTTGTTTGAAGTAAACAATCTCATTATTGTAATGTATACAAGTTAGTAAAATATATGGTTAATTCTTTTTTCCGTGTAACAGTTATGTTAGTGTTTTGGTTGCACTAAAGTCTGGGTTCATGCATCCACCACATCAGCATGCATGTCTTTAAAAAGAATCACAACGAAACTTGTTTACGAAATCTTTTAAGCACATTCACGCTACAATATCATGGTTTCATCACTCATATTCCACAAAATTCATTTTCGATAAATAGCTTTACATTATTAAGTGTGTACAAACTTCTAATCCAAAACTTTTCCTTCGTATAAGTACCTTGATTTTATATCAATTTTTAGCTGATCATTCATTTATAATAGACTCTGACTTATGATCTTTATTCCTTAATCATTCATACCTTACGTTATAAATGCATAAATATCAACAATGTTGTCTTTTTAGAGCTTTAACAATTGGTCAAATACAATTTAGTTATTTCCTTGCTAAGTTTTTCGTTTTGCAAATGGATTATCATTTAAACTTTTGGTTCATATAAAGATCAATACAATGATAATCCACTATAATCATATTCATTATCAACCGCTTTCATTAACACATATCCCTATAATATTGAAAAAACTTATTTATTGATAATTTGATTAATAAATAATGTTCCTGTCAATAGTTTAAATAATCTCCTCATCTAAGGAAATTTATAACCAATATATATTTTTCAATCTCATGTGAGAGTCTATCTTAGTACAATGTGGTGTGGGTGGTTTGCATAATTTGAACTTTTAATATTTATTAGAAGGGAAAATTTTGGCTCATAAGTGAAACCATTTGCAAGGGAAAAAATTCACATCGTAATTTATTGGTTTGATACAAAACAAGTAATGCTACATGCATAAATGCATGCCCCTAATTATAATGCTCAAGACTCTTAGTTAAATTAAGTGAGTATAAAATCTCACAAACTTCTAGTTATGTGCACATGTGACTAGTTAGTTGATGCATCAATTTAAACTCTAAAATACTTAAATAATTTACATGGTGGGTACATTCACTTATAAACGTTTCCTTGTCATATAGTATGAAAGATTTATTTTCAATTTATAAGTGAAAATTGAATAATCAACTTCATGGGGAACCTACATCATATGAGAGTTTATAAAAATTGAAAAATCTAATGGTTCTTCGATGATGCCAACGTGAATTTGAAAATATTTGTAGGATGGTCTAACTGGTCATGTCAGATAACAAAATTATCATATATATGTAAACTTATGGTTTAAAATAGTTTGTAACTCAATTGTATTATTTTGCATATATTACAAATAATAGAAATCAATAGATAATTTTTACTAGATACACCTCTCGATAAAGATAAGTCTTGGTAAGATTAAAATATTCAATGTTCTTTCAAAAATTTTCATGGCTTCAATATTATCAAGTTATTATTAATAATAATACATAAACTCTTCTAAAGCTTTCGATTATTTTCATACTGATAAGTAAAATAACATCGTTGATATCAACATAAAGAACAATAATCTAGCATACGAGAAAGTATTTTATGTGGGTTTGAAAATACTTTATAACATAATTATAAAGAATTTAACCTTTTGATAAATATATTAATGATCAACGAAGAAACATCAATATTTATATTTAAAGAAAACTTCTTTATCATGTTAAAAATCTATATGCTCATTATGACTTGAATATTGTAATGATAAGTCAATCATATACTACTTCCATCCCTAAATATAAGACTATTTTTAGATTTTTTTTTATCCCTTAATATGTGTTTTTCTTTCAAATTTCAATGTTATTAATTATTTTTTGATCAAATTACTCTTATTAATGAATAAATTTTTTGGAATCAATATAATAATAAATGACATACATCAATTAGATTATTTATCTCTCTAATGATAATTGGATAGTAAGTTAAGGGAAATAGAGAGATGATAAGTAGAGAAAAATTAATGATGAACAATAATCACTTTAAGGACAATTTTAAAAAACACTATAATTTTCAAACCAATTTAATGATTTTGATTAAATTAATCAACTTTTTAAACATGTGTGAGTTAGGCAAAAGAGTCTTATATAAATATAAAGATAGTATCAAATAGTAGTAAACTTCTTGCTTACATCATTTATCGCTTATAACATGTGTATTTATCAAATAATACATGTTTATATCAGTTATAAACTCTTCTGCTAGTCATATAACAAATGTTTTAGTATGCAACACATTTTTATTTTGTATTTCTTTTGAACTTATATCTAATATATATCACTTTAAAGTATTTCTGGACTCAATTAATCATTATTTATATATAATATTTACTTAATTTTTAATCAAAATTTTTTGATAGATAAATATTTACACAGTATAACTTTAAGATCTCCTTTGTAATTTATTCTTTGTATTTTTAAGTGATAAATATGTTGACTATTTACGTAGGAAAATTTAAGTTATGGTTTGGTTAATGAAATTTGTTGAAATAATAACCTCTCATACATTGGCAATACATTAATATTACAGTATAATCACTGACGAGAGAGAGATCAGAATCATCAAAAAGCTAGTAAACCGATAAGGTTATATGCAGAGTTACTAGTTATTTTTTTTTAAATTGCAATTCAATAATTTCTTTTATTAAATCCCAGCGTCAAAATAGAAAATGTCCATATAATTAAGAAATTTACATATAAATTATTACTTTATCTAATATATTGATTTTTACCATACAAAAGAATATTTAACAAATGTTTTTATGGATTTATGATTTTAATTGACAAACTCAATTTCTTATAATTTTTATTTATTTACTACTTAATATATTCGATAATTAAAAAGGAATTAACTTATGCAACTCTCGCTAAATGTTACAAAAAAGGCATCTCTTGCTAAAGTTACCGCACTTAATGACTACTTATATGAACGTATTCTTTTCCTACAAAATACTATATATTTTATTAATTCAACCGTTTTTTTAAAATTAAAATTCAAAGTTCTTGTTAAATATATAAAATTTCATAAAATTTAAAAATTATAGTTCTCTGATGACTTCAATTTAATTTATGTTGTTAAATTTAAAATATACAAGATAATGTTTCAAACTTTCTAATTTTATAATAACATACATGATAGTTACACCAATTATCATATTATATATTGAGCAGTTAGATTTGTCAACTTAAAAATATATATATATATATATATATAGAGAGAGAGAGAGAGAGAGAGAAAAAGAGAGAGAGAGAGAGTTATTTAAGAATTATTCTTAAAATTGACCCTTCGGTTGAATTATTACCTATATTATATAATTTTATACGTTAATGCTGATGATAGTATGTATCAATAATATCAAACACAGTATATTTAAGTTTTGTAAATAAATAGTTTCAACGCAAACTAAATGCCATTTAACAAGGTATGGAAATAGACGTGTGGAAATTGAGCTATTTAAAGATTAATAATTTTTTAATGAATTGAAAAATAATTTTTAACAAACCCCAATTAAAAAATTTAACTAGAACCAAACACACTCTTAATCTTAATCATGATGACGAAAAGTATCTAAAATATGTTATTCTCCATGATTGACAATTTGACATTCTACAAAAGCATCAAACAGCAGTAACTTGTGTCTCTGGTCATTTAAGGCGGCACTGATAAAAATTGAACATATGAGAACAAGAAGGATAATGATGAAATGGAACTTATCCCCTTCAATCCAAGTCCTTTTCCTTTCAGTGTAGAATAAGTGTACCAACAAAACAATAATGCATTAAATTAATTAAAAAAAACAATCCACAGAAACACAAACAAGTGGATGAAAAATGGGTCCCACTAATTATATACACACACTGTCTTCGTTGTATTGTGTTTTTTTGTCTATGTATTGGTCAGAGATAATTTGTCTCTACCTAGAGGCGCTGACACAAGTAGTACATACACAGCGATCAGCCAGCGTTTACGTTACCCTCTTTCCTTTCTCTTCTTCACAAACCGAACTTGAATTTGATTAGACTGTGTTCATTCTTTGATACCTTATGAATTCGGGTTTGTGTCAGTGGAGGTGAGAATTGGTCTTCATTTGCAGCAAGTTTTAATTTTTATTTCTGGGTTTCGATTTTGAATTTGCGATTGTCATATGGGTGCTTGCATCTTGCAAGTTCAACATGTTCTAATCTTATATGATTTTTATCATTTTGAATCATTGTTTGTTATGTAAGCTTTTGCTGCAAACCGTTATTAGTTTATCCTGCTGTTGGTTCTATAATCCTTCTTGTCTTTGTAGTCCAATTGGGAAAATAGGCTTTGCCTTGCCCTTGCATAGCAATTCAAGCTACGTAGTTTTGTTTTCTAGATTGCTTGATTTTATTTTGGCTTAATAAGTTTCTAGTCTTGTGAATATACTAACTCTTTTAGTCTCTATAATCTAATTGTTTTGGAAATAGTTTGTATTTTCATTCATTGATGTATCATGTGTTTAGAGGATTGGCGTCCACAATCATTGATATGTCTAGATACAATACATGAATTATAACAAGGATTTTTTTATTGGACCAAAATCAACAATTTGTTTTTATAGAGATTAAAACCAAATGTCAATATATTTATAATCAGCCACTCCACATTGTGGCTAGATTTATCAACAAGATCAACAATGTTGTATCCCACATGAACAAGAGGCAACTCAACCAAAGAGAATCAGCAAAAATAAAATGCAAAAACTGTCCACCTTAATATAACCATTGACGTGCTTTGGTGTCACGTTTTGTTAACATTGTTTCTTTGTGTTTTTCAAGGCTAGAGTAAGCAAGAAAGTTATTGAACTGAGCTCTAAATGGATTCATCTGTTGAATTTAATGAAGATGGTGATACCAGAGGTGGTGGTGGTAATGGTATGTGGGTTTTGGATCAGAAGATTGATGAGCCAATGGATGCAGAAGCTGGAAGGCTAAAGAATATGTACAGAGAAAAAGTATGACTGTCACATAACTCCCCTTAACATTCTTTCTCTTCATATATTGACTTTTGTTTATTTAAGGAACTGAAAATTTGTTATGCCTAATTGGCTTCATAAATTGAAGAATTGAAGGCTGGTAATAGTTATTTATCAATATCCGTCTTTATTTTCCAGCTTACTACTACTTGAATGCAGATATCATACTTTATTTTAAATAACAAGCATTCAGTGCTTAGAATTATGAATGTGAAATCTGCAATTTTGATTTACCCCTTTTTTGTCATCTTATTCTCAAGTTCTTAATTAATATCCTAAGTATTTCATAGTGGTCCTGGGCCAAGTCTCCAAAAAGCTTAAGCTTAGATGGAAGCAAATGAAATTGTGAATGGTTAAATCTTAACAATATTCCTTACATAAGAGCCCTTTGAGCTTGGAGCATGGAATAGACTAAGAAATACAATACATTTACATGCCTGTTAAGTGATTATAAGTTGAACTTTCAATCAGAATATCATCATTCTCTAATTCTCTTGTACAGATTTCTTATGGTAGCTACTGGAATTTGGTGTTTAATTCCTAGTTCATGTTGTTTTGATTTGTTCAGAAATTTTCTGCACTGTTGCTTCTACGGCTTGCATATCAGAGTCTTGGTATAGTTTATGGGGATTTGGGCACTTCCCCCTTGTACGTTTTCTATAACACATTTCCTCACGGAGCAAAAGATCAGGAGGATGTGATCGGAGCTCTTTCTTTGATTATATACTCTCTTACTCTGGTGCCACTACTAAAATATGTTTTTATTGTATTAAGAGCTAACGACAATGGTCAAGGTATTTACTTGATTTTTGTAATTCAGATATTTATGGTTGGACTAAGGAAAATCCGTGGTGACAAATGTGATGATTTATTATAACTTTAAGTTGTGATTATCAGCCCTATTTCTTAATCTTAATGATATTTTCTTTGAATAAGATTCCTACATAATAGATTCTGTATAGTAAAGATTTTGATCTTATTGATAATGCCTGACAGATCCTAGTCTAAAAAGGGATGGATATCTTAATATCATAAACATTTCCCCATTCTTTATGCCTTTCCTGGATTATTCACCGAATTTTGTTCTCCACAATTACAATTATCTTGTTGGTATATCAGGTACATAGTTTAGTTCTTATTTGGTTTCCAGTTCAGGTTACCGAACTGAGGTTGACTATAAGCAATTTTTTAATCTGTCGGTCAAATGGAGTTAGAAGGTGTCTTGAATAATATTCATACTGACCATTGGACAACACCGTTAGCCAACCTTTGTTTTAGTAATTGTGTTATCAAACAGGCACTTAGTCTAGAGTGAATTGTACCTGGGGTATCATGAGAAAGCTAACTTTTCAGTTAAAGATCTAAATGGATTCTTTTGATATCAAGTAAAACATACACTACTATTTCTATATAAGGTGTATCAGATAGACATATCTGTTGTCATTGTTGAGTTGCTAGTATGTTTTACTTGATTTGTATCTGTGGAGCAGGTGGAACATTGGCTCTTTATTCGTTGCTCTGTCGACACGCAAACATTCAAATCATTCCCAACCAGCATCGTACTGATGAAGAGCTAACTACATATAGTCGGTCTACCATCCGTGAAAACTCATTTGCTGCAAAAACCAAGAGATGGTTAGAGGGACACGCTTTTACTAAAAATACCATTCTTATGCTCGTTCTTGTTGGTACCTGCATGGTGATTGGAGATGGGATTCTTACCCCAGCTATATCTGGTATGCCTTATGTCTGAAGCTGATCTTCTTGTTCCTCTTTATTTGTTATGTTTCTGTAAATGTAGTTTAATCGCTATTTACCCAGCTACATTATCTGTCACTATGTCGCAGTGTGAAAATTTGTCAAATTGTGAACGGAAACCATAAAATCATTTTATGAAATGAGAGAAAAGGATGGTGATGTGAATGTAATTTGAAATTGGTAGTATTTTGAATGGCCTATAGATTACTTGTTCCTTGATTCCTGATTGAAGTTTCTGAATAGCTTAAAATACACAACCTTTGTACATCATTTATAAAGCTTGCTTTCTTTCTTCCTTTATGGATGACTTAGAAATTAATTCGATTCAGTTCATCTCCTTATTAGCTTCATGTATATTGTGTTGCTTAAGCTCTAGATAAAATGATTCTGCTTCAATACATTTCTTCTTTTGCTATAGTATCATCTTAAATACACCACCAGTCAATTCAAGATATTTATTGAGAGATCTTCTGTTGTAGTTTTATCTGCTTCAGGGGGCATCAAGGTGAATCGACCTGATTTGAGTAACGGTATGATCCTACACCTGTAACAGTACATTTTTCTTCTATATCTACCATTATGTTTATAAGCACTATGTTTCACCCTCAACTGTTTTAAGTTGTTTAGGCTTGAATAGTTTGTTTTTCCTATTTTCCCCCCGAGTTACAGAAGTAGTTGTGGTCGTTGCTGTGGTAATATTAATTGGGCTATTCAGCTTGCAACACTACGGTACAGATAAAGTCGGTTGGCTCTTTGCTCCAATCGTCCTCCTTTGGTTTCTCCTAATTGGAGGTATAGGTATATTCAACATCTATAAACATGGTAGTACTGTTCTAAAAGCTTTTTCACCAGTGTACACATATCGGTATCTAAGAGGAGGAGGTAGAGAAGGTTGGACTTCCCTTGGTGGCATCTTGCTCAGCATAACAGGTATCTTAAATTTTATAATTGTTGATTTCCTCATACTTCAGAATTGTTCAAGAAGTGAAGTGAATACATGATTTGAGCTTGGCAACTTGTGATTTATTTCAGGGACAGAAGCTCTTTTTGCGGATCTATCACACTTTCCAGTCTCATCTGTACAGATTGCATTTACTCTGCTTGTGTTTCCTTGCCTTCTTTTAGCCTACTCTGGACAGGCCGCTTACCTTATGAATAACTTGGATCATTCACGAGATGTTTTTTATCGTTCAATTCCAGGTTTGTTATATTCATCATGAACATGTGATTTTTAGAATATGATCAACATTAACAAACATGTTACCACATGATTCTTACGAACTTCATGGGGGAAGTTTCACTTTTATTCCTCTTTTAAGATATTTTATGTTGACTAATGCTAGGCCACTTACCTATGTTCAGTCCTATAAACTTCACACATTAGATACTAGTCTTCGGTGAGTGTATTAAATTATTTCACATTGACTAAGAACATGACTAAAGTACTTCTTATAAGGCTTAAACAATCCTCCTGTATGTTGAACTAGCTGTTGAAAGTGAGTTAGGTTTTGTCCTTTTTTGATAACATTGTTGCTCATAAGTTACTGTTGTAGTTCAGTTTGTTGTTAAGACAGCTCTAGTCTTTCCCATCCTATTGCCAAGGTAGAAGACTAATCTCTCAAGTGTAGCCAGACTTTCTCACCCAACTAGTGTTTTCTCTAGTAGTCGAACCGTGATTCTTCTATTAGGGCCGTAGTATGTCTCTATTGCTACACCAACACCTTGCAACTTTATGATAAATAATTTGATGACCAAGTTAGACAAGTCAAGTTTCAATGTAAATCTTTTCACTTCCAAAACTTTTTGTGCCTTAATATTTCCTTGGCAAAATCAACTTAAGTGATTGCATATTATCTGGATCTTGATGCAAAAGCTGGTGGCTTGTCTGTGAATGCTTCTTTTCACTCAATCATTTAGACTTGCTTTACCTGACTTGCTTTACCATGTTTAGAATCCGCTATTTCTTTCTTGAGGATAGTCATACAGTAATTTTTTATCCGCTAAATGTTCATTATCCTTATTTCTGCAGATAGAATATACTGGCCAGTATTTGCTGTTGCAACAGCGGCTGCAATCGTTGCAAGCCAAGCCACAATATCCGCAACCTTTTCAATTATTAAGCAAGCCCTTGCACATGGTTGTTTCCCAAGAGTCAAAGTTGTGCACACATCGAAGAAGTTCCTTGGCCAGATATACTCTCCAGATATTAATTGGATCCTTATGATTCTTTGCATTGCTGTTACTGCCGGGTTTAAAAATCAAAGCCAAATTGGAAATGCATATGGTAAGTTATTTATTCCGTTGTTGAATGTTGTGATGCATACTCCTTTCATATGAAAAGAGAAATGTGCTAGAAAGTACATCTGGGATGACTAATGAAATCCTTAGAGAGAACAAACCACAAAGTGAAAAGAAATTGAAAATTTACAACAAAGAATCTAAGCCATGCAACATGAAAGGGTTTGTTGAGGTTACTCAACTAGGGTTGGCTAGAAGCAAATTTTGGATCCGTTAGTCAAACGGAGTTAAGAAAATATTTTGAACGACATTCAGATTAACATTGACTATTAGATAGTGTTGTTAGTTAAACTTTATTTTAGTAACTGGTTATCAAACAGACATTCACATCAAAGGGTGTAAGAAGCACCACATGTGTTTCACTTGTCAAAAAATATGCAGCTTAAGAAACTATATGATGCTCCTTGACTTGTTTACTGCTCTGCTTCTTTTATTCTCATGTTTCAAGCTGTCTTTTTAAGTGTGCACACAATTATCATAATTGCTATTGTAATGAATGACAGGTACTGCAGTTGTGTTGGTCATGCTGGTTACTACATTGCTTATGATTTTAATCATGATATTGGTCTGGCGCTGCCATTGGATTCTAGTTGTCTTGTTCACGGGTTTATCGTTAATCGTGGAATGCACATACTTCTCTGCTGTACTCTTCAAAGTTGATCAAGGTGGATGGGCTCCCCTTGCAATTGCTGGAGCATTTCTTGTTGTGATGTATGTCTGGCATTATGGTACGGTTAAACGTTATGAGTTTGAAGTGCATAGTAAGGTCTCCATGGCATGGATTCTTGGGCTTGGACCAAGTTTAGGACTTGTTCGTGTCCCTGGAATTGGGCTAGTTTACACTGAACTTGCAAGTGGGGTACCTCACATCTTTTCTCATTTCATTACCAACCTACCGGCCATCCATTCTGTCGTTGTTTTTGTGTGTGTGAAATATCTTCCTGTCTACACTGTTCCAGAAGAGGAACGGTTCCTTGTCAAGCGCATTGGACCTAAGAATTTCCACATGTTTAGATGCGTGGCACGTTATGGATACAAAGACCTGCATAAGAAAGATGATGATTTTGAGAAAAAACTCTTCCATAACCTTTTTGTGTTTGTCAAGCTTGAGTCTATGATGGAGAGTTGCTCTGATTCCGATGAGTACAGTTTATATGGACAGGAAACTGCACAGTCAAGAGAAGGCCTGAATAACGGTGGGAACAATGCTTCATTGATGGACTCAACATTTTCTTCAGTGGATTCAATAGTATCAGTTAGATCCCCATCACATGTGAATAGTACAGCTCAATCTTCTGGTCATGCAAGCCACCAGACCGAGGTTGATGAAGTTGAGTTTCTAAACCGTTGCAGGGATGCAGGGGTTGTTCATATACTAGGAAACACAGTTGTGGTGGCAAGGAGGGAATCAAGGTTCTACAAGAAAATAGTTATTAATTATGTATATGCATTTCTTAGGAAGATTTGCAGAGAAAATAGTGTGATCTTCAATATTCCTCACGAGAGTCTCTTAAATGTTGGTCAGATTTTCTATGTATAGTGTCTATAGGTCTACATCTATAGCGATTCTTGTATGAACATAGTATCTATAGGTACTTTCAATCAGAGGCAGATTAAAATGAGAATAAAATCTGTATTGAAATATATTTCTTGAATTTATATTTTTTTAATGTTCAAGAGCTTTTGATTGATTGTGTTTGTGAATTTACATTAAAAAATGGTGTCATGTTAAAGAAAGATAAATATTTTTATTTGTCATACTTACCTTGAAATAGTGCATGTATTATGATATCATGTGCAAGAGGGCAAACATGAGAAAACGATAATTATTATAAAATGTTAAAAAACCCTAACAATAAACTAAAAAACAATCAAAGGATCAACAAGAATGGAAGATTGTTTAAATACGTATAGTGAAAAGATTCATGTAATTGTGATTAACCTTGAATGAACCTTTGATGTTAGGGTGAATGTTGAACAATGATGGAGTTGGAGAAGGAATGAAAGATAGGGCAAAACAAATTAAAGAAGGAAATCATAGTAAGAATGAAAAAGAAAGGACAAAGCCACAAAGAGAAAAGAGGATAAATATGTAATATGTGAAAAATCAAAAGAGAACATGTGAGATAGCATAAATGTTTTGTTTTAAGTTTTTAAAAAATACCCAAACACTTTTAAGTTACATTTGTAACTGATATCCAACGGCTGTAAATTTTGTCAAAATTAAGATATCCAACCGCTGTAACTTTTACTAACTAATATTCTTTATTTTTTTTAAATTAGAATACTCAACCGTAGATTAACGTGCATGTATCAGTTTAGCTAATTCTTTGGCTGAATATCAGCTTGCAGAAGAATACACAGTTTTTGTTCAACATTTTTCTGATCTTAACACTTAGAAAAAATTGAACCCTTTAATTTAATCTTAGCCATTTATTTCCCACCCCTTTATTTCACATAGCAGGAACGAGAAAGAAACTGATGCGAGATTGGCATCTGCAGATTGAAGAAGCTTATTTCTCGACTGCATCTTCTTGTTTTTTCAAAAGTTTTTTCAATTCTTCTTTACCATCATAAATCATAATCAGCCACTCCACATTGTGGCTAGATTTATCAAAAAGATCAACAATGTTGTATCCCTCATGAACAAGAGGCAACTCAACCAAGGAGAATCAGAAAAAGGAATGCAAAAATCATCCACCTTAATATAGCCATTATTATTGACCCAGTGATACATGCTTTCTAAATGAATGGATACTATTAACGACTGTTTCACGTTTTGTTAACAATGTTTTCCTTGTAATTTTCAAGGGTAGAGTAAGCGAGAAAGTTATTGAACTGAGCTCTATATGGATTCATCTGTTGAGTTTAATGAAGATGGTGATACCAGAGGTAGTGGTGGTAATGGTATGTGGGTTTTGGATCAGAAGATTGATGAGCCAATGGATGCAGAAGCCGGAAGGCTAAAAAATATGTACAGAGAAAAAGTATGACTGTTACACAACTCTTTAACATTCTTTCCCTTCGAATTGATAGATCCAGTTTTCTTTATTTAAGGAACTGCAATTTGTTATGCCTAATTGGCTTTTTTTTTATTATTATTAATTGAAGAACTGAATGCTGGTAATAGTGACTTATCAATCAATACCATATATACAATTAAAAAGAATTGCAACTAGTGTAGCTAGCTATGAATGGGAAATCTGCAATTTTGATTTACCCTTTTTTGTCATTTTATTTTCAAGCTCTTAATCTAAGTGTTTCATAGTTGTCCTGGACCATTACTCCAAAAAGTTTAAGCTTAGATGGAAGCAAATGAAATTGTGAACGGTTATAAAGGTTTTGATATGATGTCATGTTAATATGTATTTATTATGCTTACTAATTAGTGATTAGTTAGAGTTTGTTAGGATTAGTTAGTTTGTCCTTTTTCTAACCTGTATATAAACTCTTTGTATTGTTTTTTTTCAATAAGCTGAATGAATCATATTTCTTTTAATTCCTCTTCTCTCTTCTCTCTCTCTCTTCTCAGTTTCTCCGCTTTCCTCTCTACCCCTTCTCTACGTTTTTCATCTCTCCGTTCTTCAGTCATTTGTCATGGCAGATTCAAGGTTCTGTGAAGGAGAGAGATCATCTGGTTCATTCAAGCACGCTGAGAGTTTTGACATGGTATCAGAGCCCCTTTCCTAGGGGCTCTGCTGCGCGTCTTGAAACTCGAATATTCTTTGGTCGAGGATTCGATTCTTCATCTTTAAGAATTGATCTTTGCCTCGATCTGGTTTTTCTTTTGCTGTAAGGACTTGATTTCTTCTTCAGATTTGTCTGGTGAGTTTATATTGCAGTTTTTCGTTGTTCTTCTTGTGGTTTGTTCTGGAATCTTCGAGATCTCCTTTTTCGTAAATCAATCTTTCCAATGGCATATTCGGTGATTGATGTTTCAAGCCCGTATTACCTACATGCAAACGAGAATCCTGGTGTTTCTATAGCTCCTTCTAAGTTGAATGGAGCAAACTACCACTCCTGGTCTAGATCTATGATTATAGGCTTGAGATCCAAAAATAAGATCTGTTTTGTTGATGGCACCTTGCCGAAACCTGGACAGAATGAGGCTATGTTTGGCGCCTGGGAGAGATGTAATACAATGGTGTTATCTTGGATTATGCATTCTTTGGAGCCTTTGATAGCACAAAGTGTGTTATGGATAGACACAGCTGCAGAAATATGGAAGGATTTAAAAGATCGATATTATCAGGGTGATGTTTTTAGGATTTTTGAGATTCAAGAGGAGATTTATGTCTTGAAGCAAGGGCACTTGTCAATTACTGCGTATTATACTCAACTGAAAGGCTTGTGGCAGGAGTTGGACAATTTTAGGCCAATACCTAGTTGCACCTGCCAAGTGATTTGCAGTTGTCAGTTAATTCCTACTATCAAGAAATATAGAGAGAGTGATTATCTGATTCGCTTCCTCAAAGGTTTGAATGAGCAGTATGCTCCTATTAGATCTCAGATCATATTTCTTGAACCTTTACCTGAGATTAGTAAAGTGTTTTCTCTACTTGTTCAACAAGAAAGGCAATTAGTAAACACTGCTCATGAGCCTCAAGTTCTCATTACTACTGATCAAGGGAAAAATGATAGCAATTCTCAATTATCACCTGTCCTAATGACATTTGGTGGTGGACAGGGTAGAGGAACCTTCAGAGGAGGTAGAGGAAGATTTGCTAATCTTGGAAATTATGGTTTTCCTAACAAGAGTCATAACACAAAATTATGCTCCCACTGTGGAAGGTCTGGTCACACAGTGGACACTTGCTATAGGAAACATGGTTTTCCACCACATTATTTTAAGCAGAATCAGAATGTCAATCACTGCATCCATGAGGATATTGATGAGGATGGTGATGAAAGAATTAGTCTTTAGTCCCTAAAGGAAAGGAGAGATACGTCTAGCTTGGTTTTCACTCTAGACCAGCATCGAGCATTACTTGCATTACTACAACAAAACAATACTCAGACTGTAAATCAAATTACTTCCAACACTCAGAATAAGAATTCTTCTTCTCAGCCATCAGGTTTTGTGTTCACTTTAGCTAATTCTTCACTCTCTGGCTCTTGGATCATTGATACAGGAGCCACTGTACATGTCTATAACAACATGAATTTTTTTCATACTCATAAAACCATTCAACCTGTGTTCCTAAATTTACCTGATGGTAATAAAGTTGTAGCAACCACTGCTGGCACTGTTTTCTTTACTAAATCTTTGTACCTTACTGATGTGTTGTTTGTTCCTTCTTTCCATTTCAACTTAATTTCAGTTTCTAAACTTACACAATCCTTATCTTGTAAATTCATTTTTTCCATGTCACATTGTCAGATCCAAGATTCTCATACATTGAAGATGATTGGTGTAGCTGACTTGCAGTGTGACCTCTATGTGATGAATCTTGTTCAATTTAAAGATGCTTTTCCAGACTTCTCTCAAAGTTGGACTAATGTTTTTCACTCATATAATCCTAATTCTTGGCATTCCAGGTTTGGTCACCCTTCTCGTGAGAAGTTGCAACAATTAAAACAAATGTATCCCTTTATCAATTGTAATAAATCAAATAATCCCTGTGATCCTTGTTATTTTGGAAAACAAAAAAAATTACCTTTTACAAATAGCAATACTGTTACTATTGATCCTTTTGAAATTGTGCATATTGATATTTGGGGTCCTTTGGCCATACCTTCTGTTTTTGGTCATTGATATTTTCTTACTGTTGTTGATAATACAAGTAGATTCACTTGGCTTTATTTCATGAAAACTAAATCTGAAGCTAGTATTTTAGTTCAACAATTTGTGCAATTCACTGAGACTCAATTTCACAAACAAATCAAGATTATTAGAACCGATAATGGCAATGAATTTTTAATGAAACAATGGTATTCTATGAAAGGAATCATACACCAAACCTTTTGTGTAGAGACCCCTCAACAAAATGGCATTGTAGAGAGGAAACACCAACACATATTAAGCATGGCCAGGACTTTGATGTTTTAGTCACATATCCCCAAATCTTTTTGGAACCATGCTGTAGCTCATGCTATCTATTTAATAAATAGTTTACCTACAAAATTTTTACAAAATAAATCCCCTTATATGGTTTTACATCAAGGAAAATTACCTAACATTTCACATTTAAAGGTTTTTGGCTGTTTAGCTTTTGCATTCACACTTTCTTCATATAGAACCAAGCTTGATCCAAGGGCAAAGAAATGTGTTTTCTTAGGATTCAAGCCTGGTACCAAGGGTTACCTGCTTTATGATTTAAAAACCAGAGAATTATTTCTTTCTAAAAATGTTCAGTTTCATGAAAATATTTTCCCTATGTTTTCATTTCATTCCACATCACAAAACCTCCAGTCACCTAAGCTTTTGAATGATCCACTTATTTCCTATGATGATGATGCACCTTCTTTTCATATACCTCAACCTACTCATATACCTCAGCCTGATCACATATCTGAGCCCTTACCACCCACCCCTTCCCTAACTGCTAGCCTTTCACAACACCATCTATCACCTGATTTCCAGCCACCAGCACTTGACCATGATAATTACCTTAGACGGTCAAACCGAGAGAGACGTCTCCCTTCCTATCTTCAAGATTTTCATCACACATTGGCAACTTCAGGCGACTCACCAGTTCATCTATCTCCCAGGTATCCCTTGTCCTTTGTTATTTCTTATCATACTTTAAATTCTTCTTATAAAAATTTCTCTTTAGCCTTGTCTTCTATCCATAAACCTTCTTCTTATTCTGAGGCTGTTAAAGAGGTTTGTTGGCAGAATGCTATTAATGCTGAGTTGCAGGCTTTGGAGGCAAATCAAACTTGGCAACTCACTCAGCTTCCTGCAGGGCAGAAACTTATTCAATGCAAGTGGGTGTTTAAGATAAAACTTAGAGCAGATGGTTCCATTGAAAGGCACAAGGCCAGGCTTGTTGCCAAAGGCTTCACACAGACTGAAGGCATTGATTTTCTGGAAACCTTCAGTCCTGTGGTTAAAATGACCACTATTCAGCTCCTATTATCCATTGCCTCTGCTCAGGGATGGCATCTTCATCAACTGGACATTAATACTGCATTCCTTCATGGCTCTTTAAATGAGGATGTCTACATGGAGCCTCCACCAGGATTGTCCCTGCCTACCCCTAACTTGGTCTGCAAACTTACTAAGTCTATATATGGCCTCAAGCAAGCCAGCAGACAATGGAACATTAAACTCACTGAAGTCCTCATTTCATCAGGCTATACTCAGTCCAAGTCAGATTATTCTCTTTTCACCAAGAACACTTCCAAGGGTTTCACTACTATTCTAACCTATGTGGATGATCTTGTTCTTGCAGGTCAGGATTTAGATGAGATTACTTATATGAAACTGCTGTTACATGGTAAATTTGGCATCAAAGATCTTGGCACATTGAAGTTCTTCCTCGGCTTTGAAGTGGCTAGGTCCCAATCTGGTATCTTGCTATACCAGAGAAAATATGCATTGGATCTCCTCTAGGAGACTGGTCTGCTTGCTTGTAAACCAAGTGCTGTTCCCATGGATGCTTCTTCTAAACTTGGTCTTCAATCAGGAACCCCACTTTTTAATCCTACCACATACATAAAACTAATTGGCAGACTTGTTTATCTCACTAATACCAGACTAGACTTATCTTTTTCAGTAAGTAAGCTTGGCCAATTTCTTGCTCAACCTATTTCTGCTCATTATCAGGCTGCCCTCAAGGTCCTTCGTTATGTCAAACATTCTCCTGCTAAAGGTCTTTTCTTTCCCTCTACCTCTGATCTCAAGTTAACTGGTTACTCAGATTCTGATTGGGCCTCTTGCCCAGATAGTCGTAGATCAGTTACTGGATTCTGCTTTTTCTTGGGCCAATCCCTTATTTCCTGGAAAACCAAGAAACAACATACCATTTCCAGGTCTTCATCTGAGGCTGAATATCGTGCTCTTGCCTTAGCAACATGTGAGGCTCAGTGGCTGGTTTCCTTGCTCAGTGATTTTGCCATTCCCCACTCCTCACCAATCACTTTATTTTGTGATAACCAATCTGCAAGGCACATAGCTTCTAATCCTGTTTTCCATGAGCGTACCAAGCATATTGAACTAGACAGTCACACTGTAAGGGATCAAACACTGGCTGGCAGAATCATCTTCTTCCCATTCCTTCCAAAGAGTAGTTAGCTGATCTTCTTACCAAGCCTCTTGCAGCTGGACCTTTTTCCTTTCTCATTTCCAAGCTTGGAATGCATGACATACACATTCCAGCTTGAGGGGGGCTGTTAATATGTATTTATTATGCTTACTAATTAGTGATTAGTTAGAGTTTGTTAGGATTAGTTAGTTTGTCATTTTCCTAACCTGTATATAAACTCTTTGTATTGTTTTCTTAATAAAGCTGAATGAATCATATTTCTTTTAATTCCTGTTCTCTCTTCTCTCTCTCTCTCTTCTCAGTTTCTCCGTTTTCCTCTCTGCCTCTTCTCTATGTTTTTCATCTCTCTGTTCTTCAGTCATTTGTCATGGCAGATTCAAGGTTCTGTGAAGGAGAGAGATCATCTGGTTCATTCAAGCACGCTGAGAGTTTTGACATTTCATGGGAGCAGCTCCTTGATATGACAATTATGAAGCACC
Organism: Clitoria ternatea; assembly: GCA_037962975.1. NCBI lineage: Eukaryota > Viridiplantae > Streptophyta > Magnoliopsida > Fabales > Fabaceae > Clitoria > Clitoria ternatea. The sequence goes on from CM075671.1 coordinate 279,205,855, forward strand.
TATATTTTCACCAGTCTCACATACTCATATTTAATATGTATCTAGATACTTTAGTGATAATTTCTCACAAAGTATTTAAGCTATTAAAAAAATTGTAATGTATGAAATATCCAAATGATTATGAGAATAATCATTCAAAATTTTAATAAAATATGTTCTTAATTTGAATATGTAAGATTACAACTTTAAACTTATTATGCATTGCAAAATGGACTTTTGACCCCTTGGTTACATAGGCTCCCATTTGAATGATTTTATAATTTTTAACGACAATGATACTTTATTTTTACAACAAGACCTTTTATTCTAAAATAAATTTTGGAGCATGGATTTGAAACTGTTAGTCTCATTTTAAATTAAAAAACTTGCAAGAAATTCAGGCATATATTTTAATGCTAAATACACTAAGAAATATATACATATACATGCCTGTTAAGTGATTATAAGTTGAACTTTCAATCGGAATATCATCATTCTCTAATTCTCTTGTACAGATTTATTATGTTCGTTACTGGAATTTGGTTTATAATTCCTTGTTCACGTTGTTTTGAATTGTTCAGAAATTTTCTACGTTGTTTATTCTGCGGCTTGCTTATCAGAGTCTTGGTATAGTTTATGGAGATTTGAGCACTTCCCCCTTGTACGTTTTCTATAACACATTTCCTCACGGAGCAAAAGATCAGGAGAATGTGATTGGAGCTCTTTCTTTGATTATATACTCTCTTACTCTGGTGCCATTACTAAAATATGTTTTTATTGTGTTAAGAGCTAACGACAATGGTCAAGGTATTTACTTGATTTTTGTAATTCAGATATTTATGGTTGGACTAAGAAAATCCTTGGTGATAAATGTGATGGTTTATTTGTGATTATCAGCTCTATTTCTTAATCTTAATGATATTTTCTTTGAATACGATTCCACATAATAGATTCTGTATAGTAAAGATTTTGATCTTAATATCATAAACATTTCCCCATTCTTTATGCCTTTCCTGGATTATTGACAGAATTTTGTGATTCACAGTTATAATATCTGGTTGGCATATCAGGTAGGTACATAGGTTAGGGCCTATCTGGTTCCCAACTGAGGTTACTGTTAGTCAAAAATTGGCTAATTTGTTAGGCCACCAACCTTGCAAATGAGAAAAATGTGAATGGTTGGTGGCCAACCATTTTTAATGTGTTTACATTGCCCAAAACTTGTTATAAATAGATGCATCTATGGAAGAGGAAATTCCTTCCAAGCTTAAGAAGTTCTAAGCTTTCAAGAGAGAAAAACTTAGAGAGATAAGTTTTTTAGTGAGTGAAAATTTAGGTGTAATTGGGTTGTGGGTTTTGAGAGGTTGTGAGTGTTTGTAAACACTTTGTGTATCTTCCCTTTCTATTAGTAAAATATCTGCAGCAGTCCGGAGACGTAGGTATAATTGGCCGAACTCCGTTATCAAATTTTGTGTCTTATTATTCCACATTTTTGCTCGTTCTCGAATCTAATCAAGGCGTGATGTTGTGAAAATCCCTAACAACTGGTATCAGAGCTTAGGTGCTCATTTCTATCAAATTTTCGCAATGAGTACTATTCACATGAATAGTAATTTCATGAATAGTGAATTTCATGAATAGTAAATTTTGGTCAGTAATACCAAATTCATCCACAACAGTGTTCTAATACACGGTGGTTCACTGAAATTGTCAGAAGCGATCCAGAGAAAATCACATTTGAGTGGGAGCAATGGCAGCAGATGAAGGAAAGGTGAAAATTGAAAAGTTCGATGGTGCAGACTTTGGCTTTTGGAAAATGCAGATTGAAGATTATCTGTATCAGAAGAAGTTGTACTAACCTCTCCAAGAAAAGAAACCAGATGGCATGAAGGATGATGAATGGAATCTTCTCGATAGACAAGACCTTGGGGTTATTCGATTGTCATTATCCCGTAATGTTGCTTTCAACATTGCAACAGAAAAAACCACGGCAGGTCTTATGGCGGCTCTTTCCAGCATGTATGAAAAGCCGTCAGCTTCAAACAAAGTTCATTTGATGAGGAGGTTGTTTAACTTGCGGATGGTAGAAGGCGGATCTGTAGCCCAACATCTCAATGAACTTAGCTCAGTCACAACCCAATTAAGTTCAGTTGGAATCAAATTTGATGATGAGGTACGAGCATTGATACTTTTATCTTCTCTTCCAGAGAGTTGGAATGCTACTGTCACAGCCGTGAGTAGCTCAACAGGAAGCAGTAAGTTGAAATTTAAGGATGTTCGCGATCTGGTTCTCAGTGAAGAGATCCGACGGAGAGAGTCGGGTGAATCATCAACCTCTTCAGTATTGCATACAGAGTCAAAAGGGAGAAATTCAACCAGAGGAAATGCTCGTGGAAAATCGAAGGACAGGCGGTCCAAATCCAAAAATCATCGTAATTCCCACAACTCGAAAACTATCAAGTGTTGGAATTATGGAAAGACCGAGCAATATAAAAATCAGTGCAAGAGTACACCAAAGAATCAGGAGGCGAAGACAGAAGCAAATGTTGCTTCCACCTCAGGAGGGGATGATGCATTAATATGCTCTTCCACTTCACAGAAATAATTCTTTGAGAATTATGTCCCTAGAAACCTTGGTAAAGTTTACCTTGGTAATGAGCAATCTTGTGAGATTGTTGGAAAAGGTGTAGTGAAGATTAAGTTGAACGGGTCTGTATGGGAATTAAAAAATGTCAGACATATTCCTGACCTGACAAAGAACTTAATCTCAATAGGCCAGTTGGCCAATGATGGCTACACAACAGTGTTCCATGGAGATCAATGGAAGATTTCAAAGGGTGCAATGACGATTGCTCGTGGTAAAAAGAGTGGTACTCTTTACAAGACAGCAGGAGCATGCAATTTGATTGCAGTTGCAGTAAATGAAAATCCTAATCTATGGCACCAGAGACTAGGCCACATGAGTGAGAAAGGGATGAAAATCATACACTCAAAGGGCAAATTACCAGGTCTTCAGTCAGTAGAAATTGACATGTGTGAAGACTGTATACTTGGAAAGCAGAAACGAGTAAGCTTTCAAACAAGTGGAAGAACCCTAAAGAAGGAGAGACTCGAGCTTGTTCATTCTGATGTTTGGGGTCCATCGGCTATCTCATCTCTTAGTGGGAAGCAATACTTTGTGACTTTTATTGATGATCACTCTAGGAAGGTATGGGTATACTTTCTTAAACATAAGTCTGAAGTATTTGAGTCTTTCAAGGTATGGAAAGCTATGGTAGAAAATGAGACAGGGTTGAAGATCAAAAGGCTCAAAACTGATAATGGTGGTGAGTATGAAGACACCAGATTCAAGAAATTATGCTACGAGCATGGGATCAAAATGGAGAGAACAGTGCCAGGCACGCCTCAACACAATGGTGTAGCTGAGCGTATGAATCGAACATTGACTGAAAGGGCCAGAAGCATGCGTGTGTAATCAGGTTTACCGAAGCAGTTTTAGGCAGAAGCAGTCAACACATTAGCTTACTTAATCAATCGAGGTCCATCAGTACCATTGGAGCATAAAATACCAGAAGAGGTATGAAGTAGAAAAGAAGTAAAACTTTCGCATCTTAAAGTTTTTGGTTGTGTAGCATATGTGCATATTAGTGATCATAGCAGGAATAAGCTTGATCCCAAATCAAGGAAGTGCACTTTCATCGGCTATGGTGAGAATGAGTTTGGCTACCGCCTCTGGGATGATGAAAACAAGAAGATGATCCGTAGCAGAGATGTTATCTTCAATGAAAGAGTGTTGTACAAGGACAAGCATAGCATAAACAACCACAACTCAGAACAGAGTGGATAACAAAGGTGGTGACTATTGACAAACTGAAGTTGTGCTCAACTTCAGTTGGCCTGTTAGGATAACAAGACCAGGAAAGACTGCTGCATTGATCAAGGTGTGAAGACAGATTGAAATCAGTCTTCAAGTGGGAGATTGTTAGTCAAAAATTGGCTTAATTTGTTAGACCACCAACCTTGCAAATGAGAAAAATATGAATGGTTGGTGGCTAACCATTTTTAATGTGTTCACATTGCCCAAAATTTGCTATAAATAGATGCATCCATGGAAAAGGAAATTCATTCCAAGCTTAAGAAGTTCTAAGCTTTCAAGAGAGAAAAACTTAGAGAGATAAATTTTTTAGTGAGTGAAAATTTGGGTGTAATTGGGTTGTGGGTTTTGAGAGGTTGTGAGTGTTTGTAAACACTTTGTGTATCTTCCCTTTCTATTAGTAAAATATCTGCAGCAGTCCGGAGACGTAGGCATAATTGGCAGAACTCCGTTATCAAATTTTGTGTCTTATTATTCCGCATTTTTGCTCGTTCTCGAATCTAATCAAGGCGTGATGTTGCGAAATTCCCTAACAGTTACTGCAACTAAGGTTTGCTAAAACTTAGAAGCAAAGTTTTGATTCGTTGGTTAAACGGAGTTGAAAGGTGTTTTGAATTACATAAATGATTAATACTAATCATTGAATGGTGTCAATAGTTAAACTCTGTTTTTGTAACTGGCTTACCAAACAAACATTTAGTCCAGAGGGAATTGTACCTAAGATTTCATGAGAAAGCTAACGTTTTAGTTAAAGATCTAAGTGACTTCTTCCAATAGTCGTGTAAAACACACTGGATTTTCAGTATACGGTGTATCAGATAGACATATATATCTGTTGTCACTGTTGAGTTGCTACTATGTTTTACTTGACTTGTGTCTGTGGAGCAGGTGGAACATTGGCTCTTTATTCGTTGCTCTGCCGACACGCAGATATTCAGATCATTCCCAACCAGCACCGAACTGATGAAAAGCTAACTACATATAGTCGGTCTACCTCCCATGAAAAGTCATTTGCTGCAAAAACTAAGAGATTGTTAGAGAGACATGCTTTTACTAAAAATGCCATTCTTATGCTTGTTCTTGTTGGTACCTGCATGGTGATTGGAGATGGGATTCTCACCCCAGCTATGTCTGGTATCCTTCTGTCTGAGGCTGATCTTCTTTTTCCTATTTATTTTGTTATGTTTCTGTAAATGTAGTTTAATCGCTATTTACCCAGCTACATTATCTGTCTAGTGTCAACTAATCTATATGCTTCGGTATTTTATATGTCACTCTGAAAATTTGTCCAAATGAAGGGAACCATGAAATCAATTTATGAGATGAGAGAAAAGGACAGTGAGGTGAATGTAACTTGAAATTGGTTGTTTTCTGAATGGCCTTATAGGTTTCTTGTTCCTTGATTCCTAATTGAAGATTAAGAAGGGCTTAAAATTCACAACATTTGTAAAGCTTGTCTTCTTTCTTCCCTTTAAGCATGGATGACTTAGAAATTAATTCAATTCAGTTCATCTCCTTGTTAGCTTCATGTATATTGTGTTGCTTAAGCTCTAGATAAAATGATTCTGCTTCAATTCACCTCTTCTTTTGCTATAGTATCATCTTTAATACACCACCAGTCAATTCAAGATATTTATTAAGAGATCTTCTGCTGTAGTTTTATCTGCTGCAGGGGGCATCAAGGTGTATCGACCTGATTTGAGTAACGGTATAATCCCACACCTGTAACAGTACATTTTTCTTCTCTATCTACCATTATGTTCATAAGCACTATAGTTTTCACCCTCAACTGTTTTAAGTTGTTTAGGCTTGAATAGTTTGTTTTTCCTATTTTTCCTATTTTTTCCCCCGAGTTACAGAAGTAGTTGTGGCGGTTGCTGTTGTGATATTAGTTGGGTTATTCAGCTTGCAACACTATGGTACAGATAAAGTTGGTTGGCTCTTTGCTCCAATTGTCCTCCTTTGGTTGCTCTTAATTGGAGGTATAGGTATATTCAACATTTGTAACCATGGCAGCACTGTTCTGAAAGCTTTTTCACCTGTGTACACATATCGGTATCTAAGTGGAGGTAAAGAAGGTTGGATTTCTCTAGGTGGCATCATGCTCAGCATAACAGGTATCTCAAGTTTTCTAACTGTTGATTTCCTCATACTTCAGAATTGTTAAATAAGTGAAGTGAACACATGATTTCAGCTTGGCAACTTGTGATTTATTTCAGGGACAGAAGCTCTTTTTGCGGATCTATCACACTTCCCAGTCTTATCTGTACAGATTGCATTTACTCTGCTTGTGTTTCCTTGCCTTCTTTTAGCCTACTCCGGACAAGCTGCTTACCTTATGAATAACTTGGACCATTCACAAGATGTTTTTTATCGTTCGATTCCAGGTTCGTTATATTCATCATGCACATGTGGTGTTTAGAGTAACAAACATGTTGCCACATTCTTTTATTCTCATACAAACTTCGTGATGGAAGTTTCATTTTCATTCCTCTAGATATTTTATGTTGACTAATGGTAGGCTAGTCACTATGTTCAATCCTATAAACTTTACACCCTAAACATTTTGTCTTGGGCATGAAAAAAGTGTATTAAAATGTGGTTAAAATACTTTTTACAAGACTTGAGACAATCCTCATATGTGTTGGGAGTGAGTTAGGTTTGGTCCTTTCTTGATAACATTGTTGCTCATACAATGAGACTTATCGAAAAAATGGACGTTACTCTTGTAGTTCAGTTCTTTTGTACAGACATGCTCTTGTCTTCCCACCCTTATTACAAAGATAGAAGACTAATCTCTCGAGCGTAGTCAAAGTTTCTCTCCCAACTAGTGTTCTCTGTAGAAGTCGAACCATGATTCTTCCGTTAGGGCCGCAGTATGCCTCTACTACTACACCAACATCCTTTCTAGTTTATGATAAATAACTTGATGACCATGTTACAAGTTAAGTTTCAATGTAAATCCTTTCATTTCCAAACCTTTTTGTGCCTAAAATTTCCATTGCAAAATCAACTGAAGCATGATATCTAGATCTTGATGCAAAAGCTTGTGGGTTGTCTGTGAGTGCTTCCTTTCATTCAATCATTTGGACTTGCTTTGCCTGACTGCTTCTTTTTTGTATAGTATCTGTGGAGATATACCTATGAAAAGCATCTACTATTTCTTTCTTGAGGATAGTTCATACAGTAATTTTTTATCTGTTAAATGTTCATTATCCTTATTTCTGCAGATAGAATATACTGGCCGGTATTTGTTGTTGCAACAGCAGCTGCAATAGTTGCAAGCCAGGCCACAATATCCGCAACCTTTTCAATTATTAAGCAAGCCCTTGCACATGGTTGTTTCCCAAGAGTCAAAGTTGTGCACACATCGAAGAAAATCCTTGGCCAGGTTTACTCTCCAGATATCAATTGGATCCTTATGATTCTTTGCATTGCTGTTACTGCCGGGTTTAAAAATCCAAGCCAAATTGGAAATGCATATGGTAAGTTATTCCGTTGTTGAATGATGTGATGCATACTTTCTCATGTTCCTTTCAAATGAAAAAAAGAAATGAGCTGAAATGTAGATAGAAAGTACAACATCTAGGACGACTAATGAAATCCGCAGAGAGAACAAAACACAAAGTGAAAAGCAATTGAAAATTTACAACAAAGTATGAGAGGGTTTTTCTCTATTTGGTTACCAACTGGGACTACCCAATTAGAGTTATCGAGAAAGAAGTTTTGGATCTATGGGTTAAATAGAGTTATAAATTATTTTAAACGACATATAAGATCAATATTGATCATTATATGATATCGTTGGATAAACTCCGTTTCGATAACGGATTATAAAAACTATTTTTTGGCAAATCAAAGTGTGTTAAGAGCACTACATGAGTTTCACGTGTCAAACAATATGCAGCTTAGGAAACTATATGATGCCCTCATTGACTTGTTTACTGCTCTATTCCTTTTATTCATCTGTCGTTGCGACCGGTTTCTGAAATGTGCACACAATTATCATAATTTCAATTGTAATGAATGACAGGTACTGCTGTTGTGTTGGTCATGCTGGTTACTACATTGCTTATGATTTTAATCATGATATTAGTCTGGCGCTGCCATTGGATTCTAGTCGTCTTGTTCATGGGCTTATCGTTGATTGTGGAAATCACATACTTTATTGCTGTACTCTTCAAAGTTGATCAAGGTGGATGGGCTCCCCTTGCAATTGCTGGAGCATTTCTTGTTGTGATGTATGTCTGGCATTATGGTACGGTTAAACGCTATGAGTTTGAAGTACATAGTAAGGTCTCCATGGCATGGATTCTTGGGCTTGGACCAAGTTTAGGACTTGTTCGTGTCCCTGGAATTGGGCTAGTTTACACTGAACTTGCAAGTGGAGTACCTCACATCTTTTCTCATTTCATCACCAACCTACCAGCCATCCATTCTGTTGTTGTTTTCGTGTGTGTGAAATATCTTCCTGTCTACACTGTCCCGGAAGACGAACGGTTCCTTATCAGACGCATTGGACCTAAGAATTTCCACATGTTTAGATGCGTGGCACGTTATGGATACAGAGACCTGCATAAGAAAGATGATGATTTTGAGAAAAAACTCTTCCATAACCTTTTTCTGTTTGCCAAGCTTGAGTCTATGATGGATAGTTGCTCCGATTCGGATGAGTACAGTTTATATGGACAGGAAACTGCAGAGTCAAGAGAAAGCCTGAATAACAGTGCGAACAATGCTTCATTGATGGACCCAACATTTTCTTCAGTGGATTCAGTTGTATCAGTTAGATCTCCATCACATGTGAATCGTAAAGCTCAATCTTCTGGTCATGCAAGCAACCAGACTGAGGCTGACGAAGTTGAGTTTCTAAACCGTTGCAGGGATGCAGGGGTTGTTCATATACTAGGAAACACAATTGTGGTGGCAAGGAGGGAATCAAGTTTCTACAAGAAAATAGTTATTGATTATGCATATGCATTTCTTAGGAAGATTTGCAGAGAAAATAGTGTGATCTTCAATATTCCTCATGAGAGTCTCTTAAATGTTGGTCAGATTTTGTATGTGTAGTGGTGTCTATAGGTAATAGTAATTCTTGTGTGAACATAGTATCTATAGGTACTTTCAATCAAAAGCAGATTCAGATGATAATATAATCTGTATTGAAATATATGTATTGATTTTTTTTATAAATATTTTCAATCTTCCTAGAGCTTTTGAATGATTGTTTTTGGGAATGCTGTGCTCACACAGAAAGTTGTTCCTTTTTGGCTCCAAGATCAGTATGATTGATCATGTGACTGCGATTTTGTGCAGTGAGAGTAGTGTCACTTAATGCTCCAAATCATTCTGTTATGAATAGTGCCGAGCTTCGGAGATGTTCGACATCGTGGTTCAGAATTAGAGCTACTCCTTTTGCCTCATGAAGGCCTTTGCACTTTCCGCAATGTCTCCATCGTGTTATGAACTTTCGCATCTCGAAGAACCCCACCTTGCTTGTCACTTGTTTCATTTGATATGGGATTGGGGTTGTCTTAGGGTGGTGGGTGGGTATGTACTTAACAACGGCAATGCACTTATCAAAAAATGACTTATTTAATGTATGTTAGAAAATTTTAAAATATAAAACTCATAGAAGTTAAAGGATTAATACCGAACCAAAAAAAAAGTAAAATGTTGATTTAGCTTACCTATATTTATTATAAGAAAAAGTTGGTTGGGCGTAGGATATACTTCTACACTAAAATCAAAATGTCCCATGTTAAAGTTAAAATGGTGTAAAATATAATGTTTTGTGACATTTCTATGTGAGACATTATATCTCATGCACAGGACATTAATTCCCTAGCCAAACCACACTTTTTTTTTATAAAAAATTATTGTTGTTGTTATTATTTTTTATAATTATTATTTACTATTATCATTATTACTTCTATTATTATTATTATTATTATTATTATTATTATTATTATTATTATTATTATTATTATCAACACATGAGAAATGCAAAAAATACACTAAATAACAAGAAACGATAATAAATACATATAGTGTTTAAATGAAATAAAATACAACTAAAATAAAATACAAGAAATCAATGTTTATGGTGAAGGTGTTGGTGGGGTTGTTATAGGACTTAGGAGGGGTCGTTGTTGGGTGTGGAGGCCCTATGTTGGGTTTGCTGCTGCTAAGGTTGGGCTTGACGACAACATTGGTGATGAGGACGATGTTGGCATGAGTGCTACTTCTTCTCTTTAGACATAGTCTGGTCATCTAGTCTAACATTATACTAAAGATGATTTCTAGCCTTGGACGACCTTCCCTGCTGTCCTCGTCGAATGTTGCTCAGTTGGATTTGCGTCTAATCGACTTCGACCTGCATCCGCCTAGATTGCACCACTTGAACTATAAGCTTCTCTAACTCAGCCTGAAGTGATGCCACCTTTGCATCTGCTCATGCTAATGAAGCGCTTGTGGTAGAGGAAAAAGGCTGCATCATTGATGAAGACCCTCAACGAATGTTCGAGCATAAGGAAGTGATGCCATAAAGACGACCATGGTGCCTCCCATAAACAATGTTCATCCAGAGATCCATCCAAGGATCCACACCAAGAGGATTGTATACAACCTTGACCTCAACCATACGCCTATTGTATTCATCTTGTTCATTAATGCATTAAAAGACATGAATAATTAATGCATATAATTTGTAGACTTAATGATATTTGAAATGGAATTAATGTTGACTACAACTTACCATCTCTTAATGCGAGTGTTCATCAATGTAGTTCCATTTACCAAATGTCTCTTGTGAGTCACCAAAAATAACTTAACTAGGTTGATAAAAGTGTCCATGTATCTCCTTCTACAAAATAAAAAACCAATGAAACAGCTTGTAATTATTAAATATGTGACTTCCCTTCATAAATTCCCAGAATTAATTCCCGCAGTTTTCTAAAATTTAGAGAAATTTTTTTGTGAATAAAACACTCTACCGAATTAACCCTAAGAACCTAGGTGACACACGGCTTACACAGCAGAAACCTAAACTACAAGCCTGAAACGGGCTTAAGGATGGACCTACCAAAGCTACAAGTCCTTAACAAGGTATTCTCCCCTTCCCATATATAAAGATATGAGTAGGGAACCAAAGAATACCCATCTCAAGGTATCACTTACATAACACAACTATACGTCAATTCATAAACATTCTAGTTTAAACAATTCTTGGACATATGGAGGATTAAATCCTCAACATAATACCATTGCAAGACACAATTTAAACCTCTAGTGAGGTGTCAATTACCAATTCATTAACAATTATACACACACACTAAAACTCATCATTTGACTTCACATACATGTGTTCGCCAATTTAAGCTAATCAAGGGGCTATTACACCAACTTCAAACATCAACAAACTATACTATATAAATGTCCATCACAAAATAGACAAACCAAAATCCATCTTCAACGTTGCATTGCTCCCGTCTCTGAGCTCACCAAACGACATTGTCACCCTGAAAACTCACTGAAATAAAGGTGGAAGGGTGAGTACCACTTAAAGCAGTAAATATCAATTCATAGATAAAATCACTCATTGGGTTATGTAATTCAATATATTACAACCACAACACAATGACATATAATTTAACAAACCATATCGTAATCGTCTATTCAATTTCACGCATCACTAGATACCTCCAGTTCTTCTAATACCTGTACATATACATATATTACTATTTTCTTGATGCAAATGATCGAATGTCATAGACTTTCAAAATCATATTTACTTCAATGCATAAAAGCATGCAATACGAATTTGATTTAATCAACGACAAATCTGGGTGCCAAGATGGATAATCCACACAACAAATTTGAGTGCTATAAATTAGTGGACATCTTAGTAACCATACAAAAAAATTGAGTGCTATAAACGATGGTACCTTGGGAACCGTATAAAAATCTGAGTGCTATAATTAGGGATGACAAAATGGGTTAGGCCTGATGGGCTGAACTTTCAAGCTCCCCAAAAAAGGTAGGGCGGAAAAAACTTTCAACTTGCCGTCTTGCCATGGCCCAGCTCGCCTGGCCCGCCAAATGGGTAGGCCAAAACCTTAGTAAGGTGGGTCGGCTCAATGGGCCCCACCAAAGAAAAATTATAAATATTAATAATAAAATAATTTATACTTATTTTATTAAAATATATACTTTTATTTTTTAAAATTAAAAAAGTGACATCTGTGAGATCCTCTATTTATTTATGCTTATTTTTAAACATTTAATTAAATTTACAAAGAAATTTTGTACAAAATAATTAATTTAAAGCCTATGTCAATTCACAATATTTATTTTTCATCAACCGCTTCAAAATCATTCTTATATAACATGTTTAAGGTATTTACAATGCAAAAACACAAGCTTTGGCACGCTACGCATGAGACTAGAAACGTAGCCCTATAGCGCCAGCATGATAGTAACAGCACCTAATGTTGTTATGTATTTCAGGCCATTTGGCCAACTTCGATGGGTCCTAAATTGCCCGTTTCAACTCCGAATCTCACCAAATTTCATGGACACTATGTTACCCCCATTTCGGAGTTACTGGCGTAGTTCATTTGCCAAAATTCCATCATATGCGCAAGTTATGCACAAAAATGCATTTAAATTGGTTATGTGCAAATCATATGCGTCAAACTACCCAAATGGGTTCCATACCACCCAAGGCCTATATGTAGCGATGGAAATGGGCCAGACCAAGCCGGGCTTTGACAGGCCTGAGCCTAATTCTCAGTATCAATTCAAGAACAATATAAATCATATACATTGCATCAAGCATCATCCATATCCTTATTTCATATTATATTTATTACAAATCCTCAATTCATTATAAAACATAAATCAATATCAATTCACATATATCACAACTGACTTGCATACATATCTGACTCCTAGTATCCGGATACTAAAGGATCGGCCTTTAGCTAGGGGTCCTACTTGACACTCCGTGAATCCTGTTTGGTCCACCGAGTCTTACTTGACTCTCCACCTCAACACTGGGTCCTACTTGACCACTAGGTAGTTCAACCAGGCCTCAACGGACCACGAGAGCTGAAAACGAGGGGCAACTCATACCATCGACCATCTCACATCACATAATCACATACATAAACATATCATACATGGCTCAACATCATCAAACTCACATATAATTATCAAAAACTGACATTTCACAACCACACAGGGTGGCCATACAGACCTAGCCCTTACACGCCATGCCACAATATCTCTATAATTAGTATTTCATCAATTCCAATGAGTTATCCACGATTATAATATCATACATAACAAGAAACGTCATCACTTTTCATTTCAAATTTATAATTCATATATATAACATAAATTTATAATTCCTACAACTTATTTTATCCACTTCTTATCAATTATTTAACCAATTCACCACATATTTAATTAAATCATCCCTACGCATATATAACATAATAATCTACAAACTTTTTAGCAACTCCTAATTTAATTTATAATCTTCCCGAACCTAAATCTTATACCAATCCTAATTAATTACGACTCGAACAACCCCCTTACCTAGATTCCAAGCTTCGATAATGTACTCTTGATGTCGGTTGTGTCCTACGATCACTTGATTTGCTTCCCGGCTTCCAAACTTAATGCCAGCTTCGCCAATTGATCTTCTGGCACTTGTTTTGGCACCTATGAACACCAAAACATGACACCTATTAGTACATTGTCATCTTTACCATGCTAAAATCAAGACCCAAGCTTCCCATGTCCATACAATGTAAAAATCCAAACTCCCATTACCATATACAAATTCGGTTTAGAGAGGGAAAAGAAGAGGAGAGAAAGATACTTTGAAATCGAGGGCCCTTATGGTTTACCTTAGTCCCCAAGGTCCAAAAATGCAAGGGATGGCAAGCCCACACCAGAAATCCATAAAATCTTGGTCATAATTCACAGGGAGGAGGAAAGGTGAAAAAATGAAGTGTTTTGGTTTTGTTTTACATGTCCCTCATTTAAAACTGATCACGATGCTTTTAAAATTTTTCCCTGATGCTACGCGCCAATGCCACACTACGCATCAGGCAGAATCTCCTATTTTTCATTTAAATTCATTTAAGACTCATTTATCTGCTTCATACTCTCTAATTATCCTTATTTTAAGCCCAATTACATATTTATTTATTTTTCTAATTATTAAAATATCTGGGATGTCACAACATCTCTTACTACTTGTACATTTCGTTTAATAATATCTTTATTGATTTTTTAAAAATTATTTTTAGATTTTTTTATCTTAATTTGACACATGTTTGTTTTAAAATTTGGCGGGCCAGTGGGTTAGTCCGCTAGGCCCGCTATTAGACAGGGCATGCCTTAATTTTTGGCCTATTTATCTAGGTGGGGCAGGCCATCCCGACCAATTTTTTTGGTGCGCTTTGGCGGGGTGGGTCAAGGCCCGACGAACCAGCCCGTTTTGTCATCTCTAGCTATAATCGACAGATGCATACAACAAATCTAAGTGCTGAGTGGATCAAAATGCTATAGTAACCAATGCATATGATGTCAGTGCAATATGCATATGTACGAATCAAAGCACAACCTTTCATGACAGAGACATCACAACCTAGCTCCATTATCCTCAATAATTCTCAATTCATCATTCATCAATTCACATGTATATAAATCAACAGATGAAGCTATACAACTTTATAATTTTACGAAATCAACCACATCAATCATTATACATATTTACTTTTAATATCAATACGTTATCAGTGGCCACACATGCTTGGACTTCTCATATTCAATTTCCATAATACCATCAACACTAATATGGGTTATTATCAATAACATGTTCCAAGCAATGCAATCAATGACATATCTGGCTTTTCAAACAAAGCCCTGATCTTCGATTCAACTTCAAACGTTAATATCCTATATATCCTATATTTGGAAAATTTTAAAAAATTAACAAAAATCATTCTCATAAGTTGAAAACCACCGAAACACTAGAATCAAAACTAAAATATCAAATTAACTTAATTTTAAAAGGTTTTGAAGAAATTTTGACTTATCGATGGTTATGAAATTTGCTGACAGGATGTTGAAACTACCCAAAAGCTTTAAAATGCTTCCGACGGCCTTTAAAAGTGAAACACAGAACTAAATTTTCTCCCAACATAAATGTCATTAATCCATTCTTCATTAACAAGTGTGGACTAGTGAAGAATAAAGATAGACTATGGATCACAAGCAAAAAGAAAGGCATAAAGATAGAGGGAGCTTCTAGTAGCGATCCCGAACTCTGGGAGGACTTGGATTCTAAAGACATCCTTGGTGATTTTAACCACTTGGTTATCTCTCTCTTTGGTACAACTCCTCAAGCTTCTCCATAACCTCAAGGCACTTTGTTTGAAGAAAAGGTACTTGTAATGATGCAAGGAATACATAGGGAGATCCATGTTTCTAACAGCCTTATCAAGGGTTTGTGAGTTAATCTATGCAAGGTTGAGAACAAGAGGTTCGTGACCTTCAAACAGACATAGGGGTTGGCCAAAGGTGATTGGACACCATGTCTATGCTTGAGGATTCCCTTTTAGAGTAAATGTTATCTTAGTTATTTCTTTCCCCTATATGCTTTTTGATAAAGTCTAAAAAGGGCGAAATATCTTAGTGTTTTATAGGGGAGTTAGGGGAAGAATCTTGCTCTAGGAAGTTTTTAATTTCCTTTCTTTCTTGCCTTGCCATAGGAAAGTTTGATTAATTTTAAAATTTGTCTTATGATTTTTTTATGTATATATGTTTAGTTTTTCATTATTATGCTCTAAACCTGACACCCCAAGAGATGGTTTGCCATCATAAAAAATGGGGAGACTATAATTCCTCTATGTGTAGGTAGGTATTTTGATAATGACAAACCAAATAGAATTAAATGAAAAAGCAAACATAACCTAAGACAAAATGGATATAAGGCATGGTTGATCTTATGCAAGAAGAAATTAATATCTGGGAGATGCATCCTATGAAGTGAAGTCCATGCATGGAGCTTCAAGTCTTTCAATGATCAATTACATTTCAAAATGTTCTTATTTGTGTCTGGGCCTTAGTTAAATTATTTAAATTTTTGTTAATATGGTTTAAGAACCATGAAGTGAGCAAAAGAAAAATAATTAGGCCTTAAAAAGTTTTTCTTAAGATAAAAAATGAGCTAAGGAGAAAAAACGTGTGCACTAGGTTGAGGAAAGTGTTTTGGGCCAAAAATGGCCTAGTTGGTTCAAACCATGGTGGTTCAAACCAATGATGGTTCTGTTTTGAATCAACATAGATGAATTTAGCCCTTTTTTGGCTCCTTGACTTATTTTTAGTCGGTGCCTTATTTCAGACAACTGGACATATTTTGTTTCCTTTCTAGGGGAAATGTTTTACTATCAATTAGGTGCTCATTGCTCAGAAAAAGACACACCACACTCCATACATTCTTACACATGTTGTTCTCCTTTCTTGATCTCTTCTAAGTTCTTTCTCTGTCATAGGATTTAGGTGTAATCCTTTGTTTCATTTTTATGCTTTTTGACTAGAGCCTTTGGGTTTAAGGTGAGAGATGGTCATCTCTAGGATACCTTAAAGCTTTTGTAATCCAGTTGGATTTAGGAAAAGGTTGAGCGATAGTTTTACATTGGACAGGTAGTCCAAGAATTGTAAATAAACAACCTTGTAACCATTTCATATTATAGTGCAAAATTCTAAGCCATTGTGTTAGGATACTAGCGTATATCATAGTGGTAGTGATCGAACCAAGATACATCATGGTATGATCTTTCCCATCCCTTCTCTTTGTTATCTCTTTTATTTTTCAATTATTTCTTCTTTAAATCATATTTACTAGAATTTTTTTTACTCATAAGTTCTTAAAGATCTTTTAAACTTGTTTTTACTAAAAAGAGTTATTTAAAATAATACTTCCTAACTATTTGCTTCTTTTGTGAGAAACTTTTAAAGATTTAATTCATCCCCCTCTTAAGTCTAAGACCATTTTCCAACGATGTGTTCATCAATTTCTACTCACACGATGTCACCTTAACTCTTTTTGTATGTTGGTATGGCCCTAAACCTATTCAAGAATAATAAATTTCATTGGACATTATTATTTGAAACTTGATCGTTATAATTGATTGAAAGTTGACAACATTTTACATTAGTCTCCAAGTACATATCTTGATCTACTAATCAAACAAGATTCTAGCCAAGCATATATACCCATAGTCAAATACGAAATGAGAAAATTTATTGACAATCGTTAATCACAAATTTCAAACAACATGGTAACAATAGTCTATTGAATGAAATTCATTATTCCTAAACTATCTAACATAGACAATTCAAGATTGAGTACAGCAACACCCGCGTGTTGTTGTATTCAATCATGAATGAGATATTCTAAGGTATCACTTACATTTAAATACTAACTACAATTCACCTTGATAACTTGAAAATCAAGTTTGAAAGTGAAAAAGTTGAGTAACCTAAATTTATGATACTTTTACTAATTAGTGAACCCTAAAGGTCTACCAAATTCAATAATTTTAAAAGAATTGGTAGAGTTTACCTTAAAATATGGACATTCCCAATTTTTTAAAACTTTGCAAAACAACCACTCAACTTTTCCAATACAATGCATAAAGTATGCTGACAAACAACATTAACATATTACCAACACATATGCAGTCCATAATGAGCTTTGCTCTTCACTAACAAACATCAACATGCATTTAGAACCTATAAAATATTATGGCTTATTTAAATATTTAATATAATTTTGGCAAAGTTTCCCTTGTAAGTAGGGGAAACCAAATTTTTAAAATCCCTATAAAATAATCAAAAAAGTTTCCAATACAATTCTCAATTACAATTACATTCAGAAAAACACCAAAGCATTCATCTTATACATTCAGTATCATAGGCTGAAAAAAAATGAGTGAGGCGGAGGGACCTACAACTATGACACTGTGAGGCTAGAATTTCATCCAAAGAGGGAGAGAAAGACTAAATGCAAAATGGAAAAAATCAAATAAAGGAGGAAGGACTAAGGTGAAAAAGGTGACATAAAAATAATCCGGTTTCATTAAGAAATTAATGAGGATAGTGGAAAAAATTTTCTTGTTTCTTACATACTTTTCATATTAGTCTTACGCATTACCTTGTTAGTACTATCCTAGTATGACATTACCTTATTTTTATGTATGACCATTTCATACAAAATATTATAGTACTACCTACATGGTAGTTTAATTAAGAAATGCTTTTATTAACAAAACTTACCGTTATGATCATTTCTAAAATCATATTTACGATATAAAAGCAACTTAGATGATAAAATGGAATACTCAAAACTCACAATGTGGTAATAGATACACATTATGATCTTAGTGGAAGAAATATGATTTAAATTCTACAATGGACACCAATTAAGAGAATAAGTATAATATATTCAAATCCAAAAGAGTATTTGAATTTTTTTTTCAAAAAAACCCAAACAAATAAGAAAGGGTCTCATTTAGTGTTAGTATCAAACAACAACAATAATCATATGATTTACTTCAAGTTCTAGAATGGACACCAATTAAGAGAATAAGTATAATCATATTCAGGCCTAAAAGAGTACTTGATTTTTTTTAAAAAAACAAACAAATAAAAAATCTAAGGTCTCATTTAGTGTTAGTATCAACACCCTATATTGAACTAACATTTAAAAGGACCATTGACGGTCCCAAAATCAAGGAACCATTTTAAGTGGAGCCTTTAAAGAAACAACATTTTATACATTAATGCAAATTGCAGCATAGTGGGTTGACAACTTTTAGTTGGTAAGCTATACCAAATTTTAATAGAAGTAGGTCTTCCACCTGTTAATAATTAAAATAACATAGGTATACAAAATTTAACATAATCAATTTAAATTGTTTTATAAATTTAAATTTACCCTTAACATGATTACCATCAATTATGAAATCTTGTGTGTCATAAAGGACCTTGAAAAGCCCTTGAAATTGGACTCTCATTTTGATTTTTAAAATTTGAAGTCTTATTCTATTTGGATCCCATAATTTATTTGAACTTTCAAACTATGTGAAAACCAATTCTCAAAAAGACTATATTTTCTCAAATTTCCATCTCATATGAAGTGAGATTTAGTGCTAATTTTACCTTGAAAACAATAGATGACTAAGTTTTTACCTTTCCAGACATGAATCCCTTAAGTATCAAGGTCGATATAGCTTTAGCTTGCTTCTTTATGTAAGAGATTAATAGATAAAGTTGTGGAGTTAACAACTAGGATTAAGTACCAACTATATTTCTTCAACATGATAAATCATTTTATTAATTGCCTACTAACATATATCAATCCTAAATAAGAAACATTGGTACCAATTTTGGTTCAAAGTAAGAAGAAAATAACATAAGACAAGGCATAAATTACTGATGTGGTTGAACGTCTCATGCGATGGCTTGATGTGAATGTGGATTATGCAAAACAAGAACATTTTGAGTGCAAGAATACAAGAACAAAAAATTAGAAAAAAGAACTATACCTTCTTACAAAAAAACAAAACAAAGCCATATTTAATACATGTAAACAATACCTAATATCTACGTGGAGGTAAAAGGGAGGAAGTGGCGGTCCTTGAGGAGCGGCAGTAGCGATGGTCCTCGATGGTGCCTACGACAAGGACAACATGAATGATAATGCTCCTTGGTGGTTTGAGAGAAGGAAGAAGAGGGAAAATAGGAGAGAAAGATTGTTTGTGAGATGGTCACTGATAATGAGGTCGCTAGGACAAGAGAGAGGAAAGGAAATGGGGGAGGGAAACAAATTAAAAAATGAGGGAGGAAAGAGGTTATGCTTGATTTAGGGATCTAGAATTTAGCGACGAAACCCTATCCATCGCTAAATCCGTATCCAGGTGATACGTGGTGTCAATTTGGCGACACTTCAAATACATCTGTTGCAAAAAACTAAATGCTCTAGTCATGTGGTCTATTATTTGGCAACAACACCTAATCCGCCCCAAAACTAAAGTATCTAGCGACGGTTGCACTAACTCATCACCAAATTCTTCAAACACACTTTTCATATGCCAATTTTAGTGACGAGCTTCTAAAACCCATCGCCATTGAATTTGCATTTTCACGTCCAATACTTTCCAAACCTATAATTTGGCGATAGGTAAGCTAATTTGTATACTAATGAAGTCAGTGATAAACATGGTCATCCGTCACCAGACTAATTTTTCATTTACACATCATTTCAAAAAATGATCTAAAACCTTGTTAGTTAGCGATGAAGTTGCATACCCATCGCCAAATAGTTCCTGGTTGGTCACGGTATCATGCATCTATTGCTATACATGTCATAATTAACATTTTATGATGGATGTAGCAACAATTATCACGCTGTACCTATCATTGTTGTTGAATCTGTCGCTAACTCTATTGCTAGTTCCAACCTCAGACGTACTATATTGCTAAATCCTATGTCGTCATAATTAGCAATGGATGGTAGTGTCATCACCAAATGCGTGTAGTTAGATTAGGTTTTCTAGTAATGTGTGCATAACAACTTATGAAGCTCTTTGAAACTAGTTATGATTGTAGTAGAATATATTTAGTTTCTTGTAGATTTCTCAATTTTAGTAACATGAATCAAAGGAGAGCTTCTCTTTATATTGACCTTTTAAAAGAGTTATTGAGAGAAAGAAAGAAGAAAGTTGATCCATTTGAAGAACACATAGGGCCACTTAGGATGACTTGAAACAAGTTATAGGTCCAATAGGTGATTGTCTGATCATTTAAAGTTTTAATTGTCTAAAGTTCTGATACTTCTATATTTTTCCATTTTGGTGAAAGTAAACAACAGGAGGTTTCAGCCTTAGCCAACTTTCTTGAAACTTAAAAAGAACATTGTCTTCATAGACATGTTGTTGCAATGGCTAGAAACTTCATTTGAACTTCAAAACCTTGGCTAGTGCAGACATTCTTCATCCTTCTGATCTTGTGTATAGAAGAGAGAAACTTCTCGAGATGATCATCAGTCTTTAGACAATCATCAGTTAACTTGTTCCTTTGGCTTTAGACAATTTTTTTGTAATCAAAACTTAACCATCAATGAAATGTTAGAACTTTAAACAATTTAGTATTTGCATCATAAATCAAAACAATTGAGGGGTCCATAGGACCTCATATGTTCCTTCATGGACTTAACATAAACTTGTACTTGTGAAATGTTACCTCATTTTTACTCAAAATCTTACAACATCTACATATCACATAATGACACCTTATACCACCCTTTGAATAGTAATAAAGTTGCTCTGAAGTTTTTTTAATAAACTCCTAATCCCTCTAATAAATTCACTTTTGAATATCTCTTATGGGAACACACTATATCATACATTCACAAACGATTTATACCAAAATCTACATTGTTAACACACCACTAAGTTATGACACATGTATTATTCAAAATTATATATCAATGTATTTATTTTATAATTTTTAGTTAGAAATTTAAAATTTTATGATTACCAAAGCTAAATTAATTATGTAAAATTTGAGTATATATTTAATTTGTATACTTTTATTTTTCTAATTCTCTAAATTTTAATTTGAAAATTTAACTTCTAAATAGGAATTGTTAATTTATTTATTTTTCAATTTATATTTAGAAATTTAAAATTTTATGATTACCGAATCTAAATTAATTATGTAAAAATTAAGTACATATTTAATTTGTATGTTTCTAATATTTTTATTTTATAAATTATAATTTGAAAATTTTATTTTTTATTTTCCTAAACTGTAATTAGGAATTTCTAATTTATTTATTTTTGATTTAAACCTAAAAATTTAAATTTTATGATTACTAAACCTAAATTAATAATGTAAAACTTGAGAACATATATTTAAGTATGTATCTAATTTTTATTTTGTAATTTATAATTATAAATTTAATATTTTACGATTCCTAATGAACATGTGTAAAATTCTATCCTGACATACCCATGTGTATATATACTCTAATAAACAGATTTTACAATAAGCCATTTATTCTAAGATTCAAAATGTCAATATAATTTTCTAAAACATGATAATATAAATCATTTATCATAGAGTTCCTATAAGTATTATACAGAACCTTACACTTAAAACTAAAGGAACTTGATAGGCTTAGTAACCTTTAACTTGTTTGAAATTCAAATTAGTTCAAAAGATTCCTTTTTGTGTCATAATCAAAATGACACCAACGGGTAATGAAATAGATTCCTTTATAGTTCGAACTACATAAAAGAAAATTTTGAAGTTGAAGAGAAATGAGAGTGAAAAGGTGTGGATGTGCATAAATTACTGTTGGATTTGGTATGGGATATGTCCTACGCTTCATCCCATGTCAAAATTTTAAAATCTTAACCCTCCAAGTATCAAATGATCAAATTCGGAACGTTGTAGAAATGACGACCAAAATTCAAAAATGACGTGTGAGCCGATCCACACCAAAACCAAATATTGCATGCCTTTTGAAATTTCAAGCATGGCGTGAGACACATCCAACACTAAAACTATTAAGCCTCATGTCACATTCTCATACTAAGAACAAAAATTCTTGTAATGACTAATACTCGCAAAAGTATGTAATGTGTGTCAATTTAGGATAAAGAGAGTCTTGTTAGTTTATTATTATTCGGAAAAGTGGAAGTTTACGTTTGTAGCAAACTTATATCATAAAAAAATAGTTAAGAAAAAAAGAAAGATGTATCAAATAATATGATAAAAACGAAAATAAAAAATATATAGAAAACCATCTTTTACGTGGGAAAGAGATAGTTATTAATGTTTTATAAATTGAAATAGTAATTTATCAGAATAAGGAGCAAAGTTTTAATCTCCATTGCCTTCTTTTACAATACAAAACAATGGAATGGCCGCCAATATTGAAAAATGTTGATGTAATCCATTGCATCTCAACCAATTTGTCTATATATGGACTCAAAATTTCACTTATGTTCCCCACCTGCTATGACATGATTTAGTACTTCTCATTTCACCTATTTGACCTTTTCCTATATAAGAAAAAACAAAAACCCACTTCTTTATAGAGATGTTTATTTTTTTATGATTATTAATATTTTATCTCATTTAAATTTTATTCTGGTATTCCATGAAGAAAGCGATGATTTTTTTATTATTTTTATCAAATGCTGGTAACTAAAAAAATAAAATAGGGTAATTATACCATTAGTTTTAGAAAAATATATTAACTAAAAATTAAAATAAATATACTTTTGAAAATATTTTTTTAAAATCTATGTTTCTTGTATATATATAGTTTCATTAATACATGCTGATTATTCTTTTTTAGTCTTAAGTATCTAGACAATTTTGTTACATATAGAAATATTCATATTATGGTTGAATTAACTTTTTTAAAAAATTTATTTTCAATTATAAGATTCAATCTCAAAATTTTAAGGGTAATTCATAACTTGAAGTATATAAAGTGCCATTAGAGTAACTTAAATAAAGAACTTATGTAATAAATTATTTTAAATAGGAGCTTATACTATCAATTTAATCATAAAATTTAAAAAAGTAATTAAAAATAAATTATTTTAATAAGTTATATAAAATAATTTATTAAAATAAATGAAAATAACTCATCAGAGTTATAAACTATTTTTATGAATTACTTATAAATTACTAATAAATTCTTCAAAACTCTATGACACTAAACATAAAGTTAAAATAAAACTAAAAGTCAAAAAGACTATTAAATCAAAAGACTAGAAAAAATGAGGTTAATCGTTAGAGTAGCTTTTTGCATTAAAACTGTTTTTTCCCATAGTAATGATTTTTTGGCATATGATGATTTAACTATACAATATTAGTTAAGGTAGGAATAATAAAAGGTAATAAATAATTTGTAGAAAACATCACTTTCAGCATACACTATCGCACTCTGCCTTCAATTTCTCAAAATACATAACCTTTGAACTAAGTATTTTTTTTACCTGTTGATTTTAGTGGGGACATAAAATCTATCAGGTGTATGGTTTGAACTCTCATGTACTCATTCCATCATTTTTTTTACTGCTGTTCCAACAAATCAAAAAATAAGATGGAATCAATAATTACATAAATAAATAATTTTATGATAAAAAAGTAAAATATTTATAAACAATATATGAACTTAAATTTTTAGGTGAACATTGAATCATATTAAGAATGGACCAATTTGCTGCAAGAGTTAAGACAGTTATACATATAATAAAAATAGTTATTTATAATTAAACATGCAATTCTAAATTTTACAATTGAATTTTTATAATAAAATAAATTGCTAGAAATTCTATAATATATGTGTTTATATATATATATATATATATATATATATATATATATATATTATAAACCTATAAATTGTATTTGCAATAAAATAGTTTGTCCATTAATTGCTTGTGCCACTAGCTTTCTTTTATGGGCATGTTAACTACAATATTATCCTTTTGGAGATAACCATGCTCCGAATTTAAAAGAAAAAAATTAATAATCAATTGAACAAACATAACATCACTCCTAACATATATAACATTCCTCTAATACAAAAAAAGCATTACTTATTTCCTCTAACCAAACATAAAATCACCCCTTCCAACTCTTCGACCTTCTTCATGTTGAATATTTCATACTCATTTACATATCATCATAATATTAACATATAATTCCAATAGTTGATGACTAATCATATGTGTTAAATGTTTATTTGATGAAAGTTTGTGTTCCATATCTTATCTTAGTTTTCGAAATGAGTGCATTACTCTTTTATTTAATGGCCCCATTTCCCATAAGTAGTAACTGTCAGGGCAACAATTCCTTGAGCCTAATTAGATGAGATGAGAACAAGAATCGTTTATTGGACACTAAATGAATGAGCCAACCTATCATGAATTACTTAGATGAAAAGCTCAATTATAAATCTATCTAAATAAATAATTAATATAATTATTTATATTATATAATGAATATGATATTGCATATTAATTTAATAATGTGTATCCATACAATTAAAATCAATATTATAAAATATACAACATTCTCCCATTTGAATAACATTATTAAATTAATAAGTATAGCCTAAATATCATCACAACAAATTATTAATTATCACAGAAGAAATAATAACATCTTAATATGTATAAAAAATAATATTCAATGGTGATAAATGTTATACACCACAATAACTTATATTTCAATCACAATATGAATAAGGAAATATAAATATCATTTTCTCAAAAGTTCAAACATCTAACAATGCTATAAGAGATATGATTATAAAATGGACCAATATATATCTCATGAATACAATATAACACAAATATTTAGTTAGTAGATGGTATTACAACAATTGACCCAAACAAAATGTACTTGAATGTATGTGCTTATAATAGCCTAACAATAAAAAAAATGATCATAATTGAATTAGTCCAACAACAAAAGTGAACACAATTGAGCTTAACAAAATATTATGTTATTTGACATCAAATTAAGTATCCACATGAATGTCAATTATGAGCAAGCATCAAAATCTTTAGATTCAAACATAAGATGACAAGTATCTCAAAAATATAAAATCATAGTACTGACATCATACACAACAAATACTTGTTTATCTAAGTCGAATTTCAATCAACATAAAAATGCATTATAAAATTACATGTCAAAATTATGTAGGTATGGACAATAAATAGGTCTTAATATTCATTTTGAATGTCCATTGAGATTTGACAAAAAAATATATATATCTCAGTATAACAAAATAAGACCAAGTACCAAAGTCTCCATAAAGTCATATGCCTATCAAGTACACATGATAATATATGACAATAAAATAACATTAAATTCTGAGATATAACTATAAAATACATACTCTCACTAATATATCATTGTCACTACAACAAAAATTACAAAATGACGCGTTAGTTTTGTCTGCGGTTGGATGGAACCGCGGACATTGATGCATAAATGAGGACTATTGTATGCGATTGCACTATTAAACGCAGAAAATAACATTGTCTATGGTTAGGTGTCTCAACTGCTGATAATAGTGAAATTAGTATGCTCCACATGTGGGATCGCTGTTTCGTGACTGTGTCCATATAAAATTTAAGTTTTGTCTTTTTCTTATAGGCTCACTTTTCTAACATTTATTATTGCTTCTAGAAGTAACTTTTTCTTTCCCCCCTCTCTGCTCGTGTGTCTTCTGCTCACTTGTGGTCTATCCGTTAAAAAAGTTTTATGGTCCATCTTTCTTCTCTACGTTTTATGAATAGCTGCTGTTGGTGGTCTGTAGAAAGCTATATTTTGAAGTGTACTCCCATCTTTTCTTCAAGGTGAGTTTTTTATTTTTTGGGTATCTCTCTATTTTGACATGTAATGTTTCCCTCTATTAGAAAATGTTGAAAGTTGCCATTATTGTAAATGTATATCCCTTATCATTTTGCTAAATATTTAGCACATTCTCTAATGATTTGTGTTCTTTCTACTGTAATAAATTGGGTAACATGTTTTGCTTGCTTTAATTTGTATCAACTTCCATGCCCACTAACTAAAATCAAAGTAAATGAAGGCACATGTTTTCCTTTGTTCCCTCCCATGTAGTATTTAGGCTTGATGTAGTTTGAGAATGTGGTATCCTATAATAATAATAATAATAATAATAATAATAATAATAATAATAATAATAATAATAATAATAATAATATACTAAAAAAAGGAACAAAATACTACATTTCCCACATTATATTTTAGTCATTTATTTTATCTTAAATTATGGACTTATTTGTATATAGATGCCGTTTAAATTTTTAATACTTGTTACTAGGGATGTTAGTATGGTCATAACACTTTTAATACTTGTTACTAGGGATGTTAGTATAGTCATAAGATTGTGAAAAAAATTATCTAATTTTTTATTTATTCCTAGGATAATCATGGGGACATTGGGTATTGATTGCCATTAACGTGTTGGATGAAATTGTGTATTATTTGGATAGTCTTTGGGGTAATTTCAATGACTACTCAGAAATGAGAGACTTATTTAATGCGTGAGTATATTATTTATCTAGTGGAATTTTCATGAGTGTATCTAATGATAGAATTTATTGACATATGTTTTTTGTCCTAAAAAATTTTGTTAGAGGTATATGTATTTATCGTGCTTTTCGGGGAATCAAGATACCTAAATTCAAGACCCAAATGAAATGGTGCAAGGTGGAGGTATATGTTTTCATCCTTTACCTTTTAAGGATTATTAATCCAAGAAGTTCTTTTAATATTTAATTTTTTCTATGTTCATTGCCCTCGTCAAAAGAATAATATAGACTGGATATTATGTAATGAGGTTCATGAAAGAGATTATGCAAATGAGACAAACGAAGATTCCAAGGACAGTATGACTCTAACCATGTGTATTATAATTTCATTTTCTTGATGCGTATGTGTATGTGTATTTTAATCTCCACAATTGTTTAAATGTTTACACTTGTAGTATTTTGATGAGTTTCAGTATACCACCTACTACACTGAACAATTGGATGAAGTAAATGAGGATTGGTCTTCATATGTTTTCACCATATTTTTAAATTAGGTTAATTTCTAAATTTAATAATTTCTTAGTTCCTTTTGTAACGCCCCGGCCGCTTTTCAGGAATGAACGACTCGCCCCACAAACCAACACGAGACCTTTCCAATGTGCTTTTGTCCTCACTCACACATTTCCTGAGAACTTCCCAGGAGGTCACCCATCCCAGAATTACACCAAGTTAAGCACGCTTAACTTTGGAGTCCTTATGTGATAGGCCACCGAAAAGGCTAATGCATTTGTTGATATAGGTAGTACGAATTCATTCCTTTAAGCTATCCTCGACTGTATAGTCCCATACCTATACAGTCTTTGGATCCCTCTCATTCAGGTATGTATTCAATTCGTTCATGTGTCCCTCCCACTGAAAGCCTGCCAGGAGCCGCTCCTTGTCCGTGCCTATGCACCGGCGATCACTCCCCGCCCTCAACAGTGCCCGGGATATCACATCCCCGCTGGAAGCCTGTCAGGAGCCGCTCCTTGTCCATGCCCATGCACCGGCGATCACTCCCCGCCCTCAACAGCCCCGGGATGTCACATGCCCACCAGCTTCCGCCTGGTTCGTCCTCGAACCATACCGTACTAGGAGAGGCTAGGCTCTGATACCACTGTAACGCCCCGGCCGCTTTTCAGGAATGAACGACTCGCCCCACAAACCAACACGAGACCTTTCCAATGTGCTTTTGTCCTCACTCACACATTTCCTGAGAACTTCCTAGGAGGTCACCCATCCCAGAATTACACCAAGTTAAGCACGCTTAACTTTGGAGTCCTTATGTGATAGGCCACCGAAAAGGCTAATGCATTTGTTGATATAGGTAGTACGAATTCATTCCTTTAAGCTATCCTCGACTGTATAGTCCCATACCTATACAGTCTTTGGATCCCTCTCATTCAGGTATGTATTCAATTCGTTCATGTGTCCCTCCCACTGGAAGCCTGCCAGGAGCCGCTCCTTGTCCGTGCCTATGCACCGGCGATCACTCCCCGCCCTCAACAGTACCCGGGATATCACATCCCCGCTGGAAGCCTGCCAGGAGCCGCTCCTTGTCCGTGCCCATGCACCGGCGATCACTCCCCGCCCTCAACAGCGCCCCCGGATTTTTTTTAAAGGAAATAAATTTATTGGATATTAATTATTTATGGATGAATAATTATGGGAGAATTTATTAGACATTAGAGATGAACTATCGGTAAATTAAAATTTACCGGAATCGGGTGAGTTAACGGATAATATGGGACCCACTAAGTGGAAATAAATATTTGATGGGTCTTTGAGTGTTTAGAAAATTATTTGTGCATTATTTAATGTCCCAATATATTAGAAATAATTGAATTAAGATTTTTGGGACTATGGGTGATTTATGTAGACCGGATAAGCTGAAAACTGACCCGACTGAGATATGGGTGTCGGGCCAAGTATTTCTGATTGAGATGCCATTGGTCAGGGCAGTAAAGAATATTATGGGGAATCCGAATATATCTTTGGAATAATTTTTGGATATAGTATTGAGCCCAAACAGAGAACCTGTTTGTAGAAAAACGATGAATTTTAATGAATGGAATTAAAAATAAACCCAAAAGCCCAAATTCCCTTCTAACTTCACGTTGGCTTCTTCTTCTTTTAGTGGAAACCATTCCTCTTCTTCTTTTCTCTACTTTTCCTTCTCCTTCTTTATCTCTTCTTCTTCCAAAACTCTAGACAAGGTGGTGTCACCTTCATCCATCTCCATTTTCGTTGAAGGGTCTTGAAGGAAGCTTGAGGCTTGAAGTTCCTCTCTTCTTACCCCCTCCATTTTCACAGCACTCTCTCCCTCTTCTTGAACCCATTTCATTTTTGGGTGTGAGGTAAGAAATACTTATCATTTAGTTGAGTTTTTGCCATAGATATGTGGTAGTATGAGTTTGGGAGCCATACAAGTGAATGGGTGTTAATTAGAAGCATTTAATGTATGAGCCCTAAGGTGGGTGGCCATGTATATGAGGTTTTCATGAGGGACAAATGTAGTAGATGCATGTATGTTGGAAATAGATGGAAGATTGGTGATCAATTATGTATGTGCTTGATTTTAATGAAACCCTAACCCTAGGATTTGGGGGAAATTAGTAATAATGCCATGAAATAAGATTTTTAGTGAAAACCCATGATAATATGTGTATGGGTGTTGTTAACGATGGAGATTGATGGTTATTAAATATGGTTATTGAGTTTTGATGAAAAACCCTAAGTGTAATGATTTGGGAATTTTGGCTAAATAGGTGATTTGATGATTTTTGATGCCTTAGAATGATTTATATGAAGGAAATGAATCTTTAGAATCATTGAGATTGATTAATGAGGTCGATGATATTTTGAACTATGTTCATGAGGTTGTGTAAGATGATATATGTTTGTATGTAGGAATGGTGATTTGAGGTGTTGGGTTGAAAATGAGTATGAGATGTTGTTAATGTGATGAATATTATGCTTGGCAATGGTGGATCCTTGAGAATGACATATATGTATATATGAATTGATGATGAATGTTTAGTGTCCCTTTAATGGGAGTGATGTTAATGTTGATAAGGAATTTGTTTAAAGTGTGAAGTTATGCCTTGATATTAATGCATAATTGAGAAACTAATAGAGGCAAATAGAGTTTTATGAGAATGGAATGGCATGTGATAGCTCCAATAGCCTATATATGTTGTTTATGACTTGTAGGAATTGGAATGGACCAATTCCATTGAGAATAGGCCTTTGAGTTGCATAAAAGTGCCTCTAAATGGGTAAAACGCATTTATGCGCATAAGTTCCTCATTTTTGGGAATTTTCATGTGAGGCCGATGGCCACACGTCACAAATAATATATTTTAGCTTGTGACAAATTTTGATGGTCATTGGATTTGAATTGAATGAGATTGGGTGATTGGAAGTTGAAATTTTGGTGTTGTTCTGCATAAAAACAGCAGCAGGGCTGTCTTGAATCGATTCAAGACCCTTTGAATCGATTCAAGAGGTACTGTTTTCACTATTTTGGGCTCCAGGGGTGTTTGAATCGATTCATACGAGTTTGAATCGATTCAAGGCCCTCTGTTTGTCAAAATTTGAGATTTTGGGACGCTCGAATCGATTCACACGAGTCTGAATTGATTCAGAGCCCTGTTATGACCACTGTTGTGCTGTTTTTCCAACTGGTCTGTTTTCTTTGCTGTTTTTGGCCCGTTTGGGCATCTTAATGACATTTTTGGCCTCCGAGTTCTTCATGAAAGTTGTAGATAATTGTGTTACGGAGGTGTGAGAATTGGTCTCACATTAATTGGAGTTTTCTAACTCTCATTAGACATAAAACACCGGACCTACTACGTCATAAAATTCAAGTTTAAGAGGGTTTTGAACCCAACTTTTTATGGTTATCAAATTGAGACTAATAGGTGATATTTATGACGTGTCCCTCTATTTTTAAGGCTAAAAATGAACTCTTCCCATGTCCTAATGTTGAAAGTTATCACGGGCTCATTGTTGCCTAAGACCTCTATTATTATGGAAAAACGAACGGATTCACTAAAGGTAATATGGGTGGCATTATGGATGAGGGATAAATGTGATGCTGTTGTAATTGGGAATGGTTGACCCTTTAAGATCTAGAGGATCTTGGCTTTGGGAAAGGAATTCCTGAAGCCTAACACAATTGCATAAGTTGATGTTTAACAAGTCTAGGACTTGGGGTTAAGCTTTACGATAAGCTAACAAATGTTTAGAGTTATGATGGTTATTGATTATGTGTATGTATATGTATGGTATGTAGATCGTATTCCGGATGATGTGAAGGAGCATTCGGAGCATTGGAACCGTTCGACTCTTCCCTTGAGGTAGGAGAGGAGTTATATATTCAAATTGCATGAGTAGTTTGATGGTGATTGTTGTATGTGTTCTATACTCATGCTTGCCTTGCCATGTATATGTATTGAATTAATTGAAATGACAATTTGATAATTATTGAGAATTATTATGATGCTTTTATGAGGGGTGCAAGTAATTGACTTGCATGTGTGTGAGGCAAATATGATTGTTGATATATATATATATGTAATTTGTAATACTGTGTTGCCACATGTGTGGATTAATATTATGTTTATTGCTATGCCTCTGATATCCATGTGTAGATTACTATGAATGATGTTTGTGGCCATTGAGTGCCAATTATATGAATGACATGCCTTGAGGGGCCCGTATGTAATTATATGATTATTGTAATGCCGTTATGGTTGATTGCAAGTGTTGACTTGCGTATATGATGTGAAATATATATATGAAAAATGTTGAGATGGAAATGCCACATTAAAACTTGAAAATAATGACTAAAGCCAATAAAGATAAAATCCACTATGGTGTATATGGTGGTGTTGGTGATTATGATGATGGAGATTGATGAGTGGCATTTAGGATGCACAGGGTGAGCTTGCATTTGAATTGCATTGCATTGCATCCATGGCATATCATAGCTGTCTATGTGGAATATTAGGGGGTTCCACTAGGCGGGCCCAGTGGGAGGGCGGCTCAGTGCACGAGCGTATTGTGATTTTCCCCTGTGACTCGGTGTATGAGTCACGAAGCTGTCCATAGTTTGGTGACGAGGCACCCTATGTGGCGGGCCCAGTGGGCGGGCGGCTCAATGGTGAGCGAGTTTACCTCGGTGTCCGACGGGACACGGCTCTCTCGATGTATGTTCGGGAGGGGCCCGTAGCACTTGTGGTATTTGAGGCCACGATGTTGATCCACAAGTCACAGTGTGACTAGTGCTACAGATGGGCGAGAGCGGTTTGGTACCAGTAAAATTATAAAGATGTAAGCATGCTTGAATCGAGATATATGTGTACATAATTTTTTCTACTGCAGTAGGGGCATAGTAGCACACCTATGCTTGTCCCACAATTGAATTAATGTTGTATTTTCCCACAGTCGGATCCACAGTATTTGATAAGAAATTCTTGTGCATATGCATTAGCCATAAGAGCATTTGCATATAGCATGGAGATATGCCTTGATATGATGACAATTGATGATGATTGAGATGATGAGATGGTATTGATGAGAAGGGTAATTTAATATACCGAAAGACCACATAAAGGTAATAAATAATATGGATAAATGAAATGATGTGAATATGACGATATATATATTGGGGCCCAATGTTTGAAGGGCGTAATTGTTATAATTGATGATGATGATGTTAGCCCATGGTGGCTCTAATGAAGGGCCAGAATGGTCCATGTTGACGATGTGATGGCCCATGGTGGTGGTATATGATTGTGTATATGTTGTGGTTGATTATGATATGAATTGTGATTCATGAGGCATGTAGGCCTATTATAATAATAAGATGATATATGAATGATGATTTGATGATTTGATAGCAAAGCACACATGACGTTTGTATGCATATACACATGATCACAATATATATATATTATTCGTCATTTTGAATGTATAACTTCCTCCCCCATGTGGTTTTCTTTTTTTTAGCATTGTGATGCAGGTTACCATGGGATGAGTTCGGATTTCAATTAAAGCTTGGGTGAAGGTAAATAGTGGTAGAGGAAGTGCCTTGGCCGGCATCATTTATGGATTCTTGTGTAATGAATAAATTGTATATGATGATATAGACGATTTAGGGATTTTGAATATGTATGAGTCAATCCTTTGAGTTGATGGATGATGAATATATATGTATATATGCAGAATATAAGAGAGGGTTTGATGTGTATTAGAGGGATTGAAATTGAATGATGTTCATTGATGAATGAGATAGTCGGAGAAGATCCCCGAATGTAGATGAATATATTTATGTATATGTAATTATATCTTAGGCATTACATGCTTATATAATTATGTAAAAGGATGATGGATGTCTATTAGGCTTACGATATGCCATTGCGTGTTTTGTCGAGCCTTTTCTCATATCGTCATATATGGGACTAGGCGTGTGCCCGGTATACATATTCTTCTTCCGCTGTAAACTCTATTATTTTTGTATACCGTTATGGGCAATTTATTTATCGATCCAGCTTCAGGTTTTATAACCTCACTCTCTGGTTTTTCTGTGATTTGGGTCATGATGTGGTCATGGTGATGTCTTAGAAATATTTTCAAACGCGAAAAATTTATTCACAATTTTTATTAATTATGTCGATTACATCGGGATTCGAGTACAGAAAATCAGGGGTGTTTTAATCTGGTATTAGAGCATATTTTGCTCTGAATTGGAGCTATTGGTTACTACCAGAGCATGGTTGCTCTGTGAGGATTTGATATTATGGATGATTGGAGCATGATTGCTCAATGGTGAAATACTTATGGTGATCTTTAGAGCGAGATGCTCATTATTGGAATATGGTTGTTTGTATAGATTTAAGAATGATAATTATCTAGAAAATGATGATATTATGTTTGATTGCCCTACATGGACATATGAGGGACTAAGTGTCTAGGATTATGAATTGATTATGAGGGCATAATTGCTTATTGAGGACTTTTATGAGATTATGATTCATAAGATGTGATTATTGTCTATTGGGAGTATACCCTTTTTATCATTGGGGTTATATGATGAACTGGTGGAGCCTAGTTGCTCATTGATGATCATGAATGAATTATGAGATTGAAAATGAGTGAATAAATTTCCTCAATATATGATGGATGTATTTATTGTGTAAGACCGGCCAAGTTCCTTACCCTATTACCTTCAAATGACGAATATATTATTGTTGTGCATTGATGTTGATATATATCATGCAAATTGATTTGACAATAGATCCATGTTGGATGTTAATCATGGAAATGAAATATTGAGATATGAATATGAAATATGAGATATGAATCGATATGATGATGAATTTGTACCATGTGTGATCATGGATATGGTATGTTAGTTATACATTGATTTAATGATGGACCTATGCCGTGTGTTGATTACGGATAGGAGGTATTGAGAAAGAAATTGATATGGTAGTAGACCATACCTATTGAGACCTTGATGTGCATGCGCACCTTATATATAAATTGTTGGTTGGGTCTCTTATATGCATTATACTTGTGGCGTTTAGCCAAGGAATGCTTGTTAAATGAAATGAAACTCACATGCTTGAGTTGAATGAATGAATAATATTGAGTAATTCCTTAGTATGAGTATGGTTGAATTTAAATGATTGGTTATGCCATTTATGAAGGAAGGATTTTATATCCTTTGGCACAAGGACCCTATATGTCCTATGATACAAGTGATTTATTGTATCCCCCTATATTAGGAATTTGAATGTGTGATAGGCGATTAAATGTGAAATCGGATACGTGTTAGATTGGAGTTGTGTATCGGTTTTTGGTGTTTGTAAAACCGAGTGAGCAATTGATTTGATTTTAACCCACTAGGTGTGATGACCTAGATGGACTTGGTATGATCTTGTACGATCAATTGTTGTAGAGAATTAATTTGATTGGACCCTATGGCGGTCTAGGCTCTATGTTATTTTTGTGAGCCATATCTAATGATGTTGTGTGGTATGTGAGAACTCCATAATGGGTGCTAGGTAACCCTTAGACTTCCTAAGTCTATTGATTGATCGAACCTTATGAATGGTTAAGCCATAACGAAATTAATTGTGAAATACGTTGTTGAAGCTAGAGCTGGTATGTGATGGAATGCGAATAATGAATGTAACCCCTAATGATTGATGAATAATAATGTTGAATTTGGGGTATAATTGGAATTGATTATGGTATATGATTTTATGAAGTGACCTTGGGCTAAATTGTGTGCCCTTGGGATTATGATCATTGGATTAATTATGGATTATGATGTGATGTAGAGATGATAGGTGTGAACATGAGCTGGTAAATGGAGTTTAATCCTGTAGATACCTCTCTTTTCATTTTGAAAAGGATTAAATTGGTGATAGAAACCCTATGCCGATGTGACACGATGTGAATCGTATGTCCAATTTATGGACTTTGGTTGTGATATGTGAAGGAAAAATCAGTAGTGTGGGAAAATTATTACATGGGTATGAACCTTCTTTTAACCTTGGGAGCATATATTTGATGTGAGTTTGGTGAATAGATCAGGTTTGAATCGAATTACAGCCGATAATGTTTGAAATAAACTGATGATTACTAAGTTGCTTGACCATGACTTCAAATGGATGAAGTCCAATGGTGGGGTGATTACCCTGTGATGGTTGGAAAATTATTACCCATGTAGCAATGTATGGTTATGGTAATCGATATTTGATGATTTATACGGTACGAATGATGCCGAATTATATTTAATGATGACGTAACATGAACATGTTGAGTGACAGACTTATACGAGTTGTCATTAAGTCTCATGTGAGTTGGTATTATTTGGATAAGTGTGACCGATGTGAGCATGGGAATATGAAGTGCTGGTCCCGATATGACCTTACGTGCCATAGGCATCGTGGCAACATGCACTTATGCGCCGACCTTATGTGTTTGTGGTAACCACTACGGGATTGGGACGCCTTCCTGTATGTCGGATGCAGCAATACATAGGCCGGGCAGGTGTAGGGATTGTAACTGCTTATGGTGAATGTATTGAGCCTATCTGGTCGTACTGAGTATGAACATGTGAGCTCTATTGGGTGATTTATGATTAATGACATATGACACACTTTGATGTAGGAATTTTATGTTAAGAATGATGAAGTGATAATGAACATGTCTTGACAGACTTTGAGAAGTCTGATGTTATTTCGTGGTGTCATCGAACCCTATTGGTGTGTGGCCGAAGTATGGCCTTACGGTATATGCCGACGTTGAACTTCGAGGACGAAGTTTCTTTTTGGTGGGGTGGATTGTAACATCCCGGATTTTTTTTAAAGGAAATAAATTTATTGGATATTAATTATTTATGGATGAATAATTATGGGAGAATTTATTAGACATTAGAGATGAACTATCGGTAAATTAAAATTTACCGGAATCGGGTGAGTTAACGGATAATATGGGACCCACTAAGTGGAAATAAATATTTGATGGGTCTTTGAGTGTTTAGAAAATTATTTGTACATTATTTAATGTCCCAATATATTAGAAATAATTGAATTAAGATTTTTGGGACTATGGGTGATTTATGTAGACCGGATAAGCTGAAAACTGACCCGACTGAGATATGGGTGTCGGGCCAAGTATTTCCGATTGAGATGCCATTGGTCAGGGCAGTAAAGAATATTATGGGGAATCCAAATATATCTTTGGAATAATTTTTGGATATAGTATTGAGCCCAAACAGAGAACCTGTTTGTAGAAAAACGATGAATTTTAATGAATGGAATTAAAAATAAACCCAAAAGCCCAAATTCCCTTCTAACTTCACGTTGGCTTCTTCTTCTTTTAGTGGAAACCATTCCTCTTCTTCTTTTCTCTACTTTTCCTTCTCCTTCTTTATCTCTTCTTCTTCCAAAACTCTAGACAAGGTGGTGTCACCTTCATCCATCTCCATTTTCGTTGAAGGGTCTTGAAGGAAGCTTGAGGCTTGAAGTTCCTCTCTTCTTACCCCCTCCATTTTCGCAGCACTCTCTCCCTCTTCTTGAACCCATTTCATTTTTGGGTGTGAGGTAAGAAATACTTATCATTTAGTTGAGTTTTTGCCATAGATATGTGGTAGTATGAGTTTGGGAGCCATACAAGTGAATGGGTGTTAATTAGAAGCATTTAATGTATGAGCCCTAAGGTGGGTGGCCATGTATATGAGGTTTTCATGAGGGACAAATGTAGTAGATGCATGTATGTTGGAAATAGATGGAAGATTGGTGATCAATTATGTATGTGCTTGATTTTAATGAAACCCTAACCCTAGGATTTGGGGGAAATTAGTAATAATGCCATGAAATAAGATTTTTAGTGAAAACCCATGATAATATGTGTATGGGTGTTGTTAACGATGGAGATTGATGGTTATTAAATATGGTTATTGAGTTTTGATGAAAAACCCTAAGTGTAATGATTTGGGAATTTTGGCTAAATAGGTGATTTGATGATTTTTGATGCCTTAGAATGATTTATATGAAGGAAATGAATCTTTAGAATCATTGAGATTGATTAATGAGGTCGATGATATTTTGAACTATGTTCATGAGGTTGTGTAAGATGATATATGTTTGTATGTAGGAATGGTGATTTGAGGTGTTGGGTTGAAAATGAGTATGAGATGTTGTTAATGTGATGAATATTATGCTTGGCAATGGTGGATCCTTGAGAATGACATATATGTATATATGAATTGATGATGAATGTTTAGTGTCCCTTTAATGGGAGTGATGTTAATGTTGATAAGGAATTTGTTTAAAGTGTGAAGTTATGCCTTGATATTAATGCATAATTGAGAAACTAATAGAGGCAAATAGAGTTTTATGAGAATGGAATGGCATGTGATAGCTCCAATAGCCTATATATGTTGTTTATGACTTGTAGGAATTGGAATGGACCAATTCCATTGAGAATAGGCCTTTGAGTTGCATAAAAGTGCCTCTAAATGGGTAAAACGCATTTATGCGCATAAGTTCCTCATTTTTGGGAATTTTCATGTGAGGCCGATGGCCACACGTCACAAATAATATATTTTAGCTTGTGACAAATTTTGATGGTCATTGGATTTGAATTGAATGAGATTGGGTGATTGGAAGTTGAAATTTTGGTGTTGTTCTGCATAAAAACAGCAGCAGGGCTGTCTTGAATCGATTCAAGACCCTTTGAATCGATTCAAGAGGTACTGTTTTCACTATTTTGGGCTCCAGGGGTGTTTGAATCGATTCATACGAGTTTGAATCGATTCAAGGCCCTCTGTTTGTCAAAATTTGAGATTTTGGGACGCTCGAATCGATTCACACGAGTCTGAATCGATTCAGAGCCCTGTTATGGCCACTGTTGTGCTGTTTTTCTAACTGGTCTGTTTTCTTTGCTGTTTTTGGCCCGTTTGGGCATCTTAATGACATTTTTGGCCTCCGAGTTCTTCATGAAAGTTGTAGATAATTGTGTTACGGAGGTGTGAGAATTGGTCTCACATTAATTGGAGTTTTCTAACTCTCATTAGACATAAAACACCGGACCTACTACGTCATAAAATTCAAGTTTAAGAGGGTTTTGAACCCAACTTTTTATGGTTATCAAATTGAGACTAATAGGTGATATTTATGACGTGTCCCTCTATTTTTAAGGCTAAAAATGAACTCTTCCCATGTCCTAATGTTGAAAGTTATCACGGGCTCATTGTTGCCTAAGACCTCTATTATTATGGAAAAACGAACGGATTCACTAAAGGTAATATGGGTGGCATTATGGATGAGGGATAAATGTGATGCTGTTGTAATTGGGAATGGTTGACCCTTTAAGATCTAGAGGATCTTGGCTTTGGGAAAGGAATTCCCGAAGCCTAACACAATTGCATAAGTTGATGTTTAACAAGTCTAGGACTTGGGGTTAAGCTTTACGATAAGCTAACAAATGTTTAGAGTTATGATGGTTATTGATTATGTGTATGTATATGTATGGTATGTAGATCGTATTCCGGATGATGTGAAGGAGCATTCGGAGCATTGGAACCGTTCGACTCTTCCCTTGAGGTAGGAGAGGAGTTATATATTCAAATTGCATGAGTAGTTTGATGGTGATTGTTGTATGTGTTCTATACTCATGCTTGCCTTGCCATGTATATGTATTGAATTAATTGAAATGACAATTTGATAATTATTGAGAATTATTATGATGCTTTTATGAGGGGTGCAAGTAATTGACTTGCATGTGTGTGAGGCAAATATGATTGTTGATATATATATATATGTAATTTGTAATACTGTGTTGCCACATGTGTGGATTAATATTATGTTTATTGCTATGCCTCTGATATCCATGTGTAGATTACTATGAATGATGTTTGTGGCCATTGAGTGCCAATTATATGAATGACATGCCTTGAGGGGCCCGTATGTAATTATATGATTATTGTAATGCCGTTATGGTTGATTGCAAGTGTTGACTTGCGTATATGATGTGAAATATATATATGAAAAATGTTGAGATGGAAATGCCACATTAAAACTTGAAAATAATGACTAAAGCCAATAAAGATAAAATCCACTATGGTGTATATGGTGGTGTTGGTGATTATGATGATGGAGATTGATGAGTGGCATTTAGGATGCACAGGGTGAGCTTGCATTTGAATTGCATTGCATTGCATCCATGGCATATCATAGCTGTCTATGTGGAATATTAGGGGGTTCCACTAGGCGGGCCCAGTGGGAGGGCGGCTCAGTGCACGAGCGTATTGTGATTTTCCCCTGTGACTCGGTGTATGAGTCACGAAGCTGTCCATAGTTTGGTGACGAGGCACCCTATGTGGCGGGCCCAGTGGGCGGGCGGCTCAATGGTGAGCGAGTTTACCTTGGTGTCCGACGGGACACGGCTCTCTCGATGTATGTTCGGGAGGGGCCCGTAGCACTTGTGGTATTTGAGGCCACGATGTTGATCCACAAGTCACAGTGTGACTAGTGCTACAGATGGGCGAGAGCGGTTTGGTACCAGTAAAATTATAAAGATGTAAGCATGCTTGAATCGAGATATATGTGTACATAATTTTTTCTACTGCAGTAGGGGCATAGTAGCACACCTATGCTTGTCCCACAATTGAATTAATGTTGTATTTTCCCACAGTCGGATCCGCATTATTTGATAAGAAATTCTTGTGCATATGCATTAGCCATAAGAGCATTTGCATATAGCATGGAGATATGCCTTGATATGATGACAATTGATGATGATTGAGATGATGAGATGGTATTGATGAGAAGGGTAATTTAATATACCGAAAGACCACATAAAGGTAATAAATAATATGGATAAATGAAATGATGTGAATATGGCGATATATATATATTGGGGCCCAATGTTTGAAGGGCGTAATTGTTATAATTGATGATGATAATGTTAGCCCATGGTGGCTCTAATGAAGGGCCAGAATGGTCCATGTTGACGATGTGATGGCCCATGGTGGTGGTATATGATTGTGTATATGTTGTGGTTGATTATGATATGAATTGTGATTCATGAGGCATGTAGGCCTATTATAATAATAAGATGATATATGAATGATGATTTGATGATTTGATAGCAAAGCACACATGACGTTTGTATGCATATACACATGATCACAATATATATATATTATTCGTCATTTTGAATGTATAACTTCCTCCCCCATG
Organism: Clitoria ternatea; assembly: GCA_037962975.1. Taxonomy (NCBI): domain Eukaryota; kingdom Viridiplantae; phylum Streptophyta; class Magnoliopsida; order Fabales; family Fabaceae; genus Clitoria; species Clitoria ternatea. Next base: position 279,246,696 of record CM075671.1, read on the forward strand.
TGGTTTTCTTTTTTTTAGCATTGTGATGCAGGTTACCATGGGATGAGTTCGGATTTCAATTAAAGCTTGGGTGAAGGTAAATAGTGGTAGAGGAAGTGCCTTGGCCGGCATCATTTATGGATTCTTGTGTAATGAATAAATTGTATATGATGATATAGACGATTTAGGGATTTTGAATATGTATGAGTCAATCCTTTGAGTTGATGGATGATGAATATATATGTATATATGCAGAATATAAGAGAGGGTTTGATGTGTATTAGAGGGATTGAAATTGAATGATGTTCATTGATGAATGAGATAGTCGGAGAAGATCCCCAAATGTAGATGAATATATTTATGTATATGTAATTATATCTTAGGCATTACATGCTTATATAATTATGTAAAAGGATGATGGATGTCTATTAGGCTTACGATATGCCATTGCGTGTTTTGCCGAGCCTTTTCTCATATCGTCATATATGGGACTAGGCGTGTGCCCGGTATACATATTCTTCTTCCGCTGTAAACTCTATTATTTTTGTATACCGTTATGGGCAATTTATTTATCGATCCAGCTTCAGGTTTTATAACCTCACTCTCTGGTTTTTCTGTGATTTGGGTCATGATGTGGTCATGGTGATGTCTTAGAAATATTTTCAAACGCGAAAAATTTATTCACAATTTTTATTAATTATGTCGATCACATCGGGATTCGAGTACAGAAAATCAGGGGTGTTTTTAATTGTCAACTTATTCAGCTGCCGATAATCGATACACATTCGCATACTGCCATCCTTCTTTTTCACCAATAATACCGGAGCACCCCAAGGTGAAGCACTCGGTCGGATAAACCCCTTTTCTAATAGCTCATTCACTTGCTTTTTCACTTCAGTCAGCTCCACCGAAGACATTCTATAAGGTGCACGGGACACAGGCTCGGCCCCGGGAATCAAATCAATGGTAAAGTTAATCTCCCGATTGGGAGGTAACCCCGGAATTTCTCCCGGAAATACATCAGGAAAATCACACACTACGGGAATATCATTGGGATTAAGATTATACCGTCCTTCTGAAGTAAATAGGATAGCATAAGTTACGGAGACATTACTTACCACATTCTTAGTGTCCAATTCCTGAGAGAATACTATAGTCTTGCGGTAACAATCCACCATAACATGGTTTGCAGACAACCAGTCAAGACCCAGGATAACATCTAAATCTTTCAATGGCATACATATTAAATTTACCCAAAAGGAACGGCCTTCAATTTGCATTGGTAACCCTCTACACATGGTGGTGGCACGGAATGTAGAACCAGTAGGGGTGGAGACATTAAGGGCATTCTCTATTAACACCACTGGTAACCCAAACCGCCTCACACAACTTTCAGAAATAAAAGAATGTGTTGCACCCGAATCATAAATTACGTTTACCAGACAGTCATGAATAATGCACTTACCCTGCACCAAATTATCAGTTCTTGCAACCTCTGAAGCATCAAAAGCAAACACTCGTCCAGTCATAACATTTTGAGCACCGCTAGATTGGGCATCAGTCCTCCTCGGGCGTTGGCCTCCACGACCACTGCTACTCCTACCTCCTCTTTGAAAATTACCACCACGGGCCACAGAAGTATTAGCTCGACTGCTATGTTCATCTTGTTGCTGCCTCTGTAGACAATCTGGCCTAAGATGCCCTGGTTGTCCACATTGGAAGCAAACAATTTGGCTGGCCGGACAATGTTTTGCAATATGACCCTCCCGGCCACAATTATAACAGGCACGGCTACCAGAATGACCACCAGAACGACCTGCAGAACTACGGCCCGAAGAAGTAGATGTAGTGGAAGACTTGCCTCCACGGAAAAACTGACCCATCTTTTTAAAACTGAATCCTTTAGCCTTCAAGGGTCTTTTGTCCCTTGATTGAGATGCTCTTTGTAACTGCACTTCCTCAGCAAGTCTGGCCTTATTTACCAGAGTAGGATAGTCACGGATCTCCATAGGAACAATGACACTTCGGAGTTCAATTCTTAGCCCAGATTCATACTTTGCACACTTACTGCCTTCGGTTCCTTCAAGAGAAAAAGGATGATAGAAATCACACAGTTCATCAAACTGTGATGTGTATTCTGCCACTGACATTTTGCCTTGCTCAAGTTTTAGGAATTCCATTTCCTTGCGGATTTTATAATTATCTGGAAAGTATTTAGCAAGAAATCTTCGCTTGAAATTCATCCACACTAATGGTTCACTCGCAGCATTCATCTGAACCTTAGTCCTTGACCACCACACACGAGCCTCATCTTTCAATTAATAAGTAGCAAATTGTACTTTCTGTTCTTCAGAGCATTCAAAGTATTCAAATGTTTGCTCAATTTCTCGTATCCAGACATGAGCCCCATCATAATCATGGCCTCCTCTATAAACAGGTGGATTCCTCTTCAGGAATTTATCAAGAGTGGGACCAGATTCAGTCCTACTCAACAGTTAGGAAAATTTTGAGAAAAATTCATCTCCTCCTCCTGAACTAGCTCCTTCAGCCATAAAGTAGTTCTACAATAACCAAACACATCACCATTAATAACCAATGATCTATCAGGGATAGAGCATTTACCTTGTACATATACATAACATAATGCCACCAGAGTGCCAAGGGAAATGATGCCAAGTGGACCTGTACAACTCAATTATCACATAAACAATTACAATATTATGCAAAAATAGTCCGACATGGGACTCAAACAATGCTCTAACACTGCCCATTTACCCGACTCTAGAAAGAACCGCTCTGATACCACCTGTGAGATCCTAACTTAAATAAAAAAAACAAACCCAAAATTTCAAGAAATTCTTTTTTTTTTTTCGTGATTAAAGCCGAATTCGAAATATGGATTTAAAAACACTTAATTATATTATCAAATTGGGGTAATAATAAGCTCATGACACAATTCAACCTTAAATCATAAGAAAAATTCATTTTGAAAATTATAATTATCTACAAAATATCACCTATTAGTTCCAATTTGAAAATTTTAAAAAGTTGGGTTCAAAACCCTCTTAAACTTAGGTTTTACCATGTAATGGGTCCGGTCTTTTATGCCTCATAAGAGTTAGAAAAGTCCAATTGAAGTAAAACCAATTTTCATACCTCCGTAACATAATTATCTACAACTTTCATGAAGAGGTCGGAGGCTAAAAATGTCATTAAGATGCTCAAACGGGCCAAAAACAGTAAGAAAAACAGAGCAGTTGGAAAAACAGCATGACAGTAGCCATAACAGGGCTCTGAATCGATTCAGGTTCGTGTGAATCGATTCAAGCATACTAAAATCTCAAAATTTGACAAACAGAGGGCCTTGAATCGATTCAAACTCGTATGAATCGATTCAGGCACTTCCAGAAAGCCTTGAATCGATTCAGCACTCATGTGAATCGATTCAAACACGTCCAGGGACCCTTGAATCGATTCATGACCATTATGAATCGATTCAAGACAGCAATTATGCAGAAATTATGCAGATTTTACACTCGAAATGAACTTCTTCACTACCAAAACCCATGTAAACGATATCGGAATGCCACCAAATTTTAACACAAGCTAAAACACATCAATTGTGACGTGTGGCAACTGGCCGCACTCAAAAATTCCTAAAAATGAGTGATTTATGCATATAAATGTGTTTATCTCATTTTAAGGCATTTTGTGGTAGTCAATGAGTCCACTTGTGGCAAAATGGACCCATTCCAATCTTCACAAACCACAATTAACATATCTAAACTATTGCATTCCTTCCACTACATCAAAGCCAAGTAAGTCATCATTTGACCATGCTAGTTCCTAGCTCATGCATAAGACAACTATCCAAAAGCTTAAAACACACCACCTAAGGAGCTTTAATTCACACTCCCTACATCCATTCTCCATCAAAGAATCAAGACCTGCCCATAAACATTTATGTCTAATTTATGAAGCTTATAATGAATTCTCTTTTCCATCACCAACATACAATCTCTATCTAATACTTATTACAAACCTTCATAACTACGTTAATCACACTTAAATTAGTCTAACACACATGGAAAGCATATATCAACATAACGCATATAAAGCACAACACACACACACATTCTTCAATTCATAATTCTCTGCACTCCTTGGCATCAACTCTCCGCTTGGCGCGTCTCTGGGGCTTCAACCTCTTCCCTGTCATTGGTTACTAAAATTAAAGAAACAACAGCAAGGGTGAGTGTTTGGTATCATAATTAATATGGAATGGAAATTCAATAACAAGATACATATTCACTAGTTGTAGTTTCTGCCGTTTATCTTACCTCTTGTCCTAAATTTCCACTTACCAATCAAATTTGATTCCAATCTCTTGATCCACAATTTGCCAATCACAATCAATAATTATCACGAAACACATTCATATCATTCTACAATATTAACAATGCATCAAATAACACAACTGACTCTCATATTAAATCGATGCCTAGTATCCGGATACTAAAAGGATCGGCCTTCAGCTGGGGGTCCTACTTGACACCCCGTGAACCCTGCTTGGTCCACCGAGTCCTACTTGACTCTCCACCTCAACCACTGGGTCCTACTTGACCACTGGGTAGCTCAACTGGGCATAAACACCACGGGAGCCAGAAACGAGGGGCTGTACATACCGTCGGCCGTCCTACACCACATAATTACGCATGTCAATTCATATTTCTCATATCATACTGCAAGTGGCCAACAACAAAACACATACTCATCAATTGGGCGACCTACTTGTCAAGCCCATCACCACAATGCCACCATACTCATCAACTCATCACTATTCAATCCACATTGTACTCATAATCATCACAAATCATACACAATTTACATTCATACACATACAATTATCATTTTCTTGTAAGTTCTCGTTAGTTCCGCATTTAATTCACTTGCTCAATTCAATTACATTTACCTATTCTAGTTAATTATAACCCGAACACCCCCCTTACCTTGGTTTCAAGCTCCGACGACTCGTTCTTGATGAGATTGGCGTTCCCTCGACGCTATGCCCAACGTTCCACGTCCGGAATCAACACCCACTTCACCGTTCGATCCTCCGACGTCTGTTTCGTCACCTACGGAGGTCGAAACGCAAAACCCATCAATGTTAAACCGTTCTCGTTACTCTAAAAAGCCATTTTTCAAGCTTCTACACACTAGAGGAGTAGGAAACCAAAGCTTAGTCCTCCATGCACGACCATTTGGTTTAACGGAGAAAACGAAAGAGACGCGAAAGCTTAATTTGAAGGGGTTATTGAACTCACCTCGAAGCCACGATCTCAAAAACATAGTTATCTCGAAGTTTCGGCGCAAGATTGAGCCTCCCTTGAAGCATGCAATCACGGCTATGGGGAGAAGGAGAAATGGAAGAAGACACGCGTGAAGAAGATGAAGGAAAGAGTGAATTTTTATTATTTAAGACCCAGGGGCAAAATGGTCTTTTTCCCTTTTTCTTTTATATTTTTCTTTAAAAGTTTTAATTAAACTTTTACCTTTACCTTTCACCCTTCACCTTTTACCCCAAGGTAACTTCAAGTTTATTTTCTTCTATTCACCTTCATTTAATCTCTTATAATTAATTAATCAAATAAATTTTATTTATTTCCACAACATTTAATTATTTGCAATTACATCTTTAATAATAATAATTCCCAAAAATCTCAATAAATTCAATTGGGTAATTATTAATATTTTTCGTCAATTAAAACTTTTCTAAAATATTAGGGATGTTACACCTTTGTTCAAATTTGCTATTTTTACCTTGTATGTATTCATCTGCTTATGTTTTTATCAATTAGGAAAGCAGGCAACTCATCCTTTACAGTCAAAGTCTCTACATGAACAATGCCAGCAGTAGATAGTACTACCATGTTTTCGAGCTTCACATGTTATATGAATTATGTCAGCAGTAGATAATACTCATATATTTTTTAGATTACATATGTTATATGAATCATGCAAACAGTTGATAGTACTACCATGTTTTTTGGATAGCACATGTCGCATGAATCCTGCCAGCAGTAGATATATAGAACTCATACTTAATGATGGTTGACAATTCACTACGATACAATGTATATCTTATTGCAACAATGTTCATTGATCAATTATTATATCTAGGAATTAAAATTATTTTTAGACTAGAATAAAGGAAATGATAGATGTATATATTTTGGCTTGATCAAATTTATTAGTGGATGTATTATTTTTTAGGTATTAATATTGTTATATTTCATTCTTGGGAAATTATGATGGAAATTAGTATATATTTGTATTTAATGTAGGTGTCTAAAACTGTAAATATTAGTTAGTGAATTATGTTTTAGGTATTACTTATTGCTACAACGTTCATTGGTCAATTATCATCTGCAAGAATTAAAATTATTTTAGACTAGAATGAAGGAAATGACATATGCATATACTTTGGTTTGATCAATGTTATTAGTGGATGTATTATTTTGTTTAGGTATTAATATTGTTGTATTTTGTTCTTGCAAAATAATGATGGAAATTAGTAATATATTAGTCATTGTAAGAATGTTCATTGGTTAATTATCATGTGTAGGAATTAGTATGAATTAGTATTGTAGTATGTAATATAGGTACATGAAACTAAACCCATTTTAAAAAGATGTTAATTGGTGTTTTAATTTTTTTAGGTATTGATATTGTTATATCTATAGTTTTAAAACTATTAGTGTAAAAATTAGTTTTTTATAAGAACTGGATATTCATTCTCGGCATGTCAATACGAATTTCTTTCTTGGTTGACTCCAGAAAAGAAAGAAAAAGATGTCTAGTGATCTGCAGAAGGAAAGAGGCTTTTACGGGGATCAAATACGATTCAATTTATCTGGATCTCCACAAGGCTATTTAATACAGGTTTAGTAAATTAAAAAAACTAAATTAAAAAAGACCAAATATTGTCTACGGATGAAGATTTAACCGCTGATGTTATAAGCATTATTGTTAGGGGTTCCTTATTTAACCACAGACAATATTGGACTATTATCTGTGGTTCCGCATCACAACCGTAAACATTAATGGACTATTATCTGCGGTTCCGCACCATAACCGCTGATAATACATAGCCAATGTCAGCGGTTTGAGCGCTGATGTTGTTATTAGTGCTATTGTCAACGCCTTTATTTTCTGCGCCTGTACCGTTGACAATAGCAATAACGGAACCATTGACAAAGGCTTTTTTTGTAGAGTGTGTCGACATTAATATTTTCATAAAAGGTCAATATATATTAAAAACTTAATTAACATAATTGTGAGATCTCAACTATATGCTAAAGTACTCTATGAGTCTAAAAAACTCATAATCCTTCCCTCCAAACAAGGTTACAAAGTAGATGAAAGTACATTAATAGAGCTATCAAACAAAAGTGGTTACCAAAACTAAAATAAATAAATAAATAAAATATGGAAACCCAAAATAAAATTTAATCAACCATAAAGTCTTCATACTCCACTTATAAGTCACGAAGATTGTAAGTGTTCATTAGACACGCCATGCCATAAAATCTCCTCACACTAAAAAATTTCAAAGGGTTTTTCCAAACAAGTAATCTTAACTTTACAAAATAAATTAACCACACTTAAGTAATAATATTCTAATAAGAGTGAGACCAAACAAGATAATATTTATATATTTCAATAATAACATGATAGGTTACCTATAAATAATGGAAGCATATGAGACCAACAACTTTATCTTTATCACTATGAGGACCTAGAGGTATACCTTATAATTTAAATAGGCACCATAGAGAAATAAAAAAATCACATGAGTGAGCTTTTTAAGTATTCACATTAATTTGATACAATTCAAGATTGACACATAACCTTTTATTGAAAATTAATGCTAAAAGAATAGCTAAAATATCACTAAGGTCCTCTACATTAAAAGTGACTGCTTAACATAATTTAATATAACTACTAAAAAATATAATCACTTAACAAAAAGATAATACTACGTAACATAATTTAATATAATCACTTAACATAAAAAATGATAAAATTACTCCAATCTAAGGCAAATCATGAAGCCAAAATGATTAGTCAACCAAAAAAATAATAATGTCTTTGTTTGAAGACTTATTTTAACCTAAAATGAAAATGTTCAACCTACAAATCAAGATTTGTCAATTTGATAAAAGTCTTTCGGTTGAACTATAAAAATAATTTTATCTAAATTTTCATTTTAAAAATATTTTAACATCTAGCTTGTGCAACTTTAAACCATAATTTAAATCATGAAAACTATAATCATATATGACATTCAATTAATTTTAAACATAAAATCTTAATCTTTTTCATAAAAGGGATTACTACAATCATAGAGGTCTAAAAGAAAATAAATTCAACATCAACATCATATTCCTTATCACTAATGTTATTCATATAGAACATAAATCATGCTTCTACCATAACAAAACAGGAACAATAAAATGATTTTACAAAACAAAAAACTACACATTATGTGGAACCCCCTTCGTTCTTTATCAAATTAAGATTAAAGAATATGATAATTTTCCATATTTAGGATGTAGAAAGTAGCTTATAAAGAAGTTTAAAATACTGTTAGGAGAAATCTACAAATAATAACTCCTTTACAATTATGTCATAAGAAGTCTCTAGATAAAACAAGTTTAATAAATAGTCCACAAAAAACACATGACTCAATCTTTGTCCTAAAATATTAAGGTATTTGAATTTGGTCTAATAACAAATCATTTCACTTAACTTATTCTCAAGATAATATGTGGAACTTAACTCATACTTCCTTTTCTTATAATTCTCCCTTTCAAATGTGAGTTCTAACAAAATTCTCACCAATAACGTACTTCCATATGAGTTTGAAAATTAACTAGAAACATACTTATTTATTTTATTCAACTTCACCCACCTTACAAATTTCAAAACCAGGGTCCTATAAAATTGGCTAAATATTCATTAATACTCATTGTTCAAAACCTTACACATTTGGTCTTTTTAGTCTATCATAAATTTGACAACAATCTTCAAAGGTTTAGAGACATCTAATAAAAAAGATCTAACTAACCAGATTTGAACCAATTATACTTATGCACTAGCAAATGCTATATAATAAACTATTTAAACCTTTTAATTTCAATGTTCAAAACATGACCTTATGTACTATGTCAAAACATAGAAATTTATCATTCAAATATTATGATTTTATAAATACAATGCCTATTTGGTAACCAGTCAAAGAAATGAAGTTGTAAAAATATAAAAATTTAATAATTAATATTAACTTTTTATGTCGTTTAATAAAGTCAAAACTTCGTTGAACCAATAAATTTTTTTTGTTGGTCAAACCTTGGTTTGGTTGGCCCAACGGCTAACCAAACAACCACATAGGGCTATTAAAAAATTATCCAAGTCTATTATATGCCACCAATCACAAAAATACAATGCTATACCGATTAATAAAAATACAATGCTATACCGATAAATAATTTTTAATCTCCATTCACAAAGTTAATTAAACATACAATGCTATACTGATTAATAAAAATATAGAGGAAATTTTTTTTCAAAATTATTTACATCTGTCCTAAGATGTCCCCATATGGCTCTACGGGTCCCTAATAATGTATCTTAGGCTTGGGGGACCCAAAACTGCTCAAAGAAAATCTTTTAGCATGTTAACTCCTTGCACACCGCTTGATAACTTGAGTCAAATCGGAATTACACAACTCCAATTGAGATGAGCCTAGTTGTTATGAATCAAGAATGATGCAATTTGTGTGTGAATTATTTAGTGTCTTAATGATTGGATGAATTAATTATGCATGTAGTTGAATAGACATTTATATGACATTAGGAACTAAATAGGAGAAATTGAGACCTGACGGGTTTTGGGACCCCCGGAAGGCACCAATAGGTTCCCTCCATAACTCAAATACTAATAATTGTTATGAAGAAGTCAAGGGCCAATTATGCCTCTAAGACTGCTTAATTCCTAAATTTATAAAATCAGCCCTATTGAAATTTTCAGCCTGAGCACCCTTTAGTATTTTAGGAATAACTCAGACTACCGACCTCCGATTGTCGCAAATTGGGTATCAAAATGACGGTGACAAAATTCTCTATAACTTTCATGAAGAGATCAAATGCTAAATCAGCTCACTTGAGTGAGATTTTGGACGCTTATGTGAGATTTTTGCTTAAGCTCTCGCTTGAGCAAAAATTCAATATCAGACCCTGATCAGTCGCTTGAGTGAAAATGACACCAGCTTAAGCGAAAATGACTCTCACTCGAGCGAAATTATACTTACTTGAGTGAGATTTGCCCATAATGCATACCCAAACTCATATAAAGGCTCGCTCAAGCGAGATTTGACTCGCTTGAGCGAAAATGACAACTTTAAACCTATAGATCAATTTCTTACTTACCTATTTTGCCCGTTTTAACTCCGATTACTATGAAACTTCATGGGCAATATGTTTTCCCCATTTTGGAGCTGTTGGCGCTATTCGTTTGCCAAAATTCCAACATATGCTCAAGATATATGGAAAAATGCATTAAAACCAAAAGTAACCAAGACCTATGCACCAAACCATCCAAATGGGATCTAAACCACACAAGGCCTACACTTGCAAGTTTTAAATGATATAGGGAACCTATTGGTGCCTTCCGGGGGTCCCAAAACCTGCCAGGTCTCAATTTCTCCTATTTAGTTCCTAATGTCATATAAATGTCTATTCAACTATATGCATAATTAATTCATCCAATCACCAAGACACTAAACAATTCACACACAAATTGCATCATTCTTGATTTATAATTATATGCAAGACCTGCCCATAGCAATTTATCATCCACACATAATATTGGCTTCATGCCAGTATACATCAAATTCATGAAAATTGACATTGCTCACATTAACATCACCACCTTACTAACCCCTCAACATAAATTCATATCCTCATCAAATCAACACACAAATCTTGATTCATCATTCATCCCAATCATTCATAATTCAAATCGTCATCATTCACACTACGTCATAACAACATCGGCCATATGCTAAGTTAGTTCAACAAACACATCAAACATATTATGATATTACATATATTAAACACATTATATATATCCATTCATTTCATAATTTCCATCACTCCTTGGCATCAATTCTCCACTTGGCATACCTCTGGGGCATCAACATCCTCCCTGTCACTGGCTACTAAATTAAAGGAAACTACAACAAGGGTGAGTGTTTGGTATATCATAATTAATTTAGAACGATAAATAAATAACAAAGTACATGATTAACTAAGTGCTATCTCTAATACTAATTCACTAATTCTATCATATGCAAATGGTTTCACTTTGCTTGATCATCTATTTATATCTACAACTTCCATACAACCTATACGTACTTACAGACTACTCAGTTTCATACAAATTTTAGCATTCTCAAGGTGCAAATCACAATCAACAAACATAATGGAGAACATTCACATCAACACATAATATCAGCAATTTCATTAAATATCACAACTGACTCTCATATAATTCAACGCCTAGTATCCGGATACTAAAGGATTGGCCTTCAGCTGGGGGGATGGGGGTCCTACTTGACACCTGGTGGACCCTGCTTAGTCCACCGAGTCCTGCTTGACTCTCCACCTCAACCACTAGGTCCTACTTGACCACTGGGTAGCTCAACTGGGCAGAAAATAATGGGCTATACATACCATCGGCCGTCTCACACTACATAATCATGCACGTACATCATCCATCCACACATCATATAGCATATGGCTCACTTACAACACTTAATAATCATCAACTAGGGCGGCCAACATGCCAAGCCCACTAATATCATGCCATATATGCATATCATTCACCACTATTACATAATTATGTCATCTTACTTATGCTTAGATACACATATACATCTCAAAAATGCAATCACTACACATATTTATAATCTTCATAATTTAAATCATTACCAAAACACACATACACATATACATATATTATATAAATATTATCTAGCTAATCTACGAACTATCCAAATACCCTTACTTAATTTATAATATTCCTATGACCGATTTACATACCAATCGTAATTAATTACGACTTGAACACCCCCTTACCTCGATTCCAAGCTTCAATAATTTGTTCTTGGTATCGGTTGCGTCCTTCAGTCACTTGGTTCAAGGTTCCACTTCCAAATCTAACACCCGCTTCACCACTCGGTCTTCTGGCGTTCGTTTCACCACCTACAAATGTCGAAACACAAAACCCATCAATATTATGCTACACCTATTGCTCTAGATATTGTTCCCAAGCTCCCATGTGCAAGAGAAACAGAAAATAGAACCCCCCATCATGCATGGCCACTTCGGCTAGAGAGAGAAAGTAAGAGGAAGAGAGAGAAAACTCAAATTGGTGGGTCCATAATGCTCACCTCAAAGTCACGATCACAGAAACGAGATTAATTTGAGATTCCGACGCAAAACGGACCTCCAATTGGAAGTAAGAAGCTTCGGCAATGGAGAAGGAAAAAAGAAGAAGAAAGCACACGTGAGGAAAATGGAGAAGAAAAGAAGTGATTTTTGTTATTTTCCACTAAGGGCATTTTGGTCCTTTGCCATTTTCTTTTTCTTTTAAACTCTAATTAAACTTTTACCCTCGGTAACTTCTAAATTTACCATTCCTCATTCAAATATAAATTGTAGTTGATAGTAATAATATAGAAACTGAACTAATAACTTTAAAATAATGAATTATTTTATTAGGATATAATATAGAAACCTCTCTCCAATGGCTATTGCTCTCACTGGCCAACTTCTTCTTGGACAACCTGTAATGGTGAAACCTTTTGAGGCTGAAAAAAACCTTGTTTAATCTAATGAATACTTTAAAATATTCATCTGACAACATTGAGATTATGGAATTTTTGGCTTTATTATGTTTTATGGAGTAGATAGCTATGTTAGATGGATTTGTGGTGTTATAGTAGTGCTTTATTATTAAATTTATTAAAGCTGTGCATGCACTTTTTATATAAAATTATTAAATTAATTTTATGCATGAGAAAAAATGTCTCATAAATATAAATATAAAACTACTAGTAATTTATAGTATTTATTTATATTTATAGTATTATTATTATAGTATTATTATTATTTATAGTTTAGTATTTATTATATAGTATTTAATATAGATTTAATAAAAACTAAAAAATAAAATATTTTAAAAAATCCAAACACTATTTACGATTATAATAGTTAACCGCAGACAATACATCAACTATTATCTGCGGTTCCTGAAAATAACCATGGACATTGAGTAACTATAATCTGCGATTTCGCTATTGAACCGCAGACAGTACTCAGCTAAAGTTTGCGGTTCAACTGCAGACTTTGTTATCAGAGGCATTATTAGCACCTTTATTTTCCACGTGTGAACCGCTGACTTTACTATAAACGGAACCGCAGACAAAGGCTATTTTTGTAGTAGTGATTCAATATCATCTAATCAATAATTTCATTTAATCCTAAAACATTCAACTAATTTTAAATTGTATTTATATCATATATTAATAATTCTCAAAATCTAGAATTTAATTCTAAGATGATTATTCATATTTTTCCATCAGTCACAAAATTAATTTAATTATCCGGATGTTATATTTTACAAATCACATTAAAAAAATAACAAACCAATGGGATGTAATTATCATTAATGTAATATTATTTTATAATCATATAGTCCACACAAATCTTGTATAAATAATCCTATGATATGTGTGATAATTAATAAAAAATAAGCATGCATTCAGAGGTAATATAAACATATATATCATGCATATGAAATTAAGGATTATATCTTGATTTTTATGTTGAATTATAACCATAATTCAATTAATTTGAATTATCTAACTTAAAATGTTTATATAAATGTTCCCACAATAGGTGAGTTGAATTACACAAAATAACAACATGCTTAACAAAATAATAATAATAATAATAATAATAATATATAAATAATAAATTTATATCAAGCATCCAACGAGTCAATTATACAATAGTCATGCAAGAAGAATGAATTAATAACAATCATGAACCAATCAAATTAAAATAATAATATATATTTAATTCATAAAAATTACATATAATTGTACTCACATTAGGTGAGCTCACAATTATAACAAATCAAAAATTTCATACCAAACAAAAAATATATAATAAACTTTTATCGTATGAAAGAGCCTACTAATACCAGAATATACTATATTTAATTTCATAATGCCCAAATAAATAATTTCAAAACATAGAGAATTATTACAACAAAACTTTTAGATTTAAAAAATTCAAAAATATAACATTAAATAAAAAATTTGAAACTTAAAATTTCATAATGATAAATCTGACCAAAATAATAATACACAACCATGTAAACAAATTTGATATCATTATATTAAGCATAGGAAGAGTAATTATAGCAATTGAATTCACATAATTAAAAGTCCTAAATAAGATCACACAAATATGACATTTAACTGGGAGAGTAAAAATATGAAAATGTCATAAAAAAGAATTGACTGATAAAAAAAATTAGGTCCAAATTCTACAATAAAATAATTAATTAAATTAATTAAATTATTTTAACATAAATTAATCACTAAAAATACCTTGAGTGTTCCAAAAATTATGAAACGGATCTTAAAAATTCTGAAATTTAATTCTAAGTATACCGGAAAAAGAATAGGCCCAAACGGCCCGGGCCCACACACGCCCCACGCGCGCTACTGCCCGAGAGTGAGAACGGAAACCAACACCATGATGAAACCTCACACAGGTCAAGATCCGACCCGCTTAATTATGGCGACTCTGAGCACCATTAACAAGATTAAAAATATAACTATTATATATTTTAAAAATTTATAATTAAATATGATACTATTTAATAAAACATATTATGATTATTATATTAAATAATAAATATTATTAACGATATATGTAATAATAAAGATTATTATGTTTAATAAATATATTTATTAAATAGTAATATATGTGATAATAAATATTATTAAAAATAATTTTAATAGTTATATTTTTATGAAAATATTATTATAAAAAATAGATTTAAATATATTATGATTATTATATTTAATATATAATATGAATTTATATTTTAATATATATATTCATCTCATCTATATTACATATAAACTAACTAAAAAAGTGAATTGTATCTTATACCTATATCCAAGGTATATTACAGTTGCTGCCTATATACCTGAAAATAGTAGTTGATTTATTATACAATAAATCATGAATTTAAATCCTATCTTTAACTAAAAGTTGATGAATGAGACCTATGTATCAGGGTCCTGCGTGCAACGTGTATCTACCGTTACCGGACATAACCAATACTTCATTTTTCTATGCTTTATGTATCAGGGTCTAATTCAAGTAGACTTGGATATACCGGTTGATTCAGTTTATAATAGGTTAGTTTGAATAAGTATGTCTCATAATGAATCAATTTGTATGAGCCCAAATCTTAAATAGATTAGTTTTTTAGGACCGTGTGAGGATTACAAACCCGTGGGTTAGTCTATGGGTTAGCTCGTATATATTTTTATATTTTTTACTTTTTATTTTATTTTTTATTTTAAAATTATTAGGCTTTAGTTCAAAACATGTTTTTTTATGAAACTCTCAAGTCACATATAATTTAAAATATTTAATCATCTAAAATCGAAAATATTCACAACTAATTTTTGACAAATTAACAACCAATAAAATTTAAATATTAACTTTCTCATATTTCAATGTAAGGAAGAATGATATAATATCATCTTAGATTAGAAGTTCTTTTTTTTTTTTAAAGGTGTAGTGTGAAAGTGAAATTGTATGAAAATGATGTAGAGTTTATTTAAAATAAAATAACAAATTTAAATATAGACTAACACACAGGTTGGCCTGCAGGTTCACATTTTAAATGGTTCTTTTTTTAATTTGCAACCCGTGTAAAGGTGGGTTAAACAGGCCGATCCATGGACCCGAGCCCGTATTCCCAACTCTAAATACAAGTACGTCTATATTGATAGTTAGATAACAACATTTGGTATTCACATATCTCAAGATAATAGCGCTCACACAACCCATAATAACCAATATGATGACTATGATAGTGGGCTTAGGCCCAAACGTAACACCTAACCTCCCAAATGGCTATAAGACTTCATTTGATCCAATTCTCTTTGATAGTTTTTTTTATTAAACTTTATTTTCCTTGACATTTAGGGTTTTATTTTGTATTTAAATTCCTTGTCCCTAAAAACTTGAGAAGTTATTAATGAATTGAATTTAATGAATTCTGTTATAGCCTTAGAATTCTTAGCTGCTATCTTGCTTCCCAAATAGCTTGTTAATTTTAGTTGAAAGGAAATCCTTCAATTTTTGGTGCTTTCATTTCATATTTCACGCCTCTTAAACCCACTTCATCCAAGGATTTGGATGACTTCCTTTATGCTATTGTTGTTTGTTTGGGAACCTCACAAATCCAATTCGATAACTAAAGACACATTGAGGGCAAGCGTAATGTGAACTTGCAATTGACAATTGATGCTAGCCATGAACCACTCACTACCCTCATAGCTCACATAATGGAGTAAATAGAAACCCTAACCACCCAACTTCAACCCCACTTACTTCACAACCCTACCATGATTGACTCTCCCATAATTCCACCAGGATTTAAGCTTTCCTCTATCTCTATCCATACCACCTAATCATTGTCAGCTCCTTTACAAGGGCCACACTTCACCATTCTTCCTCATCTACATTTATTCCACTACCCACAATGCCTATTACCCTTAGAAAAACAGTATGAGCAATAGCAAAATTCTAGAAACTTTTAAGAACATGAGACTGAAACATTAATGTTCTTGCTATGGCTAAAACGTGTTGATGTTTTCTTTCAACAATTCCATTCTATTGTGGAGTTTCCACACATGATGTTTGATGTAAAATACCTTTATTTGCATACTAGTTTCTCATGAAAAATTCAGTGCCATTATCTGTTCTAATGATCTTTACATGCTTTTAAAACCGAGTCTCAATGTATTGAACAAATTGTGGAATCAAAGAGTTAACTTCACTTTTGGATTTCATGAAATATAACCATGTGTACTGATGCGACTTCATTGGAAATAAAATTCTATGGCAAGCGCACCAATCATTAAAAGTAGTATATTTGATCGTTCCCACTAGGATTGCGTTAAGTACCATAATCTAGGGAAGTCTCTAGCTAAACCTTACAACAAAAGCCATTATATTTTTATATTTTCTGAATTTATGTTGTTTTTGTGATTTTCTAACAATATTGTCATAATTATGTTAGAAATTAGGTTATATTAAACAAACAAGTTGGAATTGAAATCAACAAGCCAATTCTCCTAAATTCACATGAAATAAACATCAAACTTAATCATAGTAGAATTAAATTTCACAAATGAATAATTCCTAATCCCTTAGGTAATTGGCATTAATCCAACCTAGACTAACCCTAACCCCTTAGGTGCCAGCTTCAATTGAATTTAATTGCAAAATTAAGGGGAACCCTAGTCACTCTCCTAATTCTTTAGGCATGTAGCAACTAGGTCAAAAATGTACAAACATGAAGTTCTCACCATGATTTGTCTCTAGTAAGGACTTCAAAATAGGCCTTGGATTTCCCAATCCAAAAGTGAATCCAACACTTGCTATGTTCAGAATTTGTTGCAATTGAATCTTTATCTTCAATCACTTGAATTGATTATCCATGGAAGCTTCAATCAATCCCAATCTTAGAGAATTAGGCACTCATGAAGGGGAAACGAAAATAGAACACAGAGATTGAAAGTGAGAGATGAGAGAATCTAAAGAGAGAAATATTAGAGAGAGAATGTAAATCAGAAAATGAAGTTAGTATTAGAACTTAGTTATTGGCTATCCTTTACATTAATTACAATACATCTATATATAGGTTTCTTAAACTAACTAAATTCCTAAGCTAAACTAATTACAATAAATACCATTATATAAAGGGTACAAATAAATTAGTTAACTTAAGTTAACTACAAATATAGTAGTGCAAAGTCTGAAAACTTCCTAAGTTAAGTGGAGCAGTGCCTTGGTGTATGAACTTTGGTAATAGGCGTTTGGACGCTGATGAAGTGGGCATGGATAGAGAGTGAGCGTATGGACGCTTGTGTCACATTAAAGCTCTGGTCCAGGATCTGATGGAAAGCATTATGAGCGTGGCAACCAACATTTGTTGAGCGTGTGGCAACATTGAGGTTCTAAAATAGTGAGGTATACTTGGCGTAAGAGGTAGTGTATGGTAGCGTGTAGATGCTACATCTCTGGAATGGCACTTGATTATAAACATATTCCTAGCATGGGCTCATGCCCATGGGTGTAGGTACACGTGGTGCTTGAGTAGAGCATGGGAATTGAGCGTAAGTATTGGCGTGTTGTGGTTCTGCAATATGGCACTTAGCTTTACACAATTGATTAGCGTAAGCCAACGCTTGGAGACGTTTATACACGTGATGAAAATGGAAGTTACTTGGTCATGGCACTTGCAAGGTTGTGGGTGTGGAAAGCAACGTTTGTATGCTGGTTGTGGTTGATGCTTGGCTTATGCAATTGATGCCTTGTACCTTAATTAACTTGGGACCTAAAACACACAAAAAACAAACTTCCAACGTACCGACATTAGTTAAAAACAAGATTTATTGACTAAAAATACAAATAAATCATAAAATGAATAAAATCCCAACTTTACTAAATATAAATTATTTTCACTCCTAATTTAGTAATTAATTACTGTTAATTAGGCAAAAATAATGGAAAACAACCCAAATAAATAAGCCTTTTCAGGGTTTATCATGTACCTACTAGTATTATCAGTAATTGTTAAAAAATATCTATGACCTAAAGTAGAGGGTACAACTAGAGGACCCTAAACATCAATATGAACAATTTCAAAAATGTCAATAGTAACAATATTACTATGAGAAAATGATAACTTCTTTTGTTTTCCAAAATAACAAGGATCACAAGGAACATTGGCTTTATTGCAAGTGATGAAGGGATATAACTGTTGAAGTTTTCCATGAGAAGGATGGTGAAACTTGAGATGCCAAATGTTGTTGTCATATAAATAGAAGCTATTGGGCCAACTTTGAGAAAAATCTGGCATATACACTTGCAAATATGTAAGAATTATCACATGTAGGTCAGACTTCAGATTAGCTACACCAATCATCCTCAAGGTGTTGGAATCTTGAATTTGGTAATTGTTCTTGGAAAAAATAAACTTGTAGTGTGAGGACTTTGTGAGTTTAGAAACTGATATTAAATTGAAATGAAAAGAAGGAACAAACAACACATCTAATAGACATAAATCTTAAGAAAGAAAAATTATGCCAGAAGTATTTGTTACAACTTTGTTACCATTAGGAAGACTTAAGAATATAGGTCTAATGGTTCTATGTATGTAAAATAGGTTCAAATCATTGCAAACATACACAGTGGCTTTTGTATCAATGATCCAGGAGCTAGAGGGAGAAGAATTGGCTAAAATGGAAACAAAACCTGATGGTAGAAAGCTAAGACTTTTATTTTGATTGGTAATAGCAATCTGATGCACAAATTGAAAAGCAAGTTGCTGTAGCAAAGCAAGCAACGCCTTGTGTTGTTCAGGAGTGAAAGCCACACTAGGAACCTCCCTTACTTCCTTCAAAGACTACACACTGGTCTTACATCACCATCCTCATCAAAAGTCTTATGGATGTAGTGAATAATTTGTTGATTTTGCTTGAAATAGTGAGGTGGAAATCCATGCTTCCTATAGCGAGTGTGTATTGTATGACATGATCTTCCATAGTAAGAACACAAATTAGAATTTTGACCCCTATTTGAACTCACCAAGCTTGTGAATTAACCACACAACTAAGATCCCTCAATGGCAAGAATTTGTAATTCCCCAAGTAAATAACAAAAAGTAACAAAGGGAGAGAAAAAGGGAATTGAGAAAGAAGAAAAGAATGTGTAATTTATGATTCATTCAACCAACTAACAAAGAGAAGAAGAGAGTTTATATACAAGTTTAAAACTAAAACTAACTCTAACTAACCACTATTAATGAAAAAACTAACTTTAATAATGCATATTAATAAGATAAATACATATTAACATCTTGTCTTTGTTGTTATTTCTTGTAACAAAAAGAAGACTATTAATGGTTCGAGTTTTAAAAAATATATTAGTTAGCAGAGCAAACTTGATTATATATATATTGAAGCTTAAATAATGCAGCCATACTTTATAATTTAAAAAATTATTTCCAAAACAACAATTTTATTTATTTATTTATTTACATATTAGTGACATCATATACATTATGCACTTTATTTTATTTTTTTTATCTATCACCTATAATATCTTTTTCCCTCCTTTTTCACCATTTAAAATAATGGTGGTAATAAAGAAAGAGAAGAAGTGTTGAAACCAGTATTTAAACTCTTTTTAGAACTTTATACATATATGTCAAACACAAACCATAATGGCAAAAAAATCAAATTAAAGCATCAAAATAAGTGATGAAATCTCTTTCATCCTATATCTATAGATATTTAAGATTGTTTCATATAAACCTAAAGGTGTAAAACTTGATTAGATCGATATACACTAAAATATGTAACCTTATTCCATTTCAAGGTTCTTTTGTTATAATTCCAAGCCTCATTAATTATAACACTACAACAAAACTATTGTTTAGTGACCAATTTAGTGACTGAAATATATCAGTCTCTACTGTGACTGAATTAGAGACTGATTTCATGAAAAAGTATACCAAATTATTATTGGTCTCTAAATCAGTCACTAGAATTAGAGACCGAAAAAACAGTCACTAAATTTGTCAATAGAGACCGAAATATCAGTCTCTAAGTTAGTGACCGAAGTAGCAGTAGAGGAATTAGTCACTAACGTTAGAGACTGATTTTAGTGACTGATTTCATCGTTTCTAAATTTAGTGACCGATTTAGAGACCAACAAAAAATTGGTAAAGTTTTATATAAAATTGGTCACTAATTCGGTCACCGTCACAATAGAGAATAACAATCAATCTCCATTTAAAAATTAGTATTTTAAAAAAAAAATTCCATTGAAAAATATCTAATAAAAATTCATGTTATCACATAAAAAATAATTTTTCAAATAATGGAATTAAATGAAAAAATATTTTTTAATTGTAAAAAAATTGAAAAGATATTTTTTTAAAAAATAAATAAAAGGAAAAAATATTTTTAATTAAAATAAATCTGATTTATTTTGAAATAATTTTTCATTTAAGAAATTTTATTTTAATAATTTTTTTATATTTAAAAACATCTAATATAAAATTTATGTTATTACATAAAAATATATTTAATATAAAATTTATGTTATTACATACAAAATATTTTTAAAAAACTAAAATTAAGAGAAAAATATTTTTTAATTCTATAATAATAAAGATCTAAAAATTAGTTTCTATTTACAAAATGTTATTTTAAAAATTATTTTTCCATTTAAGAACATGTAATTAAAATTTATGTTATCGCATTAAGAATAATTTTAAGAAAATAGAGTGTAGAGACCAAAAAAGCGGTCTCTAAAGAATAGAAATGTTGTGACCGAAAAATCAGTCTCTAATTTTAAGTTTAATTTTACCCAGACTATTACAAGTTACTGACCGAAAAATCGGTTCTAAGATAAAAAAAATTACAAGTTTATTTTTACCTAAAATATTAAAAGTTACCGGGCTCTAAACCATTTCCCTCCCTCCTTTACTTTCATGTTTCCCAAATTCATCAGCAAAACCCTAACTTTCTATCCAATTCCCAATTTCCATCTCCCTCTCTACTTTGCACGTTGCCCCACCCTAACCTCAACTTCTCCCAGCAGCTTTCTCCACTAACCACAACCCCACCATATTCACTATACCTACATTGTGCCATCCCCAAATGACCTTCGTAGCCTCCCTCCCTCCGTCGTAGACTTCCTCCGTTACAGACCACCATTGGAGACTGTCATTCTCCTCTGCGAGCTCCGCCATGGTCAGAGAGTGAGGAGGCTCGTGTCGTCGCTGCTGCACCTCTGAGTCGTGCTCTTCTTCTCCGTCATAAGGTTTTGTAGCCGGGTGTTACTCTTCTCCCTCATCCTGCTGTACGGTGGAGCTTTCTTACTCAACCATTGACGTCCTCATAAAGCCTCCGTCCTCTATCCTCCGCAACCCTCGTGCATAGGTCCTTCTTCCTCGCAAACCCATACTCCCCTTCTTCCTCTGTTATTTGCTTTTTCACCCTGTTAATTTAAGCTTTTCTAGTTTCTATTCTTTCAAATTAGGACTGTTGTTTTATTTGCATATATGTTGGTTTATTCCTGTTGTTCACGAGATATGGAAAATTTACTAGTGTAGAGAAAATTGAATGGAACAACTGGTAAAATGCTTCTGTGTGAAGATTTATGTCGCTGTCCATTCTGTCCATAATTGATTTCTTATGAGCGTGGAAAATTTAGCTTTTCAACCTTACAGATTTTTCTACAAAATACAAGAGATTGTAAACAACCCACTCGTTGTTGCACACAGTAGCAAAAGCCAAATGGTAGAATTATTACCAAAGGAACTTGGCACTTTATAATTACTACAGAACATACTAAGCTCAACTCAAGTAAGATTTCTTGAGAAGTTAAACTACAACTCTTTCCTTATTTAAACTGAAATTTCAATTAAATCAATTGGCTGATAAAAATACTTTGCAGTTACATATATAGTCATCCATGTTGTTAATGTGAAATCTCTATTCAGCTCTTGATAATTGACAGGAACCAAAAGTTATGGACAGTTATGATAATTATTGGTAGAAAATAGGAGTAATAATTTATTACCAGAATATGTAATGGTAACTGGCATTAGCGGTCATGTATTATTAGAATATTTAGAATAGCTGTCATGTTGACAGTTTTGGGCAGAAAGTTAGGAGCAGTAACATTTCCATATTATTAAAATTTCTAATAGGGTGACTAGGGGGGTTTATGTCTTGTTTCCTTATAATTTGGACAGAGATCTCATCTCTATAGGAATCTAGAAACTCTGGGATAGTAAATACTATTGTATTCTAAGTGTTTAATATTGCTCAACTGGTGTTCTATCAGTAACATAGTGTAAACATTTGTGTTAAAAGATGACACACAAACAACATACAATCCAGCAGAAAAAACTGAGAAATGCTGACAACAAATCAGTCAAACAATATCTAAATGACCCAACATTGGAAAACAATTAGTGGCTGTTTGAAATTAATTGATAAACTAAAGAACTCAGAATGGTCAGTGAAAAATTTTATTTTTAGAGAAACAATTAAAACACTTGTATTGTAAACAATACCTGCATTGATGTTGGCTTGAGTTGAGCTTTTAAATCCCGCACAGCAGACTGTAGAAGTTTAGACAGCAGCATTTTGAAATATTTACATGAATTGATTTTTTTTTCAATCCTAATTTCTCTCCTTTTCAATTTGCATGAATTGATTTTTTTTTCCTCAGCAGCGTGTAAGTCTCATATAGTATATTCAATTTTTTTTATCCCTTACTGCCCCTGAACGGTATTCTTATACTTTTTATCCCTTACTTCTGAACGGTATTCTTATCCTCAGCAGCGTGTAAGCATTATTATTAGCCTAGTATGATTTATACTTTTGAAGGTGGGCCAATAGAACATTAGTCAACTTTGCTTTGTAGTCTTAATTTTTGCTAGGATAATAGTATTTGTATTTATACTATTCATTTTCATGTATAAAAAAGTATTGTTTATTTTAAGCAATTCATTTAATAATAAGTTTGTATGTTACTATTTATTTATTTAGGTGCTTGGGTATGTTACAATTTTATGGATTTCTTATTTTTTGGTTATGTTATAAGTTTATAGAGTTATTTATAAGCAACTACAGGCTTTTTATGTTTACTTTTTTTTATTTCTTATTTGGATATCAATCACAAAGGTGCAACTCATTTGGTTTTAAATGACTGATCATCTGTGGTGGTTTCCATGATATTCTAGTCTCTTTATCCCCTTTCAATTAAATGTTTTTCCTCGTCATTAAATTTTTTCCCTTTTTTCCATCATAAAATTTCTTTTATTAAAAAACCAGAATAATGACAATAATATTTCTTAACTATTTTATTTTATTTAATAGTGTGAAACTAGTTGCTTTTTTTTTGTTAAAGAAATTTCACTATGTACTTAATTGGTAACATGAGCAACATTAACTAATTCAGACCATCTAATTGATAATTTGCTTTTGCAGGTTGTAACTCTAGCTAGCTAGGTGGGAATCATCTCCATACAGTCAGACTCAGTTTATTGTCTTGTGCCTATTAATTAATCAGTGACCTCACTAAGGTACCTTATTCCATTGACCATGTAGATAAGTTGTGAGGTTTAATATGCCTATTAATATTGATACCATATTTAATTTGTGTTTTAATTCTATATAAAGAATATATTTACATATTGTTAGCTTAATTTTAAGTTGTAGTTAGTTATTACATGAATGAAAATTATATTATGATTAAATTGTTTTGCTTTAATATATTACAGAATATGGATATTAGGCACAATCGTAATTGGATGTACAATAGACTTCTTCCTGGCCGAAAAGGGCTTACTGATGCGTTTATAAATGGGGTGGGTGAATTTGTATCTTTTGCATGTCAACAAGCTTGTATGTCCAATGGAAAAATTAGGTGCCCTTGTTCTAAATGCAAAAACCTCAAGTTCTTAAATCCTGAAGAAGTTAAGGTTCATCTTTATCAAAAGGGATTCAAACCTGAATATTCATATTGGATATGCCATGGAGAAAGTAATCCTAACTTGTGTCATGAGGGTACTAGTAACAATGCTCAAGAGAGTCATAATAAACAATTTAGTAGATTTGAAAGTATGGTTTATGAAGCAGTTGGTGAAAAGTTTCAAATGCCTCAAGAAAATGATGAGTCTCCAAATATTGAAGCTAAAAGGTTTTATGACTTATTACATGCAGCCCAAAAGCCATTATGGCCTGGATGTACTGATCATACTGAATTGTCTGTTGCTGTTAGATTGTTGACAATAAAATCAGAGGGAAACATTTCTCAACGATCTTTTAATCAAACAGTGGCTCTTATGCGAGAGACGCATCCTGTAGATAATGTAATTCCTGAAAATTTCTATAGGACAAAAAAAAATAGTTTCAAAACTTGGACTCACTGCAAAAAAAATTGATTGTTGTTCCAAAGGTTGTATGTTGTTTTACAATGAAGATGTGCAATTAAAAGAATGCAAATTTTGTCATAGACCCCGTTATGTGAAAAAAAAGGTTGGAAAGGAGAAATACAAAGAGGTTCCTATAAAGAGAATGCATTATTTACCTCTAATTCCCAGGCTTAAGAGATTGTATACTTCAATGAGTTTTGCTCCATATATGCGATGGCATTATGAAAACAAACGAGAAATAGGAGTGCTTTGCCACCCATCAGATGGTGAAGCCTGGAAACACTTTGATGAAAGATACCCTGATTTTGCAGCTGAACCTAGAAATGTAAGATTAGGGTTGTGTACAGATGGTTTTTCACCATATGGTCAATCATCATCACCTTATTCTTGTTGGCCGGTAATTGTCACCCCTTATAATCTCCCACCAGAACTATGCATGACAATGCCATATATGTTTTTGAGTTTGATTATTCCTGGTCCAGATAATCCAAAAAATAAACTAGATGTGTATTTGCAACCTTTGATAGATGAATTAAAGTTATTATGGAATGAAGGTGTGTTAACTTATGATATCTCCAAAAAGCAAAATTTTATAATGAAAGCTGCATTGATGTGGACAATTAATGATTTTCCTACATATGGGATGTTGTCTGGTTGGAGAACATCAGGTAGGTTCGCTTGTCCATGTTGTATGGGGTCATCGAAGGCTTTTTGGTTGGATAATGGTGGTAAATGGTCTTGGTTTGATTGCCATCGTCAATTTTTGACTATGGATCATCCGTATCGAAGAAATAAAAATTCCTTTTACAGGAACCGGGTTGAAAACTCTTCACCTCCACATAGGTTATCTGGGGATGATGTATGGGAAGAAGTTGCTTCTTTTCCGAAAGTAACGGAGAAAGAAGAATTTACATGTGAGGGTTGTGGGAGAACTCATAATTGGATCAAACAAAGCATCTTTTGGGAGTTGCCATATTGGAAGGCTAACTTAATAAGACATAATCTTGATGTAATGTATATTGAGAAAAATGTATTTGATAATGTCTTTAATACTGTGATGGATATCAAGGATAAGACCAAGGACAATGTTAAGGCAAGGATGGATATAAAGAAGTACTGTCGAAGAAGGGAGTTAGAATTACAAGAGTTACCTAATGGGAAAATTGTGAAGCCCAAGGCAAAATTTGCTTTTTCTATTGACCAAAAAAGGGCTGTGTGTAAATGGGTTAGTGACTTAAAAATGCCTGATGGATATGCTTCAAATTTACATAGATGTGTGAACATGAGGGAAGGGAAATTATTTGGATTGAAAAGTCATGATTGTCATGTATTTATGGAGCAATTGTTACCCATTGCTTTTAGTGCACTACCACAACAAGTGTGGAATCCCATTGCTGAGCTTAGTAAATTCTTTAAGGATTTCTCATAGTATTCAGTCATCAATTCCTTTGGCACAAGAAGGATCTACACCCGGGTCAAATAATCCATCCCTATCTAGTCCTCAAGGTGTATCCGAGACACAAAGTAATACTGACAAACCAATTTTATGTCTTGATGGGCAAGGGTACATGCATCTTTTATGCCTTATTTCTGTTTAAATGTGTGCCTAAGTATGATTTCTAATTTTATTAGTGCTGAATTTGTTACAGATTTTTGCCTTCACACCCGGCAGCTAATGGTATAGGTGAAATATTTAAAAGTCATTATACTGATCCATGGTCATCATGGAAGAATGTGCCATCTACAGTGAGGGATATGTGGTTTAGAGAGTTTGTAGTAAGTATTATGTTAATTGTTATGTTTAATTTTCATATTTATATTATACTAGTCTTAGTTAACCATATACTTTTTTATATTTATTATAGGGTAAGTTTTCTATTTGTCCACCAGATGAAAGATGGGCAAGAAAGAACTTTGAAATGAGAGGTGCAGCCATACTAAAAAATAATTTAAATAAAGCTCGTACTGCAAAGAGTAAACCAAATTGGCTTGGAGATCATGTATGGGATAGATTGTGCCAACATTGGGCTAGTGAAGAATACAAAAAGAAAAGTGAACAAGCAAAAATTAATCGAGCATCTGATTGTGGAGGATTTGGAGGATCACTTCATACTTGTGGTTCCATTACCACATCTCAACATCGATCTAACTTGGTAGGTTTTGTCAATGCTTTTAGGATTTATTCTATCTTTAGTATTATAAAATTATTTTCATTTTTTACCTAATGTTAGTGATTTAAAATACTTTTTACATTTTTTAGACAAAGTTGAATGGAGTTCCTCCTACTCCTTCTGAGTTATTTCGTCATACACATCAACGCAAAAAGGATAAACAATGGGTCGATAAGAGATCAGCACACATAAATGTTAGTTATATATGATTCTTCAAGTTTTTTAATATATGTTTGTTATTATGTTGTTAGAATTAATTAGCATCTTGTTGATTTATTATTAGGAGGCATTTACACGTACATGGGAAGAAATGTCACATGCATCTGTTGAAGGAACACCTCCTCCCAATGAGTTGTCTGTATGGTGTGAGGTGGCTGGCAT
Source organism: Clitoria ternatea (assembly GCA_037962975.1). NCBI lineage: Eukaryota > Viridiplantae > Streptophyta > Magnoliopsida > Fabales > Fabaceae > Clitoria > Clitoria ternatea. The sequence continues at coordinate 279,274,635 of CM075671.1, forward strand.
AAGGAAAGGAAGAATATATGGGCTTGGATTGGAGTCCACTGTGGTGGCTAGAAGAACATTTTATCATGGTTCTACTTCATCTGATTGGGTAAGAAGAGATGAAATTCAGGAATTAAAAAATAAATTACAAGTTGTTGAAACTGAAAGGGATGAGCTTCGGACTAGAGTGGAAAATAATGAAAGAGATATTCAAGCAAACAATGCACTCTTACGTCAATTGATGGAAAAGGTCAACTTTCAACCTCTTGGAGCTCAACCATCTAGTGTTCAACCAATTCCAACAAGTAGAGAGGATCCTAAGGATAATGAGACTGATTCTGAGTCAGATTCTGAATCAGATTCAGAATGAGTCAAAATGATGAATTTTAAGAATATTAGTTGGTAATGAAAACTTTTGTGATGAATTTCAAGAATGTTAGTTAGTGAAATTTTTTGTGATGAATTTCAAGAATGTCAACAAGTGTGAAATTTTTTGATGTGAACAACATTAGCTATATTTAGAATACTTTTGTGTATTTAATGTGTTGATAAGCTTATGAAGTTGTAATGAATTCATTATATAATTTATATATTATGTGTATAGTAGGTTAAATACTTTTGTGTATTTAATGTTTTGTTTGCTTATGAAGTTGTAATGAACTCATACTATTGACAAATGAAGCATATCAGGTTAAATGCAAAAACAACTGAATGATATGGTGAATAATGATAGAAAAAATCATAAAATCGGTCTCTAAATCAGTGGCTAAAGTTAAATTGTCTATCGGTCACAAAATTTGTTTCTAAAAATCGGTCACAAAATTGGTTTCTAAAAATTGGTCACAAAATCAGTCTCAATCATTCGTTAGAAATCAGTCTCAACATCTGTCTCTATAAATCAGTCACAAAATCAGTTTCTAAGTATCAGTCACAAAATCAGTCTCTACTAATCAGTCACAAAATCAGTCTCTATGAACCCGTCACAAAATCAGTCTCTATGAATTAGTCACAAAATCAGTCACTAGTAGTCAGTCACAAAATCAGTCACTAGTAATCAGTCACAAGATCAGTCACTAGAAAATCAGTCACAAAATCAGTCACTATGTAACAACGACCAACGTTATGGAGACCGTAAACAATTTGTCTCTAAATCGGTCACAAACACAATTAGTGACTGATTTATTGAATCTAGAGACCGAAAATTCGGTCTCTAATGACTGATTTTCTTGTAGTGTAATGAGACGTATAGGAGATAGATATTTTTATTATAGAATGACAAAGTTGAGAAAAAATTAACATTTAACTTCAAAATAACATTAATTTTAGAACAAGAATCAAATTGATATATTTTTTGGTTACAAAAGTTTAGGAAAGGTGGGTGGGTCATTGAGTTCTTCAGGGTTAAGATATATCTTAAGGTTCAACAATGCCTATAAAAGTAATTACCTATCATGAACTAACAAAATCATCATATAATAGAATTTGAACATTCATCTTTCTTGAGAAACAACTCATGACTGTTAAAATCTAGAGTTAACTTTTGGAAAGAGTTTAACTAAAAAAACAGAGTTAGAATTTGAACTTAGTTATAGGTAAAATCTCTTGTACAATGGTTAGAATCTTTAAAATCTTCTAATTCTAAAGACGGTAGTGTTTCTAACTACTGTTTTGTTTGACCATTTTTTCATCAAAATAACTATGTTTTGACTTTTCTAACATGACCTAATCTTGGTATATCATTGAACATTTCATGAATTACCTCCAGTTCATCCTCTATTGAATAAGAGAATACTCTGCATCTTTGACCTATAGCTCTAGCACACGATAACACAACATTGTTTTGGAGACTTAGGTTCATGTATTCTTCGCACATCTCTTCTACATTTGCTACCTTTTTACTTGCATTTATGACCTGCGTGTCTTTTACATATTATATGTGTCTTCTGCACTTTAGTCCTCTACGTGTACAACCTATGTAACATCCCTAAAATTAATTTTTGGGTAATTTAAATTGCCCAAATAATTAAAATGAATAAGTTAAATAATCCCCAAGCGGTTAAGTTAATTTTTAAGATTTATCGGGGTAAGTTTCGGGTAACCGTTAATTACCTGATTGGTTTTAAAAACTTACTAAACATAAGAAGTTAGCAAACTACCCTTAATGATACAATTGTAATGAATTATTAATTGCCTTAATTCATTTTCCATTCACGCGTGCTTTGTTGGGAGAAAAGAATTGGAATTGAAACTTACTTTCTCTTACCTTCACATATGTAACAGCAAGGTATTTGGCTTCTTCTCCCTCCCGCAGAACCCACTTCCAATTCCACCACTTCTCTTCTTTGATTCTCTAAATTGATGAGAGCATCTTATGCATTCCCTTTCACACTTCACGTGGCTGTCATGCGGGACTAAGGAAAAGCTTTAATTTGCATTTTTCAAGTGGTAAGTATCAAACCCATCTTGAGCTTTTGGGTGAACCTTTAAATTCATCTTCTAATCCTTTCAAATTCATGAAATTAAAGGTATTCGAAGCTATTGGAGGTTGTTGCTTGTTGTGGGTTGCTAGGGAACCATTGGGATTTCTATTCTTCTTCATTTTGGGTAAGAAATTCGATACCCATTGGTCAGTATTGGTTCCGTTTAGTGAGATTGGGAATTAATTGAATTAAATATAATTTAGGAAATTGTTCGGAGGCGTTTTAGAGCTTTGGAGGTAATCAGAAGCGAATATCAGAATTGATTGAGCTTGTCGGTAAGTTACCACTTACTGAAATAATTATGATTTAATGGCTTATAGCTCGAAATAAAATTTTAATAGCGATTGTGGCATTAAAATATATTATTATTAATTTTAGGAATTATTGTAACTTGTGGTTAGCGAGTGGATAGTGTTTGGATAGCTCGGGGAGCTTTTAGACTACTTATTTCCAAGTAGGGGGAGCTGTTACATTTTAAATGTATAATTTATAGACGGGTTTGAGGTATGTTGCTATATTATATGTATGTAATTACAAGATATGATGAATTGATATGTGTAATTATGTGATAATTATGAAATACCCTTGGTTAGTATAATATCTGAGAGGTATTAATTGTTGAAATGGTTTCCATCCATAATACTGTGATATTTAATTACATGAGATACTAATTGTGAATGGTATTAATGTTGATACATTACTTGAGATGTATGATTTGAGTGATATATGATAATGCATGTGATGCAAATGAATGAGTAATGATGAAATTAGCATGAGATGCTTGTATATATGAGATGTTTGATATGATTAAATTGCATGAGATGCTTACGTTGAATATTCCGATACTTGAAAAATGTTGAGAACATATAGCGTGGGACGCTTATTGATTAAAATGAATTTGATGAATTAATGATAATTGTATGCATGAGATGCTATGAAATACCTTGAGTGGAACTCAAGGTAAGCCTATTGAGTGGGACTCAGGGCTGCCCGTAACACTCCTATTGTTGCTGAAAGTGATTGTGTTACGCGAGAGGGAAAACAGTTTGGTACTAGTAAAACGGCTAGAGCAGCTGAGAGCTGAATATATGGCTGAGAGTCAATGTGTTGCAACACTAAATTATTAATATGTAATAGGATCCAAATGAATGAGAGTGTAAATGCATATGTGTATGTTATTGAGAATAACATGAATGGTATAGCCTATATGTATGATGTTGAGAATATTTGTTGAGTTGTGAATTGTGTTGGATGACAGTTAATGAGATATTTGATGGTGATGATTGATTGTGATATTATATTGGGTGTTAGAGAATTGGATAGTTGATCTGATTTAATAACTATCATTTAACATGTATTGTGCTCACCCCTCTTTTGTGGCTATATTTTCACTGGAATTAGGCCATGATAGTGATTGGTGAGAGGTCACCGTGCTTGAGCGAGGAACATCTATATATATATATTGTACATTTTTGTATATAGTACTTTGGTGGTAGCCTTGGGCGGCTCTTGTAAATGTTTATTTTGATAGATATGTATATGACTGTTTAGTAGATCTAGGTAGCTGACGGCTTCAATTGGAAGCCTAGATTTATTTTGATTATGTATATGATGATGTGATGATGATATAGATATCAATGATGACGTTGGTTGTGATGACCATGGATGGTCCCGCATTATGTATATGATGCTTGATATGCCCAAGAATTGCCTTTATGAGATTGATGAATGATATGAATATGATGGGTAAGAATTGTTGATGTGTGTAATAAGTTATAATTGGGTTAGACATTAGATTGTGGTTGATGTTGAAAGCATGAAATTGAGATTTTTACATTGAGTTTTATGCATATTTGAGCAAGCCATAGTGTCATATTGAGTTTTGTGAGGCTTGGATGTCATAGGATGGTTCCAATAGTCTCTATACATGATTTAGAATTGTAGAAACTAGAATGGGTCAAATCCATTAAGAATTGACCCTTGAGTTGCACAAAAATATCTTAAAATGGGCTAAACATGTTTCTGCATATATCTCTCTCGTTTTTGGGTATTTTTGAGTGCGGCTAGTGGCTAGACGTCATAAATGGTGTATATTAGGTGATGTCAAAGTTTGGTGATGATTGGATGTCATATGAGAAAGTTAAGGTGGTTAGAAGTTGGTTTTCCAGCTTTTTAAGGCATTATCTACAATCTGCTGCGGTTTTGCTGCGGTTTTGCTATCAATAATCAATTACCAAAATGTGGTAATTGATTATTATAGTTGACTGAGCAGACCTGAGAGCTATTTTTACAGGAAATGAGTCTTGCTCTCAGGTGTAATCGATTACCATGATGTGGTAATCGATTACTAGAGCGCAAAATCTCAGGAACAGACATGAGAGATGTTTTTACAGGAAATGCGGAGTTGGGTGTAATCGATTATCATGATGTGGTAATCGATTACCAGTAGCCAAAATCACCCTAACTTGTATTTTTAATGTTGTTAAGCTTCCGGATTCCTCCATACTTTATGATTGATATTGCTGTTGTGTGGCCCCAAAACCCTATTTTAATATTAAACTAAATCGCGAAAAATTTACTTGGGTTTTCGGACGTTGTTTTCAAAGTAAGGATGTTTTAACCTATGTCTTACGGACTTGTGTTATACTTGAAATTTTTATTACTGGTTTTATTTTAGAATTCAAATATTAAATTAATATTATATTTTTTATATACTATTTATAATATTATTTAAATTTAATAATTATCTAGAATATCTATTTTATAAATCCACGGAGGCTCAACGATTCAATATTGTAACCGCTTGATACCAACTATTGTAACTGCCTTGACAGCAACTTTTGATATGGAACTCAGTCAGGAAAGTATATTTACATTTTTCTTTTGAAAAAGAATGAAAATTTATAATACAGTTCATTAGGTCAAATCATCTGCACCAAATCATTTTAAATTATCTAAACGTCAATTCATAAATTAACACTCAAGTCCAATTATCTTCAGAAAATTTGAATTAGTATCTGGGTAACTGACCTGCCCAGCAAATTAATTAATCTAATATACAACACTGCATTAATTAGGCTGAAATTAATCAATGAATAGAGAACATAGTGAAATGAAATGAATTGAAATAAATATATTTACAAATTCACCGTCATGATTAATTTTTATGTCATTGTTATGTTATTGTTGGAAATTCAGAATTTGTGATTGTAATACAGCAATGTGTTGATAACGATGAATGGCGAATTTTTGTCATAAAAAATGAATTTTCTGATGGTTTTATTTGTAATTTTTTATAATTAAATCAATAAGGAAATGGTAATAATATTGAATTAGTATTATTATATATTAATATTTTAAGTTTTAAAAATTACCATATCTAGATATAATTATAATATAATAACATGTATAATTTGTACATAAAAATTATTATCATCTCTCGTGTTTTTAAGTATAAATTAATCATATACATTATTATATATTCTCAACTAAAAGTAGCAAAATGAAAATGTGAAACTAAGGGAGACAAAATTTTTTTTATAACAATTATCTATATATGAGTAATACCACAACCGCAATTTAAAATTCGTGTAATTATTACTCAATAGGTGGATTAATTCCATCTTATATACTTCAAATTGAAAGGGAAAAAGGAAATAAAATGTATTATATCATAAAATTGTACTTCATTATTAACAAAGTCGAGCTAACATAATATAAGCATAATAATAAATATTCCCTATGTGTATAACTAACTAACATACCTGAAGCGTTTAGTTTTAAAATATTTATTTAATGATTACATTATTATTAATTTGTTAAAACATTAAGTTTAAAAATATTTTTAAAAAATTACCAAAAAATTAAGAATTTAATTTTTATAATAAGAAATATAACATATTTAAATTTTTTAATTTTAAAATTTTCTGTTCAAATTTAATATTTTTAATATGTAAAAGAAGAGCATTAAAATTTATACTACTAATAAATATTAATTAGCTAAAGTCTTTTTTAAGATGGTATTACTCTAAAACTTAAATCCTTAATAGTGCAAGTAAATTTTACATAACATCTTTATCTTCTTACACTAATAAACCATTGTTGAATTAATTTCTTGTCTGATATATTCTATTTAGACATGAAAAGTTCTCACACCAAACTTTAATAGAAACTACATTATATATAAAACTTTCTGACTTATATATAACTAAAATTTAATAATAAAATAGTCCAATGAAAAATAAACTATACAAAGTTATTATGTTATATATAAAATAATAACTCTTTTTCATAAATAATATACTCTTGACGGTACAAAATAAATATAAAAAATATTAATTGAATATAATTTAGTATTAATTTAGCATTGTGATTTTCAAACTTACAAAATAGATATTTATAAATTTATAGATAATACTTTTATGTTACAGAAATCAAATATTAATAGAAATCAAAATATAAGTTAAAATACTTAAAATTATTACAAAAAATAGATTCAATATGTCATTTTATATTTCTATAATAGAATTTAGATAATAATTGAATAAATTTATTGTTAATCACATATATTTTAAGTTATTTTTATTATATATTTTTATTGTTGCAAAATAAGTAAAAAAATATAAAATTCATAAAGCATGAGAACAATTTATTATAATATACAAAATCTTTTATATTATTTACACTTGTTATTAGTATAATTTTACTATTATTATAATGATTAAAAATTATAATAGCATAACAATGTGAAATTAAAAACTTATTTATGATAATTTATTAATTATTGATATTATTTAGTAATTTTTATTATATAGCCTTAGAACAATTTATTATAATATATAAAATACTTTATATTATTTATATTCATTTATCTGTATTATTTCATTATGATTATAATAATTAAAAAATATTAATAACATATGTAATACTAAATAATAAAAATATAGGGGAATTTTTTTCAAAAATATTTACATCCATCCTAGGATGCCCCCACATGACTCTACGGGTCCCCCATAATATATCCTAGGCTTGGGAGTTCTAAAACTACTTAAAGAAAAATTTTCAGTACGTTAGTTCCCCGCGCACTACCCAAAAAATTGAGTCAAATCAGAGTTACACAACCTTATTTGAGATGAGCCTAGTTGATACACCTTCGTAACTCAAATATCTACAATTGTTATGTAGAAGTTGAGGGTCAATTATGCCCCAAAGACTACCTAATTCACAAATTTGTAGAACCAGTCTTGCTGAAATTTTCCACCTGGACACATGTAGTATTTTGGACATAACTTGGGCTACCGACTTTCGATCGATGTAAATTGGGTATCAAAACAACAGTAACAAAATTCTCTACAACTTTTATGAAGGAAGCGAAGGCTGAACCAGCTTGCTTGAGTGAGAATACGACAGTATTAGACCCTGTTCAACTCACTTAAGTGAAAATACTTTCACTTGAGCGAAATTTTGGTAGAAACCACCCATTTGATAGCGCTTGAGCGAGAATTACCTTGCTTGAGTGAGATTTTGACAGAATGCACTCCCAAACTCCAATAAAGGCTCGCTCAATTGAGATTTGGCTCGTTTAAACAAAAATGACAGCTCCTAACCTATAAATCAACTTCCAACCTACCTATTTTGCCCGTTTTAACTTTGATTACTATGAAACTTCATAGACACTATATTTTCACCATTCTAGAGCTGTTGGTGCTGTCCGTTTTCCAAAATTCCAACATATGACAAAGATATGGACAAAATTGTGTTTTTCCTATTTTAAGATAAAAGTATGCACCTCAAGGACCATTTCTAATTAGATTTGGCCCAGTCTAAATCCTATAAGTTTTAAATCATGCATATAACTTATTGGAACCATCCCATGGTATCCAAACCTCCTAAAATTCAATATGACCTCATCACTTCCTTAATTATGCTTACAACTCATGTAAAACCCTTATTTTTCATATGTCCATCATCAAATCACATTTTAATGCATATTTTAATTCAATTACCATGCATGAGCAATTCCTGGACATATCATTCACACAGTGTATCAATTTCTCAATACAGTTCCTGGATATATCACACATCTCATGCATCAAAGTGGGACCATCCATGGTCACCATATCCAAATATCATCATTAAATACAATCAATATATATATACATCAAAATGTAATTTAGGCTTCCAGTTGAAGTCGTCAGCTACCTAGGATCCACTAAGCATGTATATATATACATTCATCAAAATGATTATCCACAAGAGCCGGCCAAGGCTACCACCAAAACACTATAAAATATGTAAACATATATATATATATATATATATATATATATATATATATAATTGTCTTCCTCACAGCCATGGTGGCATCTCACCAATCACCATCGTGGCCCAAATCCACTGAAAATATAGTCACATAATAGGGGTGAGCATAATACATATTAAATGACAGTTATTGAATCGGATCAATGTATTCAATTCTCTAATATACATTACAATATCACAATCAAATATCACATTAACTGTCATTCAACTCAATTCATCATTCACTAGCTGTAACATCCCTGATGTTTTAATGAGAATTATAAGAAATGAGAAATGTTAGTAAATGTTTTAGAAGTTTTATTTAATATTTGTTCTGTCTGAGCCAGAGACGGGAAAGCTGGTGTCGAGATCGGTCTCAGAAGAGCGGGCAGGCAGAGTTGAAGATCGGGAGTGTAAGAGAAGAGTAGACAGGGCCAGGTTGTTTGGTCCAAACCGATGTGAGGAGAGCGCCTCACTCGGGGTCATAGCCCGGATTAACCTCATAATGACTGAAACAACGGGTGTAGATAACCAAGAGGTGAGCACGGATGAGATATCCAACCTCTCAGGTTGTAGCTCGGATTTCCGAGGTATGAACACTAAGCTAGGACGCCGGGGGGCCGATATTCATATTGGGCCTAAACTCTTGCGAAGTATTAGAGAATTGTGAATAATTAAACGTTGAGGGAATAAATAAGTGTAATTGATTTGATAACTATGAAATAGTTTAATATGGTGAAATTGATTAAAATTTAGGGAGAATACAAATAAAATAAAGGAAAAGACGATCTTGCCCATGAGCTTTATATATATATAAGAAGATTCTCTTCCTTCCCTCTTCATTATTTGCGAGTTACCTCTGCTGTTGGTCTGCCCCTTCTCTTTCGTTTTCTCCTCTCTTAACGCTGAGTTGCATGCGCTGGGGAGGGACTCCATTTGTGTCTAAACTTCAATTGAATCCCATTCCTGTGATCGAGGCTTCAAGGTGAGTCTACTGATCCGTTCCAATTGTGATTCCCTTATCCCTTTTATTCTTTGGCGGTTAAGGGCCATGCATGGCTATATTCGAGGCTGTTCTCCACTCCTTTGGTGAGTGTGAGCCCAAATGCAGTCCATGAACTAAGGGCGTTGAAGTGACGAGCTGTACTTTATGATCCGTAGGTAGTAGGTTAAGCAACGGAAGACTGAGTGACGGAGTTGAGACTGCGAAACCAGTGCTTAGAGGACGGAATCGACACAGAGAGCAGATTATCGAAGCGTGGAACCAATGTAAGGGGGGTGTTCGGGTTATAATTAATTAGAATAGGACTCGCTTCTTATTCAGGTCATTGAGGTAGTGTAAACAGGTTAAGGAAAATGTTGCTAAACGTAGTTGTGTGTTTATGCTTGTGCATGTGTGATTGGGTACATTAATTAGTGGAGGATCGGGTGTGGTTGAGTTTATCATGTTATGATTTTGTGATATCTAATGTTGAAATGATCAGTGTTATGTGACGTCGGGTTAGCAAGCAGGCTACCCGAGTGATGAGGAATTAATATTATTATGTGAAAGGTAAATTGTTGAATGACTATGTGGTGTGGGATGGCCGACGGTATATGATAGCCCCTCATTTCCGGCTCCCGTGGTTTTCGTGCCCAGTTGAGCTACCCAGTGGTCAAGTAGGACCCAGTGGTCGAGGTGGAGAGTCAAGCAGGACTCGGTGAACCAAGCAGGGTTCACGGGGTGTCAAGTAGGACCCCCAGCTGAAGGCCAATCCTTTAGTATCCGGATACTAGGAGTCAGATTGTATGAGAGTCAGTGGTGATTGTGATGAATGTGATGGAATTGCTTGGTTGGGTTAATATAGTTTTCGTATGTAATACACTTGTTGAGTAAACTGTGCTTACTTTCGAATGATGCTTGATGTATATATATAATTATGTATGTGTATTTGTTAAGTTCCATTCTATATTAATTACAATGCCAAACACTCACCCTTGCTTTTTTTTAGTAACTAGTGACAGGGAGGGGGAAGGAGCCATGGAGTTGCGCCAAGGGGGAGATCGGTGCTGTAACATCCCTAATATTTTAGAAAAGTTTTAATTGACGAAAAATATTAATAATTACCCAATTGAATTTATTGAGATTTTTGGGAATTATTATCATTAAAGATGTAATTGCAAATAATTAAATGTTGTGGAAATAAATAAAATTTATTTGATTAATTAATTATAAGAGATTAAATGAAGGTGAATAGAAGAAAATAAACTTGAAGTTACCTTGGGGTAAAAGGTGAAGGGTGAAAGGTAAAGGTAAAAGTTTAATTAAAACTTTTAAAGAAAAATATAAAAGAAAAAGGGAAAAAGACCATTTTGCCCCTGGGTCTTAAATAATAAAAATTCACTCTTTCCTTCATCTTCTTCACGCGGGTCTTCTTCCATTTCTCCTTCTCCCCATAGCCGTGACTTGCATGCCTTGAAGGAAGGTTGATTTCGCGCCGAAACTTCGAGATAACTACGTTTTTGCGATCGTGGCTTCGAGGTGAGTCCAATGGGTCCTTTAAATTAAGCTTTCGTAGTTCTTTCGTTTTCTCCGTTAACCCGAGGGGTCGTGCATGGAAGGGTGAGCTTCGGTTCCCTACTCCTCTAATGTGTAGAAGCTTGAAAAATGGCTTTTAGAGTAATGAGAACGGTTTAACGTTGATGGGTTTTGCGTTTCGACCTCCGTAGGTGACGAAACAGACGTCGGAGGGTCGAACGGTGAAGTGGGTGTTGATTTCGGACGTAGAACATTGGACATAGCATCGAAGGAACGCCAACCTCATCAAGAACGAGTCGTCGGAGCTCGAAACCAAGGTAAGGGGGTGTTCGGGTTATAATTAATTAGAATAGGTAAATGTAATTGAATTGAGCAAGTGAATTAAATGCGGAACTAATGAGAACTTATAAGGAAAATGATAATTGTATGTGTATGAATGTAAATTGTGTATGATTTGTGATGATTATGAGTACAATGTGGATTGAATAGTGATGGGTTGATGAGTATGGTGGCATTGTGGTGATGGGCTTGACAAGTAGGTCGCCCAATTGATGAGTATGTGTTTTGTTGTTGGCCACTTGCTGTATGATATGAGAAATATGAATTTATATGCGTAATTATGTGGTGTAGGACGGCCGACGGTATGTACAGCCCCTCGTTTCTGGCTCTCGTGGTGTTTATGCCCAGTTGAGCTACCCAGTGGTCAAGTAGGACCCAGTGGTTGAGGTGGAGAGTCAAGTAGGACTCGGTGGACCAAGCAGGGTTCACGGGGTGTCAAGTAGGACCCCCAGCTGAAGGCCGATCCTTTTAGTATCCGGATACTAGGCGTCGATTAATATGAGAGTCAGTTGTGTTATTTGATGCATTGTTAATATTGTAGAATGATATGAATGTGTTTCGTGATAATTATTGATTGTGATTGGCAAAATTGTGGATCAAGAGATTGGAATCAAATTTGATTGGTAAGTGGAAATTTAGGACAAGAGGTAAGATAAATGGCAGAAACTACAACTAGTGAATATGTATCTTGTTATTGAATTTCCATTCCATATTTATTATGATACCAAACACTCACCCTTGTTGTTGTTTCTTTAATTTTAGTAACCAATGACAGGGAAGAGGTTGAAGCCCCAGAGACGCGCCAAGCGGAGAGTTGATGCCAAGGAGTGCAGAAAATTATGAATTGGAGGATGTGTGTGTGTGGTGCTTTATATGTGTTATGTTGATATATGCCTTCCAAGTGTGCTAGACTAATTCATGTGTGATTAACGTAGTTATGAAGGTTTGTAATAAGTATTAGATAGAGATTGTATGTTGGGATGGAAAAGAGAATTCATTATAAGCCTCATAAATTGGACATAAATGTTTATGGGCAGGTCTTGATTCTTTGATGGAGAATGGATGTAGGGAGTGTGAATTAAAGCTCCTTAGGTGGTGTGTTTTAAGCTTTGGATAGTTGTCTTATGCATGAGCTAGGAACTAGCATGGTCAAATGATGACTTATTTGGTTTTGATGTAGTGGAAGGAATGCAATAGCTTAGATATGTTGATTGTGGTTTGTGAAGATTGGAATGGATCCATTTTGCCACAAGTGGACTCATTAACTACCACAAAATGCCTTAAAATGAGATAAACACATTTATACGCATAAATCACTCATTTTTAGGAATTTTTGAGTACGGCCAGTTGCCACACGTCACAATTGATGTGTTTTAGCTTGTGTTAAAATTTGGTGGTATTCCGATATCGTTTACATGGGTTTTGGTAGTGAAAAAGTTCATTTAGAGTGTAAAATCTGCATAATTTCTGCGTAATTGCTGTCTTGAATCGATTCATAATGGTCATGAATCGATTCAAGGGTCCCTGGACGTGTTTGAATCGATTCACATGAGTTTTGAATCGATTCAAGGCTTCCTGGAAGTGCCTGAATCGATTCATACGAGTTTGAATCGATTCAAGGCCCTCTGTTTGTCAAATTTTGAGATTTTAGTATGCTTGAATCGATTCACACGAACCTGAATCGATTCAGAGCCCTGTTATGGCTACTGTCGTGCTGTTTTTCCAACTGCTCTGTTTTTCTTACTGTTTTTAGCCCGTTTGAGCATCTTAATGACAATTTTAGCCTCCGACCTCTTCATGAAAGTTGTAGATAATTATGTTACGGAGGTATGAAAATTAGTTTTACTTCAATTGGACTTTTCTAACTCTTATGAGGCATAAAAGACCGGACCCATTACATGGTAAAACTTAAGTTTAAGAGGGTTTTGAACCCAACTTTTTATAATTTTCAAATTGGAACTAATAGGTGATATTTTGTAGATAATTATAATTTTCAAAATGAAATTTTCTTATGATTTAAGGTTGAATTGTGTCATGAGCGTATTATTACCCCAAATTGATAATATAATTAAGTGTTTTTAAATCCATATTTCGAATTCGGCTTTAATCGCGAAAAATTTTCTTGAAATTTTGGGTTTGTTTTTTTTTATTTAAGTTAGGATCTTACAGGTGCCAGGGTCCGAGTGACTTTGAGTGACTCTCTATAGAGTTATATGTGTGTATAAGAACTTCCGAGCATTATTATTAGTTGTGTTTAACCAAGACCGGACCGGATGTAAATCTATATTTCAAAATACATCACTGTCATTTATATATGCTCTCATGATAGCTATGACAACCCTTTGGTTAACAGAATCATTTTTAGGGTGAGATTTTTCGGGAGTCCGTTTGCATGTTTTGCCCAATCCGATGTGTGAAAGGTATTCACTCCAGCGAATAGAAACCTCGTTCAAGCGAGAGTCCGGAATCTCGCTCAGACAAGTAGGGACCCCGCTCAAGCGAGAGGTCCTGATCCCCTCTTTCCCATCCGTTGTGCTTAGATTAACTTGTTCTTCTTTCTAGATCTCATTTATTTAATTTGACTGCGACTGATGTCACTTGAATAAGTCAGTAAAACTAAATGCTATTTCACTAAACCTCGATTAATTTTCAAGAAAAGGAAAAATTTATCATAAGATGTAATCAATTGAATAAAAATAAATGTAAAAATATCCTAGGATGTTACACTTGGTATCAGAGCGGTTCTTTCTAGAGTAGGTGTATGGGTCGGTCTAGTGATTGTGTTAGTCTTATGAAGGTTGATTGTATTTCATTGTACCATGATTGTGTGTGTTGTGTGGCATCGTTCCCTTGGCACTCCACTGGCGTAGTATTCTATGAATATAAGGTAAATTTCCGATTCCCTGGCTGACCTTGGTTATTAATGGTGATGTGTTTGCTCATTGTAGAATTACTAAATGGCCGAAGAAACTAGTTCTGGGGGAGGAAATGATTTCTTCTCTAGATTTACTCAGCTGATGAGTAGGACCGAGTCCGGTCCCACTCTGGATAAATTCCTAAAAAGGAATCCTCCGATCTACAAAGGGGGACACGACTATGACGGGGCATACATCTGGATCAGGGATATCGAGCAGGTTTTTGAATATTTTGAGTGCTCAGAAGAGCAAAAGGTTTTATTTGCTACTTACCAACTAAAAGAAGAGGCTAGAGTATGGTGGTCCCGAGTGAAGGTGCAGATGAACGCAGCAAATGAGCCGTTGGTATGGGCGAATTTCCGAAGGAGGTTCCTTGTTAAATACTTCCCGGATAACTACAAAATCCGGAAGGAAATGGAATTCCTGAAGTTGGAGCAAGACCGGTTGTCTGTGGCCGAGTACACCAGCAAGTTTGACGAGCTGTGTGATTTTTACCACCCTTTCTCGTTAGAAGGGACTGAGGGTAGCAAGTGTGCCAAATACGAAGCTGGACTACGGATTGAACTCCGTAGTGTAATCGTACCGATGGAGATTAGGGACTACCCAACCCTGGTGAACAAAGCAAGACTGACTGAAGAGGTGCAGTTACAAAGGACGTCCCAGCCGAGAGATAAAAAGCCACTGAAGGCGAAAGGATTCAACTTCAAGAGGATGAGTCAATTCTTCCGGGGCGGCAAGTCTTCTGCTACCTCCTCATCCTCTTCCGGTCGGGGTTCCACTGGTCGATCGGGTAATCCTTCTGGTAGTCGTGCACGCTACAATTATGGTCAGGAAGGTCACATTGCCAAACATTGCCAAGCCAACCAAATTGTGTGCTTCCAGTGCGGACAACCAGGGCATCTCAGGCCCGATTGCCCTCAGAGGCAGCCGCAGGGCAGGCAGGACAACCAAACTAATTCTTCTAGGACCCGGGGTTCCAACTTTCCGAGGGGAGGCCGGAATAGAGCTGGTAGAGGAAACCAACAATCGGGAAGATATGATGCCCAATCTAGCGGTGCCCAGAACGCCATGACCGGACGAGTGTTTGCGTTTGATGCTTCGGAAGCTACGAGGAATGACAATTTGGTACATGGTAAGTGCCTCATCTGTGTCTATCTGGTTGATGTAATTTATGATTCGGGTGCCACCCATTCCTTTATTTTGGAAAGTTGTGTGCGACGGCTTGGTCTGCCAATCGGTTTAATGGAGAACGCTCTTATTGTTTCCACCCCAACTGGTTCCACTTTCCGTGCAACTACAGTGTGTAGAGAACTGCCGATGCAAATCGAAGCCCGTACTTTTCGAGTGAATTTTATCTGTATGCCATTGAAGGACTTAGATGTTATTCTAGGTCTCGATTGGCTTGCTGCTAATCGTGTGTTGGTCGATTGTTATCGGAAGAATATTGTTTTCTCTCAGGAACTTGACATGAAGAACGAGGTGAGCGATGTCCTAACCACGTATGTTGTTTTATTCGCTTCGGAGGGTAGGCATAACCTCCTGCCGAGCGATATTCCAATTGTTTGTGAATTTCCTGACGTTTTTCGGAAGAAATTCCGGAGCTACCTCCCAGTCGGGAGATTGATTTCTCTATTGACTTGATTCCCGGGGTAGAACCTGTGTCCCGAGTGCCATATAGAATGTCTTCGGTGGAATTGACCGAAGTGAAGAAACAAGTAAACGAATTACTAGAAAAGGGCTTTATCCGACCCAGTGCCTCACCCTGGGGCGCTCCGGTGTTACTGGTAAAGAAGAAGGACAGTAGTATGCGAATGTGCATTGATTACCGACAGCTGAACAAACTGACAATCAAAAATAAATATCCACTACCTCGGATTGACGATTTACTGGACCAGTTGCGAGGCGCCGTTGTGTTCTCTAAGATCGACTTAAGGTCGGGGTACCACCAAATCCGAGTGAGGTCGGAGGATACCCCAAAAACAGCATTTCGGACTCGGTATGGGCACTTCGAGTACGTAGTAATGCCCTTTGGAGTAACGAACGCTCCTGCCATTTTTATGGACTATATGAATCGGACCTTTCAACCGTACTTGGACCAGTTTGTGGTGGTATTCATTGATGATATTTTGGTATATTCGAGGTCGGACGAGGAGCATGCTCAACATCTTCGACTTGTTTTACAAGTACTCCGCGAGAAGAAGTTGTACGCTAAACTATCTAAGTGTGATTTCTGGGGGAGTAGTGTACAATTCTTGGGGCATGTAATTTCCCAAGAGGGAATCTCAGTTGATCCGACAAAAATTAAGGCGGTTATGGCTTGGGAGAGGCCGAAGTCAGTAACTGAAATCAGGAGTTTCCTCGGATTAGCTGGATACTATCAACGCTTTATTGAAGGGTTCTCTCGGATAGCACTCCCTCTGACTCGGTTAACGAGGAAAGGAAACCCCTTCGTGTGGTCGGAAAAGTGTGAATTAAGCTTCCAAACTCTCAAGCGATGTTTAACGACTGCCCCTGTGCTTGTACTGCCCGATGTAACACAGGAATTTAAAGTATATTGTGATGCATCCAAATTTGGATTGGGGTGTGTGTTGATGCAAGCTGATCGGGCAATCGCCTATGCTTCAAGACAATTGAGGTCACATGAGGAGAATTACCCGACTCATGATCTGGAACTTGCAGCAGTAGTGTACGCACTGAAGATTTGGCGCCATTATCTGTATGGAGCTCGCTTTGTAGTATTCAGTGATCACAAGAGTTTAAAGTACTTATTTGATCAAAAGGAGTTAAATATGAGACAGAGGAGATGGGTAGAGTATTTGAAGGATTATGACTTCGATTTGAAGTATCATCCGGGCAAAGCGAATGTTGTGGCAGATGCACTAAGCAGGAAGGTATTACACGTGGCTTACCTGATGGGTAGAGAACAGGAATTGCTGGAAAGCTTTAGGGATATGAATGTTGGAATTGTTATGGACGCGCCAAACCAAATGACAATCGGAATGTTAAAAATCTCCAACGAATTTCTGGAGTCTGTGGTAGCTGCACAGAAAGACGATGAAGAGTTACTGAGGCTGATTGATACTCAGACCCAAGGCAAAAATGTGGAGATAACTCGGGGTAACAATGGTATATGGAGATTCAGGAACCGAGTGGTGGTGCCTGCACATGGAGGCATCAGGCAGGGGGTGCTAGCAGAAGCACACAAGAGCTCTCTGAGTATACATCCGGGAGTGACAAAAATGTATCATGACTTAAAAAAGGAATTCTGGTGGCCAAGCATTAAGAAGGAAATAATTGAGTATGTGAAATCCTGTGTGATATGCCAGAAGTGCAAAGTTGAGCACCAACGACCTCCAGGTTTGCTTCGACCTCCAGAAATTCCGATCTGGAAGTGGGAAGGTATCACCATGGACTTCGTATCCGGACTGCCTCGCACTCGAACCGGATACAACGTGATTTGGGTAATTGTTGATCGACTAACCAAAAGTGCGCATTTCCTGGCAATAAATATGAAGTGGTCACTAGATCGATTAGCTAAGTTGTGCGTTGCGGAAGTTGTACGACTGCATGGTGTGCCCTCAAGCATTATCTTCGATCGAGATCCCCGATTCACTTCAAGGTTTTGGGGGAGTTTGCAACAACAACTGGGTACTGAGCTCAAACTGAGCTCAGCCTACCATCCCCAGACCGATGGCCAATCAGAACGGACTATACAGACTCTTGAAGGTATGTTAAGGGCATGTGTACTGGAACAGGGCGGATCATGGGAGAAATACTTTCCCTTGGTAGAGTTTTCATATAATAACAATTACCATACAAGCATTGGGATGGCTCTAGACGAAGCTCTTTATGGTCGGAAATGTCGTACTCCATTATGTTGGAATGAGAACGGCGATGCCCTTCATCTGGGGCCTGAGATGATTCAAGAGATGAACGAACAAATCGCTTTAATCCGAGAGAAGATAAAAATTGCCCAAGACCGGCAAAAGAGCTATTATGACAATTGGCACAGACCCCTTGAATTCCAAGTGGGTGATTGGGTGTTCCTAAGGATTTCACCGACTAAGGGTGTAGGTCGAATTTTGAAGAGCCAAAAGCTTAATCCGAAGTATATTGGACCATACCAAATACTAGAACGGATTGGTGAAGTCGCTTATCGACTGGATCTTCCCCAATCGTTGACTAACATTCACAACGTGTTCCACGTATCGCAGCTTCGAGCCTACATTCCGTGTGATACCATGATTGTACCGAGTGACTCCATTGAAGTGAAGGAGAACCTGACTGTGGAGGCGGTACCGATCAGCATTGAAGAGCATCAAACCAAAAGGTTAAGGAATAAGGAGGTACCGCTGGTGAAGGTGAAGTGGCAGAATTTACATTGGATGAACTACACTTGGGAGTTAGAATCCGATATGAGGCGAATGTACCCTCATCTTTTCCAACCGGAACACTGATTTCGGGGACGAAATCTCCTTTTAGGGGGGGTGGATGTAACATCCCTGATGTTTTAATGAGAATTATAAAAAATGAGAAATGTTAGTAAATGTTTTAGAAGTTTTATTTAATATTTGTTCTGTCTGAGCCAGAGACGGGAAAGCCGGTGTCGAGATTGGTCTCAGAAGAGCGGGCAGGCGGAGTTGAAGATCGAGAGTGTAAGAGAAGAGCGGACAGGGCCAGGTGGTTTGGTCCAAACCGATGTGAGGAGAGCGCCTCACTCGGGGTCATAGCCCGAATTAACCTCATAATGACTGAAACAACGGGTGTAGATAACCAAGAGGTGAGCACGGATGAGATATCCGACCTCTCAGGTTGTAGCTCGGATTTCCGAGGTATGAACACTAAGCTAGGACGCCGGGGGGCCGATATTCATATTGGGCCTAAACTCTTGCGAAGTATTAGAGAATTGTGAATAATTAAACGTTGAGGGAATAAATAAGTGTAATTGATTTGATAACTATGAAATAGTTTAATATGGTGAAATTGATTAAAATTTAGGGAGAATACAAATAAAATAAAGGAAAATACAATCTTGCCCATGAGCTTTATATATATATAAGAAGATTCTCTTCCTTCCCTCTTCATTATTTACGAGTTACCTCTGCTGTTGGTCTGCCCCTTCTCTTTCGTTTTCTCCTCTCTTAACGCTGAGTTGCATGCGCTGGGGAGAGACTCCATTTGTGTCTAAACTTTAATTGAATCCCATTCCTGTGATCGAGGCTTCAAGGTGAGTCTACTGATCCGTTCCAATTATGATTCCCTTATCCCTTTTATTCTTTGGCGGTTAAGGGCCATGCATGGCTATATTCGAGGCTGTTCTCCACTCCTCTGGTGAGTGTGAGCCCAAATGCAGTCCATGAACTAAGGGCGTTGAAGTGACGAGCTGTACTTTATGATCCGTAGGTAGTAGGTTAAGCAACGGAAGACTGAGTGACGGAGTTGAGACTGCGAAACCAGTGCTTAGAGGAAGGAATCGACACAGAGAGCAGATTATAGAAGCGTGGAACCAATGTGAGAGGGGTGTTCGGGTTATAATTAATTAGAATAGGACTCGCTTCTTATTCAGGTCATTGAGTTAGTGTAAACAGGTTAAGGAAAATGTTGCTAAACGTAGTTGTGTGTTTATGCTTGTGCATGTGTGATTGGGTACATTAATTAGTGGAGGATCGGGTGTGGTTGAGTTTATCATGTTATGATTTTGTGATATCTAATGTTGAAATGATCAGTGTTATGTGACGTCGGGTTAGCAAGCAGGCTACCCGAGTGATGAGGAATTAATATTATTATGTGAAAGGTAAATTGTTGAATGACTATGTGGTGTGGGATGGCCGACGGTATATGATAGCCCCTCATTTCCGGCTCCCGTGGTTTTCGTGCCCAGTTGAGCTACCCAGTGGTCAAGTAGGACCCAGTGGTCAAGGTGGAGAGTCAAGCAGGACTCGGTGAACCAAGCAGGGTTCACGGGGTGTCAAGTAGGACCCCCAGCTGAAGGCCAATCCTTTAGTATCCGGATACTAGGAGTCAGATTGTATGAGAGTCAGTGGTGATTGTGATAAATGTGATGGAATTGCTTGGTTGGGTTAATATAGTTTTCGTATATAATACACTTGTTGAGTAAACTGTGCTTACTTTCGAATGATGCTTGATGTATATATATAATTATGTATGTGTATTTGTTAAGTTCCATTCTATATTAATTACAATGCCAAACACTCACCCTTGCTTTATTTTAGTAACTAGTGACAGGGAGGGGGAAGGAGCCATGGAGTTGCGCCAAGGGGGAGATCGGTGCCAGGGTCCGAGTGACTTTGAGTGACTCTCTATAGAGTTATATGTGTGTATAAGAACTTCCGAGCATTATTATTAGTTGTGTTTAACCAAGACCGGACCGGATGTAAATCTATATTTCAAAATACATCACTGTCATTTATATATGCTCTCATGATAGCTATGACAACCCTTTGGTTAACAGAATCATTTTTAGGGTGAGATTTTTCGAGAGTCCGTTTGCATGTTTTGCTCAATCCGATGTGTGAAAGGTATTCGCTCCAGCGAATAGAAACCTCGTTCAAGCGAGAGTCCGGAATCTCGCTCAGACGAGTAGGGACCCCGCTCAAGCGAGAGGTCCTGATCCCCTCTTTCCCATCCGTTGTGCTTAGATTAACTTATTCTTCTTTCTAGATCTCATTTATTTAATTTGACTGCGACTGATGTCACTTGAATAAGTCAGTAAAACTAAATGCTATTTCACTAAACCTCGATTAATTTTCAAGAAAAGGAAAAATTTATCATAAGATGTAATCAATTGAATAAAAATAAATGCAAAAATATCCTAGGACGTTACACTAGCTATTCTCAATATCACACCACATGGCTATCATAACTCATGTTGTTCTCAATAACATATATTAATGCATATACATGTATATAAATGCAACCATATGGATCCAATGCACATTATCAAATATAATGTTGCAACACATAGGCTCTCAGTCATATATTCAACTCTCAGCTGATCTGACCATTTTACTGGTACCACCATTTTCCCTCTTACGCAACACAATCACTCTAAGTGACAACGGTAGTGTTGCGGGCTAACTCTGAGTCCCACTCAAGGTCTTTTGTGGAATCCTCAAAATCATAATCACAGAAATCTTATTTTATATTTTAAATCATCACACAAAGCATCCAATGTTATCAAATGATATAAAATCATCCATTCACTTTATCTCATGCAAAACCTCATCACAACTAATATTAATTCATCCATTTCAATACATCTCATGCAAATCAAATATATCATTATGGACGGAACCAACACAACAAATAGTATCTTATATATATCACATAAAATGAGGTATACCACTAATATTTCACACTTTAAACAGTTAATTCATCATATATATAATTCATAATATGGCCGTATACCCCTAAACCGTCCATAAACTATACATTTAAAATGTAATAGCTCCCCCTACTTGGAATAAATGATTCTAGAAGCTCTCAAAGCTATCCAAACACTATCCAATCATTCTTTGATCATAATTTCCACAACCAAACCACCTTCTAAAATTACCAATAATATATTTTAATATCATGATTGTTATTAAATTTGTATATTGAGTTAGAATCACAAATCCATAAGTATTTCGATAAGCTGTAACTTACCGACAATGTAATCAACCTCCGATACTTGTCTTCGACCCTTGATTTTAGAACTCCCAACACTACCCGTTCCACTACTGAAAAAACCTTAAACAACGACCACAATTTAGCGACCACCAACTCCCGTCGCTAATCAGCGACCGAGTTAGCGACCATTTTAAGTAAAAAGGGACCAAAAAAATGTTAGCGACGCATTTAGCGACCAAAAGGGGAATCGGTCGCTACCAAATATAGACACCGTCGCTAGCACGGTCGCTAACATCCGCGACGGTCAACTGCGTCGTTAAGTTTTGTGCTAGTGACGGAGGCCTCCGTCGTCGCTATTATTAACAAAGGATATTAGTGACGGATTTTTCCTTCCGTTGCTAATATTCAGGAGCGTAGTGACGGAATTATGTACCATCGCTAATGTTTTCGTCTTCCCTCCATATTTCCACTTTCAAGGAGGGAACTTAGCGACGGTGGTGTTGACCCGTCGCTAATATTTAGGAGATTAGTGATGGAAGTAATGTACTGTCGCTACTATTTTCGTCTTCCCTCCACATTTCTACTTTCAAGAAGGTAATGTAGCGACGGTTGTGTGTCCCCGTCGCTAAGATTTAGGAGATTAGTGACGGAGTTGTTTTACCATGGCTAATATTCAGGAGCGGAGTGACGGTGTTTGTGTGCCGTCGCTAATGGTTTTAGTTGTAGTGACGTATGTAGCGACGAGAATTTTACCGTCGCTAAGTGTCAGTAATACTCGACCAGCACCTCTCCCCAAATCATTTGCCCTAACTCTCCCTCCCTCCCTCCTCTGTTTCCCTGAGCTCCTCCAAGTGCCTCCCTATCTCCGACTTCCTCGACCGGTGTCCCCCCCTCCGTTCCTTCCCCAAACCCTCCCTCCCTCCCTCCTCTGTTTCCCTTAACTCCTCCGTCACCCTCCGTCTCTATCTCTCCTCCGTGCCCGTCGGTTCCTCCCTCTATCTCCTTCTCCGTGCGTCTTCGTCGGCACCTCCCTCCCTCCTCTGTTTCCCTTAGCTCCTCCGTCACCCTCCGTCTCTATCTCTCCTCTGTGCCCGTCGGTTCCTCCCTCTATCTCCTTCTCCGTGCGTCTTCGTCGGCACCCATTCCCTCACCGGTGGCTACACGCATCCCTTCGTGGTCAGGTTAGTTCTCTACGTTTTTCCCTTGGTGTATGTTAATATTGCCATGGATACTTGTAGTTGCATGAACCCTTGCTATCATAGATTTGCAGTTATAATTTTTTCATATCTTTATAGATGATATAATTTGGTTTTATGTGTATTACTTATTTGTGTGCTTACTAGGACAGCTTTAGTTGAATTAAGAACTTTCCATTACAGTTTTTTCAAGTAGTCTATATTTGAACTTGCCTAGATGTGTTATATTGATAAATGTGTTGGGCTGTATGATAGTGTGTAAAAACTGTGTGCATTGTGTTATATGCCCTGTTTGAAAAGTTTATGATTCTTCACTGATTTTTTTCATCTTAACTTCAACATTTAATTCCAATTTTAAATTTACAAGATGCTTATTAAAATGATGGATTCAGTTCAGGTGTAAACCGTATTCTTATTTAAATTAGAATTATGTATTCATATTATTCTTTTTTAGTTTTCATTAATTGGTTTGATGTAAATATTAGATGTCATTTAGACATGTTAAAAATTTGAATCAAGATGGGAGGAATGAAAATGACATTGCACAGTTGAATAGGACATGGATTCAGCATAGCAAGTGTGCGAGATGCATAGATAAAGTTGTAGTTGTAGTCTATATTTAAACTTGCCTATAAGATTGTTTGAGTTTTTTTTGTTGTTGTTGTAGTTGAAGAACGTGACAATAATAAGTAAAATCCTTATGACATTTATTTTGTTCAAGCCTATTTTGAACCTGTGTCATAACATTATATATAAAGTTAAAATCATGACCAGGAAGAAAAGTTTCTTTACAAAATTTAGGAGTCAACTTCTCAAATGATGTCCAAATGCATTAAGTTTTGGTGGTGGAGGAGGAAAGTACAAATTTCTGACAAAGAAAATATGATGAAAGTTCTGTAATTAAAAATAAAAATAGACAACATTTTCACAATTTGTCAAAAACCTATTTCTTTTTTTTGGACAAACAAATACCTATTTGTTTTTGTTCATCAAATTGATACCTATCATTGTTCATCAAATGGGCTTGCTGTTTTGGGCCATAGAAACCCCGAGTCATGGGCCTTTGTTTGGAGCCCGTAAGATTTGGCTCCACGTGGCGCAACAGAAGCGGAACTTGGAACCTGCCATATAAGGTCTCCAATTCGGAAGCTGTGACTGAGAGAATGTAGCAGTAGAAAAGGGAAATTTCGAAAGAAACAGTAAAGAGAAAATGCGAAAGTTCGAACTATATTATAATTATAACAATGCTTATTCCATAATTTTCTTATTTCATTTTCGTTGGCTGACAATCAGCATACAACATTATTTTTCTCTTCACTCTAAATTGTAACTTCAACACTGTACTCTCCTTCCTCTATAATTTCAATTGCAAAATTTTAAGAAATTCACTTGGTAGCTCTTGATTCCTTACCCAGTACCAACCTTCCTCTTTATCACTTCATTTTTTTTAATTTAAACCTCGAATTGGCACCACTGTTCCTCTCTATTACACGCTGGACAGAGGGCATCAAAGAGGCAAAGAGTTTGGAGCCATTGCCTTCTCTTGACTGTGAGGTATAGAGTGGATACTTTGTCATCTTTTGTTCTTAGTCATCATATGCAATACACTTTTGAATGATATTAACATAATTACTAATGCTGGACAGTAAGGCTTCCTTTAAATTTAAAGTGTGTATGGTTGATTGCTTAGAAAGCTTCAATTTGTAAGTTTGATTTTATCAATTGATGATGAATATTTGATGCATGATGCGTGATGATGGATAATCATGGTGATGATGTTTCCTTAGTTTAGGGCAGTTTTGAATTTTTTTTAATTGCTGGAAAACCATGTTTTAGGTAAAGTTTTAAGATTATAAAAAGGATTTTTGAATGTTGATGAAATGATGTTGTGAGGTATACCCGTAAGTTATAAATTGTTTGCTAAGTTTTTGCTCTTTCACCATCTTTTGGTCTAAGGTTGCATATTGTTTTCCTAAAATTTTGAAACAATTTTCTAAGTTTAAGAAATGATTTTAGTAGGATAATAATTGTTGTTTGGATTTTCCTAGGGCCATGAAGGCATTGTAGTGTGTTCTTGAACTGTTGAAAAATGATATAAGGCCTTTATAAATGCTAAGCAAATTAATTGATATTAATTATGATGAAACTAAATTGTAAAAAAGGCAAAGTACTTATTATGTTACTTGATCTAGTTTTAAAAATTTTAGTTAAGAGATTGCTGTGTGTAAAATGAAATCATGGTGATGTTAAAAGTTGAATGGAAAAGGTGTTAAAGGTTTAGAATGTAGCGGTGTTATAAGTTGTAGTTTTAAGAGATTCAAAATCTGAAATTTTGAGTGGTATAAAAAGTACTTATTATGTTACTTAAATATTTGTCCATACACCATAACTTATCGGTACTTTTCTGGTTTGGATGGATTTTTTTCAAATAGGATTTCACTCAGTCACAAATCCCTCAAGATCAATTAAGCTCTTGATATCAAGTCAACGAGAGATAGAAATAAGGCAAATGGTAAAAACAAAGGCATGAAATCAGATTTCTTAAGACAAAAATGACATTCACATTAATTGTTTCAACATGGGTATTTTTCTGATTCTCTTGTTGAAGTTTCCTTTTGCTGTCCCTTTTTGATGCCAAGAGGTTGAACAAGATAATTTATATACAATGTTAGGCGTTTTGAATACAATGTTTTTTAAACAATTTTTCCCGTATAAAAATGTTAACCATAATTATACCAAGAGAGAAAGTAAAATTATTTTTTTAAAGATTACACCGGATATTAAATAGGAAAAATATCTGTTTAAGTAAACTATCATTATATCAAGTATCAAATTGAAAGTTTTTTAATTGTATAATAAATTAAAGTAGATTCATCACTATGAATCCTATCAAGAGCATAGCCCCCTGTTAGCAGCCACTCTCAATCAAGTTAGTTGGTAGGTTTAAATTTAACATGAGAGAAGTAACACTTTGATTGTGTATGGGCCAATCACTTCCATAAATATTTTCATCATTAATAGGCATGTCGTTACCAAGAAAAAAAGCAGTTGTCATCACGAACATGGTAGTCAAAATCGGGAGTGGAATCCCAAAATCCTACGAATTTGCGATTTTGGACAAGGATTCCGATCAAGATCCCATGGAAAATCGTGAATGGGCAAAATCGGAGTAAAATCGGAAATAAGATCCCAAATTCGGTAAAATCCGCAGATTTTACGATTTTGTGGGATCAGGTAAAAACCATTAAAAACCCATTTTAATTGGGTGACCTAGAAAAAGACCAGATTGTATTCGGTAAAATCTTCCTTCTTTCTCAGTCGCACATGTAACATCCCTAATATTTTAGAAAAGTTTTAATTGACGAAAAATATTAATAATTGCCCAACCGGATTTATTGAAATTTTGGGAATTATTAGTATTAAAAATGCAATTAGAAATAATTAAATACTGTGGGAATAAATAAATTTATTTGATTAATTAATTATAGAAGATTAAATGAAGATGAATAGAGGAAGATAAATTTGAAGTTACCTTGGAGTAAAAGGTGAAGGGTGAAAGGTAAAGGTAAAAGTTTTAATTAAACTTTTTGAAGGAAAAAGTAATTGAAATAGGAAATGACCAAATCGCCCTTAGATATTAAAACTTTAAGTTTCATTTCCTTCCCCTTCTTCATTCACGCGATTACCTTCTTCTTCCTCTCCATGCTTGCCGTGATTTGCATGCTTCAAGGGAAGCTCCATCTTGCGTCGAAACTTCAAATTAATCACGTTTTCGGGATCGTGGCTTCGAGGTGAGTTCAATGGACCCATTAAAATTGAGTTATCTTCCCCTTTTCATTTTCTCTCTCTAGACAATGGCCATGCATGGAGGTGGGGGCTTCGATTTCCTACTCCTCTAGTGCATGGGAGCTTGAAAATGGCTTTTAGAGTAATGAGGATGGTTTAACATTGATGGGTTTTGCGTTTCGACCTCCGTAGGTGACGAAACAGTCGTCGGAGGATCGAACGGAGAAGTGGGCGTTGATTTCGGACGTGGAACGTTGGACATAGCGCCGAGAGAACGCCAATCTCATCAAGAACGAGTCGTCGGAGCTCGGAACCAAGGTAAGGGGGGTGTTCGGGTTATAGTTAATTAGAATAGGTAAGTACGATTGAATTAAATCATTGAATGAAACATGGAAACAATGGAATTTGATAATGTGTAATAATTGTATGTGTATGAATATAAATTGTGTATGGTTTATGATGATTATGAGGATGACGTGACATGAGTTGTAGATAATTATGTTACGGAGGTATGAAAATTGGTTTTACTTCAATTGGACTTTTCTAACTCTTATGAGGCATAAAAGACCGGACCCATTACATGGTAAAACTTAAGTTTAAGAGGGTTTTGAACCCAACTTTTTATAATTTTCAAATTGGAACTAATAGGTGATATTTTGTAGATAATAATAATTTTCAAAATGAAATTTTCTTATGATTTAAGGTTGAATTGTGTCATGAGCGTATTATTACCCCAAATTGATAATATAATTAAGTGTTTTTAAATCCATATTTCGAATTCGGCTTTAATCGTGAAAAATTTTCTTGAAATTTTGGGTTTTTTTTTTATTTAAGTTAGGATCTTACAGGTGGTATCAGAGCGGTTCTTTCTAGAGCCGGGTGAATGGGCAGTGTTAGAAAATTGTTTGAGTCCCATATCGGACTATTTTTACATTGTATTGCAATTGTTTGTGTGTAAATTGAGTTGTAACAGGTTAACTTGGCATCATTCCCTTGGCACTCTGGTGGCGTCGTGTTTTATATGTGTATGAGGTAAATATCCTATCCCTGGTAGATCATTGGTTAGTACTGGTGATGTGTTTGGTTATCGTAGAATTGTTTTATGGCCGAGAAAACTAGTTTTGGTGGGAAGAGATGACCTCTCCTCGAAATTTTTGTAAATGATGAATAGGACTGAATCTAGTCCACCCTATAAATATTAGGTAAGGTAGGACAGAGATGAAACACACGAATAACAAATTGAATTGGAAATGATATTTAAAGTCAGCATATATATATAAGTATGTGTTCGTATTGAAGTGGACATCTACAAATGGGTATAACTCATAAAGGTTAAATCTTGTAGTGAAATGAGAATGGTAAGTGTGTTGGTAGCTATAAGTTTGTTTGAATACTGAAGTTTGATAATGCATAGAAGGAAATAAGTTGATGAATTCCCTAATACGATTATTCTTAGGAAGGGTGAATTCCCTATATCCTTCTACCTTGTATGGACGATGATAGATGTTAGTTGTTCATTTTTGGTATTGAATCTACTTGATGGACAATACAAAAACCCTCAAGATGAAGGAATGAGTTGTAGTAATAAACTGTCTTGTATTGAGTTTAAAGTTAGAGAACAATTGGTGGTATGTTAATATCGTTGAGTAAGCAACAAAAGACGTAAATGTATTGGTGGTATGAGTAAATAGAAGGGGTTTATGAATAAATCGAGAGATGATAATTGGACGTAGTTTAAGAGATTAGGTGCAACGGTACTTGTGATTAAAGAATATTGATTTTATGAAGCTGGAGGATAGAGGATTGAATGGATGAATGATAATGTAATGTGAATTAGCAACGTTGTGGTAAGGTTAACTTTTTAGTGGGGGTGAACCTCCTATACTGTTTTTATGAAGCAGATTTAATTAAGTGATATAGGTATATCATATTCCTATTATTAGGCGATTGATTAATGGACATTAAGAGAAATTGAGTAATTGATGAATGACGGTGTAAGAATACCTGTACAAGTTGAAGGTAATAGAAGAAGAGTGGCCAGTAATAATTTTCAGTGATATAATTGGCGAGGTGACATTTTACTCAGGAAAGGACTAGACGAATGTATTATATGAATGATGATCAAGTGAAGTATATGTACACCGGACTGTTACATACATGATAAAAGAAGTAGTGATTGGAAGACAATAAAAGGATGTGATTAAAAGGTAATTAAGCAGATAGATAATGAGAATGAAGAGAAGTTTTTACCTAGTCGTTTGGGCTTTACATTGATATTAGTGTTACATGGGAATCATAACGGCTGGCCACCGTGGGTTCCTTTTAACACTAATTCAGTATAGAGTTGCCAATAGATATAGGGAAATGCATTATGATGTGAACAGTTTGCATATCAACCGATGATGTGAATAGTTGGACTGTATACCCGACTTTCACATGACTTAACTACAGAGTGTCAAACTCCTGAGACTGATCACCTCAGGTAGTTGCACTGGTAGTCGAGATCATGTGGAGTCGAGGAGACAGACATATTGTAGCCAATCTTGGGTGATCAGATTTAGAAAAGTAAAATGTATGGTTCGTATTTCTGAAATTGGTAAATGATTAGAAATGAGGAACAAATAGAGATGAGGTTTAGTAATTGACGAATAATGAGTATAGAAAAGTAAATATTGTAGCATGGTAATTATTGTGAATTATTGCTAGATTTCTTGTAAAGAAAGGAGGACCTTAAAAGGAAGTTGGATAGCTCGAGTCCCTCCTAAGGTACACTTAGTAAGGAATTGATGAAGTACCGATAGGAATTAAGGAAATAAGATAAACCAAAGGAGAGTCCGGTTATGTGGCCGAGAAAATGTGAATTAGGTTTCCAAACTGTGAAGCAATGCTTGACTTCTGCACTGGTACTTACATTACTTAATATGATGAAGGAGTTTGTAGTATATTGTGAAGCATCTAAGTTTGGTTTAGGATGTGTATTGATGCAGGACGATGGGGTGATTGCCTATGCTTTAAGGCAATTGAGACCACATGAACAGAATCACCCCACTCATGAATTGGAGCTTACAGCAGTGGTATTTACATTAAAAATCTGGCCTCATTATTTACAAGGTTCTTGTTTTATGGTATTTAGTAACCCTAAGAGTTGAAATACTTATTCGATCAGAAAGAGTTAAACATGAGACAGAGGAGATGAGTGGAATATCTGAAAGAGTATAATTTTGATTTGAAGTACCATCTTGGGAAAGAAAATATTGTGACTGATGCCTTAAGTAGAAATGTATTACATGCAGCCTTCTTGATGAGTAAAGAACGAGAATTATTGGGAAAATTTTGTGATATGAATATTGGGGGTTGTTATAAATGCCCCAGATCAAATGATAGTTGGAATGCTGAAGATCTCCAATGAGCCTTTGGAATGTTTAGCTGTAGCACAAGAGGACAATGAAGAGTTGATGGAATTGCTTGACACTCAAACAAAAGGCAAGGATATGAAATTAACCAGAGGCAACGATGGAATTTGGCGGTTCAGAAACCGAATTGTGGTGCCTGCAAAAGGCGATTTCAGACAAGTCGTGCTAGCTGAAGCACATATAAGTTCTTTTAGCATTCATCCTAGTGTTACAAAAATGTACCATGATTTGAAGAGAAAGTTCTGGTGGCCAGGCATGACATAAGCAATCGTAGTGTATGTAAGATCTAGTGTAATATATCAGAAATATAAGGCTGAACATCAGAAAACCCCAGGTTTACTTCAACCTCCAGAGATTCCAATATGGAAATAGGAAAGTATCATGACAGATTTTGTATCCGGGTTATCTCCTACCTGTTCTGGTTGTAATGCAATATAAGTGATTATGGACAGGTTGATCAAGAGTGCTCACTTCTTGGCTATCAACATGAAATGGTCATTAGATTGATAGGCTAGATTGTATATCACTGAAATTGTACAGCTGCATGGCGTGCCTCCAAGTATTGTTTCAAACCGCGACCCTTGATTCACTTCCAGATTCTAGAAAGTTTACAGCAGGAATTAGGTACTGAGCTAAGACTGAATTCTGCTTAACATCCTCAAACCGATGGTCAATTTGAGCGTACAATTTAGACCTTAGAAGATATGCTTAGAGCATGCGTACTAGAGGAAGATGGCTCATGGAAAAATACATGTCATTAGTGAAATTCACTTATAACAACAGTCATTATAGTAATATTGGTATGGTTCCATATGAAGATTTATATGGTAGACGGTGTCGTACACCTTTATGTTAGAATGAAGATAGAGATGCAATCCATTTGGGGCCCGAGTTAATTCAAGGAATGAATGATCAGGTGGTAAGGATTCGTGAAAAGATGAAACATTGCACAAGACCATCAGAAAAGCTACTATGAAAATCGCCATAGGCCACTTGAGTTTCAGGTGGGAGACTGGGTGTTCCTGAAGGTTTCACCTACCAAAGGTGTAGGACGGGTACTAAAGAGCCATAAGCTCAACCCACGGTATATTGGACCGTATCAGATTCTGGAGAGAATTGGTGATGTTACTTACCGACTGGATCTTCCCAAATCGTTAACTAGTATTCACAATGTGTTTCATGTGTCACAACTTCGAGCATACATTCCTTGTGACTCCATGATCGTACCTGAAGACTCTATTGAGTTGAAAGAAGATTTGACTGTAGAGGTGGCACCTATTGGTATTGAAGGATATCAAGCTAAACAATTGAGAAACAAAGAGGTATCATTGGTGAAAGTGAAGTGGTGGAATATAAATAGAGTAACTTATACATGGGAGTTGGAGGCGGACATGAGACGATTGTACCCCGATCTTTTCAGATAAGGTACGTTGATTTCGGGGACGAAATCCTTTTTTAGGGGGGTGGATGTAACATCCCTAATATTTTAGAAAAGTTTTAATTGACGAAAAATATTAATAATTGCCCAACCGGATTTATTGAAATTTTGGGAATTATTAGTATTAAAAATGCAATTAGAAATAATTAAATACTGTGGGAATAAATAAATTTATTTGATTAATTAATTATAGAAGATTAAATGAAGATGAATAGAGGAAGATAAATTTGAAGTTACCTTGGAGTAAAAGGTGAAGGGTGAAAGGTAAAGGTAAAAGTTTTAATTAAACTTTTTGAAGGAAAAAGTAATTGAAATAGGAAATGACCAAATCGCCCTTAGATATTAAAACTTTAAGTTTCATTTCCTTCCCCTTCTTCATTCACGCGATTACCTTCTTCTTCATCTCCATGCTTGCCATGATTTGCATGCTTCAAGGGAAGCTCCATCTTGCGTCGAAACTTCAAATTAATCACGTTTTCGGGATCGTGGCTTCGAGGTGAGTTCAATGGACCCATTAAAATTGAGTTATCTTCCCCTTTTCATTTTCTCTCTCTAGACAATGGCCATGCATGGAGGTGGGGGCTTCAATTTCCTACTCCTCTAGTGCATGGGAGCTTGAAAATGGCTTTTAGAGTAATGAAGATGGTTTAACATTGATGGGTTTTGCGTTTCGACCTCCGTAGGTGACGAAACAGTCGTCGGAGGATCGAACGGAGAAGTGGGCGTTGATTTCAGACGTGGAACGTTGGACATAGCGCCGAGAGAACGCCAATCTCATCAAGAACGAGTCGTCGGAGCTCGGAACCAAGGTAAGGGGGGTGTTCGGGTTATAGTTAATTAGAATAGGTAAGTACGATTGAATTAAATCATTGAATGAAACATGGAAACAATGGAATTTGATAATGTGTAATAATTGTATGTGTATGAATATAAATTGTGTATGGTTTATGATGATTATGAGGATGACGTGACATGAGTTGTAGATAATTATGTTACGGAGGTATGAAAATTGGTTTTACTTCAATTGGACTTTTCTAACTCTTATGAGGCATAAAAGACCGGACCCATTACATGGTAAAACTTAAGTTTAAGAGGGTTTTGAACCCAACTTTTTATAATTTTCAAATTGGAACTAATAGGTGATATTTTGTAGATAATTATAATTTTCAAAATGAAATTTTCTTATGATTTAAGGTTGAATTGTGTCATGAGCGTATTATTACCCCAAATTGATAATATAATTAAGTGTTTTTAAATCCATATTTCGAATTCGGCTTTAATCGCGAAAAATTTTCTTGAAATTTTGGGTTTGTTTTTTTTATTTAAGTTAGGATCTTACAGCACACGACTTCTCTTTTGTCACTCTGCTTCCAGCGCGACGCGACTTGAACCTCTGCTTCTTCTTCTTTGTTTCTTCTTCGCGTTTGGTCTCCTGTTCCTTCTTCTTTGCGTCGCTGTCTGATGTGTTCGCTTCTCTCTCTGCTCTGCTTGCTTCTCTTTCTGCTTTGTTTGCATCACTCTCTGCTCTGTTTGGGTTCTCTTCTTTGTGATTCTCTGTCTTCTTCGCAGCAATGGCTACCCCAGGAGGCAACTCAGGAATAGCATCAATAGGAGGGGAAGGAGGCACTTCTGCTGGTGGTGCTGCTGGCTCTGGAAATGTCCACCCCCTGTGTGCCAACTCTCGTGGTGCTAAGGGTGATGTTGCTTGGAAGTATGCAGTACCAGTTGAAGGAAGCATAAAAATGCAATGCAAACTCTGTGAAAAAATAATTACAGGGGGTGTTTATAGGCTGAAGCATCATTTGGGTCAAACAAGGCAAAATGTTCAGCCTTGCAAAGCTGTTCCTGCTGAAGTCAGAATAGAGATGCTGCAGATTGTTGCTAGTTATGGATTTTTAGGGTAGTTTATGATGTTTTCTCCTTAGATTTATGACTTGAATTATGTTTTCTCCTTAGTAAGTAAAATCATACGATTCGATTTACGATTTGACGATTTACGATTTTTCCACCCCTTTACGATTTCACATGAAATCCTGATTTTAACTACCTTGATCACGAATATGTTGTTACCATAAATATTTGTCACTCAACATGCATATTAAAATGTTATGAAGAACTTTCTACTAGAAAATGATTATTAGTTGTATCCAATTTTATGGAATTATAATTGAGGTATAGAAAAATATGAACTTCTCTCAGTTTTGAATGGTGGAAACCAAATAATGAAAATTTAAATGTTGGGAACTTTGATTAACACTGTTAACAATCAACTTTGTCATGCAGACCAACACACTTTACGCGTGGTCTGTGTTCGGCTCTCATAAGCTTCGTCTCCACCGCTATCTCTCTTTCGACGGTAATCCCCTAACACTAACTTTCTGGCTATGTGTGTTGTATATTTTGAAGTGTATGCATGTCAATTATTGTTTGTTAGTGGAGAGCAGAGCTCATTAGGAATTGGTTTTGTGTGCTGATAACATGATTTTTTATGCATGTGTAATGTTGTTTGTTAGTGGAGAGCAGAGCTCATTAGGCATTGGTTTTGTGTGCTGATAACATGATTTACGATGCATGTGTAATGTTGTTTGTTAGTGGAGAGCAGAGCTCATTAGGCATTGATTTTATATATTGATAACATGATTTGGTGTTCATAACTCTGAATATCATATACAATGCGTATGATATGTTTATGATTCTATACTGGGAAGTTTTCTCTATGTAACAGGCCGTTTGTAAATTTGGGAAATGTCTAGTTTACAGGGGAGACTCTGCCAAAATTTCGGCTGACTCCCTTTCTTAGGGAACTTAAAAAATGAAACTCAACTTTAATAATGTAGGGTTTAGTCGTGTGTGTACCCATTAGATTCCCGTTCAAGTTTCAAAACAACCGGTTGATGTACCGTGTTGTGTTGGATCTTGAATTGTCCTGGTTGGACAGTTTGGTATGAATAAGTAACCTGTAGGGCGTAACCCATCAATGTTATATGCGGTCTATCTTGAGAAGTTGAATGAATGTTCATGTGAAATTTCGGTTATGGTGTTTCGTATTGTCCCCAGGGTGCATGTCTGCGTGTGGTGTTTCATACCGCACGTATCTCTGTGTATTCGGGGACCAATGCGAAATGCTACCGAAATTTCAAATGAACATTCATTCAACTCAAGATAGACCACATACAATTATGGGATGGGTTACGGATGGTTGCATATTCATCCCGAATGGGATAGGGCCCCACCAATTTGCAACATCAAAGAGATAGAGAGTGATTCACAACCGATAGTCAAATAAAATTACAATAATTTAAAGTAACAGAAATCATGCTTGTTAGATATTGTAAATGGAGGTACCGGCAAATCGGCGATGGATGTACAACCGACTAGATAGCAATCGGCGAGTGACTGAGGAGTTTATGATGGGGCTATTGGAGTTCATTCCGTTCGCTACGGCAAACACGCCTGGATTTGAAGCAACTCAGAAGATTCGTTGTCCGTGCTCAAGGTGCAAATGCATGAGTTTTGAATACGCGGATGATGTCATGTGCCACCTAACTGAGAAAGGGTTCATGGAAACATACCACTGCTGGTACAACCATGGTGAGCAGTTACCGCGTAGACCATCAGACGTAACCGTGCAACAGTCTTACTACGAGGTTGAAGGAAACAGGGATACGTACAACAACATAGAACAAATGGTGATGGATCATGTTGGGCCTTCCACCGAGCGTATGCTGGAACATAATGACCAAGCAGGTCATAGAGACTCTGACAGTGTAGAGGAGGATCCTAATCCAGAGGTGAAGAGATTTTATGATTTGTTAGCGGCGGCTCAGACTCCATTGTGGGATGGGTGCAACAGTCACACTGAGTTATCCGCCTCCCTAGCTGCTTTAAGCCTAAAGGCAGATTATAATCTTTCAGGAGGTTGTTTTAATAGGATGGTCAATCTGATGGGTTCCACCATGCCTAGTAATCATAGAATGCCAGCAAACCTGTACGGTGCTAAGAAACAAGTCGCAAACTTGGGGTTGGGTTGTGTGAAGATAGAGTGTTGTGTAGGTGGATGTATGCTGTTCAGAAATGAGTTTGCAGACAAGAGTGTCACAAAATGTCTGCATTGTAATGAAGAACGCTACAAGACCGTTAAAAGGAGAGGGAAGGTAACCCGGACGGCCAGGAAGAAATGTGGTACTTCCCTATAACACCGCGTCTTCAACGCCTGTATGCCTCATTGTCCATGGCAAAACACATGCGTTGGCATGCTCTGAACCGAACGCAAGAGGGGTTTCTTTGCCATCCTTCCGACGGGAAAGCATGGAAGTGTTTGGATGAGCTATATCCGGACTTTTCAGGCGAGCCGCGCAATGTGAGACTTGGCTTATGTACTGATGGGTTTAACCCGTTCGGTCAATACGGAAGAGCTTACTCTTGTTGGCCAGTCATCCTGACCCCATACAATCTGCCTCCTGATATGCGTATGAAGAGGGAGGTCATGTTTCTATCTATACTGGTTCCAGAACCCAAAAATCCAAAGGCGAACATAGACGTGTTTTTGCAACCGTTGGTTGAAGAGTTATCACACTTATGGGATGTCGGGGTAATGACATACGATGCGTCTTTGAAGAACAACTTTATGATGCGTGCTGTTTTGATGTGGACTATTAACGACTTCCCGGCCTATGGTATGCTTTCTAGATGGTCCACGTCTGGGAAGCTTGCTTGCCCTGTATGCATGGAACATACCGGGGGGGAATCACTCCCTGTTAGTGGCAAGACAAGTTTCTTTGACTGTCATAGAAAGTTTCTACCGTTGGATCACCCGTTTAGGAGGAACAAAACCGCTTTTAAGAAGAACAAGGTTGTTAATGAACCTCCACCCCGTAGGTTATCTGGTGCACGGGTTTGGCAGAGGGTCGAAGAGTATCCTTACATCTGGGACAAGAGTGTTAAGGAGTTTACGGGTTACGGTAAGGAACACCACTGGGTGAAGCAGAGTGTCTTGTGGGATTTGCCATATTGGAAAGACTTGTTGTTAAGACACAACATTGATGTCATGCACACTGAACGTAACGTTTTCATGAATATTTTTGACACTGTTATGGACATCAAAGGGAGAACAAAGGACAACGAGAAGAGTCGTCTAGACCTTCCGATTTGGTGTTCCAGGAAGGAGTTGGAGTTGAGGGATGCGGGACGTGGAAGAATGTTTAAACCCCATGCAAAATATGCTTTAACTAGACCACAACAGATTGCTGTGTGTATTTGGATGAATGGGTTGACCCTGCCTGACGGATTCGCTTCTAACTTGAGTAGATGTGTCGACGTGAAGGAGGGCAGGGTGTTTGGCATGAAAAGTCATGATTGCCATGTGTTTATGCAACAACTACTCCCGTACGCGTTTCATGCCTTACCGAAGCCTATTTGGAAACCGTTGGTGGAGTTGAGTCACTTCTTTAAGGAGTTGACGGCTACTTCGTTGACTGTAGAGAAACTTGTGAAGATGGAAGAAACTATCCCGGTATTGATTTGTAAGTTGGAGCAGATTTTCCCACCAAGTTTTTTTGACTCCATAGAGCATTTGCCTATCCATCTACCGTACGAGGCATTGGTTGGTGGCCCAGTGCAGTATCGTTGGATGTATCCATTCGAAAGGTGAATGCTTGGTGAACTCTTTAATTTCCTTGCAAACACTTCTTATAATAGTATTTTCTAACTTAACACTATCTTGTTAATGATGTTGAAGATTCTTACGCTCTTTAAAAGATAAAGTGTCGAACAAAGCCTGCGTTGAAGCATCAATTTGTGAGGCATACTTAGTCGAAGAAATGACAACCTTTGCTTCTTTCTATTTTCCGACGGAGATAGAAACTAGAATGAGTAGAATTCCCCGCAATCTTGGGGTAGCCAGCCGCACAGGGTTTGATGAACAAACATCGATTTTCAACTATCCTGGTCACCCGGGGGGCAGGCTCACAAAATGTTACATTGATGAGAAAGATCAAAAGGCGGCTCACTTGTACATTCTTCTAAATTGCCCAGAAGTGGAACCCTTTATTGAGTAAGTCATAGAACTTATATTATACATTCTTAACGTAGCTTTTATATTAAACTTATTTGTTTCCTTTCAATAGCTTATACACAGATATGCTAAAACTTGCGCAAAATGATTTAACTGATGACCAAATTCATAGTGAGGTGTCATCCAAGTTCGTTGGTTGGTTCGCACAACAGGTAAGACTCGTATACCAAGTGTTTTTAAGCCTATTTGCTTCTAACTCCCGTTATCTAACGATGACCTACTTCTTATGTTGTACATAGATACAAGACCCTAACAACCATATTGAAGATTCTTTACTCCAAGCCCTTTCTTGGGGGCCGGTGAAAACTGTTAAAAAATGGCCTATTTACTACGTAAATGGCTACAAGTTTAATATTCTTCAATGGAGTGAAGGGATGCGCACCTATAACTACGGGGTTTGTGTTAAAGGCACCGCCGGTCAGTTGGAAGAAGACTTTTATGGAGTGCTGACGGAGATTGTTGAAGTTTCATTCTCTGGATGACTGAGAAGAGATATTGTTCTATTCAAATATGATTGGTTCGACAACACAATCGGTGTTGGAACAAAGGTTGACAACAACTACGGCTTAGTTGAGGTCAAGAAGAATGGTAGATATAAAGGGTTTGATCCATTCATTTTTGCCCAACAAGCTGAGCAGGTTTATTACACCGACTTCCCGGGAGGACATCGGGACTGGTATGCAGTAATCAAGGCCAAGGCCCGAAGTCAGATCACTGACAATGTCTCAGAGGAGGTCGATGACGCTTATCAGCTTGCACAACACGAGCTCAACGATGCCGATTTGTTGTTCAACATTGATCCAGTCATAATGGATGAGACACTCGCCACTACGGGGGGTGAACACATTGCCAAAGACCTTGTCTCTCGATCAAAACGGTCTAGGGCTGATTTGGATACTGATGAACTTGTTCAAACATATAACTACAGTGACACTGAAACTGAGGGGGAATTTGAAACTGAAACAGACACAGAGTATGTAGTCGTTAAAC
This sequence comes from Clitoria ternatea, assembly GCA_037962975.1. NCBI lineage: Eukaryota > Viridiplantae > Streptophyta > Magnoliopsida > Fabales > Fabaceae > Clitoria > Clitoria ternatea. The sequence goes on from CM075671.1 coordinate 279,313,694, forward strand.
AAAATGTTACATAGGTTTATATATATCCTGAGACTAACCTTTCTTTTCATGATTTTATCCACAGATGACGGGACGTCGACTGCCCTTCAGTAGGGGTGGTGGGTCCAGGACCCCGACATCCCGGCAGGGGACTCCCACCCCAGGACAGCAGACTACTCCATCACCACTACAACAGAGCACTCCATCACCACTACCACCACCACCACTAGAGCAGACCACTCTACCACCACCACCACCACTGCAGACCACCCCATCACCCCGACTGACCACCCCAGAGCAGAGTCCTGGAGCTGGTGGCTTGGAGGACCATGGCCATCAGGCGACCCCACCTCCGACATCCCCTCTGCCCATGTTGGTACCCGTGCCGGCCGGAGACGAGTAAGTGACTAAACCTCAAATACTTTTATGTTATTTGTATGATACTTTATATTAAACTTTAGTGGAAAGACTTATTGGTTTATTGGATGTTACTTTAATTAGTACTTGTATAGATTGAATTGTACTGGGCACTCTTCTGTTTGTAACAGGGTAACTATTTAAACTTGGAAATGTTACATTTACAGGGGAGACTCTGCCGAAATTTTGGGGGTCTCCCTAGATTGTGTGTTGTTTTACTCCTAACATAATTGTTGTCATTACAGCTTTGTTGATAGTAGTCGCACTACCAAAGCGATTACTAAGGTTTTGAAGGCCCAGTGGGATGGTCCATATATATCTTGGACAGATGCTGGGAAGGTTGTGCAAGATAGGTGGTTTGACACCTTCTCGGTAAGTTCCTAGCTCATTTGTTGTGACTTGATTTGTAAAATAGACCTGTTATTAATTTTGATTTCTCATTTCATTTTACAGCGTGATTACCAGTGGGCGGAGGGTATGATTGATGACATTAGGAAGGTCTTTGCCACAAAGACCTCCAAAATCATCAAGAGTACCCTTTGGAAGGTGAGGGACAAGGGTGAGCACCCTCGTTGGATCCCGGAGGACCATTGGGACGGGATGGTCCAGAAGTGGGGCGGGGTCCCGTTCCAGTAGGCGAGTGCTCGGAACAGGGCCAACAGAGCCGCCGATGCTGCAGCCTCGGTTTACACTGGGGGTAGCATTTCAACCCTCGAGCACAAGAAAAGATTTGTAAGTATATTTATGTTAAACATTTCTATTATGATTCGTCTTACATGTGTACAAATAATAATCTCAATGTTTTTTGTCCACCACAGGAGCAGAGGGAGCACCGGGAGCCTTCTTTGTTTGAGGTCATGCAAATGACCAAGAAGAACAAAGCCGGTGCATGGGTAAACCAGAAGACTACGGATCTAGCGGTATTTACTTTTAACTGACACATGCTTATAATTTACAAATCAGCTTACTAATCCTATCATTGTTTTTGAATTTACAAGAGGCGTATCAGGCCAGGAGGGCCGAGAAGGAGGCGGACCTGGTGGCTTCCACTCCTGAAGGGGAGGTTCCTCCCACCCTGTCTTGTTCTGACGACAACGCCATCTATATGGAGGCTGTTGGCGGTGTGAACAAGAAAGGGAGGGTATTTGGATTGGGTGGCGTCGGCACGCAGCTGGCGAAAAAGGGGAAGACCCCTTCCTCTTCGTCTTCCTCTGGTTTTCCGACTGAGGTCGTTCAGGTAATTCAAAACCTGAACGATGAGCTACAGGAGGAGCGACGTCAGAGGCAGTTGTTGTTGGAGCGGGCCGCGGCGGACCGACAGAAAGCCGAGGCGGACCGACAACGGGCCGAGGAGCAGCACGCGGAGACTCGTCGGCAACTTGCTCAGCAGCAGGAGCTACTGATGCAGTTGATGGCGAGGCTACCTCCCCCCACTTCCCAGGCGCCCCCACCACCACCCCAGGATCCCCCACCACCATGATTGTATTTTTATTATTTATACACATTGTATATTTGATTTTTAGTTATGTTATATTTCATTCAGTATTTATTTTGTCATTCTTTATTTATTATGTCAATATTTATTGGTAATTACATTCAAATCAAAAAGCCTTATTGTACCTATCATTAATAATTCAACCTATTTGATAAATTAATTTAATCTATTATTTTGTTTTTAATAATAATTTAATATTTTAAAATAATTATTTAAATTTAATTATAAAATTTTATCAGCCAATACAAAATACAAAATATTTAACAAAACCTATATAAATATTAACATCAATTTTTTTAAAAAAAAGTTTCCCATTAGCGACGGAAAAATATGGTCGCTGTATTGTTAAAAACAGCGACGGATTAGAGTGGTCGCTGTATTGTAAGAAACAGCGACGGAATATATTGGTCGCTGTATTGTTTACAACAGCGACGGAATACCGTGGTCGCTGTATTGTTAAAAACAGCGACGGACCCGAGTGGTCGCTGTATTGTCAGAAACAGCCATGGAATATCGTGGTCGCTGTATTGTTAAAAACAGCGACGGACCTAGGTGGTCGCTACATGAGTACCCATAGCGACGGCTTATGGTGGTCGCTGGTGGCTGCTTGTAGCGACGGGGTTTTGAGGTCGTTGTAGGGCAACACTTAGCGACGGCTGGAGTTATTGGGGCAGAGACGATTTTAGCGACGGCCTTACGCCATCAATATGGTAGCGACGGCATGTATGTGGTCGCTGATGTGTTTTCGACGAGGGTTTTTGTAACATCCCTAATATTTTGGAAAAACTTTAATTAGCAGAAAAATATTAATAATTGCCCAACTGGATTTATTGAGATTTTGGGAATTATTAGTATTAAAAATGCAATTAGAAATAATTAAATGCTGTGGGAATAAATAAATTTATTTGATTAATTAATTATAGAAGATTAAATGAAGATGAATAGAAGAAGATAAATTTGAAGTTACCTTGGGGAAAAAGGTGAAGGGTGAAAGGTAAAGATAAAAGTTTTAATTAAAACCTTTAAAAGAAATTATAAAGAAAATAGAGAAATGACCATTTCACCCTTGTACCTTAAACTTTAATTTCATTTCCTTCTTCTTCCTCACCTTCACGCGAGTTCACTCTCCTCTTTCTCCTCACCATTGCCGAAGCTTGCATGCCTCAAGGGGAGGTTCGTTTCACGCCGAAACTTCGAAATAATTACGTTTTTGAGATCGTGGCTTCGAGGTGAGTTCAATGGACCCATTAGAATGGAGTTATCTTCCCCTTTTCATTTTCTCTCTCTAGACAATGGCCATGCATGGAGGTGGGAGCTTCGATTTCCTACTCCTCTAGTGCATGGGAGCTTGAAAATGGCTTTTAGAGTAATGAAGACGGTTTAACATTGATGGGTTTTGCGTTTCGACCTCCGTAGATGACGAAACAGTCGTCGGAGGATCGAACGGAGAAGTGGGTGTTGATTTCGGACGTGGAACGTCGGACATAGCGTCGAGGGAACGCCAATCTCATCAAGAACGAGTCGTCGGAATTCGGAACCAAGGTAAGGGGGGTGTTCGGGTTATAATTAATTAGAATAGGTAAATGTAATTGAATTGAGTCAGTGAATTAAATGCGGAACTAACGAGAACTTACAAGAAAATGATAATTGTATGTGTATGAATGTAAATTGTGTATGATTTGTGATGATTATGAGTACAATGTGGATTGAATAGTGATGAGTTGATGAGTATGGTGGCATTGTGGTGATGGGCTTGACAAGTAGGTCGCCCAATTGATGAGTATGTGTTTTGTTGTTGGCCACTTGCAGTATGATATGAGAAGTATGAATTTACATGTGTAATTATGTGGTGTAGGACGGCCGACGGTATGTACAGCCCCTCGTTTCTGGCTCCCGTGGTGTTTATGCCCAGTTGAGCTACCCAGTGGTCAAGTAGGACCCAGTGGTTGAGGTGGAGAGTCAAGTAGGACTCGGTGGACCAAGCAGGGTTCACGGGGTGTCAAGTAGGACCCCCAACTGAAGGCCGATCCTTTTAGTATCCGGATACTAGGCGTCGATTTAATATGAGAGTCAGTTATGTTATTTGATGCATTGTTAGAATTGTAGAATGATATAAATGTGTTTCATGATAATTGTTGATTGTGATTGGCAAATTGTGGATCAAGAGATTGGAATCAAATTTGATTGGTAAGTGGAAATTGAGGACAAGAGGTAAGATAAATGGCAGAAACTACAACTAGTGAATATGTATCTTGTTATTGAATTGCCATTCTATATTAATTATGATACCAAACACTCACCCTTGCTGTTGTTTCTTTAATTTTAGTAACCAATGACAGGGAAGAGGTTGAAGCCCCGGAGACGCGCCAAGCGGAGAGTTGATGCCAAGGAGTGTAGAGAGTTATGAATTGAAGGATGTGTGTGTGTTGTGCTTTATATGTGTTATGTTGATATATGCCTTCCATGTGTGTTAGACTAATTTAAGTGTGATTAATGTAGTTATGAAGGTTTGTAATAAGTATTAGATAGAGATTGTATGTTGGTGATGGAAAAGAGAATTCATTATAAGCTTCATAAATTAGACATAAATGTTTATGGGCAGGTCTTGCTTGTTTGATGGAGAATGAATGTTGGTAGTGTGAATTATAGCTCCTTAGGTGGTGTGTTTTAAGCTTTTGGATAGTTGTTTTATGCATGAACTAGGAACTAGCATGGTCAAATGATGATATATGTGGTTTTGATGTAGTGGAAGGGATGCAATGGCTTAGATATGTTAATTGTGGTTTGTGAAGAATGGAATGGACCCATTTTGTCAAAAATGGACTCATTGACTACCCTAAAATGCCTTAAAATGGGATAAACGCATTTAGGCGCATAAATCTCTCATTTTTAGGAATTTTTGAGTACGGTCAGCTGTCACACGTCACAATTAATGTGTTTTGACTTGTGTTAAAATTTGGTGGCATTCCGACATCGTTTACATAATCTTTGGTAGTTAAGAAGTTCACTTGGGATGCAAAATCTGCATAATTTCTGCATAATGACAGGGTGTAATCGATTAGCCTCTAAGGCGTAATCGATTACAAGGCCTCTGTCTGCAACATAATCGATTATACCTCAGTGGGTAATCGATTACGTGTCAAACAAAAACCTTGTAATCGATTAGCCAAGGTTCTGTAATCGATTGTGAACTCAACAGAACCATGGTAATCGATTAGGTAGCTGAGGTAATCGATTAAATACTGCCCCTGATCCTATGAACCATTCCAGGAAGCTGGTAATCGATTACTCGTTGCTTGGTAATCGATTAGGACATTGTAATTAACTATTTTCAGTCCGTCCAAGCCTTGATTAATCAAAGGGATATACGATTACGCTATTTGAGTAAAAGAGATAATGTCCTTTGAACATGTTAGGGAGAAATGAATGCTATTTTGATTTAGGGCTTAATTAATTATTGTTAAATATGAAAAATTTATTGTAAAATTTACTAGAATGAATAAAAATAAATGTAAATTGACCTAGGACGTCACAGTTTTAACGACGTCCTCTGTCCCGTCTGAGATGCCGTCGCTAATGGTTTTAGCGACGGTTTTGGCATGGATTAGCGACCAATTCCTTCCGTCGCTAACAGGTGTTTTTTTAGTAGTGTTCCTTGAAACGTCTCCAAAACGCTTCCTAAATTATAACCAATGTAATCAATACCCAAATCTCATAGAACGGAGCCAAAACCAACCAATGGGTATCCAAAATGCTTACTTGGGATGAAGAAAACCTAAACCCCAATGGTTTCCAAGCAGCTCACAACAAGCAGTAACTTCCAATAGCTTCGAATAACTCTAATTTCATGAATTTGAAAGGTTGGGAGATGAATTTGAAGGTTCACCCAAAAATTAAAAATGGGTATTCAAATTTTACCTTAATTTGTTGAATTCAAAGCTTTCCCTCAAGCATCCATGACTGTCACGAGAGAAGGAAGAAGACAATGCACCTTTGCATTTGCTTGAAGGAATTTGGAAGAGAAAATGGTGGGATTTGGAGGTGTAACCCGCAGAAGGAGAAGAAGGAGAATAGAACCTGTTTCCTACTCTGCATGTGTGTGAAACTGAGAGTGAGGGAGAGAAGGACTTGCAAATTTTGGCATTTAGTATTAAGGCAGAATGATAACTTCCATACCACTTTCAATTTATTAATCATTTAATCTAATTTGCCCATTAATTTCATAATCAGGATGTTACAACATAACAATATGAAACTAAAATCTTAAAAATAAAATAATATTTCAACGAAGGAAATAGTATTATAAATTTTAAATATGCATATATAAATACAATAAAGATGAAAAGTAATAATAATACTTTCAATTTAAATGTAATATTTTCACTATACACTTAAAATATTTTAAAATGATAAAATTATAATAAAATTTGAGATAATATATTAATTATAAAATTAATACATGAGTATATAAAAATAATTAACAGCAAAATGAATACTCCAAGTTTTTTGGGTTGCATAGAAAATAAAATGTGATACTTTAATTATTAAATAAATATTATAGATTTTTAATTAATATTAATTAATGATATTTAATAGTAAATATTATATTATTAATTTATAAAAATATAAGAAAAGGGAAAATATAAAATAAAAGAGGAGAACGAATTTATTTGTGTAAGGTATTTCATATCATTAAATAAAAAATAAGATATTAAAATTAAAGGAGAAAAGGAGAGAGAAAAAGATGTGGAAACAATTACTTGAATTGTAAACTATTTTTAATAATTATAGATGCTGTGTTGAAAATTACATAATCCAATTCATTAATTCAATAACCTTAACATCCTGCAGAAATTATGCTTTCTTTTATCAACTTAAAATACCCTTAGTTATCTTCAAAAACTAAAAAGTAAAAGTACCCTTAGTTACTTAAAAAATTATATTTCATTCTGCATTAATTAATTTAAACAATCTAAATGAAGAAATTTGACATCATTCCATATGTAATTTATTTTACTTCACTTCACTTCATTCTTCAACTTGTTTGATTCCAATATAGTTGCCACCTCAAAATCTGACATGGACCTACTAGATAGAGACCTGGGTAAATGTGTGGATGACAAAGTCTCACGAGATATATACATCATTATGACAAAATTTGTGCCTTGGACCCCGTCCATATATTATTTTATTCTATAGTTTCATTAGTTCTAGTTCATTCCAAATAGCCAAGTCGAGCAATCGAACTTTTATACTTCCTGGCAAAAGCTTCTAATAAGAACCACATGGAAATTGACATGTAAAAGCTCATATAAATAAATACATACACATGCATGGATATGCATAGCTGATCTCATTTACCATTAAAAAAGTGCAAAAAAGAGACCAAAGTTTTTCTCTTTTTGGCGAAAGAGGGAGGTAACATATGGAGGAGGCACACAAGGGGGAGCAAGATAAAGAGAAAGGAGGGGAAGAAGTGAAGTACCGTGGCGTGAGAAAAAGGCCATGGGGTAAGTTTGGGGCAGAGATTAGAGACCCATCAAAACCTACAGGGAGGCAATGGTTAGGAACATTTGACACTGCCGAGGAAGCAGCTAGAGCTTATGATCGTGCAGCCATTGGTTTGAGGGGTGCTCTTGCTATTCTTAATTTTCCCGATGAGTATTATTCTCATCTTCCTTTTGTGTCATCAACTTCTTTTTCTGCACAACAGAAGGAGGTTATTGAGTTTGAGTATTTGGATGATAAGGTGTTGGAAGACCTTCTCATGTCAACAAGAGAGGAAAATGGTCGAGTGAAGAGCTAGTGAACTAATTGTTTTTTTATGTGCTCTACCTTTTATTTATTTTTTTGTTCCACCATAAACTAGCTTGTATCTGATCCAATCTTCAGTGTTCTAGGCTAGCTTCTGATCATTGATTGATCTACAAAATTCTTCATTCTAAGATCCTCTTTTCAGTGTCTTAGTGAGCTTTTCAAATATTAATTTTCATATATAAATTTCTTATTGATTGAATTGTTAGTTGTGCTAATTTAAACTTGTTATGCTTTTAAAATCAAATAATAATGTATACATTAGCCATCTGCACTACCTAATACTTTAAGTGTTTTGATGGATCCTTGACATATGCCTTCTTTGATCTTGATGAGAATATGGGTGAACGAGTTTTTCCATTTTGCTTCTCAACTACTACTACATTTGCATTCTGAATTTGGCAGTAGATGTATAATACTGGGATAAGGAATTTGGTTAAGTAGGATTTGAAAAACAGATACCTCAAATCGCACAAAATTGGAGGTGATTAGATTATGGCACCAGATTTCAGTATGTGCAATGTGGTGTTTCTCATTTCTCTAATTCATCTATTATAACTTTATTGTTTTGTTTGGGACAAGTTCTGGAATTGTTAAATATTTGCAAGGATAATTGCTAGTTGTTGTGAAATTATATTACTAGCCAGGTCTTGGACATTATATTGTAGTTCGGTGTCACATGTCTTTGAAAGCTTCCTCAATGTTTCCATGAATTTGTCTATCTTTTTTCTTATTGGCTAATTTCTATTTGGTGTTGGCTTTTACGTTTTTCAAGAAAAGTTACATTTCTCCAAGTTAGGTTAAATTTTCCCATATATATACATACATACATATATATATATATATATATATATATAAAGAATATTCCCATGAAAGAAGGATATAGGAATTTAAGATTTCCCCAAGAAGTTAAAATGTTTTAAATATACTTATTGTTAGGAAACCTACCTGGAGTAGTTAATTACTTAAGTTTGTTTTCTTTGTCTATTAGTAATAATTTTAGTTTCAGCTATCTATATTTATATATACACACAAATATCTACATCTTGTATTTTCAACAAGCTTCAATACAAAGTTTATTCAGTAAGTCTCCTATTTCTCTTTTTCTATGATAAACCCTAAAACGAGCTAGAAAGATCCAATCACGAGGTCTATATCTATTTCCTTCACACCAAAACCATTTCATCTTTAATCTTAACCAAACTAATAGAAGATGACTTCCCACTACTACAAATAAGACATTTAACACATAATTAACACCGGTATATTTATTTTTGTTTTGTTAATTTGACGTTAAAGTTCTTGTCAAAACCATAACGTTTACTTTAGTCCCTATCTCAACTCCATTTGAATTGTTAATTAATAGGCGACTGTTCATTTTTTGTATCTTTGTTTGAAGTTATTGTGTTGCATGATTTAGTATTTGTAATTGTTGTGTTTAGGGGAAGAATAAGACAATGTTGGGTGCTGGTTGGACAGAGATATAATGTTTGCAGGCAGTTAAGGGTTTTAGTGGCAATTTAGAGTTATTGGGGGTGTCGTTTGTAAGTCAAGTGTAAAGCGCAGAGTTAAAACAAAAATGTTTATATTGAAAAAAGAATTTGAGGGCCGTTTTTGTTTCGTGGTGCCTATAAGAGAACATAATTTAATTAATGGTCATTTTTGTTGGGTGGTGCCTAACTTGGTAAGGTTCACCTTAAACGGGACAAATGGACATGATTCACAAATAATAAAGAATTACTTTTGCACTGTTGAGATTTAAGACATTTAAAGGCGTATGCAGGATTTTTAATAGAAATTACTATATTGTAGTTTTTATTAGATCTTTTGAATATAGTTTATATTAGGATTGAAGATATTTAAAGTCTCTGTTTATTTTGCATGTATTTGTATCTATTATTGTTGTGGATATATATAGTTTATATATTTGATACTTAAATCAATATGAAAATTTCAATTAATTCATTTGAATATTCATTTTTTTAGTTAAATTTTCACTTTCTTCAATAAAAGAATAAAAATTGGGACTTTAACATCGATTAAATGTTGAAACAAGTGTTAAAAGTGAAAAAATTAATACTGGCTATAACAAATAAACAAGTGTTAAAAAAGATATTTAACACTAGATATCAAGAAATATTTGATGTTAGAAAAAACACAATTATCACTGAGTATAATGGGTATAAGGATTAACCAATGTGGAAACTATATTTAACATTGACAATTAAACAAAATCTGATGTTATAATAAATAAACAACACTAAAGTAAGGTGTTAAAAGTTATAATTAACACCGATAAAAACCCCGTGTTAAAAGTCTTTTTAACATTTGTGTAGTTAACACCCCTATAAAATCTAGTGTTATAAGTTAATCCTAACCGGTGCTAAAAGTCTTTTTTTATTGTAGTGTCCTTACATGAATGCAAGCTACCATCAAGGGTTTTCGATGGAAGAAACACAATCTTGGTGATGAAGCTATACTGATGAAATTCAATACAAAGAAGGATGAAGAAAATGGAGTTATGAACATTGCATATAAAAAGTTCAAACAAGACAATCTCTTGAAGTCTTGGCTCCTTGAATCAATTAACTCCTAATTCAAAATCTAAATGGTTAGATGTGAACAATCCTTTCAAATATGGCATATTCTAGAAACCTAGATAGTTAAAGATTCAGCATAGAAGTCTTAAGAAGACATGTCCATCAATGAGTATCTAGTCCAGATCAAGCAAAATATTGGGACCTTATTAGCTACCATTGGTTCTCACCTCTCCTCTAAAAATCACATTGATGTCATTTTTGATGGTTTATCAGAAGAATATGACATATTTATCTTTTATTATTTTACAAGAATCATACTCAGTTGCCCAAATTAATGCTCTTTTAATACATCAAGAAGCAAGAATTGAGAGACATAAGCAAAGGTAAACTATTCCTTTTCAAGCCAACTTCGTTCAAACTTAAGGTAAGAGAGGCATATAAAATCAAAATCAAGGATGTGGTTAAGTTAGATGATCGATCAAAGGTAGAGGTCATGGTGGAAGACCTAATTAACCCAATAATTCTAATGAAGGAACAAAAGTACAATGTCAAGTTTATGGAAAAACAAGACACACTGCCTACATTGTTGGTTTCGATTTGATGATCAAATGGTTCAACCAATATTCACAAATAGTCCTTCTTAGAATACCTCTCAAGAACTATCAATTACTACCATGATTTCTGCTCCAACTAATTCTTTTCAAGTAGACAAATCTTGGTATCCTGACACAAGAGGTACAAATCATCTCACATATGATCTTAACAACCTCATGACTCACTTTGAATCTCCTCATATCCCTATGTAATGTCATCCAAAATTTTAGCATCCTTCCGAGCACAATCACTCCGATAAAGGGTTGTTGCTTCGAATACTGCTGATGTTGGGCCTTAAGATGTTATCGACGCTGATGATGATGATGACAATGGTAATCCTCTTCCTCCTCAGACATAGGTTGGTTGTCTAGCGTAACATCAAAATGCTGATGTCTACTTCTTGACGATTCTCCCAGTTGTACTCGAGCAAGGGTTAGGACTACATCTACACGAACGAAACCTGCATCCGACTATATTGCTTTAGCTGACCCTAACCTCCAGATACCTAGCCTAAAGTCATGCAACCTTTAGATTTGTGCATGTTGAGGAAATGTTGGTGGCATAGGAAAGAGGTTGCATCATCAACGAAGACCTTGGATGAATGTTAAAGGCCATGGAAGTGGTTCCATAAAGGTGATTAGGTGCCTCCCATCAACAACATGTACCAAAGGTCTATTTGAGCACCCATCTCAAGAGGCCAACTGCATCCTTGAGCTCAACCATACACCTTTTGTACTCATCCTGCTCATCAATTAGGAAATTAAATAACCCAAATAATTAATGCATATAATTTGAAGACTTAATTAAGTTTAAAAATTGAATTAATGTTGACTACAACTTAACATCGTTTGATATAAGCATTCATCAATGAACTCCCTCTGGGTTGATAGGGCACTTATATATCTCCTCCTACAAAAATAATCAATTAAATAATTAAAAAACTATTAAACAATTAAAAACTATTAAAGAACTAAAAACAATTAAACAATTACGTGTTATTTAGTAGGAGTCAAGAAATGTTAACATGAGGCTGGTTACTCGTGGTGTGCGCATACCACCTATGTTACAATGGTGGTTGCACCCATTGCACTCCCAGACCGCCTCATATTCGGGTGTAGCCCACTCAACACCTGACCTATACCTCCTTCATGATCCATGAAGGAAAGGTAGGGGTTTAATGATCTCGGCTCCTTTTATGCATGGGCCTTGCCAAAAATGTCTCTTAGGGATGTCCTCCTATCCCTAGCAAAAGTAGCCTTTATCTTTCCATCCATTTCAGGGGAAAATGTAAAACACTCTTGCAGTTGATAAACAATATATAAAACACTAAAATATAATATAAACATTAACAAATGACAATTAAAAGCATCTAACCAGCCACTTGTTCCACTAATGATCTTTTGTATCCCCTAGAACAAACATCTAATTGAGGGTGTTCATAGTCTGGATTGGTTCAATTTTTCAACAAATTATCATCTGATCCGATCACATTATTAAGTTGTGATTCGGTTCGATTTAATTGGAATGTATGATGACATCTAATCTGACCTTATTTGATCAAATACAGTTAAGACTGAATTGGTTTGTTCGGTTTTATATTAATTATATTTTTTACAAAATCAAGTATAAGACATTTAATTCTAGCCATTACTATAAAAAATAAATACAAACATGGGATATTAACTTAATTTAAAGTTAACATGGTGGTATTTTTGAAATACGAATTTAAGACACGTGTCAGATTTTAATTGGGTGATGATTTTGTTCGAAATTAAAAGAATTTGCCTAAGGTAGGACTTAAACCCATGACCTTTAAGTCAAATACCACATCCATCACCACCAGGCCACATGTAACTTTAGTGATTCAGATGACAATATTTATATATAAGGGTAAACTTTCAATATCTAAAAGTGTATTTAATTTAATTATTATAATAAAATATTTATAGGTATATTTAATTTATTTATTATAACTAAAATATTTAAGGCTATATTTAATTTTATTATTGTTAATAACATATTTAATTATTTTTAATTTAATTATTTTGATAAAATATTTAAAAATATATTTATTTTAATTATTATTAATCAAATATTTAAAATATAGATAATTTAATTATTTTTTACTAAATATTTTAAAATATATTTATTTCAATTATTACTAATAAATATTTAAAAAATAAACTTAATTTATTTATTATTAAGAAAATATTTAAAGGTATATTTAATTATTTTAAAAAATATTTAAAAAATATTTAATTTTAATATTGTTAAGAAAATATATAAAATATATTTAATTTACTTATATTGAAAAAATATTGAAAAATATATTTAGTTTAATTATTATTAATCAAATATTTTTAAAAATAATTTATTTAATTATTTTTTATTATATATTAAAAATATAGTTAATTTATTTATTATTAATAAAATATTTAAAAATATATTTCATTTAATTAATTTTATTATTCTTAAAATATTTAAGAATATAATTAATTTATTTATTATTAATAAAATATTTAATTATTTTATTGATAATTTAAGTATATAGTAATAAAATTAAATATACCTTTAAATATTTTATTAAGAATAAATAAAGTAAGTATATTCTTAAATATTTTATCAAAATAATTAAATTAAAAAAATAAATAAATATTTTATTAACAATAATAAAATTAAATATAGCCTTAAATATTTTATTTGTAATAAATAAATTAAATATACCTATAAATATTTTATTATAATAATTAAATTAAATACACTTTTAGATATTGAAAGTTTACCCTTATATATAAATATTGTCATTTGAAACACTAAATTCACATGTGGCCTAGTGGTAATGGATGTGGTATTTGACTTAAAGATCATGGGTTCAAGTCCTACCTAAGGTAAATTCTTATAATTTCGAACAAAATCATCACCCAATCAAAATCTGACACGTGTCCTAAGTTCTGGTGGTGACACATGTGCTAAGAAGATTGTGACACGTGTCCAGGCATGCCATTTATAATTTTGGTTTACATATAAGCTCGGTTGCTTGTTTAATCATGCTTATAGGGTATCAAAATTATGTATTTATTTATTTTGGTTTACATATAAGCTTGGTTGCTTATTTAACCATGTTGGATAGTCTAGATATAAACTCAGTTAAAGTAGTAACTGAGTTTTAAAGCATAATGCACGCGTACTTATTTAGATTTTGGAAGAGTCATGATGTATATTATTTTCTTCTTCTTCTTCTTCTTCTTTGTGCGCATAGGGTTAGGCAATTCCAACCGCGACTGTCTCTTCTTTGGACTTGGTCTTTGTGTTCTTGTTCTTTGGACATGTATTTGCTTCTTCCCATACAAACTATTACATTGACTTCCCTATAAGGTGCTTGGTTTTTCCTCTGTTATATAAGCTTGTAACTAAATAAATGTTTTTGTGCTTTCATTTGCATACATGTACAGTTGTCGTGTTAAGGTTGTTATTGGTCTAAACTCATTACTAGATATCGGTTGTATTGTTGTTGGTTTGAACTCATTGTTAGGGTTTGAAAATAGGTAAAGACCTAAACACATAGTTTTGTAAATGTCAATGCCACAATCTAAGCACCATGAAATGAAATACTATATCGTTTAGATTTCCAAACTAGGGTTGAAGAAAATGGAATGCTGCCTTCCTTTGAGTGAACATGTTTAAATTTCTACAATTACATGATTAGCGTTCTTAGAAGTATGTGTGCGTTCTGATGTTGATTCCATTTTTTTACAAGTGCAGTACTCACCTTTCCATTAATATATAGTTCATTCCAAAAAGTTTTAACAAGTAAATGTTTTCTTAAATTAGCAACATTTGCATGTAATGGGGGTAATTCAATCTTAGGTTGGTTTGCTAAAATTGTAGGTCCTCTCTATATATGATATTCTTTTTCGATCATTGAAGCTGCAAGATTAAAAATGTGTATGGCAAAAGAGACAAATAGAGAGTGCCAAGTGCATAAAGAAAATGGGAAACTTGACACTTGGCACCATTTTCTTTGAGCACTTGTTAGATAACAAAATGACCCTTCGAAATATATGAAATGGTAAATTTTAAAGTATGAAATATTTTAAAAATATTAAATTATAAACTAAATTACATGTTAAAAAATACAATAGGAATTCATTAATTAATAGTTTAATTCAAACATTACCCATTTGTGTAATTTTACACCAAAACTCTATTTTTTCGGGTAAGTTTTCCAACCAAGTTACATGTGTAACAAGAGTCAAACTTGATACCTATAAAAAATAACAAAACACTTAATCATTGGGACAATTGCTCAACTATTATAAATAAAGAATATTATAGATATTATTCCTTATACTATTTTACCACTATATAATGCTTTTACATAAAATTAAATTTAGTTATATATATATATTATAATAACTAAAAATATGCTAATAAATAAAATATTAGTTTTAATATATTAAATTATATTTATTTTAATATCTATAATTAAATATCTTATAATGTTAATATATATTTCACTTTATATATATATATATATATATATATATAACATTAATATATATATATATATATACACACACATTAAATATATAAAACTAATAAAATAAAAAATATTAGTTTAATTTTAGTAAAAAAAGGATTAATGGTGAAAAGTATAGAAAATAAAAATTTATGTAGTAAAATATATCTATCTAAAATACATAGGGTATACATAGCAGGGAAGAAGATTAATAAACCTTTAAATTCAATTTGGTGGAAAATTTTGAAAAACGTTTAAGAAGGGAAAATAGCTTTCTAATAACATAAAGAGAAAAATAATGATGGAGACATCGTTTAGCCGTTGGAGGATGTGTGGTTGGAAATAGAAAACCCCAAAAGATAATTTTGAAATACTATTAATTTAAAGTATAAATATTTATGTGTGTGAAAATGCATAAGTAAAAAGTATGAAAGCGGAGTTGAATCATTCATAGAATTCATAGTATGAAATGCTGAAGAGGTGAATGAAAGATATTTTTGTCCTTGTGTTAAATGCTTGGATATGCGGCCAATAGAATTGGAAGTGGTGTGAGAACATCTGTTGTGTGATGGTTTTCTTATGAGTTATATGTGTTGGTTATGGCACGGTGAAGATGTTGTCATGCCAAGTAACACTTTTCAAATTAAAAGCCGAAGGTCTACGCATGGCCTTGATGTCAACATGGATGACTGACTTGAGGATATGATTCGTGATGTGGGGGTAGAAATTTTTATGAAAGCTTATGTATATATGACTCTGTTGAGGATTCTGAGAAGCCCTTGTATCTGAACTGCGCCAATTTCATGAGGTTGTTAGCAGTTTATGATTATTTAATTTAAAGGAGATAAATGGGTGGACTGATAAAAGCTTCAATGAGTTGCTTAATTTATTGAAAGAAATGCTTCCAGTTGGTAACACCTTGCCAAATCGTAACTACGAGGCTAAAAAGGTTTTCTGTCCTATGAGTCTCGAGTATAAGAAGATACATGCATGCCCAAATGATTGTGTATTATACCACAATGAGGTGTCATGATACAAGAAGAAAAATGTGGATTTTGACCAAGTATGTACTAAATGGTCTCTTGTGAAGGTGCTATGGTATCTACCTATAGTTCCAATACTAAAGAATCTGTGTGCCAGTGTAGATGATGCAAAGTTTATGAGACGACATGCAGATGGGAGGTGTTTGAACACGGGTGTTGATGTTTGAACTGTAACTAGATAAAACTTTTACACTATGTAGTGATTCACAAAAACTTTGCTTCTCTTTTTTGGACAAGGTATGACATGCTAGGGGTAAATGTGTTCATTTGCCCTTTGATTGTGGATGTAACTCTTGACATATACCCATCAATTCCAAGTCAAGATATGAATTGAGGCCATCCTTAGTTTTTCCGGGTATGTTCAGGAGGGTTCCAACAGAACTGTCATAGACATTTTTCTCTACATGCATCACATTAATGCAATGTCTTACATTAAGCTCTTTCTAATATGGTAGATAAAAAAATATTGACATTTTCTTTTAACTATTTTTTAAAGTGGACTGCTTTTCAAACTTACCAAAAACCATATTGACGTCTTTCTCATTTTCATATACTTGACGACCAGTTAATAGTGGAGGTATTTCAAACTCTTGCGCATCGTTGAAGGACTTCTTTAACCTATGATACGCATGATTAGCTTTAAGAACCTTCGATATCGAAGTTAAACACTTTTCTTTTCATGATGCAGTCGATCAGAATAGATTCCCTCCTCACATAAAGGACATGCTTTATGACCCTTGATGTTATACCTTAATTGGTTACTATACGCTGGAAAATCATTGATCATGCAAAATAACATGACACGTAATTTGAATGATTGTCCTACACCGTCAAACACATTAACCCCATCTTTAAATAACATTTTAAGGTCTTCAATTAATGGAGTTAAGTATACATCAATGTCTTTTTCCAGTTGTTGTGGACCAGAAATCATCATTGATAACATAACATATTTCCGCTTCATGCACAACCATGGTGACAAGTTGTAAACAAACAACAAAACAGGCCATGAATTATGGTTTGTTCTTAGGTTACCGTATGAGTTCATTCCGTCTATGGCTAGTGCAAGCCTAACATTTCTTGGGTCATTGGTAAAATCTAGAAACAAGATACCTAGTTTCTTCCATTGAAATCTATCTGCCGGATGCCTTACTTGTCAACAACCCTCTCATCTGCATGTTATCTCATAAGCTTTGCATCATCTACATAGGCAAATAGACGCTTTAGTCTTAGAACTATGGGCAGATACCATAACACCTTCACGGGAGACCCTTTAGTGCGAACTTGGTCAAAATCCACCTCTTTCTTCTTATATCGTGACACCCTACACCTAGGACAACAATGCAACAATTCATAATCCCCGTGGTATAATACACAATCATTTGGGCATGTGTGTATCTTCTCATACTCTAGACCCATAGGACACAACTTTCTTAGCGTTGTAGTTATGACTCGGCAATGTGTTACCAGCTGAGAGCATTTCTTTCAATAACTTAAGGAACTCAGTGAAACTTTTATCAGTCCACCTATTTATCTTCTTCAAATTAAACGATCACTAATTAACTACTGACAACCTTAAAATTGATGCAGTTTGGAAACAAGGGCTTCTCAGAATCCTCATACAGAGTCACGTATACATGAGCTTTCTTAAAAAATTTTACCCCCGTATCAAGAATCATATCCTCAAGTCGGTCATCCATGTTGACATCAAGGTCATGCGCAGACCTTTGACTTTCAGTTTGAAAAATGCTACTTGGCACGACAACATCTTCACTGTGTCATATCCAATACGTATAACTCATAAGAAAACCATTACACGTGTTCTCGAACCACTTCCAATTCTAGTCAACACAAGTTTAAGCATTTAACACAAGGACAAAAATATTTTTCATTCACCTCCTCAGCATTTCGTAGTACGAGTTCTATGAATGATTCAACTTCACTCTCATACTTTTTACTTATGTGTGATGCAGTTATCCAACTTCGAGCCATACTAACTATTTACACCACACATAAACATAACATTGCTATGAATCTCACTTATTTTTACAAAGCTAGTGCTCCTACCCATCCAAGATGAAATTTTTCTATACTTCATCACTATGTACAAGTACGGACTTTTTTTAAATTTTGATAAAATTTTAACAGCATTTCGTATTAGTCTTTAAGTACACAACATGAAAGTGGTGACATCAAATTCCACCACAATCAAATATGCACCGAGAGAACAATACAAAATGCAAGTAACCGAAACTTTATCAAATTTTAAAATAGTGCTAACTTGTACATAACAATGACATATAAAAAAATTATTCATCCCAAACTGTCCAATTGGACAACTCAAGATTCAACACAAACGATGAAATTAATTAATTTAATTACCATTTGTGTCGAATCTCAAACAGGAAACTACGGTTCTCTCATGCAAAGCAGAGAAATTTTAAAATACTTGTAGCAATTAAATCAGTTAAATCACGATATGGTTTAGGAGATTTAATTGTTTCATGTTTGTAGATTGTGAGGTATTTAAAGCCGGTTATAGAGCTGGTTGTGGCATTCTTTGGCCGGAACACGTTTTACGTCTTGAGGGTCCCACGAGAGATCATGTTCTTCTAGTGATACCATATTTGTTGTTGTTGTTGTTATTGTTATTGTTGTTACTGTTGTTGTTGTTGCGTTGTTGCTATTGTTGTTGTTGTGTGTGTGTCTTGCAATGAGGATATTCCTCTGTTTGTGATGAGAAAAAAATAAAGAAGGCGAGCAAAGGGAGGGACAAAGTAAGTAAAAACTAGAGGATGTTGTTATTTATTAATGGACTTTACCTAAACTGCTCCGTTTTAGGGAACAAAAAGCCTTTATGATTTATTACTAGTAGGAGTCTACCCATAAGAGGTGCATTGGAGGAAGATTTTTTAGGTTTATGTGTAGATGGTGCTATTAAGAGATTAAGGTGTAATTAATTTACAACTAGGAATAAATTCTCTTTATTAAAAAACTTTCTTTTTATTAAAATACTTTCTCTTTTATAAGGGTATATATTATCAAAGAAGTTATTAATGTTTTGAAACTCTAGATGAACAATTAAATAGAAGTAAAATTTTTATTTTCTATCCGAATGATTAAATAAGAATGGAATGAGTCATATATATATATATATATATATATATATATATATATATATATATATATATTTGAATACGCGTTGCATTCGGAAGGATAAATTGAATAACAATACTGAAGAAAAATGCTATTTTTTGCGCTCTTTTGTCGTTTAGTTTTCTTCTAACATCCAACACGTGAAAATCAATCTCTGGCTCTCTCGGCTTGCTAGTCGTTATACATATTATTATGAGCATTTTATTTCATAACAGGAATGTTACAGCGTGACATCACGGATCCATGAGAAATTGTTTTGCCTATTCTTCAAATGGACAAATTAAGAATCTGATTCGTAGGACCCTATTTATCAAATATCAAATATCATAATCATCATTCTCATCGCTTACTATTACAGATAAAATCATGCAAAGTTGATATACGCTTAGTTCTTCAATAACGTGCATGCAATTGCTCTTGAACACAAATCTTATTTACCTAGGAAAAGAGTATAAGTGTAATTGCAAAGACAACTATTAATGGTTCACCAAGTTATGTACACAAGTATCTACAATCTTCTTAAAAAATAAACTAAAGTTAATTATTAATTTCATATTTTTGATGTGGAATCCTTATCCCACGTCAATTTACCCATTGCACACACCTTTTCAAAATCCAAACTTAGTGTCAGACAAGTACACACTATAACCGTTAATTCTCACGCCAAATGCTTCCTAAATTTCCTAAATATTGAGATATTACAGGATAAGGAGATTTTAGTTTTAGTTATTTTAGGAAGCTAAATGTTTTATCTCAATGAGTGCAATTAATTAATTAGAGATAATCTTAAAACCACTTAAAAAACTGTAACCAAATTTTGTCAATATTAATATATATGTCTGAGAAAACTATGCATCCTTTCTGTATTGGAATATGATTTCTATCAATGATTTTGGTATGGTTTCAAATTTTCCAAGAATGATTTTATGAGTATATTTAAAACATTTTCACTTCACAGGAAATCTTAAATTCCTATATATTCTTCTTTCATGGAGAAATGTAACTTTCTTAAAAAACTTAAAAGCCAATAGAATTTCGCCAAGAAAAAAGATAGACAAAATTCATGGCAACATTGAGGAAGCTTTTAAAGACATGCCATTGAACCATATAACGCAGTCCATGAAGACTACAATTTCACCACAATCAGCAATTATCCATGCAAATATTTAGAATTCCAGAACTTGTCCCAAACAAAACACTAAAGTTATAATAAATGTGTTAGAGAAATGAGAAACACCAAATTGCACATACTAACTGAAATCTGGTGCCGTAATCTGAATCAAATCCAATTTTGTGAGATGTTGAGGTATCTGTCTTCCAAATCCTACTTAACCAACCACATTGGAGAAACAAATTTTCCAAATTCTAAATTCCAAATCCTACTACCAAATTCAGAATGCAATTTGAGAAGAAAAGTACATCCATTCTCATCAAGCTTGAAGGCACCAATATGTCAATCGAGGATCCATCAAATTATATTAGGTTGCGCAGCCATTATTTAACGGCTAATACTTTATACATTATTTGATTTTAAAAGCATAACAAGTTAGCCCAGATATATAGAACCCCATGAAGATTGAATCAGAGACACAGGCTAGTTAATATTTCAACATGGTGGAACAAAAAATAAGTTAAAAGAAGAGCACATAAAAAAACAAGTAGTTTACTCTTCACTCATTTTCTTTTCTTGGGCTGACATGAGAAGGTCTTCCTAACACCTTGTTATCCAAATACTCACTCATTGACGAATCTCTAATCTCTGCCCCAAACTTACCCCATGGCCTTTTTCTCACACCATGGTACTTCACTTCTTCACCTCCTTTCTATTTATCTTGCTCCTCCTTATGTGCCTCCTCCATATATGTTACCTCCCCTTTGCTAAAAAGAGAAAAACTTTGGTCTCTTTTTTGCACTCTTTTAATGGTAAATGAGATCAGTTATGCATATATTCTTGTATTTATATATATGTATTTATAGGAGGCTTATATAAGTCAATTTTTTTACATTAATTTAGCCTTTAGCTATTGTTTGTGCCTTAATTGACTCTTGATTTGAAGCTTTCGCCTGGAAGTATAAAAGTTCGATCGTTAGACTTGGCTTCTATTATGGAATTAATAGAATTAATGAAACCATAGAATAAAAAAATATAGGACGGGTCCAAGGCACACATTTTGTCATATGATGTATACACCTGGTGACCTATCATCCACACATTCACACTGCAGGTCTCTGTATCTATGTGAGATTTTGAGGTGGCTACTATGTTGGAATCAAACAAATTAAAATGAAGTGAAGATGAGGGATAATGGTTTTCTAAACCTCCTTCTCTTTTCATGTTTCACATATTTTTTTATCAGCTAAAAAGAGAACCAAAATAAATATGAGGGTACAAGGGGTACCCAACTTGAACATAAGTTCTACAACAAAGAGAGAACAAGAGAAACAAAGAAGCAAAAAAGAACACTTAAACGCCAACTACAAAACTACAATAGTGGAGGGCTCATTTGTGCATTCAAAAAAAGAGTAAGAAATCACCCTTCCATCCTTGAAGTCTAGACAAGGATTTCACCTTAATAAGATTCAACATTTGTTCCATCAACGCTTCTCATTCCTAAACAATTTATTATTCATTTCCTATCAAATAACACTAATTGTAACCATCCAAACAGTAGACCAGGCAACTTTGTCTTTTGTTTTCCAAAGTAACCTATATGCTGTAGAAAATGATTTCTTCCAAATGTAGGTAAGACAATGCACATCCCAAACCAAAAATGAACAACAAACTAAATAAACTAGGCAATGTTACAAGTGAAGAATAGATGTGATGAATTCTCATCATCCCCACAACACATATCACATTAAGAGGATGATATAGAAGACGTGAGACCATTTATCTACATTCCGAATCACACAAATAAAATTGTGAGGGATTGAGAATTTGAGAAAGAGGTTTGAGATGGGTGATGAGAAACGATGAGAGAATGTGTGTGCGCGCATGTATATATAGTTGTTTTTTGCATGGGATCGATCCCAGCAAGACATAAAAATTTAAAACCATGGCCTGTGTCACTGACATGCCTACATTTCGAGCATTTATTTTTTGTGTTGAAGCCCTCCCATGCAACAAGCAAGCTTATCTCTTACATGGGACAATTTTACACAACAACCAAACCGAGTATGCCTTCATATTTTTCATTTTGGGTTGGACAAAATCACTTAATCTCATGTAAAAGTCAATGTGGGATGTCATCACATGCAACGTCCCAAAGAAAAACGGCTTAATTTTCTTGCAGTGTCTTATCACATTAAAACTTGATGTGCATCTAGTGGTGTGAGGAATATGCAAGAATCGGTATTTTCCGATGATCCAGTATCAAGGTTAATCATACTCAGATATTATTTTAAGAAATAAACCTAATTTAATTCTCCTTTTAAAAATTAACTGACGAAAAAAGTTGTCACAGATCATTCAAGTGTATTTTAACCATATTCTTATTAGTTGATTTAAGAAATCTTAAACCACGAACTGTACAACAAAATATTATAATGTAGGCTTCAATGGTAGAAGAAATAACAACTTCTGTCAGAGGGGACAGACAATACAAAATAGATAATATCATCGGTTAGGTTGGAAAGGCCAACAGAAAAAGGAAACAGCAAAAACAACTCAAGATAATCCATGCCACCAACCTGAAAGGTTGCCAACTTTTACTCTCCCCGGGAACAGTATCCCATTATTTCCATCATCTGCTGAGAAATCTCCAACTTGAAGCAGACAGCATTAAAAGAAAACAAGTTCAGTGTTTTGGAAAGTATAATTAGATCAATTTCAAGTAATTAAGAAAACTTAAACAATAATTAATAACACAAAGCTATATAAATAAATTGAAGACTACGTGCATTAAAGGATTAATGTATCAATACCAAAAAAAAATCAATACATTTGATTTTTCTTAAATAAATATTTTGTGTTTATTGATAGAAAAAATCTTCATTGATTGTGATGCATCATGATGTGGTCCCGTTTCAAACAAAACGGTTTCTATGCATGGAGGATAGTCCTGTGTTTGAAAAATCAACGTGTATAACTTTATTTCATGAAATCATGAGATATTATAGAAAAACGTGCGCGTACTTTTTATTTTAAAAAAGAAACACGCGCATATAATTTTAAGGAAAAATACAGCATCCTCAATAATCAATAACTAATAGTATGAGATGTCCTTAATCTTTATGTCAACATGTTTGATGTTTTTTTAGTTTTTATGATTTCATTTACTCTTCTTTAGTTATGTTATATATTTAAATTTAATTATTTATTTGCTAGTATATTCATTAGCTTTGATTATGCACTAACATATAAGTGAATATGGGGTTTGTTTTATATGTAAAACTTTTTTATTTGGGTGTGGGAATACTTAATTGACTAACTACTTTAGGTAGGTTCCCTAATAGCCCTTCTCAAACATAATGTAAGGGAAATGCATACATTAAGTTTGCACCTTAATTCAAAGTAAGCAACATAATTGAGAGATTTAGTTAAGAGATTTGCTACTTGAAATTTAGATGGTATGTATTTTATTAAAATTTGACCCTTTGCAACTTTCTCCCTCATAAACCATAAATCCAATTTGAAGTGCTTTGTATTGGAGTGGAGGACAGGATTAGTAGACAACAACATAACCCCTTTGATTATTACATCAAATAAGAGGTGGCTTGGCATTTTAGTAAAATGAAATCCTATAAGGAGAGACTAAATATACATGATCTCGGTAACTACATATACTAGACTCCTCAAATCTACCTCTGTACTTCATCTATTGACTACAAACTGTTTCTTAGTCATCCATGACATAATGTTAGTTCTTAGGAAAACACAGAACCCCGAAGTTGATTTCATATTAGACGGATCACATGCCCAATAACTATCACAATATGCATTAATGTTTATATTGAAAGACCTATGAAAGATGAGACCATGATTTATTGTTCCCTTGAGATACCTTAAGAGCCTTTTGGTAGTTTTCTAATGAGTTTCGAAGGGATTGTGTATGAATTGACAAAGCTTATTCATAGTGAAGGCTATGTCTAATCTTATGAGAGTAGCATATTAGAGATCACCCACTACTAACATGTATAAGATGCATGGGAGTTAAGGAAATTGAGTTCCATCATTGATTTTAGAAGAAGGAGTCGTTGGGGTCTTGATGGGTTTGACTTCATGCACACAAAGTTTAAGGAGAAAGTCATGAGAAATGTACTTGTCTGAGATAGGTGAATATGTTTCCTACAGTGTCCTTGTTGACCTATTGATGAGGACCTAGCCTTGGGCCTTTTTTGGGTCTTTCTTTCCATTTTGTAAATATTTTAAGATTTTATACTTTTGTTTAGAATTCATTAGGTTTAGAAAATAATTTTTAGTTTGGGCTTTTCATGGCCATAATTTTTATTTTGGGTCACTTTAGGGTATTGTATAGGTATATACTTGTTTTGGGCCACTTTTGGGCCATGTTCCTTTAGGTTTTGATCATTGGGTGAAGTTTTAATAAGCTCACCCAAGTTAAGTCTGAATTTTTCATTTTCCCAGGGAGGTAAATATACCTCATTTCCTTTGTATTTCATTCATTCTTGAATCATAAGCGAATTTTTAGTGAGATATAGTGTGACCTCTCTCTAAAAACTTGAGCACTTAGCTTTCTCCTTCATGTTCTTATCCTTTAAGACTCCTCCCTAAGGTGGTGAGCCTCTTGACCTCATCTTTTCTTCCTTAAGAATGGCGACACCATTGATTTCACACTAGCCTTTCCATTTGTTCCATTTCTCCTTTCCTTTCAAGCCTAAATCTAGGTTTCTCCTTCACCAAAACATTCATTTCACTACTAAAAATTAACAAACAACAATGAAAAATCTCGTCGCTAAAGCACTAAAATTCCATCGCTATCACTATTAGCAACAGTATTTTTGACAGGAAGCATGTCGTCGTTGACTAGCTCGGGCTGATTGAAAAGTGACGACAACACCCTGTTGCAACTTTTTTTATGGCGTATAGCCGTCGCTGAGCTAATCCCATGGGTGGGTCACTCAGTCCGTCGCTGGTGATGTAAAGTTAGCGACCAAGTCATGTCGTCGCAACTTAACGACATATTAGCGATGATTCACTTTCATCGCTAACAACAACAGAATAGCGACTACTCACTTCGTCACTACCTAACAAAATATTAGCGACCACAGGTGTCGTCGCTAAGTGACAAGCTAATAGCGACCAACCATGATGTCGCTACTTAACGACATATTAGCGACGGGTTAGTTCTGTTGCTATCTAACAATATATTAGCGACCACAGGTGCTGTCGCTAAGTGACAAGCTAACAGTGAGCAACCATGGCGTCGCTACTTAACAACATATTAGCAAAGGGTTGGTCTGTCGTTATTTGTGACAAGCTATTAGCGACCATATGTTCCGTCGCTGATTGACAACCTGTTAGCGACCAATCTTTTCCGTCGCTAATGTCTAGGTGGGGCTTTTTTAGAAACATGATTATATTTTTGAATGAAATATTTTTTTAATTATATTGGTTAAATATTAAATATTATTATAATAATAATTTTTCTATTATTATTGTAATTTAGGGTTTTCCTTCATTGAATTTTCAGTAATACATTAATAATATTAAATTGGCAAATTCACATGAAAAAGAAAATGACATAAAATAGATATTGAGAAACCAAACTGAGATAAAGTATAAAAAAAATTTATATAAAATTCTATACAATATAATAAAAATAAATGTCAGAGAATCTCTGAACCTATAAGGCACGGGTGAAAGACTTAACGATATTAAAGTAGAAAGTAGACTACCTTGTTTTGTCGTTCTTCTTTTCATAGGTTTTTGCTTAAGCGTGCTTACAAGCATGTTTTCTTGACCATTGAGATCCTTGAGCCAGACTTGAATGAGAACTTCCTTTAAAGTGAATTCTGGATCCAATGATTTGCAAGGTATTCAGACGCCTTTGATAAGTCTGGGAACTTTTTATGAAAAAGACAAGATCTGATGTTCAGACTTTGTAGTATGAGATAGACTGTTCTGAACTAGGTTTGGTAGGTATTCAGATGCAAAGATCTTTTTCTTTGAGAACGATTTTCCAGACTTCAAAAATTTCCTTGTTTTGGATCAAAGAAGGTTTATTGATGAGACTAGACTTTTAAAAATTCTTTTGGCATACGTACTTCCCTTATCTTTTGTTACATAATCCTTATGTTTTCTTGAAACACTTAACACTAGTGCAAAAAATGGCTACGACGCCGGGATATGATCACGGTCCAGGAAAAAACCGTGTTTGAAAAATACGCGGTGACATTTTTGTAAATAAGAGGAAGTTTTTTAATCACAGTTTTGATGTAATCGTGGTCGTAGGAACAAGTTTTTTTATTTTTATTTTTATATTTTTAACAAATTTACTTATAATAACGGTTGAGAGGAAACCGTGATTGTATGGTATATATAATCACGGCTTTATGGGAAGTCGTGATTATATCAACAACCAGGTTTTTTATTTTAATTTTTATATTTTTAAAAAATGTACCTACAATCACGGTTAAAAGGAAACCGTGATTGTAGGACATCTATCATCACGGCTTTATGGGAAACTGTAATTATATCTACAACCAGATTTTTTATTTTAATTTTTTATTTTAAAAAAATATACCTACATTCACGGTTGAGAGGAAAACCGTGATTATAGACACCCTACAATCACGGTTCTTTGGGAACCGTGGTCATAGGTGTTTTCAAAATATAAATTTTGAACGTCGCGTTGTCCTTCTCTTTCTCTGTTAGCTTTCTCCTATCTTTCTCTCTAAGATTTCTCCTCTCCGTTTTCCCATTGCCATTGACGTTTGCATTTGTTTGTGTTCTAGATCTAACGTGGTTCTGTGTGTATATTTTGCAGGTTTTCTTTTGCTATTCTCGTTGCGCGCCATTGACGACCACCATGACCCTTCTCTTATTTTCTCTTTTAACCATGTAAGGCTTCTCTTTTGTACATCTATTCTTTTCTATTTCTTTCAATTATAATAAAGGTTTTACAGGTTTCTGTTAGTTATTCTGTTTGTTTTTATTCTCTATGTTTTGCTTCTGTTTGTTCCTATAATGGAGGTTTTCTGTTTTGAAGGTCAATGTTGGGGTTATTTTGAGGAGGATGTTGGTGGCAACGGCGGAGATGTGCGCAGAACTTTTAATCACGTTCTCTGATCGAAAAGAATGGTGGTGGTGATGGTGACTTGGGTTTGGATTGTGGCGTGGAAGATTATAGAAGGTTGGCTTTTAATCACGGTTGTGGTTGGCATCCATGATTAAATAGGGTCTTATTTAATCACGGTTTCAAACAATCGTGATTAAATGTGATCTATAACCACGGTTGTGAACCGTGATTAAAAGCTCTAATCTATTACCACGGTTGGAACAATCACGGTTCATGAACCGTGATTAAAAGCTCATTTTAACCGTGATTAAGTCCCTTTTTTGCACTAGTGTAAACTCACATATTAAATAATAACATGATATGACTCTATTTAAATTAGAATACGTAATGTTGATTATCAACAAATCTCATGAAGTTCTGGTTTAAATAATTCGACATTTACTAGACTTTTCTTCAACAGAGAGCTATGGCAAAGGTTGCTAACCAAAATGAGACTTAATTAACAAAGTGAGTTCTGTCTCATTGACATGTCTATGTTTCCTCTCTACTGTAGTGTAGGGGTAATTGAGTCTATGAATGATCATTCTGTCAAATATATATTTGGTGAAGGCTAGATACTCTAGAGTGGTGATTATGTTAATGTCTGGTTGGAAGGACAAAAATTCATGTGTTTATTTGATGATTAAAAGTTTTTTTTTTGTTTGGAATCTTATGACAATTATGTTCCTACCTTTTATATTTTGTTATCTTATGGATGAAGTATAAGTTAATCATTTTTTGGCCAATTTCTTTAGTGGACACTTATGATTTTTATATTATATTTTATAATATGATATGAATGAATAATGATTATACGTAACAAGTTCGCTTACTCATGGTTAGTGACATTTGACATGCTAGAGATTTTGCTTTCAATTGTTTAGGCGTGATTTGGAAGATGCAATATGGTTAATCTCTTATTTGTTTTCTATCTATTAATGAATGCTAATAATGATATTGTCTTATTTGGTTTTGTTACATACATGAAATGTAATAAATCCAATCAGACTTAATATTTTAATTTCAATGCTAATAAATACTAGTTTTTATGTATCTGTGCGGAACATATACATTTTGGTCATTAAAAATACCCACGCGAAGCACAGGCAAATTGGTTACTGAGATACTTTTTGGTAACTTTTTAATTTATTCAAGTCATTACTTTTTTAAAAAAATAAATATAATTAATAAAATGTTTCACATATTAAATCTTTCACAATTGATGTATAATTTCTGATTATTTCTAACGATACTTCTTAATGGTCAAACACGGGCTAATGATTTAAAAGAAAAACCTAAACCGTGCTAATGCACCATTATTAACGTCCATTTAATAATCAGTTATGAAAATAAAATTGTAAAGTAAAAAATCTAATAATTAATATTAATTCTACACACTATTTAAAACAATTAAATTTTCATTGAATAAAAAAAAATTCTTTCCATTAGCCGAATCTTAATTTAATTTACATAAATGTCAACCAAACACATACTTAATATAATAATGTGTGAATTGAAAATGGGGCGGGGCGGAAAGAAAAGAGAATCATAAGCAATTCTGGTAAAATAAGTCAACACAATGATTATTTATTTCTTAATATCAAATATCATGTCATTGGCACTAAGCAAATTTGAATTGGGTTATTTAATCTAGTTATTAACCAAAATTATACGCGGTTTAAGTTATCGCCACCCCACATGCACCTAATAGAGTAAGTGCTCTGAATATTCGACCATGTTACCCTGCCCAAATATTTTCATTCCAGTTCATTCCAAAATATAAGCCGAATCGAATTTTTATACTTCCTTGAGAAACCTAAGAATCAAGTCATAGTCATTACAAAAAGTAAAACGAAACACTAAAAGCACGGATGTGACACAACTTTCACCAATAAGCAATTGCTATATATACATGCACTTATGCAAGGCATAGACATAACTAACCCTACACCCAGAAAAAAGTGCAATAAGAGATACTAAAGTTTTTAACATGGAAGAGCCAGGTAAAGATGTTGAGCAAGAGAAAGAGAAAGGAGGGGAAGAAGTGAAGTACCGTGGTGTGAGGAAAAGGCCATGGGGTAAGTTTGGGGCAGAGATTAGAGACCCATCAAAACCTACAGGGAGGCAATGGTTAGGAACATTTGACACTGCCGAGGAAGCAGCTAGAGCTTATGATCGTGCAGCCATTGGTTTGAAGGGTGCTCTTGCTATTCTTAATTTTCCCGATGAGTATTATTCTCATCTTCCTTTTGTGTCATCATCCACTTCTACTAGTACTAATGTTGTTGGAAGTTCTTGGAGTGCACCACAAAGGGAAGTCATTGAGTTTGAGTATTTGGATGACAAGGTGTTGGAAGAGCTTCTTGAGTTGGAAGAGAAGAGAAGGACGAAAGATGATGATTAAGATGTTAACTTTTCGTGCTTCTTCAGCCTCCATGTTGAGGAGTTTCATATTGATCTCCGAAAATGTTTATATTATTCCCGCCCTTTCGGTGTCATAGTGTGATTTTCAAATGTTTTAGGTTTCATGTTGATTGGATGCTTCTAATCTAAAGTCTTGATTACAATAAATGCGACAAATGG
Organism: Clitoria ternatea; assembly: GCA_037962975.1. Lineage (NCBI taxonomy): Eukaryota > Viridiplantae > Streptophyta > Magnoliopsida > Fabales > Fabaceae > Clitoria > Clitoria ternatea. Next base: position 279,344,074 of record CM075671.1, read on the forward strand.
TTTAAACCGTGAGATGCTAAAGAGTATTTTAAACATTATCTTATTATTTAGGGTTTTATTAACCTAGGGACACAAAAAGAAACATGCTATTTAGCATGTGATAGTTGCATCATACCACGACTCATGCAACTTTGCATCTGAAAAATAGACAAAATGACCAAAGAATTTCAAAACGTGTTTGTAGCTAAAGTGTTTTGAACCTCTATATGGTTTGGTATTGCCTTAAAATGTAATAGTTCTTGTTTATAGCGTAACAACTTTGTTTTAAAATTGTTAACTTTTGGCTCTTAAGTGACTCTATAAATAGAAGTTATCATAACTCTTCTAGGTGCATTCTTTGCACTATGTATAGTTGTAAAGTTGGAAAAATAAGAGAGTGTATAGAACTTTTATGTTAAGTGTGAGAGAGAGTTTCTTAGAGGTGTTTAAAGTCTGAAATCGGGGTGTCTAAAGCATACCAACAGACTGTTTGAAGTTGCATGAATGAGATTTGGATTTATTATTCTAATGCAGAAGTTCTAATCTATTTTCAATACCTTAGTGGAGTTTGTTGTTGCATGTTGGATGTACCCCTTGAAGTCTTGGGGTAAACCACATTAATCTTATTGTATCTTTCTTCTTTCTTTCTCTATTCTCTTTTGTGTTGTTTTTGCATTTGTGTTTTTTAGTTTTTCTTTTCTTTTCCGATTGCTAGTTTTGTTATATTTGTTATAGGAATTTAGTTCTATCATTGTTTTATCCATCAAATTGTTATCAAAGCAATCAAAATTTGAGGATTTGTGTGTGGGTATATCTAAGAAGAAGACGAATGACATCAAGATTGAAAAGTTCAATGGGAAAATTAATTTTAATCTTTGGCTTATCAAGATATGTGCTCTATTGAATGAGCAAAACGTTTCACACCTTTATCATTAAAACCTACAAATGCCATCAAAGAGGATCTTGCAGAACAAGAGGAGAAATACCTTAGTTAGGTGGAGTTTGCTACTACTCCAAATAGAATGCAAATTGGTGAAATACCTTAGTTAGTTTATGTTGACAACTGGACATCTAAAGAATTTTTAATAGGTGACACTATTAAGGTGTTTGAAGTCACTCATACACCTCAGAATTCAAAAGATTCTCATCAACAGTCAGTAAAAAAAGCAAGCGCCAACAAAAATTACAGTTGCATAAAGAACTCATAGACAAATCAGACCTCCTTAGATATATGGTTTTGGAGATATAGTTACTTATGCTTTACAAGTAATAAAAAAAGTTGACAATTTGGAACCAGGTACTTATAAACAATCTATCACTAGCAGTGAATCAACTCAATAGATTTAGCTATGGGAGAGAAAATAAAGTCTCTTAACAAGAATTAGATATGGAAGTTAGTCAAGTTACCTATGGGAAAACATGTTGACTGCAAGTGGATCTTCAATAAAATGTATGGAATTCCAAGGGTTGAGGCATTAAGATACAAGGTTCGTTTATTTGCAAAAAGATACAATCAGAAAGAAGGTGTTGATTATCATGAAATTTTCTCTCCTGTTGTTAGACACACTTCTATCTCTGTTCTACTAGCACTGATGGAGAATTAAAATTTAAAGCTAGAGAGTAATTAGATGTGAAGATTGTTTCTTACATGGAGAGCCAGAGAAAGATATCTTAATGAGGCAACCAGCGAGGTTTTTTTTTTTTTGCTAAAGGCAAGGAAAAATATGTTTGTAAATTACAAAGATCTTTAAATAGGTTGAAATAGTCTCTTAGGTAACAGTACAAGAGGTTTGACAATTCATACAAGAGTTTAGCATAGGTTTGTATGTTCTTATTATTGCAAGGGACAAGTCTGTAATTTAAAAGTTGAAAACTCTTCAAGGTGAAGAGCTTAATATGAAAGACATGAGTGAAGCTAAGAAGATTCTTGGTACGAAGATCTATAAGGATCACTCGCAGAAGAAACTTTTCTGATCGTAAAAGAAGTATATTCATAAAATTGTCTCACTTTGGGATGAATAAAGCAAAATCATTAAGTACTCCTTTGGCGGCTAATACATGACTATCTATGGTTTTATCACCTTAGACACCCTTAAATTTGGAGTATATGTCTAAGGTCCCATATGCTAGTATAGTTGGAAGTCTTATGCATGTAGTGGTGTACACAAGACCAAATCCAGCATATGTTGTTAATATGGTACATAGATTTCTCAATCATATGGGAAAGGAACCTACAAAGCGTATCTTTTGTTACTAGAGGTACATTTAATGTTGGGCTCATTTATGGAATTGGCACAAGTTGTTACCTTGTTGAGTATTTAGATTCAAATATACAACTAACTTGGATGGTAGAAGATCAATCACAGTTTATGCTTTCACTCTTGGAAACTCATTAATGAGTTAAAGAGCTACCCTTAAACCTTTAGTTGCATTATTCTCTAACAGAAGCGGAGTAAATGACTTTCACAAAAACAACAAAGGAAGGAATCTGGTTAAAAGGCTTAATTTCTAATCTTGGACTTCCTTAAGATCATGATTTGATATATTGTGATAGCTTAAGTGTCATTTGTTTGGTAAACAATTAGGTATATCATGAAAGAACCAAATATATTGATATTAGGTATCATTTTATATGTACTAAGAAAATGGATCAAAGTTTAGAATGTGGATTTAAAGGAAAATTCAACTGATTTCACTACCACAAAAGGCTATTACTACAATTTTTTCTTTTTATTGCAGTCCTAACTGCAATTACAAAAAGTATTGTAATAACCAACATTACTATGGTTCTAATTATGTGTTACTACGGTTATTTCCCTTATTATTATTTTTTAGTTAAAAACAATAATATGATGTACTATAATAACATTATTTCGTGGTAGTGTTTATTTACAAAACATGTTCCTAGAAGCAAGTTTATGTATTGTTTGGACTTGCTTAATGTTGTTGGAAATAGTCCTTTGTGGTAGGAAGCAACAAAAGCTTTATTAGATCGTCTAGAGTTTCGTCGGTCATCTAGTTTCAGAGAGGTATCAATATCCAAGGGGGAGATTTGAAGATAAAGTTTCTTGAACCTCTATGTTTTAAAATGTAACAGTTTCTTATTGTAGTGTAACAACTTTCTGTTTTAAAGTTATTAGCTTTTAGATTTTGAGTGTCTCTATAAATAGGAGATAGCTCTTTTAGGTGTAGTCTTTTGAATAGTCTTTGAGTAGTGTGTATAATTGTAAAGTTGAAAAAGTAAGAGAAAGTGTGTAAAGCTTTTACGTAAAATTGTGAGAGAGAGTTTCGTAGGGCATCTGAAGTCTGAAATTAGGGTGTCTAAAGCGTATTAACAGTCTGTCTAAAGTTGCGTAAGTGAGATCTTGGATTTATTATTTGAGTCCAGGAGTTGTAATCCCTGATTTGTAATTTGTTTTCACTACCTTAGTAGAGTTTGTTGCCACCTTGAAGCCTCAACGTGATCCATGTTAATACTGTTGTGTCTCTCTTCTCTTTTATGTTGCTCTTGCATTTTTGTTTTCTGATTTTTCTTCTCTTTTCTGATTACTAGTTGTTATATTTGCTACAAGAGTTTAGTTCTCTTAATATTTTACTCAACATCGCCTATTTTAGAATAATTATGTTGGAGACAAAATCCGACACAATGACCAATGACCTAGATTTCTAGTCAGTTACTAGATGGAGAGTCATGCCATGATTTGAAAATGGTTAGCATTAGGCATTGCGTCAGACAACGACTCCAACACAATGCTTAAATATATAGTGTGCCACCCTCATTTCTCACTTCCTACGAACATTTCTTAAACTTTCCTCTTAATCTCTTATCAATTTCATGATTTTTCTTTGGAGTGTAGATGAAACTGTTTAGTATTTCTTTGATAGTATTTGTTTATTACACAAAAAAATGTCTTCAACCGATTGAAATTCAATTTTGTTCATGATTAGTGACCTTTTTTAGTTTCTTGAGTTTTATACTTTAAGGTTCATTTGTATATTTGTAAGAACTTTTGATAAATGAATAAAATGTTGATATGTGAACTTTAGGGTAAATTATTTACTACAAATTAATTTGTTAGGAGTATTTCACATCGGTGATAGCTGGAATGGAAACTTAGAACTTTTGACATTTGAAAATAGAACTTTAGAAAGTTGTAATTTTAGAACTTATAAATTTAGAAGCATAGAATTAAATTTTTATTAAAAAATTTAAATTTATGAACTTAACACATTGAAAACATTAAAAAATTGAATTTAGAAAATAAAAAATTTTAAAAATGGAATTTAGAAAATAAATTTTAAAAATTTCAAATTAGAATATAGAAAATAAAAAATTTCAAATTTCAAATTTATTGGTTAAGATGGAAGGAACTAGGGTAGTGTTTGTGGTACTACTGACTTGGCCGCCAACGTATGCCCATGTGCTTCATCGATGACCTAGTTAACTTTCGGGTAATCCGACGACCCTTCCTCCATGCAACAGGATCTTGAGGCGGCTCACCTTAGAGTTGAGATGGACCAAATGAGAGTGCAATTAGCAGGTAGGTTCATGTAGGACTAGTCATTAGTCTCATTATAATGTTAGACTGGACAAACAGTCTATTTCAAATGAGGAGCAACAGCCTTAGCCTCAACCTCAAGCCTTATTCCGCCAGCATCGTCATGCTAACCATAAGCAAAGATGTGTCCATTATTGTCGTCGACAATAGTCCCATAGCCTCAACAACCCGTAGGAGAGGCAACATTGCCTATAGGATCCATGACATCAACAATGCCTTATATTAAGGAAACAAAATGTATTAATCTAGTCCACCATTGAAATTTATTGGCATAGTATAAGGTTATGTTTTAAATGAAACTTAGGTGTAATTTCTTAAATATTTTTAGTGCAGTTTTTTAATTAAAATTTAATTTTATCTTCAGTAATTCATAAAATAAGGGTCAACTATGTTATTGAGATGAAACTTTAGCGAAAAGACACTTAAACAATTAAATGCAAGTTCTATTTTCGGTTTTTTGATCCGAAGGGGATAGTGAGATAGAAATAAACCGACAATTAAAAAAAGAGATTCAAGTCGATTCACCAACAGGGCTGCAATTGAGATTACAAGTGATACTACATATTGCTGGGTCAAATTTGGAAACTTGGGTCTATTATTCCGCATTAATAACGATTCATATGTTGTTTAATCAATTAAATCAAAAGTAGTTTGTATATGTTAATAACAAATACACATAAATTAATACTCTTGTATAATAAATTAAGAAACATTTGTGTAAGAAATAAATGGAAATCAAGGATTAATGAGATTGTAATAATATCAAGTTTTCTAAATGTTATCTCAGTGTCAACTAAATTTAATCAATCTTTGTCTTTTATGTCATCAAATTAAAAATGTAATGTAACAAAGAAAATAAAAAAACTAAAAATTTATTATTATAAGCAAAATATTATAATAAAAATGATAAGATATAGCTCAGCATTTAATTCCTAACTTTATTATTATTATCTAAATGAAAAATATTTATTATTTTTCATATTTTAAATTTATTTATTTATTAGTGAAACTAAAACAATGAAAACTTGTTTCCTTCGTATACCCCTACAAAGATATGTATAAGGGAAGAATCACATTTTGCTTTTTCTTCATTTACCTTGTCATTCCTTCTGCAGTTATGGTTTGGTAATTTCACTATAATATTCTAATACCACCACCTTTTATAAGTTAACTAACATGATCAAGGTTTATATATCAAGCTTTAATACTACTTGTCAAAATACTTCCAAATATTTGGACCCTTCATCATCCAAGATACTTAAACCATTTTTGGTATGTAATTAGTAAAACAAGATTTTAAAAAAGAGAAATTTATGATTGATATTAATTTTTCATTAAAAAAAGGAATTTATGATTGATATTAATTTTTCATGTAGTTTAAAATAATTAAAACTCTATAGAATTAAAAAACCTCATCTGACAAATATCATTTAGAGCTCTCAAACTGAATTCCAAACACACGCTACATCTCACTGAACATCTAGATAGGCCTCATCCCTGTCATGGGGGCCCGAACTTTCTTTTTCCTCAATCATTTTTCTCCGAGGCTTCCATTTTTTTTGTCACTGTTATCCAAATTAAGACGCAACATTCTAAGAGTATGAAACAATACTATTCCTATTCCTGTTCTGGATTGAGTAATCGAGACCTCTTTATGTTCAGTACCATGTAATTGCTTTCTGCAAAATTCCAAAGTCAAATACAATTGAATCTTGAACTCATCATTTTTTAATGCACGGTGATAAGTTATTTGTAATTCAGCAAACAAACTAAACATAGATTCAGTTCCCCTAACAGAGACAACCATACATGAAATCGGATCAAGTAACAACATAAACAACATCCAAGTCTGAAAATGTCATCAAAACCAAAACTGCAGTATGAAAATGTCACTAATAAAAAGCCAATTGCTCTAAAAATATTGGGAGATCCAAAATAATCTAGACATTCTAAATGAAACAGAGGAAATAGTAAAGAGAATGACTTCTCCGTCAAACCAGTTGATTTGGAGATGGCATCTTGACTTAAAAAAAATGGTAAACAAATACATTTTCAAACATAAACTATCAATTTGAATGAAAAACTGTGAGCACAAATATGAAATTGACTTAATAAAGGACTAACCATCAACAAAACAAATTGAATCACAACTAAAATAATTACAAATAGAAATCACTTACTTGAATAATATTGATCCGGTCTGGATACCGGCCCCCGATCTTGTGACGTCAGAGTGACCTCATGTAAGGAAAACCGGTGTCCTGGTTCAACATTACCACACCGGATATCCGATGTCTGGCCTTCCGTTCTCATCTCACAACCGCCCCACTTATTTTTTCTATAACGGATCATTGTTAATTTTCACAGAACATTTATATAACTGTTAGTTTCTCAGTCACAGCGAGATAAGAGCCCCTAATAACTTATCAGCGAAGATACTGTATGTAGCAAAATATGTCACGTCAATGGCCTCAGAAAGCAAGTACATGTGTCAGCAGATTATGCGGAAAGGTGATTATCCTCTCTTCTTCCTATGGGATCGTACTCTGATAATTGACCTACCCCCCTGACACACTCTGAGTACTGAGCCACTTTGATTGACACACTTCACACGCTATCAGAACCAAGGGGCCCACTTGCACCCAACGATTCATTTCCTACGTTCAACTATAAATAGCTCATTTCAATACACATGCAAGGTTACGTTGTTCTAACTTACACTTTACTATTACATCGCTTGAGCATTCACTGAGTTCTTACACTCTTCTAACTTGAGCGTCGAAGAATCTTCGCAGGTGGCACCACCTTTCGCCCCCCTGCAACGCGAAACGCTGGTGTGAAGGATCTCCAGGACAACAAGACCGGCTTCCCCCATTTAGAGACCGGATTAATACACCGGATACTCACTGTTCCGGTGTGCAAACCCTAAAAACACCTATATTCTTGTGGCTGGTCCCACACCGGATCCTAGACCCCGGTTCAGACCAGTTCATTAGCACGCGCCAGTGGGACTCGTTAGAGTTATTCCCATTTTCGCAGAAGTTTGGTTGTCACGATGGAAGATGATGGGAGAGATTTCGTTGATGGTCACGTGGAGGATGTGACCCATCAACAGACTGGAAGGAGACTTGTCTTCGAGTCCCCTGTAACTCAAACCCGGAGGATGGTGCAAGTACAAACGCCTGACCCTCACGATGAGGTTATCAGGCAACTCAGGGAGGAGCTGATGGAGTTGAAGCGGGAGAGAGGAGGAGCTGGGGACAGGGTAACGTCCCATGCAGAAGAGACTCACCACGCATCAGCGAGGGGCAGGTCTACAGCCCTCCAGTATTCAAAGATCCCCACGTATGAAGAGAGAGAGCAGACTCAAGACTCTGATGATAGAGTCAGTACCAGGAGAAGGGAGCAGGCGGTGGTGACTTCAGGGACGTACAAGCTCAGTGTCCCTTTCTCAAGAAGGCTGATGAGCATTGCCATCCCGAAACATTTGCAAACAACTCAGCCACTGTCGATAGGGAAGTATAATGGAGAAACCGATCCCACTAAGCATTTGGATGCTTATGTGTATGAAGCTATGTATTTGGGAGCAGATGAAGATGTTATGTGTAGGATGTTCCCAAGAACACTAACGGAGGAGGCTCTCAGCTGGTTTAAAAGCTTATCCTCAGGATCTACAGACTCTTAGGAGGAAATGGTCGCTGCATTTGAAAGCTATTTTGTCATCTCTAGGGATATCCCAAGAACTTCTCACACCCTGGCCCAGATAAGGCAGGGAGAAACTGAAACTCTTAAGGAGTTCTTGAAAAGGTTTTATAAGGAGGCAGCTTTGGTCCCCAACCTCACGGAGGCCATACAACTTCATATTGTAGTGGAAGCTCTTCAGCCTGGTTTAGCCTTTGCCCTATCTTTGGCAAAGAGCCCCCCAACAACCTTCGAGGAGTTTCGAAGGAAAGCTTCCAAATACGTGGGCATAGAGATGCATCTGGAGGCAACCGCAACAAGAATGAAGCCTTCAACACCTACTCAGCAGCCACGGAGAGAAAAGGAGAGAGTGAGACCTGAGAAGCATGCCTTTAGAGAAGACTTTGTAAACACTCACCCGCATCCACGAGATAGGCGTGTATCATCGTTCAACAACTATGCTCCGTTGAACACCAGGCACTCCCAAATCATGAGGGAGGTTGGTTGGCCAACGTTGAACGTCTTTGGTATAAGGAAACCATCCCCAGTCAAGAGGGGTGGTAACCCACGCAAGTATTGCACTTTCCATGAACAGACAGGACACAATACTGATGAGTGCAAGGCATTAAAGAATACGGTGGAAACTCTCATTCGAGAAGGAAAGCTGAAGCAGTATTTGTTCAAGGAGAAATCTGTAGACGAGCCTTAGAGGATGGAAAAAAGGAGTAGAGATCCTGATGACGAAGATGATAATACACGTAATCCAGCAAGGAAGTTCACTGCAGTTGAAAAGCAGAAGGGAGTAGTGATTGCTGGAGGTGCCCAACAAAATAACATGCCCCAGCAGCAGAGGCAGGGCAGACGGGAAGTGATTGAGATGATAGCTGGAGGATTTGCGGGAGGAGGAGCGTCACTCACAGCACGGAAGAATCACCACAGGATGATTCTGTCTGTCCAGGGCAAACCAAGGGATAACCGCCCTTTCAGGGACGGTATGGCAGCTCCGACGGTGTCATTTACTGATGATGACTTTGGCCCAACAATTCCAGGAGGTGATGATGCAGTAGTTATCATGGCAGTCATAGCCAACAAGGATGTCAAGAGGATCCTCGTCGATCAGGGAAGTTCTTGTGATGTTATCTTTTATAATTGTTTCAAACGAATGGGTTTCAATGATGCAGATTTACAACCTTACACGCAAGAACTCACAGCGTTCAATGGAGCCAAGCAACCCACCAAGGGGTATCTTGACACTCTGATTTCTTTTGAAAGAGAGCCTGGAGCGAGAACAGTCAAGTCAAGAATTCTGGTGATTGATGTGGAATCCCCATACAACGGTATCATAGGCCGTCCTACACTGAATGCGATGGAAGCAATTGTATCCACTCCTCACCTCTTGATCAAATTCATTGACAAGGACAACGGTGTGTCCTCTCTCCGTGGCGATCAGGAGATGGCTCGATATTGTTATAACCTGAGCCTCAACATGGTCAAGTTGGAAGCATTCAACAAGAAGAGGAAGCTGAACGACGGAGGAACAGCGGTAGGGTCTGTCAGTCTAATTGATCTGGACCCCAGAGCGGAATTGAAGATTGATCCACTCAATCCCTCTAAGCCCACACCGGATGGTGGTTCCAGGGATGTTGTCTTAGGGGATTCCCCGGAGAAGGTCACGCACATCAATGATAAGCTGGAGTTTGCTATGGAGCAACGCTTATTAGCCCTTCTGCAGGAGTTCAAGGATCTTTTCGCATGGACAGCAGCAGACATGCCTGGGATGGACCCTGATTTCTGTTGCCACAAGCTTGCTGTGTACCCTGAAACAAGACCGGTGGCCCAGAAGAAAAGGAGGTTGGGACCGGAGAAGCAGAAGGCAGCTTGTGAGCAGACAGAGGAGTTGTTAAAAGCGGGCTTTATAAGAGAGATACGCTACTCTTCTTGGCTTTCTAATGTAGTTATGGTGCAGAAAGCTAATGGCAAATGGAGAATGTGCACAGATTATGTGGATCTTAACCGTTGCTGCCCCAAGGATCCATATCCCCTGCCCAACATTGATCGCATGATGGATGATTCATCTGGTTACCAGTACCTCAGTTTCATGGATGCTTATTCGGGGTATAACCAGATTCCGATGTGGGAGGGAGACCAAGAGAAAACTGCCTTTATCAATGACCGCGGTGTTTTCTGTTACACCGTCATGCCTTTTAGATTGAAGAACGTCGGCGCTACCTATCAGCGTATGATTAACAAAGTCTTTGAAGGGATGCACACCAGGCTGGTCGAAGTTTATATAGATGATATTATAGCCAAAACGCCCGCTGGAGGAGACCACATTGAAGATCTGCGCCAAGTTTTCACTAGGCTTCGACAGTACAACATGAGGTTAAACCCCTTAAAATGCACCTTTGCCGTTCCAGCTGGGAAATTCTTGGGATTCATGTTGACCCAGCGAGGTATTGAGGCTAACCCTGGGAAGTGTCAAGCAATCTTGGATATGCAGAGCCCCAAGAGCCTGAGGGAAGTCCAATCATTGAATGGGAAGGTAGCCGCTCTGGCTCGTTTCATGCCCAAAATGGCACACAGATCCCTTCCCCTGTATAAGGCGTTGAAGAAACACAAGAATTTTGAATGGGGAGAGGAGCAAGAACAAGCCTTCCAGCAACTCAAGGCCGTTCTCTCGAGTCCACCAATTTTAGTTAAGCCTGACCCTGGTGAGACTTTGATCTTGTATTTAGCAATCTCTGATGAAGCCCTAGGCGTGGCCTTGGTTAAAGAAACCCCTGAAGGGCAGAGGCCGGTGTACTTTACTAGTAAGACGCTTCAGGGGGCGGAAGGAAGGTATCAGAAGATTGAGAAAGCTGCTCTAGCAGTCGTGTGGGCATCACAACGGTTGAGGACCTATTTCCACGCGCATCCAGTACTGGTGAGAACGGATTTGCCTCTCCGTTCAGTGCTTAGTAAGCCAGACCTCGCCGGAAGGATGATAAAATGGTCTATCGAGTTGTCTGAATTTGAAATTTTGTATGAGCCTCGAGGAGCCATCAAGGCGCAAGTGTTGGCTGATTTTGTTGTGGAGATGACTGGGGCGGACCCTGCCACCCCTCGAGCGCATTGGACCATTTACGTTGATGGATCGTCAGGTGTTGTGGTAGAAAGTGATGATGGTGTACACCTAGAAATTTCCCTCCGATTCAATTTCAAGACCTCCAACAACCAGGCTGAATACGAAGCATGCTTGGTCGGTCTCCGTGCGGCGATTGACATCGGAGCATCAGCAGTCACACTGTGTAGTGATTCTCAATTGGTGATTTCGCAGATCCAGGGGGAGTACCAAGCGAAGGAGCCGCAACTTCAATTGTACTTGAATTGTGTTAATGAGTTGAAGGGAAGATTTGAAGTTTTAGAGTTCAAGCATGTGCCCAGAGAGGAAAACACCAGAGCGGACATCTTGTCAAGACTTGTAAGTACAAAGCAGCACGGCAGCACAACAACGATGGTTCAAAGCACTTTGACATCACCTAGCATACCTCTGTACCCTTCTCTGAATACTGTCATGGTGAGCTATCCATATGAGGATTCTTGGGTCATCCCCTATATTCGCTATCTGGCTGATGGTCAACTTCCCACTGATGAGAAGGAGAGGAGACGAGTGAGGAGGGAGTTACCATATTTTACTATGGTTGATGGTGTTCTCTACAAAAGGGGATTCTCTGTCCCATATCTTTTGTGTTTGAGAGAGGATGAGGTTCAAGCGGTTTTGGAGGAAGTGCACGAGGGGCAACGTGGGCACCATGCTGGGGGTCGGAGCTTAATGAGAAAAGTCCTCAGGGCTGGATATTGATGGCCCACTGTGAAGCAGGATTCTGCAGATTTTGTTAGGAAGTGCGACGCTTGTCAAAAATTCTCCAATCTCCACCATACACCGGCCCAAGAGCTGTCCTCATCTGTTGTACCTTGGCAGTTCTACCAGTGGGGCCTTGATATTTTGGGTCCATTCCCCACTGCGCCAGGAGGTATCAAATATTTGATCGTGGGGGTAGACTACTTCACCAAGTGGATCGAGGCAAAATCAGTAGTGCATATCACTTCTGCGCGAACAAGACGTTTCGTGTATGAAAATATCATAGCTCGATTCGGGGTGCCAGAGCGGATTGTGACTGACAACGGCACCCAGTTTACAGACAAAAAGTTCACAGATTTGCTTGAAGGACTGAGGATAATCCAGATATTTTCGTCTGTTGAACACCCCCAAACCAATGGACAAGCGGAGGTAGCCAATCGAGAAGTGCTAAAGGGGTTGAAGAAGCGTCTGGGAGAAGCGAAGGGAGGATGGACTGACCAGCTATGTCATGTTTTATGGGCATACCGCACCACGCCTCATTCTTCAACTAACGAAACCCCATACCGGTTGACATACGGGGTTGAGGCGATGATTCCAGTGGAGCTACAAACAAGATTGGCTCGTGTGGAGTATTTTTCAGCTGAAGATAACAACGCCAATTTGGCATCAGAACTGGACGTCCTCTAGGAGTTAAGGGAAAAGGCTTTTGTCAGAGATCAGGCAGTAAAAGCAAAGGCAGCACTCCGGTATAATAAATGTGTCCAGTACAGAGCTTTCAACACCGGAGATCTTGTTTTGAGAAAGGCGAGTGTGGGGAATAAATTCGCTCACCAAGGAAAGCTAGCACCGACGTGGGAAGGTCCTTATAGAGTTTCTGAAGTGACTGGAAAAGGGTCATACCGGTTGGAAGAACTTGATGGAACTCCAATCCACAACAAATGGAACACTCAGAACTTACGTGTTTATTACAGCTAGTTGGTAAGACGGCGTGTACTTTTTTCCTTACTTGAGTTTTTTCCCATCGGGTTTTCTCAAGAAGGTTTTAACGAGGCATGACCCCAACTACGCTCTCTTTGTAATGTACTTTCAATCTTAATGAGAATATAGTTAACTGCCTTATCGCTCTTACTTTTCTTATGTGTTGTAATTTATAGCCGTAGCTTAACACGCATACACCTCAGGACGGAGGAATTCAACTACCAATTCTGTAGTTGATGATGTAACTCCTCGAGGGACTGATGAAGACCCCCCAGGACGGATGATCTCAATCACACATCGTGTGTTTTGACGATGTAACTCCTTGAGGTGGAATGGGTTGTAGGGCTGGTCCTTTTTCAAGGCCACAAACCGAACCCCATTCGAAGACCAAATGGGTTGTAGGGCTGGTCCTTTTTCAAGGCCACAAACCGAACCCCATTCGAAGACAACATGGGTTGTAGGGTTGGTCCTTTCTCAAGGCCACAAACCGAACCCCATTCGAAGATAACATGGGTTGTAGGGCTGGTCCTTTCTCAAGGCCACAAACTGAACCCCATTCGAAGACCACATGGGTTGTAGGGCTGGTCCTTTCTCAAGGCCACAAACCGAATCTTATTCGAAGACCAAATGGGTTGTAGGGCTGGTCCTTTTTCAAGGCCACAAACCGAACCTCATTCGAAGACAACATGGGTTGTAGGGCTGGTCCTTTTTCAAGGCCACAAACCGAACCCCATTCGAAGACAACATGGGTTGTAGGGCTGGTCCTTCCTTAAGGCCACAAACCGAACCCCATGCGAAGGCTTGGGCGCAGTAGGCTGGTTCATACAGAAAACCACGCTGAACCCCGAGTAACGGGCGCAGTAGGTTCAGGATTAGCCCTGATCCGAACCCCGTGTTGAAGGCTTGGATTGTAGGATTGCACCGAACTCCAAGTACGGTTAGTAAGATCGAACCGAACACCGTATGCAGACTTGAGATGTAGGACCAAACCGAACCTCAAGAGAAAGGCGTAAAGCTTACCCTTGTCAAAGCTGTACCAAAATTCAAAGGCAATGTCCGTCCTCAATTATGGAATATCCACCACAGAGCGGTTGAACGCTAACGTACCCGCTCTACATCTTCGAGGACAGATGAGCATTTCTATCTTTTTAAGAAGTTAAAAGGTAATTCTTGAGATAAAATTTCCCTTCCCAATGTACTTATACTTGGGGACAGGGCATACTTTAACTTAATTGTCGCTTCTTTGTTACAATTTGTTATCTTAATCCGGTGTGATAAGTACGCTTTAAGCAGCTAGGTAACCACACAGAACGGATTCACAAAGCATTGAAAACAATAAAGTGTTTTGTATAGCACTAAGTTATCCAGCAATCATACATTCGACGCAAGCAGTTGAAGAGAAGCAACAGTAAATTTTATTTCCAAAAATAAGAAATTATGCAGGTCACAAAGTAGTTAAAGACTGGAGCTGACCCCAGTACACAGCTATGAATAAAGCATAAATTAAGAGGCCGGTGCCTAATCCTCCGCAATGGGCACTCCTGTCCTCTCCTTTTTGTCCTCTGCTCCAGCTTGGGCACCTTCTTACGTTTCAGCTCCAGAGGCAGCGGTGGACATTATTGGCTCCATACTTTGACCTTCTGGAAGGGGAGGCAGTTCATACAAAGATGCACGGGGTTCATGGTGCGAGCCGTCCTTATGTACTTCGACAAGTTTTCCCCCATGGAATTCGAAGAACGGATCCAATCCGTACAGATTCAGCTTCACTCCAGGGTTACGATAATAAACTTGACGGAGGGCCAGGCCGAAGGATTCATACGCCACATTTTTGCATATCTCCAAGGCTTTGGCAGCCTTGGCCTTCGCAGCAGTTAATCTTCTTTGAACCTTGGCAAAATCCTCTTCTGAAGGCCCAGCACTCGCACCACCCTTCTTGAGTTCTTCAATTTGGGCTTGCATCTCCTTCCGAAGGCTCTCCCACTCCCCAAGGTCTTTGTTGCGACCGTCCTCCATAATTTTGAGATCGTCAGCAAGCTTAGCTGATCTCTTCTTCTCCAGTTGTAATTCTTCTTCGAGGAGGGGTATGGATTTGTTCTGTTTCTGAAGGTCGGCAACTTCCCGCTCTAGAGCCTTGTTGGCAAAATGAACTTGGCTTGCCTCCTCAATTTTCCTCTGGAGCGTTTCCTTGGTTTTCTTCAATTCCGACTCCACGCCTCTATGAACTTCAGCTTGTTTGGCTGCCCACACCTCTTTCACAGCAATTTCGGTTTCAAGCTTTTCAACCTGCTCCATATAAGTGGCCTTCTCGCTGAGGGACTCAAGGAGACCGGACAGTTCATCCAACTGCCAACGGCCCGCCCTGCAAGCACCTCGAACCCCAGCAGCGTCGAGGGAAGCGCGGAGGCAATATCGTGCCTTTGGAAGAGTGGGAGGCATGGACCCCTGAAACCACAAGTAAGGAGTGAGGAAGGAGTCACGCGGAGGATCAAACGCCGGAGGAGGACCATTCCCAGAGTCCGGCTCTGAAGCATTCTGTGAAGAAGGGGTAGAGGATTCAGGAACGGGCTTCTTTCCCTTATCCTTCTTCAATCCAGTTTCTTCGAGCGTTTTCTGACGCTTCTTCACAGGGTCATCAGAGGAGGGCTTTTCTTGATCTGCCTCTTTAGCAAGGTGCCTCTTTTTCTTCTTCTTCTCTGGGACGGCCTCCTCGTCGCCCGCTCTAGTGGCCTCAGCTTGTTTTTCTGTTTCCTCCTCATCAAAGAGAGGAACTTCTTCACCTACTGCCGAGGTCAGGGGAATGAGTGGAGCTTTGGTGGCGTTCCTTTTCGCCTGAATCTCATTCTCCTCGGAGGAGGAGTCATCATCAGCCATCATGGTCCTTAAGGACAACATTTCGGGGCAGGCTTTTTCAATTTGTTCTGCAAAACAAGAAAAGTGGAGTTAGCACGGGAGAAGAAGATAATCAAAACAGAATAACTATACAGCACAAATAGAGTAAGAGCGGATATTACGGAGGTAGGTGTTTCGGATGTCATCCTCTGCCAAGAGGAGCCTGCTGGAAAATCCTTTGAGGGTCTTCGAGGCCGTCTGCATGGCACTCAAGACCTCAACAGAATGAGAGGAGAGTTCACTCTCATCTCTGTAATAAGCACGGCTCATGAGGAGAAAATGCTCGTGCGTCCAGCTAAGAGGAAACTTGGTAAATCCCTCCTTGTTTCGCCAGAAGACCGGCTTATTCGGTTGAATACGGACCCGCGTGTAGTAATGCTTGAAGAAGCGTCCATCCACCTTCGCAGATTCCGTATAAGATTTGAAATTTATCACCCTTGAGTCACTACGGAGGGTAATGAACCCAAGGCCGCCCTTCTTATTAGCACGGCGGACCACTTGGCAATAGTAGAACAGTTTGGCCACAGTGGCGGAGAAGTTGAAATGCTCCCCCAGAATCTCCAGAGCCCGGACCAGACCCCAACCGTTGGGATGCAGTTGTGTAGGGGCGCAGTCTAAGAAGCGTAGAACGGCCATCTGGAATTCCGTCATGGGGAAGCGTACCCCCAATTTCAAGAAGACGAAGTCGTACATGTAGACCGACCTCTCATCAGGGACTCTGTGGCATACTCTCTCAGAGGGACGTGGTACTGGCACAGCGTATCGTGCTTTGTATTTCTTGTCTGAGTATATTTTGCAGCAAAAAGAGACCGTGCATTTTTCCTCACTCGCATGGTGCGAAGGGATCTCTAGGAATTCCTCTTCCACCCAGCAGTAGGGTTTCTCCCTGTTGAGCTTTTCCCAGTCAAGCCGGTGTGCCACAACGTTGACACATCCTTCAGCAGAGCGGAGAACTGGTGTTTTTCCACGTCCTGGAAGATCCATAGTTGTGCAGGCACGGTGGAACGCGTACGTGCTGTGGTAAAAAGCAACATCATCAGAGAGATAACCTTCAGCACTTGACCCTTCATCAGAGCGGCTGGTAGCCATCGAGTCAAGGGGAACCTCAGAGCGGCGTTGGGAAGAGGACGCTCGTGAGGAAGAAGCTTCAGCTCTCTCTGAGCGACGAGGCCCAGCCACAGGAAGATTCACTGGAATCCTCCCACCACGGTGGCTAAGGGGGGCACGAGAGCCAAAACTCCCCCTGTTTGAAGGACCAGCGTTGTCTGCTCCAGGGCGCATGGTGGAAACAGAATGAACAAAATTGCAAGGAGTTGAAGGAAAGGGAGGTTACCTAAAGGAAGAAGATCTTTGAGAAGTTTGAAGACGGCAGAGAAATTTCCAAGAAATTTGAGCAGAGGTTCACTAAGCTTGAAAACAAGAGTGGATTCCAAAATCTGCTAAGAGCCCCTTTTATAGGTAACGAGGAGGCATAGTGTTCCGTCGAAGGTCACAATGCTTGCCTCAAAACGCAACCTTTCAAATTGAAACGACTCCGTTGTTTCGTCACGTACGAGCGTGAAAATGGTAACGTTTCAGTAAACGTTTTGGCAAAATGGGCCCCCCTTTCAGTTTGAATCCAGGCCCAATAAGCCCAATCGATGGTTACACTCTTGGATAATGATGGCTCGTGCGTAAAAAATGCATTTAATGTCCAATCATGCCATGCGCATTTAATGCCTTTCAACCACTTTTCGAATACCAAGGGTTTTGATTCTCAAAGACTCTTGGGATTTCCATCATTTATTTTACGCTGTCTGAATCCGTTTATGTAGCGCAAGAAGAGCGGTCACTCGTTTATTAGAGCGGATGCAATAGAGCTTCTAGAGACCTTCCAGAATGTACCACCGGCATCCAGACTTCTCTAGAGTTGTGTAGCTCATATGAGCAACTTAACAGTCCCTCATACAAGCTAAGGGACAGATGATCCGGTCTGGATACCGGCCCCCGATCTTGTGACGTCAGAGTGACCTCATGTAAGGAAAACCGGTGTCCTGGTTCAACATTACCACACCGGATATCCGATGTCTGGCCTTCCGTTCTCATCTCACAACCGCCCTACTTATTTTCTCTATAACGGATCATTGTTCATTTTCACAAAACATTTATATAACTGTTATTTTCTCAGTCACAGCGAGATAAGAGCCCCTAATAACTTATCAGCGAAGATACTGTATGTAGCAAAATATGTCACGTCAATGGCCTCAGAAAGCAAGTACATGTGTCAGCAGATTATGTGGAAAGGTGATTATCCTCTCTTCTTCCTATGGGATCGTACTCTGATAATTGACCTACCCCCTGACACACTCTGAGTACTGAGCCACTTTGATTGACACACTTCACACGCTATCAGAACCAAGGGGCCCACTTACACCCAACGATTCATTTCCTACGTTCAACTATAAATAGCTCATTTCAATACACATGCAAGGTTACGTTGTTCTAACTTACACTTTACTATTACATCGCTTGAGCATTCATTGAGTTCTTACACTCTTCTAACTTGAGCGTCGGAGAATCTTCGCAGGTGGCACCACCTTTCGCCCCCCTGCAACACGAAACGCTGGTGTGAAGGATCTCCAGGACAACAAGACCGACTTCCCCCATTTAGAGACCGGATTAATACACCGGATACTCACTGTTCCGGTGTGCAAACCCTAAAAACACCTATATTCTTGTGGCTGGTCCCACACCGGATCCTAGACCCCGGTTCAGACCAGTTCAAATATCATAAGAGATTTAAAATAAAACTGAAATGCAAATAAAAAAGGATCAGTAAAAGAAAAATTCCCTTTCCTCAAGGAACCCATCAAATTAGAGAGGCCATTGTTGAGAAAAAAGGATAAAACTAAATCTTCAAGCAAAGAAGAGATCTACCAACCACTCTCCGTTTGATTTCCATAAGGCCAGCCAGCATCATACCCTCACATTCTGAGTCAGGACTATCAAGTGGAAGTTTTCAAAACGAAAAGAGGGCTATCAAATTGAAGTTCCTATGACACAAAATACAAAACAAAAGAGTAATGACATCAGTAATAGCGATTAAATGCAGGATTCAAATTAGGGGTACCATACCATCTGCAATGTCCCTCGCGGTAAAGTACCTTTTACAGCCCATTTTCTCTGTAAGATCAAGAACCATATTTGCCCTTTCAGCTGTATCCTTAGTATCCAAGGTGGTTGTACTGCAATGTTCAGGGGAAAGGACATTTAATTTAAGCTTTTCTTCATTAAAATACTCTTAAGCTTTCACCAGTTCCGGACCATTTTTAGTTTTCGAAACTATGAGAATCACAGAAAAATGAAACCTTGAGATCCCTTTATGTTGTACTACTTGAATGAGAAACACAGGTTAGGTAGTTTGTTAATATAACAAACAAAACAAAACTCATCATGCTACTAAACAATACTAAAGATGGAAGGCAAATGAATCTTGAAAGCAGAAAATGTAAATAGTTGCCCCCAAAAATATTCAAAAAATTAAGGGACGAAACAAAGACTTTCCCTTGTCTACCTTAATTTTTTCATAAATAAATAATTTATTTCTGAGCTCAAGTTCTTCTTCATAAAAAATAATAATAATGGATTAAGCTGTAAAAGATAATAACAGAAACAGAGTTAACAATATTAATCTTGAAATTAAATCATACATATATACTTCTCTATTTCTGAGTTTAAGTTTAAAAAAACTAAAAAAACTATAGACTAAACTGTGAAAGACATAAAACTGCACCCACACTCTCAAAGCTCACTTCTCACAACACTCAGAAAAAAGACTTAAAGTGTTTCTGGATATTTCTCACTGGTATTTAAGACCCCAGTACACCTATTTATAATTATGGGTATTTGAACACTTGGTGCATTTATTACAAAGGTCTTAAGGCCTATATATAACACATAAGCTCTCATGTCCCTTTGCAACTCTGAGCAATATGGGACTTTTTAATCAACCAAATTTAACAAATACACCTAGTGAGTTGCAACTAAATCGGGGTAGTGTACTATCTTTATTAATTTTATGAAGTAATTAAAATTTTAACTAGATAGGAGTAGTGTATTATCTCTAGATGAGAGTATTAATGATTTAGATTTTAATGTGGTGTGATATCTGCGACTAATACATTAGGAATTTTATTTAAAGAGCATATATATTATGAATATGTAGCTGATACATTAAACTTCAATTGAATAGACTATGCCTAGTAACTTTGACATATCATTTTGATCGTAATTGCAAACATAAACTCATCTGGAACTTTTCTGATTATTTTATAAACATCTTAAAAATTTTGCTTTTTAATATCTATAAAGGAAACTTTGACAAAAATTTTAAAGTTTTTAAACTTTAGACAATGTTTATTGATTTTTATTATTTGAACTATGCAAGACACCTACAAGGCAAGGAGGGTGGAGAAGGACCCATAACTCACCTCACAGACTACTGGTCAATTATATATATGGAGGCACCATTGACCCTTTCTTTTACTAACAACAACACTTTTTACTTAGAGGTTGTTGAAGGCAAAAACAAGAAAGGCTGAAGAATTCACCATGGAGTTTGTATCCTTCTTACAGCACCTTTCCTTGTCGACTCCTCCATAAGAGTATGTTCAGGTTATTGAGAACCTAAACAAGGAGATTGATGAGAAGATCGCATAGATCATGACTCTTCAGCTGACGGTGATGGAAGAGCGACAGAGTACGCGTGCGGGAGGCACTAAGTCGGCATGACGAGATGTTTACCCAGCTTATGGCACGCCTTGGCCCTCCTTCACCTAGCTCTTTCTAACCATATAGCAGCCCTTCCCCTCTCTCCTTTCCACTTGACATTGTATTATGATTTTATATGATCATTTTGACTTTTTTTATGTATACATAGATTTTGATTATTGTTAGGTGGAGTTATGCTTTTATTTATAACTATTTTATATAGCGTTATCATTGTTATATAGATTTTGATTATAATTGTTGTGTATAATTATGCTTTTATTTTTAAAATTATATATCTTTTCAAAAATTGGTCACAACCTACAAAAAAATTCCACAAAAATATTGGCGACAAAACTAGAGAATAAACCTCGTTGTCACTAAATTAAAGGATCAAGAGGCCCTGAGTTAGCAATGCTTTACATCGTTGCTAATAGGGGTTTAGAGACCCTGATATAGCAACGGAACACGATCATTCGCTAATTTCATGACATCTTGTTGAATGAATACACATATTTTGTTGTATTTAGCAACATGTATGTTATGTCGTCGTTGTTTCCAAACTTTAACGACACCTAGGGACACGTCACTAAATTTATAACAAGTATCAAAAACAACTAGTTACTGTCATAGTGACGGAACTACACCTGTCACTATTTCCCTCAAGTTTTCTTAAAAAACAACCAATGGGTTAATATTACAATGACAAAAAATATGTATCTGCTATGCATTATATCAATGGCTACCTAGCCATATCTTCTCTTCTAGGTATCGTTAAAGAAGCTAGCAATGTCGTGATTAGCAACGATAACCATTACATTATTGAGGCCGTTGTTGGACCTAACAACTATAAAAAAGAAGTTATTAGTGACACTTAATTTTTGTCACCGATCTTGATTTTTTTTGTAGTAAAAATGATCAATGGAAAGCAATAGAAAATGAAAGGAAACCAACATAGATGTCCCTCATTGGCAAGCTTCACCACGGTGTCAAAGAGCTTCACACAGTGCTCTTAGAGTCCCACTGATCAAAGATATCAAAAAAAATGACATAAACCCTTTTAAATGGCCCTTGGGGGTGAAAAATAAAGGTGTTGATGTGATGCCACCGCTTGAGTGGCAAGGTTGCTGCTCGAGCGAATTTCTAAACTTTTAATTCATCCACTCAAGACATAAAACATTTGCTCAGGCGAAAGTCAACCTCAAAAATATGATTCAGCCATTTAAAATAAAGATCTAAATGTCATACACCATATATCCAAATTTCAGCTCGATCCAATAGTGAACAAAGTGACAAGAACAAATTTATTGCTAGATGATCAAAAGCAAAAATGAAGTACACTCTTTTTTTCTCTTGTTTTCTCCCCTTAAGGCTCATATAACATATCAAAACACATCAAAAATAATTTGTTAGCTCAAAATTATGGTAATATTTCAACTAAATACAAAGAGGACAATTTTCTTATTAAATGAGTAATTAAAAACCAATTTAAAGCTAAATTTTATATGGAAAATAATTTTAAATCAGCATCTAACATAGGCCCAATGTAACATCCCAAATTTTAGAGATATAAATATATTAGATGATAATAACATAGACACTAGTTGTGACTTACCGGTAAATTAAGATTTACCGAAATTGAATAATTTAACGGATGGTGTGGGACCCATTAAGTCAAATTGGATATTTGATGGGTCTAGAATATTTAGAAAATTATTGTGGTTATGGTAGTATGATCAAAATAATTTTTAGTGTTGAGGGAATATTTATTAGGACACAGTGTATGATAATAAACGGTGAAAATACGAACCAATTAAAATTAAAAGAAAATGTAAAATCTCTTTTTCCCTCTTCTTATCACCGTGTGACATTCTCCTATCTCAATTCACTCTCTTTTATCCATTGAGTAATTGATTTATTGACCATTGGAAAAAGTAGAAGGATACACCCTTTGGACCAATGGACAAAGGCCAAATTTACACAATTTCTCTCTCCTTTCTTTCCCATTTTCAATGGCACTCTTCTCCTCCCACCATACTTCATTTTCTCTTCTTCTTCTTCATCTTCTCTTCTTCAAAACCGTCCACCTCCTCCATATACCTAAACTTCCAATTTCTTTACAAAACCTTTAATTTGTGAGCAACAAAAGGGACATTGGAGCAAAACTCAACTCATCTCTCTCTCTCTCTCTCTCTCTCTCTCTCTCTCTCGCTATTTTCGTGTTTGGTGTTGGCTTGGTGGAAAGGGTAAACTTTTATTGAAACCCATGGTCTTCTTGATGGTTTTTGGGTTCTTGAAACTTAATAGTAATTGATTGGGTGTTGTTTTAATGGATGAAAGTATATGAAACCCAACCCTAGGGTAGAAAACTATTGGGGATGTTGTTGTTATTGTTGTTAATGATATGATTGTGATATTATAGTCTTGGAAATGCTTAAGTGATGCAATGAGATGATTAGAAATTGATGTGGTCAAAATTTTGTTAAAAACCCTAACATGTAAAATTTAGGGGTTTTGGTGAAATTTGATGAATTTGGAATTTTATTGTCTCAAGGATGATTTTGGATGAGGAAATGAATGTTGGAATGATTGACAATAATTGTTGGTACAAAGAGTTTGAGAAATTAAGAGATGATGAAAGAAATTAAGTTGGAAAAAATTAGAAGAAGTGGTATTTGGTGAATGTTGGACTTAGGAGTTGTTTTGTTGTCTTTTGACTATAGAAAATATGGATTAATGGGAAGGAATTCCCAAAACCTAACAAAATAAGAAAATGGTGTCTATAAAATGTTTAATACATTTTGGAAATTTTAGATGTAATGATGAATAATTAGAATTTGAAATAATGCCTTGAAAGGCCAATTGATTGAGGTTTGTATATATTAATGTAGGATCTATTCTGAACGACGAGGCGGGACCGTCGGATCGCTCGAATTACTTCTTTTGAGGTAGGAAAGGAGTTATATTCTAAATGCATGAATTGATTATTAGTGATTGATGTATGCCATATTGCACATGTTGTCTTACCTATGTGATATTGATGAATCTTGATGTTGAATGTTGTGAGGTTGTTGTGCTTGGTTAATGTTTGTTGTGCATTTAAAATATTGGTGGTATGCTTTATGGTGTTTGATCCTTGACTTGAGATTTTAAGGTAATTATGACGCCTTGTGTTGATTGAGAACATGTGTAAGATTCACCACAATTATTGAATGATGGGTATTGTTGTTGAATGAGAATGAAAATGATTGTAAGCATACCCTTGGAATCTTGATGATTGATTTATGAATGTTGATGATGATTGTTAAGGCCATTGTGATTGATACAAGATGAACTTGTATTTATGAGTTATAAATGTGTTGATGAAAG
Organism: Clitoria ternatea; assembly: GCA_037962975.1. NCBI lineage: Eukaryota > Viridiplantae > Streptophyta > Magnoliopsida > Fabales > Fabaceae > Clitoria > Clitoria ternatea. The sequence goes on from CM075671.1 coordinate 279,368,116, forward strand.
TGTGGTGATGCCACATTGAAAATTTATAACAATGGCGATAATCAACAGAATTAAAATCCACCAAGGGTAGAGTGGTAATGTTGTTGATGATGATGATTAATGAGTGTTATAATAGGATGTATGGTGTGAGAATGCATTTGAATTGCATTGCATTGCATCCATAACATATCATACGCTGCCAGTAAGGAATGTTAAGGGATTCCCTAGTTGGCCCAGTGGAAAGGCGGCTCTGTGCATGAGCATTCTTGTTGTTCCCCTGTGACTCGGTGTGCAAGTCACGAAGTTGCCTATGCTTAGCTACGGGGAGCTGCATGTGGTTGACCCTGTGAGGGTGGCTCTTAAGGAGCAGGTGTCCCTGGTGGCCCTTTGGATCACAACTGCCATGATATGATTCATGGTTGGCCCACAACACCTCATGTCGATGATTATATTGTCTACCGCGGTCATGGTGAAAATGACTGGTGTTACAAAATGGGCGATGCGGTTTGGTACCAGTAAAATTGGTGTTATGAATGAATTATGAGATATATGTACACATTATACTACTGCAGTAGAGGCATGGTTATATGATCATGCTTGAACCCATATTTGGTGTTTATTCCGACAATCGGATTCACATTTGATGTTAATTCCATTATGTATATACATTAGCCTAAGAGCATTTGCATATAACATGGAGATATACCAAAGGTGATGAATTATGATAGTGGTTGAGATGGGTGAAATAATACCTAAAAGACAACAATTGAAAATATGAATACAAAGAGTTGTATTGAAGTATGATGATGTTGTATGTGATGACCAGATATGATTAACGGCATGAATGTGTATATGTGTTGGTGCTTTGTTATGGATTGTGGTATATGGTTACAATATGTATATGTGTGTAATTGAGGTAACCATGATGATCGTTGATATGTTTTTACGAAGTACACATGATGTTATATACATATGCACATAATCACAAACGTATTAATATTCGTTGTTTCGAATGTAAACTCACTCTCCCATGTTGTCTATTTGTTTTAGACTTGTGATGCAGGACACATATGAAGTGAGATACACTTTATTTTGGAACTCTACATTTTATAAATGAGGTATAATAGTGGTATAGGAAGTACCTTGGTCAGTAATCATTTGAGTTTTGGACCATGTATGTATTTATGATAATAGTGTTGATGTAGATGTGTAGTTGACAACTTAAGTTTAGCTATATTGGGTCTTATATTCTTTTGTGTATACGTGTGTATATAATGGGCCAATTCTTTTGTAAACAACTATATGCATATTGATAATGGATGTTTGATAGCCATTTTTATGGCCATGATGTTTATGATTGATGGAAAATCCATGGATGGATGAATTATTAAAGTGTGAGGTTATGATCATAATGTTTATGCATGATTTAGAAGTAGATTTGAATATTTAAATGATTTGGAGTTGGTATAATGTGAGCTTAGCGAATTGAAGTTAGGTCCCTTTATGTTTTGTTCTTTGACATGATTTATTCTTGATGGTTTTATGCATGAAAAGGTCTAAGCAATGCATAATCTAAGGCCCAAAGGCATGTCTTCTTTGAAAACTGAAAAATGATGAAACAGAGGGCCAACCAAAGCCAGTGGTTTGCAACCATTGCCAGTGGCAGGTCCTTCCCTGGAGTACCTTTGTTTTGCAAAATTTGGGTGTACAAACAGAGCCAACCATGGCCAGTGGTTAGTAACCATGGCCAGTGGTGGGTTCTGCCTTGGAATTGCATTTTATTACGAAAATTGGCCATGGAAATAGTGCCAACCATGGCCAATGGTTGGTTCTGACTTGGAATGGGTGTTTCTGGCATTGTGGCAGTGACAACCATGGCCAGTGGTTGAGTCCAAATGTTAAATTTTCATACTATATGCCATTTCGGGTTAGGATTTGCACTTCTTTACTTCATGGCATGTTTATGCAAGTGAATGTATATATTTTTACTAAACCTTGACAATCAATTTGAGTATTCTTAGATCTCTTATTACATCCACTCTTGCTTCCAAATTAACATATGTGTTCCGCTAAACACTTGCATGGTGATCGCGTAATTAATTACTTTAAGTTAACATTTGTATAAATCATCTACCTTCTCATATCTCCATATATGAGATAGGTCTTTAAATGGTTCAAGGTTAGTTGTTAAATTTTTATTTTGTGGTGTTCTTCATCCAACGATGGTTTAAAATCATGAAAAATTTATCCTACTTTTCATTATCTAAATATTGATACCTTTAACATTATTTATCGGATTAAGGGCGTCCTTACACCCAAAGGCAAAGGAAACATTGAAGTGTGTATTGTGTCCTCTATGCAAAGTGGAAACTGAAACCATTAACCACTTTTTTTCCAAATACAATACGACATGCTTGTCATGGCAACACTGTGTCTTATGATTAGACAAAACAAGCTCATTACCTACAAAACTACAATCTCACATGTTATTTAGGAGCTTCTTCTTGGAGAAAAAAAGGTAAACAAATTGAGGTTGTTGTTTGGAGCAATAAGGCACAACAAATGTAGATCATTATTTGGTTTGTCATGGTTTGGTCCTTATGGTTAGTGAGAAATAAAGTTGTTTTTGATGATCATAAGTTAGATATAAAGAAGGTGTTTGATCTTATCCAAGTTAGAGCGTGTCATGGTTAAAGGCGTGGAAATCTTCTTTTGGTTATTTTATGTTTTGTTGGTTAGAGAATCTTATAATATGTATTGAAATGTGCTAACTGATGACATAAATATCCTCAGTTGTATGTATGTATTGAGTATATCTTATACTTAATTACTTTAAAGTTTATATATATAATGTTGAGAAACACCCCAGTTAGTCCCTGACTCTAGTGGCATCGGACACTTAGGTCCTCCTATTAGTAAATTAGTCCCTATGTTCGTCATCGTCATACAGATAAGTCCTTGCCATTAATAGAGTGCAAACGTCCATCAGAGTCAGCTGACATGGCTCATTAAATGCCACTAGGAATGCCACATTTCCAAGAGACACGATGTCGTTTTCGTCTCTGAAAGCTCACGCACACACATAAAACCATACAGCGCCATTTTGGGCATCAAACCCTAAGTAGTTTCATATTGTCGTCCTTCTCCTCCTTCTTCTTCTTTCCCAGGTTTTCTTCATCTTCTCCTACTGTCTTCTCCTCTTATCTCTAGTTTGCTTCATTCTTGGTCTCTTGTATCAAACCTCCCTGTGATTATGGAGGTTGAGGTGAACCCATCATAGAAGGTAGGAGTCAGGGATCATTGTCCTCATCATTCAACCAACCTCGACGCCGACTCTGTTGCTGTTGTGGCGACCCACCAGCGCTGTATGTGTCCCACACAGTGAACAACCCGAATTATCAGTTCTGGAGATACGCACGACTCAGAGGAGGACAATATGACTTTTTTGCTTGGGTTCAGGATGGGGATTTAGTTATTCATGAGGAAGAATAGAGGAATGCGCTGATTTGTAAGCTAACAGAGATTGAGTTTTTCATTTTAGGGCACAAATATGATTTTCATAGGGATATTTGTGAAGCCATGGCCCAAGTTATACGGAATGAAGAAGGTAAATGACATATACACATGGAATCGTTTGTGAAAAGAGGCTTGGAAACCCCAGCAAGAACTACAAAAGTTGAAGATGGTCTTGATTACTCAAAGTGTTGTATTTTTGTTTTTTTAATGGGGCTATTGGTTATGATCATGAAAGTGTAATGGGGTTGTTGGATCTTGTTTTCTTATTTTCTTGTTGGATCTTGTTTGTTCAATTGTTGCTTGCAAACTTTTATTTTTCTGACCTACTCTGTTGAATTGGGGGTAACTTCCCAAGGTGGCATGTTAATTTCAGCTTATGATTACCCATGGTGATCATAAGGTATGTCTTGACCTCTTCCAGCATTGTCACAATTGGCTTGTACCTGGCATGCATAAGTTTGGAGTTAAGGACTTCATAATTGTTGTTTGTGATATTGTCTACCTTGCAGTCTTCATCAAAAAATGCCTTGCTCCAAGACTCCTTTGGAAACTTAAACAAACAGGCTCATGCCTTGTTATTTACCATCCTTATTTTCAGCATATTTTTTTTAAACTCATTTGGTGTTGTTGATCTGACCACCTGCCACAAAAGGGACCTGAACTTCTTCCCTCTCCAATATTTTATAAAGTTCTGCCATAGGTGCCACACACAGAATCTGCGTGGTACACCAGACATAACTTCCTGAAGTGCAAGTATCAGACCCTACAAGAAACAAAAAAACAAGTGTCATCATGAAAGTGAAAGCGGGGGTTAACTACAAAAAACAAAACAAATCAATAGGGTTAACTACAAACCTTTTGCATACTCATGAAAGTGAGCCTCCTCTCCTTATAGTCACCTATATCTGGATGTAGCAACTCTAAAAACCACTTCTAATTCTCCTTGTTCTTAACTTGATAAACACCATAGGCAATAGGCCAAATGTGGTTGTTTGCATGACCCACAACAGTCAAAAGTTGCCTTTTGTAGTAACCTTTCAAAAAACATCCACCAAGGCACATCAGAGATCTTCTACTTTGCAAGAAACCAGCTTTACATCCCTCTAAAGAAATATATAGCTTATCGAATACTGGTGGGCCTTTTGGTTATGGTTCACACTCCATCTTAACTGTTGATCCAGGGTTCCTCTTAAGTAGCTCTCCACAATAGTCCCATATCATAGCAAACTGTTGTTTCTCACTCCCTTCAATTACCTCCCTTGACTTCTTCATTGACCTGTATATCATCTTGTCATCGAGCTTCACCTTATACCTTTCCCTGAATAACTCACACTACTAAAAAAACCCTAAACAGCTACCTCTAATTAGCGACCACCAACCACCGTCGCTAACTAGCGACCGTTTTAGCGACCGTTTTAAATAAACAGCGACCAAAAAGGTTTTAGCGACGCATTTAGCGACCAAAAGAGGAATCGGTCGCTAACAAATACAAACACCGTCGCTACTACGGTCGCTATATTCTCAGATCCTCCTTTTTTGTTTTCCCTCCATGTTATTTTGTTGGCGCCAAACATTAGCGACGGCTAAACGGCGTCGCTATGTTTTGTACTAGTGACGGTTCCACCAGTCGTCGCTATTATTTTGACCTTATTTTTATTTAAGAAAGGGTAGTAGCGACGGTAGGAAGAACCCGTCGCTAATATTCAGGAGACTAGTGACGGAGTTGTCCTACCGTTGCTAATATTCAGGAGAGTAGTGACGGATTTAGTGTTCGGTCGCTATTATTTTCGTCTTCCCTCCAGTTTTAAGAAGGGAAGTTAGTGACGGTGGGGAGCCCCGTCGCTAATTCAGGAGATTAGTGACGGGATTCATTTTCCGTCGCTATGGTTTCGACTTCCCTCCATGTTTTCACTTTTAAGAAGGGAAGGTAGTGACGGTAGGGTTACCCCGTCGCTACTTTTTAGGACATTAGTGACGGATTTCTCTTGTCGTCGCTAAGGATTTTAATTGTAGTGACGTTATTAGCGACGGGTGCGAGCCGTCGCTAAGTTTTTAATGTATCTTCGAGCAAACCCTTTCCCTCTCATTTGCCCTACCGCTCCCTTGCCCCTCTCAGCCGTCTCCCCCTCCGTCAATCCCCGTCCATCCCTCTTTTTTCCCTCTCTGCGCCTCAGGAACCACCAAACCACCACGACCTGTCTGACGAAGCTCCAAACCTCCGTCTCCCCCTCACAAACGACGGTGACCCTCTCCGTTGGAAGTTGTGGCCGTTCGAGGCTCCGTCCCTCCCTCTGTCAGCCTCCCTCCAGCCGTCGACCTCCCTCCCTTCCTCCCTTCTTCCTCCAGCCGTCGACCTCCCTCCCTGTGTGCCGTCCCTGGCTTGGAGCTGTGTCCCCCTCTGTCTCTGTTCGGAAGTCCCCAAAGTCTGCCATCAGGTGTAGCAAACAGGTAACAAACTTGTAAAGCTTGTGTTCATTATCCTTTGTGTTTTTAGAGAGAAATGTGTGCCATACATTACATGTGTTTCTTTGTCTAATAATGCAACCAGTTTGTGCCTTTCATGTGTTTCTTTGTTCAGTATTGCAACCTCTGGTCTTGTACTTGTTGTTTTGTTTGATGAAATATCTTTTGTTATTTGGAGAATGAAGCAAAAAATGATTTTAACTTAACCCAAATCACTTTCCTTATTGCTACATTCTATGATAATTTACCTACCGCTTCCATAAAGGATTAATTTCAGATTCCATGAGATTAGAATATAAAGATTAAAATAAACTTAACAACATTGTTAAAATCAAACAGAAAATGATAAGGCATACAATGATTGCTAAAAAAAATACACATAATACCATCTTCTTAAGTTTATTCATTGCTGAAAAATGCTTTAAGCATGTCAAAATAGCAGAGTCAAGGGGTTTGTCAGGAGTAACTTTATCATCAACAATCCAAGGGTGACCTGATTATGCAAGATTCAATTGTCATTCGATCTTCCAAGAAGCTGACACTATAATAATAAAACGCCAACATACACCAGTGGCACATGAAAATCCAGTAACAACTAGTACTCAAGGAACTCATATAAAACTTCATGGGCAGAAACTCTTTGCTTAGGGTCCCTATCCAACATTTGTTTTACCAATTCTTTAGCACTTTCTGAGATATTAGGCCATGGTTCAAAAACAAAATCAAGCTCTCTGTGTAAAATCTGCCTGAAAATTCCTGATTCAGATTCTAAAAGTAATAGAAAAAGTTAATGTAATTCAGGTACAGAGTAGATGACTAAATAATAATACAACAGAGAAAAAGTTAAATGCATATTAGGATCATTACCAGCCCAGAAAGGTGGGACACCACTTAGCTTTAAAAAAATTGAAGAAGCTTTCACAGTTTTTAGTTTTAGTAATTGGTTTAGCATTCTTCGAACCCTTCTAAGGCTTTTTCTTCAAAACCTTCTGAGTCAAGCATTTTCCTGGGTACCATTGAATTTTAGTCCTATTGAAAAAGAACATAGCAAGTAAACCTTGATCAAGACCAAACCAGACCCTTTTGACAACATTATAAACTATGCAAACAGATAACATAATAACATCATTCAAAAAGAACAGCTTACCTAATTGCTTTCTCCAAAATAGGTTCATCCTCATCAATCATATGATATGTTTTTGTCAATATAGAATTTGAAAAGTATGGATTGGTATTGGTATCAAAGAAGAACTCAAGCTTAAATCCTTTGGGGTTTTCTATCATGCTCCACTTGATATCTTTAAGGAACTTGAGAGCACCTTCATCACGCTCTGAAATCTACAATATAAAGTGGTCAAAAGATCACTAAACGAACCAACTAAAAAGTAACTTCAACCCAAAACTCAACAGAAGGGGTATTTGGTATTTGTATACAATGGCTAATACAAAGCTTGGTATTTGGCTTCAAGAGCTGGTCTCTCCTTAAAAAAGCACTAGGTCGGTGAGATTGTCTTCATTGAGAGCTGTAGGGAGTAAACGATTTAAAACAGAGAAGAGAGATGGAGAAGAAGAAAACAAGAAGATGAAGAAGAAGAAGAAGAGTGACAAACCAGAGGTGAGATCTGCCGTGCTGAATTTATTATCGTTGTTGTTAGACATTAAGATAAGAGGCAAAGCGAGAAGTAAAGTAGTAAAACCTAGAAAATGAAGAGAAGAGAAGAGAAGAGAAGAGAAAGGGTTCGATGATACACTCAACATGCAAAACTCACCTCTTGTCTCTCCTTTTAAACCAAAACCCTTTCATTATTAGTATTTGAAAGAGTAGCAGAAGAGGGAATGGTTTCGAGGAAGAAGAAGACGATGGCTTCGAGGGAGAAGAGAGAGACGAGAGAGATGGTTGCTGAAGTACCTCGTAGAGCTTTGAGAGTCACTGAGGCGGAGGTAGGAAGGCGGAGGCGGTCATGAATATGTCATTTAAGGCCCAGAATCGCGATTCTAGTGCGATTCATGCACATTTGGTGTTTTAGGGGCGACTCGGATCGTTTTCCTCCTCCAAAATCGTAGAATCGGGATTTTTCCGATTAAAATCAGGATTTTAACTACCTTGCCTATAGCCCTCTGGGTTCTAATCCAATCTGCTGCAAATTACTTTCCTTGCCCCTTGAATCTGACAACTAAGGCTAAAGGGTAACCTAAAATTAATCATAAATTCCACATAAAACATTAGTTCACTAGATTTAATGTAGGTATATATATCCCTCCTTTCAAGTGTTACTAGTCCACAAAGTCTAACCTGCAGGGCCGTAAAACTTAGAAATTCCTAAGAGGATACATATTGACACTTGCCTTATGATGTAGGGCTGCTTTTGCACGACGCTGATCACTATAGCCATATACATCTAAGCCTAAAAGTAAAATATCATCCGGCGTCAACTGTAACTCAGAGAAGAAGCGGAGGGCATACAGTGATTTCTTCTGCAGATGTCTCCCAATGGTTTTTAACCAAGAGGAAAGGCCCTTAGGCTTTTTGGGTTCAATCTTAACAAAGGAAACAAATCTCTGCAAATTGAACTGACCATTTAAAAATAGAAACCTGAAAAAGTTTCAGAGCAGAGACATGGTCAGGCAACAAAAGCAGAGGTAAGAAGATGGAAGGGAGAGACTTGCCAGACATGGAGGAGGGGGAGGGAGAGGACACGGTGGAGAGAGAGGCCATGGAGAATGGAGTAGGAAGGAATGAGAGGGGCGTGCATGAAATGGAGCTGTCGGGGTCTGGAAAGCTTTGTGCCACGGGACAAACCCAAAGGGAGAGGGTCTCCAGGAACAGGACATGCCAACCCATCAAGCGTCTTAGGAGTGGAAATGTCCAAATCCCAAAACCCTCCTCCATCCCAAAACCCACGGGCCATGATCATCCTCCTCCTCAAAAATTTTTTGGAAAGGAATGGTATCTGAGTCACTGTACAAAAATTAACTCTTTTAAAATACAAAAGCTTGTATGAATTGCCTCTAACTCCTTGTTTCCTCAATTGTTTCTCTACACTCTTTGGTCTCCACCAGAATTTACTGACTAGTTTAATAGCAATGCAACGTGACGTGTGTAGGTAATATGTTAGTCATACCCGCTGGTAGAAGCGTTTATTTATTTTTTAACGTTTTTAGTATGTTATATATTGTTTGGATGCATGCCTAATATTAATTTGATACAATTTTTAGCATGAGGTAAACTCATAAACTCTTACGAGTTTACGAGTCGAGTTAGCGAGTCGAGTCTACCTAGCCAAAACGAGTCTTGGTAGACTCTCGAGTCTGACAACCTTGCTAAAGTTCATTGAAAATGTATGATTAGCAAAGGCCAATAAAACTTTTTCTTTTGATGACTCAATTTCCATTCTAACTAGAGTTTGTCATGCAGACCAAGACACCTTACGTGTGGTTCGTGTTCGACCCTCATCAGCTTTGTCTTCATCGCTATCTCTCATTCGCAGGTAATCCCCTAACGCTAACTTATCCGGCTATGTCTGTTGTATGTGTTGAAGTGTATGTATGTTGATTGTTGTTTGTTAGTGGAGAGTTGAGCTCATTAGGCAGTGATTTTGTGTGCTGATAACATGATTTTTTATGCATGTGTAATGTTGTTTGTTAGTGGAGAGCAGAGCTCATTAGGCATTGGTTTTGTGTGCTGATAACATGATTTACGATGCATGTGTAATGTTGTTTGTTAGTGGAGAGCAGAGCTCATTAGCGGTTGATTTTATATATTGATAACATGATTTTGTGTTCATAACTGTGAATATCATATACAATGCGTATGATATGTTTATTTATCTATACTGGGTAGTTTTCTATATGTAACAGGCCATTTGTAAATTTGGGAAATGTCTAGTTTACAGGGGAGACTCTGCCAAAATTTCGGCAGGCTCCCTTTCTTAGGGAACTTAAAAAATGAAACACAACGTTAATAATGTAGGGTTTAGTCGTGTGTGTACCCATTAGATTCCCGTTCAAGTTTCAAAACAACCGGTCGATGTACCGTGTTGTGTTGGAGCTTGAATTGTCCCGGTTGGACAGTTTGGTATGAATTTGTAACCTGTAGGGTGTAACCCATCAATGTTGTATGTGGTCTATCTTGAGAAGTTGAATGAATGTTCATTTGAAATTTCGGTTATGGTGTTTCGTATTGTCCCCAGGGTGCATGTCTGCGTGTGGTGTTTCATACCGTACGTATCTCTGTGTACTCGGGGACCAATGCGAAATGCTGCCGAAATTTCAAATGAACATTTATTCAACTCAAGATAGACGACATACAATTATGGGATGGGTTACGGATGGTTGCATATTCATCCTGAATGGGATAGGGCCCCACCAATTTGCAACATCAAAGAGATAGAGTGATTCGCAACCGATAGTTAAATAACAATTTAAACGTGTAACGTAATAGAAATCGTGCTTGTTAGATATTATAAATGGAGGTACCGGCAAATCGGCGATGGATGTACAACCGACTAGATCGCAATCGGCGAGTGACTGAGGAGTTTATGACGGGGCTGTTGGAGTTCATTCCGTTCGCTACGGCAAACACGCCCGGATTTGAAGTGACCGAGAAGATCCGTTGTCCGTGCTCAAGGTGTAAATGCATGAGTTTTGAATACGCGGATGATGTCATGTGCCACCTAACTGAGAAAGGGTTCATGGAAACATACCACTGCTGGTACAACCATGGTGAGCAGTTACCACGTAGACCATCAGACGTAACCGTGCAACAGTCTTACTACGAGGTTGGAGGAAATAGGGATACGTACAACAACATAGAACAAATGGTGATGGATCATGTTGGACCCTCCACCGGACGTGTGCTGGAACATAATGACCAAGCAGGTCATGGGGACTCTGACAATGTAGAGGAGGATCCTAATCCGGAGGTGAAGAGATTTTATGATTTGTTGGCAGCGGCTCAGACTCCATTGTGGGACGGGTGCAACAGTCACACTGAGTTATCCGCCTCCCTAGCTGCTTTAAGCCTAAAGGCAGATTATAATCTTTCTGGAGGTTGTTTTGATAGGATGGTCAGTCTGATGGGTTCCACCATGCCTAGTAATCACAGAATGCCAGCAAACCTGTACCGTGCTAAGAAACAAGTGGCAAACTTGGGGTTGGGTTGTGTGAAGATAGAGTGTTGTGTTGGTGGATGTATGCTGTTCAGAAATGAGTTTGCAGACGAAAGTGTCACAAAATGTTTGCATTGTAATGAGGAACGCTACAAGATCGTTAAAAGGAGAGGGAAGGTAACCCGGACGGCCAGGAAGAAAATGTGGTACTTCCCTATAACACCGCGTCTTCAACGCCTGTATGCCTCATTGTCCACGGCAAAACACATGCGTTGGCATGCTCTGAACCGAACACAAGAGGGGTTTCTTTGCCATCCTTCCGACGGGAAAGCATGGAAGTGTTTGGATGAGCTATATCCGGACTTTTCTGGCGAGCCACGCAATGTAAGACTTGGCTTATGTACTGATGGGTTTAACCCGTTCGGTCAATACAGAAGAGCTTACTCTTGTTGGCCAGTCATCCTGACCCCATACAATCTGCCTCCTGATATGTGTATGAAGAGGGAGGTCATGTTTCTATCTGTACTGGTTCCAGGACCCAAAAATCCAAAGGCGAACATAGACGTGTTTTTGCAACCGTTGGTTGAAGAGTTATCACAGTTATGGGATGTCGGGGTAATGACATACGATGCGTCTTTGAAGAACAACTTTATGATGCGTGCTGTTTTGATGTGGACTATTAACGACTTCCCGGCCTATGGTATGCTTTCTGGATGGTCCACGTCTGGGAAGCTTGCTTGCCCTGTATGCATGGAACATACCGGGGGGGAATCACTCCCTGTTAGTGGCAAGACAAGTTTCTTTGACTGTCATAGAAAGTTTCTACCGTTGGATCACCCGTTTAGGAGGAACAAAACCGCTTTTAAGAAAAACAAGGTTGTCAATGAACCTCCACCCCGTAGGTTATCTGGTGCACGAGTTTGGCAGAGGGTCGAAGAGTATCCTTACATCTGGGACAAGAGTGTTAAGGAGTTTGCGGGTTACGGTAAGGAACACCACTGGGTGAAGCAGAGTGTGTTGTGGGATTTGCCATATTGGAAAGACTTGTTGTTAAGACACAACATTGATGTGATGCACACTGAACGTAATGTTTTCATGAATATTTTTGACACTGTTATGGACATCAAAGGGAGAACAAAGGACAACGAGAAGAGTCGTCTAGACCTTCCGATTTGGTGTTCCAGAAAGGAGTTGGAGTTGAGGGATGCGGGACGTGGAAGAATGTTTAAACCCCATGCAAAATATGCTTTAACTAGACCACAACAGATTGCTGTATGTATTTGGATGAATGGGTTGACCCTGCCTGACGGATTCGCTTCTAACTTGAGTAGATGTGTCGACGTGAAGGAGGGCAGGGTGTTTGGCATGAAAAGTCATGATTGCCATGTGTTTATGCAACAACTACTCCCGTACGCGTTTCATGCCTTACCGAAGCCTATTTGGAAACCGTTAGTGGAGTTGAGTCACTTCTTTAAGGAGTTGACGGCTACTTCGTTGAGTGTGGAGAAACTTGTGAAGATGGAAGAAACTATCCCGGTATTGATTTGTAAGTTGGAGCAGATTTTCCCACCAAGTTTTTTTGACTCCATGGAGCATTTGCCTATCCATCTACCGTACGAGGCCTTGGTTGGTGGCCCAGTGCAGTATCGTTGGATGTATCCATTCGAAAGGTGAATGCTTGGTGAACTCTTTAATTTACTCGCTAATGTCATGCTTATAATAGTATTTTCTAACTTAACACCACCTTGTTAATGATGTTGAAGATTCTTACGCTCTTTAAAAGATAAAGTGTCGAACAAAGCCTGCGTTGAAGCTTCAATTTGTGAGGCATACTTAGTCGAAGAAATGACAACCTTTGCTTCTTTCTATTTTCCAACGGAGATAGAAACTAGAATGAGTAGAATTCCCCGCAATCTTGGTGTAGCCAGCCGCACAGGGTTTGATGAACAAACGTCGATTTTCAACTATCCTGGTCACCCGGGGGGCAGGCTCACAAAATGTTACATTGATGAGAAAGATCGAAAGGCGGCTCACTTGTACATTCTTCTCAATTGCCCAGAAGTGGAACCCTTTATTGAGTAAGTCATAGAAGTTATATTATACATTCTTAACGTAGCTTTTATATTAAACTTATTTGTTTCTTTCAATAGCTTATACACAGATATGCTAAAACTTGAGCAAAATGATTTAACTGATGACCAAATTCATAGTAAAGTGTCATCCAAGTTCGTTGGTTGGTTCGCGCAACATGTAAGACCCGTATACCAAGTGTTTTTAAGCCTATTTGCTTCTAACTCCCGTCAATATGGTAACAATGACCTACTTCTTATGTTGTACATAGATACAAGACCCTAACAACCATATTGAAGATTCTTTACTCCAAGCCCTTTCTTGGGGGCCGGTGAAGACTGTTAAAAAATGGCCTATTTACTACGTAAATGGATACAAGTTTAATATTCTTCAATGGAGTGAAGGGATGCGCACCCATAACTACGGGGTTTGTGTTAAAGGCACCGCCGGTCAGTTGGAAGAAGACTTTTATGGAGTGCTGACGGAGATTGTTGAAGTTTCATTCTCTGGACGACTAAGAAGAGATATTGTTCTATTCAAATGTGATTGGTTCGACAACACAATCGGTGTTGGAACAAAGGTTGACAACAACTACGGCTTAGTTGAGGTCAAGAAGAATAGTAGATATAAAGGGTTTGATCCCTTCATTTTTGCCCAACAAGCTGAGCAGGTTTATTACACCGACTTCCCGGGAGGACATCGGGACTGGTATGCAGTAATCAAGGCCAAGGCCCGAAGTCAGATCACTGACAATGTCTCCGAGGAGGTCGATGACGCTTATCAGCTTGCACCACACGAGCTCAACGATGCCAATTTGTTGTTCAACATTGATCCAGTCATAATGGATGAGACACTTGCCACTACGGGGGGTGAACACATTGACAAAGACCTTGTCTCTCGATCAAAATGGTCTAGGGCTGATTTGGGTACTGATGAACTTGTTCAAACAGATAACCACAGTGACACTGAAACTGAGGGGGAATTTGAAACTGAAACAGACACAGAGTATGTAGTTGTTAAACATATATACATAGGTTTATATATATCCTGAGACTAACCTTTCTTTTCATGATTTTATCCACAGATGACGGGACGTCGACTGCCCTTCAGTAGGGGTGGTGGGTCCAGGACCCCGGCTTCCCGTCTGGGGATGCAAACCCCAGGGCAGCAGACCACTCCATCACCACCACAGCGGACCACTCCATCCCCATTACAGCAGACCACTCCATCACCACCACCACAGCAGACCACTCCATCACCACTCCAGCAGACCACTCCATCACCACCACCACAGCAGACAACCCCATCACCCCCACAGCTGACCACCTCAGAGCAGACTCCTGGAGTTGGTGGCTTGGAGGACCATGGCCATCAGGCGACCCCACCTCCGACATCCCCTCTGCCCATGTTGGTACCCGTGCCGGCCGGAGACGAGTAAGTGACTAAATTTCATATACTTTTATGTTATTTGTATGATACTTTATATTAGGGTTTAGTTGAAAGACTTGTTGGTTTATTGTTGCTTACTTTAATTAGTACTTGTATAGATTGAATTGTACTGGGCACTCTTCTGTTTGTAACAGGGTAACTATTTAAACTTGGAAATGTTACATTTACAGGGGAGACTCTGCCGAAATTTTGGGTGTCTCCCTAGATTGTGTGTTGTTTTACTCCTAACATAATTGTTGTCATTACAGCTTTGTTGATAGTAGTCGCACTACCAAAGCGATTACTAAGGTTTTGAAGGCCCAGTGGGATGGTCCATATATATCTTGGACAGATGCTGGGAAGGTTGTGCAAGATAGGTGGTTTGACACCTTCTCGGTAAGTTCCTAGCTCATTTATTGTGACTTGATTTGTAAAATAGACCCGTTATTAATTTTGATTTCTCAATTCATTTTACAGCGTGATTACCAGTGGGCGGAGGGTATGATTGATGAGATTAGGAAGGTCTTTGCCACAAAGACCTCCAAAATCATCAAGAGTACCCTTTGGAAGGTAAGGGACAAGGGTGAGCGCCCTCGTTGGATCCCGGAGGACCATTGGGACGGGATGGTCCAGAAGTGGGGCGGGGTCCCATTCCAGCAGGCGAGTGCTCGGAATAGGGCCAACAGAGCCGCCGATGCTGCAGCCTCGGTTTACACTGGGGGTAGCATTTCAACCCTCGAGCACAAGAAAAGATTTGTAAGTATATTTATGTTAAACATTTCTATTATGGTTCGTCTTACATGTTTACAAATAATAATCTCAATGTTTTTTGTCCACCACAGGAGCAGAGGGAGCACCGGGAGCCTTCTTTGTTTGAGGTCATGCAAATGACCAAGAAGAACAAAGCCGGTGCATGGGTAAACCAGAAGACTACGGAGCTAGCGGTATTTACTTTTAACTGACACATGCTTTTAATTTACTTACAAATCAGCTTACTAATCCTATCGTTGTTTTTGAATTTACAGGAGGCGTATCAGGCCAGGAGGGCCGAGAAGGAGGCGGACCTGGTGGCTTCCACCCCTGAAGGGGAGGTTCCTCCCACCCTATCTTGTTCTGACGACAACGCCATCTATATGGAGGCTGTTGGCGGTGTGAACAAGAAAGGGAGGGTGTTTGGATTGGGTGGCGTCGGCACGCAGCTGGCGAAAAAGGGGAAGACCCCTTCCTCTTCGTCTTCCTCTGGTCTTCCGACTGAGGTCGTTCAGGTAATTCAAAACCTGAACGATGAGCTACAGGAGGAGCGACGTCAGAGGCAGTTGCTGTTGGAGCGGCACGAGGCGGACCGACAGAAGGCCGAGGCGGACCGACAGCGGGCCGAGGAGCAGCACGCCGAGACTCGTCGGCAACTTGCTCAGCAGCAGGAGCTACTGATGCAGTTGATGGCGAGGCTACCTCCCCCCACTTCCCAGGCGCCCCCACCACCACCCCAGGATCCCCCACCACCTTGATTGTAGTTCTTTTATTTATACACATTTGTATATTTGATTTTTAGTTATGTTATATTTTCATTCAGTATTTATTTTGTCATTCTTTATTTATTATGTCAATATTTATTGGTAATTACATTCAAATCACAAAGCCTTATTCTACCTATCATTAATAATTCAACCTATTTCATAAATTAATTTAATATATTATTTTGTTTTTAATAATAATTCATTACTTCAAAAAAATTATTTTAATTTAATTATAAAATTTTATCAGCCAATACAAAATACAAAATATTAAGATATTTTTAAAGCTAAATTAACAAAACCAGTCAATATTGAATCAATTTTAAAAAAATTTAAAAATTCTCGTTAGCGACGGTTCATGTCCGTCGCGGACTTATTAACCCTAGCGACGGACGTCGTGGTCGCTACCTGGCAACCACTAGCGACGGACGTTGTGGTCGCTACCTGGCAACCACTAGCGACGGACATTGTGGTCGCTACCTTGCAACCACTAGCGACGGACGTTGTGGTCGCTACATGACAACCACTAGCGACGGACTTAGGCGTCGCTACATCGCAACCACTAGCGACGGAATGTCTTGGTCGCTGTCTCACTACCTATAGCGACGGCATTCCGTGGTCGCTGTTGGCTGTTATTAGCGACGGGGCCTCGACGTCGCTGTATGGCAACACTTAGCGACGGCTGGAGTTATGGGGGCAGAGACGAATTTAGCGACGGCCTCACGCCGTCAATAATTTAGCGACGGTGTGAATGTGGTCGCTGAGGTGTTTTCGACGAGGGTTTTAGCGACGTCCCCTTTCCCGTCTGCGATGCCGTCGCTAATGGTTTTAGCGACGGGAATTCCATTGATTAGCGACCAATTACGTCCGTCGCTAACAGTTGTTTTTTTAGTGGTGTCATACACTCTAGAATGTATGATATTATGGTGTCTTCTCATATACTTAACTAGTTTCCCTGAATCTTGGCTTTCTTCATCATCTTGTCTTAGAACTGGCCCTCGTACTTTCACTTGTCCTTAAACCCTCCCCTGCACCTCCACCACATGTCCTAGAACTCCCACATAGACCTTTACCTTTGGTCCTACAACTGCTCCTAACATGCCAAGTGGTGTCCAGCTCACCACCCTCATTACTCATAGTGTCATCTTCCACCTAACAAATACCCTGACATTACCAGATTCAGTATGACTCAACCCATCAATATCCTTCCCAACACACTCATCATCTGGATATTGAAAATACACATCTATACACCTTTGATTCAACTTTGCACAGCTAACCATCTTCAATATATCACTGTCATACTTCAAGACACTTAACCCTTCATTTAAATCACACCTAGGGTCATGCCAAAAGATATTACACAGCCTATAGTACCCACAATTCTCGACAAACCTAACGAATGCAAAAAAAATCTAGGTAATCAGGTTCAAGTTCATTCCACTCTTCAACTTTACCCAAACTATACTCTTTTTTTTTTTCATTTGCATCAATCACAAATCTGCCACCTATATGAAGCCTAATCCAAATATCCTAAATGTCCATCACGTTACATTATAACATAGAAAGTTAATTTCAATAGGCAATAGGAATAAGCACACACAATAAGAAATATTTAATAGACATAAGTATTATAGTATTATAGTATACAACATACACAATATGCAATACAAAATAAGCAATAGACAATATACAATAGGCATAAATATTACAGTAGTACAATATAAAACATACACAATATGCAATACACAATAAGAAATAGGCATAAGCATAAGTATTATAGTATACAACATACACAATATGCAATAGACAATAAGCAATAGGCATACGTAATAGGTATACATAATAAGAAATAGGCATCACATTGCATAAGTATTACAATATTACACTATACAACATACACAATAAGCAATACGCATCATATTGTGTAAGTATTACAGTATACAACACACATAATAAGCAATAGACAATAGGCAATAGGCATCGTATTGCTTAAGTATTACAATATTACAGTATCACAATATACAGAATACAACCTACAACATATAAGATATATGACTTAATTTCAATCTCACCTAAACCCTAAACCATGGAACCCTAGTGATTAAAACCCTAAACCCCAAATTACATAAATTCATAAGTTACCTTAAACCCTAATCCCTCAATCCTTATTCCACAAACCCTAACCCCTCAATTTCCCATGAAGGAACCCTAAACCCTCAATTTGGATTACAAGAATCCTAAACCTAAATTTCCATTTCAGGGACCCTACACCCTACACTTACATTACAAGAACCCTAAACCTTGATAAACCTTAAACCCAACCAGAGAACAAAAAAAGAAGAGCACGAATACCATGAGCGACTACTAACCTGCTTGGGGGTCTCCCATCACTTTTGTCCACACTAACATGCACCTTCAACACTGTCGTAGGTCACAAGTCGCAGGTCGAAGGCCGTAAGTCACAGGTCGCACCTTTAACACAAAATACCACACCGAGGAAATGAGGGTTTTGGGTTGGGAGGTAGAAAGAAAGATGCGATATGACACAAATGACATGAACAAATTAACCCTTCTTTTAGAAAGTGCAAACGATGTCGTTTCATGTGTCATTAATGGGAGCAAAACGACGTTGTGTCTCTTGGAAATGTGGCATTTCTGGTAGCATTTAACGAGCTACGTCAGTTGACTTTGATGAAAGTTTACACTCTATTAACAACAACAACCTATCTGTCTGACGATGACAGATGTGGGGGACTAATGTGACTAACTTACTAATATAAGGACCTAAGTATCTGATGCCACTAGAGTCAGGGACTAGCTGGGGATTTTTCAAATAAAAAAGTGGTTGTTTGGAGCTCAATAATAGGGACACTTTGGCTCCACAAGAACAAAAAGGTATTCAAAAATGAGGAAACTTGCTTGCAAATGTTAAGTTACTTGGTAAAAAATAGAGTTTGATGTTTGCTAAAATCTATAGCTGATGGTTTTATATTCTCTTATTTTGAATGGGATAAAGAACCTATTAATTGCATTAATTCACTGTAATATATTGTGTGTTGGCCCCAACAAATTTTATGTGTAAGGGTACCCTTGTACACTAATTGTTTAAATATATTTCCCCTGGGGGTAAGGGGTAAAACATTACTGACAACATATTTTTTAGAGGCAAAGGCAACTATTTTGAAGTACCTTGAAATGTTGTTTGACAGTTGTGCATTTTATGAAACTTATGGAGGGAGAGAAACAAAAGGAGGTTTAAAAATGAATTTTGTACTATTTTGTAGGTGTTTGATACAACTCTTATTATATCTTGGTCTTGAATTAGAGCTAGATTGAAGGGTTTTACTTGTTTTGTTTTTGATAGGAATACAATACCTCTTTGTATCTTAAATTTTTAAGGATTTAATACTATGGGTTTAGGTACCTCTTATTTGATCCATTTTATTTAATTCAATTGTCTTTTCCGTTTAAAAATACATGAGAATTTTTTAGGTGTTGGGAGAAATAAAATTTATATAGGTAGTCTTTTACATGTTTTCATAAATAAAACAAATGAAATCTTTATACTTTTATTTATGGAAATGATAATTTAATCAAATATATGTTTTTGGGAGTTTAGTAGTTTTTTTAAGTAATTTTAATTAATTTATAATATTGTGAGATTTTTTAGCATAAAAGGCTCCAAGTTCAAAACAAATACACAATCAAATTAAGATGCTAAAATCTCTTGCCTAGCAAAGACATATCATCCAAAGTTTTCAGTCTGTACGAATTCATGACAGGAGAAGGAAAAGTGTCATTGGACCGCGGCGGGAGGCCGACCCTAAAAAGTAAATTAAGTTCCCGGATTCCTTTCGGAAATCGTGGAGTCGCCACCAATGTTTTTAAGGTAAAACATTAGAAAAACCCTAACGTAAAGGTATTAGTCATAAATTGAAATTTTAAGTTCAGGAGTCTGATTACAGATGGGGAAGGTATTAGCACCCCACACTGTCTTTGTTAAATGGTTACCCTAAATTGTTTAAGTTTTTGAATAATCCTAATAATTTGTAATTTTAACCTCTTAGAGATGCCCTATGGATTTAGTGTCGACTTAATAATTAAAATTATAATTTTGGTGATTAACAAGACGTCTCGTCCAAATTAACCGGGTCGTCGTTAAAATTTTATGATTTTATTAATTTTTTAATTAATGGGATATGTTTATTTTTTAAATTTGGGCCCGACAGGATTAATTGTTCCCGCTTCTACGTATTCCCCAAGCGTGAGGGAAAATCAGGATTACATAGCTATTTGATTATTGTTTTAAAAAACATGAAGTAAGTAAAAACGTCGAGATTTAAAAATATCAATCAACAGGATGTCTCGTCCAAATTGACTTCAAATATTGTATTATTTTAAAAGAACAAAAGAACCTTAAATTTATTTATTTTATTACTTTTTAGAGAGGAAAAACTTAATGGTCTAAATTAATTTTGAAATAATTAAAAAATTTATTTTATTTGAAAACCTAGATCAACAAGACGTCTCCTCCAAATTGATCCCTAATATAAATATTTTAATTTTGTATATATTAAAATATTTTATGGTTAAAAAAATTAACTTAAAACATAGATTAATAGGACGTCTCGTCTAAATTAATCTATAAAGATTCTAAATTTAGTTATCAGAATATCTTATAATCTAAATTGATTAAAACATAGATTAACAGGACGTCCCATCCAAATTAATCTCTATCATAAAGATTTTTATTTTTGTTACCTATTGACATTACTAAAATACTTTATAATATAAAAATTAAAACATAGGACATCTTGTCCAAATTAACCCTAACATAAAGATTTTAATTTTAGTTACATAACAATATTAATTTTATTTTTATCTAACGAATGTAATACTCTAACTCAATTAGTAACAAATACCAAAAGAAATTCTATGTTACTAAATCTTCCTAGGTGGGAAAGGATTTCATTCGTTTAATCATGCATACTAAATTGTTACAATTCGCTAAGAAACAAGGATTAAAACAATCGCAACAAAGAATAGAGGGAAAAATAAAAAACTTTTAAAGACTTACCTAATGCTTGAACTCCCTATTTTTTTCTTCTCTACGTGCATGAACCTTTATGATTTCCTACTCCTTTTTTGTTTTTTTGTGAATGCCTAATATATATATATATATATATATATATATATATATATATGTAGAGGTTAAAAAGTCCAAAAACCTCTTTCCCCCTTTCTACTTCCTCACTGAATATAATACATACATACATATATATATATATATATACACACACATCCCCTTCTATAAAATTCAAATTTTAAACTTCTCCATTCTATTTAAATTTTTAAAATTTTTCTAAGATTAGATTCCATTTTTTAGAAATTCAAAACTTATGGTTTTGATGATAATTTAAAAATTTTAAAAATCAAAGCATAAATCAACCATTTAAAATTCAAACAAACCCACAGATTCATTTTTTTTCTTTAAAAAATAAATCATAAATTAGAATGAAATTTATTTTATTTTTATATATATTTATTTTAAAAGAAAAGAATTTAAATAAATCTGAACAAATTGGGTTACAACAACAAGACTTCGCAAAGAACGCATATTTTCCTTCTAAATTGAAAACCTTTTTACATTCAAACATATAACTACACCCTGTTTCCAATGGTCAAACAAGTCTTAGTCTTTTGTTTAATGAATTTGTAGTACCATTTAAACGTATAACCTTTTTATATTCAAACATATAACTACACCCTTTATATAACATTGATTTTTTCCGCTGAAGGGAAAAAAAAGGAAGAAGAAAACCTTTGCATATTCAAACGTATAACTACACCGTCTTTAACGCAAAATGAAATTGCGTGAGGATACATTAACAAACACGGCACGACCATGTCTACTCATCAAATTGTATAACTTTCATAAATCAACTTTTAATTTCTATCATGCAGTCAAATTTATAGAATATATTTGGATCATTTTCATTTCTCCTGTCTCTTTAACACATTTTTCATACCAATTATTTTCATAATTTTATAAAAAATATTTTTTAAATTGGTTAGTTTAATAACCATTGCAAAAAGTGATAACACAATATAAAAATAATCAATAAATTTTATTGTTTAATCTTTTTAATTCAATAGTCTATATTATGATAAAGAGAAGAGATAAAGATGAAATGTTTTGAAGAGTATCCAAATTTAAATTTATTGGGTTCATTTTTGCGATATATATATCATGGTAATGAAAAGTATAATTAATTTCCCAGCTAATTCTATCAAATTACTTGGTAAGTTCCATTTTGAATCGTATGGGCACGGGGTGCTGTCCTCAACATTTCATTATAATTGACTGGGATATGATCGATTTAAAAACTATTTATTTTTTCACCTAAAAGTTTAAGTATCTTTACATGAAATTGGAACAATTGGTGCCCGACATGGTACTAGCCACGGCTAATTAATTAAGTGATTTAGATTTAGATTTTAATATCTAATGCTTATTATGAAGAAATATAAGATGGTTAGTCTTGTATATTATATATCCATTCACACTTTATTGAATAAGAGACGTAAAATTATTTGTTTGTACCTAATATAAACTTAAACTTTTAAAATATTTTTCTAGAGTAAAAACGGTTAAAAGAAAGCTACAAATAAATTATAAATTATAAATAATAGTAGTTCTTAAAATTGTATTGGATAAATCTTTTAAAACTATTGATTCATTACAATTAATTTTTGTGTGTTTTACATATTATGCTATATATGGTAATGGAAAATGTGGCTTCCCTATTAATTGCTGTCAAATTACTTGGTAGGTTCATACGTTGAATGAATGCATGGGATGCCCTGAATTTTCACTATAAATATATACCTTTATAGTGAATTGAAACAATTGTAGTTTTCCTTATTTGCAAACTTTTCAAAAACCCTTTTAATCAAGATGAGCTCCAACAACACAAACATTCAGGGTGCTATTTGTCCTACAAAGCCTCCACCTCAAGGCAATAGCTCAGGTTCCGGCGGGGGTAAGAAGGCACCATCTACCAAGAATATATTCTATCCCAAAAATAGATCTAAATGATGAAAAGGTATTTACAAATAAGAATCAGGAGTAACACTACCCTTATAATTTCTATCAGTAAAAATAAGTATCATGTGTCTTTAGGTTTAAATTAGTTGGTTCATCGAACGTCTTGCTTATTTCATTTTGTTCTTCATGCAGGTATACGTACACGTAGAACCAATAATAATGGAAGCATATATGGAATAGCAGTACTGAAAGGCATATATATAGTGCTAGCTAGTAATTAGTTTACTTCATTTGTTTGTTCCTCGTTCCTGTATTTCTTAGGGTTTCCATGCATATATCTGCTTCCTTATAGAGAATTCAAGTGTGTGTGTGTATACACCATTTGCAAGTTATGAGAAATTCATTCATTCAACTCTTCTCTCAAGATTCTTTCATATCATCCCAGTTTCTCTTGACTCGATCTCCTCATTCAGATCTGATAGAATATACACTTCTTTATAAGAGAGGAATTTGATTGAGTTTTAATAACTTCTCAATATAATCAAGCATTGATAAATTGGCATCGGTATCAAGGAAAAATTAAATGGAAAGGAATGCATTTGTACATTCTTTAAATCTTCTTCAATCGATCACCACTTATGAGACCAAGAATCACTTAATTTGTTTCTCGTAATATTAAAAAGTTATGATTGGCACTTCAATATTCTTTGATCCCCCATGAATCCTTGACTCATCAGCTTTGCTAAGCTACACTCAGTAGATTCTTATAACTCCCTCACTTTCCTTGTGGCCTAAGCACACAATCTCACGAAATATCTTCACAGCCACAAGAAATTGCGTTTCGTATTACGATTTACCTCTTTTCACTTTGCTGATCCGAAGAAGAGGGAAATGTGTGGATAGGTGGGGGTTAATGTAGGGACACTTTCGTTAGTTCAAGTCCAAACAATTTCAACCGTGGTATGAATAGAAAAGTGTCGTGGTGTTAAGGAAATCCTTGCCTCATTTACTATTTCATGGGCTTACGATGCCTATGAAGGTCCAGTTGTACTTGTTTGATTTTGTGCTTGTTGTTATCTTATTTTTCCCTTGAGTTGAGGCCAAGATTAATTTGATGGACCACATTTCAGTTAAATTTTTTCACTTAGGATTAAATGTTTTATATAAGTTCCGGTTTATTATGTTCACTACAATCTCTAGGTGTTAGTGTAAGAGGTAAAGATATACTATGACCAAATGAAAGAATCTCAATTTTTAGAAAAAAAACCTATGAATAAAAATAACAATTTTTAACTCTTTAAATTTTTAGCGATGACTAAAAATATTCATGTTTTTCATTGTCAGCAACTTTGTCTATATTATTATTCGTAGTTAATTCATTAAAAATGAATGATAGAAGTTAAAAGTAATCACTTTTATTTATAGGGGTTTTTTTTAAACCCTAAATTTTAAAAGAGTGAATTTGTATTTTCACCTTTGTCATACATTCTCATTGTAAATACTAACCACAATCGATTGGAGGATACACCTATTTTTCTTTTTAAAAAATAAACTAATACTTAATGTTATATATAAAAAATAAAAATAGCCTTCATTGAAATATTTTTTTATGTTGGGTTGTATATTTAAAGACAATATATTAAGAAGACAATGACTAAATTTTAAGAGTAAATACCGAAAAGTGGAGGAGAGTGCTAAGGGCTGCCATTTATTTAACATTTTAGTGTAACGACGCGTTTGAGTCGTACATTTATAGAACCCCTGTTAATTAATTGGCAAACTAAACCTTATAGTATAAGTTAACTCTACTTGTTATATGCTGCAATGCCCTACGATGTTTTCACACATTATCAATTTCATGGAAACTCAACTCACTAGCTAGTTAACACATATATCCAATGTAGAAACCAGATTGACTCCTATAAGAGATTGAGAAGTTCAGTTTTTATACTTTTTATACAGAACAATCTCTTATTCGTCCCTCGATCTCAATTAGTATTTGGTACCTCCCAGTCTGGGAATATCTTCACAAGGAAGAAACGTTAATTACCAGTTATATATATGTTTAATAAACATGACATCCATTTGATTAACATTAAAAATATTAAGTTGTGTGTGTATGCATACCACGTTAGTGTAATACATGCTATATGTCTAGATATATTATGTCGACTATAAATCATAATAATAAGAATTTCTAAACTATATTTAAAATTTGTGAGACTAGAATCAACCAAATAAATTTTAAAGAACTAATGTTAAATTATAAGGACTAAAACATATATTTATTTATGCCCTAAATTTTGTTGTTGAATTTCACTACTCATCTCATCATGCTCATTCTCTTGCTGGTTTAATTCATGGAACTTGGGTGATGGGATCATTAATATGGAAGGCGTTATTTTATATATGTTGACTATAAATTTATTAATGTTTGTTCATTTTATTCATTTGTTTTAGTATGCTTATTTATTGTATAGCTAAAAAGTTATGATATATATCAGCTTGGTCTTCATATATGTTTAGAGAGTTGTGATCACTGTATCATTAATGTTCTAACTTTTTAATTCTAAAATATTCAGCATTCATGTCTCTATAATTGTTTGTTATATGAAAATTGATAAGGATGAAAAGTGGTTAGTTAGTTTAGTTAGTTCATATTAGGTTAGAGACAACTGTGAAACTCTAACCAACATTGGCGCCATTTCTCTTCCTCTAATAAATGAGAATCATTTCCCTTGTTCATTCAAAATTTATGTCTTCTTGCATGCTCAATGACGGTATCAGAGCCCTACCCTGAAAAAGGGCTCGAACCATCAAGAACATCAATCATGATGAACAAACATCAACCTAATTCATCTTCAATATATAGATCCAAGTTTGAATCAAGCAAACCCCTATTATGTGCATCTAAACGAAACCGCAACTTCTGGATTGGTAAATCCTATTCTTGATGGTTAGAATTGTCATGCGTGGGGTAGAGGAATGAAGCGAGCACTAATGTAGAAGAACAAATGGAGATTTGTCAATGGCAGGATCATGATGCCAGATCAATCGATCCTAGTTTTGAAGCTTGTAGCATTGTAATAAGTATATCCAATTATGTATAAATTTCCATGTGATTTGGACAAATGTTTTAAGAATTTCTGAATTTAAATGCAATTCATGTGTTACAATGGCAAGAAATTTAAATTTTATTTCCCAACCTTGTTTTGCATATTATAATAGCCTTTAATATGTATTTTGATGTTGTATGAAGAAATTAAAGGAATTGGAGGAAGAATCGGCTTAAAGGACAGGATTTTAAGTAAAATTCAAGAATCTCGCTTAAGCGAGCCTTTCACTTGAGCGTGAGATTTTTAGCTTGAGCAAGGAGGAAGACAAACAGACATTGAAGAAATTCGCTTAAGCGAGCATAAAATCGCTTAAGCGAAAATTTTCCAAAGAGTTTTGATATTGTACTCGCTTAAGCGAAAAGCAACTCGCTTAAGCTAAGCAACAACAGAAGCCCAACAGGAATTGCATTTGCTTGAGCGAGACACTTTTCACTTAAGTGAGAATAGGGTTAGTAGAATCAGAGTTGATCTCGCTTAAGCGAAACCAACTCGCTTGAGCGAGACTACGAAGAACCATGCAGCTGAGTCACATTTGCAAGTGGCTCTTGCTTAAGCGAGGCCATTGTCGCTTGAGCGAGACCAATCATATTTAAAGGATCAGCTCACAAAAAAGAGGACAACACACAGAAAACAAAAGATAAAAAGAGAACCCTAACTCTTGAAGCCATTTTTAGAAGATCCATAGGTCTTTCTTATTCTCTTTCTCTATTTTGATGTCTTGTAATGGCTATTATGAGTAGCTAATCTCTTTTTGTGGATTGGATGTAGTGATTCAAACCTTTCATACTTTGGATCTACCTTGATATATATGGTAACTATTCCATTAATTTTGGTATTTCATTTCATGTTATTTGCTAGATTCTATTGCATAAATAGTATCTTGATTCAGTTCTCTTAAGTTATTGGAAAATAGTTTATGAATACCGATCCGAATGAGGTACTCAATATACTTCGACATTACGAATAACTTCTGACATATTGAACACTCATAACAAACATATCGAATGCTGGAAAACTTCTTAAAATGATTAAGGAATAAATGTTTTAAAGGTTTTCTTAGGATTTTGGAATCGAGGAATCAAAATGAATGATTTATGATTTGTTGCGTAAAAATCAATAGAATATGAATCATTTATATCAATGTATCCAAGGTTGCAAGGGTAAGATGAACGAGATCCAATCTCATTTTCTCCATATTTGAACTCTCCTTTATTTTATTACTATTCATGCATGTTTATGTTAGTTTGTACTGTTTTATCTTAAAATAAAAACCAATCTTTATCTTGCTTAAATTATTTGAACTGAACTTTCAAGTTTCAAGTCCCTCAGTGGAACGACACTCTAATTTATTACAGCCGACGTGGTTAAACTTGCCACATAAATCTTTATTGCAAAAATAGTTAACACGTTGCAAGAATTTGGTGCATGCATGACTATTAATTTTGTCAATCAATCGATAGGTCAAAGTATCATGTTCATTGAATATGCATTTGAAGCTTGGAGAGAACTCAAGGAGCGTTTTCACAAGGCAATTTGGTGAGAGTATATGAACTATAACAGGAAATTTTTGGATTCAAATAAGGAAATTTTTATATTAAAATAAGGTAATCTTTCAATAACTAACTATGTCATTGAGATGAAAATCCTTTGGGAAGAGTTGGAGAACCAAGCCTCTGTTTGCTTGTATATATTCTGAGTGCTGATGTGTTGGTACCGAGAATGCGAAAGTATATAGGATATAGGACTATGTTATTAGGTTTTTGATGGGATTGAATGAGAGTTTCAATGTTGTCTGGTCTCAAATCTTATTGGTGGAACCTTTACCCAACACCAACAAGCGATTTTCTCTTTTTTTTACAACATGAAAGGTAGTTTGGCCCTGCTATTGAGGAAGAATTTGACATTTTGATTAATGCTATTGAGAGAGGGAAGACTTTTGGTCGAGGAAAAGGCTTCAATCATTCTTGGAGGAATAAAGTATGTTCCTACTATGGAAAATTAGGTCATATAATGGGCACATGCTACAAAAGGTATGAAATAATGTTAATAGTGTTTTTGTTGATAACACAAATATAGATGCAGATGAAAGATTTTCAGTTAAGGAGGAGAAATCTGAAGGAAAAGAAAATGCTAGTTCTTTTACCAATGAGCAATTCAAGAGTATATATTTGCAATGCTTTAGCAAACAAGTCAAGTCAATCAAGGAAACACTTCAGGGCTAATCATGTGACCTTTACTATAGCATCTTATAATGCCAGAGAATCAGGTACTGTACTTGTGCTTTCATGCACCACATAACATACATCCAGGAAATTAACTTTAGACTCTAGAGCTACAGTCATATTTGTGCTCACAGAGATATGTTCAAGTCTTTAAGAAGTATATCACCTTTGATCATACACTTTCCAAATGGAGATAACTTACTAATTCACGATCAGGCATTGTGAAAATCTAGTTTTGTAAAATGTGTTGTATTTGTCTAACTTTAATTTCAATCTTATTTTCGTACATAAGTTGGCCATGGAAATAATTGTAAACTAGTGTTTTCTTAAAATGCCTATGCGCTACAAGACCTTCTTTCCCAAGAGATGACTGGTGTAGTTGAAGTCGAGGATGGCTTGTATCAATTTGAAGGAAGCATTTAACTCACTTGTGAGGTCAATAAGGGAAGTAGTTTGATGTCTATAAGTAATTCTTTTGTTATCCATGACACTACTATTTGGCATTACAAGCTTGGCCATTTGTCCAATGCTAGAATGAGTCTCTAACTCAAGATTACCTCTTCATTAATGTTAATAAGAATTGCGATGTATCCCATGCTTCAAGGCAAAGAAGGTTGTCTTTTCCTCTTAGCAAGAAAGAGATTTGTCTTTTTGTGATCTCCTATATGCTGATATTTAGGGCTTCTTTTCTATTAATATTGTGCATAAGCACAAGTATTTTCTCATGATTCTTGATGATCATAGTAGGCATTTATGGGTTATTATGTTGAGATTGAAGTTTGAGGCAATTGCTCATACAAAAGTTTGTAACTATGGTGATAACTCGGTTTGAAAAGGCTGTGAAAGTCATCCTAATTGAAAATGGTGGTGAATTCCTAATGCTTGGCTTTTGTGCCTCCAAAGAAGTTGTGTGTACACCCCTCGAGAAGAGACATCATTTACTCAATATAGCCAGGGCTCTCCTTTCCACCTAGTGCAGTCAAAGTTTTTATGGAGATATTTTGACAAACATGCAACCCATCTCATCAATAGGATTCCCATTGGTGTGCTGAATAATTTATCACCTTATCAGGTCCTCTGTCACTAAATTTGAATTATAGAACTTAAGGGTCTTTGATTGTTTGGGATATGCTTCTACCCTCAAGGATCATAGGATTAAGTTTGATCCCAGGGCAAGAAAGGTTGTCTTCCTAGGTTACAAGGGTGGCAGCCTTATGGACTTGGTTAACCATGACACTTTTGTCTCCAAAGATGTTCAAATCCATGACCATTGATCGACGTCTTAATCAGTCAAATAAAAAAATTAAATTAAATTAAATATAGTACATCAAGAATAAACCTAGGTGAAAAGGATGCAGTACTTTTGTATACGGTTAGATGAAACTGTAAAATATGAAGTAAAATTTACACTAATATTTAGGGTTCTTAAATAGAACCATAGACAATAATAATTTAGCCTTTGTCTGCGATTAGAAATCCTACCTACTATTATTGTTTTACATAATGTCAACGATTAGAAACTTTAATCATAGACATACAACATAAATACTTTCATAATTTTTAAAAATAAAAGTAAAAAGAGCATAAATAAGGGAAAGAAAGGCTTGAATCCACATCCTTCACCTACAAAGGAACTAATTCATATCATTGAGACAACTATGAAGTTGAAAACATTTTGATAAATAACATGTACATAACATTAACTTTACAAAAAGATAAAAAATAGTACCAAATTTCCTTTGGCAAGCGTACCAAATTTGTTGTAGTTTCAAAATAAGGGTTGTTGATCCACAAAGACATGTTAGATATTACAGCAATGTATGATTGTTACTAATTTACCACTAAACATATACACTTTCATATACAAAAATGGTTTATGATCTTGGTGATTTATCAATTCAATTTATGGTCCTGTAAATATTTATTCCAATTATGCAATTAATCAAGTTACCAAAACTCGAATTCACTAAACCCAATTCCTCGAAGCTTAAATTCTAAACTCTATCCTTAATCGACTATTCGTCTAACGATTAGCGATAGAACTTGCATTAGGAAAGAGTATTATCACCCTTGTAAATACAGATTTCATAAATGATAAAGGTACATTTTTCTCATTCATTTTTGACATCTAGCTTATTTACTTGGATTTCCTTCCTAACTTGAGTATTACAGATATTTACAAGGAAACCCTTTATCTCCTAGCGCTTTTGTAGGATCTGAGAGCTAACATAACCATCTCAAAACTAGTAGTGTATACTCAAGAGTTAACGCATACCACACAATCGTGTGTATCCTATCTCAAGACAGAAACATTAACGAAAATACATACCTATTCAATTTGTTTCAAAAACACATAAATATACTAAATATCTAAATCATTAAAAGAAAACTCTTAATAAGTAAACCAATCTTTGAAAAATTTAATTTTAAAAAACTTAAATGCATGCTTTCTTATATTTTTTTACTTGTATTTTTCTGCCAGTAAAATAGCTACTTTTCACACATATTTCATATGTAATAAAGTATCCATTAATTTGATATACACATGAGATAATTGTTTTAACTCAGCATTGTAAGATCCTTCATTCATTAATCATTACAGTGTCTCTTTTTACTCTACAACGTAGAGCATTTTTTTACCTGGCTTAAATTGAGTCCTACAGTAATAAGTTGAATAGATAATTTCTTTACCAACTTTAGCATTAGAGGTAATTACCATTTATTTATTAACTTTGCATGACTGTAGAACCGACAAAGCCAACTTGGAATTAGTGTGCTCTCAAGACTTAATGCATACCACATTCCTATGTATCCTACCTCAGTATAGAAACATTGGCACACTCGGACCCCAACATTGATCAACGTTATCCCTAGACTAGTCTAGTGTGCTAACAGTAATGGACCCATAAGAGATATGTCCAAGGTATTTCTTACACATCGGTCCCTACATACATGTCGATAACCCTTATATAACAACCTATATTTCATGCATCCAAGACCGTGTACCAAGCTAGAAACATCCTAAACACCTTCCTAAGTGTTCTACCCACATTTGGGATTTGACGTGTACACTATGTTGTTATGGTAGCAACTCGTTATTTATAGAACACCGACTAAAGGTAGAAGCGACAGATACACCAATTAAAATGCATACCAGATTGAAATTTATACCAGTATGATCATGTTTCATATCGACACTTAAAAGATGATGAGTCCAAGGATACAACTCAAATCGGCACCAAACAAATATTGAATTAAGGGGCATATGATCCTAACATTGCCTAAGGATGTGTCCAGAACCTAGACTAAGATCCCATGCACCTGGTCACATAAGTGCACCTTGGATAGGCCATACATCCTAGATATGCCGATATGCACCTCGAATTACTCTAGACGTCATTGACAAGACCTTGACATCTTTAAAACAATGCCTAACACTATTATCATTACATCTATACTCCCTTGTAATTACACATTTCACAAATGATAAAGGTAAATTTTTCTCATTCATTTTTGACATCTAGCTTATTTACTCGGATTTCCTCCCTAACTTGAGTGTTAAAGATATTTACAAGGAAACCCTTTATCTCCTAGCGCTTTTGTAGGTTCTCAGAGTTAACATAACCATCTCAAAACTAGTAGTGTATACTCAAGACTTAACGCATACCACACAATCGTGTGTATCCTATCTCAAGACAGAAACATTAACGAAAATAGATACCTATTCAATTTCTTTCAAAAACACATAAATATACTAAATATCTAAATCATTAAAAGAAAACTCTTAATAAGTAAACCAATCTTCAAAAAATTTAATTTTAAAAAACTTAAATGCATGCTTTCTTATATTTTTTTACTTGTATTTTTCTGCCAGTAAAATAGCTATTTTTCACACATATTTCATATGTAATAAAGTATCCATTAATTTGATATACACATGAGATAATTGTTTTAACTCAGCATTGTAAGATCCTTCATTCATTAATCATTACAGTGTCTCTTTTTACTCTACAACGTAGAGCATTTTTTTACCTGGCTTAAATTGAGTCCTACAGTAATAAGTTGAATAGATAATATCCGACCATAGTGAAAATTGCAGAATTATAAACACAAGTATTGGTAGACAGGCTAGTGCTGAAACGAAACCAGGAACCCACTTCAACCCATAGTAGTAGGTTATGAAGAAAGCACTACCAAATGCAACCATCATGCTTGTTATGGAGATGAATAGAGTTATAAGTCCAAGTATTAACTTCAAGGGTAGTGACTGGTGAAAGTCGTCCTCGGCATAACGTGACACAAGAATAGACATGAATATTAATATTGCAGTTGCAGATGAGATAAATGCAGTTGCATCTGATATTGCAAATACAAGGAATGATGGTTTGTCCAGGTAATTTGGTGTTTTCTTTTGATCGTCCATACCACCCGGTAAGCTAATTGCAGCAGAGAAAACTCCTGTAGCAATTACTGTTGAAATAAGCATACATGACTCCGCAGTGTGTTTCATCCATGACTCTGCATTTTTTCTTAAGTCTGCATGCTCCCTTGTGAATAATTCTTGAGCAGTTAAATCTTCAGAATTTTTCATGCTTATGAATGATGGTGGCATTATCCTCCTCACTTCCTGTCATATGAAGCATATCATTTTTAATGAAGTTAGTGGAAAAGCATTACTTAATTTGTTGAATTAACTATTTACCGTAAAAGATAAAATATAAAAGGGAGGATATAAGATTGTTCAAGGGGCAGAGAGAAGAGTAAAGAGATGGGGGGAGTGGGAGATTGAGATTGTGGGTTCGAAAATATTCTTAACTCTTCTCAGAATAACTAATAAATTAACATTACCTATATATAAAAAATAAGATATGAAAATGATAGTTATTCAGTTGCATTGGACTTCGGTTATTATGTATTATTTTTTCTATATGATATTATTGTGAGTGTA
Organism: Clitoria ternatea; assembly: GCA_037962975.1. Taxonomy (NCBI): domain Eukaryota; kingdom Viridiplantae; phylum Streptophyta; class Magnoliopsida; order Fabales; family Fabaceae; genus Clitoria; species Clitoria ternatea. Next base: position 279,401,531 of record CM075671.1, read on the forward strand.
ATTAAAGGTAAACTTGTTTAGAGCTTTATCATAATTAAGATTCTTCGTCTTTTTTAAGGGTTAATAGAAATAAAATTCAAGACAATTTTAATATGGATATCAACATCATTTGTGATTTAATTGTCATAATAATTATATAATTACCTGTTATCATAGAAGTAATGGAATTTATGACTTCGAGAATGATTACTTAAGATTAGTTATTTTTTAATTAGTTAATCAAATTTTAATCACACATAAAATTAATATTAACAATTTGATAATTCTACCTCCACAATTCAATATAAACACTAATTTGTATAAGATATTTCAAAATATCAATGAGAAGAGATAGGAATGTATTGGTACTACTCTAAAGTTACATTGTGTGAAAATGCAAATCTATATATGAAATTAATAAGCATACCTTAAACCATAATATCTCAAGGCTCATCTGAAAAGCTGCTCCAGAAATTAATTCAAGTTGACCTGGAGGTGCTAATTTTGCAGCCAAATGCAATAAGGTGTTTCTGTCTTCTGTCCCAACAAATGTTACTATAATATCTTTCAAAGATCCAATTTCATGTATGAGATTGTAGATGCTAGCGTGGCGATACAAAACAGCAATATGAATTATACTTCGATCTCTAGAGTCCACTTGCCACATCAAGCTAGGGTAAGCACTGATAAGCTCTGACAAGAACCCAAAATTGCCAACCCGTGCTGCATCAAATAACAGTGGATAAGGATTACTTATGAATTCAACTATCTGCCTCGAGTTTCGTTTGTGGATAATCGTGGTCCAGAGACACTTAACCAGCTGAAGAACCACATGTTTTTTCATTCCTGCATGCAAATTCAATTACTCACATCACAACTAATGAAACATGTACACATAAGAACAGGGGAATACTTTATAACGTCCAAAAATGAAATGTAACAATTTAATTTCCTAAAACGTTAACAGTTAGTGATAAAACTAAATCACAAAGGGAGCAATTAGTTAGTTAGAAGTTAGTTAGAGGGGTTTTATTTCTATACAACCTGTTGCACATTAAACCTCATGAGCTCACATACTTGTATAAATACCCATTGCTGTTTGCTGAAATGATATGAGAGTATGAAAATTCAGTTACAGAGTTTCTCTTACCTTCTTCCTCTCTGAGTTTTATTATGGTATCAAAGCTCTAGGTTGGTAGAGCTTCTCCTGCCATGGTTCGTGCCTCTTCTTCTTCCGGTGGTGCTCCACCACCACAGACTCTTGATCCTTCTCAGAATCCCGCGTCTCCATACTATATTCATCCCGGGGAAAATCCAACGTTAGCCTTGGTTACGCCTGTTCTTACAGGTAACAATTATCATTCTTGGTCTCGGTTAATGCGTAGAGGTTTGGTTTCAAAGAACAAATATAAATTTGTGGACGGATCTATCAATATGCCAAATCGCTTCGATCCGATGTTCGATCTATGGGAGAGATGCAATAATCTGGTTCATTCATGGATCATGCACTCGATTTCTGATTCAATTGCGCAAAGTGTTGTTTATGTCGATCTTGCCTCTGATGTGTGGAATGAACTACGGGAAAGATTTTCCCAAGGAGACTTGATTCGAGTCTCAGATCTGCAGCAAGAGATTTATTGCTTGAGACAGGGCTCTTCAAATGTCACTGAGTTCTTCACAGATCTGAAGAGTCTGTGGGAAGAACTTGAAAATTACAGACCAACACCTCATTGCACCTGTGCTGTGCCTTGTTCCTGTCTTGCTATGAGGAATGTTAGGTCACACAAGGAACAGGACAAGATCATCAGATTCCTCACAGGCTTGGGTGATGAATATTCAGCTATTCGATCCCAGATTTTAATCATGGAACCTCTACCAACTCTGAACTGTGTGTTTTCAATGGTGTTGCAACATGAAAGGCAGAATGGCCTTGGACCTGCTCAAAATGATGAGACTCGATTCAGTGTGAATTCCACAGATACAAGGAAATCTGGTTTTGGTAGGGGGAGGAACAAAATGAAGATATGCACTTATTGTGGTCGTGAAGGTCATACGGTGGATGTTTGTTATAAAAAACATGGCTATCCATCACATAATTCTTCATCCATGAGAAGAAAAGGGAACACCTCCATTAATCTTGCAAATACTGAGGAAGATCAGGATGAGCAATATGATGATAATGTTGATGAAACTGATCCTGGCAGCAACATGCTTACTGATGAGCAATATAGAGGACTTGTGAACTTGCTGAAACAAACCAATACTGGAGGAAGTCATGTGTCAAATCAATTCTCAGTTGTTAAGAAACAAGAAGAAACTGAGAATCTAATAACTGTTGCAGCAGCTGGTAAAAATATTAATGATTGGATACTTGATTCTGGGGCTTCTGATCATATATGTGGCTCCTTAAAACAATTCAGCTCGTATACTAAAGTTGATGATATGCAAGTACACTTGCCTAATGGAGACACCATCACAGCACACATTATTGGCACAATACACTTGGCACCTCACATCACCTTGCACAACACAATTTACTTGCCTTCATTCTCTCTTAACCTCATTTCAGTATCTAAGCTGTGTTCAGATTTAGACTGCCAGTTGATCTTTAATCATGACCTCTGCACTATACAGGAAAGGAAGAAGAAGAGGATTCTTGGTTTGGCTAAATTGCAGGGAGGCCTGTTTCACTTGTATGGTAGTAAGGTTTGCAATTCACTTGTTAATTCCTGTTCTGATTTTCATTTGAAACCCTCTATACCTGTTTCCAGTCTATGGCATTTTAGACTTGGCCACTGTTCAAGTAGAAGGATGAATTTAATAAAGAGCCAATATACTTTCATTTCTGATCCTAACTGTGCTCTGTGTGAAATTTGTCATTTAGCCAAACAAAGAAAATTAAGTTTTCCACTTAGTTATTCCTCAGCCACTCAGATTCTGGACTTAATTCATGTGGATATATGGGGGCCTTATTCCACCACTTCAGTACATGGCTACAAATATTTTCTTACTATAGTGGATGATTACTCAAGGTTTACTTGGGTTGTTTTGTTGAGAGGCAAACATGAGGTCAGGAAACAGCTACACAATTTTGTGAGGATGGCCAAGGTTCAATATGATAAATCTGTCAAGGTGATTCGAAGTGACAATGGTCAAGAGTTTAACATGCCTGAGTATTATGCTGAACTTGGAATTGTACATGAGACTTCCTGCAATGAGACTCCACAGCAGAATGCAAGAGTTGAGAGGAAGCACCAGCTGTTAGGAAATCCCTAAGCATGAGCAGCGGAAAAATTAAAGGGATTCCATAGGATTTGCAAGGTTCCGTGTTTCAAAGCAAAAAAAACAAATTTCGAAATTATTCAGGTTACCTCTTGAAGAACTCCGAAGCAGTCGTAGCCTCGTCCTTTAGGAGTCCACACGAGCACTCCCACCAGAATCGCAACACTTGCCAACTGCTAGGTTGACGGCGTGTAGCTCTTGCAACTTTTTGCGAATTTTGTGTCTCACTTGAGTGAACGGCCTATGAGCATCTTATGCTCTATTTATAGGCTTAGGTTTGACCTAATTTGTTCTCTCTAAAAGTGGGCTCCTTACTCATTCCAAATGAGTTAGGCCCAATAGCTTTATTTTAGTCCAACTAAAATAAGACAACATTTTCTGATGGGCTTACTCTATGTGTGTGACCCTATAGGTAAAATACCCGGTCATATTAATAATAAACTATTTTATTATTAATATAAAATAAGAGCGGCATCTAGCAATGCATCATTATGTCCGAATATTATTAACATAACCTATAAGTGATAATTATTTAATACGTTTATTCCTTTTGTCACGATATCCTAATTGGGCCCAAGGCATGGTCGCGTCATCCTTGTACGGCCCAATTTATTTTACTTGATACCGGAGTAGACTGGATCCGAATAAATATCTAATATTTATTCTTTCTAGCATGGCCATGCGTTTTCTTAGTCTTACTCCATCAAGTGGCCTATGGATATCACTCCTGTCACATAGGAGAGACAAATCCCATCTACATCACTCACATCCCTCTGCATAATTTGTTCATTGCCTAATCACAACCTTTATAGTCCTCTTGTTACAGAAGACGTTTAATTGTATTAAAACAATAAACTCCTCATGTAGGAATCGTAGTGACTTCAGGTCGAAGGACTACATATACCATTATCACATTGAGAATCGTTTATGACAATCATGTAACGATCCATGCAACGTTCTCATGGTGGGTCTGTCCAGTACATCATTACTCTTAATGTGTACCCGTGTGAAGACTCGATATCATCTATATCTATGATCTGTGAGATCAGGTCATCAGTACACTCACACACTAGTCTCAGTGTATTTACATGTCCCCATGTAAATACTTAACTAGGGACATTTTAGGAATAATTTTTATATGACCTATTACTCCAAGGATAAATATATTTAAAACAACTTTAAACTGAAATATTTATTCAATTGATAAGTAGAAAAATGATACAAATGAAAAAGCATAAAGTCTCATAGTGCATACACCAACAATCTCCCACTTGCACTAGAGCCAATCAGACATTTGCCTAATGCCTAATGATCTAGTGTGCCCCTCATGTTTTTGTTGTGTAAGAGGTTTTGTGAGTGGGTCAGCAATATTCTCATCAGTATGCACCTTACATATCTTTACATCTCCTCGGTCAAGGATCTCTCGAATGAGATGAAATCGCCTAAGTATATGCTTGGATCGTTGATGTGATCTAGGTTCCTTAGCTTGTGCGATTGCTCCACTATTATCACAGTAGAGACTTATAGGGTCCACAATGCTAGGAACAATCCCAAGTTCTGTTATGAACTTCTTGATCCATACTGCCTCTTTTGCAGCATTTGAGGCAGCAATATACTCAGACTCTGTAGTAGAATCAGCAACTGTCTCTTGCTTTGAACTCTTCCAGCTTACAGCGCCACCATTTAGACAAAACACGTACCCAGATTGCGATCTTGAGTCATCCTTATCAGTTTGGAAGCTAGCATCAGTGTAACCTTTTACAATGAGCTCTTCTTCCCCTCCATATATCAAGAATGCATCCTTAGTTTTTCTTAAGTACTTCAGGATATTCTTGACAGCAGTCCAGTGACTTTCACCGGGATCAGACTGGTATCTGCTCGTCATGCTTAAAGCGTACGAGACATCTGGTCGGGTACATATCATGGCATACATGATTGATCCAATAGCAGATGCATATGGAATCTTATTCATCCGTTCTCTTTCTTCTTTAGTGGAAGGAGATTGAGCTTTTGATAAGCTTATGCCATGAGCCATAGGCAAAGTTCCTTTCTTGGAATCTTGCATGTTAAACCTTTTTAACACTTTGTCTATGTATGTATTCTGACTTAGGCCAAGAAGTTTTCTTGATCTATCTCTATAGATCTTAATTCCCAACACGTAGGTTGCTTCACCTAAGTCTTTCATAGAAAAACAGCTTCCCAACCAACTCTTCACAGATTGAAGAGTAGGAACGTCATTTCCAATAAGTAGTATGTCATCAACATACAGGACCAGAAAAACAATTGTGCAGTCACTAACCTTCTTGTAGACACAAGGTTCATCCTCATTTTTAGTAAAGCCAAATTGTTTAACAGCTTCATCAAAACGAAGATTCCAGCTTCTGGAAGCTTGCTTAAGTCCATATATAGAACGTTGTAGCTTGCACACCTTCCTGGATGCTTCAGGCTTAACAAAGCCTTCAGGTTGTGTCATGTACACTTCCTCAAGAAGATTTCCATTAAGGAAAGCAGTCTTGACATCCATTTGCCATATCTCATAATCATGGTATGCAGCAATAGCAAGCAGAATCCGAACAGACTTTAGCATAGCAACTGGGGAAAAAGTTTCATCATAGTCTATACCATGTATTTGCTTGAAACCTTTAGCCACCAACCTTGCTTTAAAGGTACTTATATTACCATCCATGTCAGTTTTCTTTTTGAAAACCCACTTGCATCCTATAGGTTTTACCCCTTCAGGTGCATCAACCAAGTTCCAAACTTGATTAGTGTACATGGAGTCCATTTCAGATTCCATGGCTTCTAGCCATTTCTCAGATTCTGAACTTGCAATGGCCTCTTCATAAGATGTTGGCTCATTTTGATCCATTAGGAATACATCTCCTTCCTGAGTTACAAGAAATCCATATCTTTCAGGTTGTTGACGTATTCTACCTGATCTACGCAAGTCTTGTGCTACTGGAGCTGGTGTTATCACAACATTTTGTGGGTCCTGCTCCACTTCCACCATTGGCTCTTCAATGCCTTGTGAGTCTTGAATTTCTTCAAGTTCTACTTTCCTCCCACTGATTCTTGTAGAGATGAATTCTCTTTCTAAGAATACAGCATTCCGAGCAACAAACACTTTGCCCTCAGTAGGATTGTAAAAATAATAACCCTTAGTTTCTTTTGGGTATCCCACAAAAAGACATTTATCTGACTTGGGCCCAAGTTTATCAGAACTTTGGCGTTTAACATAAGCTTCACAGCCCCAAATCTTAAGAAAAGACATACTAGGTCGTTTCCCAGTCCATATCTCATATGGTGTCTTTATGACAGCCTTTGATGGAACACGGTTAAGTGTGAAAGTTGCTGTCAACAAAGCATGTCCCCAGAATGAGTTAGGGAGGTCAGTTTGACTCATCATTGATCGAACCATGTCCAACAAGGTTCTATTTCTCCGCTCAGAAACCCCATTCCATTCTGGTGTTCCAGGGGGAGTAAGTTGAGATATAATCCCACACTCTTTAAGATATTCATCAAACTCTAGGCTCAAATATTCACCACCTCGATCAGATCGAAGTGCTTTAATTGTCTTGCCAAGTTGGTTCTCTACTTCATGTTTAAACTCCTTGAACTTTTCAAAGGATTCTGATTTATGTTTCATGAGAAACACAAATCCATATCTACTGAAATCATCAGTAAAAGTGATGAAGTAACTAAAACCTCCCCTAGCCATTGTCCCTATGGGCCCACATACATCACTATGTATCAAGCCAAGAAGATCACTCGCCCTTTCACCTTTTCCGGTAAAAGGGGTCTTGGTCATCTTCCCTAATAAACAAGATTCACATGTATCTATTGATTCAAAATCAAAAGATTCTAAATATCCATCTTGATGGAGTTTAGAAATGCGTTTCTCATTTATATGTCCTAGGCGACAATGCCAAAGATAAGTTGGGTTTAAATCATTTGTTTTAACCCTTTTAGTATTAATGTTATAGATAGGGGTTTCGAGATCTAGAACATAAAGTCCATTACTCAAATTTGCACAACAATAAAACATGTCTTTTAAATAAACCGAACAACTATTGTTCTTTATTGTAAAGGAAAATCCTTTCTTATCAAGACAAGAAACAGAAATAATGTTTCTCCTTATTGCCGGAACAAAATAACAATTGTCCAATTCAAGGACTAACCCTGAGGGCAAGGATAAAAAATAAGTCCCTACAGCTAATGCAGCAACTCTTGCTCCATTTCCAACGCGTAGGTCTACCTCGCCCTTCATCAACTGCCTACTCCTTCTTAGATCCTGCACATTAAGACAAATGTGAGATCCACATCCAGTATCTAATACCCATGATGTTGAAGTTGACATGTTAATTTCTATAACAAAAATACCTGAAGAGGAAGTCTCACTTCCCTTCTTCTTAAGCTCTTCTAGGTACTTTGGACAGTTTCTCTTCCAGTGTCCCTTTTGTCCACAATGGTGACATTTACCTTCCTTAGCCACCCCGCCCACAGGTTTTAAGGCTGATGTACTTGGCTTATCCTTGCCTTTCCAAATCTTCTTGCCATTTCCTACAATACCCTTTCCTTTGCCTTTATACATGCCCTTTCCTTTACCTTTGCCAGAATTGACCATCATTATGGCCTTGCCCTTTCCTTTAGAAATATTGGGCTCAGCAGTCCTTAACATATTGAGTAGCTCTGGCAATGTTTTGTCCAATGCATTCATGTTGTAATTCATGATGACTGGCTTAAAACTGTCAGGTAATGATTTCAAAATGAGATCGGTAGCCAACTTCTGAGGGAAGGGGAATCCTAGCCTAGCTAGATTCTCCAAGTACCCAATCATTTTGAGCACATGAGGTCCTACAGAACCTCCCTCTTCAAGTCTGCAGCTAAATAGGGCTGAAGAAACTTCATATCTTTCTTGGTCAGCTTGACCTTGATATAGTTTCCTTAGGTTTTCGATCATATCGAAAGCCTCCATATGCTCATGTTGCTTCTGAAGCTCAGGAGACATAGTTGCCAGCATAAGGCATTGGACATCTAAAGCGTCATCCTGATGCTTCTTGTAAGCATCCTTGTCAGCTTTAGAGGCATTGTTCGCGGGTGGTTCCGGAATCGGACCTTCCAGGACATACTGCTTTTTCTCTTGTTTGAGGACAATCCTCAAATTTCTATACCAGTCAAGGAAGTTAGAACCAGACAATTTTTCTTTGTCTAGGATTGATCGCAACGAAAGGTTTGAAGGTGTGTTTGACGTCATGGTTATCTAAAACAGAAAATATGTAGTAAGTATCATTTTCAAAACATATTTAAATTATGGTCATTTAAATTAAATATGTCTCCCACTATTTTGATTCAAAACAAAAATACCCTCCACGAATCAGAAAATCCCGTTGGAAGATTTTCTAGTGGGCTAAGATCCATATTTTGCCAAGCGTTAAGTCAGCTTTGGCTGATCACCTAATACTTGGTTATTTAGGTAGGAAACTTTTTCCAATTGTATCTTTATACAACTCTTAGTCATTGGGTTAAGTAACCATTACTTATTATTCATCTTATGAATATTTAGCCCAATGTTTATGCCTCTAAGTTATATTCAATCCAATTGAAAACTTAGTTAAGTTAAAGCCCAATAAAACAGTTTGGATACTACCATTATCCCATCGCGTCTTACTAATATAAATAATAGTGCCCTGCTTTGGCAGACCCACTATTTATTGACATTAGTGTTGACGAGTGTACTTATTGGAAGGCGTTTATAACTTAATATTATTTTGAGGGATTTTAATTTATTTTAAAATTACCGTCTTTGTTAAACGCTTTAACGTAATAAAATTATCCCCAAAACATGCAAACGAAATTGTGAGATGGTTATGGTCTTCCTAGAAGAAAAAAAAATAAAAAAAATGAATAAACCTAGAGGAACTATATAGCCAAGGCTTCATGAAGTCCTACTTCTTGAACCCACCATCCTCTTGGAGTCACCACTCCTTGGTTCCTTTCAAAGACAAAAGCGCTTAGAGTCACCACTCTAGTTTTCTTCTAGATCTCTACTTTGTTGCCTCGATCAAGATTACAAGATTTTTAAAGAAACTCGCTTTACATACGAGTGAAGGGTTGAGAAAAGAAATACAACAGAATGAAGAGAGGCACAGCACGCAGGCTGTATTTAAATAAAATAACTAAGACCATAACCATTCACCATGCAACGTGTTAATTAATTAATTATAACCCATTTGAAATAATTTTAAAAAAAAAATAAATTTTAAACGGGCCATTAAACACGTGGGTCGGTAATAAGGCGCTACGCAGAGAATGTACGGGGGTCCCGCTACCCGGTTAGCGGGCGGGGGTCAAGGGGGGGCCGCCCCTTGCGGGGTGCGGGGCAGCGCCCCGGCCCAAAATTTTAGTACTGTAGTCAGGTTGGTTCCCAGGAAAGAGAGGTGGGTCCGGTGTGACCGCTTAAGTACCAAATCTTTCCTAGCCAGAACGTCCCACTGACCATTAACAGCTCTAAAATTTCGGCTAGGGTTTCAACCACTTTGAAACCCTAATTCCTTATTGCGAACACTTCACAACGCAGCCGTCAAGGCACATGGAGGCAGCGCCGTCTAGGGTTTCAAAACCTAGAATTCAATTTGCGCTAATGCCAACATGCAATGCCTTTCCATGACGGCCGTCTAGGTTTCAACTCTTGAACCCTAGATTAAGGAACGGCCATGGTTTAACACTTAAACCTTATCACTTAACGCCCCATAACATGAACCATTCATGTTCGAAGATCAACTCAATTGATTCAAAGTTTGTACGATGACAATCATATGAGTAAAACACATATCAAAATTGCATAAACTCATACATCATACAAATTTAAACGGCAACAACATACATACTAAAATTAAGAAACTTTATAACATGCATCATATACAATTTATAAAGAATAACTCAAAATTATATGTATCATGCCAAAACAGAGGTCATACCATATACATGATTAATCATTGTAATAATATGCATCATATGCGATAACTCAAAATAGCAACATAATCATGCATGTTTATTTTCGAATCCTAGTTTCACAAAACATTTTCGCAAAACAAAATTGCAAAGCTTTAAACAACGAAACGATTTCGCAAATCATATTTTCCAAAAGCTCTTGCAAACGAAAACATATCATCATAAAATATAAACAAATGCCCAAAACACGGTTTTGCAACCTAGGCTCTGATACCACTGTTAGGAAATCCCTAAGCATGAGCAGCGGAAAAATTAAAGGGATTCCATAGGATTTGCAAGGTTCCGTGTTTCAAAGCAAAAAAAACAAATTTCGAAATTATTCAGGTTACCTCTTGAAGAACTCCGAAGCAGTCGTAGCCTCGTCCTTTAGGAGTCCACACGAGCACTCCCACCAGAATCGCAACACTTGCCAACTGCTAGGTTGACGGCGTGTAGCTCTTGCAACTTTTTGCGAATTTTGTGTCTCACTTGAGTGAACGGCCTATGAGCATCTTATGCTCTATTTATAGGCTTAGGTTTGACCTAATTTGTTCTCTCTAAAAGTGGGCTCCTTACTCATTCCAAATGAGTTAGGCCCAATAGCTTTATTTTAGTCCAACTAAAATAAGACAACATTTTCTGATGGGCTTACTCTATGTGTGTGACCCTATAGGTAAAATACCCGGTCATATTAATAATAAACTATTTTATTATTAATATAAAATAAGAGCGGCATCTAGCAATGCATCATTATGTCCGAATATTATTAACATAACCTATAAGTGATAATTATTTAATACGTTTATTCCTTTTGTCACGATATCCTAATTGGGCCCAAGGCATGGTCGCGTCATCCTTGTACGGCCCAATTTATTTTACTTGATACCGGAGTAGACTGGATCCGAATAAATATCTAATATTTATTCTTTCTAGCATGGCCATGCGTTTTCTTAGTCTTACTCCATCAAGTGGCCTATGGATATCACTCCTGTCACATAGGAGAGACAAATCCCATCTACATCACTCACATCCCTCTGCATAATTTGTTCATTGCCTAATCACAACCTTTATAGTCCTCTTGTTACAGAAGACGTTTAATTGTATTAAAACAATAAACTCCTCATGTAGGAATCGTAGTGACTTCAGGTCGAAGGACTACATATACCATTATCACATTGAGAATCGTTTATGACAATCATGTAACGATCCATGCAACGTTCTCATGGTGGGTCTGTCCAGTACATCATTACTCTTAATGTGTACCCGTGTGAAGACTCGATATCATCTATATCTATGATCTGTGAGATCAGGTCATCAGTACACTCACACACTAGTCTCAGTGTATTTACATGTCCCCATGTAAATACTTAACTAGGGACATTTTAGGAATAATTTTTATATGACCTATTACTCCAAGGATAAATATATTTAAAACAACTTTAAACTGAAATATTTATTCAATTGATAAGTAGAAAAATGATACAAATGAAAAAGCATAAAGTCTCATAGTGCATACACCAACACCAGCATATTCTTTCTGTGGCCAGAGCCTTAATGATTCAGTCAGGACTTCCCAAGGCTTACTGGTCCTATTCGATTCTTCATGCTGTATACCTTATTAACAGGGTTCCCTCCCCTGTATTGAAAAATCATTGTCCATTTCAGCTGTTGACTGGGAACCTACCCAACATAGAAGATCTCAGAGTGTTTGGTTCCCTATGCTACACTTCCACGCTTGAGGGCAGTAGAAGGAAGTTTGATCCAAAGGCAATTCCTTCAGTTTTCTTGGGTTACAGAGCTGGAACCAAGGGTTATGTAACTTTGGATTTAAAGCATCATGCCATCAACATCTCAAGACATGTCATTTTTTATGAGCAGTACCTACCTTACAGACACCCTATTCCATCCACTTCTTGGAGATATGCTCAGGTCTCTGAATCTTCACCACCTGAAGCTTCTGAAACCACTCACCAGACCAATGACTATTCTCAATCTGCCTCTGAACCAGTGACACCTGAGCCAATTACACCTACACCTTCTCAAAATTTACCTACACCTATTTCCTCTCCACATAGGCCTATTCGCACCAGGAAACCACCCTCCTATCTAGCAGACTACCAATGTAATCATCTTGTATCCACCAAATACCAATACCCCATTACCACCTATATAAACTACACTCATCTTCCACCTAAACAGCAAACTTACACTGCTCTACTCGATCAGCACATTGAACCATCCTCTTACAAGGAAGCCTGCACCATGCAAGAATGGAGGGATGCTATGCAAAAGGAGTTTGAAGCCCTTGAAAAGAATCATACATGGGAACTTGTACCTTGTCCCCCTAATGTTCATCCTATTGGCAGTAAATGGGTGTACAAGATAAAAAGGCATGCTGATGGCAGAATTGAAAGGTACAAAGCACGCCTTGTTGCGAAGGGATACACACAGATTGAGGGCCTTGATTTTCTAGAGACCTTTTCTCCAGTGGCCAAGATGACCACAATCAGAATTCTACTTGCCTTGGCCTCAATTAAAGGTTGGCTGGTCCACCAACTAGATGTGAATAATGCATTTTTGCATGGTGACTTGAAGGAAGATGTCTATATGACACTTCCAGATGGCATGGTTACTTCAGAAGGTTCCACTCAGGTATGCAGACTGCTCAAGTCATTATATGGCCTGAAACAAGCTAGTAGAAGCTGGCATGATAAATTAACTGATTTCCTTCTCCAAGCTGGTTTCACTCAGACCCAATCTGATCATTCTTTGTTTCTCAAGCACACATCCAATTCTTTTTTAGCTTTGCTTGTCTATGTTGATGACATCATACTGCTGGGAGACTCTATGTCTGACTTTGACTTGATAAAATCTCAGCTCCATACAGCATTTGGAATAAAGGACCTTGGAGTTCTTAAATATTTCCTTGGCTTGGAAGTATCTCATACGGATCAAGGGTTAATCCTCACTCAAAGGAAATATTGCCTTGATCTAATTAAGGCCTCTGGTTTGCTAGGCTGCAAACCAGTGCGGGTGCCAATGGATTACCATTCTTCAACCTCAGTTAATTCTATCAGTGCACAATCTGCTCCACATGATGATCCGCTTGCTTACAGGAGATTGATTGGCAAGTTGATTTACCTTACCAACACAAGGCCCGATATTATGTATGCTACTCAACAGTTGAGCCAGCATATGCATTCACCCACAAAGGCACATTTCACTGCTGCAACCAGAATCCTCAGATATCTGAAAGGGTCTCCAGGCAGAGGCATACTCTTGAGCAAAAATTCCTCCACTCAGTTGTTGGGATTCAGTGACTCAGATTGGGCTAGATGTCCAATTACCAGAAAATCTGTTTCTGGTTTTTGTTTCAAGTTGGGAGATTCTTTGATCTGCTGGAAATCAAAGAAACAAACTACCGTGGCTAGATCCTCCACAGAGGCAGAGTATCGAGCTCTAGGTGAAGCCACCTCTGAATTGCTTTGGATTACCTATCTGTTGAAAGACCTTGGGGTTGAAACCACTAAAATTCCAGCCCTGTTTTGTGATAGCGAAAGTGCAAGGCACTTGGCACAGAATCCTGTTTTCCATTTTCGTACCAAGCATTTGGAAATAGATTGCCACTTTATTAGAGAGAAGATCATGAATGGTTCTCTTAAGCTGCTGCCAGTTAGTACACATGATCAACTTGCAGACATGTTTACAAAACCTCTGCCACCAAGTCCCTTTTCTTCAGCTTGTAACAAACTGAACATGGTAGACATATACCAAGGTTCAGTTTGAGAGGGAGTGATAAAACTAAATCACAAAGGGAGCAATTAGTTAGTTAGAAGTTAGTTAGAGGGGTTTTATTTCTATACAACCTGTTGCACATTAAACCTCATGAGCTCACATACTTGTATAAATACCCATTGCTGTTTGCTGAAATGATATGAGAGTATGAAAATTCAGTTACAGAGTTTCTCTTACCTTCTTCCTCTCTGAGTTTTATTAGTTAGTGTAAGAATATATACTAGGGTTGATAATGATGGGACTGTGATGCTCTGAACATTTGCAACGTGAATCCAAAGGCTTTTGTAACTGAGCCAAGAGATGCAAAGCTGTCTGGTTGTTCTCATCACGTGTTAAAGCCAGTTCTTCCCTCTCTGTTGCCAATTTCAAGGCCAAGTCTGAAAAAAAAAATTATATATCAAATAATAATTGATTAGGATGTCACAGAAACTCTTTAACAAAAGTTTTGATTATTTCCAACAATACAAAAAATCAGTATTAACGTTCTTAATACCAAATACCAAATGGGTCGTACCATAAATGCCGGTTTCGATACAAGTGAAAAAGAGTAATTTCCAATCCATATCTTCAAATATGGGTATGGTGGGTTTATAAAGACGCCATGCCATTTGGCATCTTCCTTGCAATGCGGCGAATTGAAGAGGGGTCATTCCATGTCCACCCTTGATAGTTGGCAAGCGTGGATCTCTTTTGAGCAACAATTCAGCGATGCGCATGTTGCCAGCAGCAGCAACAAAGCAAAAGGCAGTGTTTCCTTTTTCATCTAGCAATTCTATTTCATCATCTTTCAGTAATTTGAGCAACTCCTCCACAAAGTGATAATGGTTGGTTCCAGCAGCCACATGCAGCACCGTAGCCCACCCTGTTGCTATGGCAGCACTCTTTAGCTTTGCATTTTTATCTAACATTCGCTTAGCTGCTTCCCAATTTCCCCCTAATGTATGCATATGAAGCGGCACACACTCGGTCACAAAGATGCGATTCGCATCATCATCATCTGAAAACCAACAAGAAACTCAGTTTAATTTTTATAAGAAATATTGTTGTTAAATTTTTAATACTCTCTTATAATTTAGGGTTGTATATTGACTTACTTAAATTTTAATAGAACTAAATCAACTCAAAAATTAATTATGAGTTGGATTACCTTAAACCTTATAGTTAAATTGTATTTTAACTTATCCAAGTATAATATTAAATCTTTACTGAATTGAAAGATTTAATAAGTCGGATTTATAAATTCACATATAAAGTAGTTAGTTTAACCTATTAAAAATATATCAATAAGTTGTAATATTAATATCATTAATCATCACTTAACCATTACAATAACCAAAATAAAAAAATCGAAACCACTGAATTTTACAGGGACAAAATTAAATTTAACCCTGCATAATTTAAAGTTTCATGCGAAAATCATTTTTTGTCATGAAAACTTATTTTTTTAATATATATATATATAGACACACGTGTGGAATTCTATAATCAAGTGAAAGTTGGAGAGAATTAAGGAAAAGACTTAAAATAGTACTTGTGTCGTCTAGAAAATCAAGTAGAGGCCTCTTATATGTAGCTGATTTATGCCTTGTGAGCTGTGACCTCGTATTCGTAGGGTCCCCATTGTGTTGTGCTGTAAGCTGTGGTTCTGTATTTGTCACTGCTGAGTCCCCAATATTTACTGCCACCTGTGCCTCAGGAGTTGCAGTTGCAGAGTCCATTCTCTCTCTTTTTCACCTGTTAAATTCAAAAAGTTTGCAGATAATCTATAATCTACAGAAATGAAATAATGAAACCTTCCAACAATTGTCTTACTAACACTCTTCTTATCCCAAATATTAATGTGGTGTTTTATTTTTAGTGGTAATGAGTGTAGAAGAGAGAAAAGGGCTCTACATACATAACGAAATTTAAAATCTAGTTTATGAGTTAAAAGAAGATTTCTAGTGGGTTTTGGGAGAGAAAATAACTTGAGTAAATTGGAACCATGTATGCAAATCAAAATGTGATGAATGGTTGCAAATAAATAGCTTACACACCTTGCTAAGGAAATGGAAATTAGTGTTATCAGAAAAAAGGAACCTTTTCTGTGTGTGGGATTAGGTATGGGAGGTAGAAACATGGAATATAAAAAGATAGGAAAATAGGCTAGAGAGGGTTGACGTCGTTGACTCATGCAGTCATGCTTGCCATTATATTAAGTATTACTTTAATTATTTTATTTTCACCCTAACATTTTGGGTAATTATGTAATTTATGCTAAGAAAATAGAGTTACTATAAAAATTAATATTGAATTTTTACGTTATTCAAAATAATTAAAATAAATTTTATTTTAATGTAAATTTTTTTTAGAATTATTTTAATCAACCTTAACATTTAAAATAGGGGGATTTTAAATTTCCTCTTACACTTAACACTTGTCTGAGGATAACCCATATCAATGATTTATGTGATCGACTAGAGTTGAATTTAAAGAAGGTTCATAATTGAAGTAGGATTAATGAAGAGAGAAAAAAGAACTTTCAACAAAGTGCAGTCTGAAATAAGAAAAAGAGGAACTAATGGCTTTTATATAGATAAAAATAACGCGGATCCAAAATTAATTTTATGGTCTCAATTAATTAACATTGTGATATATTATGGAGTGTGTTTTCCTTTCCATGTTACCAAAAATATATTATAAAATACTATGTTTTTATTTACAATAAGAATTAATATGCAAGAGTTTATTTTATTATGGGTTATGTAATGATTTTGAATTAGGGTGAATTAAGGATATCTTACGCTCGAAAGTCGATGACTAATTTTATTATACTTTGTCAAGAATTAACTATAAAGTTGAGGGGAAATTCCATTTGATCATGATTTAGCTATCAATCCGAGTTTAAAGTCATGTAAATGTACTATATTTAGGATAAATGAAGAAATTAAGAATAGTTGACTATGCGCTGACCTTATGTTTTTAATGTCTAGGAAAGTTCCTTTGCATTATTGCTTTCTCCACTTTATGTGACCCAAAGCCTCTCCAATCACTAGTGCAAAACAGAGATATAAGGACGGGGATACGAAGACGGTTGATGGCTAAACGTGTTAAAAAAGGGCGCGGTGGCAGTTTTGTAAATACCAGGGACTCTTTAAAAATTTTAAAACGTATCTACTAACACGGTTAAATATTTAACCGTGCTTAAAAGTGATATATAAACACGGTTCAATTGGAACCGTCCTTAAAGGCTTTTATAATTATTTTTTAAAAATTTCTTATTTTAGCACATACGAAGACGGTTCTTTAAAACCGTGCTTAAATTTTATTTTATTTTTTTTAAAATTTTAATAGGATATACGAAGACGGGTGGAATTAGAACCGTCTTTAAAGGTCTGATATACGAAGACGGTTCAGTTGGAACCGTCCTTAAAGGGTTTGATGATTATTTTTTTAATTTTTTAATTTAACACATACGAAGACGGGTCTGTAGAACCGTGCTTAAAGCTTATTTTAATTTTTTTAAAATTTTTAATAGGACATACGAAGACGGTTGGGAACATAACCGTCTTTAAAAGTCTGATATACGAAGACGGGTGACTTAGAACCGTGTTTAAAGGTCGGATTTAAAGACGGTTAGCTTTCAACCGTGCTTATAAGTTGTATGCCCATCTGTTTCTCTTCCCTCCATTTCTCTTTGACGAGTCATCTTCCCTCTATTATTCCTCTGAACCCGTGCCACATTTTTGTCTTCCCTCCTTACCTCCTTTTCTCATTCTCATAAGTTGTCTTCCCTTCCCTTCGTGTTCACCGTCTTCCCTCTTCCAAGTCTTCCAAACGACGAACATTCCCTTCGTGTTCACCGTCTTCCCTTCCCTTCGTGTTCACCGTCTTCTCCTTTTCTCATTTCTCATTCACCTCTCCTAAACACTTTTTTAAACACCCCTTTCTTGTCCGCTCCATCTCCTACCTCTCTCTCTTTCTCTGTATCTCCCTTTGTTGAGCATTTTTATTTTATTTTTCATTTATTTATTATCAATATTCTCTCAGTCACGACGGTGACACCATGGTTAGAGACGATCTATACATCACAGTTCCCAGCTTCTTCCGGTGCCCTATTTCCCTCGATGTCATGAAATCCCCTGTCAACCTCTGCACCGGAGTTACCTACGACCGTTCCAGCATCCAACGCTGGCTCGACAACGGCAACAACACCTGTCCCGCAACCAAAGAATTCGTTCCTAACTGAACTTTGCAGAGACTCATCCAGATCTGGTCTGACTCGCTCACTCACCGAGTCCACTGGCGCGAGTCCCCAACCAACGCCGAATCCGTCCCTTCCAAGCACCAAGTCCTCGTTGCTATCTCCGAGTTAGAGTCTCGCACCGACAACCGCTTTGACTCGCTCGAGAAAATCGTTCATTTCGCCTGAGATTCCGAGGAGAACCGCGATTTTCTCGTCAGAACGGAATGCTTCGTGCCCGTTCTCGTCGGCTTCCTCGACAATGTCAATGACGGAACCCGACGAAGCGTTGAATTCATCGAACAGGTGTTTACGGCGTTGGATTTGGTTCTATGCAAAACCAAAGATTGCGAGGGATTGAAAAAGTCTATGCTGAAGAAACAGAGCAGTATAGATTCTCTGCTTTTGATTCTACAACAAGGAAGCCTCAATTCCAGGGTTTTGAAATCAATCGCAGTAGACGTGGAATCAAAACTGTTGATAGCAGAGAAGGAAGGCCTGATATCCGAGTTGCTAAACCTAAATTTTTTTTAAAAAAAAAGTGTTTTAAGCACGGTTGTGACAGAACCGTATTTAAAAGTAACACCCTACAAAGACGGTTGTGACAGAACCGTCCTTAAAAGCCACCTACAAAGACGGTTATTCTTTGAACCGTGCTTAAAAGACCCCCTACGAAGACGGTTATTCTCCGAACCGTGCTTAAAAGTCCCCCCTACGAAGACGGTTAAAAACAACCGTGCTTAAAAGGTACTTACAAACACGGTTCGTAACCGTCCTTAAAAGTCCCCATCTACAAGCACGGCGGAAACAAGGACGGTTCTGGAACCGTGCTTAAAAGTCCCCCAGAACCGTGCTTAAAACCCTTTTTTCCACTAGTGAATTATGCGGTTGACGGCTGTTCGATTGGACTTCAATAGATTGTTTCATCTAATTTAATTTAGTAAAAATTATTTAACTAAGATCGTTTCAACTTTTACATTAGTTTTCTTAAAGAACCCTTAAAATTATTCACAATCTTAATACTCACCTCTATTTAACTAAGATTCATTTTTTATAATATTAGAAGATACTTTTTCATTTCGATATAATTTTGAAATTTTGTTCTTTTTATTTGTTATTTTAGGAGTTAAAAAAATTATTACTTTTATTTTTCTATCATACAATTTCTATTTAAATAATTTTACAATTTCATTAATAAAAAGAAAAGACGAATTAGAAACAAAATTTATGAGGAGTGGTAAATAAGAGTAACCTAAGAAAGTAAATAAAAAAAATTGTCATTTAAAGTTATTCAAGGTTTTTCTTAATCTATATGATTTTTAAAATTATGTGAGATAAAAAATGATAGAAATAACTTTGGTCAACCAACTTTCTTAATTATCACTAAAAAATCATCTTTCGTTAATGTACTATATTCTTTTTATATTATAGAGGTAGTGTAATATACTAGTACATTCTTTTAAATTGGACAAACTAATAATTACAAACTCAATAATAAAATTCATACTCATCATCAACTCAATAGAAA
The DNA here is from genome assembly GCA_037962975.1 of Clitoria ternatea. NCBI lineage: Eukaryota > Viridiplantae > Streptophyta > Magnoliopsida > Fabales > Fabaceae > Clitoria > Clitoria ternatea. The sequence continues at coordinate 279,421,327 of CM075671.1, forward strand.
TAATCAATGTTCATCAAATTGGACTAGCGATTAAACTAGTGAAGGCACCAATTTAAGGTTGAATGGTTCAATTATAATTCAACTAGGGCCAAACCAAAAATAATTAAATATATAATTTTAATATATGATATATCCAACTCAGGGTCTTAATGTCGCTTCGTCCAACACACTGATATCTCTCGTTATAGGGTGAAATAGGGTGTCACCTACTAAGACACTTTGACACGCAAGTGTTAACCCTTTGACAAACGTACCAAATCAGTTGTAGTTTCAATATGAATAAGGGTTGTCAGTCCACATGGACTTTTTAGATATCAACAATGGTTTGATGATTGTTACTAATTTACCACTAAAATTATATTTACAAAACTATCATTTTTGTTGGGTATAAAAAAGATTGTTTAGATTTTTTAGATAGTTTCAAAAGCTAAAAATTAATTAACCAAGAAATATAAGTAGCAAGGTATTGGGATTGAACTATACCTATTCAATTTATGCCATTGTAACTATTTGTCCAATTACACAATTAATTAGGTTTACCAAAACTCTATTTTTCACCAAACATGAACCATATCCTTAATTGAAGATCCCTCTAACAATTAACAATAAAATTTGTATTAGGAGCAAGTACTAACGGCTAATATACTTGATCTTATCCCCAGAAATCAAGGATAATAGATAATTTAACCTTAATCCTATTTGAAAGCATCAAAATAAATACATGGATCATTCTCCTATTAGAAACATGAATTAGAACAAGAAATTGAATTAACTAACCTCAATTAATTACATAAAAGGAACCAAAGTAATTAGAAAGACCATAAACCTAAGGTTGTTCAATCCCAACAAAAAGAAAATTAGCTACACATGATCATGTTACAAAAACTTATAATTGATCAAAAGTAAGGGATTGCAAAAAAACTTAAAGAAATTGATGTCCAAGATGAGAAAAAGGTGCCAAAAATCCCTTTCAAGCTTTTGCTATATTTTCTCCCCTATTTTGTATGGCTCAAAATTTGTATTTAGGTCTTTTACATGACCTAAACAGTAAGTGGAAAGTAGGTTGTCCCACATGTCTCACCTAGGCAAGGCTGGGCTTGCTTTGGTGAATAAGTCATTTTTTCTTCCTTTCACCTTGGTGAATTATTGGCAATCTGCACTATTTCTTCTCATGCAATGGATAAACATAGTGAGACTAATTTCTAAATGCTTGATATTCACAAAATGGAGATAAAATTTATTGGTCAAAGGGTGCTTTACGACTCAAAACAGGGTTAAAATAATAGAAAAATTAATCTAAAATGTACAATTAACATGAAGTCAATGTGATAATTAATATTAGAACTCAAGTGTTAAGGGTTGTAAAGCGTACCTTAAATTGTAGTAAATGAATCATATTTATAGAAGTTGAGTGAGAATTTTCTCTTACGCATCTTGTGTCAGTTCTTTTTAATAAAGTGTAGGAAAAATTAACAAAAGTGCAAACATTCCCAACACATCTATAGGTATTTTACGTTCCTCTGCTTCTATCCCCCACTAGATCACATCAGTACCGGCTACAAAGGGGTTTATGTGGTGATGATGTTGTATGGGTCATATACGATATCGAATGTGGTTATTACATGTCTCAAGGCTACAGAGGTACTTACAGATCAAGGCAGTTACATCATTGAGATTTGAACTTGATCTAGGCCACACACCGAACTAAAGACTTCAACATCAGATCGCATCCAAACCATGAAGATGCATTCATACGAAGCTCATATTGATGCTAGAATACCCCAACAGATAACCTACCCAAGACTAAAGCTCTTGCAAACCAAGGTCACAACGAGTGTAGCAGATCTACTAGGGAAACACTGATAACTAATCTACAAAGAGTGTCAAGAATGTCTTCGTAAGATTCACTACTAGAAAAATGACTGATAGCTACACACCAGTAGCGACCGCCGAACACCGTCGCTAATCAGTGACCGCATTAGCGACGGGAAAAAGAAAAGGGACTTCGAAAACAAAAACAACGACCATATTAGCGACCAACAATACGCCGTCGCTGAATTTGGCAAACAACCGTCACTAATACCGTCGCTAACTCAAACCCCGTCCCTGACACCGTCGCTAAAGTTATTTCCCTCCCTTTTTTTGGTTTCCCTCCAAGTTATATATGGCGCCAAGTGATAGCGACGGGGATACTGCGGTCGCTATGTCTTCTGATAAATCCGCGACGGGTGTATCCCGTCGCTATAGAGGTGCTTAGTGACGGATCTGCTCTGCCGTCGCTAATATTCAGGAAATTAATGACGGAATTGTGTGTCGTCGCTATGGTCCCATAAATGTAGCGACGGTGGAGTTACACCGTCGCTAAGATTTTAATCTAATTCAGACATCCCTTTTCCCCAAAGTTTTGTTCCAATCATTGCCCTAAACCAATCTACTCTCCCTTGCCCCCGTCTCCCTCCGACTTTCATCTCCGATCATCTCCCTCGCCCCCGTCTCCCTCCGACTTTCATCTCCGGTCATCTCCCTCTGTTTGTGTCCTTCCCTCTCGCTGGCTCCCCCCCGTCTCTGCTCATCTCCCTCCCTGTCTTTATGCCCTAAACTTCTCTCTCAGTTTCCCCTTCGTCACCTTCCTCTCTGTGTTTCTCAAGTTCCTACGTGCGGCCTCCCATACCATCTGTGACGAACGGTAAGTATTTCCCGATTTACTTCTTCCATATTGGTTCTTTCACGACTATCTCTCACACTCTGTCACTTTCTCAGATTTCATCTGTGAAGCAGGCTTTCTCACTCTCTCTGAGGTGAGACAACCCACTCTCTCAGCTCACACAAGTAAGTGTCTCACGCTTACTCTATTTTCTTCTATTTTTGTTTTTTCTATCTAGTGATAATGTTATGATTATGGCATGTCAAGAAAACCCCTAGTGTTACACACAGATGAACCATGGAGTTTAATGTTGCATACTAAAATGATTGTCATGGTAGTATTTTGTTGAAAGATATATAGTGTCGGCTACAACAGCCTCACCATGAAGCCACTGCCTATATCCAACCATAGTTTCTATTGCCTGAAATAAGGGTCACAGGTAAGAGAGTTAAAATTAGAAAAATTATTGATAAAAGAATGATAAAGAAACAAAATTTCTGTACTAGTTTGATGCCCACAACTGACATAGGCCTAAAATATTGAAATGCTTCCTTTTAGTTTTCTTTGGATCATAACTATAGTCAAATAACCCTTGTGCCATGATAGGTTTTTGTTTGTCTATTCATTGAATATCTGTTTCATTGGATTCGTTTACAATTTTTTTTGATCGTATGTATGGATATTTTAAACCTTGTTTTATTATTATTATTAATCTCCATTTTTTAGTTATGAGTTATATTTCATAAGAAAATTTGCCACCTCTGCCTTAGGATGGCTTGACTTAGAACCCTTTCCCCATTTCCCTATTTATAGTAAGTTGAGCTATCATTATTAACTCTGATCATACTTGTCATTGTACATATCATTAATTAAATTATTTACATAACCATTAATTAACATAGTTCTGTTTACATTACTTACCCTTAGCACTAAAATATCATACTATAAGGCAAACTACAAGTAGCAGAAAATCTCAAGTCTTAATTATACTTTAGTGCAAACACATTATATGCAGAGTTATATAGGTTTATTACTTTGTATAAGGACACATTTTATTAGTTTTTGTCGTGATTCACATCCAGTCCTTGAGTGTATATAGTTTCCTTACCAAGTTTTCAGATTTGTAACTAGTTCTATTGTATGGAATGGAAACAAATTTTATATAATTATCATATATGGGACACTAATTTCCTTACCAAGTTTTACTCATGCTTAAACTTAATTTGTATTTGAAAATGTAAAATTAATTGTTTCTCAAAGTTTTCAAAAACATTTCATAAGAAATTGAAGCTAAATTTAATAATTGTTTAATGCATTGAAAACTTTAACCATCTTTATATTTCAATCTCTTGATAAAAGTTTTGAAACAGAACTTTTCACTTGTTTGTCTAAGATCGAACCATTTAAATTTTTTAATAGAAAAACATTCTTTAAATTATGAAAATTAGCAGTTGGGTCGAACCAGAGGTAAAATTATTGCTCTCTGCTTCCTTGTCCTTGGGTATATATGTTAGTGTGGACAGTGTATGGTTGTCCTGTGCTGTTACCTAAAAACTCAAAGTCTATGTCATCATGTTGGCTTCCTGCAGAGGATAACTGTGTGGATTTTGAGTAAGCATTAGACTTAGCACTAAACTTACTAATAGAAGTCTGATGGATATGGTTGTTCTATGTTGGTGTTTATGAGAGTGACATCTTAGATCCAGTTTAAACGAACTTACATAATAGGCTGTAACTGTTCCGGCAGAATTACCAGGTACCAGCTTGATTAGCATTTCAATACTTCCAAATAAGAATGATCTCTTTGATTGAGCTGCTGATCCTGAAATCCAAAGGCTCCACATGTTTCCACGTTAGCTAATAACAGATGAATGCATTTTCTTAAAAATTATTGATGTCACTGCCGTTAGCATGATTTTTACTTGAGTACAAATTTCTGTCTAAAGAGCGATGTGAACATAATGTGATGCCTGGTATTTACCCGTAAAAATGTTAATTCATAATATCATTTCCACTAATATTCCATTGAAACATATTGAAAATGTAATAAACTTGTACCTTTGTTTATTATTTCCTATGTCGAGGATGCAAAATTTCTGTTGCCATAAAACACGAGTTTATTAAAATCTAAATAGCTGCATGTTAAGTATAAATGTTTCACCTGAGGTTTTATCCAACACAAGATGAAGGTCTTCACCCAGAATAGATGCGTGTTGAACGCCCCAAGTGAGGTACATGCTCGTGGAAAAGTCGGCATCCACTTGGATGATATTGGGTGCGACTGCACAGATTAGTAAAGCCACCACCACTTTTTCTAGTTTGGCCATGCTAACTCCCATGAACAACCTTTTGCCTATGTTTATCATTTGTATGATATTAAAAACCCTGACGATTTATCATTGGTTGGTGATGCCCTTATATAAGTTCCAACGAACAATATGACATTCTGCAGTTGAACGTTGTGTGATAGTTATACATTTAATTGGTCTGGATGTATATTAAGCAGTTCATATGATTCCCTACATGTCATTTAAATGATCTGTCATCCTTATACATTTAAATGTCAGTAACTGCTAAAAGTAGATTTAGTTTAAGATAAGATGTGAGAGGTGGTAGCTAAACCCTAAACCCTAAATTTAAAGAATAGAGTAAAGTGAATTTAAAGAATGTTGTTAAAAGTTATATAATGGAGTGTAGTAGCAGACACTAACGAAGTCTTGTTACTTTTGACCAATGAATCTTACGCTTAAACGTAACCCATGAGGTCAATGGGGAAACCCATGAAATGTATGATAACCTCGTAAAGTTATGGAATCCTATGCTCTAAAAATTATACTCACTCTACCTTATATAATTCATATTTTATTAACACAAGATAAACATTCCTTCTTTGGTTCAACTCCCAATCAATGCCTTTCTTAAAATCTTAACATTCAATAGTTTTTTCCTTTTTTCCCCCCAAAGGGAAAGCAAACTTATTCTGATGGCTTGGCTTTGGTGTAACTTGGATGCTACTAAAAAAGATGTTTGATTTGATAATGGGATTAGTTTGGTCTTTTAATGCGTGGCATAAACCCGTAATATAGGGTTTGGATTTCAACCTCAATTCTGTTATTATTTAATACTTATCTCATCATTTTTACCATTATTCCAAAGAATAACAAATAATAGACTTACATTTAAGTTTTTTGGTTTAGTATATTCCATTCGGAGTCAAATTAATGTTATGTAATGAGTGTTGGACAATTCATATTTAGCATTTTTGTTAGTATCAATCACGTCCATGTTAACAGTAAAGCAGGACCATCGTACCCAATACAATATAATATAATATAAATTAGTTTTAATAATTGAAGTTAAACATAAATTAAAGTTGTTTCAAATAGATTAAATTGAAACTATAAAGTCTAGACAGTTTCCTGCACCTTCTATTCTTTTTCTTCCCAATGTGAATGAAATCCCTCAGCAACACACCTGTTGGTCTAGACATTCTATTTTTCCCTCTGTGGTTCTTCACATCACCTAATTTCAACAATATATGTTGGATGTTTTACACCTGAAACTGCAACCTTTCTATTTGTTCAGAACCTCTTCTTGGTTGTTCTGTTACCCTTTTTCTTTGCAAGTCTCCTCCATGCCTCTCCTACTAATAGAAGATGAGGTTCTTTTTTTCTTCTCCATTGGCCACTTTACTCTTTAGTTGCTTGTTCATCTCTAGAAGTTCAACCTTCTTTTTGTGTAACCTTACATTATGCTGTTTCATGGTCTCAAAATCCTGATCCATGGACTTTCTCTTTGACTCCAATTTTTCTCTCTGAAATTGATATTGTTGAAGTGAAGTTACTAGGACAAAGTTCTCTACAGATAGCTAATGGTTCTCCTCTTGGCTTTTCACAAGAGAACTTTTCAAGCCATCAATGGTGTCCAAAAAATATGATATTGGTGTTTCCTCATGCTTGATTCCTTTGTCATGCCTGCCATCTGGATCAATGTGAAGAGCCCTATATACTTGATGAATACACCGTTGTCATGTCTGCCATCTGGATCAATGTTAGAAAACTTTGATGCCTCAACGTGTAATATCCCTATTGACAACAGTGAGTGCAATCAAATATTTAAATGCCTCAACGTGTAACGTCCCTATCATAAAAATAATGTGTTGTTTCTTTTAATTAATGTAATTTGCCTCTTTCGTGTGACATAAGATATGCTATTGATGTGAACAGAAGTTGATAATTTCCTAAATAGTGTTAGGATTCAGTTTTTCTGTTTTCCCTTTTTTAGTAAGTTGTTACATTATTAGCTATTACATCCTTAGAAACCTCATTATGGAAACCAGTTGAATGTTGAGAACTTTGATTAACACTTTTAACCATCAACATTGGTTCAGTAGATATATGATATTATCTCTTAATCTAGTGAGAAATAGAGAGTCTTGTTGTCACGTTATCCAATCCAGGTGGAGGACACAATGGCGCAATGATACATAGTTTGCAGTTATCCCCAATGCATGGAAGTTCTGACTAACTTTAGCTTTGGCGGCTACCCCCAACAAAAATAATCCAGGAATCAAATTGAAGAATAAGCTCTGCATAATTGAACCAGAATTTTAGGTACCCTCCAAAAGAAGAATTTATGTTCGTTTTCCTTGGCTTTTCCTACTCCAAAACCATTGTTTTCTTTCCTTGTACTGTCTATTTGCTTGGAAAGTTCCCTGTTTGCTTCTGCTCACTTCTTAATATAGCTCAAACCTTCACCTTTTTGACCTTTTTTTTCTTCTAATATGATAATAACGCCCGGTGAATTGATTGGGATAGACCTTATATAATATTGAGTTATTAGTAATTAATTTTCCAATTGAGTGGGATAGACCTTATATAATATTGAGTTATTACAATTTGCTTCGACTGTCTCTGTTTGTTTAGTTTCCTTGCAATGTACTTAATCTGTAATTTGCTTTACGTGTCTCTCTTTGTTTAGTTTCCTTCCTACTTGTAATCGTCTAACCAGTTATTGGTTTGTCATGCAGCCTAGCACACGTTACGCGTGGTCTGTGATCGTTTGTCGACAGCTTTATATTCTTCCCTCACTTTTTTCCTTGAGGTAATCCCGTAACACTGACTTTGTCATTATGTGTAATATTGTTTGCTAGTGTAGAGCAGAGCTCATTAGGCATTGGTTTTATGTGCTGATAACATGATTTGAAGATGCATGTGTAATATTGTTTGCTAGTGGAGAGCAGAGCTCATTAGGCATTGGTTTTGTGTGCTGATAACATGTTATTGATGCATGTGTAATGTTGTTTGTTAGTGGAGAGCAGAGCTCATTAGGCATTGGTTTTATGTACTGGTAACATGATTTTGTGTTCATAACTCTGAATATCATATACAATGCGTATGGTATATTTATTTATCTATACTGGGAAGTTTTCTGTATGCAACAGGTGGTTTGTAAATGTGGGAAATGTCTAGTTTACAGGGGAGACTCTGCCAAAATTATGGCAGGGTCCCTGTTTTAGGGAACTTAAAAAATAAAACTCATGGTTTAAAAATGTAGGGTTTAGTCGTGTGTGTACCCATTAGATTCCCGTTCAAGTTTCAAAACAATCGGTTGGTGTACCGTGTTGTGTTGGATCTTGAATTGTCCCGGTTGGACAGTTTGGTATGAATTTGTAACCAGTAGGGCGTAACCCATCAATGTTGTATTTGGTCATGATTTGAGACGTTGAATGTTCATTTGAAATTTCGGTTATGGTGTTTCGTATTGTCCCCAGGGTGCATGTCTGCGTGTGGTGTTTGATACCGTACGTATCTCTGTGTACTCGGGGACCAATGCGAAATGCTGCCGAAATTTCAAATGAACATTCATTCAACTTCTCAAGATAGACCACATACAATTATGGGATGGGTTACGGATGGTTGCATATTCATCCCGAATGGGATAGGGCCCCACCAATTTGCAAAATCAAAGAGATAGAGAGTGATTCACAACCGATAGTCAAATAAAATTACAATAATTTAAAGTAACAGAAATCGTGCTTGTTAGATATTGTAAATGGAGGTACCGGCAAATCGGCGATGGATGTACAACCGACTAGATCGCAATCGGCGAGTGACTGAGGAGTTTATGATGGGGCTGTTGGAGTTCATTCCGTTCGCTACGGCAAACACGCCTAGATTTGAAGTGACTCAGAAGATCCGTTGTCCGTGCTCAAGGTGCAAATGCATGAGTTTTGAATACGCGGATGATGTCATGTGCCACCTAACTGAGAAAGGGTTCATGGAAACATACCACTGCTGGTACAACCATGGTGAGCAGTTACCGCGTAGACCGTCAGACGTAACCGTGCAACAGTCTTACTACGAGGTTGGAGGAAACAGGGATACGTACAACAACATTGAACAAATGGTGATGGATCATGTTGGACCCTCCACCGGGCGTATGTTGGAACATAATGACCAAGCAGATCATGGGGACCCTGACAATGCAGAGGAGGATCCTAATCCGGAGGTAAAGAGATTTTATGATTTGTTGGCGGCGGCTCAGACTCCATTGTGGGACGGGTGCAACAGTCACACTGAGTTATCCGCCTCCCTAGCTGCTTTAAGCATAAAGGCAGATTATAATCTTTCTGGAGGTTGTTTTGATAGGATGGTCAGTCTGATGGGTTCCACCATGCCTAGTAATCACAGAATGCCAGCAAACCTGTACCGTGCTAAGAAACAAGTGGCAAACTTGGGGCTGGGTTGTGTGAAGATAGAGTGTTGTGTTGGCGGATGTATGCTGTTCATAAATGAGTTTGCAGACGACAGTGTCACAAAATGTCTGCATTGTAATGAGGAACGCTACAAGACCGTTAAAAGGAGAGGGAAGGTAACCCGGACGGCCAGGAAGAAAATGTGGTACTTCCCTATAACACCGCGTCTTCAACGCCTGTATGCCTCATTGTCCACGGCAAAACACATGCGTTGGCATGCTCTGAACCGAACACAAGAGGGGTTTCTTTGCCATCCTTCCGACGGGAAAGCATGGAAGTGTTTGGATGAACTATATCCGGACTTTTCTGGCGAGCCGCGAAATGTAAGACTTGGATTATGTACTGATGGGTTTAACCCTTTCGGTCAATACGGAAGGGCTTACTCTTGTTGGCCAGTCATCCTGACCCCATACAATCTGCCGCCTGATATGTGTATGAAGAGGGAGGTCATGTTTCTATCTATACTGGTTCCAGGACCCAAAAATCCAAAGGCGAACATAGACGTGTTTTTGCAACCGTTGGTTGAAGAGTTATCACAGTTATGGGATGTCGGGGTAATGACATATGATGCGTCTTTGAAGAACAACTTTATGATGCGTGCTGTTTTGATGTGGACTATTAACGACTTCCCGGCCTATGGTATGCTTTCTGGATGGTCCACGTCTGGGAAGCTTGCTTGCCCTGTATGCATGGAACATACCGGGGGGGAATCACTCCCTGTTAGTGGCAAGACAAGTTTCTTTGACTGTCATAGAAAGTTTCTACCGTTGGATCACCCGTTTAGGAGGAACAAAACCACTTTTAAGAAGAACAAGGTTGTTAATGAACCTCCACCCCGTAGGTTATCTGGTGCACGGGTTTGGCAGAGGGTCGAAGAGTATCCTTACATCTGGGACAAGAGTGTTAAGGAGTTTGCGGGTTACGGTAAGGAACACCACTGGGTGAAGCAGAGTGTGTTGTGGGATTTGCCATATTGGAAAGACTTGTTGTTAAGACACAACATTGATGTGATGCACACTGAACGTAATGTTTTCATGAATATTTTTGACACTGTTATGGACATCAAAGGGAGAACAAAGGACAACGAGAAGAGTCGTCTAGACCTTCCGATTTGGTGTTCTAGGAAGGAGTTGGAGTTGAGGGATGCGGGACGTGGAAGAATGTTTAAACCCCATGCAAAATATGCTTTAACTAGACCACAACAGATTGCTGTGTGTATTTGGATGAATGGGTTGACCCTGCCTGACGGATTCGCTTCTAACTTGAGTAAATGTGTCGATGTGAAGGAGGGCAGGGTGTTTGGCATGAAAAGTCATGATTGCCATGTGTTTATGCAACAACTACTCCCGTACGCGTTTCATGCCTTACCGAAGCCTATTTGGAAACCGTTAGTGGAGTTGAGTCACTTCTTTAAGGAGTTGACGGCTACTTCGTTGAGTGTGGAGAAACTTGTGAAGATGGAAGAAACTATCCCGGTATTGATTTGTAAGTTGGAGCAGATTTTCCCACCAAGTTTTTTTGACTCCATGGAGCATTTGCCTATCCATCTACCGTACGAGGCCTTGGTTGGTGGCCCAGTGCAGTATCGTTGGATGTATCCATTCGAAAGGTGAATGCTTGGTGAACTCTTTAATTTACTTGCAAATCGTGCTTATAATAGTATTTTCTAACTTAACACCATCTTGTTAATGATGTTGAAGATTCTTACGCTCTTTAAAAGATAAAGTGTCGAACAAAGCCTGCGTTGAAGCTTCAATTTGTGAGGCATACTTAGTCGAAGAAATGACAACCTTTGCTTCTTTCTATTTTCCGACGGAGATAGAAACTAGAATGAGTAGAATTCCCCGCAATCTTGGGGTAGCCAGCCGCACAGGGTTTGATGAACAAACGTCGATTTTCAACTATCCTGGTCACCCGGGGGGCAGGCTCATAAAATGTTACATTGATGAGAAAGATCGAAAGGCGGCTCACTTGTACATTCTTCTCAATTGCCCAGAAGTGGAACCCTTTATTGAGTAAGTCATAGAAGTTATATTATACATTCTTAACGTAGCTTTTATATTAAACTTATTTGTTTCTTTCAATAGCTTATACACAGATATGCTAAAACTTGAGCAAAATGATTTAACTGATGACCAAATTCATAGTGAGGTGTCATCCAAGTTCGTTGGTTGGTTCGCGCAACATGTAAGACCCGTATACCAAGTGTTTTTAAGCCTATTTGCTTCTAACTCCCGTCAATATGGTAACAATGACCTACTTCTTATGTTGTACATAGATACAAGACCCTACCAACCATATTGAAGATTCTTTACTCCAAGCCCTTTCTTGGGGGCCGGTGAAGACTGTTAAAAAATGGCCTATTTACTACGTAAATGGCTACAAGTTTAATATTCTTCAATGGAGTGAAGGGATGCGCACCCATAACTACGGGGTTTGTGTTAAAGGCACCGCCGGTCAGTTGGAAGAAGACTTTTATGGAGTGCTGACGGAGATTGTTGAAGTTTCATTCTCTGGACGACTAAGAAGAGATATTGTTCTATTCAAATGTGATTGGTTCGACAACACAATCGGTGTTGGAACAAAGGTTGACAACAACTACGGCTTAGTTGAGGTCAAGAAGAATGGTAGATATAAAGGGTTTGATCCCTTCATTTTTGCCCAACAAGCTGAGCAGGTTTATTACACCGACTTCCCGGGAGGACATCGGGACTGGTATGCAGTAATCAAGGCCAAGGCCCGAAGTCAGATCACTGACAATGTCTCCGAGGAGGTCGATGACGCTTATCAGCTTGCACCACATGAGTTCAACGATGCCAATTTGTTGTTCAACATTGATCCAGTCATAATGGATGAGACACTCGCCACTACGGGGGGTGAACACATTGACAAAGACCTTGTCTCTCGATCAAAATGGTCTAGGGCTGATTTGGATACTGATGAACTTGTTCAAACAGATAACCACAGTGACACTGAAACTGAGGGGGAATTTGAAACTGAAACAAACACAGAGTATGTAGTTGTTAAACATATATACATAGGTTTATATATATCCTGATACTAACCTTTCTTTTCATGATTTTATCCACAGATGACGGGACGTCGACTGCCCTTCAGTAGGGGTGGTGGGTCCAGGACCCTGGCTTCCCGTCTGGGGACTCCTACCCCAGGGCAGGAGACCACACCATCACCACCACAGCGGACCACTCCATCACCACTACAGCAGACCACTCCATCACCACCACTACAGCAGACCACTCCATCACCACCACCACAGCAGACCACCCCATCACCCCCACAGCTGACCACCCCAGAGCAGACTCCTGGAGTTGGTGGCTTGGAGGACCATGGCCATCAGGCGACCCCACCTCCGGCATCCCCTCTGCCCATGTTGGTACCCGTGCCGGCCGGAGACGAGTAAGTGACTAAATTTCATATACTTTTATGTTATTTGTATGATACTTTATATTAGGGTTTAGTGGAAAGACTTGTTGGTTTATTGGATGTTACTTTAATTAGTACTTGTATAGATTGAATTGTACTGGGCACTCTTCTGTTTGTAACAGGGTAACTATTTAAACTTGGAAATGTTACATTTACAGGGGAGACTCTGCCGAAATTTTAGGTGTCTCCCTAGATTGTGCGTTGTTTTACTCCTAACATAATTGTTGTCATTACAGCTTTGTTGATAGTAGTCGCACTACCAAAGCGATTACTAAGGTTTTGAAGGCCCAGTGGGATGGTCCATATATATCTTGGACAGATGCTGGGAAGGTTGTGCAAGATAGGTGGTTTGACACCTTCTCGGTAAGTTCCTAGCTCATTTATTGTGACTTGATTTGTAAAATAGACCCGTTATTAATTTTGATTTCTCAATTCATTTTACAGCGTGATTACCAGTGGGCGGAGGGTATGATTGATGAGATTAGGAAGGTCTTTGCCACAAAGACCTCCAAAATCATCAAGAGTACCCTTTGGAAGGTGAGGGCCAAGGGTGAGCGCCCTCGTTGGATCCCGGAGGACTATTGGGACGGGATGGTCCAGAAGTGGGCGGGGTCCCATTCCAGCAGGCGAGTGCTCGGAATAGGGCCAACAGAGCCGCCGATGCTGCAGCCTCGGTTTACACTGGGGGTAGCATTTCAACCCTCGAGCACAAGAAAAGATTTGTAAGTATATTTATGTTAAACATTTCTATTATGATTTGTCTTACATGTTTACAAATAATAATCTCAATGTTTTTTGTCCACCACAGGAGCAGAGGGAGCACCGGGAGCCTTCTTTGTTTGAGGTCATGCAAATGACCAAGAAGAACAAAGCCGGTGCATGGGTAAACCAGAAGACTACAGAGCTAGCGGTATTTACTTTTAACTGACACATGCTTATAATTTACAAATCAGCTTACTAATCCTATCGTTGTTTTTGAATTTACAGGAGGCGTATCAGGCCAGGAGGGCCGAGAAGGAGGCGGACCTGGTGGCTTCCACTCCTGAAGGGGAGGTTCCTCCTACCCTATCTTGTTCTGACGACAACGCCATCTATATGGAGGCTGTTGGCGGTGTGAACAAGAAAGGGAGGGTGTTTGGATTGGGTGGCGTCGGCACGCAGCTGGCGAAAAAGGGGAAGACCCCTTCCTCTTCGTCTTCCTCTGGTCTTCCAACTGAGGTCGTTCAGGTAATTCAAAACCTGAACGATGAGCTACAGGAGGAGCGACGTCAGAGGCAGTTGCTGTTGGAGCGGCACGAGGCGGACCGACAGAAGGCCGAGGCGGACCGACAGTGGGCCGAGGAGCAGCACGCCGAGACTCGTCAGCAACTTGCTCAGCAGCAGGAGCTACTGATGCAGTTGATGGCGAGGCTACCTCCCCCCACCTCCCAGGCGCCCCCACCACCACCCCAGGATCCCCCACCACCTTGATTGTAGTTCTTTTATTTATACACATTGTATATTTGATTTTTAGTTATGTTATATTTTTATTCAGTATTTATTTTGTCATTCTTTATTTATTATGTCAATATTTATTGGTAATTACATTCAAATCACAAAGTCTTATTCTACCTATCATTAGTAATTCAACCTATTTGATAAATTAATTTAATCTATTATTTTGTTTTTAATAATAATTTATTACTTCAAAAAAATTATTTTAATTTAATTATAAAATTTTATCAGCCAATACAAAATACAAAATATTAAGATTTTTTTAAAGTTAAATTAACAAAACCTACCTATCATTGAATCAATTTTAAAAAAATTTAAAAATGACCGTTAGCGACGGCCCACAACCGTCGCTGAATAAAAAACACTAGCGACGGACGCTCTGGTCGCTACATCACAACCACTAGCGACGGACGATCTGGTCGCTACATCACAAACACTAGCGACGGATGTTGTGGTCGCTACGTCACAACCACTAGCGACGGAGTCTGTCGTCGCTGTATCATAACCACTAGCGATGGATTCGGTCGTCGCTGTACTTGTTACAAATAGCGACGAGCAAGGGTGGTCGCTACATGAGTACATGTAGCGACGGCATAGGGTGGTCGCTGATGGCTGTTATTAGCGACGGGCTTTCGTGGTCGCTGTATGCCAACACTTAGCGACGGTTGGGGTTATTGGGACAGAGACGATTTTAGCGACGGCCTTACACCGTCAATATGTTAGCGACGGCAGGTGTGGCGTCGCTGATGTCTTTTCGACGAGGGTTTTAGCGACGTCCTCCTTTCCGTCTGAGATGCCGTCGCTAATGTGTTTAGCGACGGCCATTCTGTGGATTAGCGACCAATGCCTTCCGTCGCTATCAGTTGTTTTTTTAGTGGTGATTTATCTTTTCCCATGATTCCTAGATTCATACTGACACAACGTCACATAGGACTCAACTGCTACCCATATCTTAGTGGACTCATCGTTTAAGAGCCTTAGAGCGCTAGTAAAGCCCAAATTTAGCGGACTTTATGGAAGAATTAATTGGCAAAAATCCTGAGAGTACACACTCTCATTGGACAGTATTCGTCGATGGGTCATTTAATACTAAGGAGTGTGGTGTCGGTGTGGTAGTGGAAAGTGACGATGGGGTTTATTTTGAGATTTCCTTGAGGTTTGATTTCAAAACCTCTAACAACCAAGTTTAATATGAGGCTTGTTTAGCCAAACTGCATGCAGCTTTGGACATTATAGCGAAGATGGTCACGCTTTGTAGTGATTCACAATTAGTGATATCTCAAATCTTTAGAGAATATCAGGCTAAAAACCCATTATTACAATAGTACTTAGAAAAGGTGAATGAATTAAAGGGGAAATTTAAGCAAATCAGCTTAAAGCATGTGCCAAGATAAGAGAACATTCGTGCAAATATGTTGTCTAAACTAGATAATACCAAAAAGGCTTGTTCTACTGCCATGATTATCCAAAGCACCCTTACTACACCATATATTTCAACGTCACTTTTGGTTCATACTATACATGTTCGTGCTTTTGATAAGGATTCATGGGGCACTCCTATAGTCTGGTATTCGGTCAATTCCCAGCTCCCAATAGACCCACTAGAAAAAAGAGGAAACTGAGAAAAGAATTGCCTTAGTACACCGTCATTGACGGAGTCTTATTTTGATAAGGCTTTTCCATCCCATACCTTAAATGCCTTAATGAAAATGAGACTGTAAGTGTAATGGAAGATATGCACGAAGGCTAGTATGGCCATCACTTAGAAGGAAGAAGCCTAATGAGAAAAATCCTCTAAGTTTGGTTACTGGTGGCCCACCATGAAATAAGACATAGTGGAATATGTTAAATGACGCAACCCATGCCAAAGGTTCGCTAACTTACATCATACACCGCTAAAGGAGCTCTTTATGTTAGTTGTTCCCTGGCTCTTTCACCAATGGGGACTCGACATCCTAGCACCCTTTCCAACATCTTTGAGTAATATTAAATATCTCATAGTGGGCGTCGATTATTTTACAAAGTGGATTGAGGCTAAGGATATAGTTTATATTACCTCGGCATAAACCTGACGCTTTGCCTACGAGAACATCATTGCAAGGTTCAGCATCCCAGGGAAGATCACAGACAATGGCATCTATAGATAGAATATTCACAGAACTACTAGAGGGTCTCAAAATTGTCCAAGTCTTTTTCATTGGTGGAGCATCCCCAAACCAAATGTCAGGCTGAGGTAGCCAATAAAGAAATTCTCCAATGGATGAAAAACGATTAGGGGAAGCAAAAGAAGAAAACTTATTGTGTCATGTTTTATGGACATATCAAACTACCCCTCACTCTTCGATAAACGAGTCACCTTTTAGGCTCACATATGGAGTAGAGGTAGTCATACCAGTGGAGATCAATGAAGTATCCTACCGAGTTTGAACTTTCTTAGACACGGACAATGAGGTTAATCTTCGCTAAGAGTTGGATAGCATATCGGAAGTCAGAGAAACTACATTTGTCTACAATCAGACCATTAAGGCCAAGGCAACATTATGGTATAACAAGAAGGACCAGTTATGTTGATTCAACATCAGAGACTTAGTACTACGACGTGTAAATATGGGCAAACAAATTTACCCACCAAGGAAAGCTTGCTTCAAGGTTACACATAAAGGCACATACCGGTTAGAAACTTTGGATGACATCGTTATTAAGAACAAATAAAACATTCAGAACCTATGAGTGTATTATAGCTAACCAACATTCAGTGTGTACTCTTTCCTAACTTAGGGTTTTTCCTACTAGGTTTTCTTGATAAGGTTTTAATGAGGCACACTCCAATAGGTAGTATTGTAATCATCCAATAAATAAAAAGTTCCATATTTCATATTAACGTTATCGCCACTAACACTCCCATATCACACCGTCTTTCATTATGGGAGTCCACACAAAAAAGATTTCCCCAACGAGTAGCGAGGATCTGTTTTCCCTTGTAAGATTATGTATTGGACCCTGATGAGTGGAACCTCGGTTACTAGATATAGTGATCGACTACTTGACCCCGATGAGTGACGAGGATCGACTCTCTTTTAAGATAATATCGAACCCAAACAAGCGACGAAAATAGACCCTAATACCCCAAGAGTGCCCTAGTTAACTATCCACCATAACCATAGTTAATGAAACCCTAAGAGAGGTACCTCAATTACCTATACTTGTGATTGACTACTTGGCCCCACCGAGCAACAAGAATAGGTTCTTTTAAGACCATACTGGACCGCAACGAGCGAGACAATAGTAATTGATACAAAAAATGCTCTTATGATTGGATATCCTATCGACTTTTTAACTTAAACTATTAATCTATTTGTCGGGAATTACGACATAAAATATCTCATTAATCTCGACAACGAAAGAACTTTGCACCAATAATGTAAACACTTGTCATTAATTTGAATGTCGGGTCTAATGCCCAATAATACAAAAAAAGATGACTAACAAAAAAATAAGGCACATTGGCCTTGTAATTCAAACAAATGACAAGTTACAATAAAAGACAAGCATATAAAAATTTAGTAAACCTAATTATAATATGAAATCGGAGCCTATCCTGAAATAAGGCCAAAAAAATAAACAAGAAAATCGTTAAATGCAGGTTCGTCATTGGGGTGACTCTAGGAGACATGTCTCTCTTCCATGTCTAAGATGCCGGAATTGGTTATAACTTATACGATTCATTTGCCAACTGTTTATATCGGCCACCAGTCACAACAAATAGGTGTATGCAATGAAACTCATGAAAGATGCCCATTCCATTACAATTTAGTTGGATATAAGCATTTTTGTGTTGGATTTGCCATACATCACTACTAATGACTTCATCGGCTACGTCCTCACTAGTTTAGACTAGCTCTTTCACAGTTTTATATGACTGGGCATTCTGTGCTTCCAAATCCTTGATGACGAATTTGAGCTTCGCCACTAAGCTAGAAGCTTTCTCTATAGGGGCTTTTTCAACGATAAGTTTTTTCTTCTCATCTTGCGAAGCTTTCTCTACTTCGATTTGCTTTAGCTTTAGGGCTTCTGTCTCTTTCTCCATCCCTCTTAAAGCGGCAACCTCCATCTTCAAAGCCTTTAGGGGTGCTTTTGCTTACACCTAGAGTTCCACCTCCTTTCTTAAGTCATCTCTAGCCACGTTCCTTTCAACTAAGGCTTAATTTAAGTGGTTAGAATATTCTTCATCCTGCACCTTTGTCTCAGGCTCAATTGAGAGATCGAATGACATCAACCACTTCCGCTAAATGCCATAATGCACCAATAGACGCTTACTGCATATGCTCGATAGTTAAACTGAATTGTAAACAGAACGAGGTGTCAAATTTTAGTGTGCTCGTCCCATGGCACTATAAATATTGAGATAATTAGGAGTGGGCCTAGACTTCTCCCTTTTCTTCTTCCTTGGCCCCGGGGGTTGGAGAGCGAGGATTGTCAACAGGCCCATGCTAGCTTCCTCCAGGGTCTTCTATATTTTGTCTTTTCAAGATGGACCCTTGCCCTCATAGCGCCGGTGTTTCTTTTCTACTCCCTATGGACCTCGACATTCATGGGAAGCTCCCTAATTTGATCAACTGTGATGCTCACCTTGCGCTTGGAACTTAGGGGCCACTTGTTTCAGAATAACCTGGCATTCATTTGACCCCAGCTTTGTCAACTGTTTGTACCTCCTCAAGTGTTCAAGGGCACTATGTTGTTTATTTGTGGCTACTTGTCACAAAATTTGAGTAGATGTTGCTAAACAAATTTGCAACGCCCCACTTTAGTTAGATGTTACTTCGTAACTAGTTCCATCACTAATTTAGCGACCAATTTGTTCTTTCGCTAACTTGTTTTTTTTAGTGATGAGAGTGAAATTTAAGGTTGGGGTGAAATTTTTTTGAGAAAATCTAATCTATCACTAATATCAGTGTTCTATAGGCTTAGCAATAAATTGTTTTGCATATACATCTAAGGACCATAGCAATTACAGTAGTTCCATCACTAAAATGGACAAGAGCGAAATTAAAGAAGATGGAAAATGAAAAATTAGGGGTCATTTGGATTGTGAAAACATTTTTTATTTTTCAGTTTTAATTACAAAACTATTATCTTTTTTATGTTTTAAATTGTACAAGAAACACTAAAAACTACTTTGTTATTTCCTGCTTTCACTTCCTGTTTTCATTTTTTTTCAATACAAATTTTTAAAATGAGAAAACATAAAAACAATTTTGTAATTAAAATTGAAAACAAGAAATGTTTCACAATCCAAATTAACAATGAGTACTAAACTTTTAAAGCCAGTAAACATACACTAAAAAGCATGCGCTAATTATGCTGGTTGTGTGTCATGATACACAACAATACAAAATGAATTATGTATAATCAACCAAGTAAAGAGAAAAATTGACGAAATTGGTAGAGAGATCTAGTTTGAATTTGGTTGTTAAATGGAGGGACTAATTGGGTTGACGGGGGAATGAAAAGAAAAATTAGGAATGGAAATATAAACCATGATGCATGTTGAACAAATATATTAATTTGGATGGGAAATGAATCATTGAGGGGGAAAAAAAACCATAATCCTGTGGAATCTTGATGTAAGGTAATAAAGCCCTAAAGTGAGTAAGATGGTGGAGTGGAACATCATGAGTCAGGTGGCGCGCAAATATGGTTGAATGGAGAATAGAACTGAGTCAGGAAAACATGCATAAATCTTTAACGTCGTACTCCATGGACCATTTGCCATGTTTACTTTTGTCGGTGATTTCTTTATTTTTATAGGAAATATTTAATATTATTAATATAAATAATTATTTTCATATAATATTTTTAATATATATAAAATTAGTTATTTTTTAATTATATTTGATATCAAAAGGAATATAATTTTTAAACACCCTAATAATAAGTGTGTTAAGGGAATTATTTCATAAATCAAAAATAAAAAATTCTTATTGGAGAGGGTGAAGGTTAGGGGTGGCAAAAAAATTTGTACCTGAAGTAATATGTGGATACCAGTATTACACTACCTGTCCCGCATAGGGATGAGAAAAAAACTCATACCCACAGCTAAACGGATGGATATACACTACCAGTCTTATACGTACCCTTTGGTTATTGATATTTATTTTTTATTAAATATACTCTAATATATGGTTTTTTATTATTTTATATTGAGATAAAAAAGTTTTACTATATTTTGTAATGATAATACTTCTAATTTATGAAGTTGTAATGTATGACACTTATTAATTTGTATTATTATGCTAAAATAATATTATACTAAGTATATTATACCACATTTTCTTCTTTACTATTTTTTAAAAAAGTAAATATCGATAAACACTCATGGGTATTCGTTACCCGACCCTGCAAGTACCTATTATCGTCTCATAACTACGGATACAGGTACCGATAACATACTATTTGCACCTGTCTCGCCCTTCCTTAGTCGTGCAAGTACATGAAAATTCTTTTAATGTATAAAGTTCTAATGTATTATACAATATATTAATTTATATTATATAATACTAAAATAATATAATGTCTAGTCCATTATATCATATTTTCTTTGTTATTATTATTTTTTAAAGTGTTAAATATTAATAAGTTCATATGGATATTTGTTCCTCTACCCGTGGATATCCATTACTCATTTTAAGCTATGGGTACGGGTAGTGGATTGTCTAACCATATATTTTTAACACTTTTCTTTAAATACATCTACATATTTATTGTTTACGTATTTTTCATTATGTAGACTTTGTAATAATGGTTTATTGTGCATTATAATTTATATTAATTATTTTAATATTTAAACATACTAAAAATTAGAATAATTAGAATAACTTAGGCTGCATTTAGTTTATAAGTTTTTTTAGAAAAATAGAAAATTATTTTTAAAAAATTAAAAAATAAAAAGTTGTTTATTTATAAAATATTTAAATAAAATTTATAAAAAATAAAAAACCTGATTTTTATTTTTTAAAAAAATTGAAAAACTCTTTAAAAAAGTTTTCTAAGAAAATAGAAAAAACAGAAGAGGTGGTTTTCCTGGCGCGTCTTCTACATGAGTAACATAGAAAACTCTTTTTTTAAAGTTGTTTGCACGTTTGCCTAGATCGTTGTGACTATAAAAGCTGTCTGGTTTCGTACAACATTTTAATTTTAATATTAAATAATTAACGTCACATTTTATATTTATATAATTATTTTTTAGTTTTCTAATTTTAAAAGTAGCGAATAGTTAATAAAAAACAATGTTTAAGATGGAAATGTATGGGGACTAATATTAATATTATTCTTATGTGGATTTGGGATTCTTAGTTAATAAAAAATAATGTTTAAGACGTAAACTTTTAACACGGATGATAATATATTTATATATATATATATATATATATATATATATGAAAAGGAAATATGCAATGTAAATATTTCACTCAATGCTAATTTATCATTATAATTGTTGATGTTAGATGAATAACAAAATATTAATGGTTAAGAGGACTTACTTTAAAAGAAGAAAAAATTTAGAAAATTGAATGCACTTGAACAACTTTTCCAGTTTTCTAATTTTTCAAATTAGAAAATTCACATCATCTAAATAGGTTTTTAGAATTTTTCTAGTTATTCCAGGAAATGAAAATTTGAAAAATAAGGAGAAAACCTTTCCCAGAAAACTAGCATAATTTTCTGTAACTAAACGCAGCCTTTACAATTTCAACTAATATTATACAAAGAGAAGTACATAATATTTTATTAGGATTGTATTGAGTTTTAATTATTAAACCAATCCATCAAATAATGCATATATATATATATATATACATATATATATATATATATATATATATATATATATATTGTTTAACTACATATATCATCCCATATAAATAATTTTGTTCAAATGCATAGTGAACTGGTCTAGTCCGGGGTCAAGGATCCGGACTGGGTACCAGCCACAAAAGTCTAAGATTTAAGCGTTTGTACACTGGTACAGTGGTATCCGGTATTATAATCCGAACTCTCAGTGGGAGAGTCCGGTCTTGTTGTCCTGAAGATCCTTCACACCAAGCTTTCGCATTGATGGAGGCGAAAGGTGGTGTCACCTGCGAAGATTCTCCGACGCTCAAGTCAGTGAAGAGAATGAAAACTCAGAGAAAACTTGAGCAATGCAATAGTGTATTCAGAATAGGAACAACGTAATCTTATGTATGCATGAAAATTAGTTACTTATAGATGAGCGTGGAAAATGAATCGTTAGACACAAGTGGGACCAGGAGACTCTGACGCAGTGCCCATTGTACACTTAAAGTAGTTCAGTGCTCAGTGTACGATTCTGACGTAGGAATGAGGAAGATCCGTATTTCCTGCGTACCACTCCTGTAGCTGTACTTTGTACCTTCTGACGGGTGACGTGGATACTTTCCGCTATGCAGGGTATCAATCAGGGGAAGTGGCCACTTATCCTCTCAAAGTATAGGTGAACGATTATGTATAATAAAATAGGGAGAGCTTAGGTGTTGGGTCGAGAGTTAGGAGGTGCGTGGCGTAGAGTAAGCTTCCGACGCATGATACAGGAAGAACGGGGTCTTTATCGACGTCCCTGTAACCACAGAACGGATCATAACCGGTATAGGAAGAACGTCTATACGGTCCAGTAGTCCGGTATTCAACCTGCAGCTTTGGTAGCATGTGGAAAACTGATAAAATGACATCCTTGCCCTGGTACCGGTATCTAAACCGGATCACATAGTTTATATACAAAATACAAAATGCTATTTAAATATCCAATCTAGAGATACACAATTTATATTTAAATGCATAGTTCTCATATCACCAAATATATATAAAATAGAGCATGTGGCAAGTGTCTTTCCTAATAGACATGGCTACAACCTTCGCTAAGCCTCACAGAGAATCTAAACAGGTTCTCTTATTTGCTAGCATTGACAGGCACATTAAATAAGAGAGAGAAATGCCAAAGGGTAGCAACATCCGACAAGCCTATCATTGTTCTCTTTCCCATTATACGTGGCTAATCTCATCGCTATGCCTAACAAAGAATCTGAACAAGTACCCTACACTAAGCGCGTCGCTAGCTTTGACGGGTATATTAAATGAGAGGGAGGGAAATGCCAAAGTATAGTGATGGATGACATGTCTGTTATTGTTCTCTTTCTTATTAAACGTGGTTAATCATTTCACTACGCCTGACAAAGAATACAGGTACCCGTCGCTAAGCGTGCACTAGCTTTGGTGAGTTTCATAGCGAAGTTCATCACGCTGAGTTAGCCATTGAAGTCTAAGGATACTTGTGACTAATCTCGTTTCTATTATACTTTAGGATACCGACCTGTGCCATGAATAAACACCTAGCTAACTAAGTGGTTAGTTTGTGCCACGTGTTAAGTTTTATTAAAATAGTGACTAGTTTGGCGACGAGCTAATTTTGGTCGCTAAACTAAAACACTTAATTAAGCCTAACCCTCCCCCTTTCTCATTTTCCATTTCACTACAACCCTAAACTCCCTCACGCGGTGACCCTCCCCCTTCCCCCACTCCAGTGCGGTGTCCCCTCTCACTCCCACTCTCTCACACGCTCCTCCCTTCACTCTCACAACAGTGACCCCCTCCCATTCCCACTTCCTGATCATTTTGTTTCTTAGTGCCTACCTTATTTCATTTTTTAGTTTTTGTGTTTTATTTGTTGATGCCTTTCTATATAAGTGCTAAGAATGTGAGTGTAGTGTGTGAGTATTGTGAATGAAAGTGTGTAAGTGTTATGAGCATGAGAGTGTGTTACTGTTGTAAGTATGAGATCTGAGAGTGCGTGAGTGTTGTGAGAGTGTAAAAGTGTAGTGTAAGTGTAGTGTGAGTGTAAGAGTGTAGCGTGGGAGTCGTGAAAGTGTCAAAGTGTGAGAGTATGAGTGTATAGGATTTTGGATGCAATGCATAGAATTCAAAATTAGAGTGATTTACTATAAGGATTTTGAAAAGCTGAAGTAATTATGCTCTTCTAAGATAATGAGCTAGTCACTACTATTATTCTCAAACCTTGATCATATACATAGTACTTTAGTTTCATTGTTGAATTTTGTGATGTTGTGGTTATTTAAAAATTATCGATTTTGTATCTATTAGGGTAATTTGATTTCTTGGGCATTTCTGTAATTTATACATTTGGTGATTTCAAAACTATGCATTTGAATATGAATTATGCATCTCTAGATTGGATAGTCAAATAGTCTTCTCCATTTTGTATAGAAATTGTCACATGACCGAACTACTTTAATAATTTTAATACACACCTTATTATTTATGATAAATGAATTAAATAGGAACAAAAGATGAACTCTCGAATTTTAAACCTAAAAGACAATTTCATTATTGAAACATTTTTAGTATTTTCTTATTATGATATATAACTTAACAACAATAATAATATATTTTTAGTTTTAAAGAATAATTATTTTAATATGATATAAAATTTATTTAAAATTGTAAAATTTTAATTAATCAATTTGATATCATAGATTTATTTCAAGTATAGATAAATGATTTATTTCAAATAAATTTGAAAAATTTACCTATTAAAATATATATTTGAGATGAATTTAAAAAAGTATCCAGCAAATTTAAATAATAAATAATAAAAAAACATGACTAATTCTCAAATTTTATACGAAGTACGAGGTAGGAAATATATTTTATGAAAATTTCACATAAAACATTCAAATATTATTTCTAAAAATGAAAAATAATTTTTTTACTAAAAATCAAACTTGTATTATGGGCTTACAACAATTCACGTATCATGTTTAATTTATTAAAAAAATCTCATTTCATTTTTATTTTTACATAAAAATAACATTTGAAAACCATTAACATTTAAAATAAAAAACAAAATTGATAGTTGAAAGATTAAATAATTTAAACAAAATATAATTGTTGATTGAAGGTAAAATAGTTAACAGTATTATAAAATGTAAATATTAATGTGAAAATCTAAAACGCAACATTTTCTTGACATATGACTTTATGGAAAGCTGAAGAGGACACGGAATATTTTCTAACGTAGTATCAAACACGTTTTGTTCCTGAACCTGGGGAGACATGTTGTCACATCAACGAGGCAATAACCCAATCTTCTTAAGCAAGGTGGCCCCGTTCCCTCAGAGTCACATCTCTCAGCTTTGTTTTAAGGCTCCGTTCCTTAATTTATATATTATGATTTTTTTGACTAATATATCTTTTATAATTTGTTAGAGTTTATTGAAATAAAATTATTTAGTAAAATTAGTTTAAATTATGTTAAATAATTTTAAATGATTTACAATATTTTAATTTTGTAAGAGATAAAAGTTGTCATAAAAATAAGGGTAAAAATAATAACTAAGTAGTTATTAAGTGAGTTTATAACTTTCGAAAAGTTATAAGCTTCATTAGGTAGTTAATCTGGGATGCAAACCAGACTCTAAGAACCATGGCTGGGGTGCTTCCAAATCAAGGTCACGTCACCAAAATCATGGAATACTGGATTGAGTCTTTTAGCCGGAGTCTAATATAAGTGTCACAATGGACATAAAACGACGACTCCGGTCAACAGTCTGACAACAGAGTATGGGTCAGCAGAAGTATAGGAAACCTCTCCCTACAAACACTGTTGCTACATTAAGTTAGGAGAAGGGTCAAATCACTTCTTCAACTTAGGTAACCCTTATAGATACAACTCATTTATTACTTGCTAAGGATCTGAACAGAGGACTGTGAGTACATTCATAATACTAATATTTCTGTAATACCTGTACCTGACTTAAGCATCATAGAATCTTTTGTAGGAGCACCTCTGGTGTGTCCCCTTGACTTCAGTACGGATTGAACACCAGGCTCATACCTTAACGAGAAGAACTTAGGTTCCCCACTAGACCTAGGTGTAAAATCCTATACTCCACTAAGGCAGTGTAAAACTGGGAGCACGAGTGGATACTTCATACTCCAGTTAAGAAAGGTCAACCTTTGACCCCAGACACCGGACAGAACAAAAGCTATTAGCTCCTTATTTTTTGTATTCATCGGACAATTTAGTAGCTTTTGAAAACCATAAGCTTCTCAAAAAGCTATAGGCTCATTGTGTCAAATGGACACTAAGTGTTATGGTATTATACAAATTTTTGATAACAACATCTTGACATGTCTTTAACACATACCTCTTCTATTCTAAAACTATTG
The DNA here is from genome assembly GCA_037962975.1 of Clitoria ternatea. Classification (NCBI taxonomy): domain Eukaryota; kingdom Viridiplantae; phylum Streptophyta; class Magnoliopsida; order Fabales; family Fabaceae; genus Clitoria; species Clitoria ternatea. The sequence goes on from CM075671.1 coordinate 279,447,927, forward strand.
TCGTTTTAGTTTTTCTTTTATGTTTCAAAATTATTGTCACTTTAGGAGTTTAAGGTATAATCAATTCCAACTGTGTCATCTTGTATTAATGTATTTCTCGGCTATTACCTTTCATTTGACTAATGAATAAGACCTATAGGAAGTTGAGACATTATTTATTAATAATAAAATAATATAATTAAATGATGATATTTTGCACTATATTAGCTAAACTAACTACATATTTAATGATTTTTTAATATCTATGAAAAAGGCTAAGGTGACAACAGTTTTAATATGGAGGAGTATAATATATTATCTAATAGGTGTCCAGTTAATTAAAAATTATTTTTTTTGTCGGCCTAACGTGACTTAGATGAGTACATACCAACTTTTTTAAAAATATGTTAACTTCTTTTTCAAAAGTTGATTTAAAATAATATAAAAATATCAAGTAAAAAAAGGTTTCTCACTCATGTTTAAGAGCTTATTATTATGATAACAATGCAAAATTGTAAGGTTTTTGCTTATGCAAACGCTTTTATTGAATAATCGGGTTGATTATATGTAGGGAAAGAGTTAAGAACTTATTCATCTAGGGAACAAGTTTAGTGACTTTATGCCACAATAACTTTATTATGAGTTTTAAAAATATGTTTAACTTTGTTTTCAGAAGTTGATTTAAAAGGCTAAATACACCTTCTGGTCCCTTATGTATTAAGTTATTTCCTGATTGGTCCCCTATGTTTATTTTAATTCAAGTTGGTCCCTCAACTTTTTAAAAAAGTTCAGTTTGGTCCTTCCGTCAAGTTTTCACTAACGACGTTTGTGCCATTTCTGACGTGGCTTGGAGACGTTGTTGCTTAGAGTTAAGGACGATTTCATCCATCCGCCATTAAAGATCCATGGAAGCTCTAGGGTTAGTATGTTAGTGTTGAAAGTGTTCATAAACTTCAAGAACGTGAGCTCTGAATTACAATCCTCCGTCATGGCCAACTCAGGTGGTTCTGTGTTCAGCAATGGAGGCAACTTAATGGGTGCTCCATATTATGAATGTGTCGAGCACCATAAAGCAATGCTTCGAACCTCAAGAACGACAATCAACTATGGAAGACAATTCTGGGGGTGTAGAAAGTATCGTGTTAGTTTATTTATTGGTTATTACCTTGGTTTTTTTATTTGGAAAAAGGTTTATTTGATTCAGTGTGTAATACTGTGTCATATGGTCTTTTTGTAGGGTGTAGCTGGTGATGGGAGTTGAATTTTTTCCAATGGGTCACAGACGTGGCTGAAGCTGAGAAAGATCTATTGATTATCAGACAAAGGAAAAAAATAACCGCATTGTAGAAATCTCTCAAGGAATTAACAAAATGGAACAAGAGGATGTATTTTTTTGTGTGTTGTTGGTCTTATGTAATGTGTTTGTGATAGTTCTATATTAGTCACAGTAAGATAGTGTTGTTTGGTTTAATTTAGGTTGTGGAGTCTTCTTGTTAAATTTAGTTTTTACTTTCAGTGTTTATTGTAAGATGTTATTTTGAGTTATAAACTTGAATTGTTAATTTCAAATGTTGACTTGAGTTGTGAATTTAAGTTGTTTATTTGAGATTTGATCTTTGAATTGTTAACTTGAGCATTTCAATTTGAGTTGTTAATTCGAGATAAAATAATATATAGACCACCAATGAAAATTGAAATAATAATAATTTGTTTACCATGTTTAAACATCATTAAAAGATAACAAAACAGAAATTACCATTGAAAATGACAACTTGTTTACCATGTTAAATATGATCAAAAGAGAACAGAACAAAATTTACAATATTGGTCCATCAGTAAATGATATAACAAAAAAGAAAGGGATGATGCTTCAAATGTCTTTCCGCCTTGGTCTTAATTTTTGCCTTTGCTGGACTGGGTTTGTAGAAGTAGAAGTGGCATGTTTTCTTTTAGTTGTGGTTGTGGCAGCGTTCTCAGTCAGGGCTGTAGCTTGGGTGGTTGCAGATTGTTAGGTTTGGGGCTCTTCTGGTGGTGGTTTGGAAGGGCATGTAGCCTTGTTGTGGCCTGTAGTTCCACAAACACTGCACTTTGTCTTCAAACCCTTCCTGGACATCCGGATGTCATCTTTTTTAGCTTGGTCCTTGTTCCTTGATCTTTTACGCCTCCCAACTTGCTTCTTGAATGGTGGAGGTTGTACATTGTTTGCCTCAACCTTCTCCCACATGTTCTTACCAATGGTGGGTAAGATCACTGGACTGTAACAGTTTGCATAGGCCTGTTTTCTATATATTGCTAGGATGTAGGTCTCTGGGGTTTCATAAACCTGTACCATGCATGTAAGTGCATGGTTACATAGTATCCCTATTAGCATCCACCTCCTGCAATTGCATTCCCGAGCCTTCAAATCCACAATGAATTTCTCAGTATGGTGAATATGATTAACCTCATATACATTGTCCCCTGACCACCTGCACAGGTCATTAAGAATGAAATTAATATGGGATACAATTTAGAAAATATAAAGAAGACTATTACATGTAAGTGGCCTTTTCTAACCTGACTTGGAACATGTTTATGTTAGATTTAGTTTTCTCAACCCTTTGTTTTATCCTTGGAAGGACATCATCAGTGAAGTTGAGCAATTTTATCCGGTTCTTGGCCCATCGTTCCATCATATAAGTCTTAATCATCTCCAGCATAGTGATGATGGGCTTCCCCCTAGTTTCAATTATAACTGAGTTAAAAGTTTTAGAAATGTTGTTCACCAATACATCACTCTTTGGTGTAAATAAAAACCGTGACTTGCTCCAGTGTCTGGGAGGTAATTTGATCAAGTCCCTGTAGGCATTTCATTGACTCCCTTTATCTCTAGCATTGTTTTCTCCCATGCGTTAGTGTAAGTTGACTTCGCTGCCTTCCACAGTAAGTCTTTGAGTTGTTTTTCGGGATGCCTTTTTCTGAAGTTATTGTATAGATGCCTTGTTGGAAATATGCACTAAAAGCCTATATAGGTCGCATCATTTTGAATAAGTCATTTTTTGTTAAATAGTTTAACAACCTTTATTTATCCTTGGAGTAATAGGTCATATGAGAGTTATTCCTAAAATGTCCCTAGTCAAGTATTTACGTGGGGACATGTAAATACATTAAGACTAGTGTGTGAGTGTACTGATGATCTGATCTCACAGATCATGGATATAAATGATATCAAGTCTTCACACGGGCACACATTAAGAGTAATAATGTACTGGACAGACCCACCATGAGAACGTTGCATGGATCGTTACATGAATGTCATAAACGATTCTCAATGTGATAATGGTATATGTAGTCCTTTGACCTGAAGTCACTACGATTCCTACATAAGGAGTTTATTGTTTTAATACAATCAAACGTCTTCTGTAATAAGAGGACTATAAAGGTTGTGGTTAGGCAATGAACAAATTATGTAGAGGGATGTGAGTGAGATGTAGATGGGATTTGTCTCTCCTATGTGACAGGAGTGATATCTATAGGCCACTTGATGGAGTGAGACTAAGGAAATGCATGGCCATGCTAGAAAGAATAAATATTGGATATTTATTCGGATAAAGTCTACTCCGGTATCAAGTAAAATAAATTGGACCGTATAAAGATGACGCGACCATGCCTTGGGCCCAATTAGGATATCGTGACAAAAAGAACAAACATATAAAATAATTATCACTTATAGGTTATGTTGATAATAAATAATATTCAGACATTATGATGCATTGCTAGATGCCGCTCTTGTTTTATATTAATAATAAAATAGTTTATTATTAATATAACCGAGTATTTTACCTATAGGGTCACACACATAGAGTAAGCCCATCAGAAAATAGCTTTTTATTTTAGTTGGACTAAAATAAGACTATTGGGCCTAACTCATTTAGAATGAGTAAGGAGCCCACTTTTTAGGGAGCAAATTAGGTCAAACCTAAGCCTATAAATAGAGCATAAGATGCTCATAGGCGGTAACCCAAAATGAGACATAAAATACGCAAAAGTTGCAAAAGCTACACCCCGTCAAACTAGCATTTGGAAGGTGTAGTATTTCTGGTGGGAGTACTCGTGTGGACTCCTAAAGGACGAGGCTACGATTGCTTCGATATTCTTCAAGAGGTAATCTTAAAACGTAATTTTTTTGTATTTGTCTTATGCTTTGAAACACGGCGCTTTGCAAATCCTATGAGAATCCTTGTATTTCCGCTGCTCATACACTAAGGGATTCCTAACAGTGGTATCAGAGCCAGGTTGCAAAACCGTGTTTTGGGCAAACATTTGTTTAAAGAACATGTAAAAATAAAAGTAAAATTTCTTTTATGAAAAGAATTGTAAAGGTTGAATCCTTTTGCAAAGGTTGCATCTTTTATTAGATATGTTGCAAAGGTTGCATTTTTAATGAGATATTATGTAAAGGTTGCATTTTTATGAGATATGTTGCAAAGGTTGCACCTTTTGAAAGCTAATATCAATATACTTTGCTTTATGTATATTGATTTCTTTTCTTAACATTTCAATTAAAGAACATATTTTTAGGATGTGCTTTATTATATGAACATGTTGTATGTTACAATGGTGATTGTTTTATATGTGTTCTAATCATAAGGCATGTTTTATGTTTATTTAATTAAATTGAAATCAAGGGTTATATGCAATGACGTCTATATGCTTTCTCTTTTCTAATATGAATTGTTCATGTGAGACTGTGTTTAGAAAGTTTAAGAATTAAACCCTAGCCGTAATGAAAACTAAGATTCAAAAGTTGAAACCTAGCCGTAATGGTATTTTATTTATTTGTAAATGTTACAAATAAAATATTTGATTTTAATATTATATTTTAAATTCGATTTGTAAAAGTTACAAATCAAATTTTTAATTATTTCTTAAAATTAAAGTTTGTAAGAGTTACAAATTTAAATAATTTATTCTTATTAATTTTAATAGGATTTGCATTGTTTGTGATCCCTTTAAAATTAATGTGATTTGTAAGAGTTACAAATTTAAATAATTTATTCTTATTAGTTTTAATAGGATTTGCATCATATGTGATCTTTTTAAAATTAATGTGATTTGTAGAAGTTACAAATTGATTTATATTTATTAAATTTAATATGATTTGTAATTGTTACAAATAGAAGATAAGATCTTTATTAAATTTAATAATTTTAAAATCAAATATTTAATCCTTAATAAATTTGATAGGATTTGTAAAAGTTACAAATTAAAGATAAGATCTTTATCAAATTTAATAGGATTCGAAATAAAATATCTTGAACTCTAGACATAAGGTCTAAAATTTAAACCTTGATCGTTCTTTAAAAAAATAGGATGATTGTTGAGACTTTAGAGATAAGGTTTAAAAGTTAAACCTTGACTATTTCTATTTTAGGATAATTGTAAGGGTCAAAAGATAAGGTTTAAAAGTTAAATCTTGGCCGTTTCAAAATTAAAGATTTCAAATTGTTTGAAATCATAACCAAATATTTTGAGCTGTTAATGGTCAGTGGGACGTTCTGGCTAGGAAAGACTTGGTACTTAAGCGGTCACTCCAGACCCACCTCTCTTTCCTGGGAACTAACCTGATTACAGTACTAAATATTTGGGTTGGATCACCCCTTGACCCTGTCTGTTGAACGGTCAACAAAGCCGCCAAACTTCTTTGTGTAGTTTTCCTTTTATGACCCTGCGTGTTTAATTATGTGTTTTAAAATTTATTTTATTTTAAATACAATTGATTACTCTATTAATTGATTAATTAACACGTCCAGCGGTGAATGGTTATGGTCTTAGATTTTTTTTAATTTTAAATACAGCCTGCGTGCTGTGCCTTTCTCTATTCATAAATTTCTTCTCTCAACCCTTCACTCGTATGTAAAACGAGTTTTCTTTATTACATTGTAATCTTGGAAAAGCCAACAAGGTGGGGACCTAGAAGAAACCTACAGTGGTGATTCTTGATGGATATGACCTTGAAAGGAACAAAGGAGTGGTGACTCTAGGAGGATGGTGGTTTCAAGAAGTAGGACTTCATAAAGTCAAGACACCATAGTTTCTTTAGGTTTATTTTATTTTATTTTATTTTCTAGGAAGACCATTACCATCTCACAATTTTGATTGCATGTTTTGGGGTTTTATTTTACGTTAAAGCGTTTAATGAAAGTCGGTAATGAACAATAAGAAAATTGAAATCCCTCAAGCCCGACAATCATACCTTCTAATAAGTAATAACGTCTAACTTGATATAAATAAAGTGCAGGTCACGTCATAGTTGGGTGCCTTTATTTATGTTTAGTAGGAAATGATTGGATAATTGGATTATCCAAGTATTATTAAGTTTTATTCAAATAGACTTTTTTCAATTGGATTGGAAAAGCCTAAAGGTATGAACAGTCTAAAACGCGTTCTAATAAACAACAGTCATCAATGCTAGTTTCAATAAAGTGTAGGTTCTGCCAAAGCAGGGTGCTTTTATTGATATTAGTAAAGGATGATGGATAATTGGATTATCCAATCATTTGTTATTGTACTTATCTAGGTAACTTTAATCAGATTGAAGAACCTAGAAGCGTTAATATTAAGTTTAAACGCCTCCTAATAAGTAACACTCATCGAGACTAATGTCAATAAATAGTGGGTCTGCCAAAGCAGGGTGCTATCATTTATATTAGTAAGGCGCGATGGGATAATTGTAATATCCAAATTGTTTTTATTAGGCCTAAACTTAACTAAGTTTTTCAATTGGATTGAAAATAACTTAGAGGCGTAAGGATTGAGCTTAAATTCATAAGATGAATAAGGGTAAAGAGTTACCCACTCAATCATCCAAGAGTTGCATGAGATGCAATTGGAAATGTGTTTCCTACCTAAATAACCAAGGGTTGGGCGATCAGCCAAAGCTGACTCAACACTAGGCCAAATATGGATCTTGGCCCACTAGAAAAATCTTCTAATGGGATTTTTTATGATTCAGTGAGGGTATTTGTTTTGAATCAAAATAGTGAGAGACAACATATTTATTTAATGACCAAAATTTAAATATGTTTTTAAATAAAAGTGATAGATTTGCATGTAATTTGTTTTAGAATAACCATGATATACCAAATATTGTTTTGTTGCAATCTGTCCTTTGGAAGGACATTTTATCTAGAAAAATGCCTAGATAGGTATTGAGACTTGAGAATTATCTTCATTAAAGATGAAGCGGCAGTGTGTCATGTTTGGCTTATATGTCATCTATGGTTGGGTCTTGAATACCCTATGGAGTCTGCATAAACTCTGAGCTGTAAAAGGCAATATGAATATATGGGAGATATACGATATGCTCGTATACAGACTTTATTAAGGCCAAGTTGGTCTGGAAGTCTAAAAGGTGATCAAGAAAGGAAATTGTTTCCAGTTTTAGCCAAAATAAGACATTGAAATAATTTGTCTAAAGAACTTGAAGGAGTTCAAAAGAAAGGGAAGTAAGACTTCCACTATAGATCATGTTATAGAAGTCAAGTTATTTTACTTCACTAACATTAGTATCAGATACTAGTAGTAGATCTCAAATTTTGAAAGATCAAGGAAGTAGATCACTTGTTAAGGGTGGAGAAATCTGTGTAAAATTGAGCAAAAGTTGCTACAATAAAGATAAGATCTTTACCTATTGGGCTAGTTAGTAAACTAGACATTGTGCATATTATTTCTTGTTAGACAAGAAATATTTTTCTTATTATAAAATAACTTTATTTCTTCAAATGGATGTTGATGCACAATTGAGTAATGGATTCCACATCGTAAATCTCAAAACACCCATTTATAACAACTGCCAAAGTAGGTTAAAATAAGTGATTTTTGAACCTTACTTACATGGTATTGTCTCCTAAGGCAAATGGATAAGAAACACATTTTCTAAATACCATTAATGTGGTTATATGGACTCTTTTAGATTTTGGAATCAATGGAGACATGTAAATCTTATTTATTGGAGAGATAATTGAGACCTTATTCATTGAAAAGATGAGTAATCTATTATCTAATACATAACGATGTATGTGGGCCTATCGGAAGAATAACTAGATATGTTTTTCAATACTTCAACATACTAATTGAAAAGTTAATGAGTATGGATTTATGTAACATAAGTTAGAAAGTCTTTGAAAAGTTTAAAGAATTCATAATGAAGTGAAAAACCAAATTGGCAAGACAATTAAAGCTCTTGATTAGATCAAGATAGCAAATAATTTGAGCTATAAGTTTGATAACTATCTAATAGAGTGAGAGATTACCTCTTAACTCATTCCTCATGGAATTCCTTAATAGCATCTCTACGGGGAAAAGTCAAACCTTGTTGGACACAGTTTGATTATTGATTATTATCAAACATCTCTAACTCCTTCAACGTTCCTTTATTAACAAAATTTCCACACTTAACCATGTTCCATCTTAGACTTTCTTAAAGAAACCATATATGATATGGACTAGGAAGAAACCTAGTATGTCTTTACTAATAATTTGGAACTATGATGCTTCTATAAAGCATCCAACTCTGACAAGGTCAGATCCAAATTAGATAAATGTCTTCTGTGAGATACCTAAAGAAAGCTAAGGGTTATCAATTCTACAATCCATCTGAGAATAAAAGGCTTGTTGCTTAGAATGTTGTATTCTTGAATAAGAGTACATCCCTTAAAGAATCAGTGGGAGGATGGTAGAACTTGAAGAAATTCAAGTATCCCAAAGCATTTAAAAGTCAAGGATGGACTTGGAGCAGAAATCACAAAGTGTTGTGAAATCCTTAGCTCCGGTAGCACAAGACTTGCATAAGATCAAATAGGATATGTCACCAAACCTGAAAGATATGGATATCTTATAAATCAGGAAGGAGGCATATTGCTAAATGACCAAGCTTTTTATGAAGAGGCCAATGCAAGTTTAGATTCTAAGACATGGCATAAGATCATGGGATTTGAAATGGGTTCCATGTATATTAACAAGGTATGAACCTTGGTTGACGCACCTAAAGGGTAAGACCTATAGGATGCAAGTGGGTTTTCAAAAGGAAAACTAAACATGGATGGTAATAAAAGTACCTTTAAAAGCAAGATTGACAAAATTCAATTAGCTTAAAAACCATTTAGATCCTACTTATTGTAGCAGTATACCACCATTATGAGATATGGTAGATAGATGTCAAGATGGAAATCATCTTGAGGATGTGTATATGACACAATCTAAAGGCCTTTTATGCCTAAAACATCTAGGAAGGTATGTGAATTACAAATGTTCTATTTATGGACTAAAGCAAGCTTTTAGAAGCTAGAATCTTCATTAAAGAATGAAGATAAATCTTGTGGCTATAAAAGGGTTAGTAACTGCATAATTATAGTTCTAGTATTACATGTAGAAGACATGCTTCTTCTAGAACTAATAATATTCTCATTCTATAGTCAAGAGTATCCTTAAACACTTAAGAAGGACTAAGGATTTAATCTTGATAAATAGAAGATGAGCTCGTTGTAAAGGTTACATCGATATCAATTTTTGATTAATTTGAAAGACTTAAGATTGCAATCAAAATATATGTGTTGTCAAGATGGTTACAATGTATGCTTGAAAGGTTCAAAGTAAGAAACAATCGTTGGTTCTACTAACAAATCTAAGTATTTTGCTATGTTAAATTACAAAACATGTCAATTTACATTTAATCATTCCAAATATTTTGTATCCTATGAGTTTCCACTGTGATGACAATGGAACCATAGAACAATATAAGGAAGTGGATTAATCCAAGCATATACTTAAATAGTTCCATCTTTGGAAGATGTGAAAATATGCAATGTGCATACCAACAAAATTATTGGGAACCCACTAGTAAAACCGCTTACGTAGTAAAAGCATAAGGGAACTGTAGACGTCATTGGCATTAACCTTATCGGCTCTAAGTGCAAGTGGGAGATTGTTGGAAATATGCACTAAAAGCCTATATAGGTCGCATCATTTTGAATAAGTCATTTTTTATTAAATAGTTTAACAACCTTTATTTATCCTTGGAGTAATAGGTCATATGAGAGATATTCCTAAAATGTCCCTAGTCAAGTATTTACGTGGGAACATGTAAATACATTAAGACTAGTGTGTGGGTGTACTGATGATCTGATCTCACAGATCATGGATATAAATGATATCAAGTCTTCACACGGGTACACATTAAGAGTAATGATGTACTAGACAGACCCACCAAGAGAACGTTGCATGGATCGTTACATGAATGTCATAAACGATTCTCAATGTGATAATGGTATATATAGTCCTTTAACCTGAAGTCACTACGATTCCTACATAAGGAGTTTATTGTTTTAATACAATCAAACGTCTTCTGTAATAAGAGGACTATAAAGGTTGTGGTTAGGCAATGAACAAATTATGTAGAGGGATGTGAGTGATGTAGATGGGATTTGTCTCTCCTATATGACAGGAGTGATATCTGTAGGCCACTTGATAGAGGGGGACTAAGGAAATGCATGGCCATGCTAGAAAGAATAAATATTGGATATTTATTCGGATAAAGTCTACTCTGGTATCAAGTAAAATAAATTGGACCGTACAAGGATGACGCGACCATGCCTTGGGCTCAATTAGGATATCGTGACAAAAAGAACAAACATATAAAATAATTATCACTTATAGGTTATGTTGATAATAAATAATATTCGGACATAATGATGCATTGCTAGATGCCGCTCTTGTTTTATATTAATAATAAAATAGTTTATTATTAATATAACCAAGTATTTTACCTATAGGGTCACACACATAGAGTAAGCCCATCAAAAAATAGCTTTTTATTTTAGTTGGACTAAAATAAGACTATTGGGCCTAACTCATTTAGAATAAGTAAGGAGCCCACTCTTTAGGGAGCAAATTAGGTCAAACCTAAGCCTATAAATAGAGCATAAGATGCTCATAGGCGGCGACCTAAAATGAGACATAAAATACGTAAAAGTTGCAAAAGCTACACGCCGTCAAACTAGCATTTGGAAGGTGTAGCATTTTTGGTGGGAGTACTCGTGTGGACTCCTAAAGGACGAGGCTACGATTGCTTCGATATTCTTTAAGAGGTAATCCTAAAACGCAATTTTTTTGTATTTGTCTTATGCTTTGAAACACGAATCTTTGCAAATCCTATGGGAATCCTTGTATTTCCGCTGCTTATACACTAGGGGATTCCTAACATGCCTAACACAGAACCTCTGATCAACACCAAGTATGAGTTCTTCTAAGGCATGTAGCAGACCCTACAAGATCCAAATTTAAGATAAAACAGACTAATTTGAAGTATTGAAACCAGTAAATTGAAGTACTGAAACATGGGGGACCAATTTGAAAACAAAGTAATGAAGTATTGCAACATGGGGGACCACAGTGAAATCACTTAATCACCATCTATAAAAAATTGGGGACCAATTTGAGACCAAAATCAGGTCAGGCATAGTTATGGTATGTTGCAGGTTTTTAGTTCTTTGTGCAGGCTAACATACAGCAGTGATGGTTATGGTACATTGCATATTTTAGGTCATATGTATTGCACAGATCAGGGTATGCAGTTATGAAGTTAACATAGACTGATCATTATGCAGTTATGCAGTTATTGCACAGTTCACATTGCATACACACACTGATCATTATGCAGTTAACATAGACTCTTATTACACAATTGTGATCATTATGCACCACGCGATTCATCACCAGTATACCAACTACAATAATTCATGCATTACAATTCAATGCAAATTACACACAATTCAAATTACACACATCCACACCTGCACACAATTCAAATCATCACCATATGACATACTTTCTGTTGATCAAATATAAATGCCATCTCACTGCAGACCTGAGAGCCACCTAAATCACCAACAAGTAGCTCCAAAAACCACCTCCAAGAATCTGTGTTTTCATACTCCACCACCCTAACTGTAATTGGCAATATTTGATCGTTTGGGTCTCTACCAACTACACTCAAAAGTTGCCCACCATAAGGCCCTTTAAGAAAGCATCCATCTAACCCAATGATCTTCTTACAATGCTTGAAGCTGTCCTTGCTCCCTTTCAGACACACATACATCCTATGAAAAGAGGTTGCAACTGTATTCTCAGACACTGTGCTTCCTGTTGCAATGTGTTGTACATTCAACTTCACAGTGGAACCAGGGTTGGAGTTTTCTAAAGCAGTGCAGTAGTCCCATAAATCTTTGTATTGCTCAGTGAAATCACCATCTACAATCCCCAATGCAGCCTTCCTAGCCTTGTAAGCCGTTGTCTTGCTTACTTTAGCATGCCAATTCTCTCGGGCCCTGTTACATATATCTGAAAGTTTAAGCTTTGGGTTCTCCTTTACCCCACTGACCAGCTTCTTAGAAAGCCATCTTGAACTCAAAAACTTTATCCTATGCTGTCTACCACATGTGTGACTGTCAATAATGGTCCTTAACTGCCATGTTTCCTCATTTGCCAACTTGCCACAGTAGGCATAAAACTCACAACCTTCAATACACCTTACCCTCATTCTCTTTTTATCATTTTTTTCAAACCTTAAATCCTTACCATTTGTAATAGCATATGCAATAATGGCCTTTTTGAACTGCTCCTTGGTTAAGAATACAGTGCCCTTGACCCAACGATAACCTTCCATGTTTGTTGGCATCTTAAAATTTGGGCACCTTTCACCTTCACTCTCTTCTGAGCTATCACTATATAGCTCCTCAGAATCTTCATCAATGTCAGATACCACTTCTTTGCCTTTCCCTGTGTTTTTCTTACAACTTGACCCCTCACCCCTTCCAGAATTAGTACCCTTCATATAGGTCCTTGGGTTAACAGTTCTAGGAATTTTTCTCCTCTGCCATTTCTTTTTTACACCAACCTGTGTAGTTGGCTCATCAGTGGCAGTACTTCCTCCACCTTCACCTATTGCATCCTCTTGATCCATCACTTCTACATTTTTAGGCATCACATTCATATGTTCCATCACCTCATTAGTGGCTTCACCATGTGCCTTAACAGTGATCACATCCTCTTGATCCACCCCTTCATCATCTGAATCATAGAAATGAATTTTCATTGCACTATCATCATCATCTTCTACTATAATATCATCTGAAACTGTCTCAACATATGTTTCATTACCCCTGCCTTCATCACCCTTCTCCTCATCATCTTCACCATGTGGCTCATCATCTATATCCTTGAGACCTTTACCATCTGGCACATCAGCATCAACATCTACATCATTTGTTTTCTCTAGGCTAGTGAGGTCTAAAACAACCTCTGGAACATCAAGGGCATGCACCACAAACATCTGAACCTTCCCCTGAGAGTGTGTAATCCTTGCCATCTCTAAACAACCTTTATCATCGACCAATTGCTTCAGCCCAACATGAAACTCTTTGCCTCCAATCTTGTACCATAACTCCTCAACATTCACGTATCCCATGTCCTTTACTATTCCCATAACTTCAAAATAACTCCATCTATCCTTATCGATGTCCCATTCAGAGTCAATACCACTATACCCCAACTTCTTTCCATTTTCTTCAACAAAAGACCCCCCATGAAAAATCTCCAACTTGAAACGAGGATTCATCCTGCAACCCAAACTCAAACCATACTAAATTTGTAAATGCCAAATACAGTTCCAAATTTGTACACCGTAAACCCCATATTATGCCCTGACAAAATAAGTTTTCCCCCCAAACCCAAACTTAAAGCGAAAGAGATGAAGGATTAGAAGACTTACCTACAATGTCGAACAATAGGACGCAAGCACGAACTGTCTCACTATCTTCTCCGAACTTAGCTTTGCTTGTACCTTAGGTCACCCTTCAAACACGTAACAAATGCCAGAGGAAGAAGACGATGGGACCAATATAAACCACCTCTCTCCCCTTTCCTCAAAACGCTCGTTTTGCCATTGCCAGCACAACAAATAAAAAATTGACACATAGGATACATGTTAGACACTTGGTCCATGTAAGCAAATGGCACAAACGTCGTTAGTGAAAACTTGACGGAAGGACCAAACTAAAACCTTTTTAAAAAGTTGAGGGACTAAATTGAATTAAAAAAAAATATAGGGGACCAATCAGGAAATAACTTGATACATAAGGGACCAACAGGTGTATTTAGCCGATTTAAAATGATATAAAAGTAACAAGTAAAAAAAGGTTTCTTATTCATGTTTAAGAGCTTATTATTATGGTAAAAATATAAAATTGTAAGATTTTCAATACAAACACTTTTATTAAATAGTCGAGTTGATTGATGTAACCTCTCAAATTTTATAAAATAAATTATAAATATGAAAATAATTAATTATTTGACACTCAAAACATATAGGGTAATTAATTAAATATTAATTATAAATTATCGGTAAAATAAAATTTACTAAAACCAAATAGTATAACTGATAGTGTAGGACCCATTAAATTATGCTGGACATTTGATGAGCTTAAGATAATAAGATAATTAATGAGTATAGGGTTATGTTCAGATTAATTTTTAAAGTTGAGGAAGGATTTATACGGACACTAAACATGTGTATAGTTGATGAAAATACAAGTGAAAATGGAATTAAGAAAAATGCTAAATCTTTTTTTACATACTTGCATGTGCCGTGCCAATTACACTTTCATTTTCCTTCCATTATCCATTAGATAAATGGACATGTTGGACCATTGGATAAAATCTCAATGCATATAAACCATTGGATGACATGAATGGCTTAGATTTGGAGAGAGAAAATCACTTTTTCTCTTCTTCTTTTTCCCACTTCACGTTGCTTTCTTCTTTATTCCCCTATATTTCCATATTTCACTTTTTTTCTTCCCCTTAAGATTCCAAGACTGTGAGCCTCTTAGTGTATGTTGTAACATCCTAAAAAAATTTTATTCTCATGTATAATCATTTTGATTTAGACCATCAATGATATTATCCATTTTATCTCAACTTTCTACATAAATTTTTGGTTAGGACAACATCTTCAATTTAACCTTTTACCATGGTAAATAATTTTAACTTTATACCTTTGGTAAAAGTTAATCAAATAATTTATTACCTATTTCCTTAGTTATTAATTTCCTTGACTTTTCCAATTACTCTCATCAAATTGCCACATACTCCACTCAAAATACGTCATCTTGTACACATTCTAATTGTTAGTTAGAGTCCGAATTTGGAAATGTGGTTAACTACAAAGTTGTTCCTCTTTTTCTTATCTTTCCAACAAGACCAAATTTGTTAAATTCCATTAAGATATGAGAGAGATATGCCCAAAATACCGAAATAGTGTTAGAATTGATATTTTACTTCAATCATATCATCTTGTACATATTTTAATACCTTGTTAGAGTCCGAATTTGAAAAAGTGGTAAACTACAAAGTTGTTCCTCGTTGTCTTAACTTTCCAACAAGACCAAATTTGTTAAAATCCATTAAGATATGAGAGAGATATGCCTAAAATACCAAAATAGTGTCAGAATTGATATTTACTTCAATCAAACAAACTACATTATGTAGGCTGCGGAAATGGTCAACAATCCAGCTCATTTTTCTCACCTAAAACCTCCATTATCACCATAATTCATGCACCTAACATCCCACTACAATCCCATTATGAAAATCTTGTCCCCCACTTGTCATTTGCATCATTAAATCAACACTACATCTTGTTCCCAAGTCTGAATTCTTAGAACAAGCTAAAGTTAGTGAAGTCTCTCTCTTATTTTCTTTCACTTTCTCCATCAAGTTCACTCTTGATCTGAAGCTAGGACAATAATACAACACTTTCAACCACTTTAGGAACCTCCATTAAGGTAAGAGGGGATAGGGTTGTGAATAATTATGAAATGGGTAGAATTGTATGCTGTCCTAGGATTCCAGTTTTATTTTTGTATCTTGTTGCTCAGTTTTGAGATTGAAAACGTGTGATTTTGATTCTGACTTCTTCATGAAAGTTGTAGATATTTTTGTTATCTGAATTTTGAGACCTGAATTAATTAATTTGAATATGTATAGCAAAAGTTATAGCCAAAATACTACAGCATATCCGAGTGGAATATTTATCCTATGTTTTGTGTATATATTAAAATTCTGGGACTTATACATGCATAATCAGCCTTTGATGTCTTCATGAAAGTTGTAGATATTTGTGTTATGGATCTGTAGAAAGTAGTTTCAAGTCAAAATAATTTTTGTAGCTCGAGTTATGCCTAAAATACTGAAGTATGTCCAAGCTGTAAATCTGTTAACTTGAGATACGTATTTTATTTTTTTAAAACTGGGAACTTTGTGATGAGAATTAGTGATTGGTGTCTTCATCAAAGTTGTAGCTCTTCTTGTTATGGGAATGTTGAGACCTGAACCGACTGAATTGGATATGTATAGCATACGTTATGATCAAAATACTACAGCATGTCCGATTGAAATACTTATCTTGTGTTTTGTGCATATATGAATATTCTGGGAATTATACATACGTTTTTAGACCTTGATGTCTTCATGAAAGTTGTATATATTTATGTTATGGATCTATAGAAAGTGGTTTCAAGTTAAAAGGATGTTTGTAGCTCTAGTTATGCCTAAAATACTGAAGTATGCTCAAACTAAAAATCTGTTAACAATGAAATGATATGTATAGCATGAGTTATAGCCAAAATACTACAACATGTCCGATTGAAATACTTGTCTTATGTTTTGTGCATATATTAATATTCTGGGAATTATACATACATTTTTAGACTATGATGTCTTCATGAAAGTTGTACATATTTATGTTATGGATCTATAGAAAGTGTTTTCAAGTTAAAAGGATGTCTTTAGCTCTCGTTATACCTAAAATACTAAAGTATGCTCAAACTGAAAATCTGTTAACTATGAAATCCGAATCTTATTTTTAAAACTGGGAATTTTGTGGTGAGAATTAGTGGTTGGTGCCTTCATGAAAGTTCTATGTATTTGTGTTAAGAATAATTTAGAACTGGTTTCATGCCAAAATTGTTTTTGTAGCTCCAGAAATGTTGAAAATACTAACCTGTGTACGTTTTAAAAATCCTCTTTGAGGCAGTTTTGTATTCTGTGAATAAGTGATGTTTCTGTTTAGAATTTGAATTTATGGTCTTCATGAAAGTTGTATATATTTATGTTCTTGAGCTATAGAAAGTGGAATCACATGAAAAGGATTTGATTTGCTCATGTTATGACTGTTTTACTAAGGTATGTTGCTGTTGAAAATGCTGAAATTTGCTTATAATGGTTATTATGGATAAAAATGATATTTTCCCTATGGGTAACAAATTATTATTGAATTCTTGAGTGATTATGAAGTATTATGAATGTTTATGAGTGTCTAATGAGCATCATTCAGTTTGTGTATTTTGGTGGTGAATAAATATGAATGACTAAATTAATATATATACATGAATGCCTTGCGGTTATTGATATATGTGGTTGAAACAGTAAATCCATGATTCTGAAAATTATTATATATGATGTGTCCTTTGAGGACTTGTGGTTTTCCAAGTGGTTTTAGAAATTGATATATCATGGTATGTTAAATGATAAAGAGAATTAAAGGTATTCATGCATCATAAGCATTTGGACGCACCATGGAATTTAGGGGTTCCATGATTGCCTACCCTGGTGGGGGGTTACTCTATGATGAGTTTAAGCCCTATTTTCACAAGAACCATGGAAGTGTAGGGATCCATGGTTGTGTAAATTCCTACTGGTATACTTATTTCTGCAGGAGCCATGAAAGTGTAGGGATTCATGGTTATGCTAATTCCTACTGGAGTCTCTATGAGACTTTTTACTGCAGTATTCCCACCAAACCAAATGGATCCAGCATGACATCATTGGACTAAATTAAAGACTTATTAAATATAAATGAACTTGTTTGGCATATTCATCATATCATTATGATTTGTTGATTGTGTTTGTGTAATTTTATTTATTTTATATTTATTCTATATTCTGTCTCACTCTTACATTAATTTTTACAGTGAATGCCACGCAGAATGAAGAGTGATGCCATGATTGATGCCTATATAAACTATTACTTGGACTTTGATTTTATGGGTTGTAATAAGTATAACGTATCATGTACCGTTATTTTTCTAAATCGTTTCCGCTACTTAAATGTTTTATCGAATTTAATTATTCACGACTAGTATGTATTATAATATTCCGCAATTACCAACTACTACGTGAACTCTGAATTTAATTTATGAATTTTAAAATGATCTTTTAAAAACGCGAAAAATTTATTCAGAAAATTACACGGGACGTCACATTGGTGGTATCAGAGCGTTTTCAAAAATTCAGGACCAATTGATGTAACATGTATTGTTCTTGATATATTACGTGAATTGTTTGATTACTTGTTTGATAATATGTTAAGTGTGTACTATATGACTTGTGCCTGACTGATAAATTGCAAAATGACTTGTTTGATTACTTGCTTGATAATATGATAAATGTATATTATATGACTTATTACTTATCTGATAAATTGTAGAATACTTATAGTTACGTTATAATATATATATATATATACGACATATTTTCCCTTAGAATTAGTATAAACCAAACTACAAATGTAGGATGGCAAGAAACAACAACAACAACGATATGGCAGCTGCTTTCAACCGTTTGGCTGAAGCCATTGAAAGACAAAATCAACCGAGAAGTGCTGGTGGACTTCACGGGCTAGATCATTTCCTAAAAAGGAAGCCATCACAATTCAAAGGAGGCTACAATCCAGAGGTAGCGTACCTATGGGTTAAGGAAATAGAGCACATTTTTCGAGCCTTGCCCTGCACAGAATTTGAAAAGGTGGAGTGTGCCACTTATATGATGGTTGAGGAAGCAGAAAACTGGTGGATACATGCCAGAACTCGTATGATTGAAACTGACAGACCTTTGAACTGGGTCAACTTCAAAGACTGTTTCCTATAGAAATATTTTTCAGCAAGTGTGAAAAGCCGTAAAGAGCTGGAATTTATGGAGCTGAAACAAGGCTCAATGTCTGTTGGAGAATATGCTGCAAAGTTTGAAGAACTATCTCTCTTTTACCCTCCTTTTCAACAGGCTGGTGCCGAAGAATCAAAATGTGTTAAATTTGAGAACGGGCTGAATCTGGAAATCAAAGAGGCGATAGGGTACCAAGAAATTCGGAGTTTTCCTATTCTAATCAACAAATGCAGAATTTTTGAAGAAAATCACCAAGCCAGACTGGCACATGAAAAGGCCAATAGACAACTGAAACCTCATTCAGTTGATTTCAAAAGAAGAGGATCGTTCTATCCAAGACGTTTCAAGGGAGGATCATCATCATCATCTTCAGAGAGACGCAACAATATGAGGTGTCTTAAGTGCGGAGGTAATCATCATGTACGTGATTGTAACAGACGTCTTGAAGATGTCACTTGCTTTCGATGTAATCAGAAAGGACACATCAGTCCAAATTACCCTCAGAACCGTCAAAACGACAGCAACACTATGAATAATCAAAGAGGCTCTAACTATCAAGGAGGTCGTGGAGAAAATACGCGAGCTGCTCAACCTCAAAGACTGAAAAGGGAGTCAACAGACTAGAGGTTACAGCCAACAACTGGGAGAGTCTTTGCCATCAGCGGTTCAGAGGCAGACCAAGCTGATGACCTCATACAAAGTAAGTGTGAGATCAATGGTACAATTTTATCTGTGTTATTTGATTCTGGTGCTACACATTCTTTCATTTCTGATGAGTGTGTTAGACGCCTTCAATTACCTGTGAAGCCTATGACATATGATCTGATTGTTTCCACTCCCACCGGTACACAACTTAGGACTACTAAGGTGTATAACGAATGTTCTATGCTCATAGAAGGTAAAAACTTTCTAGTAGATCTTGTTTGTTTACCTTTGAAGGATCTGGAAGTAATCCTAGGGATGGACTGGTTATCGGCAAATCGAGTCTTGGTGGACTGTCATAACAAAACTGTGATATTTCCATCAGAAGAAAATCTTACTTCCGACAATCTCAAACTCTTTGCCTTACAAGGTGAAAGCCAATTATTTGCCTTGTTTACTTTTCCACAAGGAGATGGAGAATCTAAAGAGATCGAGATACCAGTTGTTTCTGAATTCCCTGAAGTATTTCCTGAGGATGTCTCGAGTTTACCTCCAGAACGTGAGATAGAATTCTCAATTGATTTAATTCCAGGAGCAGAACCAGTATCTAAGGCTCCATATCGCATGTCACCTATTGAACTCACAGAACTAAAGAAGCAAATTGAAGAGTTATTGGAGAAGCATTTCATCAGGCCCAGTGTGTCGCCATGGGGAGCGCCAGTATTACTAGTCAAGAAGAAAGATGGAAGCATGAGATTATGTGTAGATTATCGCCAGTTGAACAAATTGACAGTGAAGAATAGATATCCTTTGCCCAGAATTGATGATTTGATAGATCAATTGAGAGGTGCTACTGTATTTTCCAAGATTGATCTGCGATCGGGTTATCATCAGATTCGTTTCAAGTCTGAGGATATTCCAAAGACATCTTTTAGAACACGCTATGGCCATTACGAGTATCTTGTGATGCCCTTCGGAGTAACCAATGCCCCAGCTGTATTCATGGATTACATGAATCAAGTGTTTCATTCATACTTGGATCAGTTTGTTATTATCTTCATTGATGACATTCTGATTTATTCCAAGACATGGAAGGAGCATGAAAAGCATCTTCGAGTGGTATTGCAAATTCTGAAAGAGAAGCAATTATATGCTAAGTTGTCTAAATGTGAATTCTGGTTGAAAGAGGTAAAGTTTCTAGGCCATGTAATCTCAAGCGAAGGAGTGTCTGTGGACCCTTCTAAAGTTGAAGCTGTAACGAATTGGGAGAAACCTACTTCAGTCACTGAGATACGAAGCTTCCTGGGATTAGCTGGTTATTATCGGAGTTTCATTAAGGGGTTTTCTCAAATTGCCCTACCAATGACTCGTCTAACCCGGAAGAATCAACCTTTTGATTGGACGCCAGAATGTGAGAGAAGTTTCCAGGAACTAAAAATGAAGCTTACATCTGCTCCAGTCTTAACCTTGCCTAATCCACAGGAAGACTTTGTGGTTTATTGCGATGCTTCTAAAATGGGGTTAGGTTGTGTTTTGATGCAGCAACGGAAGGTGGTTGCCTATGCTTCTAGACAGTTGAGACCACATGAAATGAACTACCCGACACATGATCTAGAATTGGCAGCGGTGGTATTTGCTTTGAAAATCTGGAGACACCATTTGTATGGAGTCAAGTTTGAAGTGTTCAGTGACCACAAGAGCTTAAAGTATTTATTCGATCAAAAGGAATTGAACATGAGACAGCGTAGGTGGATGGAGTTTCTTAAAGACTATGATTTTGATTTGAAGTACCATCCAGGAAAAGCAAATGTGGTAGCAGATGCACTTAGTAGGAAATCCATTCATATGGCATCCTTAATGGTAAAAGAGATGGAGATGATAGAACAGTTCAGAGATATGAACTTGGGTGTGGAGTTGAAATCTTCAAAAAGTATGACTTTGGGAACTTTGAAAATAACCAATGATTTTCTGAAGCTGATAGGTGAAATGCAGACAGAGGACTTGCAACTACAGGAGTTGAGAGAGTTGCAGGCGAATGGAAAGGATATGGGATTACAAGAAGGATCAGATGGAATTTGGAGAATCAGAAGCAGAATTTGTGTACCAGATGATGTTGATCTGAGAAGGACAATCCCAGAAGAAGCGCATAAAAGTATGTTGAGCATTCATCCTGGATCAACTAAGATGTATCAAGATCTGAAGAAAAGCTTTTGGTGGCCAAGGATGAAGAAAGAAATAGCTGAATATGTGTCTTCATGTCTGGTGTGTCAAAAAGCCAAAGTGGAACATCAGAAGCCATCTGGTGAACTACAACCATTGGAGATTCCTGTCTGGAAATGGGATGACATTTCAATGGACTTTGTGTCAGGATTACCAAGAACACGTTCAGGAAATGATGCAATATGGGTTATTGTAGACAAATTGACTAAGTCTGCTCACTTCCTTCCGATGAATATGAAGAATTCTCTACAAAAGTTGGCACAATTATATGTGAAAGAGATCGTGAGACTTCATGGTGTACCATCCAGTATTGTGTCAGATAGAGATCTGAGGTTGACTTCCCGATTCTGGGGAAGCTTGCATCAGGAGTTGGGTTCAAGACTCTGATTAAGTTCAGCTTATCATCCTCAAACAGATGGACAGTCAGAGCGTACCATACAAAGTTTGGAAGACTTACTACGATCTTGTGTACTTGAGCATGGTGGTAGTTGGGAGCAATTTCTTCCACTGATTGAATTCACGTATAACAACAGTTACCATAGCAGTATTGGTATGGCTCCATTTGAAGCATTGTATGGTAGAAAGTGTCGAACGCCCCTTTGTTGGTTAGAAACTGGTGAAAGTTTGGCGTTAGGACCTGAAATTGTACAGCAGACTACTGAACAAATAGAAGTAATCAGAGAGAAGATGAAGGCATCCCAAGATAGACAGAAGCACTATTATGATAAAAGGAGGAAACCACTTGAATTCCAAGTTGGTGATCATGTATTTTTGAAGGTTTTACCTCACAAGGGGATTGGCCGAGCATTGCAGAGTAAGAAGTTGAGTCCAAGGTTTATTGGACCATATGAAATTCTAAAGAGGATTGGTACAGTGGCGTATCAGATTGCACTTCCTCCTCATCTTGCAAATTTGCACAATGTGTTTCATGTATCACAATTGAGGAAGTATGTATAAGACCCCACTCATGTGATTGCTAATGATAATGTTGAAGTTAGAGAAAATTTGACCATCCCTACAGAACCCACACAGATCATAGAAAGGTCGATTAAACACCTGAGAAACAAGAACGTACCATTAGTGAAGGTTGCATGGAAACAAGGGAATGATGTAACTCTGACTTAGGAGCGTGAGGATGCTATGAAGACGCAATACCCAGAATTGTTTCACTGAGGAGTGCATTATGTTAAATTTTGAGGACGAAATTTTTATTAGGGTGGGAGAATTGTAACATTCTAAAAAAATTTTATTCTCATGTATAATCATTTTGATTTAGACCATCAATGATATTATCCATTTTATCTCAACTTTCTACATAAATTTTTGGTTAGGACAACATCTTCAATTTAACCTTTTACCATGGTAAATAATTTTAACTTTATACCTTTGGTAAAAGTTAATCAAATAATTTATTACCTATTTCCTTAGTTATTAATTTCCTTGGCTTTTCCAATTACTCTCATCAAATTGCCACATACTCCACTCAAAATGCATCATCTTGTACACATTCTAATTGTTAGTTACAGTCCGAATTTGGAAATGTCGTTAACTACACAGTTATTCCTCTTTTTCTTATCTTTCCAACAAGACCAAATTTGTTAAATTCCATTAAGATATGAGAGAGATATGCCCAAAATACCGAAATAGTGTCAGAATTGATATTTTACTTCAATCATATCATTTTGTACATATTTTAATACCTTGTTATAGTCCGAATTTGAAAAAGTGGTAAACTACAAAGTTGTTCCTCGTTGTCTTAGCTTTCCAACAAAACCAAATTTGTTAAAATCCATTAAGATATGAGAGAGATATGCCTAAAATACCAAAACAGTGTCAGAATTAATATTTACTTCAATCAAACAAACTACATTATGTAGGCTGCGGAAATGGTCAACAATCCAGCTTATTTTTCTCACCTAAAACCTCCATTATCACCATAATTAATGCACCTAACATCCCACTACAATCCCATTATGAAAATCTTGTCCCCCACTTGTCATTTGCATCATTAAATCAACACTACATCGTGTTCCCAAGTCTGAATTCTTAGAACAAGCTAAAGTTAGTGAAGTCTCTCTCTTATTTTCTTTCACTTTCTCCATCAATTTCACTCTTGATCTGAAGCTAGGACAATAATACAACACTTTCAACCACTTTAGAAACCTCCATTAAGGTAAGAGGGGATAGGGTTATGAATAATTATGAAATGGATAGAATTTTATGCTGTCCTAGGATTCCAGTTTTATTTTCGTATATTTTTACTCAGTTTTGCGATTGAAAACGTGTGATTTTGATTCTGACTTCTTCATGAAAGTTGTAGATCTTTTTGTTATCTGAATTTTGAGACCTGAATTAATTAATTTGAATATGTATAGCAAAATTTATAGCCAAAATACTACAACATATCCGAGTGGAATATTTATCCTATGTTTTGTGTATATATTAAAATTCTGGGACTTATACATGCATAATCAGCCTTTGATGTCTTCATGCAAGTTGTAGATATTTGTGTTATGGATCTGTAGAAAGTAGTTTCAAGTCAAAATGATTTTTGTAGCTCGAGTTATACCTAAAATACTAAAGTATGTCCAAGCTGTAAATCTGTTAACTTGAGATACATATTTTAGTTTTTTAAAACTGGGAACTTTGTGGTGAGAATTAGTGATTGGTGTCTTCATCAAAGTTGTAGATCTTCTTGTTATAGGAATTTTGAGACCTGAACCGACTGAATTGGATATGTATAGCATACGTTATGATCAAAATACTACAGCATGTCCGATTGAAATACTTATCTTGTGTTTTGTGCATATATGAATATTCTGGGAATTATACATACGTTTTTAGACCTTGATGTCTTCATGCAAGTTGTATATATTTATGTTATGGATCTATAGAAAGTGGTTTCAAGTTAAAAGGATGTTTGTAGCTCTAGTTATGCCTAAAATACTGAAGTATGCTCAAACTAAAAATCTGTTAACAATGAAATGATATGTATAGCATGAGTTATAGCCAAAATACTACAACATGTCCGATTGAAATACTTGTCTTATGTTTTGTGCATATATTAATATTCTGGGAATTATACATACATTTTTATACTATGATGTCTTCATGAAAGTTGTAGATATTTATGTTATGGATCTATAGAAAGTGGTTTCAAGTTAAAAGGATGTCTTTAGCTCTCGTTATACCTAAAATACTAAAGTATGCTCAAACTGAAAATCTGTTAATTATGAAATCCGAATCTTATTTTTAAAACTGGGAATTTTGTGGTGAGAATTAGTGGTTGGTGCCTTCATGAAAGTTATATATATTTGTGTTAAGAATAATTTAGAACTAGTTTCATGCCAAAATTGTTTTTGTAGCTCCAGAAACGTTGAAAATACTAACCTGTGTACGTTTTAAAAATCCTCTTTGAGGTAGTTTTGTATTCTGTGAATAAGTGATGTTTCTGTTTAGAATTTGAATTTATAGTCTTCATGCAAGTTGTAGATATTTATGTTATTGAGCTATAGAAAGTGGAATCACATGAAAAGGATTTGATTTGCTCATGTTATGACTGTTTTACTAACGTATGTTACTGTTGGAAATGCTGAAATTTGCTTATAATGGTTATTATGGATAAAAATGATATTTTCCCTATGGGTAACAAATTATTATTGAATTCTTGAGTGATTATGAAGTATTATGAATGTTTATGAGTGTCTAATGAGCATCATTCAGTTTGTGTATTTTGGTGGTGAATAATTATGAATGACTAAATTAATATATATACATGAATGCCTTGCGGTTATTGATATATGTGGTTGAAACAGTAAATCCATGATTCTGAAAATTATTATATATGATGTGTCCTTTGAGGACTTGTGGTTTTCCAAGTGGTTTTGGAAATTGATGTATCATGATATGTTAAATGATAAAGAGAATTAAAGGTATTCATGCATCATAAGCATTTGGACGCACCATGGAATTTAGGGGTTCCATGATTGCCTATCCTGGTGGAGGGTTACTCTATGATGAGTTTATGCCCTATTTTCACAAGAACCATGGAAGTGTAGGGATCCATGGTTGTGTAAATTCCTACTGGTATACTTATTTCTGCAGGAGCTATGAAAGTGTAGGGATTCATGGTTATGCTAATTCCTACTGGAGTCTCTATGAGACTTTTTACTACAGTATTCCCACCAAACCAAATGGATCCAGCATGACATCATTGGACTAAATTAAAGACTTATTAAATATAAATGAACTTGTTTGGCATATTCATCATATCATTATGATTTGTTGATTGTGTTTGTGCAATTTTATTTATTTTATATTTATTCTATATTCTGTCTCACTCTTACATTAATTTTTACAGTGAATGTCACGCAGAATGAAGAGTGATGCCATGATTGATGCCTATATGAACTATTACTTGGACTTTGATTTTATGGGTTGTAATAAGTATAACGTATCATGTACCGTTATTTTTCTAAATCGTTTCCGCTACTTAAATGTTTTATCGAATTTAATTATTCACGACTAGTATGTATTATAATATTCTGCAATTACCAACTACTACGTGAACTCTGAATTTAATTTATGAATTTTAAAATGATCTTTTAAAAACGCAAAAAATTTATTCAGAAAATTACACGGGACGTCACATATGTTATAAAATTTAGGTAAATATGTGCCTATGCTTTGTTGTAAAAATGTGTATGTTTCACCATTAATAATGAAAGTTGATGATTGATGAGAAGATTAGATGAATTGTTGTTGTGTGACACACCCATGAGTGTTGATGAAAATTGAGAAATGTTGATGATGCCATTGTGTTTGGTACAAGTTATATGCTAGTAATGATTATTAAAATTAAAGTTGTTAAAAGAGAAAGTAAATGTCATAAATGAATATTGAAATAATGGCAAGACTATATTATGTAATTAAAATCCACTGAGAAAGTGGTCAAAATGATGAGAATAATGATTGATGAGTGAGATGGTAGGATGTATTTGTGTGAGAATGTTTATGATCTGTATATGTATTTACATCCATGGCATATCTGTCAAACTGTCTGGTTTGAAATGTTAAGGGTTCCACGGGTTGGGATATCCCAAGCACTCTACAATGTTAAAACACAACGTAATTATGATCACAATTCAATTGGAATGAACTATAACAATTTAGATATAACGTACTTGCCAACATATCAGCGCATATTTGGTTTTTCAGGACCTCCTTTATGTGATCCCAAGTCGGTAAAAGAATGGACACCTGAGTATCGATCATACCCCCAAGTAACTAGAAAACTGGGCAGATCTCAACCCTGAAGTCCACCATGTCATAATGTTAATGTCAACATGCAATCGTTGTCCCTAATAGCTCCTAACAATGACATTAGTCATCTGAGTCACACTTCTCTGCCTCTTAGAAAAAGAATCTAAGCCATGTAAGGCCATATCCATCCGCGTAAAGGGAAAATTATTTTTCGCTAATATGAGGGAACTTTGCATAATTACCTATATATCATGTGTTCATAATGTCAAATTTACAACAATGTTGTTTCATTTGTGGCCATATTTTGAAAATCCATTATGCAGAGAATTGGTACAGTACAGTACTAATATTCATGAATAAGATATGGTGGTGTCCAGTGGTTAAACAAGAATAAAATTTTAAATGAATAAGACAAGTATAAAAATTCATGAATAATATATATATATATATATATATATATATATAAAGAAGTTAAAGAAGAAACATGGTGTATAGTGGTTATGAACAATGTCAGCATATGTGTCATAAATAATGGAGACTTTTCATGAAACATGTGGTATGCAGTGTATTCAAACTATATTGCGTGTCCCAATGCATAACCCCACATATTCAATACAATGACATATACGTAACAAAAATAAAGATTCATGCATCATATTAATACAATGGAAAACAAACAACAAAACACATTCATGTAAAAACATATATATAGGTGTTTGTAGTTTACTAATCGTGAGTACAAGGAAGAAGAAAACCTCTACTTCACACGCAATGTAGGTTCCAGGAAAGAAACAAAGGATGTAATGCAAGTTTCAATTTTTACACGCCAAAAAGCCTACATTGAAAGGGGCAATAGACACAAGAAAAAGGTAGGTTGAGTGCAATAGATGTAATGGTAAGGGTTATAAATGTTCATAAGCAAAGGGTTTAAGTAAAGATGAAGAGTCACAACAAGAATGGTTACATGAGACACCCTATCAACTCGGTTCCCACAAAATCTTGTTTATAAAGGAGACCTATGAACACGGTTAAGACTAGAACTGGGTTCATAGATGTATTTAAAAAATAAAAAAAGTATTTGGACCTATGAACTCAGTGTTGTATGGAACCAGTTTATAGGTTTAATTAAAAAATTTAAAAAATGGGAGATCTATGAACACGGTTCAGACTGAAATCAAGTTCATAAATTTATTTAAAAAATCATTTGGATCTATGAACTTAATTCTGTGTGAAATCGTGTTGATAGGTGTAATAAAAAAAAGTAAAAAAAATGGGCCTAAGAACTTGTTTCCAGGGGAACCGTGTTCTTACATCTAGTAAGATAATTTCAAAAATACCACTGCCTTTTTTCAAACACATTTTCTAAACAACCGAGTCCATATCCTGTGTTCGTAGCCCTTTTTTGCCCTAGTGATTAATATATGAATATGAAATTGATCAATTTAGTAAGGATTTTTTTTCTTACGTATATGGTTGTCTAATAGATTAGCT
This sequence comes from Clitoria ternatea, assembly GCA_037962975.1. Classification (NCBI taxonomy): domain Eukaryota; kingdom Viridiplantae; phylum Streptophyta; class Magnoliopsida; order Fabales; family Fabaceae; genus Clitoria; species Clitoria ternatea. The sequence continues at coordinate 279,476,559 of CM075671.1, forward strand.
AATGGTTTTGTGTGTTAAGGTAATGATAATGTACGGAATATGTTGATTGATGCAGGAATATAGGTTGGCATCCATCATGAACTGTTGTATAAGGTCTTAGGCGTAGTTAAATCAGGTTTGATTGAGTTTTCATAGGCTTGTGGTGGTTGGAATTATGGTCATGGAGTGATGTTTGATGTAGTGATGTGTGGACGGTTAATTAGAGAATGCATATTTGGTGGTGAATATGGTGGAATATGGTTTCAATGAAAAGATAAAGTATAAATAAGGAATTAGATAGGTTGAATTTTGATCTAGGAGGATTTAAGACTCCCGGATTGATTACATAATCTCTATACCATAATTGAAATATGGTTGGGCTATTTTGGACCCAATTGGAAAGGTCTAGGTTGTTTAGATGCATGCCATTGAGCTTAAACTAACCAATTTTTATGTCACCGCATATCTCCATCATTTTTGGAATTTTTTGAGTGGGGCAAGCCCAGTAAGTCATAAATGATATGCAGTTACGACCTGTAAAATTTGATGGCATTTAGGGGTCATTTGGATAAGTTTAGGGTATATAGAAATTTATTTCAATGGATAAATTCTACATAATTTGTTGTTGTTTTGTTGTTACTGTATTCTGCAAAATAAAATTAGTTGTTGTTGCTGTTTTTTGTAAAATGCTAAGTGCTTCTTGTTGCCATATTCTTGTATTTTGTATAATTTGTTGTTGTTGTCTATGTATTGGTCTCTGTTTTAATTTCCTTGTGATTGTCATATATGGGTGAAAATTCTATTGTAATTAGAGTTTTGATCAACAACATTTAAAATTTTAATTTTAATCTTAGCATAATTATTTCGCATTTAAAATTTTATAATACAACATAATATACATAATGTCGTGCAAGTATAAATATTTATTGGCTTGATTAAGTTTTTTTATCTCTAATTGTAAAAATAGTTTTCGCTCCAAAACTTTTTAAATAATCAAATTTAATCTTTACTGATAACCCAGATTAAAACAAATTCTTCTAAAACTTAAAAACTAAATTTAATTATTCTAAAAAATCATTAGGAACAAAAAACGTAAATCATAAGTAATTAAAGACAAATTTTGGCTACCACTGAATTGATCTAACAAAACATGTGTTTCAGATTAGTCCTAAATGATGCAATTTTGATAAATTTACTAGAGAGAGTTTTGTGGTTCATATTGATTAATTGTCATAAAATTCTCCATATTAACTTCATGGACTATAATAAAGTAATTAAGATATGAAATAGGATAAACAAATAGATAGGTATATGTTAGAACTCTCCCACATCATGAATGAATAAAATGAACAAAGAGTGTAGAGACAGCTCACAGAGAAGGAGACTCTAAAGATTGAGAAATTATTCATTCATTCCATTATAAAAGAAAGGAGAAGTGTATTTATATACAAGGAGGTAAGAGAAACTAACTAACAGAAAGTAGTTAGTCACTAACAAACTAATAACAGAGAACTAACTAACTAATAAATACATTAACTAACAGCCCCCCTCAAGCTGGAATGTGGATATCCAACATTCCAAGCTTGCTCATGAGAAAATTGAAAGAACCAACAGCAAGAGGTTTGGTTAGCAGATCTGCAATTTGCTCCTTGGATGGAATTGGTAGGAGATGAATAAGGCCAGCCTGAATTTTATCTCTAACTGTGTGGTAATCAAGCTCAATGTGCTTGGTCCTTTCATGAAAAACGGGATTATTGGCAATGTACCTAGCTGATTGGTTGTAACAAAAAATACTGACAGGTGAGGAGTGAAGGAAACCAAAATCAGCAAGAAGAGAGGTTAGCCATTGTGCTTCACAGGTGGTCAGTGCTAAGGCTCTAACTCGGCTTCTGCAGAAGATCTAGAAATAGTGGATTGCTTCTTGCATTTCCAGGAAATTAAAGAATGGCCGAGAAAGAAACAGAAACCTGAGGTGGATCTCCTTGTATCAGGACAAGAAGCCCAATCTGAATCTGAGTAGGCTATGAGTTTCAGGTCTGAAGAGGAAGGAAAAAATAGGCCTTTTGCAGGGGCGAATTTAATATACTTGAGTACTCTAATGGCTGCTTTATAGTGATCAGATGTTGGCTTGGATAAAAACTGACTGAGTTTACTCATAGAGAAGGAAATATCAGGCCTGGTGTTGGTGAGGTAGACAAGCCTGCCAAGAAGCCTTCTATAGGCTGTGACATCTGAAAGGGGGGTGCCTGATTCAAAGCTGAGTGCAGCAGCAGGATCCATAGATGTGTTGCAAGGTTTGGATGCTAAGAGGCCAGTATCCTGAAGGAGTTCTAGTGCATATTTTCTTTGGTAAAGAGTAATGCCCTGTGATGATCTAGCAACTTCAAAACTCAAGAAGAACTTGAGGTGCCCAAGGTCCTTAATACCAAACTTTGAATGCAGGAGGTTCTTGACAGAGTTGATTTCTGACAAATCCTGCCCTGCCAAAATCAGGTCATCAACATAGGTCAAGATAGCAGTGAAACCTTTAGATGATGTCTTGGTGAATAAGGAATAGTCTGCCTTGGATTGAGTAAAGACAATGGAAAGGAGAGTGTCTGTGAGCTTTGCATGCCATTTCTGCTTGCCTGTCTCAAACCATACAGGGACTTGGTTAGCTTGCACACTAGGTTGGGTGTAGGTAAGGTTAGAACTTTAGGTGGTCTCATGTACACCTCTTCATGTAGATCTCCATGAAGAAAGGCTGTATTCACATCAAGCTGATGCAGATGCCAGTTTTGTGCTGAGGCCAGGGACAAAAGAAGTCGAATAGTGGTAACCTTGACCACAGGACTGAAGGTTTCCAGGAAGTCAATGCCTTCTGTCTGAGTAAAACCCTTGGCCACTAGCCTGGCTTTATGCCTCTCAATAGTTCCATCAGCTTTTAACTTAGTTTTAAAAACCCATCTGCATTGAACCAGTTTCTTCCCATGAGGTAAATGAGTGAGTTCCCATGTCTTATTTGACTCCAGAGCCTGCAGTTCAACTTTAATGGCATCCTGCCAATAGGGATGCTGAATAGCTTCTTGATAAGAGTTTGGCTCACATAAATTTGTTAGTGCAACAGAAAAAAGCCTATGAGGTACAGAAAGGTTTTTATAAGAGAGAAAAGAAGAAAGAGGATACCTTACCAGAGCATGATCAGGTGCAGAACCACTGCAAACCAAAGTGTGGTGATAGTCCTTCAGATAGGAAGGAAGTTTCCTATCCCTTGTAGACTTCCTTGGTTGGATAGTAATTTCATGTATGGAAGTAACAGGATTAGGGACAGGGACATTTGGATTATAAGGAGGTGAAGGATGATGAGGTGATGTAGGAAAGTCTGTGTCATCATTGAATGAAATGAGATTGTCAAAGGACCAAAGGATAGGGTCAATAGAGTCCTTGGTCTGAGAAGAAGGTAAGGTATGAGATGCAGGATTAGAATGTTGCATAGGAAAAATATCTTCATGAAAGGTAATATTCCTTGAGACAAAAGTCTCTCTGTTATTTAAATCATACAGAATATAACTTTTTATGCCAGGTTTGTAACCTAAGAAAAGACACTTCCTAGCTCTAGGGTCCAATTTAGCTCTACCTGAGACAAGAGTGCTAGCATAAGAGAGACAACCAAACACTCTAAGGTCAGAAATGTTTGGAACAGCACCAAACAAAACACTATAGGGGGATCTTTGGTTAAGAAATTGAGATGGAAGTCTATTGATGAGGTGAACAGCAAGGGAAACAGCATGGTTCCAGAAAGATTTAGGGACATGAGACTGAAACATAAGCGACCTTGCTACACCTAAAATATGCTGATGTTTTCTTTCTACAATGCCATTTTGTTGAGGTGTCTCAACACAAGATCTTTGGTGTTCAATTCCATTTTCAGAAAACCAGTTACACATGTCAAACTCTCTGCCATTATCTGATCTAATAATTTTCACATGTTGTTTGAATTGAGTTTTAATATGCTGAACAAAAGATTTAAGTAAGGAACTAGTCTCATGTTTATTCTTCATCAAAAATATCCAAGTATATCTGCTTGTATTCTTTACAATTGTCAAGAAGTACTTATGACCAAAAACAGAAGGTACAGAAACAAGACCCCAAATATCTATATGTACAAGCTGAAAAAGAGTAGTTGTTATAGTGTTACTATTGCTAAAGGGAGCTTTCTTAAATTTGCCAAAATAACATGCATCACAAGAATCTGGGATTTTTGTACATGAAATGAAAGGGTAAAGTTTTCTAAGTTGCAGAAGCTTCTCATGTGAGGGATGACCAAACCTGAGATGCCAAGGATCTTTATAGGAGTTGACATTATGTATCCAATGCTGAGAAAAGTCTTACAAGGTCGATGGACTCATCATATACAGGTCTGAAAGTAGATCAGCTACACCAATCATCCTCAGGGTAAGGGAGTCCTGAATCTGACAAGATGATGCAGAGAAAATTAGTTTACAGGATAAGGTTTTTGTAAGTTTAGACACAGAAATCAAATTAAAACCAAAAGAAGGAATGAACAAAACATCAAGTAAGTAAAATTGTTTTATGAAGAAAACAGTGCCAGATATAGAAGTGGTAACCTTATTACCATCAGGCAATCTAATAAGAACAGGTTTAATGTGTTTATAAGTGTGGAACAATGAAAGAGAGTTACAAACATGGTCAGTGGCACCTGAATCAATGATCCAAGAACCATAATTAGAAATTGTATTTAGACTGCAAATGAAACCTGATGGCTGTGACCCCAAAAACTTATCATCAGTTGGAGAAACTAAATGATTTACAGCATGAATCCCATTTTGTTAAAGTAATGCCAAAAGAGCCTTATGCTGGTCAGGAGTAAAATTCAACACAGGTTCCTTCATTTCCCTCTGAGAAGTAATACTGACTCTATCATTTTCCTCGTCTCCATTTTCTTCGAGGACACAATTATTAGTGTTGTGTGTTTTCTTGAACTGAGAAGTGTTATTGCCACTATTACTGAAATAATGTAGAGGATACCCATGTTTCCTGTAGCAAGTTTCAACCGTGTGACCAAGCTTACCACAATACGAACACTGCTTGTTACTGAACCCTCTTCCTGGCCCTCGACCAGAGCCATTTCCTTGAGTTCTTCCTCCTCTGTGGAAACCTCTCCCAGATCCACCAAGGGCAATTAAGGCTTGTGACTCAAGAACCGGTAAATTTAACTATCTTTCTTGTTGGATCAAAAGAGAAAACACTTTATTGAAAGGAGGCAAGGGATTAATGAGCATAATCTGAGATCTCACTACTGAGTATTGCTCACTCAGACCTTTCAAAAATCTTATAACGTAATCATTTTCCCTATACTTCTGCATAGTGGGAAGCAATTGACAACAACATTTTACCTGACAAGTGCAATTAGGAATAGGTCTGAAATTCTCCGATTCTTGCCATAGACCCTTCAACTGAGTGAAATAAGTAGTGATCGACAAATGTCCTTGTCGCGGCCCATACATTTCTTCCTGGATTTCTAAAATCCTGAATATATCTCCCTGGTAATATCGATCCTTGAGATCTTTTCAAACTTCAGCCGCAGAATCCATCCAAAGAACACTTTGCACAATCGACGTTTCAAGTGAATGCATGATCCAAGACAACACCATGGTGTTGCATCTCTCCCAGGCACTGTACATCGCATGCCCTGGGTTAGGTTTCAGAAGTGAACCATCCACGAATCCCATTTTGTTCTTCGATCTCAACGCAATTAGAGCAGAACGTGACCGAGAATGGTAGTTTTCACCGTTTAATGGAGTTGGGGCTATGGAAGCCCCTAGGTTTTCACTAACATGCAAGTAATACGGGCTCGCAATATCTATTGAAGAATTCGCCATTGATGACGAGTAGAAGAAAAATGAAAGGGAAGAAGGTTCGAGAGAATTTCAGAAAAGAAAAAGTATCGAAGTAAGAGATAAAAGAAATTTGAGGCAGATATTAACTTTCGGGTATTGAAAATTAAAAAACCTCAATCACAAGAATTTTGAGTTCAATCACGTGCAGCAGAGCCCCCGGGAAAAGGGCTCTGATACCATGTTAGAACTCTCTCACATCATGAATGAATAAAATGAACAAAGAGTGTAGAGACAGCTCATAGAGGAAGGAGACTCTAAAGATTGAGAAATTATTCATTCATTGCATTATAAAAGAAAGGAGAAGTGTATTTATATACAAGGAGGTAAGAGAAACTAACTAACAGAAAGTAGTTAGTCACTAACAAACTAATAACAGAGAACTAACTAACTAATAAATACATTAACTAACAGTATAATCTAATAAAGAATGAAATCGAGAAGCTCTTTGGAGAAGAGGGGCTTATGGACTATACGTCAAACCATGACAACCCAAGCATCATTTGGAGAGCTACCCAGAAACTATATTAAGCAGATCTGGTGGTGCTAATCTGGCAACACAGTTTAATAAATTGTTACCTTCATCATCCTTAAACCTCAATATCAAATCTTTGTTTGGGTCAATTTCATGTATCAGATTGAAGATGCTAGCATGACGGTGTAAAGCAGCAGTGTGAATTATGCTTTGGCTAAACCAAATCAAGGTAAGCGCTTATAACCACGGGTAGAAACTCGAAATTTCCAACTAATTTGCAAGAAATGTTATTTGAGAAGGAGCTCTTGTAGCATCCATCATATCTGAATCATCCAAGGTAAGAAATATATCCCACGTGCTTTTTTTAAGTTTGAGGGCTGGAGGATCCTTCATGCCTAGGGCATACAAATTTACAAACCTATCTGAGTTATCATCCTGAGCAAAAGCTAGTGATGCCCTCTCATTCTGCATTTCCAGGGCTAGTTCTGCAACATGATCCAAATTTTGTTGCTTACAGATATATATAGTTGACAATTTAAGCATGATTAATAAGAGTATTTTTTAACCATGTTAACTTCCACCCAAATTACAATGCTTAATTTAGTGAACTGTATATACTTGTTTCATATTTAGTTTCCTTCCCCATGATTCCATGTTTGAAACTTCGAGTCCTAAAAGTTTTAGATTAACTCCTAAATAAGTTTTTAAAACCTTCAATTTAGTCTCTGATTTTATATATATAAAAAATATCATTTACATTAGTTCCTTTTAATATTTTTTTTCATTGTTATTACTTTATACCTAAAAAGGATTTGCAAAATAGGAACTAAAAGTTTTTGAAATTACAGGGATTAAAATTTCTGGCTCATGAAATTTTAATGAGTAACTCAAAGAATTACTAAAATTTTTAGATTGTATATTTACAGTAGGCTTACCATAGAGTCCAGAGTTGATACAAATGAGGAACACTGTAACCCAATTATCATCGGCAAGTATTTCTTTGGATTTATCAAACAGATACATTGCTATTTCACTCCTTCCTTGCAAAACAGCCAAGTAAAGAGGAGTGACACCTTCTCCACCTCTAATTGTTGGCAATGATTCATTCTTCTTGCGCATTATTTCATTTGTGCATAACTCGATTTTGGAGTGAATAACTCAATTTGTATATCCTTTTACTTAAACATCAGAATGTCTTATAAGTAGACACATATTTTTACCCACAAATGAGTTGGATTAGAGTACAACTTGAACATACAAAACCTCTTGCTTCCCGTGAGAAGAGATGCATATACTAAATTCCCAAACTAGTATTATATAAAAGATCATATTATATCTACTATACCCTTATACCGGTTAGATCAGTTTAGTTGACCAAGTGTTCCTACTTTGCCAATTTCAGATTATGCAAATGCAGTGAAAAAAGCATTTTAAGAAAAGATTTAATTGGTGGCATTTTTAGAAAGGGCAAAGAGCTTACGAGTGGACATTAAAGAAGATTATTAGACAGCTTGGTATTTTATTATTTTCCACTAATAGCAATTAGTTTGTAATTAGTTGGGCCACAACCAATTCTGTTAGGTTGTAACCAATTTTTGTTTTCCTCACTTACTATATCTAGCATTGTATTCCCTATTTTCTAATCATCGAGTAATCAATTTAGTAAATATATTTTTTAATTTTTCTCTCTTCTTGCTATGGCCTCTACTGTATTTATATGTTGATGCAGGTTTTGATAATGATACAACAAATGAAGAGTCAAACATATATAATTGTGGACAACTTAATTATGTTTGATGTTTGAATTTGATGAACGGATTTGAGTCAAGGCATTTACAAAGGTTTAAATCCAGTGAAAAATTATCAACAAAGTGCCAAGAATCAAAGGAACCAAACCGTATGCAATCAAATATCTAAATGGGTGAAACAAAGCATAAAAGGTCATGCATCAGGTGCATGAATCGATTCACACAGCATCACATAGCTACATGAATCGATTCCCACGTGAAGAAATGCCCAGGAATGAATTTTTCATGCCATGAATCGATTCTTTATATGTGCGAATCAATTCACACGGTTTGTATGGCCCAGGAAATTGATTTTGAAAGGCATGAATCGATTCACACCAAGGGGGAATCGATTCATACGTTGTGTCTTACCCAGGAACCTCAAAATTCATGCCATGAATCGAATCATATACATAGGGAATTGATTCCTACGTCTGTCTGGAGCTAAAAATAACGCAATGAATCTATTCATCAAGCGATTCATTCAGTGCAAATTATTCTGGAAATTTAATTGAAGTCTTGGAAGCTCAAGTGCCAACATAACTGAAACGCTCCATCACCTGTACTCACCATGCTGCACTATGAATTAACAACTGAAATGGATCATCACTCTCTGAGCAGAAATTACACTCTCTATACTCAATTATCAGGAATTGAAATTAAATACATGCTCCACCATGCAATGTCCAAGCTGCTCTAAACAGAGACTAAAATATGCCTGACTCCACTATCCACTTCATGCTCCACCATGTCACACTGGAATTTATTAAGCAAGGCACCATCACTCTGAAGAAATAATTAATTGCAAATGCCATACCATAGAATGCTATAAATAGAGAAAAAGGAGAAGCAACAAATGGACACCAACACCTTGTAGTGAAGCATTCCCTCTGCATTTCTTTTTTTCTCTCACGCCGCTCTCTTTTCTTAGCTTAATAAGCTCTCTGTTCCATTTAATTGGCAAATTATTTTGAGAGTGAATTTGTGAGCAAAATTATTTTGAGTGCTAAAATTTGCATATCCTCTCTTTGAGAGTTATCATTTTGTGAAAACTTTAACTTGTATATCCACTCTATTGGAGAGTTATCCTTGTACACTTAAACACCAAAAATCCTAGAGTTTTGGGTTGGGGTTCAACCTTGTAAAATTGTGAGATTGAGAGATTGGGTAGGGTGCCCTTGTACTTGTGAGAATTGGGTTATTGAGTGTGGGACTTTAGGAAGCCGCGATTGCTCAAAGTTGTATCTCTAATCTCCAATAGTGGAAATCCTCCAAGTGGGTTGCTTGGAAGCGAGACGTACATCGGTGTAGTGGAACTCGTATATATCGGTTTGCAAATCTCCCTTCCCTAAACTCATTTAGATTTGTGCACTTAAAATTGCTTGCTAAATATTTGTGTTTTTAACTTAATTAATTAAGCAACTTTATTAATTTACTTGTTAAAATTAAAGTGAATATTCTATTAAACTTGGTATAATTTGTAAAGAATTTGGATTAAATTTGTTGAAGTTATTTAAGCAATATTCTTGAATTAATTGTATTAAAATTAATTATTATCTCTCTAAGTGCTCAAAATAGTGTGACGGTTAATTTGATATTATTAATTGTTATCTTGAATATTACTTAAACTCTTTAAGTGAAATTACTTGTTATATATTAAGTGCTTATTATTTTATCTTGTGTATAAACTATTATTACTCATGATTAAAATTATCATCTTCATCAAGTATATTTATTAAAGAATCAATTTCAAAAGCATTCCAAGTAAAATTTTTAATACTCAATTCACCCCTTCTCTTGAGTAATTGAGGCCACTGGGTTAACATCTACTTTACTTTGATGGTATCAGAGCCCTAGTCTAGGGCTTTGCCATCTTCTATCAAAATGGTCAAAAATACTCCAGGTTATCAGCCACCACCACCACTGCAAGATCCGACACAGAATTCAACTAGCCCTTATTATGTTCACCCAAGTGAGACAACCTCTAGCTCTCTGGTGAATTCAGTACTCGATGGAAAAAACTATCACTCATGGGCAAAAGGCATGTAACGAGCCCTGATTTTGAAAAACAAATGGAAGTTAATCAATGGAGAGATCCTAGCATCGGAGCCCTTTGATATGAGTTTTGAGGCTTGAGAAAAGTGTAACAATCTGATTCATGCTTAGATCTTAAGCTCAGTATCATAATTGATAGGTCAGTCGATCATCTTCACCAAGAATGCGTCTAAAGTTTGGAAAGAACTCAAAGATTTTCCCAAGGGGATCTTGTTAGAATTTCAGAATTACAACAAGAGATCTATAATTTTAAGCAAAATGAACCTTTTGTAAACACTTATTTCACAAACTTGAAGGTGCTATGGGAAGAACTGGAAAATTATCGACCATTGGCCTTATGTTCTTGTACAATAAGATGTGTTTGTAAAGTTGTTGAAGGTGCTAGAAAATACAAGCTCTAGGATTATATAACCAGATTTTTGATTGGTCTTAATGACAACTTTAATGTTATGAAATCTCAAATCCTCTGCCAGGGATAAACAAGGTTTTTCCCTAGTACTACAACATGAAAGGCAATGTAGCATAGACCTTAGGACTTAGGATGATGAGACAAAAGCCATGGTTAATATGGTTGAAGGCAGAAGTTTGGTAGAGGCAAAAATATTTTTGGAAATTGGAAAAATAAAGTTTGCTCTTACTATATGAAATTGGGACACACTGCAGATATATGCTACAGGAAACATGGATTTCCTACCAATTTCAAATTTCAAAACAAAAATTACACTAAAAATGCTTGTGTTGAAGGATCTGAAGCTAAGATAGAGGAAAGACGGTCTGTCAAAGCAGAAGAAAAACCCAGCACAACCTTATTCTCTAATGAGCAGTACAAGAGCATACTTGCCATGATTCATCAAGCTACTCAACAAACTGCTCCACAAGGATCACCGATGGTCAACCAAATCAGCACTACAGGAATTTCTTTAGCATATCAAGCCACAGGTACCTCTCTAGTTTTTTCTTGTTCAACACAACACAACATCGGATCCTGGATATTAGACTCTGGGGCTACAGACTACATCTATGCCTATAAGGAACTGTTTAAGTCTATGAAACACATTGCACCATTCACTGTACACCTGCCAAATAGGAATAAAGTAATCACTAGTAAGAGTGGTTCTATGAGGCTATATCCTGACTTAATACTAAATGATGTGCTTTTCCTGCCTAAGTTTACCTTTAATCTAATCTCTATCAATAAATTGGATATGGATCATAGCTGCTAGCTAGTTTTTCACTATAATAATTGTCACATACAGGACTTGAACAACCAGAGAGTGATTGGTTTGATTAAGGTCGGGGGGGTTGTACCAACTAGAGACATATCCTTTTTCAGTGAAAAAGTAATTTACATAGTAGCTAATTCCTTGTATGTTATACCTAAGACTGCATTGTGGCATTGTAGATTAGACCATCTTTCTAAGAATCATGTAGAAGCAATGAAGAACATGTATTCCTTTGTTACTATTAATGAAGGACTTGTTTGTGATGCTTGTTATGCTGCAAAACAGAAAATACTTTCTTTTTCTTTTAGTAGTAGTAGAGCTCTTGCTTGTTTTCATCTTATGCATATTGACATTTGGGGCCCATTCTCTATGGAAGGGATACACAAGTATAGATATTTTTGACCATCTTGGATGATCACAGTTGGTATGTGTGGACCATTATGATGAAACAAAAATCTAAAGTCTCTTCAATCATTAAAGCTTTTGTTGTTAAGGTGGAGAATCAGTTTGGCAGGAAAGTTAAAGTAATCAGGACTTACAATGGGGCAGAATTCCTCATGGCAGAATTTTATTCCTCTAAGGGAATCATGCATCAAAGAAGTTATGTTCAGACCCCGTAGCAAAATGGCAGGGTTGACAGAAAATGTCAACATCTGTTGAATGTGGCCAGGGCACTCATGTTTTACTCTCGTGCCCCTAAATATTTATGGACCTATGTTGTTAAGCATGCAACATATGTGATCAATCGGGTGCCAACTCTTGTCTTGAACAATCAAGCTCTTTATACTGTGTTGCATGGAAAGAACCCAAACTTGTATAATCTGAGGATATTTGGGTGCCTATGTTATGCATCCACTCTTAAAGCTTAAAAGGGAAAGTTTGACTCTAGAGCAAGAAAGGGAGTTTTCCTTGGATACAGAAATGGAATCAAGGGATTTGTAATCTTGGACTTACACACTAAAGAGATCTTTGTCTCTAGGGATGTTAAAATTCAGGAGAAAATTATGGCCTTTACCATTAAACAGGATTCTCTCCACATTTATATTGAGATTACTGATCCTATTGTTAGGGAATCCGTAGTACATGAGCAGCGGAAATACAAGGATTCCCATAGGATTTGCAAAGCATCGTGTTTCAAAGCATAAGTCAAACACACAAAAAAATCATTTTTAGAATTACCTCTTGAAGAACACCGAAGCAATCGTAGCCTCGTCCTTTAGGAGTCCACATGAGCACTCCCACAAGAATCACAACACTTTCCAACTGCTAGTTTGACAGTGTGTAGCTCTTGCAACTTTTGTGAATTTGTGTCTCTTTTAGTGAATGGCCTATGAGCATCTTATGCTCTATTTATAGGCTTAGGTTTGACCTAATTTGTTCTCTCTAAAGAGTGGGCTCCTTAATCATTCTAAATGAGTTAGGCCCAATAGCTTTATTTTAGTCTAACTAAAATAAAACAAAACATTTTCTGATGGGCTTACCCTATATGTGTGACCCTATAGGTAAAATACTCGGTCATATTAATAATAAATTATTTTATTATTAATATAAAATAAGAGTGGTATCTAGCAATGCATCATTATGTCCGAATATTATTTAACATCAACATAACCTATAAGTGATAATTATTTTATATGTTTATTCCTTTTGTCACAATATCCTAATTGGGCCCAAGGCATGGTCGCGTAATCCTTGTACGGCCCAATTTATTTTACTTGATACTAGAGTAGAATTGATCTGAATAAATATCTAATATTTATTCTTTCTAGCATGGCCATGCGTTTCCTTAGTCCCCCTCTATCAAGTGGCCTACAGATATCACTCCTGTCATATAGGAGAGACAAATCCCATCTACATCACTCACATCTCTCTGCATAATTTGTTCGTTGTCTAATCATAACCTTTATAGTCCTCTTATTACAGAAGACATTTAATTGTATTAAAACAACAAACTCCTCATGAGGGAATCGTAGTGACTTCAGGTCGAAGGACTACATATACCATTATCATATTGAGAATCATTTATAATATTCATATAATGATCCATGCAACGTTCTCATGGTGGGTCTGTCTAATACATCATTACTTTTAATGTGTACCTGTATGAAGACTTGATATCATCTATATTTATGATCTGTGAGATCAGGTCATCAGTACACTCACACACTAGTCTCAATGTATTTACATGTCCCCATGTAAATACTTGACTAGGGACATTTTAGGAATAACTTTTATATAACCTATTACTCTAAGGATAAATACGTTTTTAAAACAATTTTAAACCGAAATACTTATTTTATTGATAAGCAGAAAAATGATACAAAATGAAAAAGCATAAAAGCTTATAGTGAATACACCAACACCTATAGCATCCACTTCATCCACACCTTCTCCTTTTTTGTTTGAGCCTCACTGTGACACACTTTCATTGACAATTGAATCTGTTCCCTCTACCTCTTCTAACCATAATCAGATCTCACCTCCACCACTTAGAAAGTCCACTAGATTAACTCAACCACAATCTTAAGATTACCATTGCTCTACCATTCATTATGTTACACAGCACCTTATGTCCACCTTTCACTCTTATGACAAGTTATATATGTTCTCTACATAAACAGCATGCTATGGCCCTTTGCTCCAATGCTGAACCATAATCATATGCTGAAGCCTCTATCAATCCTGATTGGATTCAAGCTATGAACACTGAATTGGCATCCTTGACCAAGAATCAAACTTGAAAGATAGTTGATCTACTCATGGAGTGAAACCCATAGGTAGTAAATGGGTTTATAAAATCAAACAAAATGCTGATGGATCCATAGCTTGATTGAAGGCATGCCTAGTTACAAAGGGGTATAATCAAATTGAAGGCCTTGATTATTTTGAAACTTTGTCCCCTATGGTGAAAATGACAACAGTGAGGGTAATCCTTGCCATGGCAGCAACACACAACTGGAACATCCATCAACTTGATGTTGATAATGCATTCTTACATGGAGAGCTGCAGGAGAATGTTTATATGGAGATTCTAGCAGGCATCATCATTTCTAAACCCAATCAAACCTGCAAGTTGCTTAAGTCATTTTATGGTTTAATGCATGCAAGTAGAAAATGGTATGAGATCCTTACCTCCACTCTAGGCAGTTATGGTTATGCTCTTGGTCACAATGATCCCTCACTATTTTTGAAATTCAAGAATTCCTCATTTACAGCCCTTACATTGCATGTTGATGACATCATATTAGTAGGTACTGATCTTGTAGAATTTTCCTTGGTCAAACAGAACCTTCACACTGCTTTTGGAATCAAAGATCTTGGTCCTCTAAAATATTTCCTAGGCTTGGAAATTGTTAGGAGCCAGTCTGGGATTTCTCTATGTTAGAGAAAATGCTGTTTGGACCTCTTAATTGAGACAGGTCTTCTTGGATGTAAACAAGCATCCACTCATTTGGATCCTGCCATCAATCTTTCCTTAGATTCAGGTGACCCTTATGATGACATTGCTGGCTATAGAAGGCTTATTGGTAAACTACTATATTTAACCACTACGAGGCTTGATATTTGTTTTGCGGTTAAGTCAATTCCTTAGTGCTCCTAAATTAAAACATCACCATGTAGCTCTTCGAGTCATTTGATACCTCAAGAATGCACCTGGTCTTGGCTTATTTTTCTCAACATCTCCCCCTAGGCAATTGCGATGTTACACTGATGTTTATTGGGGTCACTGTTCTCTTAGCAGAAAGTCCATCTCAGGCTTTTGTTTTTTTCTTGGCAGCTCTCTTATCTGTTGGAAGTCCAAGAAGCAATCCACCATTTCCAGATCCTCTTCTAAAGTTGAATACAGGTCCCTTGCCTATGCAACCTGTGAACTTCAATGGATCCTTTATATCCTTTGTGACCTTTATCTTTCCTTGCCTTAACTCCCTGTGATCTTTTGTGACAATCAAAGTGCTATAGACATTACCGATAATCCAGTCTTCCATGAACGCACCAAGCGTCTTGACATAGACTGCCATATTGTCCCGAGAAAAGTTGAAAACGAGTGTCCTTAAGCTACTGCCTATCTCCTCTAGGAACCAGATTGCAGACTTCTTTACCAAGGCTTCCCAATCGCACTTATTTCCTGACTTTGTTTCCAAGCTTGGCATGGTGAACCTTTTTCCACCCTTGCCAGCTTTAGGGGGCGTATTAGACAACTTGGTATTTTATTATTTTCCACTAATAGCAATTATAGTTTGTAATTAGTTTGGCCACAACCAATTTTGTTAGGTTGTAACCAATTTCTGTTATCCTCACTTACTATATCTAGCATTGTATTCCCTTTTTTCCAATCATTGAGTAATCAATTTAGTAAAGATATTTTTCAGTTTTTCTATCTTCTTGCTATGGCCTCTACTTTACTCTAAGAGAGGCCTCCTAAACTGAGCTGAAGCAACTCTCTGAAATTGATGTTGGAAATATGTTGAGTCTGCCATGCTCATTTTTCTGTAATTTAAGAGAATCTAAAAAATTATATTCTTTTAGAAACATCTTTATTGTTCGAACATAATATATATATATATATATATATATATATATATATATATATATATATATATATACATCCTTAAAATGACAACAAAGAGTTATCCATTTCAATGTTATAACTCATTCCATTTTAACTTTTGAGTGGATGTGGAAACATAGTGCAATGTATGTAATTTTTTTTCATGGGATTACGAATATCATCGGATTCCCGAATAAATTTCTTGTTTTTTTTTTCACACACGTGCTCTTCATTTAACTATACATTACCTAAATATAACAGATAAATCTTTTCATGGTTTTTTTGCATATATAATATTTTAAACTTAAAATCTTATTTAAACGATTTCCAATTACTAACTCCATTAATCTTATATAAATGACAAGGATACCGGTAATAATTGACCGGGGGGGGGGGGGGGGGGGGGGGGGGGGTGGGGGAAGGGCATACACTGAAAAGTTGGTCACTGGTTGGCACGGAGTAAATTGGTGTGGGCCAGCACACTCTCAACAGGGAAAATTATTTCTGAGCATGAAAATGACACCATGCAAAAGAAAAATATCTTTAATTTTGGAATATATTTTTAAAACATATCTATAAAAAAATTGCATTTAACATCATACATGGTCAAATTTTTAACGTTCTAATAATACTTTTTGAGGTTGAGTGGTGTAAAGTTGACAGTAAAATTTTCGATTACTTTAATGTACTTGCATGCTTATCATTCCAAAACAGTGTAAATTAATATAGTTGATTAAGCACGACAGCAACTTCCCCGCACCTGCGTTCGGATAAGATGTCTCCCTCTGCGAATACGAGCAATTCAATATAACTCAAGAGAAGAATAATTCTAAACTATGAATCTTATATGTTTCATGAGATTAAATTTATTTATTTCTTACTAATACATTTTTCATAAAGATATCTAAAGAAACCGAAAATGTTAATTAACTTCTGCCATTCACCTGTGACCTTGTTATACTCATTTAACATCCCGTCTCAAACAAATATAAAGAAAATGGGAAAATCAATATCCTATCTGAAAAAAGTACTCTTCACAAGTGTTGATTTTGCTGTCTAGTTTCTCAGACAAGTTCTCCTCCTAGCATATCCAATATCAATCAGTATTTACAACATATATCTTTTTGAACAACATCGAAATATATTAGATCTCTGGGGAAAAAAAACATTGATAAAACAGTTAAAAAGAACTGGGGTAGAGTAAAATGAAGGAAAGGGAGGAAGAGAAATTAATTAGGTAAGAGAAAGGGAAAGAGAAGCATGGGGATGAATAAGATTTGATTACCTGAATTATTAGAAAGGTTGAGAAAATTTCAGTTTCCACTTGGCTGTGAAGAGTGAAGAAGGGTTCCGGATGGCCAAACTAATCTGCACAGGCAAAAGTGTATAACCGGTTGGTCAAGATAGTAGTGAAATAGGTGAATGAATAAACTGATGATCAATCAAAATACAAAATGTCTAGAAAGAGAATGTAGTTCATTTTTTTTCATGATTTTCATTTCTTAATTAAGAGACAACCAATAACTAATAATTCTATATGGTATATTTTTCATCACTTTTTAATTTTTATAAATTAAAAGAGAAAATGGAGATTAAAAATTTATTTTGATATAGTGGTTAACAAATATGGTGATTAAATGTTATACATTATATCATATATGTATATATATGAAATATATAATTATTTTATATTTAATTAATATATTGTATTCAATGTATTTAATTCATATTAATATAATAAATATATATATTTAAATACATTGGATATAAATGAAATATATAATATGTTAAATATAAATTTATATATTTCAAATATGTATATATATTAAGTAAATTAAACATGTTATATATTATGTATTAGATATGTTATATAATTTATATATTAAAAATATTATATAACTTACATATTAAAAGTATTATATATATTTAATATAAACTAAAATGTATAATATATTTATATATAATATTTATGTATTATACATATTATATATTATAAATATTTAATATATATCTAATATTTCAAATTTATATTAAATATAATATAATATATTATAATATATGTTTAATTGTTGTGATACATATATATGTATTAAATAAATATTTAGTATTAAATATGTTGGATATATTATATATTTCACTTATATCTAATTAATGTATTTGATTAAATGTTAAAAATATTAATTTAAATAATATGTTTGATATATTATTTAATTTAGTTTATATATTTAATTTATTTGATACAATATAATATATAATTTATGAACTAAAATATTTAATATCATGTGTTTTGGAACCGCCAAAAACGAGTTTTCCATGACTGCCGTTCTCTCATAGCTTGCCTATTATGTTTCTGGTTGTTTTAATGACAGAGACATTGTCTGAGAGATTTCTTACATCACCCGTTTTTTGTGGCAGTTTCTAACCCCCAATAATGTGTGTAACCCAAATGCAATCTACTGTTATTAACGGCCCCTAACATATAAATTATTTCAAATCAGCGTTAAATACATAAATAATTGAAAATATATATTATTAAAAGAAGCCTAAGAAATGACGTTAATAAAAATCTTTTGCATATTTTATCACAAAGTGATTCAAGAGTCTAGACTGGCGGGCGCGGAATAGCATTCCTTAGTGGTGGGCCATTTTATTTTATTTTTAAAGTAAGTCAACCTATTATATAAAGTCATGAGTTTAAATATTATTGGTGTGAATGATATGTAAGACATTTATTGAATCTTAAGATTTGTTATGATCCTAATAAATCTTGAAATTTTTTCCTCCAAAAAAAACTAGAAAAAATTATGTACAGTATTTTCAAATTTTTAAAAAATTGTCAACAAAGAAAATAAAATGAAATGAAATTTATGCACTATGATTTTGAAAGCACAGTTACTTGTCTTAACATTGAATGAAAGGCTAGTTATGGGTGAGGGTAAAACTCGTATTGAAAGAGTGTCAAAGATCACTTCTTGAATTGATGTATTCTGATAACAAGGGCATGTCATTGATGAAGGGTCAAATGGCCTCACTCCTTGAGTTATGTTTATTTTTATTTTAAAAATATTACTGTTAATATTAAATAAAAATAATTTTAAAAATATTATTGTTAATATTAAAATAAAATTTAAATTTAAATAAGAATAATATTAAAATATAATAATATTTTTTTTATAAAAGTGAATACATTAATATTTTTTAATATTTCACTTGAGTGATTTCACTACAATCCGGGTTAATTTTCACATTAAAAATCCACCGCAGTTACCATTTTTCCTTTTACATTCATCAACCACATCACGGCATCCCTCAGAAATTCATTTGCTAACAACAACCCTCGTCGTTCTACTGAGAAAACTCAGCACTAAGCAAATATTTTACACATTCAATTCTTTATTCTTCAATGCAATTGCCCAATTTGCAAAGGAGTCCAAATTTGATATTCATATGTAAAAAGGAGTAAAAGAAATTCTAGCTACTCTCACGTGCTGCATTTCATGTAACTAGGATAGCTCGGAACAACCAAGTTACATTTCCTATATACCAATTGATCGAACATCACCCATGATTCATATACCAATTAATATTCAGGTGTTCTTGTCATGTGAAAATTTCATGTTCACACACCTCTATAGAAACTTAACAAGTGGGGTCATGGAATTTATTTAATGTACATCCAATGTGTTTATATAGAACAGTACAAGCCCACTATAACGTTGTACCTCCACCATCACACATTAGAGATGCAGCAGCTGCAGCAGAAGTAGGAACAACCAAGGTTTTAAATTGCGGTCGCGGTCGCGATTGCGGTCGCGTTGCGGATTTTTCGATCGTGGGTATTGCGGATGTTGCGATGCGGATTGCGGTTAATGCGGTGTGAATTATTCAAATTTCACATAAATTATAAAAAATGATTTCTAACATTAAATAACTTATAATAATTCATATTACATATATTTCTTTTTAAAAAAATGTGTTATCCAATTTAAAAATATTAGTTAAACAATATTAAATGTAAATAAGTATCTACCACTCAATACAAACATATATAACATTATTAAATACTCAAAAATGTCCATAATGTCATAAATTACCAAATATAAAATATCATAATAATCCATACATAATTGATAAGTTTAACATAAACAAGTACATAACTCTCAATAAAAAATTTTGAACTCTCACAAAGTTTAAAATATTGAAGAATGACGTGCTGGATCATAACCTCCATTATCACTTTGACCATCATCATTATATCCACTTTGACCATCATTATATCCACTTTGTCCAAAGAAATAGTCAAAAAATCCTGAGCTTCTTGGTGGCTCTATTTGTTGTTGCCCATACATAGAACTTGATGATGGTTCACTAAATTCTGGATAATTTGCTGAATAATGGTTACTCAGTTGAAGATATTGATATGGCTGAAAGTGAGGGTGTTGGTAGTATGGTGGGTAGTTGTATTGACTTCCTTCAGATGATACAGCAACACCAAAATCACCAAGTGATTGTGGAACACTAGATGAGGAAGCATCATCCATCATAAGATCTTGTATTCTTCTATTTTTCCTAGTCCTGGCACCCATCCTCCTTCCACCACTAGAAACCTGATCAGACATGAGATTTTGATCACGTCTGGAATATGGTTCTTCCTAAATTGAATCAGATGTTTCATCTTCTCTTTGATCTTGTTGTATATCATCACCGCTACCATGATCACTACCACTATTGTTACTTGGCGGGGTTAAACCACCACTACCACCTTGACTAGGTGTATTACTTGAATCAGAATTATTTTCACCTATTGGTTCTTCATTTTCATCATCGAAATCAATAGGGAGCCATTCAGCATTTTGGATTCCATCCAATAATGGTTCTTCTCTTTCTTCAAGCCATGGATACAATGGATCATCCTCTTGAAATATGTAATCCAAATTAATTGGATTGAAGCTATTTTCTATCTCTTCCTGACTTCTTCGTTTATCTCTTCTAGTTTTTAGCTTCATGTTGTAAAATGTAAAGACAAGTTTCTACAATTTTTGATACTTTAATCTATTTCTTGTCTTTGTATGTATGTAACTAAATGTACTCCAATTTCTCTCACAGTTTGAAACCGAAGTTGTTTGACTTAAAACTCTTACGGCTATATGCTGAAGTTCTGGAGCACAGTATCCATAAATCATCCACCATTCAGCTGATTATATAAACAAATATGTATTATTATATATGTGTATAAAATACATTAATAAAACTAAAAGTAGATGTGTTACCTGGATCCATGTGAGACCAAGCTTTTTGAGCTTGAATTGTTCCAAATGTCTCTCTCTTATCTCTAAAAAGAAAGATCTATACAAATAATACATTTTAAGTTTTGTATCCATTAAATTAATACTAATTAACTAATAATTATCATTTTAAAAATTATAATATTTAGAAGTTACTCACTTGGTTAATAGCTTTGATTTGATTTTCAACATCTGCTTCCAATCTAGTAATCACTTTTGTCGTACCATCTAGAGTTTCTTTGGCAACATCACTTCCATGCGAAACTCCAAATTGAAATTGAGGGTTGAGAAAATAACCTGTGATTTTAAAATTTAATTTGGAACCATACCAAAAGTTATGTGAAACTAAATTTAATATGTTTATGTACCTGCAGCATGTAAATCAGTATGCATGAAGAACCATCTTTTGTCAATGATTTCAGTGTATTGAGTGTAGTAACGACAATTCTTTTGAATGGCTTGCTTGGCTCTATCAATGGCTTCGTAAACAAAGCCCATTGTTGGTTTTTCATCACCATCCACCAATTTTAAAACCTTGACAAGTGGCTCAAATACCTTTATAATTTCAGCAGCTTTCTTCTAAAAATATATGCTTTGGACAATCTTTTTTGCTTCCGACGCAGGTCCTGATTTCTCTTTTCCCCACTTGGACTTTCTGAATTCTTCAGAGTAAAACATATTTCTAAGTGCATCCTTTTGATTCATAATTGATTCAATCTGTAAAAATTATGTTGCAAAACAAGTGATGGCGGGGCGAATAATTTCCTTACCACCAATGTATTTTTTCATCAGATTTACTGTCCAAATATGATTATAGATGAACAAAGTAACTTTTTTTTGCGTCATCTAACAATTTTTGGACATTAGACTTTTTCCCAATATCTTCTACGCACAAATCCAAGCAATGAGCCGCACAAGTTGACCAATAAATATGTGGTCTTTTTTGCATTAATTTCAAACCAGCAGCTTTTAAAGCCGCTTTATTATCAGTGACTACTTGAACAACATGTTCCTCTCCAACCTCTTCCATAATTTTGTCCAGCAATTTAAAATAATAATCAGTATTTCTACTAGCAACACCAGATGCATCAATAGATTTTAGAAACAATGTACCTTTACTGCAATACACCAGGAAATTCATGATATGCATGTGATTTATACTAAAATATATTTACTAAACACATAACTATTAAAATATAAAGGTAGTATAATTTTTTAAAATATATTTACTAAACACATAACTATTAAAATATTTATTATTAAATATATATCTATTTAATATATCTATCTAATAATAGTTTATTATTAAAATATATATTTAACAGTATATTACGGATGGTATATATGTTATACCAAATTATATATACATTCAATTGATATTAAACATGTACAAATAATATATTCTGTAACCTTAATTATATTTCACAATTGCAATTTACTATAATAATTATAATTAGTTCTCTTTTAATGGTTAATAAAAATTTGTCATAACTAATTTCCTTATATTTCACTATCACAAATAATTACCAATTAATTGACTCAGATTTTCCTTTTCCCCTTTCATTCTTAGATCCCCTTTGAATTGGTCTGAACCGGGGTCTAGGATCCGGTGTAGGACTAGCCATAAAAGTATAGGTGTTTTAGGGTTTGTACACCGGTACAGTGGGTATCCGGTATTGTAATCCGGCCTTTCAGTGGGAGAAACAGGTCTTGTTGTCCTGGAGATCCTTCACACCAGAGTTTCACGTTAAAAGGGGGCGAAAGGCGGTGTCACCTATGAAGATTCTCTGACACTCAAGTTAGAAGAATGTATGAAACTCAGTAAATACTCAAGCAATGCAATAGTAAAGATATGAGATAGAACAACGTAACCTTGCATGTGTATTGAAATATGTTATTTATAGTGAAACGTAGGAAATGAATCGTTGGATGCAAGTGGGCCCCTTGGTTCTGATAGCGTGTAGAGTGTGTCAATCAAGATGACCCAGTACTCAGAGTGTGTCAGGGGGGTAGGTCAATTATCAGAGTACGATCCTGTGATAGGGATGGAGGATAATCATCTTTCCGTATATTTCGCTGACAATTGTACTTACTCTCTGCGATAATTGACATAGACACATTCCGCTATGCAGGGTATCGTCACTGATAAGTTATAATGAACTCTTATCTTATAGTGATCCTGAGGCAAACGGTTAGACACGTCACGGAAATGAGAACGGATGAAGCATCTATCGTGGTGAGGACGAATAAAGTATTCGACGAAGTGAGAACGGATGAGGTGACAACGGATAACCGATGTGGCACTGTCTTCCTGTAACGCCGGTTACTCCTCTAAGAGGTCACTCTGATGTCATAACTTTAGGGATCGGTATCCAGACCGGATCACCCTTTTTTACGCTTCTTCTTCCCCTTCATTTTCATATCTATTTTCTTTTCACGCTTCTTTCTTCCTCAGCTCCATTTTTTTCAAACTCAGTCACAAAGGCAAAACACACTCCATGCTTTCTCCTCCCACCCACCCCAAAACTCCATGGCCTCCTATCTCCCACAAAACCCACACCACCTACACGCTCCCCTTTTTGTTTTCTGTTTTAGAAGAAAAAAGAAATTGAACTCACCTTATCAGAGTCCAAGATCTTGGTGGAAACGACAGCGGCAGTGATCAGAGACCGACGGTCGGTGGTTGTTATTGAACTGTCCAAGCTCTGCCCAGATCAGTGGAGATCAAAGTCAGTGATGATGGAAATCTCAAATCTATGGTTTTTAAGATGCAACAGAGGCACTATGGTTCTTCCCTGTAAGCAATTTGTGGTTTGTTTTATTGTAATTAAAACTAAGATGTTCTGAGTTTTTATAAAGGAAAATGGAATCAGAATCGGAATCTCTCCTGTTCAACGTCTCATCTCTGCTTTCTCTATTTTTTCTTTGCTTTTTTCTGCTTTCTCTGTTTTTTCTTTGCTTTTTTCTACTTTCTCTGTTAATGGCTGCAAAAGTTACGGAAAAAACATCCCGTAACGTTGACTGCGGCCGCAACGCCATTTTGTCGCGGCCGTAACGCATGATTCTATTTCTCTTATGTGAAGCGGGTTGACGCGGTTTTGGCACCTTCTGAAACTGTTTTATAGCAGCCGCATTTGGTGTTGCGGACCACAATTTTGAACCTTGGGAACAACAATGCCTGGTTTGGACAAATGGGGTAGCCTGGGAATTCACACCAAAGAATTGCATGTTTCAATGATCAATCAAAGTGAAGAACCAGTCCACCCAATTTTACAACCAGTAACCAGTCCTAGCATAATGATAAGACTGTAGGAAATCATGAGTGAGAAATATCAAACAAGATAGATTCTAAATAGAGTAAACAATCACTTTTAACTATTAATTAAGAAAGATCTCTAATGATAAATATGGTTGTCAAATTCAAATTGATCATTAAAGAACCAGCTTGATGGTTACAATTTTTGGAAGACTAAATTAATCACTGGTTTACTTTGTCAGGAACAAATTTACTGTTTACTCTTTTAAATATATACCCATTGAACAATTACAGAAAAAAATAGTAGTGGTGTACAATACTAGCAGCTCTAGCTTCTGTGACTAAAAGATTTGTTAGTAGAGAGTGTTTTGTGAAGCCAAAGCAATTAGTTAATTGCTTTGATGAGTTGTTGAGTGAGGGAGAAATAATTAGTGAGTGACAAAATAATGAGGTTAATTGGGGTATTTTGGGAAACACTTGAGTGTCACTATTTTGGGTTAATCTCGGGTTTGTGCCTCTAATATTTTATTAGAGAAGTCCCTCTTGTACGCCTACTAATTTTATTAGTGGAAGAAATTTCAGAGTTTGTCCCGTGGAAGTAGCCCAAATCAAAAAGGTGAACCACGTTAAATTGTTGGTGTCATTATTTATTTACTTTGCTCGTATTTAATTTATTCTGCAACCACCTATTTTATCGGTCGGCCATTCCGCTGCGCCGGGGAAAATATCAGTTAATTTATACCCGATTTTTCCCAACAACTGGTATCAAAGCGGTAGCAGGGGGAATTAATATCTACTTATCGTATGCTCTGTGGTTGCCACTAAAGTGGACCCTCCACATCAGAAAATAAGTCAGATTATTATTTACCCTTCAAAAGTCTAGTTGGGGCCATGGAGGTGAAGACGAGCAAAATGATTAATTTAAATGCCATGAATTACCACATATGGAGAAACAAGATGAAGGATCTCCTATTTGTGACGAAGATGCATCTACCAGTGTTTAGTACAACTAAACCTGAGGACAAGACAGATGAAGAATGGGAATTTGAGCATGAACAAGTCTGTGACTTTATCCGAAAATTTATCGAAGACAATGTGTACAATCACATTTGTAGTGAAACTCATGCTCGAACATTATGGAACAAGCTAGAGGAGCTGTACGCTTCCAAAACCGGCAACAATAAATTATTTTATTTGACAAGGCTACTCCAGATGAAGTACCGGGAGGGTACACTGATGGCAAATCATTTGAATGAGATGCAGGGGATCGTGGAGCAGCTGGCAAGGATGGGCATTAAATTTGATGATGAAGTACTTGCTCTTTTGGTGCTGGCTTCCCTACCAGAGTCTTGGGAGACTTTGAAGATTTCAATCACAAATTCTGCACCAAATGGTGTAGTAAATATGGAAAATGTCAAAAGTGGTGTCCTAAATGAAGAAATAAGAAGAAAAGCACAAGGATCCACATCATCGCAACAGGATGTTCTTGTTGTAGAGACAAGGGGGAGGAATCAAACCAAAGGTTCAAAGTCCAGAAGCAAAAGTAAAGGAAAGTCAAATAGATATACAAATATGGAGTGCCATCACTGCAAGCAGAAGGGCCACATAAAGAGGATCTATCAGATGCTCAAGAGATCTCAAAAGAAGAACAAAGGCAAGGAGAAGGTCCAAGATGACAGCAGTGATGATGAACAAACCAATGCTGCCGAGGAGTTCCACATAATCTATGAAGAAGACATTGTCAACCTTGCAACCCATGAGACCAGTTGGGTAGTTGACAGTGGAAACACCATTCATGTGACATCTCAGAGGGAATTCTTCTCTTCTTACACACCAGGTGATTTTGGTGTTGTTAGAATGGGAAATGAAAATTACTCAAAAGTTGCAGGAAAAGGAGATATTTGTTTGGAGACACAGAATGGTACGCAGTTAGTCCTGAAGGAAGTTAGACATATTCCAGACATGTGCCTGAACTTGATCTCAACCGGAAGGTTGGATGATGAAGGTTACTACAACACCTTCTACAACGGCCAATGGAAGCTCACCAAAGGATCATTGGTGGTGGCCAAAGGAGACAAGTGCTCAAGACTGTACATGATGCAGGCAAAGATTTTACAGGATGCTGTGAATACAGTGGAGAATGATGGTACAGTTGAATTATGGCATAAGCGGCTCGGTCATATAAGTGAGAAAAGTATAACCGTTCTAACCAAAAAGAATATATTGCCTGGATTGGATCAGGTCCATCTGAAGAAGTGTGCTGATTGTCTGGCTGGAAAGCAAAACAGAGTTGCTTTCAAGAGTTCCCCTCCTTCCAGAATGAAGAATGTATTGGACCTAATACATTCAGATTTGTGTGGGCCAATGCCAAAGTCACTCGGTGGTGCTCAGTACTTTGTGACTTTCATTGATGATCATTCTCGAAAGACTTGGGTGTATCTTTTAAAGACTAAAGACCAAGTATTGGGTGTCTTTAAACAGTTCTTATCTATGGTGGAGAGGGAAACTGGCAAGAAGCTTAAGTGTATTCGTACAGACAAAGGTGGAGAGTACACAGGACCATTTCATGCTTACTGTGAAGAGCATGGTATTCGACATCAAACGACACCGCCAAAGACACCGTAATTGAATGGTTTAGCTGAGAGGATGAACATGACTTTGATAGAGAGAGTCAGATTTATACTCTCACATGCAAAGTTGCCAAAGATGTTTTGGGGTAAGCCTATACAAGCAGTCGCTCACATATTGAACCGTTCACCTTGTGTTCCTTTCCAGTACGACACTCCAGAGAAGGTATGGTCAGGAAAGGATGTTTTCTATGATCATTTGTGGGTGTTTGGCTGCAAGGCTTTCGTGCATGTACCGAAGGATGAAAGATCTAAACTTGATGTCAAGACACGACAATGTGTGTTTGTCGGCTATGGTCAAGATCAGCTTGGCTATAGATTTTACGATACAATCCATAAGAAGCTTGTCAGAAGCCGTGATGCAGTGTTTGTTGAAGATAAGACCATTAAAGATATAGAAAAAGCCAAGGAAAATGCTTCCAAATCTAATGATGGTTCAACAAACATTGAGCTAGTTCCTTCAACAATGGTGCCAAGAGAAGTTGAAGATGAAGCTCTTAATGATCAACCTGAGGTAGGTGATCCGATTGCTCCCTTTGAGATACCATCAAATAATTCTGATGATGAAAGTGTTTATGATCAACCACTAGCTCTAGCGGGTTCTCCAAATCTAAGGAGATCTGATAGAGTCAGACAACGCTCTACAAGATATCCTGAAGAATAGTATGTGTTATTGATTGACAGGGGAGAACCAGAAAGCTTCCAAGAAGCTATGAATGATGAACAATATAAAAGGTGGGTTGAAGCCATGCAAGATGAGATGAATTCCTTGCATAAGAATAAGACATTTGAGCTAGTGAAGTTGCCAAAAGGCAAGAAGGCTTTGAAGAACAAGTGGGTGTTCAGGATCAAGCATGAAGAACACAGTCCCCAGCCACGATTCAAAGCTAGATTGGTCGTCACAGGATTCAGTCAGAGAAAGGGGATTGACTTTGATGAGATTTTCTCACCAGTGGTGAAGATGACATCCATCAGAATAGTGTTAGGATTAGCAGCAAGTCTCGACCTTGAAATCAAGCAGATGGATGTAAAGACAGCCTTCCTTCATGGTGACCTGGAGGAAGAGATATACATGGAGCAGCCAGAGGGTTTCAAAGTAAAAGGGAAAGAGGACTATGTCTGTAACCTTAATAAAAGCTTGTATGGCTTGAAGCAGGCACCAAGACAATGGTACAAGAAGTTTAAGTCTATGATGGGAGAGCAAGGCTACAAGAAGACTACTTCAGACCATTGTGTGTTCATACAGAAATTCTCTGATGATGATTTTATTATTCTTTTGCTCTATGTAGATGACATGCTGATCGTTGGCCAGAATGTTTCCAGAATCGACAGTTTGAAGAAGCAATTGAGCAAGTCTTTTGCTATGAAAGACTTAGGGCCAGCAAGACAAATTCTTGGCATGAAAATATCTAGAGACAGGAACGTCAAGAAATTCTGGTTGTCACAGGAGAAGTATATCGAGAAGTTACTTCAACGATTCAATATGGACAAGGCTAAAGCGGTTAGTTGCCCTCTTGCTAATCACTTTAGACTAAGTACCAAGCAGTTCCCTTCCCCAGAGGATGAGAAGGATAAGATGGATAGAGTTCCGTATGCTTCAGCAGTTGGGAGTTTGATGTATGCCATGGTATATTGCTCATTCCGTGGGTGTAGTGAGTCATTTCCTTTCAAATCCTGGAAAGGAACATTGGGTTGCATTAAAGTGGATTTTCAGGTATCTCCGTGGTACCTCTAAAATGTGTCTGTGTTTTGGAGATGGAAAACCTATGGTAGTAGGTTATACAGATGCTGATATGGCTGGCGATGTTAACTCAAGAAAGTCTACATCAGGATACCTGATTACCTTTGCAGGGGGAGCTGTGTCATGGTAATCAAGACTACAGAAGTGTGTTACTCTCTCAACAACTGAAGCAGAGTTTATTGCAGTAACTGAAGCTTGCAAAGAGTTGATATGGATGAAGAAGTTCTTGGAAGAACTTGGCTTGCACCAGGAAAAGTATGAGTTGTTTTGTGACAGTTAGAGCGCAATTCACCTTAGGAAGAATTCCTCCTTTCATTCCAGATCAAAACATATTGATGTGAGATATCATTGGATCAGAGATGTATTGGAGAAGAAGTTACTACAACTTGAGAAGATCCACACAGATGAAAATGGATCAGACATGATGACAAAGACACTTCCAAGGGAGAAGCTGGAGTACTGTCGACAAGCAGCATGACTGGTAGAGCCCTCCTTCTAATCGGGAGGGAGAGATTGTTATAGATCCCTCTAGAAAAAGGAGGGCATAAACAATAAATAATTATAAAGTTGGAAATTTGTGATGGATATTAATTTGCATTGGTGGATGAATCAAGACCACACAAATTCATATGGTGGATATTGGTTCTCATGGCCTATAAATAGGCATTGGAATTTAAGAATAAGGCATCAAGAAGCAAGCAAAACATAAGCTATCTTGTGAGTAAAGAGTGTTTTGTGAGGCCAAAGCAATTAGTTAATTGCTTTGATGAGTTGTTGAGTGAGGGAGAAATAATTAGTGAGTGACAAAATAGTGAGGTTAATTGGGGTGTTTTGGGAAACACTTGAGTGTCACTATTTTGGGTTAATCTCGGGTTTGTGCCTCTAATATTTTATTAGAGAAGTCCCTCTTGTACGTCTACTAATTTTATTAGTGGAAGAAATTTCAGAGTTTGTCTCGTGGACGTAGCCCAAATCAAAAGGGTGAACCACGTTAAATTGTTGGTGTCATTATTTACTTACTTTGCTCGTATTTAATTTATTCTGCAACCACCTATTTTATCGGTCCGCCATTCCGCTGCGCTGGGGAAAATATCAGTTAATTTATGCCCGATTTTTCCCAACAAAAGTTGCATATAGATTATGATGAAGTTTCAGCTTGTTCTAGATCACACAAAAGCCGAACCTCTGAAGCTACAATGCCTAGAAACAAAAGCCATAAAATCATTGATTAACTGGAGAGAAGGGTAATGACCCCGACATTAATCATTTTCCGAAGGATACCCTAAAATTTTCTTTAAAGTAAACTTCAACAAATATTAGAAGGAGGAAATCAATTGTTTAAGTAGGAGGCAGTATACACGCATATTCAAAAATACTTTTATTCATGTTCCTTATTTAAATCGAAAGGTATTCTTTTTCTCAAAGTACTATAATGTCTAAAAAACAAGTGAGACCTAACGAATTAAGGACAATACACCCAAGGTAGGAACACTTAGACACCCAGGTGTTAAAGGATAAAAAATAAGAATACATGTTGCATCATGAAATTGTTTTAGCTAAGAGGCTGTGATTAAAACTAGAGCATACAGTGGGGGGTATGCTGGAGGACATTTGTGTTCAATCCCCATAAAGGATCACGGGAGTACAACTAGATCAGAAACCCAACGGCCTCAGAGGCGTGCTTGAAGTCAAGCGTATCGATACAAGCCTAATGTGCTTCGACTAAAGACGGAGTGTAACTATGATCGTGTAAAGCAAAGTCCCATTAATAATGTGATCACAAGTTGTGGTATGAGATGGATCCATGATATGTACGATATGCGTGTCCTTGATACCCTTGTGTTGTGGAGGACTTCGTGATCTCCGATGACTACATGTGTTTTCCCATTGTAGACCTACTATGGAGGGAATGATGAAGAATTAGTTTTATTGATATGAGCCCACATGCATCATGGAACTAAATACTAGATAAATCATAAAACACCTAACTTATGCATCTCATTATGTTACTGTGATTTAGGATGTGGTTTTGAGATAACCCCTTTTTTAACTTGTGAATGCTTGATAATTAAATCATAACTGGTTATGGAGTAAGCCCTTACATGGAAGCCCGCAGGGTTGAGAGTTTATACTCACCCCTCTAGTCGTTTGTGTTGTTGTTTACAACCAACGACAGAAGGACAAGGAGACTAAGAACCGGAGTTTGAAGGCCATAGAAGATCCACTAACTAGAGACCGTTACGCAAGACCTTGAAAGAATCTGATTGTGCTAGGGAAAATTTAGTCTTGATGTAGACTTTAGGCATAATTAAATAATTGGTGAAGATTGGATGACTGTATAAACAAGGGGCTTGTATGCCCCACCTTGTCGAGTAGTGTACCCAAACAGGGCATGACCATGTAACAACTATAGTGTTCCTTTTTGGCTGTTGATATACCACTGTTTTTTGTACGAACAAAAATTACTCCCTCTTTTCTAAAAACATGTAACCTCTCAATTAAGTAGGATGACCTAAAAAAAATAGATCATCCTAATTAACCGAGGATGTTACATCAAGCATCCTATTGATTGAGGAAAGAAAAGTAAGATAAATAAAATAAACATTACATATCAGCTTAAAACCAAATAAATTAGAATTTCATATGTTAAATC
The DNA here is from genome assembly GCA_037962975.1 of Clitoria ternatea. Classification (NCBI taxonomy): domain Eukaryota; kingdom Viridiplantae; phylum Streptophyta; class Magnoliopsida; order Fabales; family Fabaceae; genus Clitoria; species Clitoria ternatea. The sequence continues at coordinate 279,508,086 of CM075671.1, forward strand.
TAAATCCAGTAAGACTTAAATGTTACCAAATGAGCGTAAATAAATTTAGATCAGAGCAATAAGAAATTATATACATTATGAGGGTGATAAAACGTAATTCTGAGTTAGTTAACCCTGATCAGTTAGTTAGTTAAACTTACCCTTAGTTAGCTTTATCTTGTATATACGTTGTTTTGTAATTCTTCTTCAGTTCAGTTGAATGAAATCAGATTTGGCAAATTCTATTCCCGAGCCTCGTTCTCTCTTTTTCTTCATGACATTGTTCTTTGTATGAGAAGGTGTCTAGTAACCGAAACAACACTACGAAGAAAACAAAATCAGATACTTAGGGGTGGAATGGAATAGAACGAACTCTGTGGGTGTCTTGAGAGAGTAAGAGACTGTGTCAAATAGAGGGAAAGATGAAATAAAAACAAGGCTAAATTCACATGGTTCCTTTGACATGGTTTCTTTTTAAATTAATTTATCATTCTGTCAATTTTGGATTAATAACACTCCTAATGTGCCATAATTTTATTTACTAATAGGTAAACTTGAAAATTTATGATAGAAAAGAGGAGAGAAACATATGAGAATTTCACTATTTTAATCTAAAAATTTATTTTAAATTGCTTCCATTTCAACTCACCTCTAAACCATGGTTTAAAATTTATCAACACATACTAATGTCAATTTTAATGTATCAAACCAAAGTTTGTACCATTCTAAAAATAAGTGGTTCCAAACAGGCTCTTAGAATTCACCCACAAAGAGCAAATAAATTTATGTTGTTTAAAAGGATCTCAAATGATAGAGTGCTTAAATTGACGGAATGTGCAGGAGGATCTACAAACACACTTCTATACATGTTGGCTTTACTGCAATTTCTACAAATCTTAAGGGAGGTTATGTAACCCTTTAAAAACTTATATACGCTTATGTGGCATCATTTAAGTCATATTAGAATCAAAATATTGAAATTGGATATTGATGACAAAGGAGATTTAATTATTTGCAAGTATCACTTATAAAAAAATAAATTAATATTAACCAAGTAACAAATTTTAAACAAATTTAATAAACAACTCACTAACTATCTAAAAACATCATCATAAACACTATAATACTATCAGTCAAGATTTAATATTTACTGTCCTAAACTTAAATTCTAAAGACTTATTAGTCTTAGCTAGCACCTAATAATAAAACTGAATTACTCTCAACAAGAGGAATATACATAAACCTGAACAAAGTTCATATTAGAAATCCTGAAAACATTACATACACAGATGATATTACAATTAATGAAGTAGAAAGAAGTACGTTGTAGTTAATTGTTTACACGGCCTCTAAGTTTCTAGTAAAGAATGTGTTTACCTGGCCGAAACAGTGACCTACAAAAATAGGCCGAGTACACAATATCTGACCATAATGGAAACAGGAGAAAGGTGAATAATGTGATTGGTACCAACGCAAGGACAGAAATGAAGTTTGGTACCCATTTCAAACCATGGTAATATGTTATGAAGAAGGCACTGCTAAACGCCACCATCATGCTTGCTATGGAGATAAATAGTGTTACCAATCCAAATATTAGCTTCAAGGGCAATGACTTGAAGAAATCATCCTCTGCATACCGTGCTATGATGAGGATAGACAAGAAAATAAGAATTGAGATAGAAGATGATATCAGTGCAGTTGCATCTGATATTGCAAATATTAAGAATGCTGACTTGGTCAGGTAGTTGGGGGTGCCAGTTTTTCCATCATCGCCACCCGGAAGGGTGAATGCAGCAGTGAACACTTCTGTGGCAATGAGAGTTGACACAAGCATGCAAGAATTCGCTGTGCTCTTCATCCAACACTCTGCTTTTGTCAATAATTCTGCGTGCTCTTCTGTGAATAATTCTCCAGGAGTTTTACCACTGGAATTTCTCTTCTCTATGAAGCAGGGTTGCATATATTTCTTCACCTCCTGTATACCAAGTTTATGTGATGCCATGTTTATGTAAAAGCCACATGCAGTATCAATATTCCACATAGATGCAAGAAACAGTTTGTCAGAAACCAATTGCACTAAGAATTATTATGAGCGCATGCACAATTTTGACTTAAAAAGTGATAAAGCGATGCATGCACAAATCAATCCACTTCTTGTTTATTTTTTGTTAACCATGGTTATCATGCACAAAAGGTAATCCTAATCTTGTTCAGAACATTCATATTATACAGTGTTAGCTTTTCTAGGAGTTTTCTCTATCTACATGTTTAAACTTAAAAATTTGATTAATTAAAAAAATTTTAACATGTACTATAATTGATCAATTGTTACTATTTAGACAAAAAATTGTATATTTACTCTATTATCACTAGTTATGGTTTGAAAATTGATTTAATTTGAATTCACTATATCATGTAATTAAGGGTTTTTTATATTGAAATTCAATCATAAACTATTATATAAGTAATATATGCAGGGGAAATAAATAGAAGTTTGGACAAAATACATGAGCTATGGAAAAGAAGAAGAGATACCTCATACCACCATAACTCACGCATCATCTGGAAAGCTGCTCCAGACATAAAGTTAAGTTGACTAGGTGGAGCTAATTTTGCAGCACAATGCAGTAAATTGTTTTGATCTACATCCTCATACGTTGCTACAAAATTCTTGATTGAGCTTATTTCATGTATGAGATTAAATATGGCTGCATGGCGGTGTAAAACAGCAATGTGAATGATGCTTCTATTTTTGGTATCTACTTCCCATATGAGATCCGGGTAAGATCTAAGCAGCTCGGCCAAAATCTCAAAATTTCCAACTTCAGCAGCAATAAATGTTACTCTAGTTGGTTCACTTATGACCCTTTTCATCTCTACTGTGTCTGCACAATCAAGAGAAACAAGCTTTTTCCAGACACACCTCACAAGTTGGAGGGCCGAAGTTGGATTCTTACCTATCACACATAGTTAGACAAGTTGGTTGTACGATGATAAACAAGTGAAACAAAATGAAAAAGTTCACTTATTTATGTTCTAAGAATAAAATGGTCATTGTTGTAACAACCAATCAAAATTGGTTACCACCAAACACCAACTTGTTCAAAATTAGGCATGTTTTAATTGTTTTTTTAATGTAAGTGGTATGCATTTCCCTTCTATAAATACAAGGCATGGCATGAAGGAAAATGCACCAAGGCATAGAAACAAGGAAAAATTAGAGAACTTTAAGAGTTCTTGTAGTGAGAGAAAAATAAAGTATTGAGTAAATTTTGAGTGTATTAGAAAAAAACTCCGGGTTTGTGTACAACATCTATAACTCCTTTGTACTAAATTAGTAGTGCGGGAATAGAAGTGAGTCTCACTAGAAAACACTATATTTTGTATCGCTGGTATAAGAGAGTGTGGTGAGGATATTGTAATTATCCTTGTTATAGTGGAATATTTTTCAGAGCTTGCCCCGTGGTTTTTCTCTTGTTTTGGAGTTTTCCACGTTAAATCATTGTGTGTTGATTGTGTTCTTTTCTAACTTTATTTCTCTATTTTAAAGGAAAATTCTCTAATGGAAATGGATCTAATTTTCTAACAGTGGTATCAGAGCTTCATCGTTCGGAGGGATATGAATTCTTAGTATGCTCTGTGGTTGTACCTTTGTCTGATCTTCTATATCAGAAAAGATTTATTCCCTGTGTGGTTGAGAATTTCCTTGGTTATTGAAAGTGTGGTACTGTAAGTGCTAGTTCGAAAAGGTTCTGACTAAGGAAAGACTTGGTATTTAAGCGTGTCTGTTGTGACCCACCTCTCTTTCCTGGGAACTAATCCTGTGCACAGTTGTAGTGTTGAGCACACAGTCACAATGTCAAACTATTCAAGTGCAGTGAAGTTTGATATGGAGAAATTTGATGGAAGAATTAATTTTGGCTTGTGGCAACGACAAGTCAAGGATATGTTGATACAATCAGGATTACACAAGGCATTGAAAGAAAGATCTTCTGATATGAAAGATGAGAAATGGGAGGAATTAGATTTGAGAGCTGCAAGTACTATCCGCCTGTGTTTGGCTAAGAATGTTCTTATAAATGTGTAGAATATTTCAATAGCCAAAGATATTTGGGAGAAACTTGAAGGGTTATATCAGGCCAAGGGCATCTCAAATCGATTGTTGTTGAAGGAATAATTCCATAATTTACGCATGGAAGATGATATAAAAATTTCAGATCATTTAAGTGCCCTCAGTGGTTTTGTCTCTGAATTGGAGGCTATTGGGGTCAAAATTGATGATGAAGATAAGGCGTTAAGGCTCATATGGTCTCTTCCATCTTCCTATGAACACATCAAACCTGTTTTGATGTATGGGAAGGAAACTTTGAGTTTTGAAGAAGTTGTTGGTAAGATCATCTCTGAAGAAAGAAGAATAAAAAATGAAAATAGCTTTTTGTCAAACTCGACATTGGTGGCTAGTAATGGGCCTTACGTGAAGAAAAGAAATTTGGTATGCTGGAAATGTGGAAGGACTCGGCATGTAAAGAAAAATTATCCAAAAGGATCGACAACGGAAAGGGGCTCTGAGTTAAGTGCTAGCAACGTTTCCCTTGTTTTTAAGGAAAGTGATGATCTATAAAGATGAAATGTGTATCCTTGTGGCATGTCCGCGTTGCCATGGAAAAGGATAAGTTATTTCTAACGAATCCATAATTGCACATAGGCATTGGTTGGCAGTATTGATGCAAGGTGTGTGGTGGAGTTTTGTCGATGGCTGGAGAACTTCCGAAGGAAGCCAACATAGAAGTTGCACCATATTTTTCAACAAGGTTTTCGACATGTGCCGGATAAAAAATTCTTGGGATATCCCAGTTCCAAGTGGGTGTACTCTTTATGGTGGAGTATATTTGTTCTATTTGAACAATGTTTGTCGATGAAGAGAATGATTATTAGTTTAGACAATGAAAGGAACTGATTGTCGGTATTGACAATGAAACATTGATTGTTGTTGTAGACAATGAAAGTTGAGTTGGTGATGGATTCAGGTGGGGATTCTTGTATGGAGGACTGCTTGAGTGGGAGCATACTAGATTCAAGTTTATTTTTCTTTTGACTGGAGGGGGAGATTATAAAAACCAGTCAAAATTGGTTGTCACCAAACACCAACTTATTCAAAATTAGGCATGTTTTAATTGTTTTTTTTAATGTAAGTGGTACACATTTCCCTTCTATAAATACAAGGCATGGCATGAAGGAAAATGCACCAAGGCATAGAAACAAGGAAAAATTAGAGAGCTTTAAGAGTTCTTGTAGTGAGAGAAAAATAAAGTGTTGGGTAAATTTTGAGTGTATTAGAAAAATACTCCGGGTTTGTGTACAACATCTATAACTCCTTTGTACTAAATTAGAAGTGCGGGAATAGGAGTGAGTCTCACTAGGAAACACTATATTTTGTATCTCTGGTATAAAAGAGTGCGGTGAGGATATTGTAATTATCCTTGTTATAATGGAATATTTTTCAGAGCTTGTCCCGTGGTTTTTCTCTGGTTTTGGAGTTTTCCACGTTAAATCGTTGTATGTTGATTGTGTTCTTTCTTAACTTTATTTCTCTGTTTTAAAGGAAAATTCTCTGATAGAAATGGATCTAATTTCCTAACAATTGTGTCCTCATGTGTGTAACTTTGTATTACTATAAGTTTTTGTTAATATGATTTTAAGATAGAAACTTTTTAATCCAATAGTTAATTTAAATATAAAATTATCTAATATAAAACTCCTAAATAGTATAGAAAATGTAACTTATATATATATATATATATATATATTTATATATATATATATATATATGTTTTTTGGAACATATTTGGATACATGGGTTTGGGAGTGATTTTTCTTTTATATGTGTATACAAAAGATGTGAGAGATGAAGTCGTAAAGTGTTCTTTGTAAAGGTGATCCACTGGAAAAGATTCAAGAAGAAAGAAAAAGGTTGTAGATTCTACTTTTATTTGCTGACAAAACTAATATATTAACAACTAACTATGGTATATTAAAATATATAAATAAATGAGAGTTGGAGATGATTTTGATCATTGTTTAATCCGTCACTAAATTCATAGCAATTCTGATGGATGTCTAGTCTGTAGCCAAGTTTAGGATTGATTAACAGGATGAATTTGTAAAAGATAAAAAAAAAATTGTATAAGGTAATAAAACCATAAAATGAATGAATGCCTTGAAAAGATTTCTAACAGAAATACAAATAGACAACAAGCAGATAGAAATTCCAAAGGTTAAAAAAAGCAGTGATTATTAAGACTCACTTGAGCTTATGAACTGATTTGGATACCTTCGACCTTGAAAACTAAAAGCTGAAGGCTTTCGGGCCAAAACATGCAGACCCGTTTCTCTGTTCTCATTCCGAGCCAATGCTAGCCTTGAGTTGGTTTCTAGCATTGTTAAAGCTAAATCTGCAAAGTTACATTAATTAGGAACTAAAGGTACAATTTAAACCAAACACAAAAGTATATATAATTCCTCTCCTCTATTTTTCTCATACCAAACACAAAAAATTATTACTAGATTTCATAGCATCAAAATATGTTCTAACACATAATTATTTAACATATGTTAAATTTTATTAAAATTAATGGTGCAATTATATTTTTTAATATTTCTACATTAATTATCTCAATAACTAATATAAAAAAATAAATTTTATATTTTTTTATACTATCTATTTCAAAATCAATGTAAACAAATATTTTTTAATCAGTTATTGATACAACTAGCTAGTGTATTAAAAGTTATATTGATTATTTAAATAACTAGATTTTACATTAGTTTTTAAGACAATTGATGTAAACAAAATAACAAATATAAATTACATCCTCCAATTAATAAATTCGAACACATTAAATAATTAGTTTGAATTGTGTAATAATTTTATTACTACCTCCGGTTCCAAATATAAGCAAATTTTACTGGAATTTTTTGGTCCCTTAATATAAGCAAAATTAGACTTTCCCAATGTCATTAAATGCTTGTTTACCAAATATGTCCTCATCATATATATTTCCAAGGTCACTAATTCGTTATGTAATAAATGATACTAAGGGTATTTTAGAAAATTAAATCAAATATGTGGTAACATTAATGCAAATAACTACCTCCAACTACTATTCTTAATATGTGTGAAGTTAGGTATATTTGCTTATATTTGGAACCGGAGGTAGTATTAAATATTATTAAAAGTTAGAATTGATAGTTGCAAATAAATATAAGGTTTGCCAAGTGATAAAGAGAAAAAGGAGGAGAGAGATGATGAGTTGAATTCAATTTAGTCTACTAACAAAGATTAATAATGATTTGGTTCATTATGTGAATTTTGAGGACAGAGGAGGGGCAACATACATACCATAAATACCAGTGTTGATACAGAGGAAGAACAACAAAACCCAATCTGCATCCTGGAATGCATTGACAGTAAGAGGGAAGAGATACCATGCCATTTCACATTTTCCCTGCAAAGCAGCCATGTGAAGTGGGGTGAGTCCTTCCCCACCTCTAATAGTTGGCAACCTCCTATTCTTTCTAGCCATTGCTTTAGAAACTCTAACATTCCCAACAGCAGCAGCAAAGCAGAAAGCAGTGTTGCCTTTGTGGTCTTGAATTTCCAATTCATCTTCACTCAGCATTTCCACCAATTCCTCTACAAAGTGCAACTGATTTGCTTCTGCTGCTACATGAAGGACTGTGGCCCATCCTTGTGATATGGCAGCTGTCTTTAACCTCGGATCTGATACTATCATGCTTTTTGCTTCTTTCCAGTCCCCTTTCATTGCAAGGTTGTAAAGTGGTGCACATTTGTTCACGTAATCCCCTACTTCATCAAATTACACCAAGGACAAAACACATGTAATTAAAAAGAGTTCAAGTTATAGCTTTGCTAATAAACACAGATTTTATTCTATCACTAGAAAAAATTTATCAGTCTCCCAATTTTAGAATTTTTGAGCAAACTCGTCGATTCAACCTGTTAAACCGAAAATCCTAAACAAAGAACGGAAAAAATAGAAAGTATATACTTGTGCTCTGTAGTAGATCACATAAAGGACTTCTGCATTGAACTGAAGCAACTCTATGGATGACAATCTGCAGTTCTTCTGAATCTATTGTATTTTGAGCTGCCATAGATGCTACTCTGCCAAAAAAAAAAACACTTCTTTTCACCTCTTATGCAAAGTTAGTTTTAATTCCAGTGTTAAATTATTTATTCTTAATATAATTATACATCCTTTTCAAGTCAAAACTAATTATACATCTACCTGATTATCAACAGAGAACATTCAATTGACTTTAGAAAATAATTAACAACGGTGAATGATAAATAATTTGCGGATAACTTGCGTGAAAAAAAAAAGATTCAATAAGTGAAGTAATTATATACAACATGAAGAAAAAAAAAGAGTATTGGAGAAGTGCATGTAGTACTGGAGTATATACATATCATAATAATTACATGATAAGGTGTGGAAATGAAGTTGTGAAAATAAAAAATTCTTGTTTTTACTTTTTTTAATATAATTTTTTTAAAATAGAAAATATAATGATAGTTTTGTAATTAAAATTAAAAATATAAAATAAAAATAGAAAATATTTTTACAATCCAAACGGTGTCTAATGTTAATATTAATTATGTAAGTCATTAGATGATATAATTTTAGTTGATTCAACAATATTTTTTTTTATTTACCCAACCTCAATTTAATTGATCAGTCAAACCTCCACTATATACACCAACCCGAAAAACAAATAGTTACCATAAGAAGTTTGGTATTTCCAATCAATTGTTGGGAGGGGGGAGGCAAATCATTTTATCCACCCCACTATATTTTCATCCCTACTCTAAATTCATTGTCTTGTTATTAGTTTTGTAAATGAGTTGGAGCACCTCTAGTTCTCCTATTAATCAATTTTTGTTTTGTTTAGTCAGTCTAATATTTTGTCATCCTTAATCTAAACTTATATTATCATGTATAAAAGTAATGAGTTAATCTTGTCAAAAAAATTTAGATGAGTTAGAGCACCCAATACTCCTATTAATCAATTTTGCTTTGCTTAAAAAATAAACAAACTTATCTTAAAATAAATAAATAAACAAGAACGCTTATTGTTATGAGGTCCAGATGAAAAACGTAAAAATTTGGATAGTTTGAATGAGTTCATTCAGAAAAGATATTTTTTTTATTAATATACTTTAAAAATATTTACATATTCATATTCATATTCAATACTTGTTAAGTGAGAATTTGAATTTGTATTTATAAGTCGTTATACATCTCCTTAGGCATGTATTTTGTGTCCAGTAAATTATTGAGACCAACCCATTTAATTTTTTAATGAAAGAAACATAGACTGTGTGCCTATTTTGTGTACTTTTGCTTTCTTCCCAAAAAGATTCAAACCATGATATCTTCATGTGGCAATTTGACTACATAATACCTTCTCTATAAATATACTTAAAATAACATACCAGTCCAGATTGTAGAGATTTTAGATTTATTCAACTTTAATGTCAATAAATATATTACTGAAAAATAATAATTAAAACTCAATTTAAATTTTAAATACATAATTAATAATCTCCTAAAATTTTAAATAAAACAAAGGAAATAATTAATTTTGGGTTTTTGCATGATTCTTTGTCCATGTGGTCTTGGTCATGCAAATAGTAAATGGATACAAAAGCAAAGAATGACATGGTAGACTTGGATTCCTGCTTGCAATATTTCAGTCGTTAATTTGTCATATATAGGGACAGGGGACGCTTACACTGTTCCTGTTCCCCACCATCTTTAAAGTAGATATACGTGTGAAGCCACATATTAATTAAAGTATTCTAATAAAGAAATTAATTGTTACTATAAAAGTGCACCTGGAATATTTACTGGTTCCTCAATACCTGAATTAGTTCCAACTTTTCCCTCGATATTTTTTCCACTTGTCTGCCACAAACACGAATAACCCATATATTATCAGCCAGATTCTCTCAGACAAAAAAATAATAAGAGAATAATGAGGTTTTTAATAACCTTACACAGTATAATTTTTCTATTAAAAATTGTTTAAAAATAAGATGGTGAATATTAATAATAATTTTAAATAAATCTTATAAGATTGTGAACTCAAGAATAATATGTATGTGTGTCCACAAAGGAAATTTGCCTTAATTAGCTACGTAGAGGGGAGATACAATGAACAGGAAAGAGGTTAAGAAAAATAACGTAAAGAAAGCATGCATGGAATGAAAGAGTTCATAATTAGATGGGCAGAGAAGCATGCATGGAGCTAGTGAGAAAGAATTAAGAATACTTACCTTATTAGATGATGTTCTAAATTTCCTATATGTAATTTTATAACAATATTCGAGAGCATGCATTTTGTTAGACGTTAATTAACCAACCATATATATGTATATGTGTGAGGAATTATATAGCCACTATCATCTGCAATTGCATTGCAACCCAGCCGGAGTAGAACAACCGACCAGAGTTTAAAACATTTGATGTTTATGTCAGATATCAACTTTCAATGAACAATATACATTGACTTTACTATATATATAAAGACAGTTTTAGGGACTCGTATATTTTGTATATGTTCATTCAATTTACAAAGTTCCTTATATACAAAATGTTATGGTTAAGATTAATTATGAAAGGGACAAAAAGAATGGAAATTGTAGGAGAGGGTTAATAGAAAAACCAAACTAGAGTAAAATAAAGTAAAAGCTGTAGATAAAAAAAGCTAAGAATTAAGGGGGCAGAAGAGACCTGGAACAATAGTGTTGAGTGAAGGAAATGAAGGAGAATGAGAGTTGATATATATAGTAGCAGATAGGAAATGCTCACGAAATTGTGTTTCCTTGTCCACATTATATATGTTGTGGCATTGTGTCATCATACAGTTGGAATCGCATGCGCAAGTGCACTTTAAATAAATAATTAATATTTATTTACGCTACATACACTGTTACACATAAAACCCATGTAAAATGCAGTTGTGAAAACAAAATCAGTTAATATTGTTATTTGAGGTTTTGTTTGATAAAAAAAAATATTTACAATTAACCTCTAATTAGAAAACCTTAACTGCATGCGAACGAAATGGGCCAATAATTATTAGCTGGAAATTAACAATGCCGTGCATTCCACGGATGATAAGTTTAAATTGAATTAAAATATTGCAAAAGTATACTTATTTCAATTAATGAAAAATAAGTTCAAATTTACAAAAGAAGCGTAAATAGTTAGACCTATAATATAATTTTATACGTAACAAGAAATAAAAAAAAATTATTTAAAATTAATATTATTATAGCGATATATGATTGTTAAAGTAATTTAAAAATAATTTGATGGAATGTTATGGAAGTTAAAGAAAGACATATTGGGAAAAAGCAATTGTTAGGTAGAGTTTGGAAATAGAATGCATGAATCTGTAGATGTTGGTGGTAGTAGTACGGACATAATTAGGGTTTTAAAAGTTTCAACGAAATACTAAAAAAGTTGCAACGCGAGGATTATTAATTGAGTGATTATGCATTCTTTTCGGCGTTGTTGTATCCACTGAAAGAGTGAAAGCAGAGTTTAATTAGGAAAGTGAAGAGATGCAATTAATTATAAGATCGCAACATGACGGCTTTATCACTACATACACGCGTACGAGCCCCGGGTTACCACTTAATTAATCTAACCAAATAATTTAAAATTACTACAAATTATTTTAAGGATTTATTCCTTTAAATACTTTTTTATTAACTTTTTATCAATTAATTTAGTATTAACAGGTGTATTTATTCAATACTTTTATTAAATTGTCACTTAAGTTTAATTAATCCTTTTTTCTTTCGTATTTATATTACTTTTCTTCTTCTGATTTGTGGGATGCATATTTTACGCAATTTTTTTGGAATAATGTGGTGCCTCTAAAAGTGAGATAATTTGGACGGAGATTATTAAACTAAATGCAATTTAGCTTTACAAGGAGTGGTATTTGATGGCTCTTCATTATTATGTATCTTTTGTGGTGACAATGAAGAGACTTCATCTCACCTATTTATTTCATGCAAAGTTTCTTATTCTCTTTGGCGGCGGTGCTTTGACTGGTTAGGATTTCCTTCCATTGCATAAATTTAGTAAGGAAAATTTTGATTGCACTCTGAGGTATGGCTCTGATTCTGATTCTAAAATTAGTCTGGTTGTGTTGTGGTTCGTTGTTATCTAGAAGATTTGAGATTCTCGGAATGAGGTGATCTTTCAAGAAGGGAAGATGTCTATCGAAAAAATGTTTGAATTGATATTGTGACTTTGGTTAAGGCTTCGAATGCAAGGGTTTTTTAAAGGATATGACTAGTATAGAGAACCTTTGTTATGCCTTTTAAGCTTGTGAGTTTCGTTTTATTGTATATGGGTTGGAGTACCCCTTGTACCCTTTAGTAATTTATCTTTTCTTTGTTGATAAAAAAAAATTCACCTCCCCTTTTGTCCCTTTGCCTCGGCTTTTATTTGGTGGCATCATCAATGCGACGTAGGTAATGTAAATGTAGAACCAATTAAAATTAATCATTGTAATATCCCTAATATTAAATTAAAAATGTTGTAACTGATTATCAACTTGTTTTTAAAACTGTGTCGAATTAGCTCTTGCATCCTTCATGAAAATTGTATAATTGAGTTGTATCTATTTTTCCTTTGAATTCACCTCAAAAGGAGATTTGTAGCACAAGTTATGTATAAAATACTATAAAGTATTCATGCTGAAAATTGTATGCATAACAACTTTATGTTTTCATGAATTGAGCGATTTTAAAGGCATAATTGGCCTTAGACCCCTACATAACATTTGTAGATAATTGAGTTGCAGATGTGTACCAATTGGATTCACTACGATTGGAGTTCTATAGCTCTCATTAAACGTAAAACGATGTGGAAGAAAAATACATCCCGAAATTTTTTTAAAATTTTCTTCATGTTGTCATAGTCATCACCTCTTCCATTGTGTTGTATTACTCTGGCACCGTAATGAACTTGTGTTTGTATCACCTACTCTGCATCGATGATGCCATCAAACGAACCATGAGGTAGAGGGTAAAGGGGGAGGCGAGTAAAGTGACAAAAAAGAATAAAAAAGAGTAATAAAAATGAGATAAAAGAAAAAAAGAACGGATAAGGCTTAAGTGACAATTTAATAAATAAATAAATAAATATACATGTTAATATTGAGTCAATACATAATTGATGGAATGTTAACGAGAATTTAATCCTAACAAAAAGAATATTTCAAGGGCTAATTTTTTTTAAAAAAATCATAAGAGGTTTATCTTAATTTTAAATTTTTTAGAGGCTAATTGTATATTTAAGCAAAAAAAATTATATATGTTAATGTTTAATTGACGGAAAGTTAAAGACATGACTTAAGTTAATCCTAAAAAAAGTATTTCAATAGTTAAATCTTTTAAAAAGAACATTTCCTAAAAATTAATCCTAATTTTAAAGTTTTCTAAGAACTAATTTTATATTTAAATCATTAATTTATTCATTTGTTTTGCCATGAAATCTTAGTTCTCTAATACACGGAAGACATATAAAGTGAGAAAAAATAAAATAACAAATGAAACAAACTGAATCAAATAATTCTTATATCAATAAAATTTTAAAGTTGTACTTATTTACAAACCGCACTAACTTTTTATTTTTGCTGAGCTTTTTCCAATGAGATATATTTAATGGTGTGAGCGTGGGTAACTTTATGGAGGACCACTTTGGAATTACTTGAAGAGAGATAGCAATTATGTAAAGTAGATTTTCCTAATCAAGTTGATCCCCAAATATTCTATATATCTCCATTTTTTGACTTTTTCCAATACTAAGATCCACACCCAATCTTGACAAAGAATTAGAAGTAAGTAGTAGGTAACCTCATGTATCTTTTAATAGAGATAATTTTATTTAAATAAAAAACATCTATATTATGGTATGATTAATTTTTCTGATGGTAATTTTTTATTCACATCCAAAATTAAATTTAAGAAAAAATGTTTTATTAGAATTGGCTTTTGGCAAGGTAAAAAAAATAGTTTTTGTTTATTGTCAAAGGAGACATTAAAATATCCAATGCTAACATTGTATCTACTAACCACTAAGTAGTGTTAGATGTAATTTTCTCTCTATGTTTTTCTATTTCAAAAATTACTACAACTCTATGCGATCTTGAATTTTATGGTTCTCACTCTATAATTATGTTAAGAGGACTTACTTAGATCTATGGTCATATTCCTCTTCTTGATAGTATCAGTCTTTTAGATTCTTTCGCAACTCTTTCTTCTTCCTTAATGCTCTCTCTAAAGGTGAAGATAAAAATAAAATTAAGTGTTCTTTTTTGGTTACTCAGTTTCACCTTTTTAGGAGTAACTTTCTATGTTTTTTAAGGGAGAAGGGAGAGTTTTCCATCTAATTTAAAATTTAAAAATTTAAATTAAAACCCTGACTCTATCTTTCATAATTAACAACCATCATATTAAATTCATTAGTTAGAGTCAGGTCATAAGTTATATGGGCCATTATATTAACTATTAAAATAATCTAACAATCCCATGATATGAAGATTCAACAAATTATAATTGCGCACTTGATATTGAAATTATTAAGTTATCAATCTTAATTGATTTGAAATTATTGGATATAGCGGTGACAAGTCATTCAACAACATGATTCCTTCCAAGTATCACATAATAATAAGCCAAATTAAATAACTTAAATCAATTTTACTACAAATTGTAACCTTAATGTGTTTCCAACAAGCAACCTATTATCACACTAAAATAACACACGCACATAACACAATTTTGATAACAAGTAAACAAGTAAAAATAATACTTTTAATTGAATTCACAAGTGTCACAACAATATAAGCAGTACAAACCATACATATATAATCATATTATCATGCTAACAAGGACTTTTCTATAATGTTCTTTCTCCTAACATTAAATCAATACTTAGTTAACGGATTCGCTATCATTAAATTAGTATCAATATGCTCAATTAACACCTTCTGTTTCTGCACCTCTTCTTTAATTGATAAGTACTTCAAGTCCATGTGTTTTTCACCCTTTGAGTGTTAGAATTCTTGTTAAATATCTCCTTCTCAATCGTGTTCTGTGAGTTGTTTTCAAGTTTCTCTTTACATTTTTTAGTTTCTTGTTCCTTTCTTGTCTTCATCTTCTTTTGTTCTTGACAATAATCTCAGAGAGATGGCTAACATAACAGCAATTGATCCTTTGAGTCCGTATTATCTACATGCAAATCAAAATCCTAGCTCATCCATAGCTCCTTCACTTTTGAAAGGAGCAAATTATCAGTTGTGGTCCCGATCAGTGATGGTCAAATTGAAATCTAAAAATAAGTTGAAATTTATTGACGGTACTCTTCCAAGACCTAATGAGGATAATGCTATGTTTGTTGCATGGGAGAGGTGCAACATAATGGTTCTGTCATGGATCATTCACTCTTTGGAGCCATCAATTGCACAAAGTATGCTTTGGATAGACACTGCTGCTGATGTTTGGAAAGACCTAAAAGATAGGTACTATCAAGGAGATGTGTTTCGCATTTCTAAGCTTTAAGAGGAAATATATGCTTTAAAACAAGGCCACTTGACTGTCACTAAATATTATACTCAACTCAAAGGATTCTGGTGAGAGTTAGAGAATTTCAGGCCAATTCCTAATAGTAATTGCAATTGCCAACTTGACACAACCATTAAGAAATATAGAGAGAATGATTATGTTATACGATTTTTGAAAGGTTTGAATGAGCAGTATGCGGCTATGAGATCTCAAATTATGCTACTTGATCCCTTGCCTTAACTTAGCAAAGTCTTTTCCTTACTCGTGCAATAAGAGGGATACTTTTCTATGACTGTTCCTGGATCTCAAGCAATTAATGCTACTATACAAGGAAAATTTGATATTAATTCCCAAGATGCACCTATTCTAATGACCTATGCTAATGGCCAAGGTAGAGGCAATTTTAGAAGAGGAAGAGGCAGGTTTGCTCAACCTGGAAATTGTGGTAGAGGTCACCGCATCAAGCACTGCTCTTACTGTGGGAGAACTGGTCACACTATGGATACATGCTATAGAAAGTATGGATTTCCACCATATTATTTCAAGCAAACTCATAATGTGAATCATTTCCTTCATGAAGAATTTGTCAAAGGTGATGATGACAAAAACAGTATTGCTTCCTTCAAGGAGATGAAGGAGATGCCTAGTTTAGCTTTCACTTTAGATCAGCACAAGGCCTTACTTGCCCCGTTACAACAAAACAGCCTTCAGTCTATGAATTACATCACATCAAGCCATCAGACTAAGGGTTTAGGTTCACAACCATCAGGTTTTATCTGTGCCTTCACAACTTTTTCATCTTCTAGCTCATGGATCTTTGATACAGGAGCCACTATGCATGTTTGCAATAATTTATCCTTGTTTTACACACACAGAAAAATTAAGCCTATCTCCTTGAATTTGCCTGATGGTAATAGAGTAGTAGCTGTTATGTCTGGAACTATTTTTCTTACTTCTCAATTATACCTAACAGATGTTTTATTTGTGCTATCCTTTAAATTCAATCTAATTTCTGTTTCTAAACTTACCAATACTTTACCTTACAAATTTCTTTTTTCTCTGGATCATTGACAGATTCAAGAGTTCAATACTTCAAGAATAATTGGTGTAGCTGACCTAAAAATTGACCTGTATGTGATGAATCCTGCTTCCTTCAAGACCCCTAATTTTTCTCAAAATTGGTCCAATTCTTTTTACTCGTGTGATCCTAACTATTGGCATCTCAAGTTTGGCCACCCATCTCATGAGAAACTTCATCAGCTAAAGAGTCAAATAAACCTTGTGACCCATGTTACTTCACTACTAGAAAAATGACAAATAGCTACACAACAATAGCGACCACCGAACGCCGTCGCTAAATAGTGACCGCATTAGCGACGGCTAGAAGAAAAGGGACTTCGAATACAAAAATAGTGACCATTTTAGCGACCAACCCTACGCCGTCGCTGAATTTGGCAAATAACCGTCACTAATACCGTCGCTAATTCATACCCCGTCCCTGACACGGTCGCTAAAGTTATTTCCCTCCATTTTTTGGCTTCCCTCTAAGTTTTATATGGCGCCCAGTGATAGCGACGGTGACACTGCCGTCGCTATGGCTGCTGATAAATCAGCGACGCGGTTACGCCGTCGCTATGAGCAAGGTAGTGACGGTGGCGATTACCGTCGCTAGTTTTGTATACTTCAGCGACGGAACGTGTCTGTGACTAAGGTTCCTGAAGGGTTTTAAAATTTGGAGGGAATTTAGCGACGGATATAGTCGTCGCTAGTGGTGGTACGTTAGCGACACATGTCGTCATCCGTCGCTAGTGGTGGTAATTCAGTGACCTTTATAGCGACGGATTATGTCCGTCGCTAAGTATAACAACTTACTCGATGCAGACCTCCCCTGTCAATCACTTCTGCTATCCCCCAATCCCTACCCTAAACCCTTTTCCCTCTTCTCTAGCTTCCGAACCTTCACCTCCACCCCCTCCGTCAGGCCATCTCACGAAGCCAGCGTCTACTCCGTCGTCTCTGTCTCACGAGCCACCGTCTCACCTCCGTCGGCTGCTCCACTGTCTCCCTCTCCGTCGTCTCCGATACCACCACTTCCCCTTTCCATCTTATTTCTACATCATTTTCAGAATCCCTAAACCCCATTTCACTTTCCCTCTCCCTCTCCCTTGATTGCGTTCTCTGTTGTGTCTTCTCCGTCGAAGCCATTGAAGCCGTTCACTTTCCATCTCTCTCGCTGGTTTGCTCTCCCTCAGCTTTCCGTCTCTCTCTCAGGTTCCCCCTCCCTCAGCTTTCCATCTCTCTTGCAGGTTTGCTCTCTCTCAGCTTTGCTCTCTCTCAGCTTTCCATCTCTGTTGCTGTACTTTATTTTTTGGCCGGTCCATTGTGATGTTTGTAATGCATTGGCTGGTTGATTCTAATGGTATTATATTGATTGTTGAAGTTTGTTTATGGAAATGTGATTGTGGTTCTAATCCTTCTTAAGTTGATTCAATGTTTGCTATTCATTTGATTGTTGTTACACTAAGTATTCTATAAAGCAATTTTGGGTTTTGGTTTTTGGGTTTTAAAAATTTAAAACAGAGATATTGTTTTTTAAAACAGTTTTTTAAATACATATTGATAATGAAACTAAAATAAACCAATACTCAGCAATGTACATATATATATAGACCTTAGCACGAATCAAAGGCTCATAGTGTTGAGGAGAATCCCTGAATTTCACCTCGGTTACAAACTTCCCATAATGAATTCTTCTTGAGATGGCCTGCAAATATTTACAGAATGAATAGTCAGAATCAATACTAGTTTAGGACAGTGTTGCAAATGCACATTATGAGAATTGAGACTTAAAGATTTCCCAACACAAAGCCATTCACAAACATGGTTCTACCATAAACGATTTAAAAAGTTAAACTTCCCTTAGCTAAGTTAACAAAAAGACCAACTTTCAAACCATTTTAAAAAACGTAAAAAAGCACATTGAAATATAAAACCACTAAAATAATCATTGATATTATGAGTAAAATATCTGAGCTTTCAAGTTTTAAAAAATTTTCATTAGTATATGATTTTGCAAAACCATGTTCACTTTAATCCCTTCTAGTAAAAAAGTCTAAGGTAGTAAATGATTGAAAGAATTATAAAATATGAAGAATATTAGATGTACCACTTGGAAAGTGACCATCCAATTAGATGAGTAAAGTCCTATAATAATCCTGATATGATATGTAGGAGTCAATATATCAGTTTACAAGATTTTAAAAATTCTTACTTAGTATCTAATTTTACAAAACTATGTTCACTTTAATCCCTGTTGGTGTAAAATGATAATAAAAAAAGAATTACATGATTAAAATGAATAAGTCAAGGGCTCATGACAATTTTTAAAAGTTTTAGAGATTAAAACACTTATCTCATAAATACATACATATATATACATATTGATAATGAAACTAAAATAAACCAATACTCAGCAATCTACATCCATATATATACCTTAGCACGAATCAAAGGGTCATAGTCTTGAGAAGAATCCCTGAATTTCACCTCGGCTACAAACTTCCCATAATGAATTCTTCTTGAGATGGCCTGCAAATATTTACAGAATGAATAGTCAGAATCAATACTAGTTTAGGACAGTGTTGCAAATGCACATTATGAGAATTGAGACTTAAAGATTTCCCAACACAAAGCCATTCACAAACATGGTCCTAAAAGAACATCCAGAGAATAACTTACCTGCAATAATGAGAGATCACTTGCTGCAGTTTGTGCATAGTTGCCATCATCCCCTGCAGTTTGTGCATAGTTCCATATGGACTTGTTTATGTTTATTGAAATGGCTCCAGGATGCAAAAACTAAAAAAGGAATTTAGTTTCATGAGAAACCCCCTTTTCTTCTAAGTTGCAAGAACTATAGGAATTGGAAGATGATGCCACATTATGAATTTGAATTACCTGTGTGAAGGGGTTAGATGGCACAAATGATGCTGATAAATTTTCTGGGAAAAATGGGTTTTCTTCTGGGTTTTTGTATCTTCCAACCTGTAATTAACATGCCATACTATTTCTTTAGAATGCAAATAACAGTATATAAAGCAAAAAAGAACCACTTATGGTGTGATTAACAGAGATCTAATAGACTTATGATTATAATGACAGAAGCAGAAAACAACAATCTAGATCTTGGAAAAGATAAAACTAGTAAAGTTCCATTTCGTTAAAAAGAGCAGTAGAGTATCAGATTATCAAGGATACTCATTGTCTGCATCCAAGAGCCAATTCTTATTATGGAGTTATCAATGACTAAGAAAATCAACTTATCCCTCCATCCCCATTTTTCTTTTAAGGACGAAGAAAAACACAAAAAATGTAAACTTAAGATCCCAAAATTAATAAATAATTAATTAACCCCAAAGTTAACATTCTACTATGAGTGCTTTGTTGGAGAATGTTAATATTCTAAGTTGTATCCAACATAAACCTTTAACCTATAAAGATCACTCCTATGTAAACCAATTAAGACATGTCAAACCAAAAAAACCTCTATTGTTAGATCATCACCAAGCATATTTAATAACTTCATTTTAACAAACATTATTAGACCTACAATCTAAAACAATACGAATCTGCAAATTTTATTGAAAGTAAGGGACATGACAAGGGCTCCTAGTCAGATGTACAATCACTTTCAGTTGATTAATGTGAAAAGACAAACACAGTACAAGGACAACTAACATAATTTGACAACCCAATACAAAACAAAACAAAAAGAAGACATGGAAGAAAAAGGAAAATACTAATAAGTGTCCTGAGGACACTAGTTAAAGAATTAAAAATGAAAAATTTCTATTAAAAAATATTATTAATGTCTTTTCACCCTAATTTGATTTCTAAACAATCAAGCATAATTTCCAAACTAATTTGATTCCTTATAGCAACAGACTCAAATAAAAAAGCATGAAGTGATGAGATAAGGTAATAACAACAACAAATTGTACCTCAGCTTGGAGGGCTTCTGTATTCTTAACAATGAACTCCACCAATGATCCACAGAACTGTTTTTCGTCTCCGGCGAGTACCACAGAACTGGTGTTCTGTCTCCGGCGAGCTCCCCCTTCCCTTTTCTCTCTCCATTTCCTTTTATTTCCAACAGCTGCAGTCTCCAACAGCTGCTGGTGGTGAAGGTCCGACCACCTCCAACAGCCACCTGCAGGCTCCAACAGCACCTCCCCATTCCATTAATGGCAACTGTAGATGATGGGGAAGAAGAGTTGGAACTAGGAGATTGCTGTTGATGAAGAAGATGAATATGATTTATAGTTTCCTAGTTCATTTCATAGCTTATGTTTTTTATTTGTTACGTATTTGGTTTTAAATTTAATGCTGCCTTAGTGTCTTGGAATACTTGAACCATTGTTTTTTTTAATGTTTTAGACCATGTTACTATTTGTGCATACTTATATGTTAGTGGAGTTAATAAAATAATTCATCTAAGAAGAGTCTTTACAAATAACGTTTAGAATGTTTAATAATGCAAATGTAGTCTGTGTTGCGTCTCTCATGGACTCATTCTCACGTGGATCCCAAGTGTCTAGATCACTAAGAAGTCGTGGCTGTGTAATCTATTATTTGTTTTGCGTGTCTCTCTTTGTTTAGTTTCCTTGCTACTTGTAACTTTCTAACGACTTCTTGGTTTGTCATACAGAGTAACACAGATCACGCGTGGTCTCTGATCGTCTCTCTTCAGCTCCGTATTCATCACCGACTTTTTTCGCTAGGTAATCCCCTAACGCTGACTTTCTCGATATATGTATGCATGTCAATTGTTGTTTGTTAGTAGAGAGATTAGGAACTGGTTTTGATGTGTTTATAATGAGTTTTATGCATGTGTAATGTTGTTTGTTAGTGGAGAGCAGAGCTCATTAGGCATTGGTTTTGTGTGCTGATAACATGATTGTTTATGCATGTGTAATGTTGTGTGTTAGTGGAGAGCAGAGCTCATTAGGCATTGGTTTTGTGTGCTGATAACATGATTCTTTATGCATGTGTAATGTTGTTTGTTAGTGGAGAGCAGAGCTCATTAGGCTTTGGTTTTATGTACTGATAACCTTGTCTCTCGATTGTGTTCATAACTCTGAATATCATATACAATACGTATGGTATGTATATTTATCATTTCTGGAAAGTTTTCTGTATGTAACAGGTCGTTCATAAATTTGGGAAATGTCCAGTTTACAGGGGAGACTTTGCCAAAATTTTGACAGGCTCCCTTTCTTAGGAAACTTAAAAAATGAAACGTTTGGTTTAATAATGTAGAGTTTAGTCGTGTGTGTACCCATTAGATTCCCGTTCAAGTTTCAAAACAACCGGCAAATGTACCGTGTTGTGTTGGATCTTGAATTGTCCCAGTTGGACAGTTTGGTATGAATTTGTAACCAGTAGGGCGTAACCCATCAATGTTGTATATAGTCTATCTTAAGACGTTGAATGTTCATATGAAATTTCGGTTATGGTGTTTCGTATTGTCCCCAGGGTGCATGTCTGCGTGTGGTGTTTCATACCGTACGTATCTCTGTGTACTCGGGGACTAATGCGAAATGCTGCCGAAATTTCATATGAACATCAACGACACAAGATAGACCACATACAACATCGATGGGTTACAGATGGTTGCATATTCATCCCGAATGGGATAGGGCCACACCTATTTGCAACATCAAAGAGATAGAGAGTGATTCACAACCGTTAGTGAAATAAAATTACAATAATTTAAAGTAACAGAAATCGTGCTTGTTAGATATTGTAAATGGAGGTACCGGCAAATCGGCGATGGATGTACAACCGACTAGATGGCAATCGGCGAGTGACTGAGGACTTTATGATGGGGCTATTGGAGTTCATTCCGTTCGCTACGGCAAACACGCCTGGATTTGAAGTGACTCAGAAGATTCGTTGCCCGTGCTCAAGGTGCAAATGCATGAGTTTTGAATACGCGGATGATGTCATGTGCCACCTAACTGAGAAAGGGTTCATGGAAACATACCACTGCTGGTACAACCATGGTGAGCAGTTACCGCGTAGACCATCAGACGTACCCGTGCAACAGTCTTACTACGAGGTTGGAGGAAACAGGGATACGTACAACAACATAGAACAAATGGTGATGGATCATGTTGGACCCTCCACCGGGTGTATGCTGGAACATAATGACCAAGCAGGTCATGGAGACTCTGACAATGTAGAGGAGGATCCTAATCCGGAGGTGAAGAGATTTTATGATTTATTGGCGGCGGCCCAGACTCCATTGTGGGACGGGTGCAACAGTCACACTGAGTTGTCCGCCTCCCTAGCTGCTTTAAGCCTAAAGGCAGATTATAATCTTTCTGGAGGTTGTTTTGATAGGATGGTCAATCTGATGGGTTCCACCATGCCTAGTAATCACAGAATGCCAGCAAACCTGTACCGTGCTAAGAAACAAGTGGCAAACTTGGGGTTGGGTTGTGTGAAGATAGAGTGTTGTGTTGGTGGATGTATGCTGTTCAGAAATGAGTTTGCAGACGAGAGTGTCACAAAATGTCTGCATTGTAATGAGGAACGCTACAAGACCGTTAAAAGGAGAGGGAAGGTAACCCGGACGGCCAGGAAGAAAATGTGGTACTTCCCTATAACACCGCGTCTTCAACGCCTGTATGCCTCATTGTCCACGGCAAAACACATGCGTTGGCATGCTCTGAACCGAACACAAGAGGGGTTTCTTTGCCATCCTTCCGACGGGAAAGCATGGAAGTGTTTGGATGAGCTATATCCGGACTTTTCTGGCGAGCCGCGAAATGTAAGACTTGGCTTATGTACTGATGGGTTTAACCCTTTCGGTCAATACGGAAGGGCTTACTCTTGTTGGCCAGTCATCCTGACCCCATACAATCTGCCGCCTGATATGTGTATGAAGAAGGAGGTCATGTTTCTATCTATACTGGTTCCAGGACCCAAAAATCCAAAGGCGAACATAGACGTGTTTTTGCAACCGTTGGTTGAAGAGTTATCACAGTTATGGGATGTCGGGGTAATGACATACGATGTGTCTTTGAAGAACAACTTTATGATGCGTGCTGTTTTGATGTGGACTATTAACGACTTCCCGGCCTATGGTATGCTTTCTGGATGGTCCACGTCTGGGAAGCTTGCTTGCCCTGTATGCATGGAACATACCGGGGGGGAATCACTCCCTGTTAGTGGCAAGACAAGTTTCTTTGACTGTCATAGAAAGTTTCTACCGTTGGATCACCCGTTTAGGAGGAACAAAACCGCTTTTAAGAAGAACAAGGTTGTTAATGAACCTCCACCCCGTAGGCTATCTGGTGCACGGGTTTGGCAGAGGGTCGAAGAGTATCCTTACATCTGGGACAAGAGTGTTAAGGAGTTTGCGGGTTACGGTAAGGAACACCACTGGGTGAAGCAGAGTGTGTTGTGGGATTTGCCATATTGGAAAGACTTGTTGTTAAGACACAACGTTGATGTGATGCACACTGAACGTAATGTTTTCATGAATATTTTTGACACTGTTATGGACATCAAAGGGAGAACAAAGGACAACGAGAAGAGTCGTCTAGACCTTCCGATTTGGTGTTCCAGAAAGGAGTTGGAGTTGAGGGATGCGGGACGTGGAAGAATGTTTAAACCCCATGCAAAATATGCTTTAACTAGACCACAACAGATTGCTGTATGTATTTGGATGAATGGGTTGACCCTGCCTGACGGATTCGCTTCTAACTTGAGTAGATGTGTCGACGTGAAGGAGGGCAGGGTGTTTGGCATGAAAAGTCATGATTGCCATGTGTTTATGCAACAACTACTCCCGTACGCGTTTCATGCCTTACCGAAGCCTATTTGGAAACCGTTAGTGGAGTTGAGTCACTTCTTTAAGGAGTTGACGGCTACTTCGTTGAGTGTGGAGAAACTTGTGAAGATGGAAGAAACTATCCCGGTATTGATTTGTAAGTTGGAGCAGATTTTCCCACCAAGTTTTTTTGACTCCATGGAGCATTTGCCTATCCATCTACCGTACGAGGCCTTGGTTGGTGGCCCAGTGCAGTATCGTTGGATGTATCCATTCGAAAGGTGAATGCTTGGTGGACTCTTTAATTTACTCGCTAATGTCATGCTTATAATAGTATTTTCTAACTTAACACCACCTTGTTAATGATGTTGAAGATTCTTACGCTCTTTAAAAGATAAAGTGTCGAACAAAGCCTGCGTTGAAGCTTCAATTTGTGAGGCATACTTAGTCGAAGAAATGACAACCTTTGCTTCTTTCTATTTTCCAACGGAGATAGAAACTAGAATGAGTAGAGTTCCCCGCAATCTTGGTGTAGCCAGCAGCACAGGGTTTGATGAACAAACGTCGATTTTCAACTATCCTGGTCACCCGGGGGGCAGGCTCACAAAATGTTACATTGATGAGAAAGATCGAAAGGCGGCTCACTTGTACATTCTTCTCAATTGCCCAGAAGTGGAACCCTTTATTGAGTAAGTCATAGAAGTTATATTATACATTCTTAACGTAGCTTTTATATTAAACTTATTTGTTTCTTTCAATAGCTTATACACAGATATGCTAAAACTTGAGCATAATGATTTAACTGATGACCAAATTCATAGTGAGGTGTCATCCAAGTTCGTTGGTTGGTTCGCGCAACATGTAAGACCCGTATACCAAGTGTTTTTAAGCCTATTTGCTTCTAACTCCCGTCAATATGGTAACAATGACCTACTTCTTATGTTGTACATAGATACAAGACCCTAACAACCATATTGAAGATTCTTTACTCCAAGCCCTTTCTTGGGGGCCGGTGAAGATTGTTAAAAAATGGCCTATTTACTACGTAAATGGCTACAAGTTTAATATTCTTCAATGGAGTGAAGGGATGCGCACCCATAACTACGGGGTTTGTGTTAAAGGCACCGCCGGTCAGTTGGAAGAAGACTTTTATGGAGTGCTGACGGAGATTGTTGAAGTTTCATTCTCTGGACGACTAAGAAGAGATATTGTTCTATTCAAATGTGATTGGTTCGACAACACAATCGGTGTTGGAACAAAGGTTGACAACAACTACGGCTTAGTTGAGGTCAAGAAGAACGGTAGATATAAAGGGTTTGATCCCTTCATTTTTGCCCAACAAGCTGAGCAGGTTTATTACACCGACTTCCCGGGAGGACATCGGGACAGGTATGCAGTAATCAAGGCCAAGGCCCGAAGTCAGATCACTGACAATGTCTCCGAGGAGGTCGATGACGCTTATCAGCTTGCACCACACGAGCTCAACGATGCGAATTTGTTGTTCAACATTGATCCAGTCATAATGGACGAGACACTCGCCACTACGGGGGGTGAACACATTGACAAAGACCTTGTCTCTCGATCAAAACGGTCTAGGGCTGACTTGGATACTGATGAACTTGTTCAAACAGATAACCACAGTGACACTGAAACTGAGGGGGAATTTGAAACTGAAACAGACACAGAGTATGTAGTTGTTAAACATATATACATAGGTTTATATATATCCTGAGACTAACCTTTCTTTTCATGATTTTATCCACAGATGACGGGACGTCGACTGCCCTTCAGTAGGGGTGGTGGGTCCAGGACCCCGGCTTCCCGTCTGGGGATGCAAACCCCAGGGCAGCAGACCACTCCATCACCACCACAGCGGACCACTCCATCCCCATTACAGCAGACCACTCCATCACCACCACCACAGCAGACCACTCCATCACCACTCCAGCAGACCACTCCATCACCACCACCACAGCAGACAACCCCATCACCCCCACAGCTGACCACCCCAGAGCAGACTCCTGGAGTTGATGGCTTGGAGGACCATGGCCATCAGGCGACCCCACCTCCGGCATCCCCTCTGCCCATGTTGGTTCCCGTGCCGGCCGGAGACGAGTAAGTGACTAAATTTCATACACTTTTATGTTATTTGTATGATACTTTATATTAGGGTTTAGTTGAAAGACTTGTTGGTTTATTGGATGTTACTTTAATTAGTACTTGTATAGATTGAATTGTACTGGGCACTCTTCTGTTTGTAACAGGGTAACTATTTAAACTTGGAAATGTTACATTTACAGGGGAGACTCTGCCGAAATTTTGGGTGTCTCCCTAGATTGTGTGTTGTTTTATTCCTAACATAATTGTTGTCATTACAGCTTTGTTGATAGTAGTCGCACTACCAAAGCGATTACTAAGGTTTTGAAGGCCCAGTGGGATGGTCCATATATATCTTGGACAGATGCTGGGAAGGTTGTGCAAGATAGGTGGTTTGACACCTTCTCGGTAAGTTCCTAGCTCATTTATTGTGACTTGATTTGTAAAATAGACCCGTTATTAATTTTGGTTTCTCAATTCATTTTACAGCGTGATTACCAGTGGGCGGAGGGTATGATTGATGAGATTAGGAAGGTCTTTGCCACAAAGACCTCCAAAATCATCAAGAGTACCCTTTGGAAGGTGAGGGACAAGGGTGAGCGCCCTCGTTGGATCCCGGAGGACCATTGGGACGGGATGGTCCAGAAGTGGGGCGGGGTCCCATTCCAGCAGGCGAGTGCTCGGAATAGGGCCAACAGAGCCGCCGATGCTGCAGCCTCGGTTTACACTGGGGGTAGCATTTCAACCCTCGAGCACAAGAAAAGATTTGTAAGTATATTTATGTTAAACATTTCTATTATGATTCGTCTTACATGTTTACAAATAATAATCTCAATGTTTTTTGTCCACCACAGGAGCAGAGGGAGCACCGGGAGCCTTCTTTGTTTGAGGTCATGCAAATGACCAAGAAGAACAAAGCCGGTGCATGGGTAAACCAGAAGACTACGGAGCTAGCGGTATTTACTTTTAACTGACACATGCTTTTAATTTACTTACAAATCAGCTTACTAATCCTATCGTTGTTTTTGAATTTACAGGACGCATCAGGCCAGGAGGGCCGAGAAGGAGGCGGACCTGGTGGCTTCCACTCCTGAAGGGGAGGTTCCTCCCACCCTATCTTGTTCTGACGACAACGCCATCTATATGGAGGCTGTTGGCGGTGTGAACAAGAAAGGGAGGGTGTTTGGATTGGGTGGCGTCGGCACGCAGCTGGCGAAAAAGGGGAAGACCCCTTCCTCTTCGTCTTCCTCTGGTCTTCCGACTGAGGTCGTTCAGGTAATTCAAAACCTGAACGATGAGCTACAGGAGGAGCGACGTCAGAGGCAGTTGCTGTTGGAGCGGCACGAGGCGGACCGACAGAAGGCCGAGGCGGACCGACAGCGGGCCGAGGAGCAGCACGCCGAGACTCGTCGGCAACTTGCTCAGCAGCAGGAGCTACTGATGCAGTTGATGGCGAGGCTACCTCCCCCCACTTCCCAGGCGCCCCCACCACCACCCCAGGATCCCCCACCACCTTGATTGTAGTTCTTTTATTTATACACATTTGTATATTTGATTTTTAGTTATGTTATATTTTCATTCAGTATTTATTTTGTCATTCTTTATTTATTATGTCAATATTTATTGGTAATTACATTCAAATCACAAAGCCTTATTCTACCTATCATTAATAATTCAACCTATTTCATAAATTAATTTAATATATTATTTTGTTTTTAATAATAATTCATTACTTCAAAAAAATTATTTTAATTTAATTATAAAATTTTATCAGCCAATACAAAATACAAAATATTAAGATATTTTTAAAGCTAAATTAACAAAACCAGTCAATATTGAATCAATTTTAAAAAAATTTAAACGTTAGCGACGGCTGATGTCCGTCGCGGACTCATTAACATTAGCGACGGACGTTGTGGTCGCTACCTGGCAACCACTAGCGACGGACGTTGTGGTCGCTACCTGGCAACCACTAGCGACGGACGTTGTGGTCGCTACCTGGCAACCACTAGCGACGGACATTGTGGTCGCTACCTTACTACCTATAGCGACGGCATACCGTGGTCGCTGTTGGCTGTTATTAGCGACGGGGCCTCGAGGTCGCTGTATGGCAACACTTAGCGACGGCTGGAGTTATGGGGGCAGAGACGAATTTAGCGACGGCCTAACGCCGTCAATAATTTAGCGACGGTGTGTATGTGGTCGCTGTGGTGTTTTCGACGAGGGTTTTAGCGACGTCCCCTTTCCCGTCTGCGATGCCGTCGCTAATGGTTTTAGCGACGGGAATTCCATTGATTAGCGACCAATTACGTCCGTCGCTAACAGTTGTTTTTTTAGTGGTGCTTTGGTAAACAAAAGAAGTTACCATTCTGTAATAGTGATTCCATAACTACTGAATTGTTTGAGATTGTTCATATAGACATTTGGGGACCCTTAGCTATTCCATCTACTTTGGGTCACAGGTATTTTCTTACCATTATTGATAATACCAGCAGATATACATAATACATGGCTTTATTTCATGAAAACCAAAGCTAAAGTTAATATGTTAATTCCTCAGTTTGCACAATTAGTTGAAACTCAATTTCAGAAAAGAATTAAGATAATTAGAACTAATAAGGGTAATGAGTTTATATTGAAACTGTGGTATGCTTTAAAAGGAATAATTCATCAGACTTCATGTGTTGAGACTCCTTAACAGAATGACATAGTTGAGAGAAAACACCAACATCTTTTAAGCATAGGTAGAACTTTAATGTTTCACTCACACATACCTAAGTCTTTTTGGAATCATGCCATTGCTCATGCTATTTACTTGATCAACAGATTGCCCATAAAATTTTTGCATAATAAATCACTATATATTATTTTGCATCAAGGAACTTTACCAGATATCTCCAACTTAAGTTTTTTGGTTATCTTGCTTTTGCTTCTACCATTGTTTCTCATAGATCAAAACTTGACCCTAGGTCTAGAAAATGTATTTTTCTTGGTTTCAAGCAGGGTACCAAAGGTTACATTCTATATGACATGAGAAATAGGGAGCTATTTGTTTTTAGACATGTTCAATTTCATGAAAATGTTTTTCCCATGCTACCATCTCTCCCTCCTAACACTGCCTCTAACCCTGCACCTCATACTTCTTATTCTGACCCTCTCATTTACTTTGACATTACTAAAGAATTTCCTTCACCAGCTCCTAGTCATGCTCCTATTCTTCCTGATACACCTTCACCCATCGCTCAACCTTTGCCTCATCACTTTTCACCAAAGCAGCTTCTTTCACCTGTGCCTCCCATCAGAAAATCTACTACAGATAGAAGGCCTCCTTTATACCTGCAGGATTATCATCATTCATTGGCTATTTCAGGCACCTCACCAATCACTCCTAATGTCAAGTATCCCATTTCTTCTTCAGTTTCTTATAATTCATTGCATCCATCACATCACTTTTATTTTCTTGCATTATCTTCCACTTGTGAACCTCAATCCTACACTGAGGCTATGAAGGAAGTTTGTTGGCAGCAAGCAATTAAGGCTGAGTTGCAAGCTTTGGAGCCTAACCAAACCTGGCAATTCACTCACCTTCCTAAAGGACACAAGCTGATTCAATACAAATGGGTGTTTAAAACAAAACTAAGAGCAAATGGCACTCTTGAAAGGCACAAGGCTAGGCTTGTTACCAAGGGCTTCACTCAAACTGAGGGTGTTGATTTTTTAGAAACCTTCAGCTCTGTTGTTAAGATGACAACCATTTGAGTTCTTTTATCCCTTGCATTTGCCCATAACTAGCATCTCCAGCAGCTTAACATCAACACTGTATTTTTACATGGCACCTTGGATGAAGAAGTGTACATGGCTCCTCCACTAGGCTTACCTCTCCTTGACCCCTTTATGGTCTGCAAGCTTCACAAATCCATTTATGGCCTTAGACAAGCAAGCAGACAGTGGAATACTCGTCTTACTACAGTGTTGCTGGACTCTGGTTACACTCAGTCCAAAGCAGATTACTCTTTGTTCACTAAGATCACTTCTACTGGTTTCACTGTCATTCTAACATATGTAGATGACTTGGTCTTTGCAGGTCTAGATTTAGCTGAGATCAATTGTATGAAGCTTCTTCTTCACACTTAGTTTGGAATTAAAGATCTTGGTTTTATAAAAAATTTTCTAGGTTTTGAGGTTGCTAGATCCTCTTTTGGAATTCATCTCTATCAAAGAAAATATGCCCTAGAGTTACTTCAAGATACAAGTCTCCTTGCAGCCAAATCAAGCAATGTTCCCATGGATTACTCCTTCAAACTAAGTATGCATTCAAGGAATCCTTTACTTGATCCTTCCTCTTATAGAAAACTCATTGGCAAGTTAGTGTATCTCACAAACCCTAGACCTGATCTCTCTTTTTTAGTAAGCAAACTCAGTCAATACCTCTCCAATTCTACCACAGATCATTATCAAGCTGCTCTCAAAGTGCTCAAGTACATCAAACTTTCTCCAGCTAAGGGACTTTTCTTTTCCTCTTCTTCTGATTTTAGGCTTACTACATACTCTGATTTGGATTGGGCTTCTTGCCCGGATAGTCAAAGGTCTATCACCGGGTTCTGTTTCTTCTTGGTCAACTCTCTTGTTTCATGGAAAACCAAAAAGCAACACACTATTTCTAGGTCTAGTGCTGAAGCTGAATATAGAGCTCTTGTTCTAGCAACTTATGAAGCACAATGGATTTTATCTCTGCTTTTGCATTTTAGTATTTCACATCCTTCTCTAGTCACTTTGTTTTGTGATAATCAGGCTGCACGTTACATTGCTTCCAACCTTGTTTTTCATGAACGAACTAAAAACATTGAATTAGATTGCCATACTGTTCGGGATCAAGTGCTTGTTGGCCGGGTGCATCTTCTCCCTGTTCCTTCTAAAGAGCAATTAGCTGACATACTTACCAAACCTCTCTCTGTTGGACCATTCTCATTTTTCACTTCCAAGCTTGGAATGTTGGACATACACATTCCAGCTTGAGGGGGCTGTTAATATGTATTTATTAGCTTGTTATTTTTTTAGTTAGTCTGTTAGAAGTTTGTTAGAAGTAAGTTAGCTTGTTTTGTCCTTTTCTGCTTGTACATATACTCTATTTGTTTGCATTTTCAGTTCATGAAATGAATCATTATTCATACTCATCTCTCATGTATTCTTTTTTATCTTTCTCTCTCTCTCTCGACTCTGTTTTGCATGTTGTTCTTTTTCTTTCTGCTCAGAGGCAAAGGTTTTTGGCAATAAGAGGTTCAATGGTTGCTAGAGTGTTCATGTGTGATTCATTCCAGATTCTTGAGAGCTTTGACAATAATCTAATAATTAGCTCTGCTTGACCGTGACATGTTTAAACGGACGAGTGATGCTCCGGGAAATATGTAGTTAAAATTGTATATTCTCCCCTCATTTAACACAAAAAATCAACAACATATATTCAATAAATAATGCATTTGAGGTAAGAAGGAATTTTGTAATTTTTAACATGTTCAATCATTAATTATCAGAGAAGAATTCATAGAATACACAACCAGATGGTTAGCTATACAGATCTATAATTTACATGACCCTGATTTTCTACTTAAGCATATGTTTTTCTTGGCCAAAATAGGGACATACAAAAGTAAGATGAATGGATAATATCTGACCAAAATGGAAGTAAAAAGGGTATTGGCAGAAATGAAACTACAGAAATAAATCTTGGAATCCACAATAAACCATGGGAATATGTTATGAAAAAGGCAACACTAAATGCAATCATCATGCTCGAGATGGAGATGATTTGTGCCACCATTCCAAGTCGTAACTTGAAGGGAAGTGCCTTGAAAAAGTCATCCTCTGCATAACTTGAGATGAGGATAGACAAGAAAATGAATATGGAAGCTGAAGATGATATAAGCGCAGCTGCAACTGATACTGAAAATATAAGGAATGCTGGATTCTTCAAATAGTTAGGAGTTCCTGTACTTTTGTTGTTGCCACCAGGTATCGTGAATGTAGCAGTGAACACTTCTGTGGCTATGAGTGTAGAAACAAGTATGCAATTATTTGCTGTGCTCTTTGTCCAAGATTCTGCCTTTCTCAATAAATCTTTATGCTCCTCTAGAAATATTTCACGAGGAGTTTTGCCACTGGAATTTTTCTCCTTTATATTTGACAGCAGCATTATTTTCTTTACTTCCTGATGTGTCAAAAATATAATGGAAGTTATTATGTTATGTATTTGAAGGGGCCTTTCACTTTATGAGATTATGCTTCAGTAAGACTAGTTATTAAACAACCGGATCATCCACAGATACAAGAAATAATATGAAGCAGGGTGTTCAAGAACATTAAAGAATTAAAAAAAATTGGGAATTAGAAACATCACGATTCTCCTTGCTGTTGGAGTTTTTGTTTCAATCTTCTAAATTGAATCAAGCATGTATAAAATTAAGCTTATGCTATTTTCTATTTTACCTTTAGGACCTGTTTGGTGTATGAATTTGTATTTTGGAATTACAATTTCAATTCCAATTCTAGAGGGACAATAGAAATGATGGTTATAATAGTGGCGGTGGTTGTGGCGGAAGTGGTGGCGGCGATTATGGTGTTGAAGGCGAAAATGGTGGTGACCGCAATGGCAAGGACAATAGTGGTAGTGGCGATGACAATGTGGATGGGGTGGGGGCAACGATGGTGGAAGTAACGGTGAAGGCAATAATGGTGATAGTGGTGACGACAACCGTGGTAGTTGGTACAAAGACACCGGTAGTTGTGCGGTGGTGACAATGGTGGTGAAGACGACAATGGTGATGGTGACGAGCATGGTGACAATAACAGCGATGGCAATGTGGATGGTGTTGGGGCAAGTGATGGTGACGATGGTGGTTGTGATGACTACAATGATGGCGATGGTTGTGACGATGGTAGTAATGTTGATGACTATGGTGGTGGCAACAAAGGTGACGACTAATGTGGTGGTTATGGTGGTGATGGTGATAGTAGCAACGACAATGGCAATAGGGGCGATGGTGGTAGTGAATGACAACTATAACAATGTAATGTGATGTTAGGAATTTATAATTTTGTATTAGCTCGGAATTAACAATAGTTAATTATAATTATATTTCAGTTTTATGAAATTAGACCTTGGAATCGTAATTTTAATTTTAAGAAGACTTCCAAATATCATAATTAGAATTCTAAAACTCAATTCTAATTCCATGCTTAATTTCATGTGCCAAACAAACACTTAATAAACTCCAATTGCTCATGGTTTGTTATGTGTGGGATGGATTACCAATCTCAAAATATGATGTAAATAAGTTTAGAACTCTGACATAAAAGTCTCAAAAGTTTTGTTTTTATGGAATTAAGTAGAATCAATCCAAACCAGAAAAATCAATTGGTTTAGTTTGATTTTGTTTTATGTTTGTCAAGTTTTGTTTTCATGATTAGTGAATCACTTTACGAATGAGTAAATCTACTAATTCATCATTTACTTTGTAAACATCAATCAATTTAGATTTTAAAATCAATCACTAGAGTCCCCCACTTTATAAAAAAAATAATCAATAAAATAATCAATCATTTTAGTTATTTCCTTAAAACTAAAATGATTGATTTTTTTTTTAAGTACCAAGTTGATTGATTTTAGATCAGGAACTAAATTTATTAATGCTTACAATGTTAAAGGACTCACACAAGGGTTTTGATACAGAAGAAAGAAGGGAAAGAAAAGGCTGAATAAATGCATATTGCAGAAGAACATATAACTTTACGTGACATATATGTATTGTGTATTTGGGGTAGTGGGAAAATACCTCGAACCATAGTATCTCATGTGTCATTTGAAGTGCTGGTCCACATATTAAGTTAAGCTGATTTGGAGGTGTCAATTTAGCAGCATAATGCAATATATTGTTTCCCTCATCATCCACAAAAGTTGCAATGAGTTCTTTGAAGGAGCCATGTTCATGTATTAGACTAAATATGCTCGAATGGCGATGCAGAACAGCAATGTGAATTATGCTTCGGTTTTTGCCATCCACTTCCCATATTAAATCAGGGTCAAACCTCATTAGCTCAGCCACAAAATGAAAATTTCCAATTTCCGTAGCATCAAATGTCATTTGTGATGGTAGACTTATGAATGCCCTCATCTCTGTTTCATTGTAATGTTGATCACCAAGCATGCTCCAAAGACACCCAACAAGTTGGAGAAATGGAGTTTCCTTCATACCTGTCACTCGTGATTTCACTATACTTAAAAATGTGATAAGAAACTGGTGACCAAGAAGTAATGCTTCTTCTAGTTATTGAAGCAATCCTTATTTTGAAGTGAAGTTCCTAGTTTTCTAAATAATAGAGATTATAAAATCTTACTAGAGTTCATGATCTGGTTGTGAAGATACCATGGGCTTCGAGAATTAAAACTTGAAGGCTTTCTAGCTAAGACATGCAAGCCTGTCTCATCCTTCTCATTCCGGGCAAATGCCAGGTTTGGCCGTTCGCTTAACATTTCCAAAGCTATATCTGCACAAATTTCAAAAATTGCTAGCAATGCAATTGCTGCCAAGTGATGATACCAAAGGCACTCTATTTTTACTTTTCCTTCCTTTTCTGTAGTTACAATTGTGACGCATCGCTTAGAGATGCATTTCAAGAAAAGAAAATTAAAGATTGGATCTCAAAACCAATTACTAACAAGAGTAGTAATTTAACATATATTTAAATTATATTATATATTATGATATAGGTGACATGAGACTTCCAATACGTCTCCCTTCAATAAAGCTTATCGAGTCAGACAAAAGGTAATTTTTAATCCATAATGAAAAAACAACTCTTAACCTATGACAACCCGGAAGATAT
Source organism: Clitoria ternatea (assembly GCA_037962975.1). Lineage (NCBI taxonomy): Eukaryota > Viridiplantae > Streptophyta > Magnoliopsida > Fabales > Fabaceae > Clitoria > Clitoria ternatea. The sequence continues at coordinate 279,543,554 of CM075671.1, forward strand.
TAGCATTTGACTTTGATACCATGTTAAGAGCTCCATTTCAAAATCAATTGGTAATGAGATGAGTAATCCTTTACGAAACTGCTCAAATGTCAAATGTTTAGTCTCATATCGAATCAAATAAATATGTGTTGGTAAAGTAGTATATAAGTAACAATATAAATTTAATATCTTAAAATTTCAACAAAGTTTTCTACACATAAAATAAGATTTGAACATCTAGTATCATATTTAAATGACATAATTATTTATTCAATTATCGAGTCTCTCTGAAAATATGTTTAAAAGACACAATTATTTACTCTTTAAAATTCAGCTATGTAATTAGCTAGAGATATCAACCGGATACAGCGAGATGAGTGTGGGTATGATGGGAAAATATCAAATTTGTTTTTCCCACAAAAAAGTAATAAAATATTGTTTATCTTTGAATATAAAATTTTTACCTCATCTCTTCCCTGTATGTAACTAACTCTTATGCAAGTTGCTACTACGCCAATTCTGAAAAATGAAGAATTTCTGCTGAGGGAGTAACTAAGGAGAAGTTACTTACCATACAAATCATTCTCAATGCAAACAAAGAACAGTATGTCCCAATCCTCTCCTAAAATGTCTGTTGTCTGGGCATACAGATACCTAGTCATGTCCCCTCTTCCCTGTAAGGCAGCCATGTAAAGAGGAGTCATGTTCTCTCCACCCCTGATTTTTGGGAGCTCTGCATTTTTCTTGACCATCATAGAAGCAATTTGCAGGTTTCCAGAAGCAGCAGCAAAGCAAAACGGTGTGTTTTCATTGCAGTCTCTCAGTTCAAGATCATCGGGATTCAGTAACTGAAGCAACTCATGCACAAAGTGAACATGGTTTGCTCCTGCCACCACATGAAGCAGTGTTCCCCATTCCTTTGTTATAGCAGCATTTAGAAGCCTTTTGTCTGCATCTATCATGCCCCTAGCTGCATTCCAGTCACCTCTCAATGCTATCTTGTGAAGGGGTACACATTTCTTCAAGTATTCCTCTGAAGAATTATAAACTTCAAACATAGCATATAAATGGATTCTTTACATTTAAATGACACTAATACAAAATAATTAAATTAATAAAGTATTTTCTTTGAATATTTTGTATTGATGAGGGAAAAACATAACAAAATTATTAATATTAATGAAAAATAAAACAACTTTTTTTTATAAAGACCAAAATTAAAACTTTAATAATTTTATAGAAATAAAAAATATATTTAATCTAAAAATTAAATATATGTATTGTAATCCACTAACAAGTGACAAGGAGCTTAGATAGTTTATACAAGATCCTAGTTTTAAATTACTTTCTCAATTTTTTTAAAGAATTTTTTTTGTTTTTTTAATGGGATTTTTTTGTACATTAAATTTTGAGTATAAAAAAATAATTGAAAAATTTAATGTTATATATTCTCACATACCATATAGATTATTATTTACATTAAATTTTAAATAATCACCGCCACCATCATCTTAAACCTTTAACTACAACTACCACATGTACCATTACTGTTTCCTCCACCATCACTTAGCAACACTATCAGAATTATTGTTATCATCATCACTAGTACATCATCATCATGACTACTATTGTATTTGTCAATATCAGTTTAGTCTTTATTATCATCACTATCATTGTCGTTACCACTATTGTTACTGTCACTATCGTCATCATCCTTACCATCATCACCACCACCACCATCACACTATCACCCTAAATCCTAAACTACGAGTACCGTTGTTACTATTATTGTGTCAGCACCTTAAGCCATTATATTATTGTTGTTGTTTATGTGTAATGTAGTTTAGATTAAAATTATGAAAGTCTTGTGATTTTTCAAAATTTAAAATCATAAAAACTAAAACACCAAACTAAAAGTAAAAAACAAATTTTGATTTGTTAAAATTTTAAAGCTAAAAATGAAACATCATCCCCGAACAATATTTTAATTCAGTTAATTTTGGTTTTCTTGCACTTTTGAACCCTTTAGTTTGGCTCTAATTGTTTTTTAAATGTTAAATGCACAAAATTGGTTGAAATTTACTATACAGTAAATGAAATGCAACTTTATACACAGAGAGAGAGAGAGAGAGAGAGAGAGTACGTTTATCTTGTATTAAGTGAACAGAAGGGTGTCCAATTTGTGTAGAAGCAATCTGAACCACATGAACCATCTCAGCCACCTGTGTTCCCATTCTGTAAAGCAAACATGGAACGCGCGCGTTCACCAATTATTAGTCTTTTCTTTACTATTTATTTTTTACAAATTATATTCATATAATTAATTTTGTACAATAGGTCAGGGATAAGAAACTGTAAAAAAACAGTCAAAGTTAAGAAGAGGAGAGCAAAATAATATCTTAAATAGTGTTCTATAACTAAATAATGTATAATTTTTCTAATATCTACTGGGATAAAAAATCAAAAGTGAAAATTTCTAATTAAAAATCATGTTTAACCTGCTTTGAAAATATTTAAAAATAAATATAATTTCGACTTTTTATTTTTTATGATATACAAAATGTTGATTAAAAAACCACAATTCATTATTCTTTAAACTTTCAGATTTCTCCGCAAACCTATTAATTGTCTCACATCCAATGAATGACGTGGAAGAGATAGAAAAAAGAAATAATGAATGATGCAATAAAAAAATAAATGTAAATATAGGTGAAAAAATGGTAGAAAACTCATAGTTGAATTCTTACGTGTCGTGATGATTGTCCATATAGCCACACGTGTAACACTACATGATACACATAATTTAAATATTATCCTAAATAATATTTTTAGTGTTGGATTATAAAATAAAATAAAAGACATGGCAATGAATTAACCACGATGAAAATAAAGGGTGTTCTCACCTTGCAATTATTATTTCTTCACGAACTTTTTCTTCTTCTTATTTGTTTATTTTGACCCCAAAAAAAAATGTATATCATGTTGCAATAGGGTCAAACAACGTGTGTGCTGCTAATTAGCCAGCATTCCCTTTCAGTAGCTTTAGCCTTTAAACATTGACTTACAATGCCACAAGTCTTCGGCATACACACTGTATCCGTATTCAGGTTTTCCATACCTCGTATGGCATATCTCAATTTTCAACTATGCACACACATGATCTACCCCTTAGATTTCATGATACCAACTAAAACTCAGTTTATATTATCCGTACGTAGCTAGTATATATCAGAATTATGCATATAAAGAAATGTTTAGAATATTAGATACACCCTTTTCGTGTGCAACGACAACAGTAGATATTGTTGAACACTTATTTCTACTGTCTCTTAATTAAAACAAAAAAAGTGAGATACAATGTTTTAAACTGTTGATACTGTCCAAATATAGTTAATTAAGGCTGATGTGGCTGCCGTTGCGGTTCAATTCTGCTTACTACTAAAGTAGTAGAAACAATTGTTTAAATGTTTAGGTGGACAAGCAGAGATGAAGAGAAAGGTTGTGAAGACTCAAGAGTTATATTTACATCGTTTTTTTTGGATCATCAGCAGTTATTTACACCATCTCTATCAAAAAAGAAGGTTGAGGAGGAAGTGCAGAAGATGAGCAAAAAATATATAGGAACAATGAGAGAAAAAGGAAAATTTATGAGATTTACCTGAGGATTGAGGAACCACAGTTTCTCAAATTTCCTGAGATTGTTTCCACAGACAGCGGAAGAAGGCCTCTGCAATTGCAATTGTGGTTGTTAAGGTGTGTGGATGTGGACTTCTATGAATATAAAATATAGATTCCTATTTTTAGTCAACTGTAGCAACATTAATTTAATATGTCATTAACATAAAAATAGTTGTTATACTAAAATAAAACAGCAATTAGGCATTATTATTATTATCATCATCAATCACATAGTTGATTTTAGCCTCAACCCCCACAACATTGGCTCTTTGTGTGGTGTGGTGGGATTGTGGGGTCATGATCCCTTTAAAATACCAGTGCTTGACCGTCCTACATATTGATCACAGTGCTGCCTTGTGATGAATTAAAACTTTTCCACAAACTACAAATTGTGCCATAAAAAATATTGAGATTTGAAACAACTTATTTTTAACTTCTCTTTTCGAGAAGTTAAAAAAAAAACACTTATTATAAAAATAAATTTATTTTTGGTAAAATACAATTCCATAAACTAACAAAATTAATTTCCTTTAACACATCTACAACTATTACTACTATCATTATCGCTTCCGCTATCATCATTTCTATAACTATCATTACTTCCACTGTGATCATCACCTTTATCGTCACATAAAATCTCTACTTCATGGTAAAACAATAGGTATCATATTATAGAGCATACATAAAGTCTCTATCTCATCGACTGTGCTAAAGTGATTCGGCCAGCAAATGAAAGAGAACGCATATTCCAACCTGAAAGCTTCTTCCTAACCCTGTGGACTAAGAAACTGAAAAAGTGTTGGAATACTTTATAGCAAATTTAAGTGGGACTATGTTATCCTCTAAAAGTTTGAAATTTTTTCTTACAAAATATGTTTAGGAATCTTTTATTCTTTAGAGATAATTTTACTATCTTCTAATATATATGAATTTTTTCCCATCTCATTTACTTAGAAATGTAAAAACTAAAAACATATCACCTACCTAGCTATCAAATGCCCCTTAAGTACTATCTAACAAATCAAAAATGTAATTTTCATATTGAAAATTACATTAGAATTACTTAAAAATCAAAGTAGATGAACATTATAATTAATGATGTTTTAAAATAAAATTTTTTATCATTAATTCATTGACTAAGGCCCTAAATACACTGTTAGCATTTCTTAACATAATTTATTTTTAGCTTATTCTAACATGTTACCTTGTCAAATACATAATATGAATAACCCAAGATTAATTTAGTAGTGGAAAATTTGTGTATTTGTGAAAAAAAGTTATATTATAAATTCTACATCATAAAAAAATTATTACATAAGTTTTTAATATTTGGTTTGTGAATTTTTTTACTTTTAAATTCAAAATTGTTTATTATTTTTTTCTTTTGAACATTTATATAGAAAATACTAAAAATAATTTGTTATTTTTTTACCATCTAATATAACAAAAAATTTAAAACAAAAAATAAGATAGAAATTTTGTATTTACCATTGAAATGAGAAAATGAATACTTATTCTTAATTTTATGGTTATCGTAAGGTAATATTTGGATTTAACTTCAAATATCTAGATATATATGAAATAAAAGTAAATACTTGGGGGGTGGGGGGGAAGAAAGAAAGAAATTACGTCGATATCACTAGATTGAGTATTGTAAATGAGAGGGTTAATATTATTTTCATAATTTTTTTTTTGTAAAAATCATAATGTATTCCAAAAATTTAATTTTAATCTATAAGCTGAAATTTTGTATTCTGATTTATAAACTAACAAACTATTTTCTATTCAATTCTTGTTTTTCATTTTATCTTTAACAATTAATTAATGTATATATAATTAATATAATTATAATTAGCTACAACAAAAGAATTTCATATATTTTTAAAAATTTTCACAAAATGTTGATTATTTTTAACCATGCAAACAAAATATATTATTTTAAAATCACTTCTCATCTAATATATCTAAACATATACTATAATCGATTATATATTATTATAATTAATTATTAGAATAATCTCAGCAAAACAAGTAACTTTTGATATAAAATGAGTTGACGTTGTATGTAATGCATCTAACAAATTAAGAATTAAATAAGGCCTATTTATATACTATCATGTTTGTGACATGTTGATAATCGACAATAATAGCCACTACGAGACTTACAAGCAATGATTCATTGCAATTTATTTTTATTTTTAGTTTCAATTACAAAACTACTATTATATTTTGTTTTAAATAACTTGTACTAAAAAAAATAAAACAGGAAATGAGAATAAGAAATAAAAACAATTATTTTTAGTATTTCTTTAAAAAAATTTAAAAACAAAAAATAGGATAACGGATTTATAATTAAAATTAAAAAACAAAAAACATTTTCATAGTTCAAACGAGACCTTGAATTTGTCTTTCTTCTTTAGACATCTTCCACTTATATTATTTTTAACCTAAATTTGACTTTTGTCGAATTTTGAATATCAGTCTCCTGGCATGTATAAAAATTGTAAATTTTATATATTTATGCTAATAGAATAATATAATTGCCTATTATTTCTTAAGGCAACATTTTGAATATCATTCACCAGGCATATATAAAAATTGTAAATTTTATATATTTATGGTAATAGAATATAATTGCCTATTGTTTCTTAAGGCAACAACTTTTTTTAATCCAAGTCCATGTTATATCTAAACCTAGGTTTTAGTAACTTGAAAGAATATCTACAAACTACCAAACTAGATACTGTATGACAGTTTGGATCTAGCCGTTTGATAAACAGGAGTTTTCATAAATTAAAATGATGTAGTTACATTATTTGATTAGAGAACAAATTTATCATCTTCAAAATATTTAGATTATGATAGTTTCTTAACCATTATATATATCTTATGGGTAATTAAGAAAGCTAATGAAAACAGGAGAAGAGAACATTGCCCGAGGAGATCCAAATTGATGACCTAGTGGTATGTATGTGAAAAGTATAAAAATAATAAAGAAATGCAGAGAATTAAATAAGAAATGGAGAGAAGTCGATGCTTGCATTACATAATATTATGATGGCAGGTAAAGTTTTTGTAGCTGGAACATGAAATTGAAAGCATCAAGACATAAAAGTTTAATTTGTAGCTTCTGCTTGACTATTTTGGTCTCGGGTATCACTTGTAGGAGTATGAAGAAGTGGAAGACAAAATGCATCAAAGAAAAGTGATCTAAAATGATGGGTCTTGAAGGCTGGTAAAGCACCTGCAAAGCCACACACAGTTTGTATGAAAGTGAAATAAAGTGCCAAGAGAGCACCAATGGTGGAGATGCCCACAACCCAACTAGTTAAATAATGATGCACCAACGAAGCTCTTTTTCTCGCATAGAACGAAGCAAAGTACAAATTTGCATCATTAACAACTTTATGCAAGTACGACTCATCTTTGTCCCGAACCATTTCCTTGGTAATGTTGTTTATTAGTTCCGCCACGGTGTTGTCATTGCCCAGAGAATGATGAAGCACCCCTTTGTAATGGAGAAGCGCAACGTCATTCGCGGAGTTGATGAGTCCATTGAAGAAAAACAAGTATGTGGTCACATCTGGGTTACATGTCTTGTGGCACTTCTCAAACGCCACAATGTTACGAAATACAGTTCCTTTGTGATCGTTAATGTTCAGAGGAGGAATAGTGAGTTCCCTCGTTAACACACCGTACTTTTTCCCAAAGCTTATGTCAAGCAATTGCTTTGTTTCATCTGCTTTGATCTTCACCCCAGCCTCTGTTAGCTCCGTTATAGACCGAATCATGTGATGTTGGGCCCTTCTGGCATTTTCTCCCTCCAATTTGGGTCTGATGCTCGACCTAAGAAGATCCAGAAAATGAACTCCTCTGAACTCATCAGCTCTCTCACATTCTGGAAAATTGTCCGAGTCTACCTGAAACCAACCAATTATTTTTCTCGTTTATTCATTCTTCTTAACATTTTCTTCACTTGTAATATTTATAATGATGTGACGGTTCTTTGAAAGAAAAAGAATTGTTTAATGGTCACCGATACTCCTAATTAATATACAAATGACAACAATGAAAATATTATATTATTTCTGAGTTCTAAGTCTTTATGAATTGATAATTTCTCACCTGAAGCAAAGGGTAAAAAAATCGTAGAGCAAGAGCTTTGAGACTAGTGCAGGGTGAAGAAGAAGAAGAAGCACTTGTTAACTCAAACAACTTGGTCAAAACAAAGAGAGGAAGCTGGTTTTCAAGCATTATTAACTCACGGCGAATGATTTGTAGCATCCATCTACTAATGTAAGGGACTTGTCCGAATTCAGATTGGGATAGGTCCCTCAAGAGCTGTACAATGAAAGAGCCATCAATTAGCATCATTTGTAGAAACTCGTCATTGCTGAGTTCGATGCTGTCCTTGTCCATGTAGCATCTTCGAACGTTGACTTCTTGTTCCTCTAGGAACTCGAAAGCCTCGTCTAGTTTGTCTCCATTTTGACCCTTTGGATCGAAGAGTCGGCGATAGAATTTTCTCTTGAGGGGTTCCATTTTTTGCACTTGTTGCGATCCGTGATGGTATGGACCAATTGAGATGTTGTTGGGTGTGTAGGCTTTGGGTTCTACCTGGTGCATGTTTGATGGAACCTTGTATATGCAAACGTCGTCGCTTTCTTTGGCTACTCCAATGTTTCCATTTTCTAACTCTTTCTTCATCAGGTTTCTCCAATTTGAGCTTCTTTCTGTGCTGCTGTGAAATTTTCTTGCGCTGATTAACTTATGAAAAGTCAATCTAATGAGTTTGGTGCATGCCATTGTGAGAAAATGAACTACTTTTGTTCTTCTGCACTAGCTTCGATCTCCCTTTTTCCTGCACTGGGTGTCAATTTTTTATTGAAAGAATTTTGTGTAAACTTAGACTGAGCTGATTTGATTAGACAAAGAGAAGAGATTTATATCAGACAGCCCAATCAGAGAATCTAATAACCTAAGAAACTAAACTAACGATTAACAACCAGCTGAAAACTTAATACAGAAAAACATAACAAATCACTAACCAACAATCAATTAATTGGTTCCTAATGTTAATGACTCCTAGCTTAGAAATCAAATAAGAAAAAGGTGAAGAAGGTTTGAGAGCTTTGGTTAGGATGTTAGCACTTAATTAGTTGTTTGTTTTTGAAAGGTAAAAAGTGGAACAATTTTTCTTGGAGGTTGTCTCTCGGAATACCAGAGTCATTTTATTATCAATTTTCCTTAAACAATGCTGTTTATTTTTATTTTCATAAACATCATCATTTTATTTATTTATATCAGTCATAATACGATATTTTCTATAAACAATTCATTTAAAATAATAACAAAAAATGAGAAATATGTATCTATAATTTTTATATATTTTAGAATTATTATAATATTAGTTCTCCATTTCACGGAGGACCGAAGAATTGTTCAGCTTTACTGCAACAAAATTGAATCAATTCATGGAAGGGTTGCAGAAGCTTTAGCGCTGAAATAACGGTTGAAATGAATGGATTCTCAACCAATTGTGGTTTGGTGGAAGAACAAGAGAATGGCATATACTCATGTCCTCTTTCATTGTGAGGCTATTCCAAATATTCTCGCTTTAAAGACCATATTAAATCTTATAGATTCACCTATTTAACACATTTATTTACACTCCTATTTTATTATATATTATATTATACATTTTTGAAATGATAAATATATAATTATATTGCATGATTATAAAATTCAAGGATGGTGTTGTATTAATATATATATATATATATATATATATATATATATATATATATATATATATATAATATTTTGTGTGTGACTACTAAAAAAACCTCTCAGCTACTTAAATTTAGCGACCAACACTTTTATCGCTAACTAGCGACCCCAAAAGGAAAATAGACCATGGAAAGAAAATTAGTTACCAAATCAGCGACCAACAAACCCCTGTCGCTAAAATTTAGCAAAAGCCCGCACTGCGCGCTGCCTCGGTCGCTACAATTTACTTCCCTCTAATTTTTTGGTTTCCCTCCAAGTTTTTGTTTGGCGCCCAAAGGTAGCATGTCTCCCTTGAATCCCCCTCCCTTTCTCCTTCTCCCTCTTCGTCCAAGCATGTCTCCTTGTCCCTCGAAGCCCCCTCCCTTTTCTCCTTGTCCCTCAAAGCCTCCTCTCTTTCTCCCTCGAAGCTTCTCCCCGTCTGCATCCCTTCTCCCTCCTGTCTTCTCCGTCGCCAGCAAGGTCGTGACAGTGTGCGACAGAACCCTCATAGCAGGTAGCGTCGAACCACCATCATCTCCAACGGAACCCTCATCACCAGTAACTGATATTTGATCTCTGCCTTAACTGATATTTTACACATTAACCCTCTTGAACCACCAAACATGTCATGACTATGTTTTTGATGCATCTAATGTGAAAGGAGAAGGTGCTCTTGATAGCTTTGGATGTTGTTATTGATGGCTTGGGAAGAACACTGTTTTTGACCTTCTAATTCCTTTTTTATTTCCCTCTATATATTTAATTATATGAATATATCTTGGTTTGTAAGAAATATGGATATGGAATGATTCAAACTCCAAAGGTTTGTATGTATAAATATATGAAAATGGTGAGGTGAAAAAGAGAAGGAAATTTTAATTTGAGGGGATTAAAATGTTAGAAAAGGTAAGGGTATTTTCTGTTTTGTCTAATATGACTAAGGGGAGAAAATGAGAGCTGAAAAGGAAAAGGGTGCTAGAGGAATATTTTGCTATTTAAGGGAATGCTTTGGTGATATTAATTTTGTTGCAATCTCTTGATTTTGTTAAACTTGGTTGATTAAAAAGTCTCACATTGCTTGAAGTTACAAAGGGATATGGGAGCTTATGCTATATATAGGTCTTAAGGCCTTTGTAATAAATGCACCAAGTGTTCAAATACCCATAATTATACCAGTGGGAAATACCTGGAAACACAAGTCTTTTTCTCTGTTGTAATGCTCTTGTGTTAGAGTATTGTGAAAAGTGAGCTTTAAGAGTGTGGGTGCACTTGGGGTTGTTAAGGTGTATGAGAGTAAGGTTTATGTGATGTATAAATTGTTCATATAATATTATTCTTTCTGATAAAAATGGATCTAATTTCCTAAGTATCAGAGCTTCATGGTTCGGTGGGATATGAATTCTTAGTATGCTCTGTGGTTGCAGCTTTGTCTTATCTTCCACATCAAAAAAGATTTATTCCCTGTGTGGTTAAGAATTTCCTTGGTTATTGAAAGTGTGGTACTATAAGTGTTAGTTTGGAAAGGTTCTGGCTAAGGAAAGACTTGGTATTTAAGCGTGTCCATTGTGACCCACCTCTCTTTCCTAGGAACTAATCATGTGCACGGTTGCAATGTTGAGCACACGATCACAATGTCAAACTATTTAAGTGTAGTGAAGTTTGAGGTGGAGAGATTTGATAGAAGAATTAATTTTGGCTTGAGGCAACGACAAGTTAAGGATGTGTTGATACAATCAGGATTACACAAGACATTGAAAGAAAGACCTTCCAATATGGAAGATGAGAAATGGGAGAAATTAGATTTGAGAGCTGCAAGTACGATTCGCTTATTTGGCTAAGAATGTTCTTGCAAATGTGCAAAATATTTCAACAGTCAAAGATCTCTAGGAGAAACTCGAAGGGTTATATCAGGCCAAGGGCATCTCAAATTGATTGTTGTTGAAGGAACAATTCCATAATTTACGCAAGATGATATGAAAATTTCAGATCATTTAAGTGTCTTCAATGGTATTGTCTCTGAATTAGAGGCTATTGGGGTCAAAGTTGATGATGAAGATAAGGCGTTAAGGCTCATATGATCTCTTCCATCTTTCTAGGAACACATCAAACCTGTTTTGATGTATGGGAAGGAAACTTTGAGTTAAAAAAGTTGCTGATAAGATTATTTCTGAAGAAAGAAAAATAAAGAATGAAAATAGCTCTTTGTCAAACTCGACATTGGTGGCTAGTAATGGGCCTTACGTGAAGAAAAGGAATTTGGTATGCTGGAAATGTGGAAGGGCTGGGCATGTAAAGAAAAAGTGTCCAAGAGGATCAACAACGGAAAGAGGTTCTGAGTCAGGTGCTAGCAATGTTTCCCTTGTTTTTAGGGAAAATGATGTTTTATAAAGATGAAATGTGTATCCTTATGGCATGTCCGCATTGCCATGGAAAATGATAAGTTATTGCTAGCGGATCTACAATTCACTAGTGCAAAAAATGGCTACGACAACGGGATATGATCACGGTCCAGGGGAAAACCGTGTTTGAAAAATACACGGTGGCATTTTTGTAAATATAAGGAAGTTTTTTAATCACGGTTATGAAGTAACCGTGGTCGTAGGAACAAGGATTTTTTTATTTTAATTTTTATATTTTTAAAAAATGTACCTATAATCACGGTTGAGAGGAAACCGTGATTGTAGGGTATATATAACCACGGCTTTATGGGAAACCGTGATTATATCTACAACCAGGTTTTTTTATTTTAATTTGTATATTTTTAAAAAATGCACCTACAATCACGGTTGAGAGGAAACCGTGATTATAGGGCATCTATAATCACGGTTTTATGGGAAACCATGATTATATCTACAACTAGATTTTTTTTTATTTTTTATTTTTTAAAAATGTACCTACATTCACAGTTGAGAGGAAAACCGTGATTATAGATACCCTACAATCACGGGTGTTTGGGAACCGTGGTCATAGGTATTTTCAAAATATAAATTTTGAACGTCGCGCGCTCCTTCTCTTTCTCGGTTAGCTTTCTCCCATCTACGTTTGCATTTTTTTATGTTCTAGATCTAACGTGGTTCTACGTATATATTTTACAGGTTTTCTTTTGCTATTCTCGTTGCGCGCCATTGACGACCACCACGCGACCCTTCTCTTATTTTCTCGTTCAACCATGTAAGGCTTCTCTTTTATACATATCTTCTTTTCTATTTCTTTCGATTATAATGAAGGCTTTACATGTTTCTTAGTTATTCTGTTTGTTTTTGTTCTCTACGTTTTGCTTTTGTTTGTTCCTATAATGGAGGTTTTCTGTTTTGAAGGTCAACGTTGGGGTTATTTTGAGGAGGATGTTGGTGGCAACTGTGGAGATGTGCACAGAACTTTTAATCATGTTCTCTGATCGAAAGGAACGGTGGTGGTGATGGTGAGTTGGGTATGGATTGTGGCGTGGAAGATTATAGAAGGTTGGCTTTTAATCACGGTTGTGGTTGGCAACTGTGATTAAATGTGATCTATAACCACGGTTGTGAACCGTGATTAAAAGCCCTGATCTATTACCACGGCTGGAACAACCACGGTTCATGAACCGTGATTAAAGGCCAATTTTAACCGTGATTAAATCCCTTTTTTGCACTAGTGATTGCACATAGGTATTGGTTGGTAGTATTGATGCAAGGTGTGTGGTGGACTTTTGTCGATGACTGAAGAACTTCCGGAGGAAGCCAACATGGAAGTTGCACCATAAATTATCAGCAAGGTTTCGACATGTACCGGAAAAGAAATTATTGGGATATCCCAGTTCCAAGTGATTGTACTCTTTATGGTGGAGTATGTTTGTTCTATTTGAACAATGATTGTCAGTTTAGACAACGAAATGATTGTCGGTATAAACAATGAAAGCAAGCGATTGTCGGTTGTCGGTTTAGACAACGAAATAATTGTCGGTGTGAACACCTATTTCGGTCCGACCAAAATGGAAAAGACACCGGTCCCAAATGGAAATATAACCGGTCCAAATTCCAAAAAAAGGAAAAAAAAGCCACTCCGCCCAACAGTCCTCGCTTAAAGAGTCCGCCCAACCTAAACCTCGTCTTAACTCCGCCCAACCTAAACCTCACCTTAACTCCGCCCAACCTACACCTCGCCTTAACTCTGCCCAACCTAAACCTCGCCTTAACTCTGCCCAACCGTCCTCACCTCACACTCCGCCCAACCTAAACCTCGCCTTAACTCCGCCCAACCGTCCTCATCTCAACTCCGCCCTACCGTCCTCAAATCAACTCCACCCAACCTTCCTCACCTCAGGAGTCCCTTAATGGCCGATGTCGCGGATCTGACAAAAAAGACGAGTGAGTCCGGCCTAAGTATGAAACGACGATCTCGTGGGCGGACTCAGATCAAAAATTGGCAACACCGGACAAGGCCTAAGTTAACACCGGACCGATGTCATGCGCCGAAGCAGAATGACAGGCCAGTCCGGCCCCAAGGAAAGTGGACAGATTAAGATAGGCACACCGGCCCCTGTGATTACATTGAAAGATTTCGCCGGTGTCAAGACACAGGTAATGGTTCTTAAGGCCCCACATCGGATCAGTGGAGACTCCGTCCAACCAATGGCTTCGCTAACCGGTGTCACAAATTTGACAACGGAGGGATGAGATCGGAAGCTTATGCGCGGTGACCTGGAATCGCACTCCCTGGAAAATGGCAGACAGGGAGGCGGAAGTGGGCAATTAAAAAAAACCCCACTGAAAACCCTGCTCCCCACCAATGATAATGGCCAGAGCTGCACACCACTACACGGATGGGTGAGTGGGAGTTCTGGTTGTCCCAAAACCCTCAGCCCATGACTCGAAGGCCCTATAAATGCCCCAACCAAGGAAGCTCAAGGGGTTGGTCTTCAGATTCTCCCTCTACGCGAGAAAGCTCTGGAAATTCTCTCCGATTCTTCAAGAGCCTTAACTGACCTCCCCACCTGAAACCAGTGACTTGCCTTAGTCACCATAAAGGACCCCCTTAGTTCGAAAAGGGTTTGAAGTTTTTCTTCCTTTTTCACTAACACAAAGCCACTGCTCTCACACCGTCCATATCTCGAACGCACCTCGTCATCTCAAAACCAACCGTCCCAATTCCCGCATCATTACCTCGTCCATCTCCGTTACTGCTCGACAGCGTTTCGCCTCGGATTAACTTCCCACAACACCGGTCGTGACCTTCAGATTCCCAGATCGGGTCTAACTCCGGTCTATTGTCCCTGCCAGCGTGCGAGTCCGAAATCAGTCTGACACCGTCACTGTGCTCAACCTCCCACATCGGTTCTTAGCTCGTCACACCGGTTCCACTCCTTTCCTTATTTCTTTTGCTTTCAGTTCCTTTTTCACTTTTCTATGAGTTTGCTGTTTTGTTGATTGTAATTGCCTGCATACCATTAGTTTACGTTGTTAATATTTTTATCCTTTTCCATAACAAACAGACATAATAAAAAGGGCGATTTTGTAAAAAATAGTGTCGTACGGGAGTACTCCTGTCTACACAACCCTCTTAGGATTCGTGCACGTGTGAAGAACTTCGCTTTGTATGAATTCTCCTCTTTAATGACATCCATCAACATCTTTCAGATTCCTTCCTAAAATAGCAATACTCAGAACTACGTAACCCTGATTTCTTGATAATTCAAGAATACGTAGGAGCAGGACTTTAACTCCTGTCGGGCCCATCTTTCTTATTTCCTTTTTCTTGCTGATTTACTGCTTTACTTTTTTATGTTTCTTTCATAAATGTCCTTTTTTTTGGCCACTTCCGTGAAAATCAATTTAGACGTGATGTCTTGTTGGTTTCCCATAGTTTTTGCCCAAGCCTCGCCATAATTTCATAGGGAAGGGATACTTAGGACAAGACGTCTCGCTTATCCCTTTCCTATCCCTATCCTTTTATCCGAGGATGTTTAATTTAGACGTGACGTCTTATTGGCATTCTCTCACCCCCTCTGTCTCATATCGAAGTCGAGCTTAATTCGGACAAAACGTCCCATTAACCTCGCTTTAACATTCTATGTCTGTACAGTTCTTTACTCCATTCTATCATTTTCAAAATAAAAGGGAAGAAACCATGTTTTTATTTAAGATTATTTATGTTGTGCTTTCAATCTTGGTACTGTCTTCGACAGGCGATGTAGGGTGCTAATACCTTCCCTACTCGTAACCGACTCCCGAACTTGGATTTCAATTTTTTAACCAGTGCTTTACTGAACTTAGTTTTTTCCCAATGTTTTTCCTATGGATAAAAACGTTGGTGGCGACTCCCTGTTTCATCTTTTTTCTCTCTTGTTCGCCGCGCCGTCGCGATCCAGGTTGCGACAGATGGCGACTCCACTGGGGACACTCAAGAGAGTCAGGCCAGTTTGATTGAAAGCGCATGTTCTTTTTTATATAACCTTTGTTAGCTTGGATTTCTTCCCATTGTCTTATTTTCTATTGATTGTTGTGAATGTTTGTTCTTGTTTTAATCGTCTTGTTATTTGTTTCGTTGTCTATATTTTGCATGTTTATTGAACCCTAGGGTAGGAGACCATGTTACTTTTCCGCAAACATTGAACCCTAGGGTAGACGACTTTGTATATTTGCTCTGTGTTTGTTCTTTGTGCAGAATGGGTAAGGTATAAGGTATGGACTGCCCTTCCACACACTACACTCACAATTATTTGCACACACTTATGAGTGGCGCCCTATACCCGGGCCCCAAATGAAGCTTAAGTTAGGAGGGGTTGGTAACGGAATCGTATGGGATGTACTTCCTATCCGGTATTCGTGAGAACCTCAACCAGAGTTCGACCTCTCATGATATACGCACTTAGTGAATTCCTCACTGTTTGCGTCCCTGTCATGATTAGGATCTTAGCTCTGGTGACCATCTAGATGTCTAGCGGAAGCCACCCAATGTGAGAAATCCACTGTTAGATAAGCTATAGGTCCCAGAAAAGACTTTCCGAAAAAACCTGGCTTAAGGCACAAAAGGGCGGGCTTTACTATACCTTATCTCATTCTCGCTTTCCCTTTAAATCCAAAATTGATGAACTGCTTACGTGTTCAAAGGGTTACTTTATTCCAAACAAAGGGTGAATCATTTTTCTTTCTAAAAAATAGTAATCCTTTAACAAATAAGCAGTTCCCTCACTTTTTGTGTACTTATGAGTCCTGGGTTATAGATCTTCCCAATCGTCAAAATGAAAACAAAATTCTATTCAAGCAGATATTGATGACGTTGGGAAGATCCACAACCCGGGCGACTTTAGTTTCACATGAGTTTTGCCGACCGCTACTTCTCAAACTGAAAGTGTTTTCCAATAAATTAATGAAGAAGTAGTGGTTCACAAAGCATAGTAGTAACTGATTTCTTTTTCTCTCTCTTTGCTCTTGCAGGAAGCTGTTTGGAATTTAGCGGGTACCTTTGAGCAATATGGAAATTAACACGAGATCTGATAGTTGTGGCACAAATGTGACCGAGTTGAGGAAAGTATTGCACCTTAAGGCCAAGAAGATTGACATGGGTAGTCTGCAAACAATGGGGAGAAAATTAAACCTGACACAGAAAATGGCTTTTACAAGAAAGTATGGAAGGATTCTGAAATTGTTAGAAGTGGAAGTGCAAACTGAGGCGATCACTGCCTTAGCACAATTTTATGACCCACCTCTCAGGTGTTTCACATTTAGAGACTTTCAGTTGGCCCCATCCATTGAAGAATTTGAACAAATCTTGGGGATGCCTTTGGAAGGACAGATACCTTATCATCATCTTGACCATCATGCAACTATTGCTTCCATCGCCCGTGTCCTGAAGATCCGTCCCGACACCTTAAGGGATACATAACTAAATAGAAATCAGGTCCCCGGATTCACTCGAGAATTTCTCGAGAAGCATATGCAGGTCCTGGCAGAAAGAGAAGATTGGGAAGCCTTTATGGATGCTTTAGCTATTACCATCTATGGTGTTATTTTGTTCCCCAACATTGATAACTATGTGGATTATGATGCTATTGCCGTATTCCTAGCTCGCAAGCACAGGCTTGAGAATCCTGTCACGGCTGTGTTGGCAAATGTGTACTGCACCATGGATTTCTGTCACACACAAGGTGGAAAAAGGATTGTTTGTTGTCTACCTGTTTTGTATGTATGGCTCACATCACACGTTTTCCACCAAGTTTGTAGGGCCGAATATCCGGTTTCTGATCTGAAGCTATGTCAGTTAACAATGAAAAGTGGGCGCGAGTGGGCCAATCACCTCATAAGGCTCACAGCTGAGAAAGTTAGGTGGTATCCCCAATGGTTGGAAGTTGAATCAATTGTTCATCATTGTGGAAATTACCCAAATGTTCCCCTTATTGGTACGCAAGGATGTATCAACTATAATCCCATCATAGCCAAGCGTCAGCTAGCTTATCCTTTGCTTGGACCACCTGATGAAGAGTCTCTCATTCCTTTCATCTCATATTACTCGAAAGGAAGCTGTGTCCTTGTCATTCGGGATATAGCAAATGCATGGAAGAAAGTCCACCGAAAGGGAAGAGAGCTGGGGGCCCGAAGCCATGCTGTCAGAGGAGAATATTATGAGTGGATCTTGAATAGGGTCTCTATTGTTAAATTACCCTTCAGGAGTCCCCCTCATCTCCAGGAAAATCCTCCTGCTCCATCACTTGTTGCGGAGGATGAAGCAACCAAGGCGCTAAAGACCAAAATAGAAGAGTTAACTGCCAGGAACAAGAAGCTAGAGGAAGACTTATTGAGATGTCAGCAAGAATACACCCTTCAGAAAAGGGAGAACCTGGAGAACAAGCAAGCTGTTGAAGAGATTAGGAAGAAACGAAAGATTGATGAAAGCTACATGATAAAACAAGACCAATGTCTTCAAGCGGCCAATTCTCAACTAAAAATGAAGAACAAGCAAAGTGATACCATCCTGGCTGAGAAACGTCTTCTGAAGGATATGCTGGCACAATCAAAAGAAAATGAGCAGAATATCATGGTACAAAAAGAGCTCCTACAGACACAAGTCCACAAATTGGAACAACAGCTCAATGAAGTGGTAAAGGCTTACGAGCAAGAGATAAGTAGGGAACGACAACGCGCCATAAACATTGAGCAAGATTGTCAAGAGACCATACGCCTCTTAGAAGTTGAACAAAATGAAACTATTCACTTATGGATGGATCGCTTTGCTAAGCTTGCATACCTGGCCAACGGAGCTCTAGAAGATCTCCCGTTTTTACTCAAACAAGCGGAAGGAATTGCTAACCCTGTCAACACTCCTAAGGAAATTGCAACGTTCTTAGATTACTGCAGAGGACGAATTTGTAAAATGAGGGAAATGATTGCCCGAGCTAGGGATGGCTAATTTATTTTCCCGCTTTGTAACTCGGCACTTTATGGCAATAATGTACTCTTTTCGAGATAATGGATTCCCTTGTCTTCACAACTATCTCATGTTAATTTCCATTCAATGCTTTACTTAGTACTCTTGAACGTGACGTTCTGAGGAACAGTCGAAGGATCCGTTAAGTTCCAACATTGCTTCCCGCGTAATCTCGTTTCACTTAATTTTTTCTTTAATTCGCTTATCTTTTCTAAATTTTCTTTTTGTGTTTCTTTCTAAAGACACTACGGGTAAACATTCTTACGGGACCAGGCTCAGGAAGAAACTCATGGCTGATATAGAACAAGAAAATGAGAATTTGAAGGCTGAGCTCGCCCAGGTCAAGGAACAGATGGCCGAGATGGCCAAGCTCTTGGAAAGGAGAGTCACAGAAGGGGGATCTTCTGCAGGGGTTGAAGACGCCCGACAACAACCACCCACCTCTCATCACGGTCAAGATCCGACTACAGGAGCCGACCCCAGGACCACCGCACCTCCCCTCGTTGTTCGCATAAGGAGACCAAATCCTGCAAACACCCAACAACACACCTTTGTGGATGAGGAAGGAAATGTTATTCCCTTTCCTCTGTATGGTTTGCCGCACGAATATTTCCCACCACTCCAGGAAGAACCTTGCCACCAAGACCAAGTTCCCATCACTGCCCAGCCCAACACTAATCAACCAAACAACCCACTTACCCAAGCACAAGCCACCCAGGTGCCACCCACTCATACTCAAGCCGCCCAAACACAAGCCGCCCAAGCACAGCCTGCTCATACCATTCATATACCCCGAACCACTGCCAGACCAGATACCTTCGTACCAAACACTGACCTGTTTCATTCCTACCAGCAATATGGGAAGGTTGGTCAACATACTGCTGCCGGTCCAAGTGCTGTGGCTACCACCCAGGAAGAGAGGTTGGAATTCTTGGAAAGGCGTTTAAGGGAGATGGAAGGAACAAGCAGATTTGGGACGGGCACTGCTGCTGAACTTTGCCTAATCCCTGATGTCGTCATACCTCCTAAATTCAAAACTCCCGATTTTGACAAGTACAGGGGGTTGACGTGCCCAAAGAATCACCTAACCATGTACTGCCGTAAGATGGCTTCGCATGCGTCAAATGACCCCCTGCTGATTCATTGTTTTCAGGACAGCCTGGTTGGGGATCCCCTGACATGGTACAATCATCTAGAGCGCTCTCGTATACGCTGCTGGAAGGACCTAGCAGACTCGTTCATGCAACAATACAAATATAACCTGGACATGGCCCCGGATAGGGGACAGTTGCAGAACATGATTAAGAAAGATAACGAGACATTCAAGGAGTACGCCCAGAGGTGGCGCGAAGTGGCAGCACAGGTTGACCCACCTCTATCTGAAAAGGAGGTGATCACTATGTTCATAGATACGCTTCAAACTCTTTTCTATGAGAAGATGATTGGAAGTGTCTCGTCCCACTTCTCTGATATTGTCACTATTGGAGAAAGAATAGAAGATGGATTAAGGACCGGCAGGATAGTCCGAAGTCCATCTGGGATGGGAGCTGCAAGGAAACCTACACTTGGCGAAAATAGGAGAAGAGAAGGGGAGACCAACTTGGTCTCTCACAACCAGAGAAGGAACCTGGCAGGGCCACCTACCCCAGTTAGCCAGAGAAGGAACCTGGCAGGGCCACCTACCCCAGTTAGCCTTTCACCAGTATATCCCGGCGTGTCGCACCCGTATGTGGCAGCCATTCCAAACCATAATCCACCACAATTCAGACCAACCATTGTACGGCCACCTGCACCACCACAGATACCACACCAAGCACCACAAGCCAACCCACCGCCAAATATCCAAAGAAGGAACAATGACCGTGCTCCACCCCAGTTCGATCCCATCCCAATGTCCTATACCGAACTCTTGCCTCACCTCATTGAAAAAACTCTAGTAGTACCCTGTCCCTTGAGGCCACTACAGCCACCTTATCCTAGGGGGTATGACCCTAATGCCCGGTGCGATTATCATGCGGGTGCACCAGGCCATTCTACTGAAAATTGTCTGGCTTTGAAATATAAAGTAAGGGACCTGATTCAGGCAGATTGGATAAGCTTCCGAGAAGGAAGTCCAAATGTAACAACAAACCCTCTGCCTAATCATGAAGGGCCCGGGGTCAATGCTATCGGGGAAGATGTGGAGTATACATCCAATGTTGAGGACATTCAGATGCCTCTAAAAGAAATTCACTCCCTTATGTTTGAGGTAGGGTTAGTAAAGGACAAATGGGATGAAGACTTCGATGATGCCCAATCGATAAAGCAACAAGAGTTTCGAAAAACTCTCCAAAGGTTTATGGACAGTCACACTATACGAGTCTGCAAGCGCCATGGCGATGAGGTAAATATGATACAGGGACAGACTGGACTTCGGACCCCAAAACCCCTGGTCATATTTTATAGTAAAAATGCGTCGCTAACGCAGACCCCTGCCAGAACTACTATTACGGCACGACCACCTGCTCCATTCCCGTATGACAACTCCCACGCCGTGCCTTGGAAGTATAACACGGACATAGTTGTTTCCAACCCCGTAATAGTTGATCCGGCGCCTGCTTTGTTGGTTACCAACATCGCCGGTGTAGGCAGAATGACCCGAAGTGGGAGAGTATATACGCCTTCAGAGCCAAAGCAAGACAAGACTGCCGCGGAAGGCAAAACCGGGAAGGTTGGGATCGCTGGCGAAGCAAAGAAGGTTGTGCCAGAAGAAGAGACTAAGGAGTTCTTAAAATTTATCCGCCACAGCGATTACCAGGTATTGGATCAGTTGAACTATACCCCCGCCAAGATCTCCTTATTATCTCTGCTGACAAGTTCTGAATCACATCAGAACGCGCTGATGAAGGTGCTAAGTAAGGCACACGTGAAACATGACTTGCCTGTTGATAAGTTCCAAGGTATTGTTGGACATATAGTGGCCAGTAACTATCTGACTTTCACGGATGACGAGGTGCCGGTGGAAGGGAAAGGACACAACAAAGCTCTCCACATCTCTGTGAAGTGTCAAGACCATATTATGGCAAAAGTGCTCGTCGATAATGGATCATCCTTGAATGTGATGCCCAAGTCTACATTAGCTAAGCTACCCATAGATGGGGCATGCATGAGACCGAGCTCCATGATAGTAAGAGCTTTTGATGGGACCCGACGGGAGGTCATAGGCGAAGTTGAGCTACCCATACAAGTTGGACCCCATATCTTTCAAGTTCTCTTCCAAGTAATGGATATCATGCCCGCCTATAGTTGCTTGTTAGGGAGGCCATGGATCCATTCAGCAGGGGTAGTTCCTTCCACTTTACACCAGAAACTAAAGTTCATCGTTGATAACAGACTGGTAATCGTTTCTGGAGAGGAGGATCTTCTGGTCAGTAAGCCAGTTACTACCCCCTATGTAGAGGCAGCCAAGGAAGCCCTCGAGACATCATTCCAGGCTTTGGAGATAGCCAACGCCACAAGTATGTCTTTCCCAAAGGTACCGCTAGCAGTAGCGAAGACCATGCTACGAGGAGGATATAGGCCGGGAAAAGGACTCGGAAAAGAACTGGAAGGAAGAATTCAACCTGTCTGTCTCCCTGAGAACAAAAATAGGTACGGCCTGGGATACCAACCTACCACTGAAGACCAAAAAGGGTAGAAGAAGAGAGGAGAGGGAAAAGGATTACTCATCATACCGGGCGTGCACTCAATACTGCGAAAATCCCCATCTGTGACCTCTACCAAAGCTTCAGGAGCGCCGGAGTAATGTTTCCAGATCAAGTGGCTGTGATCCAAAGTGATCTTGATGAAGATCCCGGATTTGTGTATGCTGGCTCACCTGGTCAGGAACTGAACAACTGGGAGATCATAGAGTTCCCCACGATTTGTACCATTTCATCAAAGTAATCATGTTTTCTGTTCGATCCTTTAGCCATGCTTCGGGATCTCATTTTGTAACAATAAAAACTTGTTCGTTTGTTTGAATAATAAATGCCGTCAGTTTCCAAATAGCTTGATTATTTAAACCTTTCTCTTGCTTGTTTTCCTTTTCATTTGCTATAATACACTGAAAATGCAGATCCGAAAGCGATTCATCTGAGAATAATGAGAATCCGGTCTTATTTCACGATTCTGACTGTCTAACTGATTGCGCCAATGAGGAATATGATGAAGACTGTGATCCCTCGCCTGAGTTAACCCGGTTATTGGAACAAGAGGATAGGGAAATTCTGCCCTACTTAGAGATAGCCGAGGTTATCGATTTGGGAATTGGAGGAGTTAAAAAGGAAGTCAAAATTGGTACCTCGTTAAGTAAAGAACAGAGGCAGGAACTGATTGGGTTGTTGAGAGAGTTCAGCGATGTTTTCGCCTGGTCTTACCAAGATATGCCGAGACTGGACAATAGCATTGTCGAACATAGGTTACCATTAAAACCCGAATGTCCGCCAGTAAAGCAGAAGCTGCGACGTATGAAACCTGAGATGCTTTTGAAAATCAAGGAAGAAGTCAAGAAGCAATTTGATGCCGGATTCTTAGCCGTGGCAAAATACCCACAGTGGGTGGCAAATATCGTCCCAGTCCCGAAAAAGGATGGCAAAGTACGAATGTGCGTGGACTATCGCGATTTGAACAGGGCTAGCCCCAAGGATGATTTTCCCCTGCCTCAGATTGATGTTCTGGTCGACAATACCGCACAACATACGATCTTTTCATTCATGGACGGTTTCTCCGGATATAATCAAATTAAGATGGCGCCCGAGGATATGGAAAAAACCACATTTGTCACCTTGTGGGGAACCTTCTGTTATAAGGTGATGTCTTTTGGTCTAAAGAATGCCGGAGCAACTTACCAAAGGGCCATGGTAACCCTTTTCCATGACATGATGCACAAGGAGGTAGAGGTTTACGTCGATGATATTATTGCCAAGTCTAAAACGGATGAAGGGCATATGGAAGACCTAAGGAAACTCTTCAAAAGGTTGAGGAAATTCAAGCTTAGGCTGAACCCAGCCAAGTGCACCTTCGGCGCAAGATCCGGGAAATTACTGGGATTCATAGTAAGCAAGAGAGGCATAGAGGTCGACCCTGACAAAGTTAAAGCCATTCTTGAAATGCCTCCTCCCCGTACAGAAAAGGAAGTTAGAGGTTTCTTGGGGAGATTAAATTACATCGCTCGTTTCATCTCACAGTTGACGGCAACATGCGAGCCAATTTTCAAGTTGCTCCGTAAGAACCAACCAGTTCAATGGAACGAGGATTGTCAAAAAGCTTTTGAAAAGATAAAGCAGTACTTGCAGAGCCCGCCAGTTTTGATCCCACCTACCCCGGGAAGACCACTCATTTTATACCTTACAGTGTTAGATGAATCCATGGGTTGTGTGTTGGGGCAACATGATGAGACTGGGAAGAAAGAACATGCCATTTATTATCTAAGCAAGAAGTTCACTGACTGCGAGATGAGGTATTCTGCTCTGGAAAGGACCTGTTGTGCGTTAGCGTGGGCAGCCCGACGTTTGAGACAATACATGATAAGCCACACTACTTGGCTAGTTTCCAAAATGGACCCCGTCAAATATATCTTCGAAAAACCTGCCTTAACCGGGAGGATTGCTCGATGGCAGGTCCTGCTAACTGAGTACGATATAGTCTATGTCACTCAGAAGGCTATAAAAGGAAGTGTTCTGGCTGACTACCTAGCTCGTCAACCCATAAGAGATTATCAGCCCATGCAGTTTGACTTCCCGGACGAAGATATCATGGCCCTGATTGATGAAGAAAGAGCCCAAAAGGATAAATGGACCCTAAGGTTTGATGGTGCTTCTAACGCATTAGGACACGGAATCGGAGCAATCCTCATTTCACCTGACAGAGAACTTATCCCCGTTTGTGCTCGATTATGTTTTGATTATACCAATAACATCGCTGAGTACGAGGCGTGTTCTCTGGGAATCCAAGCAGCATTGGATGCCAAAGTGAAGAAATTGGAAGTATACGGGGATTCTGCCCTGGTCATTCACCAACTAAAAGGAGAGTGGGAGACTAGAGACAGCAAATTAATTCCCTATCAAACTCGCATCAAAGAGTTGATTAAGGAATTTGATGATGTTTCTTTTCACCATGTTCCCCGGGAGGACAACCAAATGGCTGATGCTTTGGCTACCCTAGCATCAATGTTCAAGGTGAGCAATGATTACGACATGCCTCTCATTGAAATAGTGCGGCACCACGAACCCGCATATTGCCAGATGATTGAAAAGGAGTCAGATGGGAAGCCTTGGTACCACGATATCAAGAGGTATGTCTGAAATCAAGAATATCCCGAAGGCGCTACAGAGAATGATAAGAGAACCCTGCGACGGCTCGCCATGGGTTTCTTTTTAAACGGTGATGTGCTTTATAAGAGAAACTACGACTCTGTCCTTCTTCGTTGTATCGACACCGACGAAGCAAGTAAAGTCATGAGGGATGTCCACGAGGGATGTTTTGGAACTCACACTAACGGACACGCCATGTCAAGAAAGATCTTGAGGGCTGGTTACTACTGGATGACCATGGAGTCAGACTGTTTTGCCTATGTTCGTAAGTGTCACAAATGTCAGATATACGCGGACCATATTCACGCTTCCCCGTCTTCCCTGAATGTCTTGTCAGCTCCCTGGCCCTTTTCAATGTGGGGTATGGACGTCATTGGACCCATCGAGCCAAAAGCCTCTAACGGTCATCGTTTCATTTTAGTCGCTATCGACTATTTCACAAAATGGGTAGAAGCTGCTTCGTACGCCAATGTAAAAAGGAGTGTTGTGGTTAAATTTGTCAAGCGTGAACTGATATGCCGGTACGGTCTGCCGAGTCAGATCATCACTGATAATGGCATGAATTTGAATAACAAAATGATGAAGGAACTTTGTGAAGACTTTAAAATCCACCATCATAATTCCTCCCCGTATCGCCCTAAAATGAATGGGGCAGTCGAGGCAGCCAATAAAAACATCAAGAAGATTGTACAGAAAATGGTTGTGACCTACAGAGATTGGAGCGAAATGCTCCCCTTTGCTTTACATGGGTATCGCACCTCAGTCCGAACCTCAACTGGGGCAACTCCATTCTCCCTGGTTTATGGTATGGAGGCAGTCCTACCTTTCGAAGTAGAGATCCCTTCTCTTCGAGTGATAATGGAGGCGGAATTAAAGGAAGCTGAGTGGGTCCAAGCTCGACATGACCAGTTAAATCTGATTGATGGAAAGAGATTAACCGCCCTTTGTCATGGTCAGCTGTATCAAAAGCGTATGAAACGAGCGTTTGAAAAGAAGGTACGACCTCGACAATTCCAAGAAGGAGACCTAGTCCTCAAGAAAATCTTGCCAATCCAAAAGGACATCCGAGGGAAATGGACACCTAATTACGAAGGACCATACGTCGTGAAGAAGGCTTTCTCTAGAGGAGCTCTAATCCTCACCAACATGGATGGAGAGGATCTACCAATGCCTGTGAATGCCGACGCGGTGAAGAAATATTTTGCCTAAAAAAAAAAAAAGGGGAAAAAGGTGCTCGCTAGGCTGAAAACCCATGGGGCAGCCTAGGCAAAAATTAGAGCTGCTTGATGAGTCGAAAACCCGGAAGGGCGGCTCAGGTAGAATAAAAGCCACAAGTTCAGGCGTAAGGACGGGAACTCTTCAGAGAAGGAAAACTGGTCAGGCACGCTCATCTTTGTCAAAATCATTTCCCAGAAGTAAAATCAGAGGATGGTCTCGAAGTCGTGAGGAAAGATCCGGATTCTTATCACTCGCGGGGAGTCGCTGGAGGGTTCAAAAGGCCTTCTTTCTCTCCCACCTTTTAATTGTTTATACATATGTTTTGTTACCTTTACCTTCATTACCAATGTACATACTTATATTCAATAATAAAATAAGCTTTCCCTTTCCTTCCCCTGAGTCTACGGCTGAATCTTATAAACGAACAAGTTTTCCTTAAGAGGAAATTTTTGAATTGAAAAATGATGAAATGAAAAGTCGTGGTGAAACGAAATGCATCCTGGCGTCGGACCCGGCCCATGTGAAAGCATAACCAATTCTGTTAATTATGTTCCTGGAAGACAGAATTTGTCTCTATCTCATCCATGAGTTATCTTGAAAGCCTATCTCTTAGGAAAGGTTGCTCGAAATGTTAATTCTTTTGTTACTCGTGCTTCTGACCATCTGTTTTGAAGGGTGATGGAACTACGTCACACTAAAATGAAGAACCTGACACAAAAATCTGGATCAGAAGTCTTCCCCAAGAGAAATCAGTAGATTTGCATCCCCAGTGAAATCACAATCACCAAAGCTGGCACTTCCCAAGTTCTCTTCCCCAGCAGAACCATAATCACCAAAAACTACACTTCCCAAATCCTTCCCCAATGGGACTACACTTCCCAGTCAACCCAAACTGGGGCATCTCCCTGAGTTTATTCTTTCATTCAAGGGGCAGTTCCCCAAGATTTCCCAGTCAACCCAAACTGGGGCATCTCCCTGAGTTTATTCTTTCATTCAAGGGGCAGTTCCCCAAGATTTCATCCAATCATGTCAAATTGGAGCATCTCCCTTTATTCTTTCATTCAAGGGGCAGTTCCCCAAGATTTCATCCAATCATGTCAAACTGGGGCATCCCCCCCGGGTTTTTCCTATCAATCAAGGGGCAATTCTCCACCTTTACCTTTCTGCAAACCAAGGGCCACACCCCACATTTATTTTCTTGTCAGTCAAGGGGCAGTCCCCCACCTTTACCTTTCTGCAAACCAAGGGCCACACCCCACATTTATTTTCCTGTCAGTCAAGGGGCAGTCCCCCACCTTTACCTTTCTGCAAACCAAGGGCCACACCCCACATTTATTTTCCTGTCAGTCAAGGGGCAGTCCCCCACCTTTACCTTTCTGCAAACCAAGGGCCACATCCCACATTTATTTTCCTGTCAGTCAAGGGGCGGTCCCCCACCTTTACCTTTCTGCAAACCAAGGGCCACACCCCACATTTATTTTCCTGTCAGTCAAGGGGTGGTCCCCCACCTTTACCTTTCTGCAAACCAAGGGCCACACCCCACAGTCATTGTTCCTGTCAGCCAAGGGGCAATCCCCCACCTTTACCTTTCTGCAAACCAAGGGCCACACCCCACACTTATTTTCCTGTCAGTCAAGGGGCAATCCCCCACCTTTACCTTTCTGCAAACCAAGGGCCACACCCCACATTTATTCTCTTGTCAACCAAGGGGCAATCCCCCACCTTTACCATTCTGCAAACCAAGGGCCACACCCCACATTTATTCTCTTATCAGCCAAGGGGCAATCCCCCACCTTTACCATTCTGCAAACCAAGGGCCACACCCCACATTTATTTTCTTGTCAGCCAAGGGGCAATCCCCCACCTTTACCTTTCTGCAAACCAAGGGCCACACCCCACATTTATTTTCTTGTCAGTCGAAAGACAACCCCAGTTTTTTTACTCTTCCATAAATCAAGAGCCACACCCTATATTTTATCTTCAGTCAAAGGGCAATTCCCCACTCTTACCTTCCTATCACCCACCGTATGTTAAAAAAAAAAGAGAGCAGCTCTCTTGATTCTTCAAAAAAAAAAATTTAAAAAAAAAAAACGGTGTTGATCCGATATGAACACTAGGCAGAGGAGGTCCACTCTATTCCAAGACAAGTGGTGGTCCCAAGGACGGTGTCATGACCCTCAAGGTCAAATGAAGTAAACTGTCAAGTTGCAAGGGACGGTGTCCCAATGGTTACACCGGTCACTACTTCGGGGCGTAACAAACGGTGTCATGAAATATACCTCGGATAGAATTAGGTTCAGGTTTATTGCCAAGGCCGATATCAGGCCAATTGCATCAGAGGTTCGAAGGTTTGGACGGGGTGGCCATGATACGCTAATCCGAGGTTCTATGCTTCACAAAAGACATTGTTCATGATGAAGTCCTAATTCTAAGTTGATGATTAGACGGTGTTACTTCAAGTCATTACCTCATACCGGTCACAAGAGAGAGATACTTGGAAACATTTTGAAAGAAAAGAGAAGACAAGCAGATGGATGAAAATTGCATCGTATTAATAGAGGGCACTGAGGCCATTACAAAAATTAAAACTCCGGAGCCCATCCCGGAACAAGGCTAAGAAAAAAGGAAAAAATCCTAAGAGTTGGGTGCTGGAGAGTCCGGTCTAGCGGAGGCTGTCCTCTTGGATTCCTCCGACACCGTCCTCAGTTCCATGCTTTGGCCTTCGGGGAGGGGCATCAGTTCATAAGGAATATCCTCAGGTTCCGAAGCCTGACCCCGGTCCATAGCATATAGGTGGCCACCATGAAATTCATAGTAGACGCCTATACCGTTCAGGTTAAGTTGAACAGCGGAATTCCGGTGTACAACCTGGCAAACGGCAGAACTGAAGGCGACATCGGCCATTACCGAAAATTCAGCCATCTGCTCCTCGGCTTCCATTCGCTCCTTCGCTTGCTCTTCCTGTACATCGACAAGCTTCCCAGATAATTCTTTGTTTTTCTCGTCCACCTCGGCCTTCGCAGCCTTGGCTTCATCCAGTTCGGTCCGGAGAGCTTGGAGAGCGTCCTCTGAAGCCTTAGCCTTAGCCTCAGCAGCATCTGCCCTCTTGGCAGCCGATGTGTAAGCAGCAGCGAGTTCGGACAGGTCCTCCTTGCTCTTGGCCAGCTCCTGCTCCTTCTGGGTCAAAGCAGTCTGGGCCTCGACTCTCAGGGCCTCAGCTTTCTTCATCCGGTCTAGGCATTCCTTAGCCTCGATTCCAGAGTAGTAAGAGCGGCCTAAAGAGCTGAGGACCCCGGCTGCCTCAACCAAATTGAAAATAGCTGCTTCGGCAGCAGACTGAGCTTCAGAAGCAGGGAGATCGGCTTTGAGCTTGAAGGGGATATGGACCCGAGCCGGTGTCCCTCCAACATACTCTAGAAAGTCCGAGAGGCGGGAGTTGACAACGATGTCCTCAGGTTGAGACCGGACTGGAGAAATATTTACAGGACCGGCCTCCTCCTCCCTTGGTACCTCTACCTCGGCCACAACCGTTGGAGCCTTGTGCTTTTTCGACCTGGAGGTTGTACCGGGGTGGGACTTCCTTTTTATTGGGACTTTCTCAGCTGGCCCCAGATTCATCGCCCCAACATTTTCGGCCGGAATGCTCACCATCTTGGCCGGGGTGCGACGAGGAGTCACCCTATTCTCCTGTGCAGCAGCAGCAGCGTTCCGGGCTTCGGCAGCCTCCCGCAGTTTCCTGAGGATGTCTATCCGAGCCATCTCGCCTGAAAAGAAAGAGAAACGATGTTAGTACCGGTGTGAATATATAATAGAAGGGGGTGAGGTTAAACAATATCTACCAAGGTAAGCATCCCGGCCCGACTCCGTCCCCAAAAGCCTCTTACAGGAAAATTTGGCGATGACAGAATAACCCTTCAGAGCGTCCAAGACCTTCTTGGACTCAGTTGACAAGGTACTCTCACTGACGATGTAGGCATTGCTTGTCAGGAGAAAGTGTTCATGAGTCCAACCGGTGTAAAATTTCCTGGAAAAATCAGAATTCTCCCAGAACACCGGCCTGCCAGCATTGACCTCGACTTTGACATAGGAGTGTTTGAAACTGACCCCGTCCGTCTTGGCCGATTCGGTGTAACTTTCGAAGTTAACCACCTTTGAGTCGCAGCGGAGGTTGATGAAGCCTAGACCCCCTCCAGAGTTACCCCGGCGCATCACCCTACAATAAGTAAAAAAGAGGGCCACTGTGGGGACGAAGTGGAAGTACTCCCTAAGCACCTCCAGGGACCTTACCAAACCCCAGCCATTGGGATGAAGTTGGCTAGGAGCGCAATCAAGAAACCGGAGTACCCCCATCTCAAACTCCGTCAATGGGAGGCGGACACCGATCTTGGAGAAGACCATCTCATACATAAAGAGGTTCCTTGACCCCGGTTGATGGCAGATCCTGTCCGAGGTTTGGGGGCAGAATACAGTAAAGTCGTTTTCATGCTCAACATCGGCATGAACAACGACATCTTCGATGGTGACATCGGCAGCATCTTCGGCGTACCGGGAGACAATCGTCTTTGGGTCTTCATGAACCCAGAAGTAAGGATCCCTGGCCTTCTCAGCTAGCCAGTTGATCCGGTGTGCCAAGACATTTGTCTCAATAGGGTCAGTAATCACAGCAACACCGGTGGAGGAATTTTCAGAAGCCATTCGGACGGTATGGCGAAGAAAGGGAATACAACTGTAAAAGGCCACATCGTCAGTAAGATATAAATCGGCACTGCTTCCCCCTTCACTAGCAGTGCCAAGGTTAAACGAGGAGCCTGACGATGTGTCAAACCCCTCTGTTTCCCACAAAGGCAATGCGGAGAAACGGTGCCCTGATGAGACGAACCGATGTGAAGCTCCTGAAGTTGCCCCACTTTGGTGACTCGGACCTCAGCTCGAAACTCCACCCGGCTGACGCCGGGATGTAATTGAAGGAGGACCAGACAGGACCTCAATGGAGTCATTACTCGAACCGGTGTCCCCCATGACCTATCTACGAAATTAAAGTGAAGGGTGGGATGGCTACCTGCTGAGGCGATGCGTGCAGTTCTTTTTGTGCGAGCCAGGACGTAACACCGGAGAAAAGCTTTAACGCCGGAGGAGAACTTTGAACACCGGAGAGGTTGAACGTCGGAGAGACAGCACTTCGATATCAAGAAAGGAGTGAAAATGATGGATCCCCGAAGTTGCTTTTATAGAGGAAGGAGCGGAGATCCAGAACCTTCCGCATTCCGGCCCATGGCCCATTAAAAAGGGCCGACTTTTGGCATTCCGGCCCAATGGCGCGAATTTTAAATTTTGAAAAGAGCCAGTTAGCTGATGACACGTGGAATGCTCGGTCACCCAGTGACGTGGACCACATTTGAGACACGTCGGCTGTTTAAAATGCCACATCATTAAGACCCACACCGGATTTTGGTCCCATTTATCCCCTACATCGGTGTTCATGTCTTTACTCCCTTTTCACCTCGGAAATACGAAGATTCCATATTTCTCGTGAAAAAGGAGTAAAGAGGGGCATCTGTGAACACCTATTTCGGTCCGACCAAAATGGAAAAGACACCGGTCCCAAATGGAAATATAACCGGTCTAAATTCCAAAAAAAGGAAAAAAAAGCCACTCCGCCCAACAGTCCTCGCTTAAAGAGTCTGCCCAACCTAAACCTCGTCTTAACTCCGCCCAACCTAAACCTCACCTTCACTCCGCCCAACCTACACCTCGCCTTAACTCCGCCCAACCTAAACCTCGCCTTAACTCTGCCCAACCGTCCTCACCTCACACTCCGCCCAACCTAAACCTCGCCTTAACTCCGCCCAACCGTCCTCATCTCAACTCCGCCCTACCGTCCTCAAATCAACTCCGCCCAACCTTCCTCACCTCAGGAGTCCCTTAATGGCCGATGTCGCGGATCTGACAAAAAAGACGAGTGAGTCCGGCCCAAGTATGAAACGACGATCTCGTGGGCGGACTCAGATCAAAAATTGGCAACACCGGACAAGGCCTAAGTTAACACCGGACCGATGTCATGCGCCAAAGCAGAATGACAGGCCAGTCCGGCCCCAAGGAAAGTGGACAGATTAAGATAGGCACACCGGCCCCTGTGATTACATTGAAAGATTCCGCCGGTGTCAAGACACAGGTAATGGTTCTTAAGGCCCCACATCGGATCAGTGGAGACTCCGTCCAACCAATGGCTTCGCTAACCGGTGTCACAAATTTGACAACGGAGGGACGAGATCGAAAGCTTATGCGCGGTGACCTGGAATCGCACTCCCTGGAAAATGGCAGACAGGGAGGCGGAAGTGGGCAATTAAAAAAAACCCCACTAAAAACCCTGCTCCCCACCAATGATAATGGCCAGAGCTGCACACCACTACACGGATGGGTGAGTGGGAGTTCTGGTTGTCCCAAAACCCTCAGCCCATGACTCGAAGGCCCTATAAATGCCCCAACCAAGGAAGCTCAAGGGGTTGGTCTTCAGATTCTCCCTCTACACGAGAAAGCTCTGGAAATTCTCTCCGATTCTTCAAGAGCCTTAACTGACCTCCCCACCTGAAACCAGTGACTTGCCTTAGTCACCACAAAGGACCCCCTTAGTTCGAAAAGGGTTTGAAGTTTTTCTTCCTTTTTCACTAACACAAAGCCACTGCTCTCACACCGTCCATATCTCGAACGCACCTCGTCATCTCAAAACCAACCGTCCCAATTCCCGCATCATTACCTCGTCCATCTCCGTTACTGCTCGACAGCGTTTCGCCTCGGATTAACTTCCCACAACACCGGTCGTGACCTTCAGATTCCCAGATCGGGTCTAACTCCGGTCTATTGTCCCTGCCAGCGTGCGAGTCCGAAATCAGTCTGACACCGTCACTGTGCTCAACCTCCCACATCGGTTCTTAGCTCGTCACACCGGTTCCACTCCTTTCCTTATTTCTTTTGCTTTCAGTTCCTTTTTCACTTTTCTATGAGTTTGCTGTTTTGTTGATTGTAATTGCCTGCATACCATTAGTTTACGTTGTTAATATTTTTATCCTTTTCCATAACAAACAGACATAATAAAAAGGGCGATTTTGTAAAAAATAGTGTCGTACGGGAGTACTCCTGTCTACACAACCCTCTTAGGATTCGTGCACGTGTGAAGAACTTCGCTTTGTATGAATTCTCCTCTTTAATGACATCCATCAACATCATTCAGATTCCTTCCTAAAATAGCAATACTCAGAACTACGTAACCCTGATTTCTTGATAATTCAAGAATACGTAGGAGCAGGACTTTAACTCCTGTCGGGCCCATCTTTCTTATTTCCTTTTTCTTGCTGATTTACTGCTTTACTTTTTTATGTTTCTTTCATAAATGTCCTTTTTTTTGGCCACTTCCGTGAAAATCAATTTAGACGTGACGTCTTGTTGGTTTCCCATAGTTTTTGCCCAAGCCTCGCCATAATTTCATAGGGAAGGGATACTTAGGACAAGACGTCCCGCTTATCCCTTTCCTATCCCTATCCTTTTATCCGAGGATGTTTAATTTAGACGTGACGTCTTATTGGCATTCTCTCACCCCCTCTGTCTCATATCGAAGTCGAGCTTAATTCGGACAAAACGTCCCATTAACCTCGCTTTAACATTCTATGTCTGTACAGTTCTTTACTCCATTCTATCATTTTCAAAATAAAAGGGAAGAAACCATGTTTTTATTTAAGATTATTTATGTTGTGCTTTCAATCTTGGTACTATCTTCGACAGGCGATGTAGGGTGCTAATACCTTCCCTACTCGTAACCGACTCCCGAACTTGGATTTCAATTTTTTAACCAGTGCTTTACTGAACTTAGTTTTTTCCCAATGTTTTTCCTATGGATAAAAACGTTGGTGGCGACTCCCTGTTTCATCTTTTTTCTCTCTTGTTCGCCGCGCCGTCGCGATCCAGGTTGCGACAGTCGGTATAAACAATGAAAGCAAGCGATTGTCGGTGTAGGCAATTGAAGCAGATGTTGTACTTCTTTAATCATGGTGGAGATTGTTAAACTTGGATAATTAAAAAGTCTCACATTGCTTAGAGTTGCAAAGGGACTGTAGTAGTCAATCCTAAAACGTGTCGTGTTGCGGGCGACCCTAAAACTGGGATCGCGGCGTCGTAGAGCAAATCACGGACGTTATTTTACACTATCACGGGTAAAATAAATAAATATTGTATATGCAAAGAAAAAATAAAGATAAATAACAAAAATATAAATGCATAAGCCTTAACTAGAAAACTAATATTACCCGATGAAAAACCCTGTCTAAATTCATGAGTTCATAATCTAAAGATTAAAATTTCACAAATCAAAGGACCAAAGATACGTAAAAGTAGAAATATATCATAAAATCAAGCCATTTTTCTTCTACAAAAGTTCCTTTGTTTTCTATTGCCAAAACAAAGTAAAATAGAGGAAGAAGAACAGTAACGAGAAATGAGTAAAGAAAGGCAGAGATGTTGAGATGAGATGCAAAGTGCCAAGGACTGAGTTCTGAATGTGATCATGGGTGGGGGTGAGGGAAAGAGAGAAAGAGACAAAACAAGATGATAAGGCAGAATGGGGAGTCATGGGTCAGAAGAAGGTAAGGGTGGTCACCAGAGTCTGAAACGAAGGTAAGGTAGTTGGTGAAGTCTGAAATGATGGTGGGGGTGGTCGCCGAAGTTTGAGAGTGAGGTAGGGATGGTCGCGAAGTCTGAAACTAAGGTGGGGTAGTCATCGGAGGAGTGGGTTGCCAAGAAAAAGAAAAAGGAGAAGAGAGAGAATGAGTGGTGGGAGGGCGCAACACCTATTGCGGGACACAACACACCAATCGCGGGGAAGAGCCGCACCGTATTAACGTGGTGCGATCGCGGCCGCTACGACTGCAATTGACTGCTATGAAAGGGATATGAGAGCTTATGCTATATATAGGCCTTAAGGCCTTTGTAATAAATGCACCAAGTGTTCAAATACCCATAATTATAAATGGGTGTACTGGGGTCTTAAACACCAGTGGGAAATACCCGGAAACACTTTAAGTCTTTTTCTCTGTTGTGATGCTCTTGTGTTAGAGTATTGTGAGAAATGAGCTTTGAGAGTGTAGGTGCACTTGGGGTTGTTAAGGTGTATAAGAGTGGGGTTTATGTGATATATAAATTGTTTATATAATATTATTCTCTGGTTGTCAGTTTTGACAACGGCCGTGGTTTTTCTTTGGAATTTGGAGTTTTCCACATTAAATTCTTGTGTCTTAATTGTGTTATTTCTTAACCTTATTTCTTTGTTTTTAAGGAAAATTCTTTGATGAAAATAGATCTAATTTCCTAACAGATTTGCCCGTGCAGTTTCATGTTTAGTTTTTACATTCAACAACTTTTAAAATCTGCTTTCTAAATATAATGTATATTAGGGGCTCAGGTTCCATTTACTATCCTTTGGTCCATCAATTGATTTTTATTCTCATTTTAGCTTTCTTTTTTGCCAAATAGTTTAGTATAATCTTCTAATGTACAAACACCTTTATTTTGTCAGATGGATATCATATTTTTGTGAGAAATTTATAACCCTGGCTTTATCTTCTAATTGGCATTTCTTGAGATGGACTTTAGAGGCTTGTGGATTGTTATTATAAAAAAATAATTAATTATATGGTTAAGGTTCTGGTACAGGCCTGTTATTTAAAATAATTTATGACACTTATTTCTATGAAATGAGTATACTAGACTAGAGTTTAGTCATTCTATTTTTATGAAGTTGTCTTTTGAAGGGTTATAGGATGATAAAACTTTTTTTTTGTTCCATTTTTTTCTAGGTTTTGTTGTTGCTGGTTAAAGGAGGGTAAGATGAATATGGGATTGTATCCCTAAAGCACTTGGTGCTGCTTGAGCTAAGGCTCTTTAGAGGGTTTTTTTATGAATAGGGTCGTTGGCAAAAAAAAGTTACGTAAGTGGAGTTATTTTCAAATATATATTGTGTCTGGTGCCCTTTTTGCGAGTCGTACAAAGCAAAGACGACACAACAGTCGTGAATGGGGCAGGCGATACACGCTGCTTGGTGCCACATGGTGGAGTCGTCTTTGGCACTGGCGACACAGGTATGGTGTATAAAGAAAAGACGACACATGCTTTCTAACCATGCAAAAAGGTGTTTACTAAAAAGCGTGTGTCATCTTTTCTTTATGCACCATACCTGTGTCACCAGTGCCAAAGATGACTCCACCATGTGGCACCAAGCAACGTGTGCCGCCTGCCCCATTCACTACTGCTGTGTCGTCTTTGCTTTGTACGACTCGCAAAAACAACACCAGACACAATATATATTTAAAAACAGCCCCACTTATGTAACTTTTTTTGCCAACGGCCGTATTCATAAAAAAAAACCCTCTTTAGAAATTGATAGGTTTTGAATCTACAATCAACTGATGATACATTTGGGATACTGTTTAGTTTTTCTTATTCTGGACTTGTAAATGAGAGCTCACTTTGTTTACAAATTGGTCTCTTAAAACTATTTGATAGATTATTGGAACTTCAACCAGTCTTGTCCTAAATATGTTGATAATACCCTACAAATGAAATGACACATTTTGCCACTTTTATTATTATGGAATGAGAGTATGAGACAGCTAATATTTGCAAACCTTGGAACCCAGTAGAATCTTAAAAGTGTTTGTCTTTCTGCATCCTCTCCTCGTATTGATAGATATTTTTGGACCAAGGGCTGATTCAATTTCTTATCTTGAGGAAATGTTAAATTGATATAAGATCGTGCACACCTTAGCCTGCTGATCCTCTCCCATGTGTAATGGACAATGTGGCTCTCTAATGTTGGTTTGCTAATTATATATATATATATATATATTGGTGAATTCTATTCTTACCTGTAGACTAAAGTGTTAGTAAATTATTTCTTGTCTTGCCAAAATGATACTCTAATAATAATAAAAAATTGGCAGGGTTTTATAAGTTCTCAATTTTCGTGTATGTAACTAAATCATGTTCTATGTTAAATTGCTATTGCCGTGAAATTGCTTTTGCCATTTTGCCATGGTGCCAAGTTGAATTGTCCATGAGCATCTAATGAACCGTGGCATCACTTTTAATACTAATGTCCTAATAATTCATTGAATATTAAATGGTTCAATATACCTAGTATAATAGATTGTAGTAAAGCAACGGAGTTTTTCAAAAATAAAAAATTAATTCTATGATCAAACAAAGTTTTGACTATCTCAAACAACTTAGTGTGAAGAATTAATATCAACCTTTAGATTTTCCATTTTTCCAACTCCGTTTTCCCAACTACAAATCAAACATCCCTAGATCAATAGAATTTAGAGCCTTAGGCTATGGTAGATCATTTAAGACTTTTGATGAGTCTATGTTACATGTTGCTGCTGCTGCTAATAATAATAATAGAATAATGAATGAAATTTTAGATATTTAAATTGATTAATACTCAATTCGGGTTAAAAAAATTTCTAATTAGATTTCTTGACTAGGGAGATATTGAACTAAAATTATTTAGTTAGTGATTCGGTCTGGATACCGGCCCCCAATGTTATGACGTCAGACTGATCTCATAAAAGGAGAACCGGTGTCACGGTTCATTATTGCTATACCAGATATCCGGTCTCCCCTCATCCGTTCTTGTCTCATCAGCAGTTCCACTCGTTTTCTCTACAATGGATGATCGTTCGTTCTCACCAAACGTCTATATAGCCGTTAGACCCTCAGTCACAGCGAGATAAGAGTTCCTAATAACTTATCAGCGAAGATACTCTATGTGGTAGAATATGTCATGTCAATGGCCTCAGAGAGCAAGTACATGTGTCAGCGAAATATGCGGAAAGGTGATTATCCTCCATCCCTATCACGGGATCGTACCCTGATAATTGACCTACCCCCCTGACACACTCTGAGTACTGAGCCACTTTGATTGACACACTTCACACGCTATCAGAACCAAGGGGCCCACTTGCACCCAACGATTCATTTCCTACGTTCAACTATAAATAGCTCATTTCAATACACATGCAAGGTTACGTTGTCCTAACTTACTCTTTGCTATTATATCGCTTGAGCATTCACTGAGTTCTTATACTCTTCTAACTTGAGCGTCGGAGAATCTTCGCAGGTGGCGCCACCTTTCGCCCCCACTTCAACGCGAAACGTTGGTGTGAAGGATCTCCAGGACAACAAGACCGGTTTTTTCCCACTGAGAGACCGGATCATGACACCGGATACCCGTGATACCGGTGTACAAACCCTAAAACACCTGTATTCTTGTGGCTGGTCCCACACCGGATCCTAGACCCCGGTTCAGACCAGTTCATTGGCACGCCCGGTGGGACGCGATAGAGTTATTCCCATTTTCGCAGAAGTTTGGTTGTCGTGATGGAAGGTGATGGACGAGATTTCGTTGATGGTCATGTGGAAGATGTGACCCACCAACAGGCTGGAAGGAGACTTGTCTTTGAGACTCCTGTAACTCAAACCCGGAGGATGGTGCAAATGCAAACCCCTGATCCTCGTGATGAGGTTATCAGGCAACTCAGGGAAGAGCTGATGGAGTTGAGGCGGGAGAAAAGAGAAGCGGGGGACAGGGCAGTGTCCCACGCAGAGGATGCTCATCATGCATCAGCGAGGGATAGATCCACAACTCTCTAATATTCGAAAATCCCCACGTACGAAGAGAGGGAGCAGACCCAAGACTCTGGGGACAGAGTCAGTGCCAGGAGAAGGGAGCAGGTAGTGGTAACTTCTGGGACCTACAAACTCAGTGTTCCTTTCTCAAGGAGACTGATGGGTATTGCCATCCCGAAGCATTTACAAACGACTCAACTACTGTCGATCGAGAAGTATAATGGAGAAACTGATCCAACTAAGCACTTGGATGCTTATGTGTATGAAGCCATGTATTTGGGAGCTGATGAAGA
This sequence comes from Clitoria ternatea, assembly GCA_037962975.1. NCBI lineage: Eukaryota > Viridiplantae > Streptophyta > Magnoliopsida > Fabales > Fabaceae > Clitoria > Clitoria ternatea. The sequence goes on from CM075671.1 coordinate 279,582,900, forward strand.
CGTCATGTGCAGGATGTTCCCAAGGACACTGACGGAGGAGGCTCTCAGCTGGTTCAAGAGTCTACCCTCAGAATCCATAGATTCTTGGGAGGAAATGGTAGCTGCATTTGAAAGCCATTTTGTCATCTCTAGGGATATCCCAAGAACTTCTCACACTCTGGCCCAGATAAGACAAGGAGAGACTGAAACTCTTAAGGAGTTCTTGAAGAGGTTCTATAAGGAGGCTGCTTTGGTCCCCAACCTCACGGAGTCCATACAACTCCATATCGTAGTGGAAGCTCTGCAACCTGGATCTGCATTTTCCCTATCTTTGGCAAAAAGCCCCCCAACGACCTTCGAGGAGTTTCGAAGGAAAGCTTCAAAGTACGTGGGTATAGAGATGCATCTGGAGGCAACAGCAGCTAGAATGAAGCCCCCAGCACCCACTCAGCAGCCACGGAGGGAGAAGGAGAAGGTGAGACCCGAGAAACACACCTTTAGAGAGGACTTTGCAAGCGTTCGTCCACATCAACGAGACAGGCGCGTCTTGTCGTTCAATAACTACGCTCCCCTGAACGCCAGACACTCCCAAATCATGAGGGAGGTTGGGTGGCCAACGTTGAACATTTTTGGTATAAGGAAACCACCCCCAGTCAAGAGGGGTGGTAACCCACGTAAGTATTGCACGTTCCATGAGCAGATAGGTCACAATACCGACGAGTGCAAGGCGTTGAAGAATACGGTGGAGACTCTCATTCGGGAAGGAAAGTTGAAACAGTACTTGTTCAGGGAGAAATCTGTAGACGAGCCTCAAAGGATGGACAAGAGGGGCAGAGATCCTGATGATGAGGATGATAACACTCATAACCCAGTCAGGAAGTTCACTGCAGCTGAAAAGTAGAAGGGAGTAGTGATCGCTGAAGGAGCCCAACAGAATAACATGCCTCAGCAGCAGAGGCAGGGCAGACGTGAAGTGATTGAGATGATAGCTGGAGGATTTGCTAGAGGAGGAGCATCAATCACAGCTCGGAAGAACCACCACAGAATGATTCTGTCTGTCCAGGGCAAACCAAGAGATAACCGCCCTTTCAGGGACGGTGTGGCAGCCCCAATGGTGTCATTCACGGATGATGACTTTGGCTCAACAATCCCAGGAGGTGACGATGCAGTAGTTATCATCGTAGTCATAGCCAACAAGGATGTCAAGAGGATCCTCGTCGATCAGGGAAGTTCCTGTGATGTTATTTTTTATAATTGTTTCAAAAGAATGGGTTTCAATGATGCAGATTTACGGCCTTACACGCAAGAACTCACAGCGTTTAATGGAGCTAAGCAACCCACTAAGGGATACCTTGACACCCTAATTTCCTTTGAAGGAGAGCCTGGTGCAAGAACGGTCAAGTCAAGAGTTCTGGTGATCGATGTGGAATCTCCCTACAACGGTATCATAGGCCGTCCTACACTGAATGCAATGGAAGCAATCGTATCTACTCCTCACCTCTTGATCAAATTCATTGACAAGGACAACGGTGTGTCCTCTCTCCGCGGAGATCAGGAGATGGCTCGGTACTGTTACAACCTGAGCCTCAATATGGTCAAGTTGGAAGCATTCAACAAGAAGAGGAAGCTGAACGACGGAGGAACAGCAGCTGGGTCTGTTAGTCTTATTGACTTGGACCCAAGAGCGGAACTGAAGATCGACCCTCTTAATCCCTCAAAGCCCACACCGGATGGTGGTTCCAGGGACGTCGTTTTAGGGGATTCCCCAGAGAAGGTCACACACATCAATGATAAGCTGGAGTCAGCCATGGAGCAATGCTTGTTAGCCCTCCTGCAGGAGTTCAAGGACCTTTTCGCATGGACAGCAGTAGACATGCCTGGGATGGACCCTAATTTTTGTTGCCATAAACTTGATGTGTACCCTGAAACGAGACCGGTGGCCCAGAAGAAGAGGAGGTTGGGATCGGAGAAACAGAAGGCAGCATGTGAACAGACTGAGGAGTTGTTGAAAGCGGGCTTTATAAGGGAGATTCGCTATTCTTCTTGGCTTTCTAATGTAGTCATGGTGCAGAAAGCTAATGGCAAGTGGAGGATGTGCACAGATTATGTGGATCTCAACCGTTGTTGCCCCAAAGACCCATATCCCTTGCCAAACATTGATCGCATGGTAGATGACTCATCTGGTTACCAGTATCTTAGTTTCATGGATGCTTATTCTGGATACAACCAGATTCCGATGTGGGAAGGAGATCAAGAGAAGACGACTTTTGTCAATGACCGCGGTGTTTTCTGCTACACCGTCATGCCATTCAGATTGAAGAATGCTGGCGCTACTTATCAGCGCATGATTAACAAAGTTTTCGAAGGGATGCACACCAGGCTGGTCGAGGTGTATATTGATGATATTATAGCCAAAACGCCCACTGGAGGAGACCACATTGAAGACCTGCGCCAAGTTTTCACTAGGCTGCGTCAGTACAACATGAGGCTAAACCCCTTGAAGTGCACCTTTGCCGTTCCAGCTGGGAAATTCTTGGGATTCATGTTGACCCAACGAGGCATTGAGGCTAACCCTGGGAAGTGTCAAGCAATCCTGGACATGCAGAGCCCTAAGAGCCTGAAGGAGGTCCAATTGTTGAATGGGAAAGTAGCCGCTCTAGCTCGCTTCATGCCCAAGATGGCGCACAGATCCCTCCCCTTGTATAAGGCATTGAAGAAACACAAGAGTTTTGAATGGGGAGAGGAGCAAGAACAAGCCTTCCAACAGCTCAAGGCCGTTCTCTCAAGTCCACCAATACTGGTTAAGCCTGACCCTGGTAAGATTTTGATCTTGTATTTAGCAATCTCTGATGAAGCCCTGGGTGTGGCTTTGGTGAAAGAAACCCCTGAAGGGCAGAGGCCGGTGTACTTCACCAGTAAGACGCTCCAGGGGGCGGAAGGTAGATACCAAAAGATTGAGAAAGCCGCTCTGGCAGTTGTGTGGGCGTCACGACGGTTAAGGCCCTATTTTCACGCGCACCCAGTGTTGGTGAGAACGGATCTACCTCTCCGTTCAGTGCTTAGCAAACCAGACCTCGCTGGAAGGATGATCAAGTGGTCCATTGAGTTGTCTGAATTTGAAATTTCTTATGAGCCTTGAGGAGCCATCAAGGCGCAAGTATTGGTTGATTTTGTTGTGGAGATGACTGGGGCGGATCCAGCCACACCTCGAGCACATTGGACCATCTATGTTGACGGATCGTCAAACAGTAAAGGATGTGGGGCAGGTGTTGTGGTGGAAAGCGACGATGGCGTGCACTTAGAGATTTCCCTCCGTTTCAATTTCAAAACCTCCAATAACCAGGCTGAATACGAAGCATGTTTGGCCGGTCTTCGAACGGCGATTGACATCGGAGCATCAGCAGTCACGTTGTGCAGCGATTCTCAACTGGTAATTTCGCAGATCCAGGGGGAGTACCAAGTTAGGGAGCCGCAACTTCAGCTATACTTAAATTGCGTGAATGAATTGAAGGGAAGATTTGAAGTTCTAGAGTTCAAGCATGTGCCTAGAGAGGAGAACACCAGGGCGGATATTTTGTCAAGGCTCGCAAGTACAAAGCAGCCCGGTAGCACAACGACGGTTGTTCAAAGTACTCTGACATCACCTAGCATCCCTCTATACCCTTCCCTGAATGCTGTAATGGTGCATTATCCTTATGAGGATTCTTGGGTCATCCCCTATATTCGCTACTTGGCAGATGGACAACTCCCTACCGATGAGAAAGAAAGGAGACGAGTGAAAAGGGAGCTGCCATATTTTACTATGGTTGATGGTGTTCTCTACAAGAGGGGATTCTCTGTCCCATACCTTCTCTGTTTGAGAGAAGATGAAGTTCAAGCAGTCTTGGAAGAGGTGCACGAGGGGCAGTGTGGGCACCATGCTGGGGGTCGGAGCTTAATGAGAAAGGTCCTCAGGGCCGGATATTGGTGGCCCACTGTGAAACAAGACTCTGCAGATTTTGTGAAGAAATGCGATGCTTGTCAAAGATTCTCCAACCTCCATCATACACCGGCCCAAGAACTTTCTTCTTCCGCTGTGCCTTGGCCGTTTTACCAGTGGGGCCTTGATATTTTAGGTCCGTTCCCCACAGCGCCTGGAGGTATCAAATATTTGATTATGGGGGTAGATTATTTCACTAAGTGGATCGAGGCTGAGCCAGTAGTGCATATTACTTCTGCGCGAACAAGGCGTTTCGTGTACGAAAATATCATAGCACGATTCGGGGTGCCAGGGCGGATTGTGACTGACAACGGCACCCAGTTCACAGACAAGAAGTTCACGGATTTGCTTGAAGGACTGGGGATAATCCAGATATTTTCATCTGTTGAACACCCTCAGACCAATGGCCAAGTGGAAGTAGCCAATCGAGAAGTGCTAAAAGGGTTGAAAAAGCATTTGGGAGAAGCGAAGGGAGGATGGACTGATCAGTTGTGTCATGTTTTATGGGCATACCGCACTACGCCTCATTCGTCCACTAATGAATCCCCATACCGGTTGACGTATGGGGTTGAGGCGATGATTCCAGTAGAGCTGCAAACAAGATCGGCCCGTGTAGAGTATTTTTCAGCTGAAGACAACAATGCCAATCTGGCATCAGAGCTGGACGTCCTCCAGGAGTTAAGGGAAAAGGCCTTTATCAGAGACCAGGCAGTAAAAGCAAAGGTAGCGCTCCGGTATAATAAACGTGTCCAATACAGAGCTTTCAGTACCGGAGATCTTGTTTTAAGGAAGGCGAGTGTGGGGAATAAATTTGCTCATCAAGGAAAGCTAGCGCTGACGTGGGAAGGCCCTTACAGAGTTTCTGAGGTGACTGGAAAAGGGTCATACCGATTGGAAGAGCTTAATGGAACTCTAATCCGTAACAAATGGAACACTTAGAACTTACGTGTTTATTACAGCTAGTTGGTAAGGCGGCATGTACTCTTTTTCCTTACTTGAGTTTTTTCCCATTGGGTTTTCTCAAGAAGGTTTTAACGAGGCATGACCCCAACTACGCTCTCTTTGTAATGTACTTTCAATGTTAATGAGAATAGAGTTTGATTGCCCTATCACTCTCACTTCTTTTGTATGTTGTGATTTGTAGCCGTAGCTTAATACGCATACACCTCAGGACGGATGAACTCAACTACCAATCCTGTAGTTGACGGTGTAACTCCTCGAGGGACTGATGAAGACCCCTCAGGACGGATGATCTCAATCACACATTTTGTGTATTGACGATGTAACTCCTCGAGGTGGAATGGGTTGTAGGGCTGGTCCTTTTTCAAGGCCACAAACCGAACCCCATTCGAAGACTACATGGTTTGTAGGGCTGGTCCTTTTTCAAGGCTACAAACCGAACCCCATTCGAAGACTACATGGGTTGTAGGGCTGGTCCTTTTTCAAGGCCACAAACCGAACCCCATTCGAAGATAACATGGGCTGTAGGGCTAGTCCTTTTTCAAGGCCACAAACCGAACCCCATGTGAAGGCTTGGGCGCAGTAGGCTGGTCCATCAAGAAAACCACGCTGAACCCCGAGTAACGGGCGCAGTAGGTTCAGGATTAGCCCTGATCCGAACCCCGTGTCGAAGGCTTGGATTGTAGGATTGCACCGAACTCCAAGTATGGTTAGTAGGATCGATCCGAACACCGTGTGAAGACTTGAGTTGTAGGACCAAACCAAACCTCAAGAGAAAGACGTAAAACTTACCCCTTTTTAAGGCGGTACCGGACTTTAAATGCAATTTCCGTCCTCAACTCTGAAATATTCGTTATAGAGCGGCTGAACGTTAGTGTATCCGTTCTACATTTTCGAGGTCAGATGAACATTTCAAGCTTGTTAAGAAGTTAAAGGTAACTCTTACAATGAAATTTCCCTTCCCAACGTACTTGCACTTGGGGACAGGGCATACTTTAACTTAGTTATCGCTTACTTGTTGCAAAGTTATTATTTTAATCCGATGTGATAAAAACGCTTTTAACAACGGTATAGCCAGACAAGAGCGGCTTTGCAGAGTATAGAAAAAGTTAAAGTATTATATATATTGTTAAGTCATTTGGCAATCATACACTGAACATAAATGATAAATGAGAAACAAGGCAAATTTTATTTCTTGAATGAAGAGGTGTACAGGAATCAAAGTATTCAAAAGCTGGAGCTGATCCCAGAACACAGCCATAATTGAAAGCATAAAAATTAAGAAGCAGGTTGTTGATCCTCCCGAGTAGGCACCTCCGTTCTCTCCCCTTCAATTCCAGCAGCTTGGGTCTTATCCGCTCCGGCCTCAGGATCAGAGTTAGGCTTTGCAGGTTCCATGCTCTGACCCTCCGGAAGTGGAGGCAGTTCGTAGAGAGAGTCGTGAGGGACTTGGTACGAGTCGTCTTTCATCACTTCGACAAGTTTCCCCTCGTGGAACTCATAGAACGGATCCAGTCCGTACAGATTCAGTTTTGCCTCAGGGTTTTGATAGAATACTTGACGAAGTGCCAGCCCAAAGGATTCGTAAGCTACCTGTTTACATATTTCCAAGGCCTTGGCAGCCTTGGTCTTAGCAGCAGTTAACTTCTTCTGGAGCTTGGCAAAATCTTCCTCCGATGGGCCAGTGCTTGTACCTCCCTTCCTCAACTCCTCAAGCTGGGCCTGCATCTCCTTCCGAAGGGCCTCCCACTCCCCAAGGCTCTTGCTGTGTCCGTCCTCCATTAATTTGAGATCGTCAGCAAGCTTGGCTGACCTTTTCTTCTCCAGCTGTAGTTCTTCTTCGAGGAGCGGAATGGATTTATTCTGCTGTTGAAGCTCAGCAACCTGCCGTTCTAGAGCCTTATTAGCAAAGTGAAGTTGGCTCGCTTCTTCTGTCTTCCTCTGAAGTGTTTCCTTGGTGTTCTTCAGTTCAACCTCCACACTTCTACGAATTTCAGATTGTTTGGCCGACCATTTCTCCTTCACAGCGAGTTCGGCTTCGAGCTTTTCAACTTGCTCCATATAATCTGCCTTTTCGCTCAGGGATTCAAGGAGGCCGGACAGCTCGTCCAGCTGCCAACGGCCGGCCTTACAAGCTCCTCGAACTTCAGCAGCTTCGAGCGTGGGGTGAAGGCAGTATCTAGCCTTTGGAAGAGTGGGGGGCATGGACCCCTGAAACCATAAGTAAGGGGCAAGAAAGGAGTCGCGTGGAGGGTCGAACGCCGGAGGAGGGCCACTCTCAGAAGTCAGGGCGGATGTGGTTTGCGATGTGGGGGCAGAAGAGTCAGGAACGGGCTTCTTCCCCTTATCTTTCTTCATCCCAGATTCTTCAAGTGTTTTCTGGCGCTTCTTCGCAGGGTCACCAGAAGAGGGTTTTTCCTGATCCGCTGTCTTGACCAGATGCCTCTTTTTCTTCTTTTTCTCTGGGACGGCCTCCTCATCGCCCGCCCCAGTGGCCTCCGTTTGCTTTTCTATCTCTTCCTCGTCAAAGAGAGGAACTTCCTCACCCACTGCAGAGGTTAGGGGAATGAGTGGAGCTTTGATGGCGTTCCTTTTCGCCTGAATCTCGTTCTCCTCGGAGGAGAAGTCATCATCAGCCATCATGGTCCTTAAGGACAACATTTCGGGGCAGGCTTTTTCAATTTGTTCTGTAAAACAAGAAAGGTTGAGTTAGCACGTGAGAAGAAGATAATCAAAACAGAATAAGTATACAACACAAATACAGTAAGAGCGGATATTACGGAGATAGATGGTTCGGACGTCGTCCTCTGCCAGGAAGAGCCTGCAAGAAAATCCTTTGAGTGTTTTCGAGGCCGTCTGCATGGCGCTCAAAACCTCGACGGAATGAGAGGAGAGTTCACTCTCATCAGTGTAATAAGCACGGCTCATAAGGAGAAAATGCTCGTGCGTCCAACTGAGGGGGAACTTGGTGAATCCCTCCTTGTTACGCCAGAAGACCGGCTTATTGGGCTGAATACGGACCCGCGTGTAGTAATGCTTGAAGGAGCGCCCATCCACCTTCGCGGATTCCATGTATGATTTGAAGTTTATCACCCTTGAGTCACAATGGAGCGTTATGAACCCAAGGCCGCCCTTCTTGTTAGCACGGCGGACCACTTGGCAATAATGGAACAGCTTAGCCACAGTGGCGGAGAAGTTGAAGTGCTCTCCTAGGATTTCGAGAGCCCACACTAGACCCCAACCGTTGGGATGCAGCTGTGTAGGGGCACAGTCCAAGAAGCGCAGGACGGCCATCTGGAATTCCGTCATGGGGAAGCGCACCCCCAGCTTCAGAAACACGAAGTCGTACATATAGACCGACCTCTCATCAGGGACGATATGGCAGACTCTCTCAGAGGGACGGGGTGCCAGCACAGCATAGCGTGCTTTGTACTTCTTGTCTGAGTAGATCTTGCAGCGGAGAGGGACCGTGCGCTCCTCTTCACTTGCGTGATGTGAGGGGATCTCCAGGAATTCCTCTTCCACCCAGCAGTAAGGTCTTTCCCTATTGAGCTTTTCCCAGTTCAACCGGTGTGCCACAACATTGACACACCCTTCTGCGGTTCGGAGAACCAAAGTTTTGCCGGACCCAGGGATTTCCATGGTTGTGGATGCACGATGGAACGCGTACATGCTGTGGTAAAAAGCAACATCGTCAGAGAGGTAGCCTTCATCACTTGACCCTTCATTAGAGCGGCTGGTAGCCCTCGAGTCAAGGGGAACCTCAGAGCGGCGTTGAGAAGAGGACGCTCGTGAGGAAGATGTTTCAACCCTCTCTGAGCGACGAAGCCCAGCCACAGGAAGATTCACTGGAATCCTTCCACCACGGTGGCTAAGGGAGGCTCGAGAGCTAGAATTCCCCCTGTTCGAGGGACCAGCGTTGCCTGCTCCAGGGCGCATGGTGGAACCAAAATGAATAAAATTTGTAGGGAGATGAAGGAAGGGGAGGTTACCTAAAAGGAAGAGGAACTTTGTGAAGTTTGAAGGCAGCAAGGGAATCTCCAAGAAATTTGAGCAGAGTTTCACTAAGCTTGAAGACAGAGGTGAATTCCCAAATTTGTTAAGAGTCCCTTTTATAGGTAACGAGGAGGCACAGTGCTCTGTTAGAAGTCACAATGCTTGCTTCAAAACGCAACCCTTTGAATTCAAACAACGCCATCATTTCGTTGTGTTCGAGCGCGAAAATGGTAACGTTTCAGCAAACGTTTTTGCAAAATGGGCCCCCCTTTAGTTTGAATCTAGGCCCAATAAGCCCAATCGACGGTTATACTCTTGGGTAATGATGGCTCGTGCGTAAAAGGCGCATTTAACGTCCAATCATTTCAGACGCATTTAATGCATTTCAACCACTCTTCGAATACCAAGGGTTTGATTCCCAAAAACTCTTGGGATTTCCCTCACTATTTTATGCTGTCTGAGTCCGTTGTATGTAGCATCAGAAGAGCGGCCACCCAGTTGGCAGGACGGATGCCTCAGAGCTTCCAGGTAATTTCCAGAACGTCCCACCGGCATCCAGACTTCTCAAGGGTTGTATAGCTCATATGAGCAACTTAACAGTCCCTCACACAAGCTAGGGGACAGATGATCCGGTCTGGATACCGGCCCCCAATGTTATGACGTCAGACTGATCTCATAAAAGGAGAACCGGTGTCACGGTTCATTATTGCCATACCGGATATCCGGTCTCCCCTCATCCGCTCTTGTCTCATCAGCAGTTCCACTCGTTTTCTCTACAACGGATGATCGTTCGTTCTCACCAAACATCTATATAGTCGTTAGACCCTCAGTCACAGCGAGATAAGAGTTCCTAATAACTTATCAGCGAAGATACTCTATGTGGTAGAATATGTCATGTCAATGGCCTCAGAGAGCAAGTACATGTGTCAGCGAAATATGCGGAAAGGTGATTATCCTCCATCCCTATCACGGGATCGTACCCTGATAATTGACCTACCCCCCTGACACACTCTGAGTACTGAGCCACTTTGATTGACACACCTCACACGCTATCAGAACCAAGGGGCCCACTTGCACCCAACGATTCATTTCCTACGTTCAACTATAAATAGCTCATTTCAATACACATGCAAGGTTACGTTGTCCTAACTTACTCTTTGCTATTATATCGCTTGAGCATTCACTGAGTTCTTATACTCTTCTAACTTGAGCGTCGGAGAATCTTCGCAGGTGGCACCACCTTTCGCCCCCACTTCAACGCGAAACGTTGGTGTGAAGGATCTCCAGGACAACAAGACCGGTTTTCTCCCACTGAGAGACCGGATCATGACACCGGATACCCGTGATACCGGTGTACAAACCCTAAAACACTTGTATTCTTGTGGCTGGTCCCACACCGGATCCTAGACCCCGGTTCAGACCAGTTCAGTTAGTGTAAGAAATATTAAATCTATTTGTATCTGAAGAGTATATTGAACCATGTTTGACACTACAAGAAATACACTATTTAACGGTAGTTTTTTGTGTACGTTAGCGGCGGTTTAAACTATAAAAAAACCTTTACCAGCGGTTGCAAAAGCACCGGTAAGACATTCGACATAAAGAGTCTAAAAAAACATTCAATCCAGTTTCATACTCAGGTGTGTTGCTTGGCATTTTAATCCAAGACTTATCCATCTGAGTACAAACAGCAACAACAATAACCTATAAGCAACTGAAAATATATCTTTAAGATGTACTACAATTGATTAACATTACATACAAGGATCAATTATTCAATTAGTTTAAATTTGATTATAGATCAAATTGGAAGCATAAGCAAGACCAAGATTATGCAATAAGAAACACAAAAACTTGAACGAGAAGGGAGAAGGAAGAAGGAACTAACCTTTTGGGATGAAAAAGAGCTAAAAAAAAGTGGCGTGGACAATGTGGACTGTGTGGCTGGTAAACTATTAAAAAAAGCACTCTACGTGGTTAGATTGGGTTACAGTAAGAGATGCAAGTAACACATGGACTGATCAATCAAATTAATTATAAGCAATGAAAGATTCAAAGAATGAAAAACCAATTTTCATCAATTCTAGTAAGCAAAGAGTTTTAGAACATTGAGTGTACAACTGCACTAAATTCTAGTAAGCACCAGTTTTTAGAACAAATAGTGTAATAAGAAATTATGTCAATGTTAATGTTAATTGTTGATTTATCAAATAGTAAAATGAATAGTTAACGCGTGATCTTCAAGACAAAGACAGTATCAAATAATTTAATGATGTTAAATTTCCATTATCAAATAATAGAATAATATGCCTCTTGTATTTGGGTCATCACGAAAAAGGATTAAATGATTCTAAAATGTTTCAATGGCAACCAATATTCAATCGCACATATAATAGTACGAGGAGGAACCGTAATCAATTTTTCTTAGGGTCTTGAATTTGTCAATTCATATTTCTCTTCGGCTCTTCTTGGCTTGACGTAGGTACAGCATTCATGCGGATCAAGTTCAAAAGTTCGAAGTTAATATAAACTTCAAGTGGAATTAACATGCCGAAACTAATTAGTGTGGACTCTTAGTGAAATTAACAAAAGGTTGTGGCTTAATGCTTAATTTAAATTTTAAATTGGGCAAGTAATTCTAAAACGTAAAGCAGGTGAATAAGATGTCTATAATTGTAGTTGTATACTGAATAAGATAGTTGGCAACAGTGATGAGGAAACCTGTTGGTGTTGGAGGTGGCAACTTCCAACCAAGTCTAATAAAATTCTAAATTAAATATAATTCTTACTAATGAAATTAATCCAGTCAAGGTTTACCACAAATCTAAATGAAAACCAAATTGAAACTATAAGATCAATATTTAAAAGATCATATCATAATGGTTCACTCAAAATATATTGGTTTTGTAAGAAAGTAATCTGATTTATTTGCCCAACTCTTTTGGGCAATTACAGAACAACCAAACCATACAAAACAAAGCATGTAACAGGGGAAAGGTGTACAGAACTTCAAATTGGGAAGGAAAAAAAAATCTACCTCCTTATAACGTCTCCTTATCACCTCATGAAAAGCATCTGTAAACAAAGAATTGAATCCAAAACATCATTAATACAAGAAACAATAAAAAAAATACAGAACCTTATAATCACATTTCTTTTCAACTAAATATAAAAATAAAAACAGCAAAATGTTAGAGATGCCATAGCCACTATCCCACAGCTAAAAAAAATTGGTATAATTAAAATTATTAAAGACGTAATTGTCAAGGTATTTACTCTTAACGTGGGAACCTAAAGCTTGAAGGAAAATACATATATGTTTGGTTCTTTTATTTTTTTTAGTGTTCTTTTTATATCAATTTAATTCTTTAAATTTTAAAACATTTGATTTTTTTATTAACTTAGCTAAAAAAGTTTATTATATCAATTCACAATGAATGTTTGAAAGCTGTAACGGAGTTCTATTCTTTATACATATAACTAAAAAAGGAACTCTGAAGATGTGTAATCTTATATCTAATTCAATGAAATAATTAGCGCATTTCAGTAACTTAAATGACAAAAGTTGATCTTCTCTGGGGTTACTCTAATCAAACTCCACACGGACGTGTCTAGAACATGTTCTCTAGCTAGTTACTCAGTGAGTTATGAACTTTTAACTTTGTATTATGTTAATTAACTAGCATGAAACATATTCATGAACGCTAGCTACCTAGCCCCTTATAATTCTCTGTTCCTTGTAGATCTTGAAATTTGATATTCAGCGTGTGTGTGTATATATATATATATATATATATATATATATATGAAAAGGGTTCCTAAACATTGCTGTGTGGAGGTTGGGAGAAAGCCATCATTTTGGCCTATATTAGCCCACAACCACAAAGTTTTCATGTCCTCCTGAGTGCAATTTTTTTTGAAAAGAAAAAGACTAGCAGAATGATATAACTAAACAAGGGTTATACGTGTGTTTCCCCTCTTGTCTTTTTTGCTTCCATGTTTGCTAGACAGATATAATTATAAACCATATTGAATTGGTTTAAGCTTTAAGGGACCCATAAGGAAACATTTTAACTTTGTATCAGTACAATGAGCTTATATTTATGAAGGCTGGAGTAAGGGAGAGATCAACAGAGCATCAAGTTGGAAGAGAGATCAACAGAGCATCAAGTTGGAAGGCTAAGTAACATACAGAATTAGTTCAAGGCATATACAATGCCATATTTTATTGGATAGGAACAGAGGGTGTGGTAGAATGGGAATTTGAAGTCAAATGTTGTAGAGATCAATGAAGGCCATTTAATGTAATGTGTATAAACTCTATGAGGCCAATCAGGCGTGGCGTGTTATACCAAAACCAAAAGGAGTGTCATAACGTGTGGGTGTAGAGTTGCATGCATGAAAACACCTATTAGGATTGGTTTGGTCTTTTTTCCCCAGTTTTGTGAAAACAGTACCCTTTCCAACATATCGCATCCTCCCTTTCCCATTACATGTAATTTATCAGAAACTACACTTTCATTGGGACTCTATCATAAAAATCCAGTTTAATCAATTAAGTTATGTAATTATTAACATTAATTTAATACATCATTTAAAATTATTCAAATCCCGTTTAATCAATCTCAAATGTGAAACTCCAATTGAGAATAAAAAGACTTTATCCTAAAAAGAAAGTTAGTTTGAATCCCACAACAACAAAGTTCATATACCTGTAAAATTTATATGTAGATCTTCAAATGTGCAAGTGTAATTCATAATTAACTGGATTCACATTAATTGAAAATAAAGTATTGAACTTGTAAGACTTAGGATAATATCACAACCCTTTAACAACTATGGCCTTGAATTTTGTAATTAACACTACTTAAATATCAATAAAAATATTGAAGTGGTAATGAAGATTCTCTTTCCGGATAACTTTTTGCAGTGAGTCTTTGGTGAGCATTGAGAAATTAGAAAAAGAGAACAAAAATGAAAGGTGCCTACCACTAAGGGCTATGCGCTGTCAGACCAATTTTAACTCCTCCGAATGTTACTCTCATATTTCTTTTTCTCCTAATTTTTTCTATACACAGCATTTGGTACTGATAGGCCCATGGAGCTACCAAAACAAATTCAATTCTTACTAGCCTAAGAATGATTTTATCATAAAGTGGGACACGTGTATGTACATAAAAACAAGGCATGTCATGTGGTGAAAGCAGAGCAACAGGAAGCATATACATGTCCACATCACCCCACAAAATTAAAAACCAAAAAGAACGAAAAATGCAGATAAAGAACCAGAGGCCAATGGGATTTGAACAAAAGGACAGTAAAAAAAAATATGAACACAAACCTTGAACAGCAATCGATACATGGAGAATAGAGGCTAATGTGAACGGAGTGGGAATCAACGCTTGAACGGAACGGTGCAAGAGATGAGAGATGAGAGCACTGTGGGAGAGAAGAGAGTGAGGGTTTAGGTTCTTTTTTGTTTTGACTGAGTGAGGGTTTAGGTTTTTTTTAAAGAAAATGTAAAATAATTAAGTCGTGTTTAGTTCGTAAGTTTTTTAAGAAAAATAAAAAATTATTCTTAAAAAAATTAGAAAAATAGAGAATATGTTTGTTCAAAATATTTTAAAAAAATTATAGAAAACTGAAAATCTATTATTTTATTTTTTTAGAAAAACAAATAAGTCTTTAAAGAAGTTTTTCAAAAAAATCAAAAAACGAAAAAAAATTTTAAGAATTTTTTAACTATTTTAGGAAATAAAATTTTTGAAAAATAACTAAAAAACTTTTCATAAAAAACTAAAATAATTTTCTGTAATTAAACGCTTTTATTTTAGGGGACTCGTCTGACCAGTGGCGTTTGAAGGATGGGACGGAAATTTTCTTTTTATCTAACATTGGCGGCGGTTTTACTTTCTTGAAATGATAAATATATAATTATATTACATGATTATAAAATTTAAGGATGGTGTAATATAAATATATATCATAATATTTTGTGTGTGAACCAATGAGACTTCTTGGAGATTAATTTCTTTGAGACATAGTGATTATCAAAATATACCTTATCTTAACAAAAAAAACTTTCTATACATACACTTAGATTTGAATATCTAATAATATGTTTATCTACCAAGCGTACCAAACTTTATTGATAAATATATATCATAATATATAGAATTAATTTATATTGTAATTATATATATATCAATGAAAATTAGAAATATATTTCATTTCCTATAGGACATATAGACTAATTAATAAGGGTAATAAAAAAATTAATAAATATTTTATAGAAAATATAACTTAGCTTGGTAAAAAGGATAAAAAAAGTTTTTTCAAAACCCCACCTTATTTATACCACCAGAGAGACAGAGAGAGAGAGAGAATTTTTTTTTTTTCCCCAATGTATCCATATAGTCACGAACATAATTTCACGTCTCAACAATTAGCGGACTTCCTTTAGGGCATTGAGATGGACTTAACGAAAAGAGACTAACAACAATAGCTACTAAAGTTAACCATTTCAAATAATTTAGGGCATAAAAAATTAAATGAAGGATTAAAACGAAGAGACAAAAAATTTGTATAAATCTGAGCTTTTAAAGAAGGAAGCAACACAAGTTGTTGGCTCTAAAAGATCACATTGTATATATACTGTCTTCGGAATATATGTAAAACTTAAAAATATCTTTTAATTTCTATAAGTTTAATTTTGCTACATTGTTAGCATGTAAAAAAATTTACAGTCAACAAATCAAAACATCAAAAACAAGATTTTAAACGGGACCACAATTCGAGCTATAGAGAGAACACTAGTTGAGAAAGCAAGTTTACTTACCATTTAACAGAAGGTTTTCACCTTTCCTACTTAATTATAGATAAGCACCTGCTGAATAATCTTTTAACAAACTTAAAGATCCTTAATATGCAGGTCTGAAATTACAACTCTTGATGAAGAAATATCAATTACATTCATCAAACAACAAGCAGTTAAATAGCAAGAATAAACAGTGGAGCCACATAGTATTAACAAGATTTAAGGTTAAACCTTCAGCCTGGTGGCCAATTCATCTGTCTCCCACCTAATACATGCAAGTGCAGATGGTACACAGATTGACCTAATAAAAATGAAGAGTGTGAAAGGAGAAAGAATAGGAGAAGTGGCACCATCATTAGCAAGTGAAAAAGATCCAGAAAAGTTGTTGACAAGAAACACACTTACAGGCACTAGGACCACTGTTGATGACGACACGGAATCCATCAAGGACACCTTCTTTCTCAGCTACTATTTTGGCAGCATAGAGAAGTTGGCCCAATATCTCCCCATGTCTACCATCAGCCTGTGACAGGAAATTCTATACATCACAAATCTCCTCTTTCCCTTGATGTACAGCGAGATAGAAGAGATTGGAAAATAGCATACAAAAAGTTAAAGATCATTTCAACCGGCAGATCATAAAACAGCCACATTGCAAGGCTGTTATCTAATACAAGACATTCAAATAACTCATAAGGTCAAAGGCTGACAATTCTTTGACAACCAGCTTGAAAATAATTGTAAACAAAGATTGATAATCAAGAAATTTTGGAATTTGAAAGTATTTTTTGTACATATTCTGAGTATATTTAAATTAGAATATCACGAGACAAAAAAGGGAATAATGTATCTACAAATTATGGAAGAGAAACATCACATTCAAGATTCGGTACCTTCAATCAAACATGTCTGACATAGCTAAAGTTAGTAATATTCTATTTAAATTCTTATTAGTTTTCCTCTTAGACAAGTATGTGAGATTACTTATATTCATCAAGACTTGTTACCATAGTTGCCTTACTTATAAATTACATATTCTCTGTAATTTTCAATCATGTTTCTTGACCTCCTTTCATTCGCATGTCTTCACTTAAACATCTTCAGACCATACAACTTTTTGTGAGCAGGTAAAGTTTTTCCAAATCATCTCTTCCACTAAAATATTATAGTGGAAGTTATATACACAAATCCTTGTTCTTTTTTCATGATGTCCAGTCAGAGTGGGGGCAAAAGCAAAAAAAAAAAAATCACCACACACAATAATCATGTAAAGCTTTTTGTTAGGCATACATATAGAAAAAGGGTGACAAGTGACCTTCCCAAGCTGAGTTAATCCATCTCTAAATTTCGGAATGACTAAAACATGAACTGGAGCCTGTGGATTAATATCTCGAAATGCTAAAACCTTTTCATCTTCATATACAATGCTTGAAGGGATTTCCTTATTTATGATCTTATCAAATCTGAAAAGAAAGTAGAGTTCACAAAGTTAAGGAACAAAAAATGATTAAACAATCATAAGTTTCCATGTGTGCGCGTGTGTGTTTCAGTGTGTACAATGTCAGTGAAGACCATATACCAATGTTACATTGTGGTACAGTTAGGAACGTGGTATGGATACTGGTCAGCAATACAGAACTTTTCGAAGTATATGAAATTATGAATGGAGAGGTATATGTATACTCATTTGGTTGGCTATTTTGCAACAACATTTGCTTTGCCTAGATTGGAGATTGCTTTGCTAGATACTAAGAACCCATTTGGTATCCAGTTGGGGAAACAGAATTATGAAAATAGAAAAATTTAATGGTTAGTTGATCCTTCATGCTATTCAAGACAATCAAAACTCCGTTGAACCAACTAATCTTTTTTTCCCATTGGTCAAATCTCAATTTGGTTGACCAAATGACCCCTAAGTTCTACTGTACTAATAAGTAGTACAGATTATATGCATATAAAGTAAGAAAGTGCTTACACTAAGTCAACAGACCTAGGTTCATAATCTAAACACTGCCTTTAAGTAAAGCTATGAGTTTTGCTTGCACAGTGCATCAGCTAGGATTTGTTTTTCTAAAACTTCCACCCTGCCTCCTTCAAATGAAAAAGCTAGCAGAATTGCATATGCATAAATAGATCAAAGTCACTGTGATGTGCTCCAATACGGTCTAAATACTGAAATGCTGCTATGATCGTTTTGGGTTACAATTCACAAATGACCCACTTTTCAGAACGAACATTCCAAAACACGGCATGTGAGGAATACTAACCAACCATGTGACACTGCTACCTACAGAATGGAGCCCTAAAGGGTTCCAGCCATACTTTGATGATACTAGTCACTGAAAGTCAAACTGACTGTCAGACTTCTCATTTGGGAGAGAAACCTTGCATAATGGAGGTTTGCAATCTTAACATCCCAATGAATCCTTTAATTTAAAGCAACTCTATCTTGAACATCATTCTTATAGGGAGATGGAAGGGGAGAAGTTCAAAATTGGACAAAACTTTTGGAAAATTTCTATCCTGCGATGAGATCTGTGCTCCCTTGTATTTGAGTCTAATAAATAATCATGACACTACAACTATACTTCCATGAATGAAGGAAAAACCATGATAAAAAGCTGTTGCAAAAAGTGAAAGGGCCTTACATTGTTGGAGCTTCACTATCAAAATTAATAGCAGCTGCTTTGGCTGCCGCTTCTTCATTGTGTGTGGCACTGGTACTGAAATGCAACCTGTTACAGGTAAGCAAAACGCCCAAACACATCTATAAACACAAGTCCATAACAAAAACCAGAGTATAGAAAGTTACTACTTACTCCAAATAGCTG
The DNA here is from genome assembly GCA_037962975.1 of Clitoria ternatea. Taxonomy (NCBI): domain Eukaryota; kingdom Viridiplantae; phylum Streptophyta; class Magnoliopsida; order Fabales; family Fabaceae; genus Clitoria; species Clitoria ternatea. The sequence continues at coordinate 279,601,462 of CM075671.1, forward strand.
AAATAAGAGAAACATTTGTGTGGACAAGTTACACCAGAAGTTTGTATTAGATGAAATCCATCAAATATGGTTCAAAACCCTTTAAGTAAGAGTAAGCATGTGAATTAATAACAACACTTTTGGCCCTTCTTTTTTAGATAATAAAGGGTTTCCTTTGAGAAAACATTGTTTTAAAATTTCATTTCCTATTTTCACAAATAATTACAAAAATTGAAACTCCTCCAGTGCCAACATTTAATAGACAATCCGATAAACTTAACTTTTTTTCTCCCTAATTTGGCACAAACAAGTGAAATTCGCACCATGTGTTTTAAACTTGTACAAAACAGAATGAGGATACTGTTGAAACACAAAGTGCTTAAGAGAAGAAAAAAAGCGAAGCAAGAAACCTGCGTGGTTGAAGAGGTAGATTGAATTTGGAGGCGTTTAGAGCGAAAGGTGTTGCTAATCTCAATGGAGAGCAGTTCCTGCAATGCAATTTCAAAATTTAAAGGCAATTATTGAGACAAAATAGAAGATAAGGTAAAGAACGAAACCTAAGCAAAGAGAAAGGAATGGTTGCTGCCATGATTCTGGGTACTTCGTCTACCCGAATTCCAAATTAATCCATTTTCTCTATAAATAACTTCTTTCTTAATAGAACCATCAACTATGTAATATTTTCTTTTAAATTCTACACTGATTATTTATATATCTATATATATAATACATTAAAAATATATATAAATTTTTTATAAACAATTTTAAATTTATTAAACAGAAGTAGATTAAACAAATGAGATCACTTGTGATTCTAATTAGCTAGGTAAACTCCATGTCGATGCCTTCTTAGTTATTCCGACCTCAAATTAAGGATGATCTGAAAGTGAGAGAAAATAAGTACTCTTTCTTTCTGATTTTTAATATAAATAAAAAAATAATTTCACATCAATTAGTTAAACTTATTTAATTTTTTAAAATTTATTTAAAAATTTGATTTGATTCTTGAAATCACCCGATAGATGTAAAACATTTCAAAAGTCATGTTAAATAAAAATGTTTTAAAGATAATATTAAAAACCAAAAAAATTGAGTTTTCTTTTCTTCTTAAATCAGAGATATGATGAAGTATGCAATAAGTAATAACTTAAATTTATAAAAAATATTTTTCTTTAAGCCAATCGAAATTTTAAACATGTATTTAATGTTACTTAAGTCACCTCAACGTTTAAGAGGGGTAATAAATTGAGTTTTAAGACTTTTTAAAAGATGTATTTGAGTATGATTAGTTTTCTTCTAAAACAATTGATGGGATAAGAATAAACCAAACAAAAATTTAATATTCACCTAGAATATTGCAATAACAATATTAAACTAATTCAATCTATAGAATAAAATAAGCAAGATTATGTGCAGAATATAGAGAGTTTAAGAAAGATGAGTATGCAAATCTTGTTGTACTAATTCCACCACTTTCATTGTGGTGTACGTCTAGTTAATAAGCAAATCAAAAATTCACTATTTGAAGAATCTGAGTAAGTTAAATAATTATAACTTCTTTGTGTCCCCCTCCCCAAAGGCTTAATTCCCTTGCTTACAAGTTGAGCAATTACAACTTTTTAGTGTCCCTTAATAAAAGCTTAATCCTTACACTCTTAAGGACACCTTACTCTTTTTGTGATCTCTTCAAATACATAACCCAAAGGTTATCCCTTAACATTTGCAATAATTCTTAATCTCAAAATAGAGATTATACACATAGAATAAACTCTTAAAAGAGTAAACGTACAAATTAAAGCTTATAAAAAACTTAAAGAATAAAGAAAATAAGCTCAAAAGTGATTCATTTCTGATTTATGATTAACAATTTTCAGGCCTATTTTCTTTGAGTGAAAAACATGTATGTATAGAGTTTTGGACTTAATATATCTATTTATAGTTGTTGGGTTCAAAGTTATAGGTATTAAATACTTGTTGCAAAGTTTATAAAACTATCAAGTTATTTCTACACAATAATTGATTGGCCATAATGTGGTAATTGATTACTTCACTGTGGTAATCAATAATAAATATCTTAGTAATTGATTATCAAAATCTCTATTTGCTGAGACAAATTTTGCTTTTTCAATAATCAATTAGGCCAAACAAAGTAATCGATTATTTTGCCTTAAATGTATGAGAAGCATATTTTTAACCTTTTAGAAAACCTTTTTATGTAATGTGATCAAATGTGATGCATAAAAGGTTTTCTTCCAAACTTTTAAACATGTTTCTGATTTATTGAAAAGTTTTTAATCAAGATTCAAACTTAGGAGTTCATAAAATCTTTTCTAAGATTTTCTTTAACATAAATACTTGGCATAATAAAATGTGATGCATAATAAGGTTTTCTTCTATTTGTTGTTGTTATGATCTTAGAGTTACCTCTTATTCACGCTTCGCTAAATTTCATACATTTGCTTGATGTCATGTTTGACATTATCAAAGCTGGTTAATCAACATCCAAATACAATTAATGTTATCCTTTCTCACATTTACTACATCTGATTTCAAATATAAGTAAAAGGAACTAATTTCAGACATATTAGGAATAATGTTTGGAAGTAGTTATTTGTATTAATGTTATCAAATATTTGATTTAATTTTCTAAAATACTATTAGTATTATTTATTACACAAAAAATTAGTTGCCTTGAAAATATATAAAAAATGACATATTTGATAGACGAACATTTAATAACTTTAAAAATGTATAATTTTACTTATATTAAGAGACCAAAAAATTGTTTATATTTAAAATCAGAGGTAATATAATTTTATTTTGTTAAAGCTAAGTGTATTGCTACTTTTGTTTTTTCTCTTTGAAACATATTCAAATGAAACAAATCAAATACTTGAAAAGAATTTCTATGTTATCTTGTAATTATCCATTAAATATTAAGTCTTAAAACACTTTTTCTAATCAAAATTCAACAAATTAACAAGCGGTTGCCCAAATCTTTTATGTATCCGCTTAAGCGACCATTCTACCCCTCAAGCGGCCGCGTCACAATAGGACCTTTATTTTTCATTCCAAAAGCTATTTAAAAAGGTCTAGGTCACTGTTGTGATAACTTTGGTCCATGGGAAGGGATCTCTTTTGGTTTCTTTTCCTCTCCTATTATTTTTCATTGATCTTTTGGCTTTAGGGTAGCTCTCACGAAAATGTATGACTAAATTCTCTTTTTGTTGGGTTTAGGTGTCCTCTATAGTCATGTATTGAATACTCTTGCATGATTTATGCACTTTAATCAATGTTAGTATTTTGTTTCATATATCTAATGCATGCTTCAAACGGGAGAATTCGTGTGTGTTTGAGGTTTCCAAATAGGTTGAGGAGTGAAATGCTCATTATTTTTTTCTTAAGGATAGAGTTGAATTTAATGGATGATAAGGTCAATGTTTAATGAAAGGAGTTTAACCGAAAGATAGATATTTGAGAAAAAGACTTGTGATCTATTTGTCGGGGGATCAAGTTTAGTAAAATTTATACTATAATGGCTTTGATCAATTGCATGGTTGTACTGAGTAGGATAATATATTCTTGAGAGGGATGACAGTTAAAGATAATTCCAACGCCTTTATTTATGTTTATTTTGATTTTTATGCTTTTATAACCACACCAACATCTTCCATCAACACATTTGTGCATATTTGTAAGTATATTGTATATTATACTGATTTTACAAGTATAGATAATTATTTTGTTGATTATCAAATAAGTCTTTGTGGATTTGATACTCTTATTTAATCATCAAAACTACAACAGATATTTGATATACTTGTCAAAGACTCAACAAAAGATCCCCCAAACCCAACAACGACCCTACCACTGTTTCACCATGGACATTGCTTGCTTGTTTATTTTATTTAAGCAATATGTATTCTTTTGATATTTTTTGTTATTTAGTGTATTTTTTTAATTATCACGTGTTAATAATAATAATAAAGATAGTAATGATAATAATAATAATAATAATAATAATAATAATAAAAATAATATATAATATTAATAATAACGATTAAAAAAATAAGTTTAACTACCATATTGGCATGGGACATGATGTTCTACGCCTAATTTCATAGGATAAAAGTCCCACGTGACTATTCTACAAGAGAATTTGACGTAGGACATTATGTCACATGACATTTATGATAGTCTCATGCTAGAACCATTGATTTTTGTAGTAACTATTATTACCACCTTCAATCCTAAATATAATATCATTTTATCTAAGGTATTAAGAAAATTAGTTAATTTAATTAAAATTATTAACTTTATCTTAAATTAAGAATGATTTTTCAAAATTACCTTTCCATTCATTCATTCTCCACTAGTTATGTTTCAATTTTGGTTAATAATTTGTATTCCATATGAAAAGACAAGTCAATTAGGAGGGAAGTTAATTTTTCTATCAATCAATTATAATAGAAGAGATAAATATTTTAGGTAATGTAATTTATTTATTATTTTTTAACTCTAATAAAAGTTACTTATTTAATAGGAGTATCTTAGTCTAAAAATAATTACTAAAATCAAAATTTTAAAAAAATCTTATATTAAAATACAACCTTTTTTTTTTTAAAAAAAAGGTGTTACATAAACTGAGAGTTAGTGTCTCTTATATACCAGTGAACACATAACCTTTTAGATTTGGGACAGCAAGTGGAAATCTTCAATTATGTGCGGTCATGATTGCAGCATTTGCTAGTGGTAACACAACCACAACCAGTACCTGTGGTACATATCATAGACTGTTGATTTCATGGCTCAATGGAGCTTTCATTTTTGTTCACTTTCAACTTCTAAGGATGCAAGTGTCCTCAATCTGGTTACCAGCCAATCTTCCGGTCCGCGTGAAGTCATTGCATACGAACCCAACAACCTTAAATGACTCAAACTCTACGGCCAAGGTGGTTGCTCCTAAATGGCTTCAGAAGACAATAACCTTGCCTCCCCTCAAACGTGGCTGTCATCACATCACTTCTAAGGTTCTTACACTCTTAATTTATCCCATTATCAATCAACTTTTTGTGTCTTCCTTCTTTTTTATCATGTAACTTCACCATGATTATTCAAACTTTTAACACTTTAAAAAAAAATTATTTAAAATTCTCACAAATTAAACTCATCAATCAACCAACATAGTAAGCGTGGTGGTTTAATACTCCGTCTCATGAATTCGATCTTTAACTTATTTAAATTGAGTAAATCATTTGATCAATTTCTTACCACTTAATATATATGTTAATGGTTGGAACTAAGGTAACCTTACCCAACAAATTAAACTCATCAATCTTCACAACCTTATTTCACATCCAAAAGTTCTACAAAGCTTGTCCCCATGTGTTGGTTCAGGTTTTGAAAGAAGTTGGGGAAGACTTGTCGGGATTCAAGTGTGGCCTAGCCCATCTCTTCTGTAAGTATATATATATTTATGCAAACCGAGTCTCCATGTTTTGTTAATTCAATTTATGCACTGCTTAGAATGAATTTCTAAAGGCAATTAGTATAGTGCACCACACAAGTGCCTCTCTTACCATCAATGAGAATTATGACTATGACGTTCGGGATGACACTGAAACATTCCTCAATCAGATAGTTCCAGAGGTTAGATTTTCATCTTTCGTTTTTTTCAATACATGTTATATATATTGAAAAGCTATATGAAATTTGCAAATTTTTTGCAGGGGCCATCTGCACCCTGGAAGCATACTCTTGAGGGTTAGTGTTAGTTTTTTATTGACCAAACTAAGGCATATATTGTGAACATGCTCAGGATTTTTGTGATACTGCTTTCTATATTTTTTGGTAAACATTAGTGTATAGTTTGCTTTCCTTGCACAAGTCAGTAATGTTGGGATTGGATGAGTTGCAAGCACATGTAATTTATCAAAACATAATAATTTCAGGCCCAGATGACATGCCGGCACATATTAAATCGTCAATGTTTGGTTGTGCACTCATGTAAGAAATACTTCATACATTATATGTATTGTGTTGTCCAGATTGACTCATGCTAACAATCTGTTGAATTCATATGTATTTTGATTTAGGATACCGATTACGAATGGAAAGCTTAACATGGGAACATGGCAGGTATGTGGAAAATTATCCAAACTATTGTGGAATAACTAATCAAATTGGATTATTTTAGCTTGCAGATTATCCGTATAATTAATTTCTTATTGGTATGTTTAAGGGTATATGGCTTTGTGAGCACCGGGATTATCCTACATCACGTACGGTTGTGGTCACTCTTAATGGAATATGAGGTGCTAAATTCTATTTGCTTTATCCAAAATAACACTTGTGGTAGAGACAACATGACATCAATCTGTAAGTTATGAACGCAACTGTAAAAGTCTTTTTTGATCATTTACTGCATTTAAGATTTTATTACATTACATGTTGCTTTGAAATTAGTCTTAGTCATTATATTATCACCACTCTTTTGGTTATTCTCACCACTAAACACATTTTTAAAAACAAAATGTTTAATTTACCATTTTTATTTTAAATTAAACTTTTTTCTTTTTTAAATTAATATCTAGGTTTTACTCTTTATTATTTTACTAACAACATGTTGTTGAGTAAAGATGGATTGAATCACTATATTTTAGATTTTGGAATTGATCTATTAAGTTCGAAAGTGGATGATGTGTTATTCATCTGTTTTTGTTCGTGAGTGCTTCGCTTTTATTCGCTCGCAAGTATGTAAATTTCTTTTCGCATGTCATGGTATAGAAAGAGATGTTTTGTTCTTAAAATTTTTGTTTATGAGTGTTCTATTTTTTATTGTTTATTGTCTTTTTTGGACGTCATAGTTTTAAAAGAGATATTTTTTTGGGATGTCATAATCCAAAAAAGAGATATTCTCTACTAAATCTTATGATCCGTAGGAAAAAAAATCACAATGACTAAAAAGAGTGTTCCAAAATTTTTCATAAATTCCGAGATGAAAGAAACTTTCTTTTTTGAAAAAGGGAAGAGGAAGAGATGGTATACGATGAAGAAGCTAATATAAATAGATTAATTTAAAATTAAACAGTTTATATTAAAAAATTATTAGGGGTGAGAATAAAAAAAATTATTAAAAATCTTTGCCGTTGCTTGAGTTCTTTTTTTTTGGGTGAAGTTCTTATTTGGATCAATGTCATTCCTAAAGTTATACGCTTTGCTTTAAGGAGATCCAATGGGCCGTTGTAAAATTTAAAATTTGGTCTTTCATTTTTTTTTTTTGGTCATGGTCTTTCATTTGAATTTACGCTTTGTATAGATTATCTTCTGTAAGTCAGACCCAAAAAAAAAAAAATTATCTTCTGTAAGTATATTTATGCAAACAAGAGAAAGCCTTTTTACATGAGAATGGGACCCTCCTTGTAGCTTAAGTGGTTAAGAGCATTTAGAAGTCACCTAGAACAACAGGGTTCGAACCCTGCCTCTCTCCCCTCCCCATACAAAAAAAAATGAGAGTGAGGAATATTTGTCATTAATTGAGTATTAAAATATTCAATTGGTTGAAATTTTAAAAAATATATAATGTTTTGAAATGATCATATAATTATTGAAAATATTTAATTATTATGATCATTCATAGAATAATGTTATATTATTTTTATGTATAATTTGATTGCGAAGTTTAAATGAAGGAGTCAATAAATATAAGAGACCACGACTCAAAATCAATTGGTATTAGATACATAGATTTATCTACTTATAAGTCATTTCACTTACTCATTTTTATTTAATGTAAGACTTTTTCATCCACTCATACTTAATTTCCAACCTATATAATGTAAAATTTCATGAAAGAATTATCTACCTGCATCTCAATGATAGTAAGGTTCTAGATATATGAAAAAAATGTTATACCATACTTATTATTTCCCCCCAGAAATAAACTAATAGAAGGAGCTAGGGTTGGACTATTATTTTGAGCTGGCCAATCATTTATTGACGCAAGATTGACCAAAGTTCCAAGAAAAGTGGGAGAACATTAATGTATTATGATGGTATATTAGTCTATCAATCAATGTCTCAAGAGTATTATTTAAGAAAAATATATTTAAATTTTTTATTTAAAATTATATAAGGATGGTTTAGAAATAAGGATAAGTGAGATTTTTAAAACAATTTCTTTATCTTTTTTAACCAATACTATCAGATCATGCTTAAAATATACCTAGTAGTATTAAGAGAACTTTTGGGCTTTAAGCATGTTCATGCCTTTAAATGCCTCCACTTGTCTCCGTATATGGCATGCATATATAATGAGTCGTGACAAAGTTTTCGGTTTTGTGGTTTTAAAAATACTAACTAGCTAGAAGATGTGTTTAATTATTAATACATTATTTACCAAAACCACCAAATCATCAAAGAAAGCATCGATACTTCATCTATTATTAATAAATAAATTTAACTTGCGAAAAATTTTCAAGTTATAAGAATTAATGTGATAATCATATAACAAAGTAGAGCATCATGATGAGAGTGGTTAACCCAACTGAAGAAATCAACTGTTTTGTTTCTTTATTAAAAGACTTTTCTTAGAGATAATGATGAACGAATGATAACATCTTTTTTTTTCCTGCATGGGAAACAATAGCATCTTTCTTAAGTACTTGCAATGAATAAATTATATAGTCCACAGTTTACCAAATAAATAAAGAATCGATTCATTTCGAAACATCTTTAATCGGTGCTTTTGTTTTGTTTGCTTGTCGTGGCATATGGGTTTTTTAAGTATAGTTATGTGAGATTAACTTCGATTTTTCTGCAACAGTAGGGGATTTTTTTCCCCTTTCTGTTCCCTCAAAGTTGTGTTTTATGTAACTACTACTTTAATGAAAGGGTTAGGTTTTTGTTCATCCACCGCTCATATATATATAATAAGAGAAATGTTTTTTTAAGTGAGAGTAAGATGAAAAAGTCTAAACCGTTAGATCTTATTATGGATGGTCGAGATTAGAATATATTTGTCATATGTATTTTTTAAAAAGTTATGTGAGAGTGAGAGGAGTGAATGTGGGTGGTTAATCTTAGATAGTTGAGATTAGAATATATGAGTCATGTGAGTTTTTTAAGAAATCATGAGTTTTTAAATGATCATGTGATTATAAAAACTTTTTAATCATGACTGTTCATGTATGTTTGTATGATCCATATTTATTCTTTTTACTCTTACCTAAGAAAGATTTTCTCATATAATACATATTATATATATATATATATATATATATATATATATATATATATATATATATATATCAAAATAAATGCATGTAATGGAATCATTTCTTGAGTACTATTTGATGTCTTTATTTTAAGGGGCTTTTCCCTTTTGATGATAACCATCTTTCAGTACTGTATGATGATGATTTAATAGTGAGTGCAAAAAGGGTAGGGTGTATTCATTCAGCATTATTGGTATGGTTATTCAGTTTGTCATATGTGTTAAAGTTCCAACTAAAGTTTGGACCGAGGCACATGGAACCGTTCCATGCTCAGTCTCGGACTTTCCCATCCCAATATACAAGGACGCCATATCTACACTTGCTAGGAAAAAAAAAACTAATAGAAACATTGTTAGAAAAAGGTTCAATGCTTTTAATTAAATAGTTTAAATAGTGTTTCCATCCCTCAAAATATATAAAATTTTCCATTTATTTTCTATTCTTATTTTTTTTTTCAAAATGGTTATCTAAGCAAAAAGTTGACCAAGATGAAAAGTTTTTTTTATCAACAAAAAATAATATTAAAAAAGGTACAAGGGGTACCTTAACCTATATATAAAAGAGTAGGAAAATTACAAGCTAGAAAGACATACCATAGGCTCACGATACCATTCCAAAAAACCTCTAGAAAAACCTTTCAACCGAGACTTAAGTCAAACTCAACTTCTAAATTGTACCAACACAAACAAACCCAAGATAAAAAGTTAATTGGGTAAGATGTGTGATTTTCCCCGAAGCTTATGACACTTTCTTAATTCTTACAAAAACAAAGAGGAAACAAAACATTGATTCACATTACAAAATATCTATCTTCAATGACTCTTAATGCTTTTTCTATTAAATGAATCAATTTAAGTTGCAACTTATGAATCAATCTGATTCAAAGTAAGCTTTAGTGAATTTATTCTAGACTCAACTCATTCAAATCTTTAAAAAAATTGAGTCAACTCACTCAACCCAACTTACTTACGGCTTATAATATAAAGAAAAGCTTCATTTTGTGGTTTTTTAAAAAAGTCAAAATTGATTTTTTATTCCATTATTTATTTATTTTTGTATTTTATTTGATTTTAAAAAAATTCAAGGAGATTGGCTAACCTAGTGGTTGATAGAAAAAATCGAGAAATTATATTCTCATCACACTAAAATTTTAGTTCCACCATTGTTAATTTATTTTTGGACTGAAAAATTTTAAAATATCATTTCATTAAATTACTCTTACCTTTAACTTTTGTTAATCGGTGTAGGTCTTTCTTTGTAATTTTCTCTTTAATTTTTCTTTTTGTCCCATGTGGCTTAGTTATCTCTTCAACTTTCACCACTTGTTTGTGCGGTTGATTTGTGAGTTAGTAGTGTGGTTTTATTAGCCGGTTTACTCGATAATTTGGTGTGATGTCTCTTTCATTCATTCCCTTGTGAACACCTTTTTTTCTATTTCTATTAAAATGATTATTATTATTATTATTACTACTACTACTACTATTATTATTATTAGCTTTTTTTCTTTTCCCATCTTTCCCATTGATGCAAGGTTTAGAATTGGGGAAGAGATCTTGTTTTTTGTAGGGGAACAGAATCACCACAAGGGAAAGTGAGAGCAACACCTTAGAAGGTCAAAATTGCTCAGGCATCAGAGGTTAAAAATGGCCTCTGCAACAAATGAGCATCAGAGAAAGGTTTTGAATTTGGGACATAAAAGAGGAAATGCATCATATTACGAAAGGGAACTCATTCACTGGTTATAAAAAGACAGACCACAAGAAAAAAGCTTGAACCTTTTCCATCTCTAACCCCTCACACATAATTCTTATTCTTTCTCTAATCTTCTTTAACCCACATTACCAACCTACAAAACACCACAATATCTCCATTTTCATCCAAAACTCTCCACCAAACTTATCTCCTTCATTATCTCCATCAACAATAAAAAACTACTAACAAGCAAAGAAAAAAAAAACAACAACCAAAGAAAAGCCAAAAAGAGGAGAACGAACCAAAAGATCAAAAAAGAAAGAAAAAAAGGGTTTACCACCGCTGCCACTACTGGACCGCCGTCGTCTCCTGCACCGCCCAGCCGCCACCCTTTTCTTCTCCCTCTCTTGGTTTTCCCTCTCTTACCCACTCTTTTGCTCTTTCTTGAAAATGGAGGCACATTTAGGGTTTTCCCTCTTTTTCTTTCAGCTACGGGCCTCTGAAACCAAAGGTCGACGTTAAAAAAATATAATAAAAAATAAAAAAGTATATATATTTTTAAAAAAAGAACTGAAAACACTATTGGTTCATGTATTTTTATGTCCTAAAAATGACAATGAACCATAACAGCGCACGCTCGTGCTTCATGTGACAAAGGAGGGATGAGTTTGAAACCTGGGTTCCATATATTTACGTTTTTTTAGCGTTAAAGTTGGACTTGTATAATGCATTGTATTTAATTTGTTTGGTTTCCTTGCATAAAAAATGTTGTTGCCTTGATGGGGTAATGTCTCAAGTTTAAAAGGGAGCAAGTTCAAGTTGTGACTCCCTATTTCTTTTTTGCTTTTTCTTCTTCTTTTGTCTATTATTTATGTACTTAATTTCTTTATTTTTTCCCCTCCTCTTCTTATTTTTATTCTGGTTATTATTTTTGTTTCCCTTTTATATTGTTAATGAGCTTTTTTTAAAAAAATAGTTTAGTTTAACTCTTTTTTTAATTTTTATTTTATACACTTTTCTTCTAGTACTTGATGTAAAAAATGGGAAATCATTGTTTTCTTGTGAGTACGTTAATTTATATTCTTCGTCGACTATACTAAAAACCTAAAATATATTTCCAATTTAATCATAAATTTCAGATTTCTTTACTTAAATTTAAAATCATCATGCTCATTAAATAAATCATGCAACGGTCTTATGACAATATCGCATAAACATCTTGTCTACACTGATATCATAAGATCAAAGAGAGGTGATACACATGTAAAATATTCCGTGTTGTATTCTTCTATCGTATAAAGTACCTTTTTAATAAAATTCTAAAAATGCAATGAAGTCTCGTTTCTTTTAAAGAAAACAAACATTTCCCATAAACAAAAATCAAAGTTTCAACCTTATTTTATTTCAAAACCTAAAAAATAGTTCACAACCTAAAAAGATAAATTTTCAAATTTCATCTTCAACCAAGAACTATGTAACCCTGATTTCCTGACATACTCAGGAATACGTAGAAGTGGGAATAATTCCTGTCGAGGTTGTTTTCCTTTTAGTAATTTTCATGTGTCTTCGCTTTATTTCGATTAATTTTATACTGTTACTATTTAGTTTAAAAAATACCATTTTACTACGAGGAGGTTAATTTAGACTGTGACGTCTTATTAATCTCTCATATTTTCAATCTTTTTTTATTTGTTAAATAATAATACTACTTATAAAAAGATTAATTTGGATGAGATATCACGTTAATCTTTTATTTTAATTTACTGTATTTTATTTTACCTTTATTTTATTTTATATTATTTTATTTTACTTCATTTATTTTATTTTATTTTAACTTTCTCAATATTTATTATGTACAAATTAAGATTAATTTGGACGAGATGTCCTGTAATCTTTCATTTTATTTATTTTTAATTATTATTGCTATTATTTATTTAAGCTATTTGATTTATAATTAATTTAGACGAGACGTCATGTTAGCCTTATTTCAGAGATTTCTTTTTTCTTTGTCCGTGTTGTCTGTCCCTTTTCTTGAGAGGTTAAGTCAATTTCAAGGCTATTTAAAAATATGCACGATCAATTTGCGGTAACCGTTTTATAACGGATAGTGTGAGGTGTTAATATCTTCCTCACCTGTAATTCGGCTCCCGAACTTAAAATTTTATTTTTTATGGCCGGTGCTTTAACAAAGATTTTCCCGATATTTTACCTTTTAAATTGGTGGCGACTCCTTGTTTTTGAAAGGATTTTGAAACCTTTTCTTTTATTCTTTTTTTATTCCATTATTTATTTATTTATTTATTTATATTAGTGGATTTAAAAAAAAATAAGGAGATTGGCTAACCTAATGGTTGATAGAAAAAATCAAGAAATTATATTCTCATCACACTAAAATTTTAGTTCCATCGTTGTTAATTTATTTTTGAATTGAAAATTTTTAAAATATCATTTCATTAAATTACTGTTACCTTCAACTTTCGTTAATTAGTGCAGGTCTTTCTTTACAATTTTCTCTTTAACTTTTCTTTTTGTCCCATGTGGTTTAGTCATCTCTTCAACTTTCATCATTTGTTTGTGCAAATGATTTGTTAGTTAATAGTGTGGTTTTATTAGCCTGTTTACTTGATAATGGGGTGTGATATGTCTCTTTCATTCATTCCCTAATGTGACTTTACATTTGGTGTGGAGTCATTTCTTCCACCTGTTTATTTTGATATTGCTTTTGTCACCATCTTCGGCCTGCGTTATTGAATGAAAAAATTTAGAACTTACTAAATTAACAAATTCATAATTTATTGGATGATCAAATTTAGAAATTACCAGATGATTTAATCATGAACATACTGAAAGAAAAGTGAGGTGTAATAATCGATAATTGATCAATATTAGTATGTGAGAATTGATCAAATTTGTAAATTATGGTGCGAACAACTTTGAATGTTGCGAATCACAAGAACAACGAGGATAAATTCACATGTTTAGTAAATGAACAACTCAAGAAAGAGTAAGAGCGAATCAAAGGAAAAAATATACCAATAAATTCTATTTAAGAAAAACTTCATAAGCATGAGATGATGAAAAAGTATGGAATGTTTTAGGGATTTGAGATGATTAGATTAAAAGAAAATTTAAATTTGATGTGTTTTAGAGGCAAAATATATCTAACAAACCAAAATCTAATAAAAAGGTATTTTTATCAATAAAATTTGATAAAAACAAAAGCAAAGAAGATAAAAATAAATATTCAATATGATGAAAATAAAAACCCCTAAAATATCTAGCTTACATTAAAGATAAATAAAATTGGATCGACCTATATAAAATCTCAATCTATAATAAATCAATGAGTTTTTCTTGGATGCCTTCTCCACAGGGTTTTGCTTGGATACCCTTTTTAAATTGAGAGTTTCAATACTCCTAGCCATGTGTCATGCCACGTGCCAAAATTCTGTGTGATTTAAATAACTAGAATCGATGTCCTTAGCTATGTGTCATGCCACATGTTGAAATCATGTGTGATTTAAGTAACTAGAATGGATGGACATGATCGTGTCTAGCAATCGTTCACTCGTAAATAGTAGGCTTGATCTCGCAACACATTAGAGAGAAAAGAAGAGTCTCACCACTAAACTAATTGATACATTTAAAAAATATGGCGTAACTATATATAGTTATATTATATTTGTAGAATGTATATCCGTTAATAAAATCTATCCATGAAATAAACATTTTTATCTTTTTTTTATTTAGTATAAAAATTAAAATTAATGAACGAAAAAGGGTGGGAATATTTATTTTGCAAATAAATTAGATTAATGGATATACATTCTATGAATATAATATGACAATATATGGTTATATTACATCTCTTAAATGTAACATAGTGGTAAGGCTCTTCTTCATTCTCCTATTCAAATCGAACGCTTTAGATGTTATCTTAGAATCCAAACAAAAATGATGACTTGGAAAAATATGCGGCATAGATTGAGTTGACATGTGGCTATATACTAATACATGTGGTATAAATTTAGTTGACACGTGGCTAGAAGCATCCATTCCAGTTGCTTAAATCATACATGTGACTGAGGGCATCCATTCCTAGAAAAACTCATATGATATATGTCCTCAATTTGTTGAGGCTCCTCTTCAATCTCCTATACTTTAGAGGATCAAACTTTGTTACACTTAAATTTTGACATATATAAATATTTTAACATGTTGACTATTTACGAGTGACTGGTTTGACCGGTTGCTAAGCATAGTAAAGTAAAGGCTCTAATGCCCCTGGCCTCCTAACCATGTGTCAACTGAATTTATGTCACATGTATTAGTCTCTAGCCACATGTCAACTTAATTTATGCCATATATTTTTTTAAGTCATCATTTTTGTTTAGATTCTAAGATAATATTTAAAGCATTCAATTTAAGTAGGAGATGGAAGAGGAGGCTCACCACTAGGTTACATTTAAGAAATGTAATATAACCATATATTGTTATATTATATTCATAGAATGTATATCCATTAATATAATTTATTTGCAAAATAAATATTCCCGTCCTTTTTCGTTCATTAATTTTAATTTTTATACTAAATGAAAAAAGATAAAAAATCTATTTCATAGATAGATTTTATTAACAAATATACATTCTATAGATATAATATAACTATATATAGTTGCGTCATATTTTTAAAATATATGAAGTAGTTTAGTGGTGAGGCTCTTCTTTTCTCTTTAATGTGTTGCGGGATCAAGCCTTGTCACATTCAAATTTTGGCATCTATTTACGAGTGACTGATTACTAGACACGATCATATCCATCTATTTTAGTTGCTTAAATCACACATGATTTCAACATGTGGCATGACACGTGGTTATGGGCATTGAAACCCTCAATTTATAGAGGGTGCCCAAGAAAAACTCTTTTTTTTTTAATTTCTTCCTTGCCTTACAAGCCCATCACGTCACTCCCACTTGATTTAGTTTTAAAAATTTCAGCTAAGAGGTTATGTTTGGCAAAATAAAATTATGGTGATGTTAAAAATTGAATGATAAAGGTGTTAAATGCTGAAAAATAATGATGTTAAAAGTTGAGGATTTTAGGTGTTAAAAGCTGAAATTTTAAGAGATTTAAAATCTGAAGTTTTCAACAGGTGTAAAAAGTCAAATTTTTGGGTAGTATTAAAAATAAATTTTTAAGAAAATTAAAAGACTAAATTTTAGATATTAAAAATTGAAATTTTTGAGTTTTTAAGAATTATATTATTAAAAATAATGTTTTATGAGGCAAGGAAATCTTATATAAAATGTATAATTTAGTTGAAAGTAATAAAGATTTACAATATATTTTATTTAAGGAATTAAATTATTATACAATATTTAAATTATTTAAATAAAATTTTACATTATAAATATATTATATTAAAAAATTTATTAAATAAAAATGTCACTATTAGACATCAAAATTTTGAAGTATAAAAACAATATTTAATTGTGGTTTCGACGATTAATAGAAAAAGAGGTGTTAAAATAATAATTCTTAAATTTTAGAATTTATTAGAATTATCGTAAAATACGCAGATTGGTTGTTTGAGTGCTGGAATATAATTTTAAAATAGCATGTAGATTATTAAAAAATAATTATTGTTAATTTCTAACTTTAAAAATCAGAAATCGATGATTAAATCAGAGCGTTCGAGGAGCGTTTCGGCTTTAGAATCGAGAATTCCAGGTAGGGAAAACATTATATTTTAAATGTATAGATTATGAACGGATAGAGGTATATATATTTGTTTATATTGATTGATGCTTGATGAATTTCATGATGATGTTATTTATGGTTGCTGACAATATACCCTCAATTGTTATTAATAACTTTTAAACAGGTTGTGTTGATAATTAATTATTGGTTGTTGCATGTTATGCACCTTGATATGTTGAGATGAAACCCTTGGTGATGGTTATAACACCCCTGATTTTCTGTACTCGAATCCCAATGTGATCGTCATAATTAATAAAAATACGAGTAAATTTTTCGCGTTTGAAAACATTTCCAAGACACCACCATGATCACACCAAGACCCAAATCACAGGAAACCAAAGAGTGAGATTATATAACCTAAAACTGGATCGATAGATAATTTACCCATAACGGTATACAAAAATAATAGAGTTTATAGCGGAAGAATATGTATACCGGGCACACGCCTAGTCCCATATATGACGATATGAGAAAAGGCTCGGCAAAGCACGCAATGGCACATCATAGCCTAATAGACATCATCATTTTACATAATTATACAAGCATGCAATGCCTAAGATATAACTATATATATATATATATATATATACATAAATACATTTATATACATTTGGGAATCTTCTCCCGACTATCTCAATCATCAATGAACATCATTCAATTTCAATCCCTCTAATACACATCAAATCATCTCTTACATTCTATATATATATATATATATATATATATATATATATATATATATATATATATATCATTCATCAATTCAATGGAGTAACTTATACATACTCAAAATTTCTAAATCATCTATACAATCATATACAATTTATTCATTACACAAGAATCCATAAATGATGCCGGCCGAGGCACTTCCATTACCACTATTTACCTTCACCCAAGCTTTAATTGAAATCCAAACTCATCCCATGGTAACCTGCATCACAATGCTAAAAAAAAGAGACCACATGGGAGAGGAAGTTATACATTCAAAATGACGAATAATATATATATATTGTGATCATGTGTATATGCATACAACGTTATGTGTGCTCTGCTATCAAAATATTAAATTATCATTCATTCATTACCTCATTATCACAATAGGCATACAAGTCTCATGAATCGCAATTCATATCATAAATAAGCACAAGCACATACATAATCATATACACAATCACCAGCCACTTATCAACAAGGGCATTCATATTCATTTTAATCATAAATCGTAAACAGTCACGCCCTTCATCACATTGGGCCGTAAATACAGATCGTCATATTCATATCATTTCGTTTATTCATATATTCTCTTACTGGTTGAGACGCCCCAAACCCCCATATAAAAATAAGGGAAAATTTTTCGCGTCTTTGAAAATAATAATAGTAACAATGAATTAAATAATTAGAGTGGTGAAGTATTTTTCACCAAACCCCTGGGTCTATGTAACCTATCTCATATATGAAGATATGAGAAGGTATATAACTTCAAAACAAGAGTTCTATTTAGATAATCAATCACATGATTCTTCAACAAGAATAGTTGAAATATACGTTAATTCAAGAAGCACAAATGATTATGAAATGTGGTTCAAGGATACTTCAATTGATTTCTAAAATTAGGACAAATATATGAATATTTAGTCTTAGAATTTTAATAGGACATGTCACAAATATCACCTATTAGTCCCAAATTGAAAGTCATAAAAAGTTGGGTTTTAAACCCTCTTAAACTTGAATTTTTCAACGCAGTGGGTTCGGTATTTTATGCCTCATGAGAGTTTGAAAACTCCAATTGAGGTAAGACCAATTTTCACACCTCCGTGACTTAATTGTCTACAACTTTCATGAAAAAGTCGGAGGCCAAAAAATGTCATTAAGATCCCCAAACGGCCCAAAACTAGCAAAGAACGCTTATCGGGCAATCCTGTCGTAGCTAATCGATTAGGCCAAGCACCTAATCGATTACAAATGACTCAGAAGGCCTGTAATCGATTATGAATACCTTTATAATCGATTACACATGAAACAGAATGCCTATAATCGATTAGGAACACCTTTGTAATCGATTACGCATACCAGAATGCAGAAATTATGCAGAAAATGCATAATTTTGGAACTTCTAACCCCCCCTAACTTTTTCATATTAACTCCAAATGCTACCAAATTTTAACCACAACAAATACACATCATTTGTGACGTGTGGCCACTGGCCTCACTCAAAAATTCTCAAAAATGAGAAAATTATGCAAATAAATACGTTTTGTCCATTCCTGAGCCTTTTTGAGCAATATAGGGGTCTATTCTCAATGGAATTGACCCGCTCCAGTTTCTACAAATCACAAATCATGTATTTAAGCTATTGGAACCATCACACACTATCCAAAACTCATAAAACTCATTTTGACCCTATTGGTTCCTTGCTCATGCATGAAAACAACTATACAACATCTCCAACACACATCCTAAAGGCTATAATTCATGATTCTCAACATCCATTCATCCATTGGCTGAGATTTAAACATCACAATAGTATTATATCTTACCAAAGGGAATTAATGAAAATGAGCCATACACACAAGTCTCATTTTCCTACATGACCCCAAAATCATCATTTACCATATCAAGATTACAAAATTGGGCATATATGCACCATGTACCATACAAAACAAAAACACGCCGGCCAAGGCTCTCCCATTTCCTTTCTATATTTACCTTCTTCAAACTCAGCCTCCAAGATAGTAGGATTCAAGTCATACCTACATCAACTTTAAAAATGGCAACGGGGAGGTGAGTAACATAATCCAAATGAATTAAAGTCATACATTATGATGAAATACATGTATACTTGCACAAATATCATTCATTTTACCACATCATACATTATACACAATACATCTTATAATCACAAGTATACATTCATCATAACAATCATTTGGATTGCCATACACACATATGAGGTTAGTATTTCACTCTTTCCCTCATCAATTCTCATTTATCTGTTGCCACCATGGGCTTTCAACTAGGCATATCTCCAGTTATATGCAAATGCTCTTAAAGCTAATGCATATGCACAAGAATTTCTCATCAAAACAATGCGGATCCGACTGTGGGAAAATATATCATTAAATCAATTGTGGGACAAGCATAGGTGTGCTACTATGCCCCTACTGCAGTAGAAAAATTGTGTACACATATATCTCAATTCAAGCATGCTTATATCTTCATAATTTTACTGGTACCAAACCGCTCTCGCCCATCTGTAGCACTAGTCACCCTGTGACTTGCGGATCAACATCGTGGCCTCAAATACCACAAGTGCTACGGGCCCCTCCCGAACACACATCGAGAGAGCCGTGTCCCGTCGGACACTGAGGTAAACTCGCTCACTATTGAGCCGCCCACCCACTGGGCTTGCCATATAGGGTGCCTCGTCACCAAACTATGGACAGCTTCGTGACTCATACACCGAGTCACAGGGGAAAATCATAATACGCTCGTGCACTGAGCCGCCCTCCCACTGGGCCTGCCTAGTGGAACCCCCTAATATTCCACATCGACAGCTATGATATGCCATGGATGCAATGCAAATGCAATTTCAATGCATCCTCACACTGCGCATCCTAGATGCCGCTCCACATTCAATCATTCATCACCACCACTTAGTGGATTTCAATATTCCCATCATTCTCATCCAATCCCAATTCTCTTTTGAACTCATTCATATCAATAGTTAGTGGCATACACATTCAATAAATCATACACACAATTTGGGATATTCACATCACAATATTATCCCAACATGATGCCATATAACAATCATTATTCTAAATGCATTCAAATCATAACATTATCACATCATCCATTCAACATTCATTAACATAATCATATATACATATTTTCACATCACCAATGGATGAAATCATGCATTTAGAATAATGATTGTTATGTGGCATCATGTTGGGATAATATTGTGATGTGAATATCCCAAATTGTGTGTATGATTTATTGAATGTGTATGCCACTAACTATTGATGTGAATGAGTTCAAAAGAGAATTGGGATTGGATAAGAATGATGGGAATATTGAAATACACCAAGTGGTGGTGATGAATGATTGAATGTGGAGCGGCATCTAGGATGCGCAGTGTGAGGATGCATTGAAATTGCATTTGCATTGCATCCATGGCATATCATAGCTGTCGATGTGGAATATTAGGGGGTTCCACTAGGCAGGCCCAGTGGGAGGGCGACTCAGTGCACGAGCGTATTATGATTTTCCCCTGTGACTCGGTGTATGAGTCACGAAGCTGTCCATAGTTTGGTGACGAGGCACCCTATGTGGCAGGCCCAGTGGGCGGGCGGCTTAATAGTGAGCGAGTTTACCTCGGTGTCCGACGGGACACGGCTCTCTCGATGTGTGTTTGGGAGGGGCCCGTAGCACTTGTGGTATTTGAGGCCACGATGTTGATCCGTAAGTCACAGGGTGACTAGTGCTACAGATGGGCGAGAGTGGTTTGGTACCAGTAAAATTATGAAGATATAAGCATGCTTGAATTGAGATATATGTGTACACAATTTTTCTACTGCAGTAGGGGCATAGTAGCACACCTATGCTTGTCCGACAATTGATTTAATGATATATTTTCCTACAGTCGGATCCGCATTGTTTTGATGAGAAATTCTTGTGCGTATGCATTAGCTTTAAGAGCATTTGCATATAGCTGGAGATATGCCTAGTTGAAAGCCCATGGTGGCAACGGATAAATGAGAATTGATGAGGGAAAGAGTGAAATACTAACCTCATGTGTGTGTATGGCAATCCAAATGATTGTTATGATGAATGTATACTTGTGATTATAAGATGTATTGTGTATAATGTATGATGTGGTAAAATGAATGATATTTGTACAAGTATACATGTATTTCATCATAATGTATGACTTTAATTCATTTGGATTATGTTACTCACCTCCCCGTTGCCATTTTTAAAGTTGATGTAGGTATGACTTGAATCCTACTATCTTGGAGGCTGAGTTTGAAGAAGGTAAATATAGAAAGGAAATGGGAGAGCCTTGGCCGGCGTGTTTTTGTTTTGTATGGTACATGGTGCATATATGCCCAATTTTGTAATCTTGATATGGTAAATGATGATTTTGGGGTCATGTAGGAAAATGAGACTTGTGTGTATGGCTCATTTTCATTAATTCCCTTTGGTAAGATATAATACTATTGTGATGTTTAAATCTCAGCCAATGGATGAATGGATGTTGAGAATCATGAATTATAGCCTTTAGGATGTGTGTTGGAGACGTTGTATAGTTGTTTTCATGCATGAGCAAGGAACCAATAGGGTCAAAATGAGTTTTATGAGTTTTGGATAGTGTGTGATGGTTCCAATAGCTTAAATACATGATTTGTGATTTGTAGAAACTGGAGCGGGTCAATTCCATTGAGAATAGACCCCTATATTGCTCAAAAAGGCTCAGGAATGGACAAAACGTATTTATTTGCATAATTTTCTCATTTTTGAGAATTTTTGAGTGAGGCCGGTAGCCACACATCACAAATGATGTGTATTTGTTGTGGTTAAAATTTGGTAGCATTTGGAGTTAATATGAAAAAGTTAGGGGGGTTAGAAGTTCCAAAATTATGCATTTTCTGCATAATTTCTGCATTCTGGTATGCGTAATCGATTACAAAGGTGTTCCTAATCGATTATAGGCATTCTGTTTCATGTGTAATCGATTACAAAGGTATTCATAATCGATTACAGGCCTTCTGAGTCATTTGTAATCAATTAGGTGCTTGGCCTAATCGATTAGCTACGACAGGATTGCCCGATAAGCGTTCTTTGCTGTTTTTGGGCCGTTTGGGGATCTTAATGACATTTTTTGGCCTCCGACTTCTTCATGAAAGTTGTAGACAATTAAGTCACGGAGGTGTGAAAATTGGTCTTACCTCAATTGGAGTTTTCAAACTCTCATGAGGCATAAAATACCGAACCCACTGCTTTGAAAAATTCAAGTTTAAGAGGATTTAAAACCCAACTTTTTATGACTTTCAATTTGGGACTAATAGGTGATATTTGTGACATGTCCTATTAAAATTCTAAGACTAAATATTCATATATTTGTCCTAATTTTAGAAATCAATTGAAGTATCCTTGAACCACATTTCATAATCATTTGTGCTTCTTGAATTAACGTATATTTCAACTATTCTTGTTGAAGAATCATGTGATTGATTATCTAAATAGAACTCTTGTTTTGAAGTTATATACCTTCTCATATCTTCATATATGAGATAGGTTACATAGATCCAGGGGTTTGGTCACCACTCTAATTATTTAATTCATTGTTATTATTATTATTTTCAAAGACGCGAAAAATTTTCCCTTATTTTTATATGGGGGTTTGGGGCGTCTCAATGGTAACCAAGTGGTAGCTCCTAATGATAACAATTAGGTGGTTTATTGATGATCGATAATTATTTGACATGACATTTACATTCAGACACACATAGGACTTCATGGGGCCTGTGATGTCGGTCTAGATGGGGGGCGGCCTGATGGCAAGACACAGACCCTGTGGTGGTTTCTTTGGATTCCACAGCCGCCTTTGAGTGAGACTCAAGGCCGGCCCGTAACACCGAGTTGAGTTGGCGTTGTCACTGAGAGTGACTGGTGTTACATTATGGGTGAGCGATTTGATATCGGTAAAACAAATTTAATGATATGCTGCAAAAGTTTATACACTGCAGTGTAAATCCTATCGTTAAAGTCGGATCCGCATACATGCGTTTGCATACAAATATTGAAAAGTCTGTTGGACAGCTTATGATATGTATTGAAGTGGTTGATTGCATTTGAGATAATGTAACTGTATTAAATGACAGTGTGTGTGGTAATGATCATGACAAGTTGTTGATTATATGTGGAACTCGATGTTTGGTTGATGAGTTGTATCGAATCTGGTTCAATACCTATCATTCAACATATATATGCTCACCCATAAGTTGTTGTTTTTCAGTGGATGTGGACCGAGGCGATGTTTGGTGATTACTCGGTCGGAGTTGTTGTAGTCTTGAACACTCATGTGTATATGTATATATAATTGTACAACTTTTGGTATAGTATCGCCTTGATAGGCTTTTGATGTATTTGATCCGGACTATATATATATATATATATATATATATATATATGTTTTGAGACTTCTGAATGATTAAATAGATTTGCAAAATTCAAAAAAAAAATTCCTATATTTTTATTAAATGGATGTCACACTTGAAAAGACCCCTAAATTTTTATCATTTATTTATAGATTCAAGAAGTGAAAAAAAGTGTAACATATAAGCAAAAGAGGACATTC
This sequence comes from Clitoria ternatea, assembly GCA_037962975.1. NCBI lineage: Eukaryota > Viridiplantae > Streptophyta > Magnoliopsida > Fabales > Fabaceae > Clitoria > Clitoria ternatea. Next base: position 279,625,531 of record CM075671.1, read on the forward strand.
CATGTTTATACTAGACAAAGCATTTATTCAGAGCTAACAGACCCAAAGTACACATGCAATGCAGTTATCCTATCTTTATACCAGCTGCAATAATACGGACATTTTCATTTCTCCCTCTCACTCAAACTCTTTGACCCTTTCTTCCTTCTTAAAAACCTCTGTGTCTTCTTGTCCCTTTGCGTGTCTCTTCTTCTGAGAGACACACCACAGTTAACACATCCCACTCTTGTAATTGTTTTCTTCCACTTCTCAAAATAATTAAAATAACAGAGTTGTGCTTTCTGTTTTTGCTCTGCATGAAAACAGAGTTCTCTGTTTGTCATTTATACCCATGAAGTATATTCGTAGCGACAGCTTCAAGAGGCTCTTCACCTTCGGAAGACGCGGCTCCGGGGAAGAAAATGATGTGGGCTTGGTGATTCCTCCTTATGAACATCACCCTCAAAGACCCTCTTGGAAATGCTTCTCTTATGAAGAGTTATTTGATGCCACCAATGGCTTTGCCTCAGGTACTGGGTTATTCTCACACTATCTTTTTAGCTGGTTTTGTTTTGTTTGGAGCGCCAAGTTTGTGTTTTTATGACCTTTTTCTGTGGTGTTGCGTTAGGGAATTTGATTGGGAAAGGAGGGTATGCAGAGGTTTACAAGGGAAGGTTGAATTGTGGTGAGGAAATTGCAGTGAAGAGGCTCACAAGAACAGCAAGGGATGAGAGGAAGGAGAAAGAGTTTCTGAGTGAGATTGGTACAATTGGTCACGTTCGCCATTCCAATGTGTTGCCTCTTTTGGGGTGTTGTATTGACAACGGACTTTACCTTGTTTTTGAGCTTTCCACCGTTGGCTCTGTTGCTTCTCGTATTCATGGTAACATTAAGTTAAATAAAGTAATAATAATAAAACAAAGACATCTTTTTCTCAAATTTGGATTTTGGGGTGCAAGACTTTGTTATGAATGTTCTTTTTAGAGGAAAATAAATAAAGGGTCTTAAATAATAATAGTCTGTGAATGAATTTTCTCTGTAGATGAAAATTTGCCTCCTTTGGATTGGAGAACCAGGTATAAGATAGCTATTGGGACAGCACGTGGCCTTCACTATTTGCACAAAGGTTGCAAGAGGAGAATAATTCACAGGGACATCAAGGCTACAAACATTCTGTTGAATGCAGATTTTGAACCAAAGGTGATTTAATTTGTGATGTACTTGGTTGTATTAGGTGAATAGATTGAATCTGTGTCTCAAGGACATTGATTTTGATGGGTTTACTTTTCTTGTTTGATATTGTGGCAGATATCTGATTTTGGACTAGCAAGGTGGTTACCATCTCAGTGGACTCATCATTCAATAGCCCCAATAGAAGGGACATTTGGGTAACCCTTCTTTTTCCAATACTCTTCAGTGATTGTGATCATGTCAATGTAACATGTTGACTAAGAAATGTGGTTCTTATTATATTTTTAAGGCATTTGGCTCCAGAGTACTATATGCATGGTGTTGTGGATGAGAAAACAGATGTATTTGCCTTTGGAGTTTTCTTGCTGGAAGTCATCTCTGGGAGAAAACCGGTTGATGGGTCTCACCAAAGCTTGCACAGCTGGGTAGTATCCCCCACCTTTGATCATGAGACTTTTGTTTTTTATAAACTCGCCGTGTTTCATACGAAATCCCACATTAGATGTGTTTTGATAATTAGTAACTTTTATATTAAATCATTGTTAAAATACTAAAAATATTTTTAAGAAGAATTTTGTGTCTAAAAAAATATTGTACATTTGTTAAGTGTAGACTAATAGTGACTTTAATATTACATTAATTTCTCTGACATGTAGGGGTGTATGACATGATAAGAAGAAACAGAAAAGAAAAGAATAGAATAAGTGTGATGTAATATATGAGAATGTTGTTGATAAAATGTTTTTGGGGTGTGGCTTAATATTAGGCAAAACCAATATTAAAGAAAGGGGAGATAGAAAAGGTGGTAGATCCAAGACTTGGAGGGGCTTATGATGTGACACAGTTTAATAGAGTTGCCTTTGCTGCTTCGCTGTGCATTCGGGCATCTTCAACTTGGCGACCTACCATGAGTGAGGTAGCTCAAACACATTTCCTCCTTACCCTTTTCTTATTACTTAATTCTCTATTTTTTGCTGTTTGCTAATGGCCCCAACTCACCACTGCTTCTCTACTTCCATGTTATTAATGTGACAATTGACTCTACCTACGGGGATTGTATATTATTTTCATACAAATTTTTAAAAATAATTAACAAAACATAAATGCAATCACAAATATAACGACTTCCTATATAACTAATAACTAATTTGAGATTGATTCAAATTCAAGACTTAGCTGCGAACAAAGAAAACCTTGGTCAGGAGAGCTAACATTATCTTGAAGTAGATTATCTTTATTCAAATAAAATAGTCTCCTTTAGAAGATAGTATATACTATATTATATATAGAAGAAAATCCAATCCCTCAATATAATTCGTTTCTATATATCACTTTCCTTAAAATTTAAACACCAAGAATCAATATAATAATAAATGACACATATTAATAAGATTATTTATCTCTTTAAAGATAATCAAGTAGTAAGTAAAGATAAATTGAATAGAAAGACAATAAATAAAAAAAATTAAATGATAACATAATCACTTTTAAAGTATTTTTAAAAAAACTACTATAAATTTTAAATAAATTTAACAATTTTAACTAATCTTTTTAAATATAAAGATCATATATATATATATATATATCTGTAATTTTTTAAAGGATTAAAATATTTAAATATAATACCATATTGTGAACTGTCTTTTTTCTCTTATAAAATTCAAGGGCCTTCCTTAGATGACCACCACACTTTCCATTAGTCAGCTATGTGATGTAAGAACTTTGGATTCATATATTCCCATTTTTCAATTGCTATTTGGTAGCCTATTGTTATTTCTGCCTTTATTTGTTTAATCGATGCAAATCGATTACTCAGTTGTGTTCACTCCTACCAAATTTAACCATTTATTTATGCTGATAACACATAAGAGATAACATAGAAATCTCAAGTTTAATCTGGATATTAAATAAAGTAAAGTTATTTGGTGTGGTTACAGATTTTGAAATAGCTATACACCAATTAAGAGTCCATCACTAATTGATGTGAGTTTATGTAAAATGACACCTTTCAGGAGCTGATTCATTAATTTTGTTTAACTTACAAGTTACTATACATTAATATTTTAAAAAACAGATCGATCATTTAACTTGTAAAGATACTGTTCAAGTAAACTGTCTTAAATCATAGATCAAATCATAATTGAACAGATAACAATAAAAAATTAAGTCAGATCGATCACCTAACTTATTTACGGTTCAACAATTAAATTGATTCGGTTAAGTCCTATTTAATAACAATGTTATAAATATTTGTGCAACATTGTTATGTACAATTTTATGTGTATACACAATATATTATGATTGATCTTTATATTTTGATGGTCTAAATTAAAATCTTAATATAACTTTTTTTGGCCAGGTATTGGAGGTAATGGAGGAAGTGGAGATAGATGAAGAGAAATGGAAAATACCAGAGGAAGAAGAGGAAGAAGAGGAATTCTGGGGTTTTGAGGACCTGGATTATGCATATGACAGTTCCTCTTCAATGTCTCTACCTGACTCTGTTGGAACTTATAAGTACTTAGGATAAAGGAGTTGGGAACAATTTTCAACTACCTGTGTATATATACATGTTACATAAATATAAAAATGCATTTATAAGCCTCCTATGGTAGTTAAGTTTACATTTAATCCATCTATATAATAATAATTTATTGTATAATCTCGTATTACAATGCATCTATTGTCTAGACTCGACTCCAACAATTATCGAAATCAACATGACAAAATTTGTTTTTTTTAATAACTAGTATTTAACCCGTGCCTTGTATGGAAAAATTTTTAAATTATGATAAAGACGGTAAGAGAAGAAATACATGAATGGAGAAATTGAGTGGCAGGAGAAGAAATAAATGAATAAATGAAATATGATAATGAAAAAAATGTTTTTGGTTCTATAAAGAGTATTATATATTACTTATATGATTATTGATCTGGCCGGTGTATGAGGTGTACTGTGTGCCACGTATAACTGGGGTCAAAAGTGTCTCTCTCTTTCTTACACTGTCTCAATGGAGTCCAGTATTTTGTATACAAGTCCAGTGATGATCTTATATTCTTCAAGTAAAGATGATGTACTGGTCAATTCCAACCATTGTCACTGGGACACACTAGGGGTGTACCTGTAAAAAAATGGAACCAAACACCGCATAATTAGGAAAGACCCTAGATATAAGATAAGATTTAATAGGCACAACAAAGTTAGAAAAGCAGATAACTTACTAATGTTATTACAAATTAACAAACAAATCAACAGAAGAGAGGGTCATACTCACAATCCTTAAAAGAGAAATTCTCATAACTTACATTAATGATACAAACCCTATATATAATATTAAAGAAATTTCTGTTTTCTTTCTTTCCCATTCTATCTCTGCGCTCCTTCAAAGCCAATATGTAGCTCTATGAATCAAATTTGAGCTTTGGATCTAAAAGCTTAGGTGATGTCTAATTAATTTTTTGCTCTCTACATCTAATGTTATTGGTCATAAGTATCCTAACACGATGAGTCTTAAAAAGTTAAGAGGATATTTATACTAAAGCTATGAGGTGTTGATAGCACCAACAGTGGGAAATAGATGATTCTCTTTTTTATTACCTAAGATTAGTCATACACATCATTTTTTTAACTATCCTCTATAACAATTTTGTCTAGTTAGGTATTTATCAGGGATCACATCCTCACAGTTAAGAAAATTGAAACAAAAGATGGATCTGTTATGTATTTATTATGATAAAGTTTCAATATTAACCATTTAATTATATATGTTGGTTTTTATGATATAACATATTGTTTCTTATAAAAATAATGTTTTCTTAACCATTGTTTTTTATCAACAAAAAGAAACAATTAAATTAAAATAGGTATCCATTTACAGAAGTATTTTAATTACATCCTAATAAACAAAGAAAGGGCTCTCTATACCATTCAATAAAGCTTCTAAAGAATTTTTAAATGTGATACCTTAACTATAACCAAGATCTATATTGAACCAATTCAAACATATTCTTAACATTTACATTGCTTCCTTTAAAGATGACACCATTCCTTGCATCCTAAATGGTCCAAACCGTAGCAAACCACAGAACAACCAAACCAAGTTGAATCTCATTATTAGTCCCATAACCCAAAGTACATTCAAAGTGTTCCTTTCCATAATGATGTAAAATCGAACAATAGCTCAACCAACCAAATTACTTTTGCCATAATGAATAAGAAACTTTACATGAAAAAAAGATGAGAATGATTCTCCCCACATTCACTACAGAGAACACACGCTAGAATTATTATCAAACACAATACCATGAGATGCTAAATTATCCAATGTTTGAACCCGGTCATGCATTAGCCTCCATCCAAATCCCCCAACTTTAAGGGGCATAATATTATTCCAAAATAAGGGCATAAATTTTAAATCACACAACATAAATTGTTGGATTAAAACATTTTATGCTGACTTTACAGAAAACTGACCAGAAAAAGATCCCAGCTATGTCCATAAATTAGATTCAGCCACACGCAAACCACTAAAACATCCAAGATCATTAAGAAGAGCATGTAGTAGTTCACATTCCCAAACAAAGAACTCTCTTCACCATTTTAGATCCCAAACCAATGTATCATCCACTCACATACCCATCTCATCCACAGAAGCATTTTGTTATGAAGACATTGAAAATAACCTGTGATATCTTGACTTTAATGATGTATCACCCAACCAGTAATCAAACCAAAAACTTATTTTAACCCCATCACCCACTACCCTCCTAACATTAGATCGAAACCACCTAAACTCATTAGAAATTTTCAACACTCTCCCTAAATTCTTCCACCATCTTGAACCTTTCCCAAAAACCTCCCAATCCACAGACCAAACATCTGACCCATATTTAGATTTTAAAATTATTCCTCATAAACTCTCATGATCCCCCAACATCCTCTACACCCATTTCCTAAGTAAAGCAGAATTAAAATTTCCCTAATCCTTTAACCAACCCATCTGCTTCCTTACTCTTACACATTTGTTCCCATTTTACCCAACATATTTTTTCCTCTCCTTATCCTCTCCCCACAAAAAAGATCTCTATAAAGAAGTTAGTACTTTTGTAATAGAAATAGGTGCCTTAAAAAAGAAAAGAAAAAGAGAGGAAGCAAAGACAGTACCAATTTAATAAGACAAAGATGACCACCAAAAGATAAATGGCGCTAGTTCCAAGGGGACAGTTTTTTTTTTGAAATTTCTCAATTATAGGTTCCCAAGTACATTTTCTCCCTGGACTCGCCCCCAAGAGAATACCAAGATACAAAAAAGGCAGCCTCATAATATTACACTGCAACAAGTCCACATATCAAACCACCTCCTCCTCATTACCCATAACATCTCCCAATTTACTCTTTAAAAAATTAACCTTTAAATCATACACCAATTCAAAACATCTCAACATACTCTTTATTGCCATATCATTCCTCAGAGACAGTTCACCAAAGAATAAAGTATCATCAGCAAATTGTAAGTGAGAAATACACACCTGATCATCCCTCACAAGTACTCCATTGAACAAATTCTTTTTCATTACCTCTCTCATCAGCCCACTAATCCTCTTAACCACAAAAAGACATAGGAAATGGGTCATAGGATCACCCTGCCTTATAGCCCGCCTCACAGGAAACTTTTGGGTTGGACTCCCATTCACAAGAACAGAGTACACATGAGGACATTTAGCAATATCTAATCCATTTTATCCATTTATTAGTAAAGCCCAACCTTCTCATCTTATAAAAGAGAAAATCCCAACAAACTGAATCATATGTCTTCTCAAAATCCACTTTAAAAATTAACCAAGAATTACGTCTCCTGTTGACATCATCAATTAACTTATTTGTCATAACCACACCATCTAATATATTTCTTCCCCCCACAAAAGTTGATTGATTTTCAATGACAATTCCACCTACAACACTCCTCAACCGACGAGCCAGCACCTTAGTAATAATTTTGTACACACTGCCTACCAAAGATATGAGCCTGTAGTCACCTAACCCCGCCTAAGTAACACCTTTTGGAATTAACACTAAAAAAAGAAGAATTTGCTCTAACAGGCAACATCTCATTTTCATAAAACTCCATCTTTCTACGCATATCTGGTTTCAACAAATTCCAGAAGGATTCCCATTAGGCCCTGGGTTTTTTGACCCATTACACTCCCAAACAGCCAACTGTATCTCTTCCTCAGAAAATTTCTCATTAATCTTTCTCATTAATCTTATTATTAATATCTTTCCCCAGCATCGAAAACTCAACCTCGTCCAACACAGGCCTGTTCCAAGTATCACCAGTAAACTTACTGTCAAAATAAGATTTAACACCCTTGACTTTTACCAAATCCTTCTCCCATGTTCTATCCAACCATAATCCATGAATTGTATTTCCACGTTGCCTCTTATTTATAACAACATGAAAATATTTAGAATTTGAGTCCCTTTCTTGTAACCACTTAACTCTAGACTTTTGTAACAAAATAGAATCCTCCATTCTAGCAACCTTCCACCATTCCGCCATCAAATTCTTGTGAGTCATCACACCCTCCCCATTCAAACCACCATTTCCTCCTATAAATCCAATGCCTTTATTTTTTTTGCGCCATCTCCCTCAACCTCACTCCCAGAACTCTAAAATTTTTCTGATTCCACTCTTTCAAAGACACCTTCAAACTTTTTAATTTTTCTTTCAGCATAAAAGCTCCCCACCCCTTGACTTTCAAATTATTCCATATCTCTTCCACAAAGCTTTGAAACCAGGTTGCTTCAACCAACAATCTAACACCCTACACAGTCTTGGCCCTCAATCCATATTCACCACCTTTAACATCACCAGACACTGATCCGACAAATTTCTATTCAAAGCCAATTGTGTACAATTTGAAAATAACTGGTGCCACTGGTAAGAACAAAGAAATCTATCCAGCTGACTTCTAGCCATCCCATTCGGCCTATACCACGTAAAGCTCCTACCATGCAGAGGAAGGTCCACTAACTCCTTTGCCAGAATAAAATCATTAAACAATCTTATTTTTGAATTACCTGCTACAGATTCCTCAACAACCACCCCCTCTCTCTCCTCTCTACATCAAACAACATTAAAATCACCAAACACACACCATTTAGACTTTCTACACCAAAAATATTCTCTTAAACGAAGGTATTCGTACGTGGATGGCAGCTCAAGATCAGCCTCATGAAAACCTTATATTCCCTGAGGAGGTTCTACCACGTGGAAACGCTCTTTAATGGAACTTTAGCTTTAACTGGTCGTGACCAGGAAACTACCGGTTTTGCTTGGTGGGCCGGGAATGCCCGACTTATCAATTTATCTGGTAAATTACTGGGAGCTCATGTAGCTCATGCTGGATTAATAGTATTCTGGGCCGGAGCAATGAACCTATTTGAAGTAGCTCATTTCGTACCCGAGAAGCCCATGTATGAACAAGGTTTATTGATGAAATATTTGAAAGGTATCATGGATTATGGTATTCTATATAATGAATTTCTTGATGTATTAGAAGATTCAGTGATGCAAGCTAGATTTTAGATTCAGACTGGCTGACTTACCGAACGGACGGACACTTTGATCTTGATCGTGCAAGATAAGTCGCAATGAAGGAATATCGTCAACGCAGCTAGAGCCGCTAGATCCCACAGCAAGTATCCTCAGTCGGCGAAGCCTAGATCCCATGGGTTGTCCATTTTCGCTTTAAGGGCGCCCTTTGGCTTTCTTACCACGGACGCATAGCAAGAAGATTCCAGGAAGGGCCAATAGCTCACTCACGGCACACACGCTATATGTGCGATGTCGACACCAAAGAGCCCCCCTTCGATAAGCTGTCCAACTACGATAGGAAGACTATCCACTTTCTTAGCAAACTAGGCCTTTTTTCAGTAAGCCCTACTCTACCAGACGTTGACCGGCTTTCGTAAAAGCACCTTTGGGCGCTGGCTTTTCACGCTTAATGATAGAGACTAGTCTGATAGAATGATTCTTCTTGCTATACGCAATTTCTTTTTTAGTAAGACAGTAGGACTTTCAGTCTGCATTTTCTGAGCTCTCCGAAAAGGAGTTTAGCTATCGATGTTAACTCTAACAGAAGAACTAGATCTCGTTACAACGAAACTTGAAGCATGGGCGGTGGTCGGATGAACAGAATGTCCGAGTAAGGAGAACTAGCCAAGCTTCTGAACAAGCAAAGGAACGCCTAACCATCTGTGAGATCGGAGACTTTGAGAGGCTCCCCAGTCCTCTTTAACGCCACTCTTTCCGAGTCTCGTTTGATGAAATGAAGCTTACGATTCTCACTCATCATACATACTATTTAACCACAACAACTCCTCCCATAACCTTTTCTTCTCCACCAAAAGACAAGAAGAGTAAACATTTATGATTACATTGTCGCCTTTCCTTCCAATACCTTATCATCCCCAGTAAACCATAACCCTTAAACACCTGGATTTGTTAAAATTTCAATTTATCTCATACACACAATCCTTCCTGCAGTACCTATTGACGAAGAAACACTCCACTTAAATTCCAAGCCTCGCCAATTCGATTCCACCACCTATTCATCTATATTACTCATCTTTGTCTCCTGAATCCTAACAAAATCAACCCCCCATCTTACATATCAGCCCCCTTACCATTTTTTCTTTAACCTACCCCTTATTCCACACCTATTATAGCTCAGGACCTTCATTAGCAACTATATTCAACCTACCCGATATATCCTTTACCAATTGTTTACTTTAACTTTATCCCTTACCTCCATATCCACTATGCGCCTAATAATCTCACCATCATCTCCCCTTATCGTAACACCTAACTTTTTCCCAATCTCCCACAATGAGACCCCCTCAGAATGATTATTTTTTAACCAAACAGAATCATTTTGTTCATGAAAAACACTAGTAGCTAATAACGGAACCGGGGCCATCATTTGGTTAGGAGTCATAACATTATTATCATCTTGCTCACACCAAAACGCCTTCCACTCACACAACTTCCTTCTCTTAACTTTCTTTTTAACATGTTTTTTTTAATCTTCCTCTTTCTTGTGTTAAATGATTAAAGGTGCTTCCTTAAGGCAACACAAGAAAAAGAGATAGGAAATGGATCAAAATTATTATAAGAAGACCCTTCCTCATTACCCACACTATCTTTTCCCATTCCATCCAATGACATACATTTTTTATTGCCTTCTTCATGACTCATACTTGACGCTATCTTGTTGGACAATAAATCATGTTGAGTTTCTGACCCCAAGTCACACGAATTACTCCTCGGTACTTCCTTCTCTTTTGAATTTAGGCCACACATAATAAATAGATTTTGTAGTTTTTCTTCAGCTTCAGCCACCACATGAAAATCGTGATGTTCACTAGGTCCCACATGTAACACCCCGAATTTTATAAAAATGAATAATTGATGAGAATAAATAACGAATAATTATATGTGAGTTGATTTGTGTCCCAAAAATATTGGAATGATTAAATTGGGATTTATTATAGATATTTATGAATTACTGAGATTTAAGGAGTTAAAATTATACCCAATTAGAATTTGGGTGTCGGAACAAGTATCTCTGATTGAGATGCCGTTGGTCAGGGCTGTTAAGAATATTATTAGGAATCCAAATGTATATTCGGAATAATTTTTGGAATTAGTATTGAGCCCGAACTGAGAGCCTGTTTATTTTAAAATGATGAACCTTTAATGGAGAATTAAAAATTAAAACCAAAAGCCTATTATTCTCTTCTTATTTTCGTTGGGTTCTTACCCCTCATTCGGAAATGGCATTTCTCCTTCTTCTTCTCCTACTTCCCTTCTCCATATCCTCTTTTTCTTCTCTCTAAAAACCTAAGCCATGTGGAGCCTTCTTCTCCTCCACCATTTTCGTTTTCATGGAAGCTTGAAGGAGAAGCTTGTGGCTGGAATTCCTCTCCCCTCTTCTCCTCCATTTTCGTGTTCTCTCTCCCTCCATTGAAAGCTCAATGTTGGCTCTTGGGTGAGGTAAGTTCCTCATCATTCTTTATGAGTTTATGCCCTAGATTTTGGGTTCTTGTTATTTGGGGGAGTATTTATTGCATATGGGTTGTTAGGAGAACATTAATGAGGAAACCCTAAGGTGGGGTGTTGTTATTATGGCATTAATGGTGGGTTATTATAGGTGCATGGAATTAATACTTGGATGAGTGGAAAATAAATGAGCATTTATGGTGTTGTTGGGTTTTAGTGAAACCTTAACTTTAATAAATTGGGGAAAATGTGAAATATGAGTAGAATATAGGTTTAATAATATTAGAGAGTGATATTAATGATGAAAAATGACCATTGGTGGTGATTGATGAGCATGGGTAAATATTGTTGGGTTTTGATGAAAACCCTAGCCCTAAGAATTTGGGAAAATGGATATGTTGTAAATTAGGAGGTTAAATTGAAAGTGAATGGATGATGTTTAAGATTAAATGTTGCTTAAAATGATATAGAACCATTTGTGGTGATTAATGGGTATCATTAGGTATGATAATAGACGATGATAATGAGGATATTTGAAGAGTTGAGGTGAATTAGGAATACATCGTGTAATGGATGAGGTGATGATGATGTTGTTGGGTTTAGTTAGCCTTTAAGATCTAGAGGATCTTGGTTTTGGGAAAGGAATTCCCGAAGCCTAACACAATTGCATAACTTGGTGTTTAGCAAGTCTAGGACTTGAGGTTGAGCTTTATAAAAAGCTAACAAGTGTTTAGAATTATGATGGCTTATTAATTGTATGAATGCATATGTATATTATGTAGATCGTCTTCCGGGTAATGCAATGGAGCATTCGGAGCATTGGAACTGTTTCGGCTCTTCCCTTGAGGTAGGAGAGGAGTTAACATTCAAACTGCATGAGTAAAATCGTTAGTGATTATTGTATGTGTTAGTACTCATGCTTGCCTTGCCCTGTGTATGTATTGAATTAATTGAATTAGCAAGTTGATGATTATTGAGGATGATGCGTGAGAATATATGGGTTTGTTGTGGCAAGGTATGAATACATGTATATAAGATGATGATGAGTTTGAATTCAACATGAATAATAAGTTGGAATGTAAATCTATAAGTATGAACGTGTGAACAGGTGGTATATGCCTTTTATAATGTGTAAGAAGGTTGGATATGTCTAAATTTGACTTATAATGAGAACTTCCGAGTGAGAGTGCTTGGAATGAGTTATATATGCCTCATATGATGTATATGATATCTTAGATGTAATTAAACTGACATATAATGGAGTTTCATATGATGGCTTGTGTGAACTTATGTTTTCTATCGAAATTCTGACATTCTCACTCAAGCGAGAAGGGATCTCACTCAGGCGAGGATCCCATGTACCAGTATTATAGTTTCTGGAGGAAATTCACCCAGACGAATGGGGCCTCACCCGAGCGAGGGCGAAAGGATTTGCCACTGGACAAAATCCGCCCGAGCGAAGGATCTTGAGGATGGTATTCACCCAAGCGAGACGATTGAATGGAGAATGGGTGAGATCCTGGACGAATTCTGTCCGAGTGGGAGTTTTGAAAATAATTTAAGATGTGATGAATTTCCGAGTGAAATTCCGAGTGAGTTATGTCCTAGACAGGACCTTCCGAGTGAGGAAGTGAATATAATTCCGAATGAGGTCGTCGAGTGTGATATTCCGGGCAGTGGAGTTCCGAGTGGGAATTCCCGAGTTCAGTGTAACTCGTTCTGAGTGGAGTCCCTCCGTGTGTGAAATTCCGAGTGGGATGGCACCGAGTGTGGATATACGGTGAGTGTGTCCAGAAGTACTCTGGAATAACTTCACTCGTGTGAAAAAGAAGGATAGTCGGTGTTGAAATAATTGCCGAGTGAAAGACCGTATAGGTGAGGAGTCAATTTTGTAGTAATCTGCCGAGTGAAGGATCGAGCGAGAGATGGTCGGTTTTGGAAACATTTAGCCGAGTAACAACTGAGCGAGTGTGGAGTAGGTATGGAATGAATAAATTGCCGAGTGAAAGACTCATTGAGAGATGACTCGGATTTGGAATAAATTACCGAGTGAGAGGCCGAGTGAGAGATGAGTCGACTTTGATTGATTTTTGCTGAGTGAAAAACTGAGCAAGATGAGTTGGTTTTGATTGAATTGTCGAGTGAAAAACCGAGTGTTGGGAACTACCGAGTGAAAAACCCGTGTACTGGGAAGCCCTGTCGAGCGGGCAAGTGTAAGCTCGGCTCTGGAAGTTATTTGCTTAGGCGAGGAGGTCTCGCCCAAGTTAGTTATGGGTTGTACTGATACTAGCCAAATTCCGCTTGAGCAAATGGCCTCAGTTGTGATGCTCGTCCAAGCGAGTTGGTATGGAATTCGGTTCTGGACGATTTTCACCCATGCTCGCTGGCTCCGCCCAAGCGAGGCTTATGTGTCCCGCCCAAGCGAGTCAGAATTCGCTTGAGTGAAGTGACCCCTGTAACTCCTTTTCTCTTTTCGCCCAGCTCCTTTCTGTCTCGCCCTAGTGTATTGTATGGCACTCGCTCAAGCGAGTGGGGATTTCGCTTAAGCGGGGGGGGGGGGGGGGACCCCTGTTTTCCCAAATGCTGTGATCGAATTGTTTTCTCTTATTTTTTTTATTAAACCCTGATCCCACATTATTTCATGAATACTTTGGTCATAAAATATGATTTATTAATTTTTATAATGGTCGACCTCTTTAATTTTAATCACATAGCATTAACTTATGCCTTCTTCCCTTACCTTGTGTAATACTTTACGAACCCTTCTTGGGAATGATTGAATGGCAAGGAGTTATTAATAGCCGATAGATCAGAGATGACCACGATAAAGGCAATAACGAATAACATTGCTGATCATTTCCTTGAGTGAAGGATGATCGTTATTGTTTATGAATTTGTAGTAAAACCATTGTGGTTGAATATGAATATTGACTTGCCATATGTTTTGAAATATAAAAATGTGATGTGTTGAGATGTGTGTTCAAATACACGAATTATGTTGGGCATAGGTTAAATTGCCATGGATGTGGATTGATGAATATACCCTAATGATTCTAAGTATGGATTGATATTATGATGTTTGCTATGCCTTTCGATATCCATGTGTGGATTATTATGAATGATGTTTGTGGCCAATGAGATGCCAATTATATGGATGATGTGCCTTGAGGGGCTTTGTAAATGATTATGAATAATTATTAAAATGCCAAATTAAATTATACCCCTAATTGAGAGGGTGAGATATCCTTGCGAGGTTGTTGGGCATATGCATCATTGCATTTGCATTCATGGCATGACATAGCATTGTTATTATGTGGTTGCGATCACAATGATGAAAGATCCTGCGGGATTCTATGAAGGTAGTACCCCTTGCGAGGCGGGAAACCAACGTGATGATGATATGACATTGTGCCGGTGGTTGCAATTACCCGGTTGTGGAATGTGAAAGGCCCTGCGGGGACCATTGTATGATGATGAGCGAGTGGTTGCGATCACTTGGTATTTGATATGATAAAGGGCTTGCGAGCACCTATGATGCCCATGGTTGTGATCATGAGGCGGGAGTACCCCTTGCGAGGCGGGAAACCTATGTGAATTATCGAAATGTGGTTGCGATCACGAGAAGCACCTTGCGAGGCTGCTATAGGGAGTACCCCTTGCGAGGCGGGAAACCAATGACTATGAATGATTGATTATGGTGGTTACGATCACCCGTGATATGAAATCAGATCCGTTGCATATGCATTGAACAGTTAACATGTGCATTAGCCATAAGAGCATGGCATTTGAAATGGGATGACCACGAGTGATGAGAAACCCCTTGCCAGGAGGTATTGAGTGAAGCCTTAATGAATCAATGATGATAATGATTATGAATGCCCTTGTTGATAAGTGGCAAGGTGATGGTGTATGTGATTGTGTATATGTTGTGCTTATTTATGATATGAATTATGATTCATGAGTCTTGTATGCCTATTATAATAATGAGATGATAAATGAATGATAATTTGATGATTTGATAGCAAAGCACACATGACGTTTGTATGCATATACACATGATCACAATATATATATTATTCGTCATTTTGAATGTATAACTCACTCTCCCATGTGGTCTCCTTTTTAGCATTGTGATGTAGGTTGCCATGGGATGAATTCGGATTTTAATTAAAGCTTGGGTGAAGGTAAATAGTGGTAATTGGAAGTGCCTTGGCCGACATCATTTATGAGTCTTATGTAATGAACTAATTGTATATGATGATATAGATGATTTAGAGAATTTGGATATGTATAAGATGATCCCTTGAATTTGTGGATGGTGAATTTATATAAAGTATGTAAGAGATGATTTAATGTGTACTGGAAGGATTGAAATTGAATGATGAACATTGATGATGGTGATATTTGGGAGAAGATCCCCAAATGTATGTATATGTATATATATGTATTTATATATAATTATATCTTAGGCCTTGCATGCTTATGTAATTATGTGAAATAATGATGGTTGTCTATTAGGCTTATGATATGCCATTGGATGTTTTGCTCAGCCTTTTCTCATATCGTCATATATGGGACTAGGTGTAACATCCCATTTTTAACATAAATAGAAAATAGATATTAATATATCTTTCTTGAGAAATACTTACTATAAGTTAGTTTATTATTATCATTTTTTTGAAATTTTGGTATTTATATTGTTATTATTTGTTTTTTTAAAATAATAATAATAATAATAATAAATGAAAATATTTCTGAATGAGAATTTTAAAATGACTTAATTAGTATTCATTAATTAAGAAAATTATATTAAGAATTTTTAATATCTTTATTATTCACAATTTTTATTTTATGTTGTTATATTTTTTGTTTTTACATATTTAAGATTTAACTCTTATTAGAATTTTAAAATAAACTTTTGAAGTAATTAGACTATGGTTCTTTAGAACTTTTTGATCTACATAATATTTATGGTTTCTGGAATTTTTTGAAATTTTTGAAATATTTTGATAAAATAATATATTTTAAATAATTTTAAATTCATATAAATTTACTTAAAATTAAAAATATTTACAAGAATGTAAAGTTAAATTATAAGAAAATTTTCTAAAATCCATTTCAAGTAGACTCATCTAAAAATTATCGGTTTGAGTAAAATCTTGATTTTTATCAATCATAAAAAAATTGAAAACGTACTAATAAATTTTTATTAACAGAAAATTTTAGATTTTTAAAATTTAAAATTTATATTACTTATCATAAAATTAGTGAGAACTGATATAATATCGCTAAATTTCAAAAAGGATTAATTTTGAATATTTAAAATATACCGAGTGAAAGATTACTATTTGGCTTAATAATTCTGCCGACATTTACTGTGCAAAACACTGTGCATGTATGAAATTTTCAAAAGTTGCACAGTAACCAAGTTTTAAATTTCAAAAAATGCATAGTACTTTTATATTAAAATAATAGAATGCATAGTAAATTTTTTTCCTATAAATACTGAAGGAATTCTTCTTTAGAATTCACAATTTCAGATTAAGTTTTCTTAATATAGTAGTACTAGTGAGATAGTGGTGGAAGTAAGAGAGAAAAATAAATTTTTTTGGAAGAAGGTTCTGCTAAAATTCTAAGGTACGAATACATCTCTTTTATATTTTTTAGGGTTATTTTTATATCGTTTTTAGAAATCTATTATTATACTGGAAATAATATTATTTTAAGTTACTATTCTGCATAGTAAAATACTATTTCAATAGTAAATTACTATTTCAATAGTAAATTACTATTTAAATAGTAAATTACTATTTCAATAGTAAATTACTATTCAAATAGTAAATTACTATGTACTGTTACTATTTACCTTTACTATTCATGTTTTACTATTTACTGTTACTATTCACGATTTCCTATTTACCATTACTATTCACGTTTTACTATTTACTGTTACTATTTACTATTCACTATTCACTATTCACTATTCAAATTTTACCATTTTTATTTTAAGTAGTAATCTTAATTTTTATCTTGTAATTATATTAAAATGGAATTGGTATATTTTAGAACTCGGAGACGAGGCGCGTATGGATTTTCAAGAACGAATCGATATACAAGAGGTACGGGGGAGTGAGATAAGAATATAATATTAAAGACATAAGAATAATGGGAGGAGTCCCCTACTCCTTTTAAATTTAATAATATTATTATTTTAAAGTAATAACTTCTCAACTTAAAATTTATAATAGATTTAATATATTGTGTAACTTATTCTGAAATATCTATACATGGATCTGAATTATTATAACTTATACGGACTGGACTAAACCTATGCAAGGACTTGGACTTTTATATCCTATATGGATTGAACTAAACCTATGCAAGGACTTGGACTATTATGACCTGTCTAGACTGAACTATACCTATACGAAGACTGGATTATATATTTGGACTTATATAGACCTGTGCGAGGAATGGACTATAAGGACTCAAAATCAAATCTACTAATTTAAATAATCATTAAAAATTTGAATTATATTTATAAGCGATATTTAGTTGATTTGACTTGATTATAATTAATTATATTTGATTTCGATTGATGATATTGTGATTTATAATATTAGACTGTGATTAATAACAAGCAATTATGATTAATGATATTTGATTGTGATTGATGAGATTACAATACTTGATTGTGGTTGATGAATGATTGATGACCTTGTGATATGAAGTTTGAGCATATAACAAGCATGACGGAAAGTTAAAACTCAGTAAGAATTTTCTTACCTTACTCTTTAAATTTTTATTCCAAGAGAAAGTATTTTATAATTATTTTAGTCTTTTATTTCTTCTTAGAAATAATTTTCATTAACTTTATTTTTAATCTCTATAATAAAATCTAGTATTAGAAAGAAGCTATTTTATGAAAATCAGAGGTTGAGATAATTAATTCTTGAATTAAAGAAAATTTTTATAGTTTTAAGTATTCTTAGTTAATGATTTTAAATTATTTTCTTTAGAAATTAGAAGTTTAAAGTAAATTATTTTGGTTTTCCCCAACGAAATAACTAAAGAATATTTTGTGGAGATTTCAAAAACTCAATCTAGTTAAGATTCAAATTGAGAAAGATTATGTAAATATGTGAAGATTTTTAAGAGAAAGTTTTGAGATATTTAATGTAACACCCTCTGTTACACCTTAATAAATTCTAGAAAAACTCGTAATTTTTTTTAAGGATATGATTGTTAAAAAGAAACTATCGGAATAAATTATATACATTATTTCTGAAATACCTCACAAATATTATTAAAACTTTATAAAGTATTTGTACATTCATCCGAAGAAAATAAACATTAAACATTATAAGAAAGAGAGTAAACTCCATGGCCCAGAAGCAGTTACTTATTAACATTATTTATTCATTGGACCACGGTATTCATACCGAGCTCCCTTTCTAGAACGTGCTATATTTACTGCCGATATTCTTCGATCCTTCCCTCTGAACCATCAATTTAAAACATGTGAAACAAAAACACGGAGAAAGGAGTGAGAAACAGAATATAATATTCTCGATTAAGACATAAGCAACAAAGGGTTTTCACAAACCAATACATAATAATATCAATCACAATCACATACACAATCAATTATGAATGCATGAATGTTATGCAATATCTTCATCATAACTTACCTATATATGTGGGCCCTTAAATTTTAATTTACACTGGGCCAACCAGGAGTTTACACTGTTCCATAAGTCCGGATAATAATAATATGAACAGCTCAACTGGCATGGAAACACTTAGAGACTAGTCAGATTGAGAAAGTTTTTATTGTGAAAGTACCCGACACTAGGGAGCTACCCCAGGTCCCCTGAAGCACCCTTTCACACCCTCTCATCTCAAGGCTCGTAATTAAGCCTCCTCTAATGTATCCTCGGTTTCTATAATCCGTCCCCAGACAATATTATTTCATTTCACTTTAATGATTCATGATGCATGAATTACTCGCGTATTGAGTTGGTTAAGGCTTTTAGAAACTCAATTATTAAATACCTTAAAGGTTTACAATATTATTTCAATAAACTGTACATTTTCTTAATTCCCTGAATTTCTGTCCCACAGAAATAAATTTTGTACAGTTTTCGAATCTCACTGAAAATTGAGTTTCTAAGCCTTAAATATCTAAAAACTTTCTCATATAAAACTTTACATAATCTTTCTCAAATTAAATCTTAACAAAATCAAATTTAGAAATCTCAATTATTTCTAAATATCTTTAGTTATTAAGTTGGAAAAATAAAATAATTTTCTTTTGAAAATTTTGTTTTATTAAAAGAGAATAATTATTAACCAAAAATACTTAAAATTACAAAATTTTTCTTTAACTCAAGATTTAATTAAATAATTTCTCATAAAATGTTTTCTTTCTAAAATAAATACTAAATTTTTTATTCTAAATATTGAAAATAAAGTTAATAAAAATAATTTCTAAGAAGGAATAAAAGATAATAAAATTTAAAGAGTAAGGTAAGAAATTCTTACTGAATTTTAGCTTTCTGTCATGCTCGCTATATGCTCAAACTCCACATTACAATATCATCAATCAAAATCAAGCAATATCAATCATAACTAAATATCATCAATCAATCAATCATAATCAAATCATAATCAAATCAATTAAATATCATTAATACATATCATAATACAAAATTTAATGATTATTAATATAGTCAATTTGAGTCATCTTGGTCAATTCCTCGCAGAGGTATATGTAAGTCCATATAATCCAGTCCTTGCATAGGTATAGTTCAGTTCATATGGGTCATAATGGTCCAAGTCCTTCAAGTCCTTGCATAGGTATAGTCCAGTCCATATAGGTCATAATGGTCCAAGTCCTTGCATAGGTATGTTAGAGTTAGTTAAACCGGATATTTAATTTAAAATTTATTAAAATTGTTAAGTTAAAAGGTTAATATTTTAAAATAATAATATTATTAAATTTAAAAGGAGTAGGAGACTCCTCCATTATTCTTATGTCTTTTCATATTATACTCTTATCTCACTCCCCCTTACCTTGAATCATTACCCAAAATGGATTTGCTTTGCGCCTCCGATTTCTAGAAATATTAATACCAATCTTATTTCAGTATAAGCATAAGACGAAGATTAAGATTACTACTTAAAACAGAAATGGTAAATTTTGAATAGTGAATAGTGAATAGTAACAGTAAATAGTAAAACATGAATAGTAACAGTAAATAGTAAAACGTGAATAGTAACAGTAAATAGTAAAATGTGAATAGTAACGGTAAATAGTAAATCGTGAATAGTAACAGTAAATAGTAACAGTAAATAGTAATTTACTATTTGAATAGTAATTTACTATTGAAATAGTAATTTACTATTGAAATAGTATTTACTATACAGAATAGTAACTTAAAATAATATTATTTCTAGTATAATAACAGATTTTTAAAAACGATATAAAAATAACCTAAAAAATGTAAAAGAGAAGTATTCTTACCTTAGGATTTTGGCAGAACCTTCTCTCCAAAAACTTTTCTTCTCTCTCTCACTTCCACCACTATCTCACTAGCACTACTATATTAAGAAAACTTAATCTGAAATTGTGAATTTTAAAGAAGAAATCCTTCGGTATTTATAGGAAAAAAATTTACTATGCATTCTATTATTTTAATATAAAAGTACTATGCATTTTTGAATTTTTTATTCCAGGTTATTGTACATCTTTTGAAAATTTCATACATGCACAGTGATTTGCATAGTAATTGTCGGCAAAATTATTAAGTCAAATAGTAATCCTTCACTCGGTATATTTTAAATATTCAAAATGAGTCCTTTTTGAAATTTAGCGATATTATATCAGTCCTCACTAATTTTATAATAAGTAATATAAAGCTGAAATTTTAAAAATCTAAAATTTTCTGTTAATAAAAATTTATTGATACGTTTCCAATTTTTTAACGATTGGAAAAAATCAAGATTTTTCTCAAACCGATAATTTTTAGATAAGTCTACTTGAAATGGATTTTAGAAAATTTTCTTATAATTTAAATTCACTTTCTTATAAATATTTTTAATTTAAGTCACTTATATGAATTTAAAATTATTTAAAAAATATTATTTTATTAAAAAATTTCAAAATTCCAAAAAATTCCAGAAAATCATAAATAATACGTAGGTTAAAAAGTTCTAAAGAACCATAATTTAATTCCTTCAAAATTTTAATATAAAAATAAAAATAGGGGTGTTACAACTCTACTCCCCTTAGAAAATTTCGCCCTCGAAATTTATATTAATCAGTAAAACAAATGAGTTTGAGACTCTTTCATCTCAGTTTCTAGTTCCCATGTAGCATCTTCTCCTCTCGTTTCACTCCAAATAACCTTTACAAGCGGAATTGTCTTGTCTCTTAATTGTTTTATTCTTCTGTCACCTATTCTAACAGGTGGTGCATCATATGTAAGATTATCTTTAACTTGTATGACATCAGGTTCAATAACATGTGTAGGATCAGATATATACTTTCGCAAGTTTGACACATGAAAAACATTATGGATATTAGAAAGAAAAGGTGGTAATGCTATTTGGTAGGCAAGGGGACTAACTTTATGAATTATTTGGTATGGACCGATAAATCTAGGAGTTAGTTTTCGAGATTTTATTGTCCGACCGACCCCAGTCATAGGTGTGACTTTCAAGAATACATGATCGCCTTCTTGAAATTCGAGCGGCTTTCTTCTTTTGTCATAGTAACTTTTCTGCCTGCTCTGTGTTGCCTTCATCTTTTCCTGAACTATTTTGATTTTATCCGTGGTTTGTTGTACCAACTCTGGTCCTAGCATCAAGTTTTCACCAGTCTCAAACCAACATAGCGGGGTCCTACATTTTCTTCCATATAATGCTTCAAAAGGTGTCATGCCAATGCTAGCATGGAAACTGTTGTTGTAGGTAAACTCCACATATGGTAAGAATTGATTCCAACTTCCTTTATGCTCTAACACACAAGCTCGTAACAAGTCTTCTAGAGATTGGATTGTTCTTTCTGATTGTCCATCCGTCTGAGGATGATATGCTGAACTTAGACGCAGTCTTGTTCCCAAAGCCTTGTGCAAGTTCTTCCAGAATTGTGATGTAAAACGAGGGTCCCGATCAGAAATGATACTTGAAGGAATTCCATGCAATCTCACAATCTCCTCGATGTATAATTTTGCCAGCTTCTCCATAGAGTAACGAATGTTGATGGGAATAAAGTGGGCAGACTTTGTTAGTCTATCAACTATTACCCATATTGAATCATGTCCTAATGGAGTTTTGGGTAGAGAAGTCACAAAATCCATGGTAATGCCATCCCATTTCCATTCCGGTATTTCCATTGATTGTAGCATTCCAGGGGGTTTTTGGTGTTCTACTTTAACCTTCTGGCAAATTAGACATGCAGCCACGTACTCTGCCACTGCTTTCTTCATTCCAGGCCACCAAAATAACTTCTTCAAATCTTGATACATTTTAGTAGCTCCGGGATGAATGCTCATATAACTTTTATGGCCTTCTTCCAGAATTGCTTTCCTCAACTCCTCTTGATTAGGGATACACACTCGATCCTTATACCTTAGCAATTGGTCACTTCTTACATTGAACTCGACTTCTTTTCCTTGTTTCAAGAGTTCTTTCTTCTCTTGCAGGAATTCATCCTCTCTTTGAGCCTCTAAAATTTGTCTCAGGAATTCACTTGTCACTTGCAACGCTCCTAATCTGTAGCTGTTAGCATTAACCTTTACTGCTAGGTTAAGATCTCTGAAGTTCTCTATTAATTCCAGCTCTTTAATCATCATTGTGGATGCATGTAGAGACTTTCGACTTAAAGCATCAGCTACTATGTTCGCTTTTCCAGGATGGTATTGCAACTCAAAGTCGTAGTCCTTTAAGAACTCCATCCATCTCCGTTGCCTGATGTTTAACTCCTTTTGGTCGAATAAATACTTGAGACTCTTATGATCGCTAAACACATCGAATGTTGCACCGTATAGATAATGCCTCCAAATCTTTAAGGCAAAAACTACAGTGACTAACTCTAAGTCATGGGTAGGGTAGTTAATCTCATGTTGCCTTAATTGGCGCGACGCATAGGCCACAACCTTCTTGTCTTGCATGAGTACACTTCCTAGTTCTCGTTTAGACGTGTAACACCCTCGGTTAGGTAAGACAAATCCTTCTGTAGGTTCATCCTATTTAACTGAGAGTGTTAACAGTTTTCAGAAAAAGTGAATATTTTTTTTATTTTTTATTTTTTAAAATAAATAAGTACGTGGCAGATCAGTGGAAGCAATATTATATATATCGCATAGTCATTCGCAAACTGTAAGTAATTGTACTCTTAACAGAATAGGGCACACAGACACCCTTAAAATATTATACAGTCATCCAATTTGTTCATAAATATCTATTACCTCTATTCTAATCCTAATGAACATTCTTAGTTGGATTAGCGTATTGTTGTTCTTCGTGTTCTGGTTCTTGACTTCCTAATTCCTCTAAAAATTGTCAACAGTAAGGGTGAGTATAACCCAAGACCCTGATGGTTGATCCGGTGCGGACATAATCCAGTTAACATACAATATCACATAATTCGTACATTTAGCATATTCACAATTATAACAATCAAGCATGTTGTCATGAAATGCATGAGTCAAATTTATTATGATTTATCTTTGATTAAGTCTTATGATGCATGTGGGCCCAAGAAATCATTTCTTCTTCTCATTCTATGGAATATCACCATTCCATTGTCTAGAGCGATCAGGGTCCGCCCAAGCTCATAAGGTACGAATGAACTCATTGGTTCTCATTAATATATATTTCATTTTGAGACTTGGATCCCTACGATCATAGTTACACCCCGTCATTTAGTCGAAGTACACTAGAATTCCTCGTCTCACCCGGCTATCAGGCGCGACTCTGATGCCATTGGGTTGCCGTTCCAGTTGTACTCCCAAGATTCTTCTACTGAGATCGAACGTGAGTGTCCTCCAGCGTACCAGGTGTATGCTCTAGACATATATATTTTTTTTTCTTATTTCTTTTTTCTCCGTCAAAATATTTTCATGATGCGAAATGCATTCTGTTATCATTGGTCATTGGGTATTTATGTGATTCCAGTCTCACCATACTTATTCATAAGCTCTTGAATCTTATCAACCATTCAAATGTTTCAAGACGTTGCATTATCTCATTTGTAAAATATATCAGTTATCTCTTAGATGAAATTATACTTTGTATAAAGATTAAAATAATATAATCCTTATTTAATCACTTATAATTAAAACATTAACGATATCTATAACAACAATACTAATTATAATAATAAGAATAACAATAATAATACGAATAATATTAATAATAAAAGGAAAAAGACCAATAATGATAATTATAATATCTTAATAATTCAAAAAGGATTAAGAAATAGTTTCCGAATGAAAAATCCAAGTGAAAAACGTTAAAACCAAGTTTTCCGAGTGAAATAAGCTAAGTACCGAGTGAAAATGAATTATCCAAGTAAAAATAAATCTGTTTCTGAGTAGAAATGAATTTTCTGGGTAGAAAGAGGTTGGTACCGAATGAAAATGAGTTTTCCGACTAAAAACAAGTCTTTTCCGAGTGAAAATGTTAATAATCAAGCTTTCTGAGTAAAATAGGTTTAATACCGAGTGCAATAAATAAGCTTCCAAGTGAAATAAGCATAATTTCTAGTAAAATCAGGTTGAGAGGATTTTCTGAGTAAAATAATAATGAATCCGAGTGAAATCAGACTGTGAGAGTTTTTCTAATGAAGTTAAAAATGTTTTCCGAGTGAAACATGATAAAGAGAGAGTTTTCTGGGTGAAGTAATTCTTTCCTGAGTAAATTCTGACTGAAAAAGGGGTTTTATGCGTGAAATGATTATAAATCCGAGTAGAATCACACTGATGAGGTTTTCTGAGTGAAATTAAGGTGTTTACCGAGTGAATAATGTTTTTGTTTGAAAGTTTAAATAAGGTATTTACATTTTTCAGGTAACCGATCGGGTTGATATAAAATTGGTCGGATTGATGTAAATATCTAGGTGAATTTATGTATTCTTAAATGATCTGTTTGGTTTGTACAATACCGATCTTATTATCATAGAATCCGACGTCTGTTTGTAACTCCACTGGAATTCACATAATACCCATGATATTTAATATTTTCACAATCCAGCATCAAACATATTCACTTACTCATTAATATCAATACAGTCAATTTAAACATATTCACTGAATCCTCATGGTCAATAATAAGCAACGCAGTCAATTAAACATGTTCATAACGATATATATATACAAATATAACAATTAAGACATTTAAAATCACACAAATCCGAATCTGTCCTGGAAAGGTGAGGACCCAAGGTACCTTAACCCTTTCCTTTCACTCAGATTTTCCCAGAATACCCGAGAATATACCCCCTTACCTTGATGGAGTTCTTGGAGGAGAAGAAGAGCTGTCCTGCACCAATTCCGAGTGAAACAGAGGAGAGGAACTTGAGAGAGAAAGAAAGATGTTGGTGCTGGTACGTAAGAGAAAGAGAGAAGAAGGAAGAGGAAGAAGTTCTTAATTTTGGTTCTGATAGTTTGGCTTGGAGATGCATTGATTTAATAGTTGCAGGAGACAAGTGGGAGACACCAATTGGAGGATTAGGTAGGATAATGGAAACTTTTGACTCATTCCACTGTCAGCTTTGCATTAAAGGGGTTAGTGATATATTAAAATATATAAAGTGGTCTGAGTGGGGTTAAAAAGGTGTTCGGTGTTGGAGTTTCGAAGAGGGCGGCATTGAGTATGTGGGGCGGTGTAGAGTGTGAGGGCGGAGTGTAGTATGAGGGCGGTATTAAGAGAGGGCGGTGTGGCGTGTGAGGCAGTGTGCTGTGTGAGGGCAGTGTGGAGGGTGAGGGCGGTGTGGAGTGGGCGGTGTTGAGTGTGAAGAAGGAAAGGACGGTGTGTATGAAAGAGTTAAGGACACCGTCTGTGGAAAGAGGACGGTGTTGTGATGAACACTGGCTCAGAGCTGTCCGGTGTGAACTCCTAATCTAAGAACGGAAATTAATTAGCCAACCGGTGTGAGGTGCTGACATCGGATCACTTAAGCGAAATCCGATTCGCTTGAGCGAATCCGCCCTTCATGGCTCGGAAATCTTCTAAAACTGATTCGTTTCTCTTGGTCCTCACTCTTGATTGTTTCTTCTTGAAACATCTAGTCGGATTTCTCCTCTCTAGGTCGGATTTCTTCTGAATTCAGTCGGATTCTCTTTACTCATGATTTCCATTCGGCAAACAACCTATTCTTATTTATTTCTCACTTAACTAAATCATTCCTTAGTCAACTCAACATCAAATCACTTTTTACTCGAATTTCATAACACCTTAGGCTCACTCGGAAAAGGGTATCCATATTCATTCGGAATATATATATAGTTTTCACTCAGGATTATAACATCCTTTATTCGGAAATCAACACTCAGGAGTATTAAAGTCTTTCTCTACTTGGTTTACTCGGTTAAGACCAACTTCAACTACTTTTCCAAATCAAAACCCATTAAGGCCATCACCTCTCTCAGAAAAAGACCCACTCATAAGAGTCTCACTCGGAATTAGTTTATATACCTTAGATTCACTCGGAAATGGCTCTGTGCACACTATTATTTACTCGGAACGGGTTCCCACTACCATTTTTTTCCACTCGGTATCAGTTCATTCGGTATTATTCATTTATCATCACTCATATTCAAGCCAAGTAATTCCTTAACCACACAATATATCTATATAACCACTCGGAATCCTTAACTTAATCATTATATCTCCCATCAACACTTCCCAAATAATTTTTAATAACACATTTCAGTCGGTAGAAGCATCAACTTAATATAAAACACACATGCATTCATTCACTCGGAACTCCTCATCCTTCACTCGGGTTTATTTCATGCTTAACCACTCAGGTAAAACTTATTAAGTTAGGTTCCTCTCGGACTCATTTCATACTTAGACCCTCTAATTACACATTATTTAATCTACTCGGGAAATATCATTACATTAAGTCCAACTCAGACTTGTTCTAACCCCATCCACTCAGATTTATATATGGATCATTCATTCGGTTTATCATATACTTAGAAATTTTCCAATCTAAGCCATTATAACCAATCTTCCCTCGGATTTTATACTCGGGAATATCCAAATTCATTCTTATACACATATTTCACTCAGTATTATTTTCCACTCGAGCATATCTTACTCGGGAATATTCAAACCCATTCACTCGGAAAGGCTACATATTTAATCCTACTCAAAATGGCTTTCAACCTACTCGGATTGCTACCTTCTATCTTATTAGGGAGGTCTGACTTGGACAACTTCACTCGGACTGTATCAGTTATATCCCTGACTGAGTCTATTCACTCGGTATACTGTAATCATAGAAATTTCCACTCGAGAAAGAAGCAATTGGCAAGGTCTGACTCGGAAATGAGTCTCTCAAGGGTGTTTTCACTCGGAATATTCACCCAGAAGTGGTTCCCTTGAACCCACTTCACTCCAGCTGTCTCTAAGACCAAGATTTCACTCGGTAGTATCCTTTTTAGTAATGTTTTATTCGGTCAACCTAACTTTACACTCGGAATTTCATTCTTCACTCAGATTTTCTTTCTATCACTCGGAATTGCTCACTGTCACTCGGATCAGAGTCCCTTTTCACTCGAAATTTAATTAATTTCCCTAATGGTCCATATAAATTCCATAATTACATACAAAAATGAATTTCTTATGATATTACAGTCCATCTACAGGGTATTCATTCACCTATTACCACCTACAGACCTTCCAAACTTCAAATTTGACTTAATAGGACTGCTACTAAAAATAGGGATGTTACAAGACGCATCACAGTAAACTTCAAAACTTTGATGTGGATCAGGGAGTACTAACACCGGTGCAGAAGTAAGTCGATCTTTCAGCTCTTGAAAACTATTCTCGCATTGTGTCGTCCACACAAAAGGTTGTCCTTTCCGTGTTAACTTGGTCAATGGGTATCCTAGCTTTGAAAATCCTTCAATGAATCTCCTATAGTATCCAGCCAAGCCCAAGAAACTTCTAATCTCAGTGATCGTGGTTGGTCTCTCCCATTTTAAAACTGCCTCCACCTTGGAAGGGTCTACAACTATTCCTCCTTGACTAATTACATGTCCTAAAAAGTTCACTTCTTCCAACCAGAATTCACACTTCGACAACTTTGCATACAGTTGTTTCTTTTTTAGGATTTCCAACACGACCTTCAAATCTTCAACATGTTCTTCTCTGCTTTTAGAGTACACTAATATATCATCAATGAACACTACTACAAATTTATCTAGATATGGATGAAAAATCCTATTCATGTAATCCATGAATACGGCTGGTGTATTAGTTACACCAAAAGGCATTACTAGATATTCGTAATGGCCATAGCGTGTTCTAAAAGCAGTTTTTGATACATCTTCTTTCTTCACCCTTATTTGATGGTATCCAGACCTCAAATCAATTTTGGAGAACACCGTGGCACCACACAGCTAATCCATCAAGTCGTCAATCCTTGGTAGAGGATATCTGTTCTTGATTGTCACCTTGTTCACACAACCTCATGCTACCATCCTTCTTCTTAACCAACAACACTGGTGCACCCAAGGGGGATACACTGGGTCGTATAAACTGCTTCTCTATCATCTCTTCAAGTTGTTTCTTCAACTCTGCTAATTCTAGAGGTGACATTCGGTGTGGTGCAATTGAAATGGGTCCAACTCCAGGTACTAGATCAATGGAAAATTCCACATCTCTTTCTGGGGGTAAACCAGGGATATCTTCAGGAAAAATGTCAGGAAATTCACACACAACCGGCAGATTTTTGATTTTTGATTCTTGCTCTCCTTTCATTGAAAGCAATAGCATGAATCCTTGAGCCCCTCCTTTTAAAGAGGCACTAACTTGGTTGGCGGTTAGAAATCTCGAATCCTCAGGATTCAAATTCACTGGTTCTTTAAACATTATGGTTTTATTATGACAATCTATTAGAACATGATTGTCAGACAACCAATCTATCCCAATAATAACTTCTAAGCCAGAAAGGGGTAAACAGAAAAGATTAGCTTTAAAGCCCCTACCATTTATGACACTAGGGCATTTCCAACAGGCTTTAGAAGTGACAATGGGATTGTTTCCAGGAGTATGTACAGATAAGTCAAATGGCAGTTCTATCACAGGTAATTTTAGTTTTTCTACACAGTCATTGGCAATAAAGGAATATGATGCACCTGAGTCATACATAACAGTTAAAGAAATCTTATTAATGATACACTTACCTTCTACCATGGAATCAGCATGAGATGCTTCTTCTCCAGTGATTGCAAAAACCTTTCCTTTTGCCTTCGGCCTTCCGACTGCACTGTGCACGCCTTCTTGAGTATTTATGCTTGTACTTGCACCTTCAGGGTTTTCTCTCTTCATCTCTGGGCAATCCTTGATGTGATGACCTGGTTTGTTACACTTAAAACAAACATAAGTGTTTTTAGGACAATCCCTTTTCAAATGGGGTCCTCCATAGATAAAACATTTAAAATTTGGTGCAGATGTTGGATAATAGCTTCCAGTTGAAGCTTGGGGTCTGTTAGGAACAGATGCTGCTCCAAACCGGCGAAATGGCGCTTGGTAAGGCTTATTCCTTCTGAAGTCTCTTCTTTGGTGATGGTGAGGTCCTCCACTTCTCATTTCTCCTGCCTTGTGAATGGGCTCACGACTTTTGGTCATTCTATCCTTATGATCTTCTTCAAAGATCCTGCAGCGATTTACCAATACAGAAAATTCACGGATTTCCTGCATTCGTATAGCTTCCTTAATTTCTGGCCGTAATCCATTTACAAACTTTGCACACCGATCTCTTTCATTAGTAGCATCATTATAATGAGAATGAAAACGAGATAGCTCCTCAAACCTGGATGCGTACTCTCTAACGGTCATATTTCCTTGGGTCAGCGACAGGAATTCAAATTGTCTTTTCTCTTTAACATCAGCTGGAAAGTATTTCTCCAGAAACATATCCTTGAAATAATCCCAAGTGATCTCCACGTCATTGACTTCAAATTGTCTACGCATGCTATCCCACCAATGTTCGACATCCTCAGATAAGGCATAAGTAGCGAAGACTACCTTATCAGCTTCATTACATTGCAATGCTCGAAAAATCTTCTCTATCTCTCGAATCCAGATTTGTGCTCCATCAGGGTTATATCCTCCCTTGAAACGAGGTGGATTGCGCTTTTCGAATAGGTCCAGCCTTCTCAAGGCATCATTACCTTGACCTTCACGTGCTCCCATTGCATTGATTAAGCGTTCTACAACTCCAGCAAGATCGTTTCCAGCCATTAGTTTCCTGTTTCACAGTAACTGAGATTTGTCACATCAATCATAGTTACTACCAAGTCAGATATTCTATTCTCTATCACCTATACAGAGTTTACAGACAAAGCAAGATAGACCTTTTCCCCAGGCCTATTGGATTAACTGCTCTGATACCACTTTGTAACACCCTCTGTTACACCTTAATAAATTCTAGAAAAACTCATAATTTTTTTTTAAGGATATGATTGTTAAAAAGAAACTATCGGAATAAATTATATACATTATTTCTGAAATACCTCACAAATATTATTAAAACTTTATAAAGTATTTGTACATTCATCCGAAGAAAATAAACATTAAACATTATAAGAAAGAGAGTAAACTCCATGGCCCAGAAGCATTTACTTATTAACATTATTTATTCATTGGACCACGGTATTCATACCGAGCTCCCTTTCTAGAACGTGCTATATTTACTGCTGATATTCTTCGATCCTTCCCTCTGAACCATCAATTTAAAACATGTGAAACAAAAACACGGAGAAAGGAGTGAGAAACAGAATATAATATTCTCGATTAAGACATAAGCAACAAAGGGTTTTCACAAACCAATACATAATAATATCAATCACAATCACATACACAATCAATTATGAATGCATGAATGTTATGCAATATCTTCATCATAACTTACCTATATATGTGGGCCCTTAAATTTAAATTTGCACTGGGCAACCAGAAGTTTACACTATTCCATAAGTCCGGATAATAATAATATGAATAGCTCAACTGGCATGGAAACACTTAGAGACTAGTCAGATTGAGAAAGTTTTTATTGTGAAAGTACCCGACACTAGGGAGCTACCCCAGGTCCCCTGAAGCACCCTTTCACACCCTCTCATCCCAAGGCTCGTAATTAAGCCTCCTCTAATGTATCCTCGGTTTCTATAATCCGTCCCCAGACAATATTATTTCATTTCACTTTAATGATTCATGATGCATGAACTACTCGCGTATTGAGTTGGTTAAGGCTTTTAGAAACTCAATTATTAAATACCTTAAAGGTTTACAATATCATTTCAATAAACTGTACATTTTCTTATTTCCCTGAATTTCTGTCCCACAGAAATAAATTTTGTACAGTTTTCGAATCTCACTGAAAATTGAGTTTCTAAGCCTTAAATATCTAAAAACTTTCTCATATAAAAATTTACATAATCTTTCTCAAATTAAATCTTAACAAAATCAAATTTAGAAATCTCAATTATTTCTAAATATCTTTAGTTATTAAGTTGGAAAAATAAAATAATTTTCTTTTGAAAATTTTGTTTTATTAAAAGAGAATAATTATTAACCAAAAATACTTAAAATTACAAAACTTTTCTTTAACTCAAGATTTAATTAAATAATTTCTCATAAAATGTTTTCTTTCTAAAATAAATACTAAATTTTTTATTCTAAATATTGAAAATAAAGTTAATAAAAATAATTTCTAAGAAGGAATAAAAGATAATAAAATTTAAAGAGTAAGGTAAGAAATTCTTACTGAATTTTAGCTTTCTGTCATGCTCGCTATATGCTCAAACTCCACATTACAATATCATCAATCAAAATCAAGCAATATCAATCATAACTAAATATCATCAATCAATCAATCATAATCAAATCATAATCAAATCAATTAAATATCATTAATACATATCATAATACAAAATTTAATGATTATTAATATAGTCAATTTGAGTCATCTTGGTCAATTCCTCGCATAGGTATATGTAAGTCCATATAATCCAGTCCTTGCATAGGTATAGTTCAGTTCATATGGGTCATAATGGTCCAAGTCCTTGCATAGGTATAGTCCAGTCCATATAGGTCATAATGGTCCAAGTCCTTGCATAGGTATGTTAGAGTTAGTTAAACTGGATATTTAATTTAAAATTTATTAAAATTGTTAAGTTAAAAGGTTAATATTTTAAAATAATAATATTATTAAATTTAAAAGGAGTAGGGGACTCCTCCCATTATTCTTATGTCTTTTCATATTATACTCTTATCTCACTCCCCCTTACCTTGAATCGTTACCCAAAATGGATTTGCTTTGCGCCTCCGATTTCTAGAAATATTAATACCAATCTTATTTCAGTATAAGCATAAGACAAAAATTAAGATTACTACTTAAAACAGAAATGGTAAATTTTGAATAGTGAATAGTGAATAGTGAATAGTAAATCGTGAATAGTAACAATAAATAGTAAAACGTGAATAGTAACAGTAAATAGTAAAATGTAAATAGTAACAGTAAATAGTAAAACGTGAATAGTAACGGTAAATAGTAAATTGTGAATAGTAACGGTAAATAGTAACAGTAAATAGTAATTTACTATTTGAATAGTAATTTACTATTTACTATTGAAATAGTGTTTACTATGCAGAATAGTAACTTAAAATAATATTATTTCTAGTATAATAACAGATTTTTAAAAACGATATAAAAATAACCCAAAAAATATAAAAGAGAAGTATTCTTACCTTAGGATTTTGGCAGAACCTTCTCTCCAAAAACTTTTCTTCTCTCTCTCTCACTTCCACCACTATCTCACTAGCACTACTATATTAAGAAAACTTAATCTGAAATTGTGAATTCTAAAGAAGAAATCCTTCGGTATTTATAGGAAAAAAATTTACTATGCATTCTATTATTTTAATATAAAAGTACTATGTATTTTTGAATTTTTTATTCCAGGTTACTGTGCATCTTTTGAAAATTTCATACATGCACAGTGATTTGCATAGTAATTATCGGCAAAATTATTAAGTTAAATAGTAACCCTTCACTCGGTATATTTTAAATATTCAAAATGAGTCCTTTTTGAAATTTAGCGATATTATATGAATCCTCACTAATTTTATAATAAGTAATATAAAACTGAAATTTTAAAAATCTAAAATTTTCTGTTAATAAAAATTTATTGATACGTTTCCAATTTTTTAACGATTGAAAAAAATCAAGATTTTTCTCAAACCGATAATATTTAGATAAGTCTACTTGAAACGGATTTTAGAAAATTTTCTTATAATTTAAATTCACTTTCTTATAAATATTTTTAATTTAAGTCACTTATATGAATTTAAAATTATTTAAAAAATATTATTTTATTAAAAAATTTCAAAATTCCAAAAAATTCCAAAAAATCATAAATAATACGTAGGTTAAAAAGTTCTAAAGAACCATAATTTAATTCCTTCTAAATTTTAATATAAAAATAAAAATAGGGGTGTTACATTTAAGGCTTGAAAACTCAATTTTGGTATGATCTGAATTTGAAGACTGCACTAAATTATTTCAGTATAACAGAAGTTCAAAGAAGAACTTATGGAAATATACAGTTTATTGTGATGATTTTGTGAACCTTTATGGTATTTAATAATTGAGTTTCTAAAAGTCTTAACCAACTAAATATGCGAGTAGTTCATGCATCATGAATCATTAAAGAGAAATGATATGTGATATTGCCTGGGGACGGATTATAGAAACCGAGGATACATTAGAGGAGACTTAATTGCGAGCCTTGGGATGAGAGAGTGTGAAAGGGTGCTTCAGGTGACCTGGGGTCGCTCCCTAGTGTCGGGTACTTTCACAATAAAAACTTTCTCAGTCTGACTAGTCTCTAAGTGTTTCCATGCCAGTTGAGCTGTTCATATGTCATGAAGGCATTTATGTTATTATTATCCGGAATTTATGGAACAATGTAAAATCCTGGTTGGCCCAGTGTAAACTAAAACTTTAAGGGCCCACATGCATAGAATGAATGAGATGATAGTATTAAAAACATTACATGACATTCATGTGATTGTGACATTCTATGTGGGTGGTTGTGAATGAAAATATAATTGTTATGTTATGAAAACTCTATATTCATAATTGATTATGTATATGATTGTGATTGAAATTATTATATTAGATTGTGAAAACCCTTATGCTTATGTCTTATCTGTAAAGTATTATATTCTGTTTCTCACTCCTTCTTGTTTGAATTTTATGTCCAAAATATATGTTATATGATATATAGCTAGCAATTCAAGATGAAAGGATGAAATTACAAGAGGGTAAATTGGTCTCATCCTCAATCGGATTGGAGAAGAGATATGACAAGAATAGGATTCAAAATCACATGGTTTGAAGATAAGGAAATAATTGGTTACAGTCGAAGTAGAGGTATTAAATTTTTAGTTTTAGTTTACCTTAATACAATATTAAGTTGGATGATTGTAAATCAATGTAAAGGTTAAACTTTAATAAACCTTATTCTTTGGATATGATACTGTAATCTTTGATCACTTATGATTTTCTGAAAGTTTATTTTATCATTATGAATAATTTGAAACTTTTTACTTTCAAAATTCAAAGAAAATCAGATGTATATACGTCCTTGTATACACGACATAAGAAGTGATAAATATGTATATCTTTCTTAAAAAAAATGAGCAAGGAGAATAGATATATGTCTCGTGTATATAAGGGGGTGTTACAACAGGCGTGTGCCCGGTATACATATTCTTCCGCTGTAAACTCCATTATTTTCGTATACTGTTATGGGCAATTTATCTATCGATCCAGCTTTAGGTTATATAATCTCACTCTTTGGTTTTCTGTGATTTGGGTCTTGATGTGATCATGGTGGTATCTTAGAAATGTTTTCAAACGCGAAAAAAATTTATTCACATTTTTATTAATTATGACGATCATATCGGGATTCGAATACATAAAATCAGGGGTGTTATAATCTGGTATCAGAGCATATTTTACTCTAAATTGGAGTTATTGGTAAGCCTGGTCTGCTCTGTATGAATTGGCATTATGGATGTTTGGAGCACAATTGCTCAATTGGGAAATATTCTGAAGATCATTGTAATATGGTTGTTTGCCTAGATTTAAGAATGATAATTATCTAGAGAATGATGATATTATGTTTGATTGCCCTATATGGACTTATGAATGACTAGTTGTCTAACGACTATAAATTGATTATAAGGGCATTATTGCATATTGAGGATTATTGTGAATCATTAATGTTGAGTTGGGATTGATGCTTATTAAGGACTCTTTATGAGATTATGGATTCAGAAGATATGATTGATGTCTATGAGAGTATGCCTTTTTATCATTGAGGTTGTATGATGTACATGTGGAGCCAAGTTGCTTATTGATGATCATGAATGAATTATGGGATTGAATATGAGTGAGTGAATTTCCTCAATATATGATGGATGTATTTATTGTGTAAGACCGGCCAGGTTCCTTACCCTATTACCTTCAAATGACGAATATATTGTTATTGTGCATTGATGTTGATATATATAATGCAAATTGAATTGATAATGGATCTATGTTGAATATTAATCATGGAAAAGAAATATTGAGTTATGAATATGAAATATGAGATATGACTTGGATTGATGATGAATTTGTACCATGTGTGATCATGGATATGATATGTTAAATATGCATTGATTTAATGATGGACCTATGCCGTATGTTGATTACGGATATGAGGTAATAAAGGTGAATGGATATGGTAGTAGACCATACCTGTTGAGACCTTAATGTGCATATGCACCTTGAATATAAATTGTTGGTTGGGTCTCTTATATGCATTATGCTTGTGGCGTCTAGCCAAGGAATGCTTGTTGAATGAAATGAAACTCATGTTTGAGTTGGTTGAATGAATAATATTGAAGAAATTCCCTAGTATGTGTATTTTCGAATTTAAATGATTGGTTGTGCCATTTGTGAAGGATGGATTTTATATCCTTTGGCACAAGAGCCTTATATATGGAATGATACAAGTAATTTGGTATATCCCCTAGATTGGGAATTTGAATATGTGATAAGTGATTAAATGTGAAATCGGATACGTGTTAAATTGAGGTTGTGTCTCGGTTTTTGATGTGTGAAAGCCGAGTGAATGATTTATTTAATTATAACCCACTAGGTGTGATGACCTAGAAGGACTTGGTATGATCCTGCATGATCAAACTTAGGGAATTATTGGTATTGATTATGGTATATGATTTTACGAAGTGACTTTGGGCTAAATTATGTGCCCTAGAGACTATGATCATTGGAATAATTATGGATGACATGTGTGATTGTGAGTCGGTGAATAGAAATTTGATATGTCATTACCCCCTATTTTATTTGTAGGGTGTTATATTGATAATGGAAAGTACATAGTGATGTCGTGTTATATGAGGTGAGGGTCCAATTCATGGACTTTAGTTGTAATATATGAGGAGAATTCCTAATGTGAAGGCTTATTGTATGATTATGTAGCCTACTTGATAAGAGTTTGGTGAATCTTTTAAGGCTCGAATTGATTTATAGCTAACAAATATGTAAGTGAGACAAAAATTTTAGGCTATTTGAGCATGGTTTGGATGGATGAAACCCAAGGATGGGGTATCTACTTTGTAATGACTGAAAATTTATGATCGGTACACCAATTTAAAGTGAAGTTAATCAAGATTTGATGATTGATATGGCATGATGGATGCCAAATTAACTATATGATGACGATGAAATATGAGTATTTTAGTTGTGGACTGGTATCGCTTAAATATGTGTGACCAATATGAGCAATGGGAATACGAAGTACTGGTCCCAATATGGCCTTACATGCCATAGGCATTGTGGCAGCATGCACTTATGCGCCGACTTTATGTGTTTGTGGTAACCACTACGGGATTGGGACGCCTTCCTGTATGTCGGATGCCGTAACACATAGGCTGGGCAGGTGTAGGGATTGTAACTGCTTATGGTGAATGTATTGTGCCTATCTGTTCATACTGAGTATGAACATGTGAGCTCTATTGGGTGAGTTGTAATTGATGATATATGGCACATTTGATGTGGAAATTTTATGTTAAGAATGATGAAGTGGTGATGAACATGACTTGATGGACTTTGGTAAGTCCAGTGTAATCTATGGTGTCGTAGAACCTTGTTGATGTGTGGCCTGAGGTATGGCCTTGTGATATGTATATTGATGCTGAATTTCAAGGACGAAATTCTTTTTAGGTGGGGTGGATTGTAACACCCCGAATTTTATAAAAATGAATAATTAATGAGAATAAATAATGAATAATTGTATGTGAGTTGATTTATGTCCCAAAAATATTGGAATGATTAAATTGGGATTTATTATGGATATTTATGAATTACTGAGATTTAAGGAGTTAAAATTATACCCGATTAGAATTTGGGTGTCGGACCAAGTATCTCTGATTGAGATGCCGTTGGTCAGGGCTGTTAAGAATATTATTGGGAATCCAAATGTATATTCGGAATAATTTTTGGAATTAGTATTGAGCCCGAACTGAGAGCCTGTTTATTTTAAAACGATGAACCTTTAATGGAGAATTAAAAATTAAAACCAAAAGCCTATTATTCTCTTCTTATTTTTGTTGGGTTCTTACCCCTCATTCGGAAATGGCATTTCTCTTTCTTCTTCTCCTACTTCCCTTCTCCATATCCTTTTTTTCTTCTCTCCAAAAACCTAAGCCATGTGGAGCCTTCTTCTCCTCCACCATTTTCGTTTTCATGGAAGCTTGAAGGAGAAGCTTGTGGTTGGAATTCCTCTCCCCTCTTCTCCTCTATTTTCGTGTTCTCTCTCCCTCTATTGAAAGCTCAATGTTGGCTCTTGGGTGAGGTAAGTTCCTCATCATTCTTTATGAGTTTATGCCCTAGATTTTGGGTTCTTGTTATTTGGGGGAGTATTTATTGCATATGGGTTGTTAGGAGAGCATTAATGAGGAAACCCTAAGGTGGGGTGTTGTTATTATGGCATTAATGGTGGGTTATTATAGGTGCATGGAATTAATACTTGGATGAGTGGAAAATAAATGAGCATTTATGGTGTTGTTGGGTTTTAGTGAAACCTAAACTTTAACAAATTGGGGAAAATGTGAAATATGAGTAGAATGTAGGTTTAATAATATTGGAGAGTGATATTAATGATGAAAAATGACCATTGGTGGTGATTAATGAGCATGGGTAAATGTTGTTGGGTTTTGATGAAAACCCTAGCCCTAAGAATTTGGGAAAATGGATATGTTGTAAATTAGGAGGTTAAATTGAAAGTGAATGGATGATGTTTAAGATTAAATGTTGCTTAAAATGATATAGAACCATTTGTGGTGATTAATGGATATCATTAGGTATGATAATAGACGATGATAATGAGGATATTTGAAGAGTTAAGATGAATTGGGAATACATCGTGTAATGGATGAGGTGATGATGATGTTGTTGGGTTTAGTTAGCCTTTAAGATCTAGAGGATCTTGGCTTTGGGAAAGGAATTCCTGAAGCCTAACATAATTGTATAACTTGGTGTTTAGTAAGTCTAGGACTTGAGGTTGAGCTTTATAAAAAGCTAACAAGTGTTTAGAATTATGATGGCTTATTAATTGTATGAATGCATATGTATATTATGTAGATCGTGTTTCGGGTGATGCAATGGAGCATTCGGAGCATTGGAACCGTTTCGGCTCTTCCCTTGAGGTAGGAAAGGAGTTAACATTCAAACTGCATGAGTAAAATCGTTAGTGATTATTGTATGTGTTAGTACTCATGTTTGCCTTGCCCTGTGTATGTATTGAATTAATTGAATTAGCAAGTTGATGATTATTGAGGATGATGCGTGAGAATATGTGGGTTTGTTGTGGCAAGGTATGAATACATGTATATAAGATGATGATGAGTTTGAATTCAACATGAATAATAAGTTGGAATGTAAATCTATAAGTATGAACATGTGAACAGGTGGTATATGCCTTTTATAATGTGTAAGAAGGTTGGATATGTCTAAATTTGACTTATAATGAGAACTTCCGACTGAGAGTGCTTGGAACGAGTTATATATGCCTCATATGATGTATATGATATCTTAGATGTAATTAAACTGACAATCTCGCTCAGGCGAGGATCCCATGTACCAGTATTATAGTTTCTGGAGGAAATTCGCCCAGGCGAATGGGGCCTCGCCCGAGCGAGGGCGAAAGGATTTGCCACTGGACAAAATCTACCCGAGCGAAGGATCTTGAGGATGGTATTCGCCCAAGCGAGACGATTGAATGGAGAATGGGTAAGATCCTGGACGAATTCCGTCCGAGTGGGAGTTTTGAAAATAATTTAAGACGTGGTGAATTTCTGAGTGAAATTCCGAGTGAGTTATGTCCTAGACAGGACCTTCCAAGTGAGGAAGTGAATATAATTCCGAATGAGGTCTTCGAGTGTGATATTCCGGGCAGTGGAGTTCCGAGTGGGAATTCCCGAGTTCAGTGTAACTCGTTCCGAGTGGAGTCCCTCCGTGTGTGAAATTCCGAGTGGGATGGCACCGAGTGGGGATATATGGTGAGTGTGTCCAGAAGTACTCTGGAATAACTTCACTCGTGTGAAAAAGAAGGGTAGTCGGTGTTGAAATAATTGCCGAGTGAAAGACCGATTAGGTGAGGAGTCGGTTTTGTAGTAATCTGCCGAGTGAAGGATCGAGCGAGAGATGGTCGGTTTTGGAAACATTTAGCCGAGTGATAACCGAGCGAGTGTGGAGTCGGTCTGGAATGAATAAATTACCGAGTGAAAGACTGATTGAGAGATGACTCGGATTTGGAATAAATTGCCGAGTGAGAGGCCGAGTGAGAGACGAGTCGGCTTTGATTGATTTTTGCCGAGTGGAAAACCGAGCAAGATGAGTCGGTTTTGATTGAATTGTCGAGTGAAAAACCGAGTGTTGGGAACCACCGAGTGAAAAACCCGTGTACTGGGAAGCCCTGTCGAGTGGGCAAGTGTAAGCTCTGCTCTGGAAGTTATTTGCTTAGGCGAGGAGGTCTCGCCCAAGTTAGTTATGGGTTGTACTGATACTGGCCGAATTCCGCTCGAGCGAATGGCCTCAGTTGTGATGCTCATCCAAGCGAGTTGGTATGGAATTCGGTTCTGGATGATTTTTGCCCATGCTCGCTGGCTCCGCCCAAGCGAGGCTTATGTGTCCCGCCCAAGCGAGTCGGAATTCACTTGAGCGAAGCGACCCCTGTAACTCCTTTTCTTTTTTCGCCCAGCTCCCTTCTGTCTCGCCCTAGTGTATTGTATGGCACTCGCTCAAGCGAGTGAGGATTTCGCTTGAGTGAGGGGGGGACCCCTGTGTTCCCAAATGCTGTGATTAAATTGTTTTCTCTTATTTATTTTATTAAACCCTGATCCCATATTATTTCATGAATACTTTGGTCATAAAATCTGATTTATTAATTTTTATAATGGTCGACCTCTTTAATTTTAATCACATAGCATTAACTTATGCCTTCTTCCCTTACCTTGTGTAATACTTTACGAACCCTTCTTAGGAATGATTGAATGGCAAGGTGTTATTAATAGCCGATAGATCAGAGATGACCATGATAATGGCAATAACGAATAACGTTGCTGATCATTTCCTTGAGTGAAGGATGATCGTTATTGTTTATGAATTTGTAGTAAAACCATTGTGGTTGAATATGAATATTGACTTGCCATATGTTTTGAAATATAAAAATGTGATGTGTTGAGATGTGTGTTCAAATACACGAATTATGTTGGGCATAGGTTAAATTGCCATGGATGTGGATTGATGAATATACCCTAATGATTCTAAGTATGGATTGATATTATGATGTTTGCTATGCCTTTCGATATCCATATGTGGATTATTATGAATGATGTTTGTGGCCAATGAGATGCCAATTATATGGATGATGTGCCTTGAGGGGCTTTGTAAATGACTATGAATAATTATTAAAATGCCAAATTAAATTATACCCCTAATTGAGAGGGTGAGATATCCTTGCGAGGTTGTTGGGCATATGCATTATTGCATTTGCATTCATGGCATGACATAGCATTGTTATTATGTGGTTGCGATCACAATGATGAAAGATCCTGCGGGATTCTATGAAGGGAGTACCCCTTGCGAGGCGGGAAACCAACGTGATGATGATATGACATTGTGCCGGTGGTTGTGATTACCCGGTTGTGGAATGTGAAAGGCCCTGCGGGGACTATTGTATGATGATGAGCGAGTGGTTATGATCACTTGGTATTTGATATGATAAAGGGCTTGCGAGCACCTATGATGCCCATGGTTGCGATCATGAGGCGGGAGTACCCCTTGCGAGGCGGGAAACCTATGTGAATTATCGAAACGTGGTTGCGATCACGAGAAGCACCTTGCGAGGCTGCTATAGGGAGTACCCCTTGCGAGGTGGGAAACCAATGACTATGAATGATTGATTATGGTGGTTGCGATCACCCGTGATATGAAATCAGATCCGTTGCATATGCATTGAACAGTTAACATGTGCATTAGCCATAAGAGCATGGCATTTGAAATGGGATGACCACGAGTGATGAGAAACCCCTTGCGAGGAGGTATTGAGTGAAGCCTTAATGAATCAATGATGATAATGATTATGAATGCCCTTGTTGATAAGTGGCAAAGTGATGGTGTATGTGATTGTGTATATGTTGTGCTTATTTATGATATGAATTACGATTCATGAGTCTTGTATGCCTATTATAATAATGAGATGATAAATGAATGATAATTTGATGATTTGATAGCAAAGCACACATGACGTTTGTATGCATATACACATGATCACAATATATATATATATTATTCGTCATTTTGAATGTATAACTCACTCTCCCATGTGGTCTCCTTTTTAGCATTGTGATGTAGGTTGCCATGGGATGAATTCGGATTTTAATTAAAGCTTGGGTGAAGGTAAATAGTGGTAATTGGAAGTGCCTTGGCTAGCATCATTTATGAGTCTTATGTAATGAACAAATTGTATATGATGATATAGATGATTTAGAGAATTTGGATATGTATAAGATGATCCCTTGAATTTGTGGATGATGAATTTATATAAAGTATGTAAGAGATGATTTAATGTGTACTGGAAGGATTGAAATTGAATGATGAACATTGATGATGGTGATATTTGGGAGAAGATCCCCAAATGTATGTATATGTATATATATGTATTTATATATAATTATATCTTAGGCCTTGCATGCTTATGTAATTATGTGAAATAATGATGGTTGTCTATTAGGCTTATGATATGCCATTGCATGCTTTGCCGAGCCTTTTCTCATATCGTCATATATGGGACTAGGCGTGTGCCCGGTATACATATTCTTCCGCTGTAAACTCCATTATTTTCGTATACCGTTATGGGCAATTTATCTATCGATCCAGCTTTAGGTTATATAATCTCACTCTTTGGTTTTATGTGATTTGGGTCTTGATGTGATTATGGTGGTATCTTAGAAATGTTTTCAAACGCGAAAAAAATTTATTGCATTTTTATTAATTATGACGATTACATCGGGATTGGAATACAGAAAATCAGGGCCGTTATACCACATAATAATTGATCATGATTTACACGCAGTTGCTCATTCACGTGACTCATGCATACAGTTTCACGTGGTTTTGGTTCCTTACCACGAAGACCCAAGGCATCTTTCACGTTCGCACTCAACAAGGCGTCGTTCATGTTTGGATGCCATAGTTCATTGCACCTTTGGCCCACAACATGCTCCCTTGTCAATGAGTGGTGCACCGACCCAAGCCCATTACATGTCTTCAATTCAATCAGCCAACAGCGAATGTGTCTAGATTCAGTGAATTTGAGTCAGCTTCTTCCACCATAACATTAGGCAAGACATTCGGTTCATTAACATCCATAACCGATTTATTTGTAATTGGCACGTTGAGAATCAACTTTGAATTCAAATTTGAATTTGAATTATTTTTTATAACTCTAGAATTGCCCTCAGCCGGAAACCCACCATCTGACATGGTGTTATGCTCGTCTTCCTTGCTAAAATGCAACCACAATGATTCTGAATCATCACCGTCCACAAAGGATGAATGGGAGGCACAAGCATGATGACCTTTATAATGGCAACACCCTTTTCCCTCCTTTTTACCTAATTCCTCAACTCATCAAATAGAGAAAATACTCCTGTTTATTTTAATATCTTCATGATGTACCACAACTCCCTTTACCGAAGTACGAACCAATACCCTTACGTATTCCAATCTTTCCATATTTCTAATGTTATCATCCATCATAACAAAAGTTCCAAATGTTGAAACTACCTTCTGGAAGAAACATTCCTTCTAGACATCTAAAGGAAAGCCCGCACATCTCACCTATACCAACCCGTGACCAGATACCTGACTAGGCTCCCATGGTGTTAAAGATTCAAACACAGATGCCAGTCATTCCTTTGCAGTCTTCAAAAGATCATGTAAATTGTCTTATTCTATTGTTGAAAGATACACCAAATTATCCCCTATACCTCAACCGAATTGTAGAAAAACCTTTTGGCACAAAAGATTCATGAAGAGTATGTAGTCTTGTAATATCAATCAACCTTCCTACATACCTATTCCTTACACACTCCATAGAACCTGTTTCAATTGTAATCTCCTGTCCACGCCAAGATCCATACTTTCCCCGTTGACATCTTTCTTCACGAACGCTTTTTCTTTAACTCTCCACAGTTTTGGTTATCCTCCATTTCTAACAGCTTGAGCATACGAAACAGACTTTGTTTCCCTGATGAGGA
Source organism: Clitoria ternatea (assembly GCA_037962975.1). NCBI lineage: Eukaryota > Viridiplantae > Streptophyta > Magnoliopsida > Fabales > Fabaceae > Clitoria > Clitoria ternatea. Next base: position 279,669,906 of record CM075671.1, read on the forward strand.
TCTTGATTTATGACTTGATGATGATATTCTGGTGTGAATTTTGTAACTAGTTTATCGCATCTTTCTTCACGAACGCTTTTTCTTTAACTCTCCACAGTTTTGGTTATCCTCCATTTCTAACAGCTTGAGCATACGAAACAGACTTTGTTTCCCTGATGAGGATCTTGATTTATGACTTGATGATGATATTCTGGTGTGAATTTTGTAACTAGTTTATCGCATGTAAATCTTGGTAGATTAACACGCAACTTCATATTCCCAATTCGCACTTGATAACAGATTCTTCACATCTAAGAATCTGACAAACCTGTACTTCCAACTGTATCTGTCTCTCCTTGTTGGAACAAACACCTCCCAAACTCGTTCTCATCTCTGAAACATCCACCACAAATCTTGATATTTCAAATTCTCAGGAAAGTTTGTAAAATAGAATGATGTAACTCTGCCTTGTACTGACCTAAGATCGCTCTTCCCTTGCCTCCTTCATGCCTTCTCATGAACCTGTCCCCTGGAGCCTACGCCATCCTTTCCATAGGTGATGTCGTCGTTGTTCCTCTACCTTACACGCTTACGCTCTCTCATCTCTCGTATAACTTGAAGGCCTTAGGATGAATGCATCCATTATTATTACACTAGTGGAGAAAGGGGTTTTAAGCACGGTTCTTTTGGACCTTTAAGCACGGTTCCAGAACTGTGTTTGTTGCCAGCGTGCTTGTAGATAGAGACCTTTAAGGACGATTTTGAACCGTCTTCATAAATCACCTTTAAACACGGTACTTTGAACCGTGTTCGTAACCCATCCACCTTCTCCCTCTCGTTCTCAACTTCCTAGGAACCATTACTATTATTGTTCATTTGTTTCCCAACGTTTATGTCAATGTCCATATAAACATGATCCTCATTCTCTTCCCAGTCCAAAGGCGTGGTGGTTCTAAGAGGGGACATAGATCTGGTTCTTCTTCGAACAGGTTAACCATGACAGGTTTCTCTTCGTATTCTTCCTCCTCTTCTTTTCCTTCCAGATCCAACAAGGGGGTGAGAACCTAAGGGCGTTCGAGGTGGGTGGAGAGCTTTATGGGGCGGATCTGGCCATTGAGGAACAACTCGTCTGCCAAGCTCATGGAACCGGAAAATGAAGGTTTTAGGAAGAACCTGTAAGCGTGGTAGAGAGAAGAACAACCGTGCAAGTAGAGAACTTTTCGTGGTAGAGAGGAAGAAGAAACACCGTAGCTGTGAGAAGAAATGGGTTTACACAAAATGTGGAGGAGGAGAGAGGGAGGGAAATGAGTTTACACGAAATAGGGGGGAGGAAGGAAAATGAAAAACTCTCTACAACTTCAAGCTCAGTGCGCGAAAGAGAGGAGGGAAACGAAAAGCTATGCTGAACTTGGAGACCGTGCTCGTATCTACCCTTTAAACACGGTTCCCCCTGAACGTGTTCGTAGATGCATTAAAATTTTTTTTTAAAAAAAGTTTGAAGTACCTATAAGGACGGTTGCAGAAAACCCGTGCTCGTATCGACCATTTAAACACGGTTACACTGAACCGTGTTCGTAAACACATTAAAAAAAAATTTAAAAAATAAATTCGAAGCATCTATAAGCACGGTTGCTGTAAACCCGTCTTCATATGGTACCTATAAGCACGGTTATAGAACAACCGTGCTTATATGTGTTTTTTGAAATTTTTTTAAAAACAAATACGCTTCCTCATATTTACAAAAATGCCACCGCGTTGTTTTAAACACGGTTTTTTAGTAACCGTGCTTATATCCCGTCATCATAAATCATTTTTGCACTAGTGTTATTACTGAATTAATTTGAAAACTAAAATTAAGTTATGGAAAAGAAAAAACTTATTAGTTAATATTGATTTCGTTCAACAAAACTAAATTTCTGTTGAGACCACAGATTGTTTTTTTTTTCACTCAAACGGGCAATAAAAATTGACTATCAATTTTAATTTGTATAATTAAGAGGGGGAGAGAAGAATGAAACAAAAAAAAAGAAGAAATCACCACCCAAAAATTGGATGATGGATTCCCACTTCCTTTTATTATTATTATTATTATTATTATTATTATTATTATTATTATTATTATTATTATTATTATTATTATTATTATTATTATTATTATTATTATTATTATTATTATTATTATTATTATTATTATTATTATTATTATTATTATTATTATTATTATTATTATTATTATTATTATTATTATTATTATTATTATTATTATTATTATTATTATTATTATTATTATTATTATTATTATTATTATTATTATTATTATTATTATTATTATTATTATTATTATTATTATTATTATTATTATTATTATTATTATTATTATTATTATTATTATTATTATTATTATTATTATTATTATTATTATTATTATTATTATTATTATTATTATTATTATTATTATTATTATTATTATTATTATTATTATTATTATTATTATTATTATTATTATTATTATTATTATTATTATTATTATTATTATTATTATTATTATTATTATTATTATTATTATTATTATTATTATTATTATTATTATTATTATTATTATTATTATTATTATTATTATTATTATTATTATTATTATTATTATTATTATTATTATTATTATTATTATTATTATTATTATTATTATTATTATTATTATTATTATTATTATTATTATTATTATTATTATTATTATTATTATTATTATTATTATTATTATTATTATTATTATTATTATTATTATTATTATTATTATTATTATTATTATTATTATTATTATTATTATTATTATTATTATTATTATTATTATTATTATTATTATTATTATTATTATTATTATTATTATTATTATTATTATTATTATTATTATTATTATTATTATTATTATTATTATTATTATTATTATTATTATTATTATTATTATTATTATTATTATTATTATTATTATTATTATTATTATTATTATTATTATTATTATTATTATTATTATTATTATTATTATTATTATTATTATTATTATTATTATTATTATTATTATTATTATTATTATTATTATTATTATTATTATTATTATTATTATTATTATTATTATTATTATTATTATTATTATTATTATTATTATTATTATTATTATTATTATTATTATTATTATTATTATTATTATTATTATTATTATTATTATTATTATTATTATTATTATTATTATTATTATTATTATTATTATTATTATTATTATTATTATTATTATTATTATTATTATTATTATTATTATTATTATTATTATTATTATTATTATTATTATTATTATTATTATTATTATTATTATTATTATTATTATTATTATTATTATTATTATTATTATTATTATTATTATTATTATTATTATTATTATTATTATTATTATTATTATTATTATTATTATTATTATTATTATTATTATTATTATTATTATTATTATTATTATTATTATTATTATTATTATTATTATTATTATTATTATTATTATTATTATTATTATTATTATTATTATTATTATTATTATTATTATTATTATTATTATTATTATTATTATTATTATTATTATTATTATTATTATTATTATTATTATTATTATTATTATTATTATTATTATTATTATTATTATTATTATTATTATTATTATTATTATTATTATTATTATTATTATTATTATTATTATTATTATTATTATTATTATTATTATTATTATTATTATTATTGTTATTATTATTATTATTATTATTATTGTTATTATTATTATTATTATTATTATTGTTATTATTATTATTATTATTATTATTATTATTATTATTATTATTATTATTATTATTATTATTATTATTATTATTATTATTATTATTATTATTATTATTATTATTATTATTATTATTATTATTATTATTATTATTATTATTATTATTATTATTATTATTATTATTATTATTATTATTATTATTATTATTATTATTATTATTATTATTATTATTATTATTATTATTATTATTATTATTATTATTATTATTATTATTATTATTATTATTATTATTATTATTATTATTATTATTATTATTATTATTATTATTATTATTATTATTATTATTATTATTATTATTATTATTATTATTATTATTATTATTATTATTATTATTATTATTATTATTATTATTATTATTATTATTATTATTATTATTATTATTATTATTATTATTATTATTATTATTATTATTATTATTATTATTATTATTATTATTATTATTATTATTATTATTATTATTATTATTATTATTATTATTATTATTATTATTATTATTATTATTATTATTATTATTATTATTATTATTATTATTATTATTATTATTATTATTATTATTATTATTATTATTATTATTATTATTATTATTATTATTATTATTATTATTATTATTATTATTATTATTATTATTATTATTATTATTATTATTATTATTATTATTATTATTATTATTATTATTATTATTATTATTATTATTATTATTATTATTATTATTATTATTATTATTATTATTATTATTATTATTATTATTATTATTATTATTATTATTATTATTATTATTATTATTATTATTATTATTATTATTATTATTATTATTATTATTATTATTATTATTATTATTATTATTATTATTATTATTATTATTATTATTATTATTATTATTATTATTATTATTATTATTATTATTATTATTATTATTATTATTATTATTATTATTATTATTATTATTATTATTATTATTATTATTATTATTATTATTATTATTATTATTATTATTATTATTATTATTATTATTATTATTATTATTATTATTATTATTATTATTATTATTATTATTATTATTATTATTATTATTATTATTATTATTATTATTATTATTATTATTATTATTATTATTATTATTATTATTATTATTATTATTATTATTATTATTATTATTATTATTATTATTATTATTATTATTATTATTATTATTATTATTATTATTATTATTATTATTATTATTATTATTATTATTATTATTATTATTATTATTATTATTATTATTATTATTATTATTATTATTATTATTATTATTATTATTATTATTATTATTATTATTATTATTATTATTATTATTATTATTATTATTATTATTATTATTATTATTATTATTATTATTATTATTATTATTATTATTATTATTATTATTATTATTATTATTATTATTATTATTATTATTATTATTATTATTATTATTATTATTATTATTATTATTATTATTATTATTATTATTATTATTATTATTATTATTATTATTATTATTATTATTATTATTATTATTATTATTATTATTATTATTATTATTATTATTGATCCGGTCCTAACACCGGCCCCCAAGAGCATGGCTTCAATGCCTTGCCAGATCAGCATTTTGGATAAAGAGAAGTACTCTTCAAATACACTACAAATACTATACGGAGTGCATACCGCCAGGGCAAGTAACGCCGCCAAGGTTCATAACTCCGCCCAGGCACGTTACCCCGCCAAGGAATGTAACTCCGCCCAGGCATGTTACTCCGTCAAGGAATGTAACCTCGCCAAAGTTGTTACTCCGCCAAGCCATAGGCTCAACTCAGGCGGAATACTGAATTTCCCACACTGCGTAGCGAGCCCATACTCACAACCCCGGCACGAGATTGACTCTGTCTTGAGAGGTTAATAATGGGAATCACGCTGTCACGCATAAAGGGAAATAATAATAAAATATTAAAGCACTAACGCTTTCCAGACAAGTTGTGATACCTACTACAATAATGGTGCTAGTAAACGGCGCAGGGACCCACAACCTTTTCAGCATTATGCCTGAAGACAAGGAGCGGGTCCTACCAATAATGCAGCACCCGTGACAGGTATATAAACCTCTCTTGAAAAGGTATAAGGGATCTTTTACCCATTCTCTGAACCTTACACTCTCTTACTTGCATAGTTCTCTCTGATTGTCTTTCTAAGTCTCTAAGTGTTCTGAAATACTGACTTGAGCGTCGGAGAACGATTGCAGGTACCACCCCCAATCGGGTCAAGGCAAATCAGATTCCGTCAGGCGGACTGTGACACCGCCCCAGAGTACGTTGCATTCCGCCTCAGCATACGAAGACTCTTTGTATTTATATTTATACATACATTGCTTTGTATCAAAACACATTTATATGTATATTTTGAGTTGTTCTATAAGTGTACTTCTACACCCCCTGTAAAGAACAGTTCATTGGCACGCCCGGTGGGACCTGTAAACTAGGTAATCCCACAATCTTGATCAATCTTCATCATCAATGGAGAGACAAGGACCAGAGATGCAGAACAAGGATTCTCCTCCATGCAATCCCAGACGTCTTAACTTCGATGATGGTGCTCCGAAAAAAGCAACGCAAGCTGATTCTCTAGATCCGAGAGATGACATGATTCGAATCTTGAGAGAAGAACTTGCAGAACTTCGTCGTGAAAAAGCAAACCCAGTGCACGAGAAAGCTGGTCCCGCAAGACAGCCACATCATGAATCACACATACAGGAGGAATCAAGTACTCCTCACTACTCTCGTATTCCTACATACATGGAGGAGCAACGAAGCCTCCCACTGGTGAATGCTCAGCATCAAGAAGGAAGGAGAGCAGGCTCAAACGCATCTCCCTCTGGATACAAGATGAGCATCCCATTTTCCAAAAGGCTCATGAATGTACATGTACCCAGACACTTGCAAACCATGCAGCCCATTTCTATAGGGAAATATACTGGGGAAACAGATCCCTCTAAGCATTTAGATGCTTATATCTATGAGGCCATGTTTCTAGGAGCTGAGGAGGACATCATGTGCAGAATGTTTCCCAGAACTCTTACAGGTGAAGCTCTTAGCTGGTTCAAGAGCTTACCTTCAGGTTCCATTGATTCGTGGGAGGAGCTGGCCTCAGCTTTTGGAAGCCACTTCGTGATCTCCAGGGATGCACCCAGAACCTCTCATACCTTGGCTCAGATTAAACAAGGCGACAAAGAATCCCTGAAAGATTTCCTTAAGAGATTTTACAAGGAAGCAGCCATGGTCCCTGATCTGACCGAGGCAATCCAGTTGCATATTCTCATAGAAGCTATGCAACCAAAGTCACCTTTCGCTTTGTCTCTGGCAAAGGGACCTCCAACTACGATGGAGGAATTTCGCAGGAAGGCATCAAAGTACGTGGGTATTGAGATGCATCTGGAAGCCACTGCATCTCGCAGTAAACCACTCCCTGCAACTCCACCCCAAGACAAAGGGAAAGATAAATTGTTGAAGAATGACAAGTCCCACCAAAGGGACAAAGTAGGGAACCAACCTTTCAAACAGCAGGACAGACGCGTGTTCAATTTTGCTCACTATGCACCACTGAACACAACCTGCGAGCAAATCCTGCGAGAAATAGGATGGACCACCCTCAATGTTTATGGAATTCAACGTCCACCTCCAATCAGGCGCGGTGGAAACCCAAGGAAATATTGCGAATTCCATGAGTCAGTTGGCCACACCACTGAAGAATGCAAGCAACTCAAAAATACCATTGAGGTGCTCATTCGAGAGGGAAAACTGAAACATTACCTGTTCAAAGGTAAATCTCATGATGAGCCTGAGAAGTTTGAAAAGCGACATCGTGATCGCTCTCCGGATCCTGATAGTACTCGGGAACCAAAGCGTACGGCGGTGTCAGAGAAACAAAAAGGCATTGTTTTGGAGTCCGCCCAACGAGAACCGAGCCCTGAACCTAGGTCGCGAGGTAAAAGGCAGGTGGTGGACATGATTGCTGGAGGCTTCGCAGGAGGCGGACCCTCAAACAACGCCCGGAAAAATCATCATCGTATGATCTTATCTGTGCAGGGCAAGAACAAAGAATATCGCCCATTCAGGGACGGAGTTCAGACTCCGCCTATAACTTTCACAGATGATGATTTTGGCCCAACCATCCCTGAGGGAGATGATGCAGTAGTGATCATTGCGGTGATCGCTAATATGGATGTAAAACGCATCCTAGTTGACCAGGGAAGTTCCTGCGACGTTATTTTTTATGACTGTTTTAAACGCATGGGACTGACTGACGCTGATTTGCAGCCTTACACACAGGACCTCACAGCCTTTAATGGCGCCAAACAGCCTACTAAAGGCTACTTGGATACAAGGATTACCTTCGATGGTGAACCTGGAGCAAGGACTGTGAAATCCAGGGTCCTCGTCATTGATGTTAAATCCCCATACAATGGCATCATTGGGCGGCCTACTCTGAATGCCATGGAAGCCATCGTTTCAACCCCCCACTTGTTAATCAAGTTCATTGATAAAGATAATCAAGTCTCATCCGTCAGGGGTGACCAGGAGATGGCTCGTTACTGTTACAATTTAAGTCTTAACATGGTGAAGCTTGAAACCATGTCTAAGAAAAGGAAATTGAATGAAGGAAACAGTGCGGCGGCATCCGTCAACTTGGTGGATCTTGATCCCAGGGCGGAGTCTTCTATAGACCCACTGAACCCTTTGAAACCAACTCCTGAAGGTGGCTCCAAGTCTATTGTTTTGGGCAGCACCCCAGAGCAAATAACTAACATTAATGACAAGCTGGAGCCTAACATGGAAGCGAGACTGATTGCACTCCTCCATGAATATAAGGAGATTTTTGCCTGGACAGCCGCAGACATGCCTGGTATGGATCCTAACTTCTGTTGCCACCGCCTGGCGGTGTATCCCGAAACTAAGCCAGTGGCACAAAAGAAACGGCGTATGGGTCCTGCTAAGCAAAATGCTGCTTGCGAACAAACCGAAGAACTCCTCAAGGCGGGGTTCATCAGGGAACTCCGTTACTCTTCTTGGCTGTCCAACGTGGTTATGGTGCAGAAAGCCAATGGCAAATGGCGCATGTGCATAGACTACGTTGATTTGAATAAATGTTGTCCCAAAGATCCTTATCCTCTCCCCAACATTGACAGGCTGGTTGACGATTCATCAGGATACAAGTATCTATCCTTCATGGATGCTTACTCCGGATACAACCAAATTCCAATGTGCGAGGATGATCAGGAGAAAACAGCATTTATCAACGACAGAGGGGTCTTTTGCTACAATGTCATGCCATTTGGGCTGAAGAACGCTGGGGCCACCTACCAGCGCATGATCAACAAAGTCTTTGAGGGCATGCACACAAAGCTGGTGGAGGTTTATATTGATGACATTATCGCCAAAACCCCAGAAGGAGGAGACCATGTTGAAGACTTACGCCTCATTTTTCAACGCCTACGGCAATACAACATGAGACTCAACCCACTAAAATATACATTTGCTGTGCCTGGGGGGAGATTTTTGGGTTTCATGTTAACGCAAAGAGGCATAGAAGCTAATCCTGACAAGTGTCGTGTGATACAAGAGTTGCAGAGCCCCAAAACATTGAAAGAGGTACAATCCCTCAATGGCAAAATCGCTGCTCTAGCACGATTCATGCCAAAAATGGCTCATCGCTCTCTCCCCTTGTACAAGATGCTGAAGAAGGATAAAAAATTCAATTGGGGCCCAGAGCAAGAGGCGGCCTTCCAGAGCTTGAAAAATGTCTTAGCCAGCCCTCCAATCCTGGTAAAACCAAGCCCAGGTGAGCAACTCATCGTTTATTTGTCTGTTTCAGATGAAGCGCTGGCAGTGGCACTGGTCAAAGAAACAGTCGAAGGCCAACGACCGGTATACTTCACTGGTAAAACATTGCATGGTGCAGAGTACCGCTATCAGAAGATTGAAAAGGCAGCACTTGCAGTTGTTTGGGCCTCACGACGTCTAAGACCATATTTCCATGCACATCCCATCCTGATTCGTACAGACTTACCACTCCGTACTATATTGTTCAAGCCAGATTTGGCAGGAAGGATGATCAAATGGGCCATAGAACTCTCTGAATTCGACATATCCTACGAACCAAGAACTGCTATCAAGGCACAAGTCCTAGCAGATTTCGTAGTTGAATTAACAGGCTCTAGCCCAGATGCAGATCATTCACACTGGACAGTATACGTCGATGGGTCTTCAAACAGCAAAGGATGTGGGGCAGGAATCGTTGTAGAAAGTGATGACGGGGTACATCTTGAAATTTCATTGCACTTTACCTTCACTACGTCTAACAATCAGGCGGAGTACGAAGCCTGTTTAGCCGGACTCAGAGCAGCACAAGATATTGGGGCCAAAACTGTCACCCTATGCAGTGATTCTCAACTAGTCATCTCACAAATTCTTGGTGAGTATCAGGCTAAAGAACCTCTACTGCAACAATATCTAGACTGCGTCAATGAGTTGAAACAGCACTTTGATGAAGTAACTTTCAAGCATGTACCTCGCGAAGAAAATACGCGTGCTGATATCCTGTCCAGATTAGCCAGCACAAAGAAGGCGGGGTGTACAACCACGGTCGTACAGAGTACTCTGGCCGAGCCAAGTATATCCCTTCCCTCTTCAATTCATATGATTAAGAGCCGCCCCGTTGATGATAACTCCTGGGTAACACCAATAGTTCGTTATCTTGTTAATGGACAATTACCCACGGATGATCTTGAGCGAAAGAAGCTAAGGAGGGAGGCACCCTATTATACGCTCCTAGATGGGCAGCTATACCGCCGAGGAATTTCTGTCCCATACTTAATTTGCATAAATGAAAACGAGGTGCAAGCTGTTTTGGAAGAAGTCCATGAAGGGCAGTGTGGACATCATCCAGGGGCACGAAGTCTAGTGAGAAAAATCCTCAGGGCGGGGTATTGGTGGCCCACTATGAAGCAAGACACTGCCTCATATGTTCAAAAATGCGATCAATGTCAACGATTCGCAAATTTTCACCATACCCCAGCTGAGGAAATGTCATCATCAGTAACGCCCTGGCCTTTCTATCAATGGGGTATGGATATTCTAGGTCCATTCCCAACTGCGCCCGGCGGTATCAAATACTTGATAGTTGGTGTTGATTATTTCACCAAATGGATTGAGGCAGAGGCAGTGGTGCATATAACGTCAGCCAGGACTCGAAGATTCGTTTATGAGAACATCATTGCACGTTTCGGAGTCCCTGAACGCATAGTCACTGATAATGGCACCCAGTTCACAGATCGCAAGTTCACTGAACTCTTAGAAAATCTCGGCATCACGCAGATTTTCTCTTCTGTGGAACACCCTCAAACCAATGGACAAGCTGAGGTCGCCAACAGAGAAATCTTGAAGGGCCTCAAAAAACGCCTTGGTGAGGCAAAGGGAGACTGGGCAAATCAGTTATGCCACGTTTTATGGGCATATAGAACCACCCCACACTCCACTACGAATGAATCTCCATATCGGCTGACATATGGAGTCGAGGCAGTCATTCCCATTGAATTAACAGCCCCCTCAGCTCGAGTCCTCTATTTCAATGAGGAAGCCAATCAACAGAACCTCGCACACGAATTGGAGGTTTTGGCGGAATTGAGAGAGGAAGCCTTTGTGAGAGATCAAGCTGTCAAAGCAAAGGCCGCCAAACGGTATAACGCACGCATGTGTGAACGCCGTTTCAAAGAGGGAGATTTGGTCCTGAGAAGGGCCAACATTGGCAACAAATTTGCGCACCAAGGCAAGTTGGCACCAAATTGGGAAGGTCCATACCGAGTCACCGAGGTCTTGGGCAAGGGTACATACCGCCTAGAGAACTTGGATGGCACTCCGGTCAGAAATAAATGGAACATTTTGAATTTACGCATATATTACAGTTAGTTGGGTAATACGGTATGATCTTTTCTTCCTAACTCAAGGATCCTCCTCTGTATGCTTTCCTTGAAAAGGTTTCGAAAAAATATCTCCCAACTCAATCTTTTATGTAATTCCATTCTCAATGAAATGCCTTCCTGCATTTAATCTTCACTCTAACTCTGAATTGATTATCCATGGCAGAATTTATTCCCATGCAGATAAAACGACTCTAAAATTGAAGCACAAACGCATAACTCTTTATTCCATAAAGATCAACCAACATGCAACGCCGCTTCACAAACGGAGTCAACAAAAACTCCTTGGGGGATTGGTGTCTCAGCTATATGCTGCACCATACCGACCCTAAGGTACAGAAAACTCCTTGGGGGGAAAGGATTGGTGTCTCAGCTATATGCTGCACCATACCGACCCTAAGGTACAGAAAACTCCTTGGGGGGAAAGGATTGGTGTCTCAGCTATATGCTGCACCATACCGACCCTAAGGTACAGAAAACTCCTTGGGGGGAAAGGATTGGTGTCTCAGCTATATGCTGCACCATACCGACCCCAAGGTCCTGCAGGCCGCCTATGGAAAGAACTAGTGTCACAGCTATATGCTGCACTAATTCGCCCCCAAGGTCCTGCAGGCTTCTTGTGGGAAGAGCTGGTGTCTCAGCTATATGCTGCACCACGCTAACCCCAACCAATTTCTTGCAGGTTGAATTGGTGTCACAGCTATATGCTGCACCATACCGCCTCGAAGGTTTAACCAAATTCTTGCAGGATGAATTGGTGTCACAGCTATATGCTGCACCATACCGCCTCGAAGGTTTAACCAATTTGTTGCAGGTTGAATTGGTGTCACAGCTATATGCTGCACCATACCGCCTCGAAGGTTTAACCAAATTCTTGCAGGATGAATTGGTGTCACAGCTATATGCTGCACCATACCGCCTCGAAGGTTTAACCAATTTCTTGCAGGTTGAATTGGTGTCACAGCTATATGCTGCACCATACCGCCTCGAAGGTTTAACCAAATTCTTGCAGGATGAATTGGTGTCACAGCTATATGCTGCACCATACCGCCTCGAAGGAGTCGCGCTCCAATCAAAATGCAAAAGGATGAACATTCCATCCAAAACTTGACTCTGCTTAACTCCCAACGTTTTACGGAGTACATGAGAAACAAACTCAAGCACTACCCAACAAGTTCAAGTAAGTTCAATACTTGTAAAATTGTGCTTCATCAAAATTCCTAAGGGGCCACTCCGCCTTCTTACGGAATACTATTTCATTGAAATTCCTAAGGGGCTACTCCGCCTTCTTACGGAATCTATTCATGGAAATTCCTAAGACGCCACGCCGCCTTCTTACGGAATCCATTTCATTGAAATTCCTAAGAGGCCACGCCGCCTCCTTACGGAATCCAATTCCCTTTAAATTCCTAAGAGGCCACTCCGCCTTCTTACGGAATCTATCTCATTGAAATTCCTAAGAGGCCATGCCGCCTTCTTACGGAATACTATTTCATTGAAATTCCTAAGGGGCTACTCCGCCTTCTTACGGAATCTATTCATGGAAATTCCTAAGACGCCACGCCGCCTTCTTACGGAATCCATTTCATTGAAATTCCTAAGAGGCCACGCCGCCTCCTTACGGAATCCAATTCCCTTTAAATTCCTAAGAGGCCACTCCGCCTCCTTACGGAATCTATTTCATTGAAATTCCTAAGAGGCCACGCCGCCTTCTTACGGAATCCATTTCATTAAAATCCCTAAGAGGCCACTCCGCCTTCTTACGGAATCTATTCCTTAGAAATTCCTAAGAGACTACTACGCCTCACTATTAAAATCATTTCAACGAAATTCCCACGAGGTTACTACGCCTCACTGTTGAAATTACTTCAGTTAAATTCTCAAAAAGGCCATTCCGCCTCGTTATACTTAGTCATATTTCATTAAGTCCTCAGATAAATATTCCGCCTTCTCAATATCATTATACAAGGCATAAATACGACGGACTTAAACACTACATCTATGAACAAGTATACATTTGCAGGAAATATACTTTATTAATATTGTCAAGAATTGATAAAAGTCCAGAGCCTATCCTGGAACAAGGCAATATTAACAAAATTCAAAAAATAAAAGTTGGCGAAGGGTTTCAGGAGCTGGTCTTTAAGGGTTGGACGGCGTCCCTTCTTGTTGGACAGAGGTGGCCAGACCTTCACCAGGTTTGCTTAAACTTTGAGAGGGAGGCAAGTCCGCCAGAACATATTCGTCATTGGGCGCAGGAGCATAACCCCCTTGAACAAGCACCATCAATTCTCCATTGATGAATTCATAATAAGGATGAATGCCTGTGGTGGTTAGAGCAACACCTGGATTGCGGTAACGGAGTTGACGAACAGCCATGCTGAAAGCATCATCAATCGCTGCCTCAGCCGCATCCAGCGTGGATTGTAAATCCTTGTCAAGCTTTTCATTGACGGCCTCAGAGGTAGCTTTTTCAGCTTGCAACACTTCAACCTGTTTTTCAAGGTTAGTGTACGCAGTAGCTGCTTGGTCTAACTCCGCCACCCAGGTATCTTCAGCAGTGGCCTTATCAAGTTCAAGAAAAATCAACCTCTGCTGGAGCTCACTTGCATCCTCGCCCAATTTTTGTTTCTGTTGAATTAAGTCTGAGATCTGTTGTTTTAGCAGATTATTGTCAGCCCTCACCTGGATCAGGCCATTCACCTCCTCGCCCAGTTTTTTGTTTTGCTCTTTTAAGCCGGAGACCTGCTTCTCCAGCAAAGCATTATCAGCTCTCACCCGAGCCAACTCCTCCTCCAGCTTTTTGGTGTTAGCATCGGCGGTGTCAAGATGTTTATCCTTCGCCTTGATCACCTCCGACAGCTGCTCATTATCATGTTCCAAGCTACGAATCTTTTCCACAGACTCGTGGTAAGACGCCTGGAACATGTTGGCCTCAGCAGCAACGTCAGCTATCCGAGGGACAGAGGCCAGGAAACCATCTATCTCTGCAAGGTGCCACCTCGCAGCCGCTGCTCCCTCCGGAATCTCGTCAAAGTCGATGTCGGGGCGGAGGATGTATTCTGGATCACGCCTCTCTGCTTGGCGGAATCCTATATTCGTGAAGTACAGAAAGGGATTCAAGCGAGACCCCGCCTCAGGCAAAGAGACCAACCGCCTGGATGATTCCCCTGGCACATCAATCGGGAAAACTGCTGTACCTCGAGTGGTCAAACTCAGGGCGGGATCCTCAGACGGGCGGACTGGGGAAATTTGAATTCTCTCTGTCTCGTCCCCCATACCTTGGTCAGAAGTAGCTTGGAATCCCTCCGCTTGCTCCCCCCCGACATCTTCTTCGAGAATGCCTTCAGCTCCGCCCATATCAGCAGAAGTACCCACAACAGGTACTTCCGGAGTCTCCTCCAAATCAATGGCGGCATCAATTGATGTCCCCGCCTCAGCCCTCTTCTTGCCCTTGGTCCTCCTTCTTTGCAAAGGCTGGAGGTCTATTTCCTCTTCTTCTTCTTCAGCAGCTTCTGGTTCTTGGCGTTTTTTAGAACGCCTTTCAACAGTAGCTGCTGAAGATCCTGCACCACCTTCAAAATTTGCTATGTTGGTGGAGGCAGGGAAGGGAAGGGTCTTTGTGAGAGCAGCAGTCAAACTCCTCCTGGGCTGCACATTATTCTCCGCGTTCCTTTCCCTGCGGCTCATTTGCATCTGCTTAATACGGTCCATCCCAGGGAACTCCGCGATTTCTCCTGCAAAATAACAAGATGAAGATTCAGTTAGAAAATGCAAGGTAGAGGAAACACTCAATCACATTGCAAATTGTTCATAATATTACTCAAATATCCTTGAGCATCCCGCCCAAGCAGCCTTCGGCAAAGAATCAGCTTGTGGACGGAGTTGTACTCCTTCAAAATCCGGAGTACTTCCACAGACGCCGCCGATAGAGCACCCTCCTCAACCTCATACGCTCGTTTGGTCAAGAGAAAGTGCTCATGCGTCCATGCCACTGGAAATTTATCAACACCCTCCTTATTCCGCCAAAAAACAGGCTTGCCCTTCCTGACGGATACCTTCACAAAACTCATCCTGAAGTGGAGTCCGCCTTCCTTGGCGGAGTCAGCAAACGCCTTAAAGTTTAAAATTTTTGGCTCCGCCCGGAGAGTCACAAAACCCATGCCGCCAGTTTTCGTATTTACTCTCCTCATAATACGGCAGAAGGAGAAAAACAACGCCACTGTAGGCGTAAACCCCAGATGTTCACCCATTACCTCAAAGCTGCGAACTATTCCCCATCCATTCGGATGCAGCTGCGAGGGGGCACAATCCAAGAATCTGAGCACACCCATCTGGAATTTATTCAATGGGAAGCGCACTCCTAACTGGGTGAACAGAATATCGTACATATATATGGTACGATTATCCTGAGGACGATGGCAGACCCTTTCATACGTCTTGGGTGAACGAACGATGAACCTATCCTCATACTTCTCGTCTTTCCATACCGGAACAGACAACTCCACTACCCCTCCGCTTGTCGTCGCATGTCGAGAGGAAGCATCCTTGACATCTTCCTCAACCCAACAGTAAGGGTCATTCTCGAGTGTTTTCTCCCAATCCAACCCATGCAATACAACATTTCTGCACTCGGCCATAGTCAGCACTTGTGTATGGGAAACACCTCCTGACACAAATGAATGTACAGCATTACTAAAGTACTCCACGCTGCTATAAAACGTCGAGTCCCTCCCAGTATAAAAAGCATCATCTCCACTCTCAATGTCAGAAAACATGGGACGAACAGAAACCCTAGAACGTGACCCTGCCCTCTTTCCTCTCATCTTCCTTTTTACAAACACACAATAAGGGGAAACAAAGCTAACCCAAAGGAAATGAAGAAGCAAAGAAGAAGAAGAAGCAAGTACCTTAAGCTTCTGAAAGATAGAAGAACTCCAAACACCAGTGAACTTGCAAAAGAGTAGCAAAAACACTTTCAGCAAACAAATACGAACAGAGAGATGAAGCAAAACATTCCCCTTCTGAGAGTTTACCTATTTATAGGCATGGCTTGGGGGGAAAATAAGCGAATCCTCAGAAATTTCGAAGATGTGTTTGCAGCCGTTAGATGAATCTTATCAACGGTTCAGCCGTTAGATGAATCTTATCAACGGTTCTAAAAAACTTATGCGTTTACAACCGTTGGATTTACCACACTGACGGTTCCTTTTTTACTGAAACCAATTGATATATCTAAGGGCAGATATTTCATGGGCCACGTTTTCAAAATCCAAGGCCCACGGTAATAACCTCGAAAACGGTTCTCAATTGCCATCACGCGCATTTATGTCCCATCATTAGAATGGCAACCGTTACGAGGGCATACGTGGCAATAGGAGACTGAAGAACAAAAAACGTGGTTTCGAGGCGCATTAATGACAGGCATGTCAAGTGATGACAGCTAATAAATGCACGAAAGCACTTGTCCACAAAACCCGGACTAGCAAGTATCGCCTAAACCCATGCCTACAAAAGCTAAACTTAAGTGTTGTAGCTTATTAAAGTGACTCCGCCAGTCACTATAACAAGCTAGGGGGCATATGATCCGGTCCTAACACCGGCCCCCAAGAGCATGGCTTCAATGCCTTGCCAGATCAGCATTTTGGATAAAGAGAAGTACTCTTCAAATACACTACAAATACTATACGGAGTGCATACCGCCAGGGCAAGTAACGCCGCCAAGGTTCATAACTCCGCCCAGGCACGTTACCCCGCCAAGGAATGTAACTCCGCCCAGGCATGTTACTCCGTCAAGGAATGTAACCTCGCCAAAGTTGTTACTCCGCCAAGCCATAGGCTCAACTCAGGCGGAATACTGAATTTCCCACACTGCGTAGCGAGCCCATACTCACAACCCCGGCACGAGATTGACTCTGTCTTGAGAGGTTAATAATGGGAATCACGCTGTCACGCATAAAGGGAAATAATAATAAAATATTAAAGCACTAACGCTTTCCAGACAAGTTGTGATACCTACTACAATAATGGTGCTAGTAAACGGCGCAGGGACCCACAACCTTTTCAGCATTATGCCTGAAGACAAGGAGCGGGTCCTACCAATAATGCAGCACCCGTGACAGGTATATAAACCTCTCTTGAAAAGGTATAAGGGATCTTTTACCCATTCTCTGAACCTTACACTCTCTTACTTGCATAGTTCTCTCTGATTGTCTTTCTAAGTCTCTAAGTGTTCTGAAATACTGACTTGAGCGTCGGAGAACGATTGCAGGTACCACCCCCAATCGGGTCAAGGCAAATCAGATTCCGTCAGGCGGACTGTGACACCGCCCCAGAGTACGTTGCATTCCGCCTCAGCATACGAAGACTCTTTGTATTTATATTTATACATACATTGCTTTGTATCAAAACACATTTATATGTATATTTTGAGTTGTTCTATAAGTGTACTTCTACACCCCCTGTAAAGAACAGTTCAATTATTATTATTATTATTATTATTATTATTATTATTATTATTATTATTATTATTATTATTATTATTATTATTATTATTATTATTATTATTATTATTATTATTATTATTATTATTATTATTATTATTATTATTATTATTATTATTATTATTATTATTATTATTATTATTATTATTATTATTATTATTATTATTATTATTATTATTATTATTATTATTATTATTATTATTATTATTATTATTATTATTATTATTATTATTATTATTATTATTATTATTATTATTATTATTATTATTATTATTATTATTATTATTATTATTATTATTATTATTATTATTATTATTATTATTATTATTATTATTATTATTATTATTATTATTATTATTATTATTATTATTATTATTATTATTATTATTATTATTATTATTATTATTATTATTATTATTATTATTATTATTATTATTATTATTATTATTATTATTATTATTATTATTATTATTATTATTATTATTATTATTATTATTATTATTATTATTATTATTATTATTATTATTATTATTATTATTATTATTATTATTATTATTATTATTATTATTATTATTATTATTATTATTATTATTATTATTATTATTATTATTATTATTATTATTATTATTATTATTATTATTATTATTATTATTATTATTATTATTATTATTATTATTATTATTATTATTATTATTATTATTATTATTATTATTATTATTATTATTATTATTATTATTATTATTATTATTATTATTATTATTATTATTATTATTATTATTATTATTATTATTATTATTATTATTATTATTATTATTATTATTATTATTATTATTATTATTATTATTATTATTATTATTATTATTATTATTATTATTATTATTATTATTATTATTATTATTATTATTATTATTATTATTATTATTATTATTATTATTATTATTATTATTATTATTATTATTATTATTATTATTATTATTATTATTATTATTATTATTATTATTATTATTATTATTATTATTATTATTATTATTATTATTATTATTATTATTATTATTATTATTATTATTATTATTATTATTATTATTATTATTATTATTATTATTATTATTATTATTATTATTATTATTATTATTATTATTATTATTATTATTATTATTATTATTATTATTATTATTATTATTATTATTATTATTATTATTATTATTATTATTATTATTATTATTATTATTATTATTATTATTATTATTATTATTATTATTATTATTATTATTATTATTATTATTATTATTATTATTATTATTATTATTATTATTATTATTATTATTATTATTATTATTATTATTATTATTATTATTATTATTATTATTATTATTATTATTATTATTATTATTATTATTATTATTATTATTATTATTATTATTATTATTATTATTATTATTATTATTATTATTATTATTATTATTATTATTATTATTATTATTATTATTATTATTATTATTATTATTATTATTATTATTATTATTATTATTATTATTATTATTATTATTATTATTATTATTATTATTATTATTATTATTATTATTATTATTATTATTATTATTATTATTATTATTATTATTATTATTATTATTATTATTATTATTATTATTATTATTATTATTATTATTATTATTATTATTATTATTATTACTATTATTATTACTATTATTATTACTATTATTATTACTATTATTACTATTATTACTATTATTATTACTATTATTATTATTATTATTATTATTATTATTATTATTATTATTATTATTATTATTATTATTATTATTATTATTATTATTATTATTATTATTATTATTATTATTATTATTATTATTATTATTATTATTATTATTATTATTATTATTATTATTATTATTATTATTATTATTATTATTATTATTATTATTATTATTATTATTATTATTATTATTATTATTATTATTATTATTATTATTATTATTATTATTATTATTATTATTATTATTATTATTATTATTATTATTATTATTATTATTATTATTATTATTATTATTATTATTATTATTATTATTATTATTATTATTATTATTATTATTATTATTATTATTATTATTATTATTATTATTATTATTATTATTATTATTATTATTATTATTATTATTATTATTATTATTATTATTATTATTATTATTATTATTATTATTATTATTATTATTATTATTATTATTATTATTATTATTATTATTATTATTATTACTATTATTATTACTATTATTATTATTATTATTATTATTATTATTATTATTACTATTATTATTACTATTATTATTACTATTATTATTACTATTATTACTATTATTACTATTATTATTACTATTATTATTATTATTATTACTATTATTATTATTATTATTATTATTATTATTATTATTATTATTATTATTATTATTATTATTATTATTATTATTATTATTATTATTATTATTATTATTATTATTATTATTATTATTATTATTATTATTATTATTATTATTATTATTATTATTATTATTATTATTATTCAATGCAAGTTCCGAGTGATTTCTCGTACTAATATTATTATTATTATTATAGTTCAATGCAAGTTCCGAGTGATTTCTCGTACTAATATTCTTTTGGGTGAAATTTCCGTGAAATTAAGGAAAAAATAAATCAGATGCATTAAGTCAATGCATGCACAGCATCACGCATAGAAAAGTCTGATATCAGATTTTGTCAACGTTTACTTCTAAATTATCGTTGGTACACTGAGAAAAAGTGGAGAAGTTCTATTAACGCATTTTAATTAAAGTAACTTTTTGCTTCAAGTATACTAGGAGAGTAACTTATCTATATAATACTATATCTGTCTTCCCTTAAGATCTTAATGAATCGATATTTGATTTTCTTATTACTTTTTCTAACATGAAGTAACTACATTCATTTCTCTCTCTAATTTTTATGATTGTTATAAAGTAATAAAGCATTTCACATCATAACGTATATAAAAATATACGCATTTTAAAATTTAAAAGAAATAAACTTATTCAGATACCCCACTATGAAAAAACCAAAAAGGAGGACTTCACTTCCCCACATCTTCAGCAAGCATTAATCTAATCCTCACACTATTGATGGGAAATTTATGGCCAAGTATCGATAAAGTTATCCAAAAACGCGTTTTAAGTGAAGTACCTCGATCATATAATAATGTTACTCAGCTTCATGAAACAAAGGAGCAGCAAACTAAGCACTGCACTCTATTCCTCACCCTGTACATTGTCCAATGTCCACCACCTCTGACACCAGCACCACAGGTGCAGGATCTGACGTTGGAATTGTCGTTGGCATTGCCATATGTAGGATCTTAGTGCCATATTTGTTTGTTGTTTTCATGCAATCTAATATTGTGTCGGTTTATTCACAAGATATCTGTTTCTGAC
This sequence comes from Clitoria ternatea, assembly GCA_037962975.1. NCBI lineage: Eukaryota > Viridiplantae > Streptophyta > Magnoliopsida > Fabales > Fabaceae > Clitoria > Clitoria ternatea. The sequence continues at coordinate 279,691,722 of CM075671.1, forward strand.
TGTGCTCTCATAATCTCGATGCAGTTGTTATTGTTGTTAAGATTTGTCTTCTCATTTGGTTAGTGCCCAAATGCATGAAAAGATTTCAGGTGGTTGTTAATCGTGGAGCATCATCAGCTAGACCCGAGACTGAGAAACAATTTAGAACACTTACCCCTATGGATAAATTTCTGAATGAAATGGAAAGAGAGAAGCCAATCAGGTTCACTGATCTACAACTACGGATTGCAACTGATAATTACTCTTATTTGTTGGGATCAGGAGGTTTTGGAGCTGTATATAAAGGAAGTTTCAGTAATGGAACAATCATAGCTGTGAAGATTCTACGTGGGAGTTCTGACAAGGTAATTGATGAGCAGTTTATGGCAGAAGTTAGCACAATTGGTAAAGTTCATCATTTCAATCTTGTTAGGCTCTATGGATTTTGCTTTGAAATACACTTGAGAGCACTAGTTTATGAGTACATGGTGAATGGCTCGCTTGAGAAGTATCTTTTCCATGAAAGCAAAACATTGTCATTTGAAAAGCTTCATGAGATTTCAATTGGCACAGCTAGGGGGATTGCTTACTTGCATGAAGAGTGCCAACAAAGAATAATCCATTATGATATCAAACCAGGAAACATTCTATTAGACACGAACTTCAATCCTAAAGTTGCTGATTTTGGTTTGGCCAAGCTTTGTAACAGGGAAAATACTCACATAACAATGACTGGAGGAAGAGGGACTCCTGGTTATGCTGCACCTGAGCTTTGGATGCCATTTACTGCAACTCATAAGTGTGATGTTTACAGCTTTGGCATGCTGTTATTTGAGATCATAGGCAGGAGAAGAAACCTTGATATTAAACTTTCTGAAAGCCAGCAGTGGTTCCCAATGTGGGTATGGAAAATATTTGATGCTGGACAAGTTGAGGAGTTAGTTACAGCTTGTGGGATAGAGGAGCAGAATAAGGAGATTGTAGAAAGAATGGTTAATGTAGCTCTGTCATGTGTTCAGTATAGGCCAGAATCAAGACCTATAATGAGTGTTGTGGTGAAAATGTTGGAAGGTTCGGTTGAGATTCCAAAACCTCTAAATCCATTTCAGTACCTAATTGATGAAACTCTATCTGCTCATCCACTCCAATCATTTCAGAGCAACAATAATACAAGTACTAGTGGCTCCTTAGTGATGGTAACCAATTCTTACCTTGTTAGGACTAAGTACGAGATTGAATTAGCCTCTGCATAAAATGTATTCAATGGTTCATAGTAATTCCATCAATACAAGTTGTTGGGAATGGGGCAAAGTTGATTTTTACTTATGCGAAAAAGCAATTTTTCACAAGTAGCTAATGTTTCAAGGTTCATTTGGTGGATTAAAAGTTCGTCAATCTTGTATGTAACAAGATAATTGCATCGTGAATTTATATTCCAAAACAGATACCAAGAATTCACTTTAGTTTTAACATTAGTCTAATTGGGTTAAGGGTACTAGCTATAAAGCCTGTATACATGAACCTTGTTCCATGAACCAGTCAAGAAAATCCCAATTGAACTTGCAAATCTTTTTTTACTATACCTTTTAACTCTACACTGGAATGACAACCGGAAAGCAAATAAAACATGAAGAAATAATAAAAAAACATTTTTTTTTGTTTAAGGTAAAAAAATTTAAATAATAGTTATTAATTTGACTGAGTCAGCTCATTCATTTTGAACAAATAAAGTAATTAAGCTGGTTCATGAGTTAAACTAGATATACATTTGTCTCGATATGATCCAATACATATAAATAAATTTGTTTAAAATTAATGATCCAATCGAGTTAATTGAATAGATCGATCATTTGAAAATGTAAAAAAGTATACAAAGTATCGTCATAATTGCTTACCAATGGAAACCCGCATTCAAACCAATGGGAGTGCATAGTTTGTTTAGTTGATAATGACCAAGAAAAGAAACGTATTTTAAATGTTGTTGTGCTATTGTTGTAGATAGGATGTGTCTTTTTATGTTTTGTTTGGGAAACACAAATGTAGCATATGAAGAGAAGCATTTTATACTTGACTATTATCATATGTTAGTGAATAGTCTTTAAATGCACATATAAATAAGAAAGTAAATGAGAGAATGCATGAGGAATACAAGTTTTCTATATATGCATTCTTATAATTACTTAAGTTTAGAATACGGAGGAGTAACACATAGTGTTTAAAGTTGATGTGGCGAAATTGGAATAGAGAAATTATTGGATTTGGCATAGCAACATTGTGTGCTTCTAAATTTATATATTATAAATAGATAAATAGATCACCACGAAATATTGATGTTATAGTACTTGAGTTTCCTCTCATAGATCTCTATACACCGTGACTCCATTGAAAATTTACCTTCTCAATGATCTTCAACTTGTTAGTCATGGTCTATATATAAACAGATGGCGAAGAAGTAGCCATTACACATAAGCACTGTTCAACTTTTATGTTTTTTCAATTTTGGACTTATTTGATGTTATGAAATATGGGAACCTAAATGATGGAATTTCAATACCCAATACTAACTTTATTTAGACCACATGGTGTCAGCAACCGGAGGTTAATATGCTACACGACACTTATCCAAAAAAAAAGTAAAAAATGGAACCTAACATTAGGGACCAATACAATAGACGTAAGTATTGGGGTTTATGAAATCATTAAAAGAAAATTTGATTATTTCTTTGACATGCATGTTTGATGTAATTGGAGACGTAGCCATCCCTTCTGCTACACGACCACCCTTAGTAAAGCCAACTATTAGGCGTGTTGCTGTTGTGCAAAGAATGAACACCCATTTCAGGCCTCCTGTTGTTTTTGTTCATTCATTTCATGCACCCTCGCCATCCTTTGCAAGACCAGTTAGCAATCACCCAAGGAATGTTGAACGGTTAATTGACTGAAGCAATAATGAGAGGTGCTATAAGAGGTACTCAACAACGTTTCATGAGGTTTATGCCAAACCCAAGATGGAAGGCTCCCAATGCAAATTAGAGTGGCTGCAATGCCTACTGCTTATGTTTATTTTGTTATATTTAACATGGTCATTGTAATATAAGTAGATAAATATGTATGAAAATTAAGACTGCATATTTTGTGTATTTTGGTGTATTTAGGGGACAAGGTTTGTTCTAATATGTATAACTTTGGTATTTGGTGCTAAACTTGTATGCAATGTGAATATTTTGACTGGCTATTATCCGCGATTTTGCTTTACCATGATGTATATACACATAGACTAATGCAGACACATGTTTAAATAACATTAGGAACAACAACTAGTATCATAAATTAATATGTTGGGGACTTTTTTCATACAAAATAATCATACTATAGGGACTACATTGATGACATTAAAATAATCTTCCATAAACAACCTCCACTACATAGGGACTAAATTTGTAAACCTTATTATAAAACTAGGGATTAATATGATACTATTTATAATACATTCGGGACCATAATGATGCAAATGCTTTCCATACCTTTTCAAACGTAAGAGTTTAAGACCCACCGAGATTACAAACACCAAGCTTAACATAAACAACCTAACTCATTGTTGAGAAATTGGTTGACTGAGGCGTGTGGAATCACACTGTCCTTAAGGGTTTATGCGCCTAAGGCGTAACCCCCCAGGATACAGCAGTCCTTCTGTGCAATACAGGAAGCAGAACTCACAAAAGGTAGATTTTTCCGATGTAAACCCAGAACGGAAAGTATCTCTTAAAAAATAGGCAAGTCAGATGTGATTTTTCTAATAAAGGAAAATAAATATAACAGAAATAAATTGGTCAATTAAATCCTGTTAATGATAAAGACGTTACAGAATAATTAATTTAAACAGGAATTAATTGACACATTTAATTATAGTAACCGCATCAGATATTATTTCCCATTTAAAACGCAAATCGTAACTTCTGATTTTAATAAATGATTAAAAACTTTTGAAATATAAATAAAATTTCTAACAATCCCCCACATATTTTAAAAGTTTTTTTGTTTTTTAAAATTAGGTTTACATCATAGTGTAAATGCATCAGATCTGGTATCTTCTGGACCATGAACCAGACCCTATAGACAGATAAACTTAACTTACAGTGAATTGGTGAAGCAAAGCTTCTATGAACCAAAATCACTTTAATGTAAGATAGCGGTCTACCTATCACATTACACTTCCTGACTCTTTTTGCTATTTTTGCCGTTTTACGCGAATAGGCCTTGCGCGTGCCTGGTGATTCATAAGTGCTCTAGAAATTTCGCCATTTAATTTTATAGGAGCGGCCCCACTCCACACTCACATAGGTGTTTCCATCAAGTGTATAATGCACTTTTATACACCACCCATAAGGGATATGGAAATCATTAAAAGCTTTTAAGCTTAACCATCATTCAGTGTAGTCTAGCACTTCTCACATACACCATAGGAAGAGAAAAATAAAAGAGTGCTAGCAAGACTAACTAAGTGACTTGTTATTACCCATATGAACCTTCTTCATGGGATCTCCAATCACAAAGGTTGGGTTCCCATCACTGTTAGTTACAAATGGCTAAGTCTCATTTCCCCTCGGTGTTTGACTCACTAGTTTTTCACTTTGTGAGTCTCAAGATCAAAATAATCTTTGATCCATGATTTGTAGCTACGTTACTTAATTATAATATACATGTACATGTCTCAATATAAATATTGTTATTTGTTTTTGCCTATTGGCAATCACAATATACGCTTATTAGCCTTAAAATTTACCAAGTAAAACAATAACTTGGTCTCCATTTTTTAATTTAGATGACTCAAGTCTACTTAGATGAATTCTAAGTGACAACTACTCTTTTGAGGGTAAAATAAATTCACGTAGGAATTTATTCTCGGAAAAATTATTCATCATTGTGTCATTAAAATACAATGGAACACATAATATCAAAATTTATTCATGATAACTCCGTCAAGAATAAAATAAATTCATTTATGAATTTATTCTCGTTTAAATTATTGGATTCTATCAACATCATATTTGCATCACCATATCATTGGTATGGTGGAAATCATTGCATAAAAATCTCATTAAAATTAGATTCAATAATCTTCCAATAATTTAAACACTTCTATTACACAACAAAATCATTTTTTTAAAGAACACCACTTATCATAAGGGATCTTATATAACCTTGATGAGAATTTTCTCCAAAATAATAATATATTTTTAAAATATATTATCACACTTCCTTACAATCATATTTGAGCTTAAAATCACATTTGTTTCATAACAATCACATATTTAAGCTACTTATTAAATCATATTAAATAACATAACTTATTGTAGCCTATCATGTAGGCATCAAAATAATATTTGAAACACAAATAATATCATAATCATGTCATGTGTTACACATCATCAAGTTTAATTTCACAAATCATCATAGATAGACTCATCATCATCTTTGTCCTTTTTTTTTAATTAAACACATTAAATGCATGCATATCACAAATTACAAAAACTCCCATAACAAAATATTTTTGGCTATCAATTTTCAACGGTTAAAATACAATAATTTCATTACATTTATATTACAAATTAATAGTAGTAAATATGAACAACACCACTATTCTTTACTTCAACAAAAATTATTATAATTTTTTTGTTTTCATTAACGCAAGAGTTATAAAGAATATAATTAACTTGACATTTACAAATATTTGCATAACTTTATCATAAAGAATATATGACAAGGCACCACCCATACATCTTGAACAAAACAGTTTCTATTCTCTTTCTTAGGAAATACACACCATAACATATACATGTAGTCCAATATATCCAAATATACCATATATTATTAATCTCATTTTTTTCATGTGATATCCAAAGTCTTCTCATACTTGCAACATCATACGCAATACTATAAAATAACTCAAAGTTATGTCACCAAAACAGAATTTATTTCATTTGAATAGTCATAAATTCATGTGCTTATAAACATCCATTTAGCATTTCAAACAAATAAATACATAAATGGCAAATTAACATTATCATCATGTTTTTTTTTAATTGAGTGCTGAGGTAAAGAGAATTCAACACCTTAGAGACAACAAAATGAAATGGCATCCTAGACATATTTAGAATCAAACTCTATAGCAAGATGAGACTTTAAAAAAAAATCAAGTCTCTTATAAATTTGAGCACAATTTTTTAGCAAAAACAATAACTCAATATTTAGCATATACATATATGTCATGGATCACACATAATATATTCAAATTAAGTTTCAACCATAGTTTCAACATCATGATACTCATATATCAAGTAGTTCACCCATTTTTTTTAACAATTAATAATACAATTATTAAATATAACAAGGAAAACAAAAATAGATTTCATCATCATCTTAAAAAGGAATAATACTTTTTTTTGATATTCTGTTCATAACAATAATAATTAGTGTAGAAAACACTCATCAATATCAACATTACTATGACTAGAAAGTTACACAAATGTAATAAGTTATGCATATTAAATTGCAATAAAAAGTTATTAGGATTTTTTTAAAAAAATGTATTCATCCCTGTTACTCACGACGACAGGCACACAAATTTAAAGAATTTTCACCAGGTATACAAATTTCAATAAGCCTTATGCAATATATCACCACCACGTTAATGGTCACAATGAAAGAAATAGAGACAAGACCAACATAACATCACAATCATAAAACTAACCAATATACCACTCTTAGTATTTAATATACCAAAGCTCAAATTTTGAGTTTAATACATTTTTTTAATTATTTCAAGACGACAACGCATCTTTATCTTTATCAACAAGAACACTAAGATATAAATTTTAGCAAATATAATGCATCATAATTTTTCAAAATTATTTGCTTTGAATGTAATTATGTAAATCATCAAATATCATTGATATAACATTTCATCCATTCAAATAGCGCAAGTATATATAACAACTAGTGGACTTTTCCATTTTTTTTCAAATATAACATTCTATTTTAATCATTAATATAGCTTTCACAAAATAGCATACAATTGCATAAAAATATTTTTCTACACTTTTTAATTAGATTAGGACTAGTAACAGTATGCTAAAAACAAACTCAACAGACCAATTATCCATTTTTTTAAAAAAAACCATCAAATTCCAATACATTAATACATCATAATCTATTAAAATTATTTGCTTCAAAGGTAGTGTCCACATTGAAATGATGCAACAAGAGGGCTAGCTTATGAAAGGAAACTAAATTTTCTAAAACTAAAATAAATTATAATCATCATTATATGATTCAAGATTTCATGCAATATTATAATAATTAAAGACATTATATTTTTTATATATATCATAAAAAAAATGTTAAGTCCATCAACAAACAAACATAAATCTATAACCTCTTTATATTCATCCCAAACTACTTTTATTTATTTTATTTTTAAAAAAAATATTTAAAAATCAAGCACAACTTATCGGATTATGAAACAAATGAGCATGTTAGAAGATTGAAGTCATGAGAGCTTTCTTGATTTACTACCAGGACATAAGATATAAAATGTACTTACTTGACATACAAAGTATGGAGCCAAACTAACAGTGTCACTTTCGGTTACCACTGATCACTTTGGTTGCGCCACTTTTAAACGGGAAATAAACCCTTAAGATTGTTGAGAAATTGGTTGACTGAGGCGTGTGGAATCACATTGTCCTTAAGGGTTTATGCGCCTAAGGCGTGACCCCCCAGGATACAACAGTCCTTCTGTGCAATACAGGAAGCAAAACTCACAAAAGGTAGATTTTTCTGATGTAAACCCAGAACGGAAAGTATCTCTTAAAAAATAGGCAAGTCAGATGTGATTTTTCTAATAAAGGAAAATAAATATAGCGAAAATAAATTGGTCAATTAAATCCCGTTAATGATAAAGACGTTACAGAATAATTAATTTAAACAGGAATTAATTGACACATTTAATTATAGTAACCGCATCAGATATTATTTCCCATTTAAAACGCAAATCATAACTTCTGATTTTAATAAATGATTAAAAACTTTTGAAATATAAATAAAATTTCTAACACTCATGACCATCACCTCTCTCTCAAGTTTCTTCACCCTTTCATCTAACTAAGTAAACCGATCCTCATCAAGCCATCTAAAGAAGACACATTGGCCTCCTCGTCTTGGTTTAGCACATTTATAGAAACAATCTGCTAAGATTTTGAGTTCTACATGACACCAAGCATACTGCCGGATGGTTGCACCCATAGTGAAAGTTACTGCAACTCAACTAATGACTAGACAATGACCCGCATGTTATGTGGGCTAAAAATAGAAGTTATAATATGATAAGTATATATTAAATAAGATTATTTTATATTTTCAAATTTAAATATATTATAAAATATTATTGGAAAATAAGAAAATAAATACATTGGACTGCTATTTTATTTGAAGAGATTAGGAACGATTCTTTAATAAATATATAGATGGGTTGAATGTATAATAATTAAACATATAGTTTGTTGTACAATATCTTTCACTCTAAGTATAGAGCATCTAATCCTAGAGAGTGTTCCAGGATTAGGGTCCATTTAGGGTGGTTGTGAGTTTCTGATTTTTTTTGTTTTTAAAAGCCAATTTAAAAACAAAACATGTTTGGCAAAAATTGTATTGAAGTGAGTTTTCACTCATTTTTAAAACGGTTTTTAGTCATTTTAAAAAATAATAAAAAATAGTTTCTTGTTTTTAGTTTTATAAACTTTTAACACTTGTTGTTCACCATCACCCTCACCACCGCCACCATCGTCGTCGTCGTCGTCGCTACCCCACGCTCGTGCATTGTCACAGCCACTGCCACCACCATACTACCATAACCCCCATCATCGTTGTTATTATTGTCGTCGTCACTACCACTATTATTGTTCCCACCATCACCACACCTTTTACCACCATCATCATGGCCACCATCGTCTCCACCTCCACCGTCATACCAGCCCACAACACCACTGTTGCTCCCACCATTAACACATACTTCACCACCACCCTTGCCATAACCTAAATCCCACATTTCTGTCTATTTTCACAATTATGCATAACCTACACTAAATCATCATCACATTAACCATTCATCTATATTCATGCTTGACATACATATTTCACACGCATCATAGAACCCGCCCATATCATGCAATCACACAATGGCTCTGTACCATACAACTACACATGCATAATAATAATACCATTCTACATCATCACACATCACAAACTATAACCTGGACATCACAAGTGCCCGGATATAGGTAGCATATACTAGAAACTAATCACAACCCAAATGGCTCCATACCATTTGGCACTGACACTTATAAATACCAATTAAATTTACACATTCCACATCAACAACTTAATATAAATCTATATTTCTAATTATTAAATAAATATACTATACATAATCATTATTATATTTCAACTTCCTCTTTGCCCTGGCCTCATTTAGTGTTTGTCTCCACGGTGTCCATCAGCAACCTGCTACCAATCACTAAAACCACAATAAAAGGGGGTGAGTGACTGGAATTAAGAATTAATATAGAAATGAATACATAAATGCTAGGAAAAGCGTAATCTAGCTACCCTCTTAATTAAAAGCGTTATTTATTATCAAATTGTCATCATCAAACTAATCATTATCACTTTTTCATGTTTTTCCCCCGCCACACTAGCTCAATCATATAAATGGCTCCATAATCATACTAATTAATCATATTAAGGCCATCAATACATGTCACTACAAATTATTTATTTCATTTCGCATAACACACCAGCTATATATACACATCCACATACTCGTCCAACATGAGATCATTCACAATAGTTCATTCGTATGTCCCTCCCATTGAAGCCTACCAAGAGCCGCTTCTTGTCTGTACCTATGCATTGGCAATCACTCCTTATTCTCAATAGTGACCAGGATATCACATGGTCACCGATATGAATATTGATCCGGTCCTAACACCGGCCCCCAAGAGCATGGCTTCAATGCCTTGCCAGATCAGCATTTTGGATAAAGAGAAGTACTCTTCAAATACACTACAAGTACTATACGGAGTGCATACCGCCAGGGCAAGTAACGCCGCCAAGGTTCATAACTCCGCCCAGGCACGTTACCCCGCCAAGGAATGTAACTCCGCCCAGGCATGTTACTCCGTCAAGGAATGTAACCTCGCCAAAGTTGTTACTCCGCCAAGCCATAGGCTCAACTCAGGCGGAATACTGAATTTCCCACACTGCGTAGCGAGCCCATACTCACAACCCCGGCACGAGATTGACTCTGTCTTGAGAGGTTAATAATGGGAATCACGCTGTCACGCATAAAGGGAAATAATAATAAAATATTAAAGCACTAACGCTTTCCAGACAAGTTGCGATACCTACTACAATAATGGTGCTAGTAAACGGCGCAGGGACCCACTACCCTTTCAGCATTATGCCTGAAGACAAGGAGCGGGTCCTACCAATAATGCAGCACCCGTGACAGGTATATAAACCTCTCTTGAAAAGGTATAAGGGATCTTTTTCCCATTCTCTGAACCTTACACTCTCTTACTTGCATAATTCTCTCTGACTGTCTTTCTAAGTCTCGAAGTATTCTGAAATACTGACTTGAGCGTCGGAGAACGATTGCAGGTACCATCCCCAATCGGGTCAAGGCAACGAAGATCCCATCAGGCGGACTGTTACACCGCCCCGCAGTACATTACACTCCGCCTCAGCATACGAAGACTCTTTGTATTTACATTTATACATACATTGCTTTGTATCAAAACACATTTATATGTATATTTTGAGTTGTTCTATAAGTGTACTTCTACACCCCCTGTAAAGAACAGTTCATTGGCACGCCCAGTGGGACCTGTAAACTAGGTAATCCCACAATCTTGATCAATCTTCATCATCAATGGAGAGACAAGGACCAGAGATGCAGAACGAGGATTCTCCTCCACGCAATCCCAGACGTCTTAACTTCGATGATGGTGCTCCGAAAAAAGCAACGCAAGCTGATTCTCTAGATCCGAGAGATGACATGATTCGAATCTTGAGAGAAGAACTTGCAGAACTTCGTCGTGAAAAAGCAAACCCAGTGCATGAGAAAGCTGGTCCCGCAAGACAACCACATCATGAATCACACGTGCAGGAGGAATCAAGTACTCCTCACTACTCTCGTATTCCTACATACATGGAGGAGCAACGAAGCCTCCCACTGGTGAATGCTCAGCATCAAGAAGGAAGGAGAGCAGGCTCAAACGCATCTCCCTCTGGATACAAGATGAGCATCCCATTTTCCAAAAGGCTCATGAATGTACATGTACCCAGACACTTGCAAACCATGCAGCCCATTTCTATAGGGAAATATACTGGGGAAACAGATCCCTCTAAGCATTTAGATGCTTATATCTATGAGGCCATGTTTCTAGGAGCTGAGGAGGACATCATGTGCAGAATGTTTCCCAGAACTCTTACAGGTGAAGCTCTTAGCTGGTTCAAGAGCTTACCTTCAGGTTCCATTGATTCGTGGGAGGAGCTGGCCTCAGCTTTTGGAAGCCACTTCGTGATCTCCAGGGATGCACCCAGAACCTCTCATACCTTGGCTCAGATCAAACAAGGCGACAAAGAATCTCTGAAGGATTTCCTTAAGAGATTTTATAAAGAGGCGGCCATGGTCCCTGATCTAACTGAGGCAATCCAGTTGCATATTCTCATAGAAGCTATGCAACCAAAGTCACCTTTCGCTTTGTCTTTGGCAAAGGGACCCCCAACCACGATGGAGGAATTTCGCAGGAAGGCATCCAAGTACGTGGGTATCGAGATGCATCTGGAAGCCACTGCATCTCGCAGTAAACCACTCCCTGCAACTCCACCCCAAGACAAAGGGAAAGATAAATTGTTGAAGAATGACAAGTCCCACCAAAGGGACAAAGTAGGGAACCAACCTTTCAAACAGCAGGACAGACGCGTGTTCAATTTTGCTCACTATGCACCACTGAACACAACCTGCGAGCAAATCCTGCGAGAAATAGGATGGACCACCCTCAATGTTTATGGAATTCAACGTCCACCTCCAATCAGGCGCGGTGGAAACCCAAGGAAATATTGCGAATTCCATGAGTCAGTTGGCCACACCACTGAAGAATGCAAGCAACTCAAAAATACCATTGAGGTGCTCATTCGAGAGGGAAAACTGAAACATTACCTGTTCAAAGGTAAATCTCATGATGAGCCTGAGAAGTTTGAAAAGCGACATCGTGATCGCTCTCCGGATCCTGATAGTACTCGGGAACCAAAGCGTACGGCGGTGTCAGAGAAACAAAAAGGCATTGTTTTGGAGTCCGCCCAACGAGAACCGAGCCCTGAACCTAGGTCGCGAGGTAAAAGGCAGGTGGTGGACATGATTGCTGGAGGCTTCGCAGGAGGCGGACCCTCAAACAACGCCCGGAAAAATCATCATCGTATGATCTTATCTGTGCAGGGCAAGAATAAAGAATATCGCCCATTCAGGGACGGAGTTCAGACTCCGCCTATAACTTTCACAGATGATGATTTTGGCCCAACCATCCCTGAGGGAGATGATGCAGTAGTGATCATTGCGGTGATCGCTAATATGGATGTAAAACGCATCCTAGTTGACCAGGGAAGTTCCTGCGACATTATTTTTTATGACTGTTTTAAACGCATGGGACTGACTGACGCTGATTTGCAGCCTTACACTCAGGACCTCACAGCCTTTAATGGTGCCAAACAGCCCACTAAAGGCTACTTGGACACAAGGATTACCTTCGATGGTGAACCTGGAGCAAGGACTGTGAAATCCAGGGTCCTCGTCATTGATGTTAAATCCCCATACAATGGCATCATTGGGTGGCCTACTCTGAATGCCATGGAAGCCATCGTTTCAACCCCCCACTTGTTAATCAAGTTCATTGACAAAGACAATCAAATCTCATCCGTCAGGGGTGACCAGGAGATGGCTCGTTACTGTTATAATTTAAGTCTTAACATGGTGAAGCTTGAAGCCATGTCTAAGAAAAGGAAATTGAATGAAGGAAACAGTGCGGCGGCATCCGTCAACTTGGTGGATCTTGATCCCAGGGCGGAGTCTTCTATAGACCCACTGAACCCTTTGAAACCAACTCCTGAAGGTGGCTCCAAGTCTATTGTTTTGGGCAGCACCCCGGAGCAAATAACTAACATTAATGACAAGCTGGAGCCTAACATGGAAGCGAGACTGATTGCACTCCTCCATGAATATAAGGAGATTTTTGCCTGGACAGCCGCAGACATGCCTGGTATGGATCCTAACTTCTGTTGCCACCGCCTGGCGGTGTATCCTGAAACTAAGCCAGTGGCACAAAAGAAACGGCGTATGGGTCCTGCTAAGCAAAATGCTGCTTGCGAACAAACCAAAGAACTCCTTAAGGCGGGGTTCATCAGGGAACTCCGTTACTCTTCTTGGCTGTCCAACGTGGTTATGGTGCAGAAAGCCAATGGCAAATGGCGCATGTGCATAGACTACGTTGATTTGAATAAATGTTGTCCCAAAGATCCTTATCCTCTCCCCAACATTGACAGGCTGGTTGACGATTCATCAGGATACAAGTATCTATCCTTCATGGATGCTTACTCCGGATACAACCAAATTCCAATGTGCGAGGATGATCAGGAGAAAACAGCATTTATCAACGACAGAGGGGTCTTTTGCTACAATGTCATGCCATTTGGGCTGAAGAACGCTGGGGCCACTTACCAGCGCATGATCAACAAAGTCTTTGAGGGCATGCACACAAAGCTGGTGGAGGTTTATATTGATGACATTATCGCCAAAACCCCAGAAGGAGGAGACCATGTTGAAGACTTACGCCTCATTTTTCAACGCCTACGGCAATACAACATGAGACTCAACCCACTAAAATGTACATTTGCTGTGCCGGGGGGGAGATTTTTGGGTTTCATGTTAACGCAAAGAGGCATAGAAGCTAATCCTGACAAGTGTCGTGTGATACAAGAGTTGCAGAGCCCCAAAACATTGAAAGAGGTACAATCCCTCAATGGCAAAATCGCTGCTCTAGCACGATTCATGCCAAAAATGGCTCATCGCTCTCTCCCCTTGTACAAGATGCTGAAGAAGGATAAAAAATTCAATTGGGGCCCAGAGCAAGAGGCGGCCTTCCAGAGCTTGAAAAATGTCTTAGCCAGCCCTCCAATCCTGGTAAAACCAAGCCCAGGTGAGCAACTCATCGTTTATTTGTCTGTTTCAGATGAAGCGCTGGCAGTGGCACTGGTCAAAGAAACAGTCGAAGGCCAACGACCGGTATACTTCACTGGTAAAACATTGCATGGTGCAGAGTGCCGCTATCAGAAGATTGAAAAAGCAGCACTTGCAGTTGTTTGGGCCTCACGACGTCTAAGACCATATTTCCATGCACATCCCATCCTGATTCGTACAGACTTACCACTCCGTACTATATTGTTCAAGCCAGACTTGGCAGGAAGGATGATCAAATGGGCCATAGAACTCTCTGAATTCGACATATCCTACGAACCAAGAACTGCTATCAAGGCACAAGTCCTAGCAGATTTCGTAGTTGAATTAACAGGCTCTAGCCCAGATGCAGATCATTCACACTGGACAGTATACGTCGATGGGTCTTCAAACAGCAAAGGATGTGGGGCAGGAATCGTTATAGAAAGTGATGACGGGGTACATCTTGAAATTTCATTGCACTTTACCTTCACTACGTCTAACAATCAGGCGGAGTATGAAGCCTGCTTAGCCGGACTCAGAGCAGCACAAGATATTGGGGCCAAAACTGTCACCCTATGCAGTGATTCTCAACTAGTCATCTCACAAATTCTTGGTGAGTATCAGGCTAAAGAACCTCTACTGCAACAATATCTAGACTGCGTCAATGAGTTGAGACAGCGCTTCGATGAAGTAACTTTCAAGCATGTACCTCGCGAAGAAAATACGCGTGCTGATATCCTGTCCAGATTAGCCAGCACAAAGAAGGCGGGGTGTACAACCACGGTCGTACAGAGTACTCTGGCCGAGCCAAGTATATCCCTTCCCTCTTCAATTCATATGATTAAAAGCCGCCCCGTTGATGATAACTCCTGGGTAACACCAATAGTTCGTTATCTTGTTAATGGACAATTACCCACGGATGATCTTGAGCGAAAGAAGCTAAGGAGGGAGGCACCCTATTATACGCTCCTAGATGGGCAGCTATACCGCCGAGGAATTTCTGTCCCATACTTAATTTGCATAAATGAAAACGAGGTGCAAGCTGTTTTGGAAGAAGTCCATGAAGGGCAGTGTGGACATCATCCAGGGGCACGAAGTCTAGTGAGAAAAATCCTCAGGGCGGGGTATTGGTGGCCCACTATGAAGCAAGACACTGCCTCATATGTTCAAAAATGCGATCAATGTCAACGATTCGCAAATTTTCACCATACCCCAGCTGAGGAAATGTCATCATCAGTAACGCCCTGGCCTTTCTATCAATGGGGTATGGATATTCTAGGTCCATTCCCAACTGCGCCCGGCGGTATCAAATACTTGATAGTTGGTGTTGATTATTTCACCAAATGGATTGAGGCAGAGGCAGTGGTGCATATAACGTCAGCCAGGACTCGAAGATTCGTTTATGAGAACATCATTGCACGTTTTGGAGTCCCTGAACGCATAGTCACTGATAATGGCACCCAGTTCACAGATCGCAAGTTCACTGAACTCTTAGAAAATCTCGGCATCACGCAGATTTTCTCTTCTGTGGAACACCCTCAAACCAATGGACAAGCTGAGGTCGCCAACAGAGAAATCTTGAAGGGCCTCAAAAAACGCCTTGGTGAGGCAAAGGGAGACTGGGCAAATCAGTTATGCCACGTTTTATGGGCATATAGAACCACCCCACACTCCACTACGAATGAATCTCCATATCGGCTGACATATGGAGTCGAGGCAGTCATTCCCATTGAATTAACAGCCCCCTCAGCTCGAGTCCTCTATTTCAATGAGGAAGCCAATCAACAGAACCTCGCACACGAATTGGAGGTTTTGGCGGAGTTGAGAGAGGAAGCCTTTGTGAGAGATCAAGCTGTCAAAGCAAAGGCCGCCAAACGGTATAACGCACGCATATGTGAACGCCGTTTCCAAGAGGGAGATTTGGTCCTAAGAAGGGCCAACATTGGCAACAAATTTGCGCACCAAGGCAAGTTGGCACCAAATTGGGAAGGTCCATACCGAGTCACCGAGGTCTTGGGCAAGGGCACATACCGCCTAGAGAACTTGGATGGCACTCCGGTCAGAAATAAATGGAACATTTTGAATTTACGCATATATTACAGTTAGTTGGGTAATACGGTATGATCTTTTCTTCCTAACTCAAGGATCCTCCTCTGTATGCTTTCCTTGAAAAGGTTTCGAAAAGATATCTCCCAACTCAATCTTTTATGTAATTCCATTCTCAATGAAATGCCTTCCTGCATTTAATCTTCACTCTAACTATGAATTGATTATCCATGGCAGAATTTATTCCCATGCAGATAAAACGACTCTAAAATTGAAGCACAAACGCATAACTCTTTATTCCATAAAGATCAACCAGCATGCAACGCCGCTTCACAAACGGAGTCAACAAAAACTCCTTGGGGGATTGGTGTCTCAGCTATATGCTGCACCATACCGACCCTAAGGTACAGAAAACTCCTTGGGGGGAAAGGATTGGTGTCACAGCTATATGCTGCACCATACCGACCCTAAGGTACAGAAAACTCCTTGGGGGGAAAGGATTGGTGTCTCAGCTATATGCTGCACCATACCGACCCTAAGGTACAGAAAACTCCTTGGGGGGAAAGGATTGGTGTCTCAGCTATATGCTGCACCATACCGACCCCGAGGTCCTGCAGGCCGCCTATGGAAAGAACTAGTGTCACAGCTATATGCTGCACTAATTCGCCCCCAAGGTCCTGCAGGCTTCTTGTGGGAAGAGCTGGTGTCTCAGCTATATGCTGCACCACGCTAACCCCAACCAATTTCTTGCAGGATGAATTGGTGTCACAGCTATATGCTGCACCATACCGCCTCGAAGGTTTAACCAAATTCTTGCAGGATGAATTGGTGTCACAGCTATATGCTGCACCATACCGCCTCGAAGGTTTAACCAAATTCTTGCAGGATGAATTGGTGTCACAGCTATATGCTGCACCATACCGCCTTGAAGGAGTCGCACTCCAATCAAAATGCAAAAGGATGAACATTCCATCCAAAACTTGACTCTGCTTAACTCCCAACGTTTTACGGAGTACATGAGAATCAAACTCAAGCACTACCCAACAAGTTCAAGTAAGTTCAATACTTGTAAAATTCTATTTCATTGAAATTCCTAAGGGGCAACTCCGCCTCCCTACGGAATACTATTTCATTGAAATTCCTAAGGGGCTACTCCGCCTCCTTACGGAATACTATTTCATTGAAATTCCTAAGGGGCTACTCCGCCTCCTTACGGAATACTATTTCATTGAAATTCCTAAGGGGCTACTCCGCCTCCTTACGGAATACTATTTCATTGAAATTCCTAAGGGGCTACTCCGCCTCCTTACGGAATACTATTTCATTGAAATTCCTAAGGGGCTACTCCGCCTCCTTACGGAATACTATTTCATTGAAATTCCTAAGAGGCCACTCCGCCTTCTTACGGAATCTATTCATTGAAATTCCTAAGAGGCCACTCCGCCTTCTTACGGAATCTATTCATGGAAATTCCCAAGAGGCCACGCCGCCTTCTTACGGAATCCATTTCATTAAAATTCCTAAGAGGCCACTCCGCCTTCTTACGGAATCTATTCCTTGGAAATTCCTAAGAGGCTACTACGCCTCACTATTAAAATCATTTCAACGAAATTCCCACGAGGTTACTACGCCTCACTGTTGAAATTACTTCAGTTAAATTCTCAAAAAGGCCATTCCGCCTCGTTATACTTAGTCATATTTCATTAAGTCCTCAGATAAATATTCCGCCTTCTCAATATCATTATACAAGGCATAAATACGACGGACTTAAACACTACATCTATGAACAAGTATACATTTGCAGGAAATATACTTTATTAATATTGTCAAGAATTGATAAAAGTCCAGAGCCTATCCTGGAACAAGGCAATATTAACAAAATTCAAAAAATAAAAGCTGGCGAAGGGCTTCAGGAGCTGGTCTTTAAGGGTTGGACGGCGTCCCTTCTTGTTGAACAGAGGTGGCTTGACCTTCACCAGGTTTGCTTAAACTTTGAGAGGGAGGCAAGTCCGCCAGAACATATTCGTCATTGGGCGCAGGAGCATAACCCCCTTGAACAGGCACCATCAATTCTCCATTGATGAATTCATAATAGGGATGAATGCCTGTGGTGGTTAGAGCAACACCTGGATTGCGGTAACGGAGTTGACGAACAGCCATGCTGAAAGCATCATCAATCGCTGCCTCAGCCGCATCCAGCGTGGATTGTAAATCCTTGTCAAGCTTTTCATTGACGGCCTCAGAGGTAGCTTTTTCAGCTTGCAACACTTCAACCTGTTTTTCAAGGTTAGTATACGCAGTAGCTGCTTGGTCTAACTCCGCCACCCAGGTATCTTCAGCAGTGGCCTTATCAAGTTCAAGAAAAATCAACCTCTGCTGGAGCTCACTTGCATCCTCGCCCAATTTTTGTTTCTGTTGAATTAAGTCTGAGATCTGTTGTTTTAGCAGATTATTGTCAGCCCTCACCTGGGTCAGGCCATTCACCTCCTCGCCCAGTTTTTGGTTTTGCTCTTTTAAGCCGGAGACCTGCTTCTCCAGCAAAGCGTTATCAGCTCTCACCCGAGCCAGCTCCTCCTCCAGCTTCTTGGTGTTAGCATCGGCGGTGTCAAGATGTTTATCCTTCGCCTTGATCACCTCCGACAGCTGCTCATTGTCATGTTCCAAGCTACGAATCTTTTCCACAGACTCGTGGTAAGACGCCTGGAACATGTTGGCCTCCGCAGCAACGTCAGCTATCCGAGGGACAGAGGCCAGGAAACCATCTATCTCTGCAAGGTGCCACCTCGCAGCTGCGGCAGCCTCCGGTACCTCCTCGAAGTCGATGTCGGGGCGGAGAATGAATTCTGGGTCACGCCTCTCTGACTGGCGGAATCCCGTATTTGTGAAGTATAAGAAGGGATTCAAGCGAGACCCCGCCTCAGGCAAAGAAACAAACCGCCTGGATGTTTCCCCTGGAACATCAATTGGAAAAACGGCTGTCCTTCTGGTGGTCAAGCTCAAGGCGGGATCCTCAGACGGGCGGACTGGGGAGATTTGAATTCCCTCTGTCTGGTCCCCCATTTCCTGGCCAGAAGCAGCTTGAAGTCCCTCCGCTTGCTCCCCCTCGATATCTTCTTCGAAAATGCCTTCAGCTCCGCCCATATCAGCAGAAGTACCCACAACAGGTACTTCCGGAGTCTCCTCCAAATCAATGGCGGCATCGATTGATGTCCCCGCCTCAGCCCTCTTCTTACCCTTGGTCCTCCTTCTTTGCAAAGGCTGGAGGTCTATTTCCTCTTCTTCTTCTTCAGCAGCTTCTGGTTCATGGCGTTTTTTAGAACGCCTTTCAACAGTAGCCGCTGAAGATCCTGCACCACCTTCAAAATTTGCTATGTTGGTGGAGGCAGGGAAGGGAAGGGTCTTCGTGAGAGCAGCAGTCAAACTCCTCCTGGGCTGCACATTATTTTCCGCATTCCTTTCCCTGCGGCTCATTTGCATCTGCTTAATACGGTCCATCCCAGGGAACTCCGCGATTTCTCCTGCAGAATAACAAGATGAAGATTCAGTTAGAAAATGCAAAGTAGAGGAAACACTCAATCACATTGCTAATTGTTCATAATATTACTCAAATATCCTTGAGCATCCCGCCCAAGCAGCCTTCGGCAAAGAATCAGCTTGTGGACGGAGTTGTACTCCTTCAAAATCCGGAGTACTTCCACAGACGCCGCCGATAGAGCACCCTCTTCAACCTCATACGCTCGTTTGGTCAAGAGAAAGTGCTCATGCGTCCATGCCACTGGAAATTTATCAACACCCTCCTTATTCCGCCAAAAAACAGGCTTGCCCTTCCTGACGGATACCTTCACAAAACTCATCCTGAAGTGGAGTCCGCCTTCCTTGGCGGAGTCAGCAAACGCCTTAAAGTTTAAAATTTTTGGCTCCGCCCGGAGAGTCACAAAACCCATGCCGCCAGTTTTCGTATTTACTCTCCTCATAATACGGCAGAAGGAGAAAAACAACGCCACTGTAGGCGTAAACCCCAGATGTTCACCCATTACCTCAAAGCTGCGAACTATTCCCCATCCATTCGGATGCAGCTGCGAGGGGGCACAATCCAAGAATCTGAGCACACCCATCTGGAATTTATTCAATGGGAAGCGCACTCCTAACTGGGTGAACAGAATATCGTACATATATATGGTACGATTATCCTGAGGACGATGGCAGACCCTTTCATACGTCTTGGGTGAACGAACGATGAACCTATCCTCATACTTCTCGTCTTTCCATACCGGAACAGACAACTCCACTACCCCTCCGCTTGTCGTCGCATGTCGAGAGGAAGCATCCTTGACATCTTCCTCAACCCAACAGTAAGGGTCATTCTCGAGTGTTTTCTCCCAATCCAACCCATGCAATACAACATTTCTGCACTCGGCCATAGTCAGCACTTGTGTATGGGAAACACCTCCTGACACAAATGAATGTACAGCATTACTAAAGTACTCCACGCTGCTATAAAACGTCGAGTCCCTCCCAGTATAAAAAGCATCATCTCCACTCTCAATGTCAGAAAACATGGGACGAACAGAAACCCTAGAACGTGACCCTGCCCTCTTTCCTCTCATCTTCCTTTTTACAAACACACAATAAGGGGAAACAAAGCTAACCCAAAGGAAATGAAGAAGCAAAGAAGAAGAAGAAGCAAGTACCTTAAGCTTCTGAAAGATAGAAGAACTCCAAACACCAGTGAACTTGCAAAAGAGTAGCAAAAACACTTTCAGCAAACAAATACGAACAGAGAGATGAAGCAAAACATTCCCCTTCTGAGAGTTTACCTATTTATAGGCATGGCTTGGGGGGAAAATAAGCGAATCCTCAGAAATTTCGAAGATGTGTTTGCAGCCGTTAGATGAATCTTATCAACGGTTCAGCCGTTAGATGAATCTTATCAACGGTTCTAAAAAACTTATGCGTTTACAACCGTTGGATTTACCACACTGACGGTTCCTTTTTTACTGAAACCAATTGATATATCTAAGGGCAGATATTTCATGGGCCACGTTTTCAAAATCCAAGGCCCACGGTAATAACCTCGAAAACGGTTCTCAATTGCCATCACGCGCATTTATGTCCCATCATTAGAATGGCAACCGTTACGAGGGCATACGTGGCAATAGGAGACTGAAGAACAAAAAACGTGGTTTCGAGGCGCATTAATGACAGGCATGTCAAGTGATGACAGCTAATAAATGCACGAAAGCACTTGTCCACAAAACCCGGACTAGCAAGTATCGCCTAAACCCATGCCTACAAAAGCTAAACTTAAGTGTTGTAGCTTATTAAAGTGACTCCG
The DNA here is from genome assembly GCA_037962975.1 of Clitoria ternatea. Classification (NCBI taxonomy): domain Eukaryota; kingdom Viridiplantae; phylum Streptophyta; class Magnoliopsida; order Fabales; family Fabaceae; genus Clitoria; species Clitoria ternatea. The sequence continues at coordinate 279,713,414 of CM075671.1, forward strand.
CCAGTCACTATAACAAGCTAGGGGGCATATGATCCGGTCCTAACACCGGCCCCCAAGAGCATGGCTTCAATGCCTTGCCAGATCAGCATTTTGGATAAAGAGAAGTACTCTTCAAATACACTACAAGTACTATACGGAGTGCATACCGCCAGGGCAAGTAACGCCGCCAAGGTTCATAACTCCGCCCAGGCACGTTACCCCGCCAAGGAATGTAACTCCGCCCAGGCATGTTACTCCGTCAAGGAATGTAACCTCGCCAAAGTTGTTACTCCGCCAAGCCATAGGCTCAACTCAGGCGGAATACTGAATTTCCCACACTGCGTAGCGAGCCCATACTCACAACCCCGGCACGAGATTGACTCTGTCTTGAGAGGTTAATAATGGGAATCACGCTGTCACGCATAAAGGGAAATAATAATAAAATATTAAAGCACTAACGCTTTCCAGACAAGTTGCGATACCTACTACAATAATGGTGCTAGTAAACGGCGCAGGGACCCACTACCCTTTCAGCATTATGCCTGAAGACAAGGAGCGGGTCCTACCAATAATGCAGCACCCGTGACAGGTATATAAACCTCTCTTGAAAAGGTATAAGGGATCTTTTTCCCATTCTCTGAACCTTACACTCTCTTACTTGCATAATTCTCTCTGACTGTCTTTCTAAGTCTCGAAGTATTCTGAAATACTGACTTGAGCGTCGGAGAACGATTGCAGGTACCATCCCCAATCGGGTCAAGGCAACGAAGATCCCATCAGGCGGACTGTTACACCGCCCCGCAGTACATTACACTCCGCCTCAGCATACGAAGACTCTTTGTATTTACATTTATACATACATTGCTTTGTATCAAAACACATTTATATGTATATTTTGAGTTGTTCTATAAGTGTACTTCTACACCCCCTGTAAAGAACAGTTCAAATATCATTACATGTCAAAGCATATAAAACACAATTGACTCTCAAATAGATAATATGACTCCTTAGTATCCTGATACTAAAAGAATCGACCTTTAGCCGGGGGTCTAACTTGACACCCCATGAATCCGACTTGGTTCACCTAGCCTGACTTGGCTCCCCCTCAACCAATGAGTCCTACTTGACCACTGGGAGCTCAACTGGGTCCGGCTTGACCACGAAAGCCAAAAGCGAGGGTAACATATATTGTCGGTTGTCCTCAACCATATAAATCACATAATTCCATTCTAAATTCTTTTCCTCTTCATCAAATGTCATAAAGTCTCATTTAAATAAATGGGGAGGTCACACCGACCCAACCCACTTCCTCACAATAGGGCGACCACACAGACCTGGCCCATAAATCTCCACAGGGCAGCCACACAGACCAGGCCCCAAATATAATAATGCCACAGAGCATCACCTCGCCAATAATCAATAACAATCACATACCTCTATTTTCATGCACAACAATACACTTTCACACACACCACATCTTAATTCACATGGTTTATAGAATTTCAATTTCACTCAACATAATCACCACATCACATCATACATACACATATCGCATCATCGAAACATTATATCATTATAATCATCAATTCAACAATAGCTATCAACATCAATCATATTATTCATCACCATTAATATTTACACATTTCTATTCACATTAGATCATTTGATTTTTTATCATTATAATCAGTAAATCATATTGAATCATTATACTTATATATTCATATATATCATCACATCATAATTGTCAATCTTTAAAAGGAATTAATATTATAAACCACCTTTCAACCCCACATCTTTTTGTTCATATTTAGCCCTCACCATTTCATTACAAACTTTATCTACATTGATTTCTTATCAAAACCATTCATTATAATTTATGACTTCACAGCTACTCACCTAATCTTATTATTACACTAATATCATTTATGCATTGTCAATTATAAATTATCATATTTCTCATTATTTGTTTCTCACTCACCTACCTCACATTCATATATATATTTATCTATATGCATAACCCACTTAGGCTCATTCCCTATTTTATAAACTATCCTATACAAACTTTACACTATGTCACTTTATTTCACAAATTTACTTATTCCATATAGGATATTCTATAATTTCCCGATCATCACCTATCAATATAATTAGTTGTATATTCGCTCATTCATTTAATTCTTATTTGTCATTTTCACAATTTATAGTTCATCCTTACTTCCTTGTTTTCTAATATCTCATCATCAAGTTTCTAAATTCAATAGTAGCTATGATCTACTCTTTTCCTCTATGCCAAATAGCGTGAATAATTTCTACGTTAGCTTTAACCTAGCACACCTCCTTATCTCGATTCCAAGCGTCAGCTAATTATTCACGATGTCAGTCACGTCCAATGATTGACAATTCCCCGTTCCGATTCAAGCATCTACATTGCTCAATGGATATTATAAGAGCTTAATTGGATATCTAATGTATCTCACTGCAACAAGGCCAGACATTTTATTTGTTGTAAGTCTCTTGTCTTGTTTTATGCATTGTGCAAATGAAATGCATTTAAAAGCAGCACAAAGAATATTGAGGTATGTTAAAAACACTATTAATTATGGTGTCAAATTTGAGAAGTGTGAAGAATTCAAGTTATATGGATTTTCTGATAGTGATTGGGCTAGATCCATTGATGACATAAAGAGTACTTCAGGATATTGTCTCAGCCTAGGCTCGGGAGTTTTCTCATGATGCACAAAGAAGCAGGAGATTGTAGTTCAATGCACTGTTGAGGCTGAATTCATAGCAGCAATAACAATTGTAAATCAAGTTTTATGATTGCAGAAAATTTTGAGTGATTTACTTTTGCAGTAGAAGAACAAAACTGAAATTTTTGTTGACAACCAGACAACTATTGCTATTGCAAACAATCCGGTGTGTCATGGGAAGACTAAACATTTCAACATAAAGCTCTATTTCTTGAGAGAGATGCAGCAAAGTGGAGAAGTAAACTTAGTTTACAACAAGTCTCGAGATCAACTAGCTGACATATTTACAAAGCCATTGCCTATTAGCAAATTTGAATTTCTAAAAGGCAAAAAATTAGAGTTTGCAGTCTCTAAAGCAAGGAGAAGTGCTAAAAGCGTGCTTTTGTAACTGCAATTTAATTACTATTATTTTATTTTTAGCCAAGCATTAGCCCAGTCAATAAGTGGTTCTTAAACTTTAGTAGTATTTTGATTTTGATTGAAATCTTGGTTAGGGGCGTTCTGCTTCTGTTTTTATTTTATATTATATATGGTATTGCAACTCATTGATCCAGATGAATAAAATCATTCCTTTTTATAGTTTCACGTTTTCACCAGGCTAACAAAATAGATGTATACTGTATATCTCACATGGATGATGATATGTAATTAAACCAAGAAATATTCCGTTTGTGTCCTACATTACTGGTGAAGTGTTCATGAATCTTGTATTTACAAGTATTTATACTTCCTGTTGGCATTGATGATAAATTTGGTGAAGTCTTACATATCTTTTTTATTCTCACCATTATTCAGAGTCATGTTCCTAGTCAATTATGTCCCAGTCAAACAAGTAGTATTGTATTTTCATGGTGCATTTCCTGGCATCACACAAAAACGCGTTTTATGGCATATAAGGTCAATAACTTGCAATTTAAAGAGAGTGCATATGATGCTGAAATTTAGGATAAACAAAGTCCACATTTGGAAGAAAATGGCGTATATGTTCCCACAAGTTTTTCTTTTCTATATTAATCGTAAAAAGTCTAATAATTACAACCACAAACATAAATAGATCAACTTCCTTTCAACAATTTTTCTTTAAAACATAGAGTAAAATATTAATAAAACACAATCACCATATGAAAAGTTAATATGAAAAAGCTCAAAACTAAAGGAAAACAATAACCACTATCAAATTTGAGAACCAAATAATAATGTTATGATTTCATACAACTTCTCTTACTCTCTGTGACTCCAACATATACGGTAAATATTATTAAAATTACGTTTTGAAAAATAATATAGATAATAACTTTTAAAATATTATCTTAAAATTTTTATTAAAAGAAAAATTACCCAAAAGTTTGTGCAGATTTATTTATAGATCTATTTACCAACATAAATATATATAAAACTTTCTCGTAATAGCATATTTTTTAAACAAAATCTTATGATAAAATTAATTGTTTTAAATTTACTTAACTTTCTACTTATATATTTTATTTTATCGGTACCTTATATTTTATTATTAATATTTTATCTTGTATAACGACTTTTTTAATTCTTGAATAAATAATACTTTTTTTTCACTAATGAGCTTTATATTTTATCTTAATCTTTCTTAATAGAATATCTACCCCTTTATTTCATACTTGACTTTGCCCGTCTTCACCCCAGGTACACTTATCTCACTACATTTTATAACAAGAACATAAAAACAAAAAATTTAACATATTTACTACACTCATTGATTAATATGAGTGTTTTCAAACTTGTTACATTTAAATACAAAGGAACTAAATCTATATATATTACCACCTCAATTTCATATTACAAGTCTATATATATATATATATATATATATATATATATATATATATATATATATATATATATATATATATATGACATATAGTTTTAAAGGAGTAATTTTTATATTGCAAAAGACATTATCATGTTTTTAAATTTATCTTTATTAAAAGTTAAACTTTATCATCAAATATTAATTGTACAAATATAAAATATTAAATGCTTAATGATAAATTAGGAAGAAATGTGATAAACATCTTGAATTTTTTTATATATATGGACTTATAAAATCAAACACTCCTTCTTTATTTTAAGAGTTTATAATATAAAAAAGGAAAAATAAGTCACTCCACCTTCCTTTCATCTCGAAGCAATGTTGGACTTATTTTCAAGCAACTTCTACAATTTAAACTCATTAAATAAAACTTTGATCTAATTCACGTAATTATTAATTTTCCTTTAATAATTAATAATTCATGTAATTGGCGGCAAATAATTTGACAGGGATGAAGGGTAAGACTTAGTCCAAGAAGACTTTGATGATATATATTAATTATATAGCTGCGTATCCATTTGCATGCTATAGTATCAATCTCTTGCAAGTCCAAATTCCACCATTAGACATGAGCTTTCGGTTTTCCCCTCCGTGGACCCAATTTTCTTCTTTTGACGGTTTTCAGACACAGGCGCAAAGCTCTTTCGACCAATTCAATCAAAATGCTAATTCCGCTATGAAATGGGCAGTAATAGGATTCACTGGTAAGCAAAATAGCTAAACCTTTTTTGTCCATTCATGAATTTGAACCTATGTTCATATTATTTGGATAGCAAATCTGTAACAACTATAGGTTTTAGTACTTAAATGCAATGGCTTAGTTGCAAATTAGATATGTATTTTCAGATGTCCATATTCTTAGAAAAGTACAAGGCTATAACAATTATTGGTTTAATGGGCATGTTTATCTAAGCTTATTTTTAAGTGTTTTTTTTAAAAAAAAAATTTATAAATAGTTTTTTAATAAGTATATAAGAGTTGCTTCTGGCTTATGTCAACCCAGTTGGTTGAGTGGGGTGAATGAGTTATTATGAGCTCTTAAACTGTCTTTAGTTCCTACCTGAATTAAAAAGAACCATCGAATGCGTAAATTAGTTAGTAAAGATATTCATAACTAAACCAGTAGTCTTGAATTTAAGTTCATAAAAATGCAGTTGCGTTCAAATTCGGTAGGGAAAGTTTTATTGATTACCGTGTTTTGAATTTGAATAAGGTAACTGAAAGTAAATAACTATTATGGTATATTGGATTAGAGAAGCTTTACTTATGTTGGTGTGTTAAATTTCAATTTTCAGTTCATGGATTGGTGGTAACAGCAGCATTTTTAGCAATAGTATATGCCATTATTGAATGCTTGAAGAAGGCAGGGGAAGCAATTCCTGCTTATGCTCAGCTTTCATCCTCAGATAAGGATCATAAAGCTTCTGATTCATTTCCTTCAATCAATGGAATTGAAGTGGTAATACCAGCAGGTTCCACAGTTCAAGGTTCAAAAGCTGAGTTTGCAACTATGGAGAGATTCCTAAGCAGCATCAATAGAGAGAAACCAATAAGATTCTCACCTGAGCAACTTGATGAGATTACATGGAACTATTCAACCATATTGGGTTCGGGTGCTTTTGGGGTTGTCTACAAAGGGGAATTGTCAAATGGAGAGCATGTGGCAGTCAAAGTTATCAACAGTTTGGACATGGGAATGGAAGAACAATTGAAAGCTGAAGTTAGCACCATTGGAAGAACTTACCATGTCAATCTTGTTAGACTTTACGGCTTCTGCTTCCACCATGACAAGCGAGCTCTTGTTTATGAGTATGTGGAAAATGGGTCTCTTAACAACTTCCTGTTTGGCAGCAAGAACCAAGACATGGAAATGGAGAAGCTTCATAAGATTGCAATTGGAACAGCTAAAGGAATTGCCTATTTGCATGAGGAATGTCAGCAAAGAATAATTCATTATGATATTAAACCAGAGAATGTTCTTCTTGACAAGAAATTGGAACCAAAGGTAGCAGATTTTGGCCTGGCAAAGCTTTGCAGCAGAGAAAATAATGTTTCAGTTAATAAACATTTTAGAGGAACAAGGGGATATGCTGCACCAGAAATGTGGAAGCCTTATCCGCTGACTCACAAGTGCGATGTCTATAGTTTCGGTATTCTTCTGTTTGAAATTGTAGGGAGGAGAAGGCATTTTGATTCTAACTACAGTGAGTCACAACAATGGTTTCCTAAATGGACATGGGATATGTTTGAGAATAATGAATTGTCTATAATGCTTTCACTTTGTGCAATTGAAGAGAAAGACAAAGAGAAAGCTGAGAGAATGTTAAAGGTGGCTCTGTGGTGTGTTCAGTATTCACCAGATGATAGGCCTCTTATGAGTACCTTGGTTAAGATGTTAGAGGGAGAAATTGAAATATCTCCGCCTCCATTTCCCTTCCAAAATTTGGCTTCTGCTAAGCCAAATTTGACTCCACTAGGAAACACTGCAGATTCCGATACTACTGCATCATGGCAGACAGAAGCTTCTGGAGAATCTGGCTCAAGAACCAAGCACAAAACACTTCAGATTGAAAAGCCTACATAATTTGTTTTGTAACCAGAGTATTGAGCATAGATACCTGTAAAGTAGAATTTCCATCTTTTTGTACACTAACTAAGTGATAGCGGTTTTGATCTTTGTTGAATTTACAACGCATTTTCAGCAACCTAATTCTTGGGGCCAAAACTAAAACCTCTCCAAAGATGTTTCAAATATGTCCAATAGGTTTATTTACTTAAGGATATGTGTTGAATTCATTTATTTATCAAAATAGAACGTAACCAAATTAAAGAAAAAGGAAACTATTTCATCATAGTTCAAGTTGTGGAAAAATTCTATCAAGTACTTATATCCCTTTGCTAGAGGCCAAATCAATCTCTTATTTCCTCAAGAACCGGGGTAGCACACGCAAACCTTTAGTTATTGTTGCTGTTTTAGGCCATACGTTATCTATTTACATGCCTATAGTTACTTCTCTGCTTCACTTTATAAATTTCTTCTTATTTATAGATAGTGTAGGCAGAGAAATGAAGGTATATTATCACCAAAATATGTAAGGGAACTTGAAGAGATATAAGAGAGTCAAATGAGCAGAAATGTAATATTTCAATGCTTTCTTAAGAAATGGAAAGGTTCCATCAATTAGCCTGTCTCATTCATCACCATTGATAGAACCCAATTCAACGTCATCCTTCATCATAGGAGTAACATATTCAATGCTTGATTCAGATACAATAGCAGAAGAGCTAGAGTTAACACTAGTATTAGCATCAGTCCGTGAGGCTTGAACTGGATGACCAGGGAAAGTCCCTTCCATCATCTGCTGAAAAGGATTCAAAGGTGATGGAATTTCCAAAGAACCTTCCAACATTTTCACCACATCACTCATTATTGGTCTTGATTCAGGCCTGTACTGAACACAAGACAAAGCTACCTTAACTATTCTTTCAGCTATTTCCCTATACCTCTCCTCTATCCCACAAGTCATCATCAAATCTCCCATCTTCCCAACATCAAATCTTTTCCAAACCAGCATTGGAAACCACTCTTGGCTTTCTGGAAGGTTAACATCAAGGTTTCTTCTCTTGCCTAAAATTTCAAATAACAAAATTCCAAAGCTGTAAACATCACACTTGTGAGTCACAGGAAATGGCATCCAAAGCTCAGGCGCAGTATAACCAGGAGTCCCCCTTCCTCCTGTCATTGTTACATGAGTATTTTCCCTATTGCAAAGCTTGGCCAATCCAAAATCAGCAACTTTAGGATTGAAGTTCTTGTCCAATAGAATATTTCCTGGTTTGATGTCATAGTGGATTATCCTTTGTTTGCAATCTTCATGCAAGTAAGCGATGCCTCTGGCTGTCCCAACTGCAATCTCATGAAGTTTTCCAAATCTCAAGGTCTTGTTTTCATGAAACAGATACTCTTCAAGTGAGCCATTCTCCATGTACTCATAAACAAGTGCTCTGAGCTCTCTCTGAAAGCAAAATCCATACAACTGAACAAGATTGAAATGATGAAGTTTACCAATTGTACCCACTTCTGCCATGAACTGCTCTTGAATTCTCTTGACAGATTTCCCACGTAGAACCTTCACAGCCACAATGGTTTCTTTACCAAACTTTCCTTTATAGACTTCTCCAAAACCTCCCGCCCCCAGCAATGTGGAGTAGTTATCAGTTGCAATCCTGAGCTGCTCACTGGTAAACCTGATTGGCTTCTCTCTTTCCATATCATTAAGAAATTCATCGACTGCCACACTCAGAAATTGCATGTCTGAACTGCTATCAGTCTTGGGTTGGGATTTTGCATAGCAAGCAAAAAGCAAAACAATCATCAAGGACAGTACAACAACTGCAATACGTTAGTAAAATGTCAGAAAAATCATGACAAAGCCAATGAAAAACCAACTTAGAGCAAGAACAATACATGAAAAAACCACCTCCAATTATGGCTAAGGTAGCACCTGCTCCTTCTGAGATTGGCATTACTCGTAGATGAGAATTCAGAACTATAGTAATCAGAATAGGGGAAGAAAGTCAAAGAAGAAGCAAAGATGTTGGATTGATATGCAAAGTGGAATGTGAATAATAATTATATCTACATGATCTGAAGTTTCAAGTCTCATACATCAGATGAATTATGGCAGTCATTCTGCTGCATTATACATGTCAATTGCATCACCTGTTCCGAGTAATTATTGTGACAATGAATATACTTAATTTAATGTGTTAGTTAGCTCTCCAAGATGACCAGAAAAATAATATGCTTAGAAATGTCTAACGACAAATACTAGGTTTTGGATTTCCACTTTCCTTGTACCATCCATCCACCTGACCTGCCGGCTAGGATAATGTTTCTTAAATATGAAAGCCAAAGGCACATAAATATGTTAAACTGACAAGGTAAATAACATTTGCCTTTCTATTCAACTTACAAGGAACTCAGTACTATAAAAAATAGAAATGACAACGACTATTAATGGAAGACCTTTTCATTTATTTAACACCATCAATTGTAAAACTTTTTCATTTGTCTTAACCATGATAATATGAAGGATTAAACATTCAATATATATGTCCAAGTAGTTCATGTCAACACAAGATTTTCTTCAGGAACTTTAATAAACTATTGTAATCGTGAGAGTGCATTTTCATGTACCATGTCTCAAATATAACTAGTGCTTTTTTTTTTTATCAATAATATCATTTTAAAACTTATTTACAAAAAATATGTCTTTTTAAGAAATTACATGTCTAAGGTTGTTTTTGTGTGTCATATAGGAACAATACGACTTGTGTGTCACATTACTATAAGACAACATAGTTTAGAAGTGACACATGGCTGTGTCGTATTGGTGAAGGACGACACACAGAGTTTAACATTCTCGGTGGTTAAATACTCCAACTGCAAACAATATTTCTCCCACCTTGTAACACATTTTGCCTTGTACGTATTTTCTTAGGTTTTTTTCATCGGTTAAACATTACAACTGCTAAAAATACTTCTGAAACACAAAATGTACATTTCCTTTGACGATCAACAAGTGACTTATCACTCACTACATTAAAAAACAAAAGATTATTTTGATCTCATCTCAAACACTTATTTAATATTAAAAAAATTAACATTAATAAATATATACTTAGGATATTTAATAAATAATCTAATATATAAATAATTTATATTGCCCATAAGTTTATTAAAATAATTGTGATTATGAATAACAAATTATTGTTGAATAATTAATAATGGATAAACAAACTATTAAGTAAAATAAAAACTATTATAAATAACAAATTATATATTTATAAAATATATAATATTTTGTTTATGTATATTTAATAAAATTTTAAAAATTAAATTAGAAGTTTAGTTTCAATATTTTATTTAATAATTTTGTTTCAAATAAAATAATTTTTTTAATTAAATTAAAATATTTTTATGTAAATCTTTTATTTTTTACAGCAGTGAGTGATAACTCTTATGTTAATTACGAAAGAAAATGTGCATTTGGTGTTTTAGAAGTATTGTTAGTTGAAATGTTTAATCGCCAACACAAAGCCAAAGAAAATGCTTGTCACAACGGTGAGGTGAGAGAAGTACTGTTTGCGGTTAGACTACGTTGACAATGTTACACATTGTGTGTCTCTGCCAAATTTGTCAAGTGGTAAAAGACTAGCCAAATAATTTGTTACATTAATTAGTCAAAATTGAACGTAGAATCATATGTTTAATGGATGAGATGTTGAACCACCACATCAACTATATTAGTTAAGACATATTTGATAAATACTTTGATTATCATTAAGATAAATTATTTTAAAAGTTGACAAAAAAATTGTTTAATTCATTGAAAGATACGTAGAATGTAGTAATGCAGCAATAGAAATGTTAAAAAATAGAATATAATCTAATTAGAAATGTTAGAAATGTGTTGATTTCATTCATTTATTGAAATAGAACATAATCTAATTAGAAAAAGAAAATTGAAAGGAACATGTTTTACAGCATATATATAATACAAGCAGTGGAAATATTCCATCAAGTAGCATGTGTCCTCCCTTACACCCCTTTGAGGCTAATTCAATCTTACTTTATCAATGGAGGTCTCATAAGAACAATGTAAAAACTGAGGAACTGTGTTGAATTTTAGACATTTGGTCGTAGTATATTCTGCTTATAGTTACTCTATCTATTTATGCCAGTAATTACTCTCAGCTTCACTCTAAAAGATTTCTTTATTTTAGATAGTATAGGGGGAAAATGAAGGGATGTTATCATAACATATATAAAAACCGAGACTTGAATAGATACAATTGAATCAAATGAGCAGAAATGTAATATTTCAATGCTTTCTTAAGAAATGGAAAGCTTCCATCAATTAGCCTGTCTCATTCATCACCATTGATAGAACCCAATTCAATGTCATCCTTCCTCATCATAGGAGTAACATATACAATGCTTGAATCAGATACAATATTAGAAGAGCTAGAGTTAATACTAGTATTAGCATTAGTCCGTGAGGCTTGGACTGGATGACCAGGGAAAGTTCCTTCCATCATCTGCTGAAAAGGATTCAAAGGTTTTGGAATTTCTAATGAACCTTCCAACATTTTCACCACATCACTCATTTTTGGTCTTGATTCAGGCCTGTACTGAACACAAGACAAAGCTACCTTAACCATTCTTTCAGCTATTTCCCAATACCTCTCCTCTATCCCACAAGCCATTATCAAATCTCCCGTCTTTCCAGCATCAAATCTTTTCCAAACCAACATTGGAAACCACTCTTGGCTTTCTGGAAGGTTAACATCGAGGTTTCTTCTCCTACCTAATATTTCAAATAACAAAATTCCAAAGCTGTAAACATCACACTTGTGAGTCACAGGAAATGGCATCCAAAGCTCAGGTGCAGCATAACCAGGAGTTCCCCTGCCTCCAGTCATTGTTATGTGAGTATTTTCCCTATTGCTAAGCTTGGCCAATCCAAAATCAGCAACTTTTGGATTGAAGTTGCTGTCCAATAGAATATTTCCAGGTTTGATGTCATAGTGGATTATCCTTTGTTTGCAATCTTCATGCAAGTAAGCAATACCTCTGGCTGTCCCAACTGCAATCTCATGAAGCTTTCCAAATCTCAAGGTCTTGTTTTCATGAAACACATACCCTTCAAGGGAGCCGTTCTCCATGTACTCATAAACAAGTGCTCTCAGCTCTTTTTCAAAGCAAAATCCATACAGCTGAACAAGATTGAAATGATGAATTTTACCAATTGTTCCCACTTCGGCCATGAACTGCTCCTCAATTCTTTTGACAGAGTTCCCATGGAGAACTTTCACAGCCACAATGGTGTCCTTGTTAAAGTTTCCTTTGTAAACTTCTCCAAAACCTCCTGATCCCAACAAAGTAGAGTAATTATCAGTCGCAATCCTTAGCTGCTCACTTGTAAATCTCATTGGCTTTTCTCTTTCCATGTTGTCCAGAAAATCCTGCACTGTGAGAGTTGGAAATTGCGTGTCTGAACTGGTCTCAGTTTTGGCCTTGGATCTTGTATAGCAAGCAACAAGCAAAACAATAATCAACCACAGTAGCACAGCTGCAACATGTTAGTAAAAAGTCAAGAAACTTTGTGACAAACCAATGAAAAACCAATATAGAACAAGTAAAAAACGAAAACATATAACAGGTTGAAATTCTACCCCCTATGGTGATTAACGTAGACGCTGTTCCATCTGACATTATAAGAACTCAGAAATACAGGATATAGGGGAATAAAGTAAAGGAATGGGCAAATATGAGGGACTTATAAGAGAAATTGAATGTGGAAAAGAATGATATCTACATGATCTGAAGTTTTAAGTTTCAAACATCAGAGAATTGTGGTCATTCTACACACTTTCCTGGTACCATCCAACCAGGATGTTGCTATGTAATAATTAAATGTGGAAAGCCAGAGTCTAAAGACACAAAAAAAGTTCAAGAACTCTTTTTTATGTACTAACGACATATATTAAGAGTAAACAACATTATTTTCAATTCCATTCAACCGAGTGACTGACAAGGAACTCCATAACAAACAATAACAACAAAGAATGACAATGTCTAATGAAGGGAAAATCCTTTCTTATTCTTATTCTGTCTAACATCGTTATCTCTTAGAACAATTTGCTTCATCCATTGAATGTCCTAACTACCTCCCTTCTTAGGATGAAACTTATGTGACAAAACCAATGATAAACCAACTTAGAACAAAAAAGTAAAGAAGGGGCAAAGATATTTGATTCATATGCCAAATTGAGTGTTAAAAACAATTATATCTATATGATCTGAAGTTTCATGTATAAAACATTCGAGGAATCAATGTAGTTATTCTATACTTTAGATTAATACAGGTCATAACCACTTCAGAGTTATTATTTTGACCATGAATATACTTAATTGAATGAGTCAGATAGCTTAACTCCAAAATCTCTAATGACAAATACTAAGTTTCGGATGTCCACTTTTCTTGTTTTAGGAGTGTTCACAAAGCAGTTTGGTTCCATTTTGAGATGAAAAATTAACTGAACGGATTAACAAAAATACATTCCTGGATCCTGTTACTTAAATTTGAGATCACATGTTACAACAACTTTCACCAATTTGATAATTTGGTGGTCTAGTTTGGTTTAGTTTAGTTGAAATAAAATATGAAAAATAAATTACTCACATGACATAAGACACGGCCAATTAAATTGTTGAATGTAAATACAAAATAATCCACTTCGTCTTTCCTAAATTATATACAAGACATAGATATATAGATAGATGGATAATTAATTTATAGGCCAATGACGGGTAGGAATTAATAATTAACCATTAGAATAACATTTCTAGCATGGAGACTAAGAACTTGAGACTAATTCAATCCCATCCTTCCTCATAATAGGGGTAGCAGCTGCAGTGCTAGAATCGGAAGAAATACTTGCTATATAAGTTTGTGACATGAAATGGATGAGCAATGAATATCCCATCCATCAAGTACTGAAATGGGTTCATAGGTTCGGGAATTTCAAATGAACCCTCAAACATTTTCACCACAGCACTCATTATAGGCCTTGTTAAATACATGTCTCAAATTTGGTTAATGTGGTACTTCATTTATCTTGAGTAATTCAAATTGAATTTTGTTTCTTCTCAATACAAATTCAATTTGATTTTTACTTCTTTAGAATAACAATTCAAATTGAATTCTACTTCTTCAGAATACAAATTCAATTTGAATTCTACTTCTTCAGAATACAAATTCAAATTGAATTCTACTTCTTCAGAATACAAATTCAATTTGAATTCCACTTCTTCACAATACAAATTCAATTTGAATTCTACTTCTTCAAATACAAATTCAAATTGAATCTTACTTCTTCACAAAACCAATTCAATTTGGTTTTGTCTTCTGTTTAAAGAAATATTATTATATTCCTTAGAATTGCCTATAAAAGGATTCAACGTACCACATTTGCAATATAGTGAAGTTCTCTCCTAGTGTAATCCTGAGAGAATTTTTAGTAGCGAGTATATTTTTAGTTTCACCTGAGAGAGTACTCTAGTCAGAAAATTTGAGAGATAACTTTATTTTTGTCCTTGTGACTTATAGGGCTATTGCCTCTTTGTTCTCTTTTCTTTTTGAGAACTTCTTGTACTCTCCTTCTTACATAGTGGAACTATTTTGCTCATGATCATCAGTGTTCTTTTTCTCCAGTTTTGAAGGTTTTCTACAGAAATATTGTGTGTTTATTTTCTTTCCCTTATACTTGCTTCTCTTTATCTCCAATTGATTTGATCTAGTGCTTCCGCAATACGCCGATTCTCTTAACAAGTGGTATCAGAGCTGCTTGTTCGATTGAAGGTTCAATATGTCTACCATCACTAAATTTGACATTGAGAAGTTTGATGGCAAGATTAGTTTTTCTATTTGGCGTGTCCAAATGAAAGCTATTCTCACTCAAAATGGATTAAAGAAAACTTTAGATGGCAAATCAAAAAGGCCGTCTACTATGACCGATGAGCAATGGGACGAGTTGGATGAAAAGGCGCTTTCAGCAATCCAACTTTGCTTGTCCAAGGAGGTTCTTCGTGAAGTAGCCAACGAAACCACTGCTGCGGCTTTGTGGTTGAAGTTGGAGACCCTATACATGACCAAAAGCCTCGCAAATAAGCTTCGTCTCAAAGAACGGTTATATACCATTCGTATGGTTGAAGGTACTTCTATTCAATCTCATCTTAATGAGTTTAATTCTATTATTATGGATCTCGAAAATATTGATGTAAAAATTGATGATGAAGATAAAGCTGTTCTGTTGGTTGTCTCTCTACCTTCTACCTATAAACACTTTAAAGAAATTATGTTGTATGGTAACAACGATACCTTATCCTTTGAAGACGTTAAATCTAATTTATTGTCCAAAGAAAAGTTTGATTTGAAATTCATTCTGAGGACAAGGGTGAAGGTTTAAGTGTCAGGGGTAGAACTCAAGAAAAAAGGAGTACCAGTAATAAGAATAGAAGCTCCAGATCCAGATCCAGAGGGCGTAAATCCAACAAAACCTGTCGCTATTGCAAGAAATATGGGCATGATATCTCTGATTGCTTTATCTTGAAAAAGAAACAAGAAAAGCATGAAAAAGATAAACAACCAGCTGAAGCTGCTAATGTTGAGAATAATTCTGATGGTGATGTTATGCTATCTGTTGTTTCTTCTGATAAGAGGAGCAAACATGAATGGATTCTTGATTCTGGATGTACTTTCCATATGTGTCCTTATAGGGACTTATTTACCACTCTTGAACCTATTGATAGTGGTGCTGTCTTAATGGGTAATGATACCCAATGCAAGGTTGCAGGAATAGGTACCATTCAGATTAAGTCTCATGATGGTATTGTTAGGACTCTTTCCAAAGTTCGCTTTGTTCCTGACTTGAAGCGGAATCTAATTTCTCTTAGCATCCTAGAATCTCTTTGGTGCAAATATTCAGCCGAAGGTGGAGTTCTAAAGGTATCAAAAGGTGCCCTTGTTCTATTAAAAGCTACCCGTGTTGGTAGTTTGTATATCTTGCAAGGATCTGTGGTGACAGGCTCAGCAGCTGTTTCATCTTCCATGCCTGATATTGATGTCACCAAATTATGGCACATGCGCCTGGGCCATATGAGTGAAAAAGGCATGCACCTTCTGAGCAAGCAAGGTCTTCTTGGTAATCAAGACATCGGTAAGTTGGAGTTTTATGAACATTGTGTTTTTGGGAAGCAGAAAAGAGTTAGTTTCTCTACTGCAACTCACCGAACAAAAGGTATTCTTGATTACATTCATTCAGATCTTTGGGGACCTTCTAAAGTTCCTTCTTATGGAGGAAAACGTTATATGATGACTATTATTGATGATTATTCTCGTAAAGTCTGGGTCTACTTTCTAAGACATAAAAATGAAACTTTTCCCACTTTTAAGAAGTGGAAAACTCTTGTGGAAACTCAGACAGGGAAGAAAGTCAAGAAGCTCAGAACAGATAATGGATTGGAGTTCTGTGAAGGTGACTTTAATGAGTTCTGCACAAATCATGGTATTGCTAGACATAAAACCATTCCAGGAAAACCCCAGCAGAATGGTGTTGCAGAACGTTTAAACAGAACTATCCTTGAGAGAGCTCGTTGTATGCTCTCAAATGCTGAGTTATGGCATCGACGTGAATTATGGCAGAGGCAACATCTACTGCTTGCTACTTGATTAATCGCTCTCCACACTCTTCACTTGATTTTAAAATTCCAGAAGAAATTTGGTCAGGTAATCCTGTTAATTATTCTAATTTAAGAATCTTTGGATGTCCTGCATATGCACATGTTAATGATGGCAAATTAGCTCCAAGAGCTATTAAGTGCATATTTCTTGGTTATGCATCTGAGTCTAAAGGATATCGTCTATGGTGTTCTGATTCTAAGTCACGAAAGTTAATTCTCAGTAGAGATGTAACTTTTAATGAGGATGCATTATTATCTTCTGGAAAACAATCTTTTATTTCTTCTTCTAGTACTAATAATCTGCAAGGTACTAGCGAGAAGGTGGAGTTAGAATTAAAATCTGCTAATGTTGATGCCTCATCTTCCTCTACCAATGAGTCTAGCATTGATGATCATGGTGATGATCGTACCACTTCTCCTATTCAGCCACAAGAAGAGGATTATTCTATTGCTCGAGACAGACCAAGGAGACAAATTAAAAGGCCAGTCAGATACACTATTGATGATAATCTGACTGCTTATGCATTGTCTATTACACAAGAGATAAATGATGTTGTAGAGCCTACCAGCTATTCTGAAGCTGTTTCTTATGCGGATTCTTCAAAATGGCTTCTAGCTATGAATGAAGAAATTGAAAGTCTTCATAAGAATAATACATGGAGTTTGACAGAACTCCCTAAAGGCAAACGACCGCTTTGATGTAAATGGATTTACAAGAAGAAAGATGGTATTCCCGGGGTTGAAGATCCTAGATGCAAGGCAAGATTAGTCGTCAAAGGCTTTTATCAAAAGGAAGGTATTGACTTTAATGAGATTTTCTCACCAGTTGTTCGTCATACCTCCATCCGTATCTTGCTTGCTTTTGTTGCTTTATTTGATCTGGAATTGGAGCAACTTGATGTTAAAACAGCTTTTCTACACAGAGAGCTGGAAGAAGAAATCTATATGGATCAACCTGAGGGATTTATTGTTCCTGGTAAAGAGCATCTTGTTTGTCGTTTGACAAAATCTTTATATGGTCTCAAGCAAGCTCCTAGACAGTGGTACAAAAGGTTTGACTCCTTTATGATTGGGCAAGGATATTCAAGGAGTCAATATGATGACTGTATTTATTTCCAATAATTTCCTGATGGAACTTTCATTTACTTGTTACTTTATGTTGATGATATGTTGATTGCATCATGTAACAAGTCTCTGATCAGGAAATTAAAAGCTCAACTTAATAATGAGTTTAAGATGAAGGAATTAGGTGCAGCCAAGAAAATTCTTGGCATGGAGATTCACAAGGATCGTCAAGCTGGTAAATTGTTCTTATCTCAACAGAAATATATTGAGAGATTGCTTGACAGATTTAATATGAAAACCTGTAAACCTGTTTCTACTCCACTCGCTGCACATTTCAAGTCATCTTCAGACCTATGCCCACAAACTAAAGAAGAAATAGAGCGTATGTCACACGTTCCTTATGCTAGTGCAGTTGGCAGTTTAATGTATGCTATGGTATGCACTAGACCAGATTTAGCATATGCTGTCAGCATGGTGAGTTAATACATGCATAATCCTGGAAAGGATCATTGGAATGCTGTGAAATGGATTTTTCGGTATCTAAAAGGTACTTCTGATATTGGCTTGGTATTTGACAGAAGCAAAGCTACAACTAATGATGTTGCAGGTTTTGTTGACTCGGATTATGGTGGTGATCTTGATAGAAGAAGATCTCTTTCTGGTTACATCTTCACTCTTTGTAACTCTGCTATCAGTTGGAAAGCTTCACTTCAATCTATTGCTGCATTATCTACAACTGAAGCAGAATATATTTCAGCCACAGAGGGTGTGAAAGAGGCTCTTTGGATTCGTGGTTTGGTAAATGAACTTGGTCTTACACAAGATATTCTTACTGTGTTTTGTAATAGTCAAAGTGCTATTCATTTGACTAAGAATAGTCGTTATCACGACAAGACCAAACACATTGATGTAAAGCATCACTTTATCCGAGACGTTGTTACAATTGGTGAAATTATGGTGCAGAAGATTCATACTTCTGATAATCCAGCGGATATGCTTACTAAGCCACTTCCTAACACTAAGTTTCAACATTGCTTGGACTTGGTTGGTCTACACAACACTTGAATGCCCCTTTGGGCTTTATTCTACAATCAGTAATTTAGCAAATTTGATCCAAGGTGGAGATTGTTAAATGCATGTCTCAAATTTGGTTAATGTGGTATTTCATTTATCTTGAGTAATTCAAATTGAATTTTGTTTCTTCTCAATACAAATTCAATTTGATTTTTACTTCTTTAGAATAGCAATTCAAATTGAATTCTACTTCTTCAGAATACAAATTCAATTTGAATTCTACTTCTTCAGAATACAAATTCAAATTGAATTCTACTTCTTCAGAATACAAATTCAATTTGAATTCCACTTCTTCACAATACAAATTCAATTTGAATTCTACTTCTTCAAATACAAATTCAAATTGAATCTTACTTCTTCACAAAACCGATTCAATTTGGTTTTGTCTTTTGTTTAAAGAAATATTATTATATTCCTTAGAATTGCCTATAAAAGGATTCAAGGTACCACATTTGCAATATAGTGAAGTTCTCTCCTAGTGTAATCCTGAGAGAATTTTTAGTAGCGAGTATATTTTTAGTTTCACCTGAGAGAGTACTCTAGTCAGAAAATTTGAGAGATAACTTTATTTTTGTCCTTGTGACTTATAGGGCTATTGTCTCTTTGTTCTCTTTTCTTTTTGAGAACTTCTTGTACTCTCCTTCATACATAGTGGAACTATTTTGCTTGTGATCATCAGTGTTCTTTTTCTCCAGTTTTGGAGGTTTTCTACAGAAATATTGTGTGTTTATTTTCTTGCCCTTATACTTGCTTCTCTTTATCTCTAATTGATTTGATCCAGTGCTTCCGCAATACGCCGATTCTCTTAACAGGCCTTGCTTCTGGTCTACACTGAACACACCATAGAGCAATCTTAACCATTCTTTCAGCAATCGTCTTATTTTTCTCCTCAATCCCACAACTTGTTATCAACTCTCCCAATTCTCCATTATCAAATTTTCTCCAAACCCACATTGGAAACCATTCTTGGCTTTCACCAAGTTGAATCTCAAGGTTTCTTCTCCTACCTACAGTTTCAAATAACAACATGCCAAAGCTATAAACATCACACTTGTGAGTCACAGGAAATGGTATCCAAAGCTCGGGTGCAGCATAACCAAGAATCCCACTTCCACCGGTCATAGTTATATGAGTATTTTCCCTGTTGCAAAGCTTGGCTAAACCAAAATCAGCAACTTTAGGATTGAAATTCTTATCCAATAGAATGTTCCCCGGTTTAATGTCATAGTGGATTATTCTTTGTTTGCAATCCCTCTAGCTGTCCCAATTGCAATATCATGAAGCTTTTCATATCCAAGGGTGTTGTTTTCCTGAAACAGATACTTGTCCAAAGAGGCATTCTCCATGTATTCATAAACCAATGCTATCAAGTCTTTTTCAAAGCAAAATCCATAGAGCCTAACAAGATTGAAATGATGAATTCTACCAATTGTACCAACCTCTGCCATAAACTGCTCCTCAATTTTCTTATCAGAACTCCCACTCAGAACCTTCACAGCTGTAATGGTTCCATTGCTAAAAGTTCCCTTATAAACTGTTCCAAAACCTCCACATCCCAGCAACTTTGAGTAATTACTAGTTGCAACCCTTATTTGGTATGCACTAAACCTGATTGGCTTCTCCTTTTCCATATTAGTCAGAAATTTATCCACAGTGAGTGTTAGAAATTGGGAGTCGGGAGTACTAACTATTCTAATATCGCTTTGATTTTTCTTTCTTCGTATACAAACCGAAATAACAACCACCGTAGCAACCGCCAGCACAGCTAGAACTGCAAAATGTTAAGTGTTGAGTTAGAAATGTTGTGAAGTGTGACTATATTAAACCAATGAAAAACCAATACAAAAGATTGGATGAAAACAAAAGCATGTCACAGGCTAACATCCTACTCAAGAATGCAGCAATCCCAATTGTAGACATTAAACAGGGATAAGAATCCAAAATATTAAGGTGAGAGTGAGGAACAAAGTGAAGGGAAGAAGAAAAAGGATTAAATGTAGTTTAGAAGTAAATTTAATTTCATGTGGTTATCAACAAAGAAAATAAAAATATCTACATCATAAATCTTTAACCAATTGCACAGGCTAGCCTGATATCATCGTCTACTTTGATACAATGTTACAATGTTAGTTGGCTCTCTCTTTAAATATATCAAGTTGGTGATTGTGAAAAAATCAAATTGATCCCTGATTTAAAAGATGTTTATCAGTTACAATGTTTAAAAACTAATATTTATAACTTCTATATTACTATCTAGCTTAGTTAAAACATGTTTAAAACAAGTCTAGGCATCGAATTCGAAGTCAAACACAAGGCATATCATCAAGTGAAATATGAATATTAACATGAAAGCTCAATTTGAATGATTTTTAACCATGTTATTGAATTTAATTTGCACTCTTTTTACCACCTTATAATTCATAACTCAAGTGATCCTTGATGTTTTGAGTGTTTGGTGTCTAAAATATGGCTTTTCTACACCAATAGGATGGCCCCCAAAACTATTTATATGTAGGGGATCTTTTGAAAGATTTTAAGCAAGGTAGGGTTGTTTTATAAGTCATGGGAAGAAGACGACATTGGTGTTGTCATGGTGTAGGACAACATCCCCTATGACTGACACGTGGCAGCGTCATAGATGTCTAGGATGACACTATCATTGTCATCGGTTAAACATTCCAACCACTAATAATGTTTCTCTCACCCAAGACGTGAAAAGTCATGTGGCGGTTATAATATTGTCACTGAATATACATTCCAACTCCGAACAATACTTCTCCCACCTAGGAGATGAAATACTTTCTTTCTTCTAAATCAACAAAATAGATACAATTTACTAACCTATTTTAAATCCAATCATAAGCATTGCCAAATTTAAAATTATGTTTCAATTAAGTGATCAATGCATTTTAATTATCTTGGTTCAAATCTGATTAGTTTTTAAAGTGTTTCACCAAATTAATTTTTTTTTTGAATCTATAATCGATTACAACTAAACTAACAATTAAATTGACTTAATATTTTAAAAAATTAAATTTACATATCATGCATTAAAGTAGATAAGTGGAAATATATTATTATAAATAATACTTTTTTTTCACTAATGAGCTTTATATTTTATCTTAATCTTTCTTAATAGAATATCTACCCCTTTATTTCATACTTGACTTTGCCCGTCTTCACCCCAAGTACACTTATCTCACTACATTTTATAACAAGAACATAAAAACAAAAAATTTAACATATTTACTACACTCATTGATTAACATGAGTGTTTTCAAACTTGTTACATTTAAATACAAAGGAACTAAATCTATATATATTACCACCTCACTTTCATATTACAAGTCAATATATATATATATATATATATATATATATATATATATAATGACATATAGTTTTAAAGGAGTAATTATTGTCTTTATATTGCAAAAGACATTATCATGTTTTAAATTTATCTTTATTAAAAGTTAAACTTTATCATCAAATATTAATTGTACAAATATAAAATATTAAATGCTTAATGATAAATTAGGAAGAAATGTGATAAACATCTTGAATTTTTTTATATATATGGACTTATAAAATCAAACACTCCTTCTTTATTTTAAGAGTTTATAATATAAAAAAGGGAGAATAAGTCACTCCACCTTCCTTTCATCTCGAAGCAATGTTGGACTTATTTTCAAGCAACTTCTACAATTTAAACTCATTAAATAAAACTTTGATCTAATTCACGTAATTAATAATTTTCCTTTAATAATTAATAATTCATGTAATTGCGGTAAATGATTTGACAGGGATGAAGGGTAAGACTGAGTCCAAGAAGACTTTGATGATATATATTAATTAGAGTGTTTCTACTGAACCCTTTAGAAATAAGGGGTTTTGAAACCCTTAACATGCTGTCCATTTTATTAACAGACACGTGGAACATATATACACATAATATTTTATATATTTTAATAATTCTAACTTTTTAAAATTACAAGTTAACCCCTTCTTTTTTCTTTATCATTTCATCTTCTAAAATTTCTTTATCATGTAATGAAAACCTCAACCTTTCCTCTTCTTAAACTTTCCCATTTCTGAAGCATTGAGGAGGTTATGGAAACCCTCGAGCCTTCCCTCTTCTAATTTCCCTCGAGACCCCACCACAGCCTCCAAATCACGACTTTGAAGCGCCTCCGTCTGACTCTGTCGGAGCTTCCTCTCTTTTATTTTCATTGAATTTCATTGTGTGGTTCTTCTTCTTTGGTCTCTCTGTCGTTCCCCATGCTCCTGTGGCCAAGAACATCACCGCGCCTGTCAAAGTCTCGTCGTCACAGACTCCATTAGATATTGCGCGGCTCTGTTACAGACTCAAACTTTTCTCTTCTAACTCTCAAACCATCAGTGCCTTCCAATATCATCGAGATCTCCTATCTCTGCAATTTGTTTAGCCGTTTGGATTCGTTGTGAGGTAGCTACCTTTTCCCTTGTCTTCATTTCCATTTTTATTCCAATCACTTACTCAGTCGCTCGGTTTTGGTTCTCTGCTACCGCCTTTGTAGGAATAGCTCTGAAACACTTCCTCACATCATCCGAGATCCTTCCATAACTACTGTCGTTGGCGTTTTGGATGGATAAAATCGGGTCTCTTCTTTCCCTTTGCTATTTTTTTAGAGTCTCATTTTTTAATACACTCAACTTTGCATAAGAATTAAATGCTGCATACTCTAATTGTTATTATATGTGATGGGTCTGTTTATATATCGAAGCAATTTACACTCATGTGGATCATGTTGAGGTTTAAGAGAATAAAATTCATGTTTGATTACACTAAAGTTTCAACTGGTTTTAAGAAAGAAGAGTACTTACTATTTTTTTTTTTGCAAATTAAGCTATATTAATATATAGGTTGAATTTGTACAAGAATGTGGAAGAGAGATATATAGTTATAGTCTTTTTGGAATACTTATTCTAAAGTATGAATTCCTAATTTATAGTTATATTTTCCTGAGTATGTTTTTTCTACAATAAGACAGGCTTAAATGTGTGAGATTTCTTCCTTTCCATGATCTGTTTTTAGGAAAATTAAACTAGGATCACTATAAACAAAGTCCCTATACAACAAGAGTGACATTTTTTGTTATATGAACTCCTCTGCCTCTTAAGTTATTGTTGAAGATTGTGTTGATGAAATTGATGCTCAACAATTCTTTGACTATGCTCTTTATAAGGAATGGAAAAAACACCAAGCCTTCACACTGGCCGTTTCACTCAGAGGATATGTGATAAATTTTAGGGTCTTCTGAACCACAACCTTAGGGCAGTTATTTTGTTTTGGAAACAACAAACTCCTGCTAAAAAGAATTTCTCATTATATGAATTTGAATTTAAATGAATATTTTATATTAAACCCTTCCTTCTTTTACAGTGTCATATTAGAAGAAAGAATTATTGCATCTGTACTGGAAGAAAATAGAACCGTGATGGGGGTGTATTATAAAATTAACAGAAAACGATACAATTATGTTTGCAGATTAATGTGCCATCACATTTTGTTGGTCTGGTCCTAGAGAACTGCAAATCACGGCCATTCAAATAGCGGCTATGTTTTATCCAAGCAGTGGAATTGGGACTAGTTGATCTTATAGAGGAAAATAGGACACTTTTGGAGTTCACAACAAATGCCTCTTCTATCTCTGAACCATTAGTTCATGATAGAACTGCAACTCAATAGAGAGGTCAATGGAATCCTATAGCATATTGGGCTAACCCAAATCCAGAAAATGAATTATAGAGTGGTAGTGTGATGTAAACACGTTGTTTCCTGACCCTCAAACCTGTCACAGATATCATTTAAATTCTTTGATCATGTAAATATGGAATGTAAGGTCTGGTACAGACCCTGAATGTTAAAGGCCATGCCTGTATATCATAACTTTAAACTTGTGTGAAAATCGAAATACAAATGTTTATTTTCTGATTAGCTAGGTACTTCCTCTACAATTTGTTTTCTAATTAGCTAGGTAGTCTCACCACTATGTTCGGTTCACATACTATTGAGTGGGTGAAAACTTCAAGAAGAAAATATTGGTATGCAATTATCAAAAAAATTACAAGTCATAACTAAACCATTCTAAAATAATGTAATCTATTAAATCAACTAACAATTTTAGATGATGAAAATATTAATGCAATGATGTATTTGAGATAGTTTGGTTAATCACATATCATGTTTTAAACGGTAAATGAAAACAAATACATACTGAAGCCTTCTGTTTTCATCACTAAAAGCACTACATTGGCCAATATTCACCCTGTGTCTAAGGGTTTCACTCTAATCATCCAATTTCCTGTTAGTAGGGTACAAAATATTACATCAATTTCTGTTCTGCATTATTAAAAATCGTCAGAAAAGATTCTGCTTTAACTAACTACTTTGGTATATACTCAAGAGTTAACACACTTGTGTCTATACTCAATAAAGATGGAAAAATTAATAAAACATTATCATTAACCAACATATCCAAGTAACAAGTTGTACATATTAAATGTCATAAGTAACAGTCTGTCTAACAGCAACAACTTATCCAGCAAAATACCTAAAAATAAAACAGTATGTAAAGCTTTAGTATATGACACCATCCCCTTAAAAAACCCCATATATTTGCAATTTATTTCCTGACTAGATTTCTCTTCCTATCTTCCAGCGTTTTCCAGTTGTCAAATGCTTGCTGGATGACCGAATCTCTTAATGAATTGTATGGTTTTAATACCAAATCAAGTGCAGTACGCATTCTTGTAACATCACTCACCTGTACAGGTAATCACAATTAGAAATTTTATTTCTTCATAAAATGTACACAACTTGATAATAAAATAAGTTATCAAAACTACTTACATGGATCTTATACTGGTAGATAGCATGCAGTCAAGCATCCATTGACAAACCCAAACCCCGCAATCATTACTAACAAGTCATTAAAAAATCAATTAAACAGGATAATTATGTAACAAGAATCACATCATGTATTTGTAATTAACTTTTTTATAACACATAAATAGCATACGAAGTATGTCGCTGTTCCCCAATGTCAGAAGGCACCCTAATCTTGTAATTTGCAACCAATGGTCTTACAGTCTGTTGTGACTCATAAAATGAATCATCTTTTAGCATCTCCTTAATACATATTGCCTGAGTTAAATCAAATGTTAGTATATGTATATGGAGCAGTTATATCCACTCTAATAATCCTTTAGGATCTCCTCAAGTCGTTAAGAGGATTTGCTGTTATTTAAGTTTTGTGTCATAAACAGATCAACTATTTTTTTGTTATAATATAATTAGTTATCTGCAGATATGTCATAAACAGGTCAACTATAGTCAATTAAACAAAATTGTATAATGTTAACAGAGCT
The DNA here is from genome assembly GCA_037962975.1 of Clitoria ternatea. Taxonomy (NCBI): domain Eukaryota; kingdom Viridiplantae; phylum Streptophyta; class Magnoliopsida; order Fabales; family Fabaceae; genus Clitoria; species Clitoria ternatea. Next base: position 279,739,848 of record CM075671.1, read on the forward strand.
CACCAATTTCATGATGCTTAGTTCCCTCCACCTCGAGCTCGACTTGCATGGTTTTGAATCCAGCCAGATCAACTGTTCCTCTTTCAGATAAACGACAAGCAAAAACCAGTGCATGTTTCCTTCATTTATAGGCACAAATATCTACAGATGGAAAAAAATCAAAACAAAATCACACTGTTAATTGACTTTTTTCAACTAGTTTGTGGATAAAAGGTATACCTTGTTCAAGGTCTCAACCTGACCCATATGTGAGTTTTGATAGAATTCCATAAGAGAAGAAGGTGACCGTCTGCCCTCCAATGCATATTGCTGAGAAATGATTAGAAGATCTTAGTGAAAATTACTACACCAGTAACATTTAATATTTATAAATGGAGTAGCTATTACCGCAAATGTTGTAGGCAAAAACCAACAGGAAGAGTACCCACACAATGTTTTTTCTTGGTATGTTATTGAGCGTGCAACAAGGTTTATTACCTGTATACAGGACTAAACATAATTTTGCATAAGAATATGGAAACTTTTAGATTCAAAATGATATATGAGGAAGAAAATAATATGTGGAATACCTCTTGATCAACACACATCTTTGGCATTAATGTTTTTAGTGTTTTTCTATCACCTGAAGTTGTTCTTCTTTTGATTAAAACTTCACTGCTATATAAAAAAAGTAAGAGATATAAGTTACAGGCTACAAAGGAAAATGATAAAAGTCATGCTTCAATACACTCTAACCTGTGGGATATCCCATCCTTATTTGCACCAAATATGTATACAGCTACAGCCACCTCTATCTCATCCAGAAGCATTTGTGATGGAGGTCTAAACAAGGGAATCCACTAAAAGAGAAAACATTCATAGATATGGGTGTATATTGCCCTTGGAAAGTTTGAATATTAAAAAACTAAATAACATGTTGAAGAAAGGTTTACGTAGTTACCTCTGGGACAGTCACACTAGCATTCCTAACATATCTTGAAGCATGTAGTGGTTGATCATTCATGAAGTATCCAGGCTTTGGCATTTCTTTAGGTGTTGTGAACAACTTCCTCGGAACTTTCTCAACTGGCTTTGGTTGGTGTGTATTAATATTCGACGGTGTGAAACCAGCTTCAGCAGGGGCATTTGGTTCTTTTATTCCAGTCTTGAACAGTTCTAGTGGAGATTAAACTGAGACAAAAAATGAAGGAAATACTATTGGGGTGTACTTAGATGTCATCATGGTATTTGTTGTATTTGTGGTATTTGGAATTGGCAAACCAATTGGAGATTGAACTGGGACAAACAACGGGGAAGATGCTTGCGTCGGATGGTTAGATGCACCAACCAGGGTATTGTTTGCAAACATCCATTTGTGAAAGTTATTCACTGCATCCATGTAACTTGCAAACGCCTAGTAAACATGTAACCAAAGGCATCAGGTATTAGCAGCCATAATTGTAAGAGAAGACTTATAAATAAAATAACATTAAAGCAATTAGAAGTTCAGAATCCCATTAAGAAATGTGGTTAACCTGATCTCTGATGGCATCATGACGTGAAGGAGAATTATGAGCATTATCAGGTGCACAGGTATTATGAGCATCATGACGTGAAGGAGAATTATGAGCATTATCAGGTGCACGGGAATTATGAGCATCATTACGTGCAGGAGAAGTATAAGAGGAAGATTCCTTGTTTGGGTTTGAAATCACCAATGGGGTGCTACTACACACAGAAATAATCAAAATACAACACCAATAAGGTCACGTTATAATGTTGCTATATTCAGAATCATAACATACCAAACATGTATTCTATTACCCATACGTGGAAGAAATGTCAATGAGATCGACTATCTTCTTCTTTTTTGGTTTCCCACGTGGTCGTCCTACGGTTGACAGTGGAACCTTGTTGTCTTCCTTGACTTTTTTCGCTTGAGGTTTTTTCATGTTTAGGTGTGACATTAGAGCCAACAAATTTGGGTTGAGGGTTATGTTATGATTCAGAACTGGAAAATATGAAAGATGAGAAATTGAAACAGGGCTTACCTGATTTATCATATAATATATACGCAGACTACGTCACTGGAGGTGTAATCCCCAGAAGCGAAAAGAGTGCATGTGCGATGCCTCGTCTTCCTTGCTGTGGTAAGTTTGTATGGGTGTCCATTGAAGAAATCCAGGCACGCTGAAGCTGCAGGCGCCGTGCTCAATTTACCCTAATTAATGTTGCGTGTGGTGTATTGATAGCAATCCTAACCATGCTTTAAAATCCCTTTATTATGTCATAAGATGATACCTTCAAAAAATTAGTAATATATAAATATTATTTTTGAATGATTATAATTTTTTAATCCTATAAAATATGTGATGTGATCCTTAATAAACTTAGAATTTATATAATTTATTGTTAATAAACCAAGAGTCTGTTGTAATAAGGTGATACAAACCAAGTTAAGATGATACAACAAGGTCGTAAGGTCGTATGAGATAAAGTGTGATGCAATAAGGCTGTAGGGTACGAGTGGTATATTGATGGGTCTCAGCCCATAGATCACAGGAGATAGAGTGTGTTGTAATAATAATAATAATAATAATAATAATAATAATAATAATAATAATAATAATAATAGTAATAAGTGTAACAATAATAAGGTTGTGGGGTACATCCATGTGCCAACAGGTACATCGACCCCATAGGTTGTAGGGTCCAAGTGGTGTGTAACGTGTCTTAGCTGTAAGTTCATGGGGTACGAACCATTGTAACAATAATAAGGTTGTGGGGTACATCCATGTGTCAATAGGTACATCGACCCCATAGGTTGTAGGGTCCAAGTGGTGTGTAACGTGTCTTAGCTGTAAGGTTGTAGGGGTATGAGTGGTGTACTGATAGTGTTGGGCTGTAAGTTCATGGGGTACGAACCATTGTAACAATAATAAGGTTGTGGGGTACATCCATGTGCCAACAGGTACATCGACCCCATAGGTTGTAGGGTCCAAGTAGTGTGTAACGTGTCTTAGCTGTAAGGTTGTAGGGGTATGGGTGGTGTACTGATAGGGTTTCACGTAAAAAATAATCCGATCCGATCAAATTTCATCCGATGATCACAACATAGTACTTACTAGTGTTTAATAACACACATAATCAATAGAAATATAAATCAAATCCATTTTAACAATACATTTAAATTTAAAATAAAATGACAACAGTGTCTTAACTATAAGGTTGTAGGGTATGATAAAATGACAATAGTAATTAAAATAGTAATAATAAAATAATAGACATAATAAACCTAATAATTAGTATTATTATCCCAAATAATTAAAATAGTTATAATAAAATAATAATTATACTAAAGCCAATAAATAGTACTAATATGCCAAATAATTAAAATACTTATTAATAAAATAATAATTAAACTAAAGCTAATAATTAAAAGAAACAAAAATCCCTCTCTTTAAGTACGATTTATTTTGATCACAATTTTTTGAACTTTATTTTTTTCATTTTTGAATTTGCATTGAAAATTAAAGTGAAAGGGTGTCTGGAGAAAGTACCAACTGAACACATTGTCTCAACAGACACTTTGCATAGATAACCTTTCAACTTCCAAACCATTAAATATAGCATAGTACATGCATGAATGAATAGACTTTCCCTCCATAACCAGACCCTCAATAACCTTTTGGCTTCTTGTCCACTATATCTGTCCTCCACCCCTGTCTTCCACCCCAGACCATCCGAAACAACCTTTCAGTTCTAACACTCTCCCCGAAACCTACATGGCCAACTCCCATTCATCCGGACCCGATTACGCATCCCTGACGACAGCAGAACTCATCGACGTACTTCGCAGTGCATATAAAATGCATGTGTTCGATAAGGTTGAACAGGAGTTACTGGCGAGGGACACCAGAAAAACTGAAGAGATGGAGAGGTTGAGAGAGGATGTTGACATGCAGAAGATAGGAAAGGACATGGCGGAACTGAAGTTGAAACAACAGGAAAACGAGTATGCGGCCGTTTGTTAGGCAAAGCAAAACTTGCTCTACATGATTAAGAGGACTGGGGCGGTGGACGCTAACTTGGTTCCCTCGTTGGTGAAGCGTAACGAGGAACTTGAACTTGAAAATGCATCCTTTAAAAAGGAAAACATTCGGATGGCAAAGGCAGTCAACCACTACACTGAACTGGTCGAGTATTACAAGGCCGAGAACAGCAGGCTGAATGACGAACTGGATGATGAGGACGTTTCATCATCATCTGGGTCAAATACCATCTGAGCTCTGTTTTTTTTTAATATTTTAGGATTGCAATGTATTTATTTAACACTTATAGATTGTTTTAATGTATTGTGCCCTGGATGGTCAGGAATCCTTCCTTCTACTAACCTTGTTATCAGTAATGGTGGTGACGTTTTGTTGCTATATTAGTGAAATTGGCTTTTTTTCCTCTGTTTATGCGAACCTATTTTAATGAAATTGGCTTTATTTAGTACTTTGGACCCCCCATATGGATTTCTTTTTTGGATGAACTGGTATGCAATTTCAGTAAACTAATTTAATGTCTGGTAATACAAACACTCATTCTGGTCACCATCCTGTTATAGGGGTTGAATTTATATGAAATTAGTTAATTGACAATAAGGGTCTGATGTGATTTTGAATGAAGGTTAATTTCATAGTTCAAATGGGGGAACAATGTTGTTTGTCAAGTAATGGGCCATGCCTTTATTAACCAACCATAACCAGTTTAACTTTGAACACTTATATTATCAAATATACCAACACTGATGGAGTGTGGACTGCATAATGATAATAAGAGAGCTAAATCACTATGCAGATGGAGTTGATTACAATTTTGCTCTGTTTACTCCAGGCTGATACTGTAAATGTGTGCTGTGAAAGATTTGTCTTTAATATCATATGTTAGCATACTTGAATTTTTAGTGAAATTAGCTTTATTTAGTACTTTGGACCCCCATGTCACTACTAGAAAAATGACTAACAGCTACAACCAGTTAGCGACCGCCAAACGCCGTCGCTAATTAGTGACCGCGTTAGCGACCACAAATGAAAGCGACCTGGAACACGAAACATAGTGACCACATCCGCGACCGATATTTCACCGTCGCTAAAATTGGTAAAGAACCGTCACTACCTCCGTCACAATATCACACGTCGTCGCTGACCCGGTCGGTATAGTTATTTCCCTCCACTTTTTTGGTTTCCCTCCAATGTATCTATGGCGCCAACTGATAGCGACGGGAAATGTAGGGTCGCTATGACCTCTAATGCATCAGTGACGTCCTCGATGACATCGCTATGGCCACAATGTAGCGACGGTAGTGTTGTGACGTCGCTAAATTGAAATGTAACCGTCGCTAGTGCCGTCGCTATCATTCAGCTCCTCCCTTTTTTAGGTTTCCCTCCATGTTGTTTTGTTGGCGCCAAATATGACAGACGGTAATGACCGTCGCTACATTTACATTAACATTAGCGATGGTATTCACCGTCGCTAGGTTTTTATGCTAGTGACGGAGCATATAGCCGTCGCTAGTGTTCTAGAAAGTAGTGACGGAGGATTTTGTAGTCACTATTGTATTTGACCTTCCCTCCGTTATTTTAGTTTAAACTTGGGAATATAGCGACGGTATCCAAACATCGTCGCTAATATTCAAGATTAGTGACGGAATTGTTTATCCGTCGCTAAGATTCAGAGGCTAGTGACGGAAGTGGTTGGCCGTCGTAAACTTTTTATTCTAGTGACGTTAGTAGTGACGGTCGTATGCCGTCGCTATGGTTTTAATCTGTTTCGACATCATCCCTTCCCCAAATCATTTACCCTAAACACCAACACTTTCTTCTCCCAACCTTCTCCCTCTCCGAACCCTTTCTCCCTCTTTAGGCCACACTTTCCCTTTCTCTCTCTGTCTCTCTCGTTAACCATGTCTGGCTTCTAACCTTCTCTCCCTCTCTCGGTCACCATTTCCCCCTCTCTCCCTAGACTTTCATCTCCCAACCTTCCCTGTTTGTAAACTTCTCTGAACCCTTCCTCCCTCTCTTGGCCACCATTTCCCTTTCTCTCTCTCTCCTCCACCATTTCCGTCTCCTAACCCTCTCTCCCTCTCTCGGTCACTATTTCCCTCTCTCTCTGTGTTAGGATTTGGCTCTGTGTCTCTCTGCCACCATTTTTCTCAGTCCCCCAGAAAATTTTCCTATAGCGATAGGTCTTCCTCGCGGTAATGACCTTGTTGTGCATCGCATTTAATCTCCGTTGCGGCAGCTCTTCCTCACAGCAGGTCTCCTTGACGGTTCCCTAGCTCTTAGGTAAGGTCATTTTCCTTCTCTATTTGTGTTTTATTTTTCTGTTTCTGTTTCTGCTCTTAGGTTATTTTGTGTATTTTATGAACTAAGTTGCTACTAATTTGATCTAACATTATTATATTGTGTTGTGAGATGAAGTGATATGGTAACCGAATAAAGCAAAAGGGAAAAGATGAAAATTTCAATTATATTTTTCAGTTAGAAATTTCATGAAATAGTAAACAATAGCCTAAGTTTTTTTAGCCAAAAGTGTGGTGATCACCTCTGCCAAGTTATAATTCTATGTTGCATTTATCCCACCAAAGTTGACTGAATTTTTGTTTAGCAGCATGAGGACTGAAGAGAATAAGATCAACCCTGTGTGTATCTGGAAGTTTTTGTCCCAAATCTAAATTTCTAGAGTAGAGAATTCCATTGGTTTTTCATTATTAATATGTATAACCCTCCTAAGAATTTTGAAAAGTGAAGAACACAAAATTTGTTTCATTTCGGATTTTTCCCATTCAGTTCTTGGCCAGCTGTAGGTCAATATCCTGCGCCAAAGTATATGAATGTATGTATGGCATCCAGTATCCAATGTGTGTTCACCCTCTGAATCAGTGTCTTTCATCTTGCGGGCCATAAGGTTGAGGAATTCTGAGAAGTCAATGGTTGTATTACCATCAGCATCAACCTCATTTATCAAGGCCTGCATCTCAACCTGAATGGGGTTCTTCCCAAGTGAACGCATTACAGTTCCCAGTTCCTTATTAGCAATGCAATCTGTTGCATTTATACGTGAAAGAATCTCAAATTTTCCAAGGCATTATAAGGACTATTATGTATTTGGGTGTTTATATGTTATTTATTAGTCTTAAACAGTTTGTGGACTATTGTTCAATCATTAGTGCATAGTTGAATTTTGGTTCTCTCTTGCTACTATTTTGGTCCACCTGAACAACCATACAGATTTTATTGTTCAATCATTAGTGTATAGTTTTTAATAATAATTTAATATTTTAAAAAAGTTATTTAAATTTAATTATAAAATTTTATCAGCCAATACAAAATACAAAATATTAATACATTTTTAAAGTTAAATTAACAAAACCAGTAAATATTGAACCAATTTTTTAAAAATTAAAAAATTCACGTTAACGACGGTATTGGACGGTCGCTATGAGATATACACAGCGACGGACATCAGTAGTCGCTGAATGGCTACCACAACGATGGAATAGGACGGTCGCTGGCTTAGCGACAGATAACGTGGTCGCTACATGACTAACCACTAGCGACGGTGAGATGAGGTCGCTGTATGACTAACCACAGCGATGGTAAACGGCCGTCGCTACTAGCGACGGGGGCATGAGGTCGCTGTATGACTAACCACAGCGACGGTAAATGGCCGTCGCTACTAGCGACGGAGCCATGAGGTCGCTGTATGGCCACAGTTAGCGACGGCTGAAGTCAGAGAAGCAGAGACCATTTTAGCGACGGTATCATGCCGTCGGCATTCTAGCGACGTCTGTTTTATGGTCGCTGATCTATTTTTGATGAGGGTTTTAGCGACGGGTGTTTTCCCGTCAAAAAGGTCGTCGCTAATGTATGTAGCGACGGTCTTGGCATGGATTAGCGACCAACTTATTCCGTCGCTAAAAGGTGTTTTTTTAGTAGTGTGTGGATTCCTTTTTTGGCTGAACTGGTATGCAATTTCAGTAAACTAATTTAATGATTGGTAATACAAACACTCATTCTGGTCACCATCCTGTTTTAGGGGTTGAATTTATATGAAATTGGTTAATTGACAATAAGGGTTTGATGTGATTTTGAGTGAAGGTTGATTTCACAATTCAAATGGGGGAACAATGTTGTTTGATTCGTAATAGGCCATGGCTTTATTAACCAACCATAACCAGTTCAACTTTGAACACTTATATTATCAAATATACCAACACTGTTGGAGTGTGGACTGCATAATGATAATAAGAGAGCTAAATCATTATGTAGATGAAGTTGATAGAAAATTTACTTAACAATCAAGTAAAACCTCTTTATTGCATATGGAATATTTTGTTGTCACATAAGATACATCAGCCACTCTTTACAACATTTTCCTATAGAATCCGACCCTGATCTTTGTTGTCATACAAGCAGTGATTGGAGCAGTATCTAGCAGGAAGCACTATCAACTAAACCTACTGCATCCCCCCTTCCAGACACTGCTTATAGAATATTGTTTGACATCAACATGTACCAAACATATAGCAGATATTGATAAACCATAGGTAAACAAAAACCATGGCATACAAGCAAATAATGAAAAAAACACAGTTTTGAATTACAGTGTTGAACCATTGTTTGCAGCAGTGAGAAAACTCAAATACTAATCATAGATAACATGTTGCGGTCACTTCTGCGGGTCATTTCTGCATGTCATTGTGCATTGCTAACATAGATAACAACAGAACAAATGTTAAACACTAGTAATTAAATACTTCAATAGAAATGATCATTGGACAAACTTACAAGGGTTAACTCCATCTTGTGATCCTTGGTTCAAGACATTATTGTATGTAGCAGTCTTATAGATACCATCTGCTGATCCAGTTAGAAATATCTGCATTTCACAAGATCATGCTTCAAAACTATAAATATAAATAAAACCGAAAACACATAGAGCATCCTAATTTATTGATCTAGTTTATCTCATGTTTGTCATTTTACCTGTGGCCATTGGGCAAAGGACGGTGGCACATTTGGTCCTTGATACATATGAACTCCTGTTAACTGCGGATACCACGACACTCCATAGTTAAAAGGTGGATACATGTATGGAAAGTTATGAGGTTGTGGAGGAAAATATTGTCCCGGATGAAGCTGAGTATTCCCAGTGTTCATAAAAGGGACAAGTTTCACATTCTGCCAAATAAATACAAAAATATCATTGCCAAATACGAATCTTTAGCATATGAGTTCACAATAATTAATTATATTCACTGCAAAACCAAAAATTACATACACTGGTTCCAGGGTGCTCTTGTTTTACTTTGATTTTTTCAGCCTAGGTGTTTTTGTCTTCTCAGGGGCATCATTAGCCTCTGTGTCCTTCTTAATTGCTTTGCTACTTCTCTGCTTAGATACCTTTCTCTTACCTTTAAGACAATCACCACCAACTCTCTCCTAAAACATATAATTACAGTAAACTTTAATAGAAGGCATAATATATACACATTCTATCAGCCATGTCAGTCATATCAAAACCATATTATTACCAAATAAGAACTACACTCACAACAATTAAATATATTCATAGCAATTAATTGTATTCACAGCAATTACTCATATTCACAGCTATATCATAAATTACATAAACTAGTTCCAGGCCCCACTATGTTCTGCTAAGATACCTTTTTCAGTCCAATTGCTATTGTTTTCTCGGTGGCATCATTAGCATCTGCGTCTTTCTTAATTGCTTTGCCACTTCTCTGTTTAGATACTTTCCTCCTACCTTCAGTACAATCCCTGCTATCTCTCTCCTGAAACATATATTTAGATTCAGTTAAATAAATCTACAAAATAAGTTTATCATTATGTTCCAACTTAAATTATGCGAAGTCCTTACATCACCAGGTTCAATCTTCTCAGTGTTAATGTCAGACATTATACATGTATTCTTAGCTTGTGAACTTTTATATAACTTTGCCCACCTTTTTCTCCTTCTAAAGGTTTTTTTCTTTGATGGTGCACCTTTAGTCTTCACTACAGAGGGATCACCAATACCATCAGTAGAAACATTCTGTCTACCATGTGAGTCATACCATTTCTGTACATAAAAAATAAGCTTAAGAATTTCTTCCCTTACATACTTAAATGCATCAGCACTTTTGCTACCGATATCACAAAGCATGTTATAGGTAGCAGATAAAGACCCACGCCTAGCACATTCCATTGTATCAGATTGCAACTCATCATAAGGGGTTGAGGATATTACCTCACTCTTAGCATGCTTTGACCACCGTTTACAAATTAAACTACTAGGTATATAGTCAATATTCTTATTTTTAATTACACAGATGATATGTGAACAAGGGATACCCCGAGACTCAAATAATCTGCAATCACAGAGAAATGATGACTTTAGGGTATCAAAAACAACCTCAACATCACTACCAGCCTTGCAATATTCAGTCAACCTAAAACATACTTCATGATTATGTACTACACGATGAATCATATTCAATGCAATAGATCCTTCAATCTGATCCCTCACTTTTAAAAATATCTCTTGTGTGTAAAGCTGGGCAGCTTCACGTTCAATCCTATGAAGAGAAGTGGTCATCACAGGTTCTGTAAATAGTGACTTGAAATCTGCGCACAGTTTGTTGTTCCTATACTCCCGTAAAACTTCCTCAAACTTCTGTAAGAACTCAAAAATACTATGTTTCCTCCTTACGTATACCTTTATCATGGCATTCACAGCTTCACACTGAGATGTCGTCTTTATACGACCAAAAACCATATCACGCAGGTATGCAGTTGCCCAACTTCGTTTCATATCATAAGTTGTTAAGACCCATTGATTCTCATCAACTCCATGTTTACTAACCATACTGTGCCAAAATTCTTCAAACTCATCTGGGGTAAAATTAGAGTACATTGCTTTCTGAAAATCCTATAAAAAAGTAGAATTCTTTACTTTATCGCATGCATTCTTGTACAGGTGCCATGCACAAAGACGATGGGGGAATTCGGAAAAACAGCACGTATTGCCTCCCTCATAGCACCATCTCCATCAGTTACCACAGCTTTAGGGTGCCTTCCACGCATAGCTTTTAGAAACATTTCTAACACCCACTTATATGCCTCAACTGATTCACATGAAACCAAGGCGGCACCAAATATTACAATTTGAGAATAATGATTACAACCAGAAAAGATCACTAAAGGTCTGTTATATTTGTTCCTCTTGTAAGTGGTATCAAAGGCAAGAACATCACCAAAACATTCATAATCAAAAATGCATCGGCCGTCGGCCTAAAAAAGGTCCTTCAATTTACCATCTTCAATGGTTGAACATGTGCAACTCATTAGCGGGTCGTTATCAGCCTTCCCTTGCAGGTAGCTCAATGCAGCTTTCACATCACCATTCTTAATCTTAAGGTTTTTTCTCCCGTCAAGGTAGTTGTATAAATCTTTTTTACAAAACCCAAGTTTGCTGTATCCCCCTTTCTGTGCCAATAAGTACCCAATTATGTGATAGGTTCTAACACCGGTCGAGTGCAAACTATCAACTTGAGCTTTATCGCCGTCACCCATGACACGATAAGCAGGAATTAGGTGCACATATTGGGCTGGATACAATACATGATTATGACCTTTAGCAAAAGAACTCATTTTCCACCTTGAAGTATTGACATCATAGTGTATACGTAACTTAGCACCACACCTGGTGCGAGTAATTGCTCTGTGTGGCCTTTTCCTATCAAGTCTCCTAAAGTGCTTTTTATTTCTTAGTCCTTCTCTGTTACACACAAACTGTTGCATTACAACACTTGTGACATCGTCTCTTCTAATAACAAAGCCATGGCCCTTGGCATAACTTTCATAAAAACTATAGGCCTCTTCTTCACTACCAAATTGAATGCCACGAATCTGATCAGCACTGAGGTCCATTATATCACTGTACTTATCAGGATTTGCCACAAGATCTGCACTCCATTTTCCAGTCTCGTCATCAAGCACCTTTTCTTCCTTAAGCTTACTCCTATTGTCATAGAATTCTTCACTTTCAACATCGACATTCTCATCACCATTTTCTTCATTGGTGCTAAAACTATTTGTCTCATTGAAATCAGAATCATCATCCGAATGCATAAATGAACCATGAAGATAATCATCCATCTTCAGGACTTTGTGGCGAGGTCAGTTTGAGAGTAGAGAGAGAACAACAGAGACACCAAAGAAGAAGAACCACAGTCAAATTTAACGAAAAAGCAAATGACGATACAGAACAGTGATATAATGGACCTAATTCAAGAAGAGTACAGAACAGTACCTAGTGAGAAACGGAGTGGGAAATACAAGAGGGAAGGCTCCGAGGGCTTCCAATCAGCTCCTAAAGACTTCAAGCACTTTAACAGGCTTTTATGTTTCCGCGTTTTGGTGACACTGGAGAGGAAGATAGAACAGGGTAGGGGGAACGACCAACCGATTATTGGATACAGAGGAAACGAAAATAGAAGAGGGTGGGAGGAACGACGAATGGAGTATTAGAAAGGATGTGATAATCTTTCAGAGACAGCTTTGAGGTTCTGAGACAGCTTTGAAGACTCAAGAGGGTTTAGGTGTGGAGTCTTTGTGAGATGGGGAAATTTTAGAAGATGAAATGATAAAGAAAAAAGAAGGGGTTAACTTGCAATTTTAAAAAGTTAGAATTATTAAAATATATAAAATATTATGTGTATATATGTTCCACGTGTTTGTTAATGAAATGGACAACATGTTAAGGGTTCCAAAACCCCTTATTTCTGAAGGGTTAAGTAGAAACGCTCTTTTATTTTATATTATATATGGTATTGCAACTCATTGATCCAGATGAATAAAATCATTCCTTTTTATAGTTTCACGTTTTCACCAGGCTAACAAAATAGATGTATACTGTATATCTCACATGGATGATGATATGTAATTAAACCAAGAAATATTCCGTTTGTGTCCTACATTACTGGTGAAGTGTTCATGAATCTTGTATTTACAAGTATTTATACTTCCTGTTGGCATTGATGATAAATTTGGTGAAGTCTTACATATCTTTTTTATTCTCACCATTATTCAGAGTCATGTTCCTAGTCAATTATGTCCCAGTCAAACAAGTAGTATTGTATTTTCATGGTGCATTTCCTGGCATCACACAAAAACGCGTTTTATGGCATATAAGGTCAATAACTTGCAATTTAAAGAGAGTGCATATGATGCTGAAATTTAGGATAAACAAAGTCCACATTTGGAAGAAAATGGCGTATATGTTCCCACAAGTTTTTCTTTTCTATATTAATCGTAAAAAGTCTAATAATTACAACCACAAACATAAATAGATCAACTTCCTTTCAACAATTTTTCTTTAAAACATAGAGTAAAATATTAATAAAACACAATCACCATATGAAAAGTTAATATGAAAAAGCTCAAAACTAAAGGAAAACAATAACCACTATCAAATTTGAGAACCAAATAATAATGTTATGATTTCATACAACTTCTCTTACTCTCTGTGACTCCAACATATACGGTAAATATTATTAAAATTACGTTTTGAAAAATAATATAGATAATAACTTTTAAAATATTATCTTAAAATTTTTATTAAAAGAAAAATTACCCAAAAGTTTGTGCAGATTTATTTATAGATCTATTTACCAACATAAATATATATAAAACTTTCTCGTAATAGCATATTTTTTAAACAAAATCTTATGATAAAATTAATTGTTTTAAATTTACTTAACTTTCTACTTATATATTTTATTTTATCGGTACCTTATATTTTATTATTAATATTTTATCTTGTATAACGACTTTTTTAATTCTTGAATAAATAATACTTTTTTTTCACTAATGAGCTTTATATTTTATCTTAATCTTTCTTAATAGAATATCTACCCCTTTATTTCATACTTGACTTTGCCCGTCTTCACCCCAAGTACACTTATCTCACTACATTTTATAACAAGAACATAAAAACAAAAAATTTAACATATTTACTACACTCATTGATTAATATGAGTGTTTTCAAACTTGTTACATTTAAATACAAAGGAACTAAATCTATATATATTACCACCTCAATTTCATATTACAAGTCTATATATATATATATATATATATATATATATATATATATATATATATATATATATATATATATATATATATGACATATAGTTTTAAAGGAGTAATTTTTATATTGCAAAAGACATTATCATGTTTTTAAATTTATCTTTATTAAAAGTTAAACTTTATCATCAAATATTAATTGTACAAATATAAAATATTAAATGCTTAATGATAAATTAGGAAGAAATGTGATAAACATCTTGAATTTTTTTATATATATGGACTTATAAAATCAAACACTCCTTCTTTATTTTAAGAGTTTATAATATAAAAAAGGAAAAATAAGTCACTCCACCTTCCTTTCATCTCGAAGCAATGTTGGACTTATTTTCAAGCAACTTCTACAATTTAAACTCATTAAATAAAACTTTGATCTAATTCACGTAATTATTAATTTTCCTTTAATAATTAATAATTCATGTAATTGGCGGCAAATAATTTGACAGGGATGAAGGGTAAGACTTAGTCCAAGAAGACTTTGATGATATATATTAATTATATAGCTGCGTATCCATTTGCATGCTATAGTATCAATCTCTTGCAAGTCCAAATTCCACCATTAGACATGAGCTTTCGGTTTTCCCCTCCGTGGACCCAATTTTCTTCTTTTGACGGTTTTCAGACACAGGCGCAAAGCTCTTTCGACCAATTCAATCAAAATGCTAATTCCGCTATGAAATGGGCAGTAATAGGATTCACTGGTAAGCAAAATAGCTAAACCTTTTTTGTCCATTCATGAATTTGAACCTATGTTCATATTATTTGGATAGCAAATCTGTAACAACTATAGGTTTTAGTACTTAAATGCAATGGCTTAGTTGCAAATTAGATATGTATTTTCAGATGTCCATATTCTTAGAAAAGTACAAGGCTATAACAATTATTGGTTTAATGGGCATGTTTATCTAAGCTTATTTTTAAGTGTTTTTTTTAAAAAAAAAATTTATAAATAGTTTTTTAATAAGTATATAAGAGTTGCTTCTGGCTTATGTCAACCCAGTTGGTTGAGTGGGGTGAATGAGTTATTATGAGCTCTTAAACTGTCTTTAGTTCCTACCTGAATTAAAAAGAACCATCGAATGCGTAAATTAGTTAGTAAAGATATTCATAACTAAACCAGTAGTCTTGAATTTAAGTTCATAAAAATGCAGTTGCGTTCAAATTCGGTAGGGAAAGTTTTATTGATTACCGTGTTTTGAATTTGAATAAGGTAACTGAAAGTAAATAACTATTATGGTATATTGGATTAGAGAAGCTTTACTTATGTTGGTGTGTTAAATTTCAATTTTCAGTTCATGGATTGGTGGTAACAGCAGCATTTTTAGCAATAGTATATGCCATTATTGAATGCTTGAAGAAGGCAGGGGAAGCAATTCCTGCTTATGCTCAGCTTTCATCCTCAGATAAGGATCATAAAGCTTCTGATTCATTTCCTTCAATCAATGGAATTGAAGTGGTAATACCAGCAGGTTCCACAGTTCAAGGTTCAAAAGCTGAGTTTGCAACTATGGAGAGATTCCTAAGCAGCATCAATAGAGAGAAACCAATAAGATTCTCACCTGAGCAACTTGATGAGATTACATGGAACTATTCAACCATATTGGGTTCGGGTGCTTTTGGGGTTGTCTACAAAGGGGAATTGTCAAATGGAGAGCATGTGGCAGTCAAAGTTATCAACAGTTTGGACATGGGAATGGAAGAACAATTGAAAGCTGAAGTTAGCACCATTGGAAGAACTTACCATGTCAATCTTGTTAGACTTTACGGCTTCTGCTTCCACCATGACAAGCGAGCTCTTGTTTATGAGTATGTGGAAAATGGGTCTCTTAACAACTTCCTGTTTGGCAGCAAGAACCAAGACATGGAAATGGAGAAGCTTCATAAGATTGCAATTGGAACAGCTAAAGGAATTGCCTATTTGCATGAGGAATGTCAGCAAAGAATAATTCATTATGATATTAAACCAGAGAATGTTCTTCTTGACAAGAAATTGGAACCAAAGGTAGCAGATTTTGGCCTGGCAAAGCTTTGCAGCAGAGAAAATAATGTTTCAGTTAATAAACATTTTAGAGGAACAAGGGGATATGCTGCACCAGAAATGTGGAAGCCTTATCCGCTGACTCACAAGTGCGATGTCTATAGTTTCGGTATTCTTCTGTTTGAAATTGTAGGGAGGAGAAGGCATTTTGATTCTAACTACAGTGAGTCACAACAATGGTTTCCTAAATGGACATGGGATATGTTTGAGAATAATGAATTGTCTATAATGCTTTCACTTTGTGCAATTGAAGAGAAAGACAAAGAGAAAGCTGAGAGAATGTTAAAGGTGGCTCTGTGGTGTGTTCAGTATTCACCAGATGATAGGCCTCTTATGAGTACCTTGGTTAAGATGTTAGAGGGAGAAATTGAAATATCTCCGCCTCCATTTCCCTTCCAAAATTTGGCTTCTGCTAAGCCAAATTTGACTCCACTAGGAAACACTGCAGATTCCGATACTACTGCATCATGGCAGACAGAAGCTTCTGGAGAATCTGGCTCAAGAACCAAGCACAAAACACTTCAGATTGAAAAGCCTACATAATTTGTTTTGTAACCAGAGTATTGAGCATAGATACCTGTAAAGTAGAATTTCCATCTTTTTGTACACTAACTAAGTGATAGCGGTTTTGATCTTTGTTGAATTTACAACGCATTTTCAGCAACCTAATTCTTGGGGCCAAAACTAAAACCTCTCCAAAGATGTTTCAAATATGTCCAATAGGTTTATTTACTTAAGGATATGTGTTGAATTCATTTATTTATCAAAATAGAACGTAACCAAATTAAAGAAAAAGGAAACTATTTCATCATAGTTCAAGTTGTGGAAAAATTCTATCAAGTACTTATATCCCTTTGCTAGAGGCCAAATCAATCTCTTATTTCCTCAAGAACCGGGGTAGCACACGCAAACCTTTAGTTATTGTTGCTGTTTTAGGCCATACGTTATCTATTTACATGCCTATAGTTACTTCTCTGCTTCACTTTATAAATTTCTTCTTATTTATAGATAGTGTAGGCAGAGAAATGAAGGTATATTATCACCAAAATATGTAAGGGAACTTGAAGAGATATAAGAGAGTCAAATGAGCAGAAATGTAATATTTCAATGCTTTCTTAAGAAATGGAAAGGTTCCATCAATTAGCCTGTCTCATTCATCACCATTGATAGAACCCAATTCAACGTCATCCTTCATCATAGGAGTAACATATTCAATGCTTGATTCAGATACAATAGCAGAAGAGCTAGAGTTAACACTAGTATTAGCATCAGTCCGTGAGGCTTGAACTGGATGACCAGGGAAAGTCCCTTCCATCATCTGCTGAAAAGGATTCAAAGGTGATGGAATTTCCAAAGAACCTTCCAACATTTTCACCACATCACTCATTATTGGTCTTGATTCAGGCCTGTACTGAACACAAGACAAAGCTACCTTAACTATTCTTTCAGCTATTTCCCTATACCTCTCCTCTATCCCACAAGTCATCATCAAATCTCCCATCTTCCCAACATCAAATCTTTTCCAAACCAGCATTGGAAACCACTCTTGGCTTTCTGGAAGGTTAACATCAAGGTTTCTTCTCTTGCCTAAAATTTCAAATAACAAAATTCCAAAGCTGTAAACATCACACTTGTGAGTCACAGGAAATGGCATCCAAAGCTCAGGCGCAGTATAACCAGGAGTCCCCCTTCCTCCTGTCATTGTTACATGAGTATTTTCCCTATTGCAAAGCTTGGCCAATCCAAAATCAGCAACTTTAGGATTGAAGTTCTTGTCCAATAGAATATTTCCTGGTTTGATGTCATAGTGGATTATCCTTTGTTTGCAATCTTCATGCAAGTAAGCGATGCCTCTGGCTGTCCCAACTGCAATCTCATGAAGTTTTCCAAATCTCAAGGTCTTGTTTTCATGAAACAGATACTCTTCAAGTGAGCCATTCTCCATGTACTCATAAACAAGTGCTCTGAGCTCTCTCTGAAAGCAAAATCCATACAACTGAACAAGATTGAAATGATGAAGTTTACCAATTGTACCCACTTCTGCCATGAACTGCTCTTGAATTCTCTTGACAGATTTCCCACGTAGAACCTTCACAGCCACAATGGTTTCTTTACCAAACTTTCCTTTATAGACTTCTCCAAAACCTCCCGCCCCCAGCAATGTGGAGTAGTTATCAGTTGCAATCCTGAGCTGCTCACTGGTAAACCTGATTGGCTTCTCTCTTTCCATATCATTAAGAAATTCATCGACTGCCACACTCAGAAATTGCATGTCTGAACTGCTATCAGTCTTGGGTTGGGATTTTGCATAGCAAGCAAAAAGCAAAACAATCATCAAGGACAGTACAACAACTGCAATACGTTAGTAAAATGTCAGAAAAATCATGACAAAGCCAATGAAAAACCAACTTAGAGCAAGAACAATACATGAAAAAACCACCTCCAATTATGGCTAAGGTAGCACCTGCTCCTTCTGAGATTGGCATTACTCGTAGATGAGAATTCAGAACTATAGTAATCAGAATAGGGGAAGAAAGTCAAAGAAGAAGCAAAGATGTTGGATTGATATGCAAAGTGGAATGTGAATAATAATTATATCTACATGATCTGAAGTTTCAAGTCTCATACATCAGATGAATTATGGCAGTCATTCTGCTGCATTATACATGTCAATTGCATCACCTGTTCCGAGTAATTATTGTGACAATGAATATACTTAATTTAATGTGTTAGTTAGCTCTCCAAGATGACCAGAAAAATAATATGCTTAGAAATGTCTAACGACAAATACTAGGTTTTGGATTTCCACTTTCCTTGTACCATCCATCCACCTGACCTGCCGGCTAGGATAATGTTTCTTAAATATGAAAGCCAAAGGCACATAAATATGTTAAACTGACAAGGTAAATAACATTTGCCTTTCTATTCAACTTACAAGGAACTCAGTACTATAAAAAATAGAAATGACAACGACTATTAATGGAAGACCTTTTCATTTATTTAACACCATCAATTGTAAAACTTTTTCATTTGTCTTAACCATGATAATATGAAGGATTAAACATTCAATATATATGTCCAAGTAGTTCATGTCAACACAAGATTTTCTTCAGGAACTTTAATAAACTATTGTAATCGTGAGAGTGCATTTTCATGTACCATGTCTCAAATATAACTAGTGCTTTTTTTTTTTATCAATAATATCATTTTAAAACTTATTTACAAAAAATATGTCTTTTTAAGAAATTACATGTCTAAGGTTGTTTTTGTGTGTCATATAGGAACAATACGACTTGTGTGTCACATTACTATAAGACAACATAGTTTAGAAGTGACACATGGCTGTGTCGTATTGGTGAAGGACGACACACAGAGTTTAACATTCTCGGTGGTTAAATACTCCAACTGCAAACAATATTTCTCCCACCTTGTAACACATTTTGCCTTGTACGTATTTTCTTAGGTTTTTTTCATCGGTTAAACATTACAACTGCTAAAAATACTTCTGAAACACAAAATGTACATTTCCTTTGACGATCAACAAGTGACTTATCACTCACTACATTAAAAAACAAAAGATTATTTTGATCTCATCTCAAACACTTATTTAATATTAAAAAAATTAACATTAATAAATATATACTTAGGATATTTAATAAATAATCTAATATATAAATAATTTATATTGCCCATAAGTTTATTAAAATAATTGTGATTATGAATAACAAATTATTGTTGAATAATTAATAATGGATAAACAAACTATTAAGTAAAATAAAAACTATTATAAATAACAAATTATATATTTATAAAATATATAATATTTTGTTTATGTATATTTAATAAAATTTTAAAAATTAAATTAGAAGTTTAGTTTCAATATTTTATTTAATAATTTTGTTTCAAATAAAATAATTTTTTTAATTAAATTAAAATATTTTTATGTAAATCTTTTATTTTTTACAGCAGTGAGTGATAACTCTTATGTTAATTACGAAAGAAAATGTGCATTTGGTGTTTTAGAAGTATTGTTAGTTGAAATGTTTAATCGCCAACACAAAGCCAAAGAAAATGCTTGTCACAACGGTGAGGTGAGAGAAGTACTGTTTGCGGTTAGACTACGTTGACAATGTTACACATTGTGTGTCTCTGCCAAATTTGTCAAGTGGTAAAAGACTAGCCAAATAATTTGTTACATTAATTAGTCAAAATTGAACGTAGAATCATATGTTTAATGGATGAGATGTTGAACCACCACATCAACTATATTAGTTAAGACATATTTGATAAATACTTTGATTATCATTAAGATAAATTATTTTAAAAGTTGACAAAAAAATTGTTTAATTCATTGAAAGATACGTAGAATGTAGTAATGCAGCAATAGAAATGTTAAAAAATAGAATATAATCTAATTAGAAATGTTAGAAATGTGTTGATTTCATTCATTTATTGAAATAGAACATAATCTAATTAGAAAAAGAAAATTGAAAGGAACATGTTTTACAGCATATATATAATACAAGCAGTGGAAATATTCCATCAAGTAGCATGTGTCCTCCCTTACACCCCTTTGAGGCTAATTCAATCTTACTTTATCAATGGAGGTCTCATAAGAACAATGTAAAAACTGAGGAACTGTGTTGAATTTTAGACATTTGGTCGTAGTATATTCTGCTTATAGTTACTCTATCTATTTATGCCAGTAATTACTCTCAGCTTCACTCTAAAAGATTTCTTTATTTTAGATAGTATAGGGGGAAAATGAAGGGATGTTATCATAACATATATAAAAACCGAGACTTGAATAGATACAATTGAATCAAATGAGCAGAAATGTAATATTTCAATGCTTTCTTAAGAAATGGAAAGCTTCCATCAATTAGCCTGTCTCATTCATCACCATTGATAGAACCCAATTCAATGTCATCCTTCCTCATCATAGGAGTAACATATACAATGCTTGAATCAGATACAATATTAGAAGAGCTAGAGTTAATACTAGTATTAGCATTAGTCCGTGAGGCTTGGACTGGATGACCAGGGAAAGTTCCTTCCATCATCTGCTGAAAAGGATTCAAAGGTTTTGGAATTTCTAATGAACCTTCCAACATTTTCACCACATCACTCATTTTTGGTCTTGATTCAGGCCTGTACTGAACACAAGACAAAGCTACCTTAACCATTCTTTCAGCTATTTCCCAATACCTCTCCTCTATCCCACAAGCCATTATCAAATCTCCCGTCTTTCCAGCATCAAATCTTTTCCAAACCAACATTGGAAACCACTCTTGGCTTTCTGGAAGGTTAACATCGAGGTTTCTTCTCCTACCTAATATTTCAAATAACAAAATTCCAAAGCTGTAAACATCACACTTGTGAGTCACAGGAAATGGCATCCAAAGCTCAGGTGCAGCATAACCAGGAGTTCCCCTGCCTCCAGTCATTGTTATGTGAGTATTTTCCCTATTGCTAAGCTTGGCCAATCCAAAATCAGCAACTTTTGGATTGAAGTTGCTGTCCAATAGAATATTTCCAGGTTTGATGTCATAGTGGATTATCCTTTGTTTGCAATCTTCATGCAAGTAAGCAATACCTCTGGCTGTCCCAACTGCAATCTCATGAAGCTTTCCAAATCTCAAGGTCTTGTTTTCATGAAACACATACCCTTCAAGGGAGCCGTTCTCCATGTACTCATAAACAAGTGCTCTCAGCTCTTTTTCAAAGCAAAATCCATACAGCTGAACAAGATTGAAATGATGAATTTTACCAATTGTTCCCACTTCGGCCATGAACTGCTCCTCAATTCTTTTGACAGAGTTCCCATGGAGAACTTTCACAGCCACAATGGTGTCCTTGTTAAAGTTTCCTTTGTAAACTTCTCCAAAACCTCCTGATCCCAACAAAGTAGAGTAATTATCAGTCGCAATCCTTAGCTGCTCACTTGTAAATCTCATTGGCTTTTCTCTTTCCATGTTGTCCAGAAAATCCTGCACTGTGAGAGTTGGAAATTGCGTGTCTGAACTGGTCTCAGTTTTGGCCTTGGATCTTGTATAGCAAGCAACAAGCAAAACAATAATCAACCACAGTAGCACAGCTGCAACATGTTAGTAAAAAGTCAAGAAACTTTGTGACAAACCAATGAAAAACCAATATAGAACAAGTAAAAAACGAAAACATATAACAGGTTGAAATTCTACCCCCTATGGTGATTAACGTAGACGCTGTTCCATCTGACATTATAAGAACTCAGAAATACAGGATATAGGGGAATAAAGTAAAGGAATGGGCAAATATGAGGGACTTATAAGAGAAATTGAATGTGGAAAAGAATGATATCTACATGATCTGAAGTTTTAAGTTTCAAACATCAGAGAATTGTGGTCATTCTACACACTTTCCTGGTACCATCCAACCAGGATGTTGCTATGTAATAATTAAATGTGGAAAGCCAGAGTCTAAAGACACAAAAAAAGTTCAAGAACTCTTTTTTATGTACTAACGACATATATTAAGAGTAAACAACATTATTTTCAATTCCATTCAACCGAGTGACTGACAAGGAACTCCATAACAAACAATAACAACAAAGAATGACAATGTCTAATGAAGGGAAAATCCTTTCTTATTCTTATTCTGTCTAACATCGTTATCTCTTAGAACAATTTGCTTCATCCATTGAATGTCCTAACTACCTCCCTTCTTAGGATGAAACTTATGTGACAAAACCAATGATAAACCAACTTAGAACAAAAAAGTAAAGAAGGGGCAAAGATATTTGATTCATATGCCAAATTGAGTGTTAAAAACAATTATATCTATATGATCTGAAGTTTCATGTATAAAACATTCGAGGAATCAATGTAGTTATTCTATACTTTAGATTAATACAGGTCATAACCACTTCAGAGTTATTATTTTGACCATGAATATACTTAATTGAATGAGTCAGATAGCTTAACTCCAAAATCTCTAATGACAAATACTAAGTTTCGGATGTCCACTTTTCTTGTTTTAGGAGTGTTCACAAAGCAGTTTGGTTCCATTTTGAGATGAAAAATTAACTGAACGGATTAACAAAAATACATTCCTGGATCCTGTTACTTAAATTTGAGATCACATGTTACAACAACTTTCACCAATTTGATAATTTGGTGGTCTAGTTTGGTTTAGTTTAGTTGAAATAAAATATGAAAAATAAATTACTCACATGACATAAGACACGGCCAATTAAATTGTTGAATGTAAATACAAAATAATCCACTTCGTCTTTCCTAAATTATATACAAGACATAGATATATAGATAGATGGATAATTAATTTATAGGCCAATGACGGGTAGGAATTAATAATTAACCATTAGAATAACATTTCTAGCATGGAGACTAAGAACTTGAGACTAATTCAATCCCATCCTTCCTCATAATAGGGGTAGCAGCTGCAGTGCTAGAATCGGAAGAAATACTTGCTATATAAGTTTGTGACATGAAATGGATGAGCAATGAATATCCCATCCATCAAGTACTGAAATGGGTTCATAGGTTCGGGAATTTCAAATGAACCCTCAAACATTTTCACCACAGCACTCATTATAGGCCTTGTTAAATACATGTCTCAAATTTGGTTAATGTGGTACTTCATTTATCTTGAGTAATTCAAATTGAATTTTGTTTCTTCTCAATACAAATTCAATTTGATTTTTACTTCTTTAGAATAACAATTCAAATTGAATTCTACTTCTTCAGAATACAAATTCAATTTGAATTCTACTTCTTCAGAATACAAATTCAAATTGAATTCTACTTCTTCAGAATACAAATTCAATTTGAATTCCACTTCTTCACAATACAAATTCAATTTGAATTCTACTTCTTCAAATACAAATTCAAATTGAATCTTACTTCTTCACAAAACCAATTCAATTTGGTTTTGTCTTCTGTTTAAAGAAATATTATTATATTCCTTAGAATTGCCTATAAAAGGATTCAACGTACCACATTTGCAATATAGTGAAGTTCTCTCCTAGTGTAATCCTGAGAGAATTTTTAGTAGCGAGTATATTTTTAGTTTCACCTGAGAGAGTACTCTAGTCAGAAAATTTGAGAGATAACTTTATTTTTGTCCTTGTGACTTATAGGGCTATTGCCTCTTTGTTCTCTTTTCTTTTTGAGAACTTCTTGTACTCTCCTTCTTACATAGTGGAACTATTTTGCTCATGATCATCAGTGTTCTTTTTCTCCAGTTTTGAAGGTTTTCTACAGAAATATTGTGTGTTTATTTTCTTGCCCTTATACTTGCTTCTCTTTATCTCCAATTGATTTGATCTAGTGCTTCCGCAATACGCCGATTCTCTTAACAAGTGGTATCAGAGCTGCTTGTTCGATTGAAGGTTCAATATGTCTACCATCACTAAATTTGACATTGAGAAGTTTGATGGCAAGATTAGTTTTTCTATTTGGCGTGTCCAAATGAAAGCTATTCTCACTCAAAATGGATTAAAGAAAACTTTAGATGGCAAATCAAAAAGGCCGTCTACTATGACCGATGAGCAATAGGACGAGTTGGATGAAAAGGCGCTTTCAGCAATCCAACTTTGCTTGTCCAAGGAGGTTCTTCGTGAAGTAGCCAACGAAACCACTGCTGCGGCTTTGTGGTTGAAGTTGGAGACCCTATACATGACCAAAAGCCTCGCAAATAAGCTTCGTCTCAAAGAACGGTTATATACCATTCGTATGGTTGAAGGTACTTCTATTCAATCTCATCTTAATGAGTTTAATTCTATTATTATGGATCTCGAAAATATTGATGTAAAAATTGATGATGAAGATAAAGTTGTTCTGTTGGTTGTCTCTCTACCTTCTACCTATAAACACTTTAAAGAAATTATGTTGTATGGTAACAACGATACCTTATCCTTTGAAGACGTTAAATCTAATTTATTGTCCAAAGAAAAGTTTGATTTGAAATTCATTCTGAGGACAAGGGTGAAGGTTTAAGTGTCAGGGGTAGAACTCAAGAAAAAAGGAGTACCAGTAATAAGAATAGAAGCTCCAGATCCAGATCTAGAGGGCGTAAATCCAACAAAACCTGTCGCTATTGCAAGAAATATGGGCATGATATCTCTGATTGCTTTATCTTGAAAAAGAAACAAGAAAAGCATGAAAAAGATAAACAACCAGCTGAAGCTGCTAATGTTGAGAATAATTCTGATGGTGATGTTATGCTATCTGTTGTTTCTTCTGATAAGAGGAGCAAACATGAATGGATTCTTGATTCTGGATGTACTTTCCATATGTGTCCTTATAGGGACTTATTTACCACTCTTGAACCTATTGATAGTGGTGCTGTCTTAATGGGTAATGATACCCAATGCAAGGTTGCAGGAATAGGTACCATTCAGATTAAGTCTCATGATGGTATTGTTAGGACTCTTTCCAAAGTTCGCTTTGTTCCTGACTTGAAGCGGAATCTAATTTCTCTTAGCATCCTAGAATCTCTTTGGTGCAAATATTCAGCCGAAGGTGGAGTTCTAAAGGTATCAAAAGGTGCCCTTGTTCTATTAAAAGCTACCCGTGTTGGTAGTTTGTATATCTTGCAAGGATCTGTGGTGACAGGCTCAGCAGCTGTTTCATCTTCCATGCCTGATATTGATGTCACCAAATTATGGCACATGCGCCTGGGCCATATGAGTGAAAAAGGCATGCACCTTCTGAGCAAGCAAGGTCTTCTTGGTAATCAAGACATCGGTAAGTTGGAGTTTTATGAACATTGTGTTTTTGGGAAGCAGAAAAGAGTTAGTTTCTCTACTGCAACTCACCGAACAAAAGGTATTCTTGATTACATTCATTCAGATCTTTGGGGACCTTCTAAAGTTCCTTCTTATGGAGGAAAACGTTATATGATGACTATTATTGATGATTATTCTCGTAAAGTCTGGGTCTACTTTCTAAGACATAAAAATGAAACTTTTCCCACTTTTAAGAAGTGGAAAACTCTTGTGGAAACTCAGACAAGGAAGAAAGTCAAGAAGCTCAGAACAGATAATGGATTGGAGTTCTGTGAAGGTGACTTTAATGAGTTCTGCACAAATCATGGTATTGCTAGACATAAAACCATTCCAGGAAAACCCCAGCAGAATGGTGTTGCAGAACGTTTAAACAGAACTATCCTTGAGAGAGCTCGTTGTATGCTCTCAAATGCTGAGTTATGGCATCGACGTGAATTATGGGCAGAGGCAACATCTACTGCTTGCTACTTGATTAATCGCTCTCCACACTCTTCACTTGATTTTAAAATTCCAGAAGAAATTTGGTCAGGTAATCCTGTTAATTATTCTAATTTAAGAATCTTTGGATGTCCTGCATATGCACATGTTAATGATGGCAAATTAGCTCCAAGAGCTATTAAGTGCATATTTCTTGGTTATGCATCTGAGTCTAAAGGATATCGTCTATGGTGTTCTGATTCTAAGTCACGAAAGTTAATTCTCAGTAGAGATGTAACTTTTAATGAGGATGCATTATTATCTTCTAGAAAACAATCTTTTATTTCTTCTTCTAGTACTAATAATCTGCAAGGTACTAGCGAGAAGGTGGAGTTAGAATTAAAATCTGCTAATGTTGATGCCTCATCTTCCTCTACCAATGAGTCTAGCATTGATGATCATGGTGATGATCGTACCACTTCTCCTATTCAGCCACAAGAAGAGGATTATTCTATTGCTCGAGACAGACCAAGGAGACAAATTAAAAGGCCAGTCAGATACACTATTGATGATAATCTGACTGCTTATGCATTGTCTATTACACAAGAGATAAATGATGTTGTAGAGCCTACCAGCTATTCTGAAGCTGTTTCTTATGCGGATTCTTCAAAATGGCTTCTAGCTATGAATGAAGAAATTGAAAGTCTTCATAAGAATAATACATGGAGTTTGACAGAACTCCCTAAAGGCAAACGACCGCTTTGATGTAAATGGATTTACAAGAAGAAAGATGGTATTCCCGGGGTTGAAGATCCTAGATGCAAGGCAAGATTAGTCGTCAAAGGCTTTTATCAAAAGGAAGGTATTGACTTTAATGAGATTTTCTCACCAGTTGTTCGTCATACCTCTATCCGTATCTTGCTTGCTTTTGTTGCTTTATTTGATCTGGAATTGGAGCAACTTGATGTTAAAACAGCTTTTCTACACAGAGAGCTGGAAGAAGAAATCTATATGGATCAACCTGAGGGATTTATTGTTCCTGGTAAAGAGCATCTTGTTTGTCGTTTGACAAAATCTTTATATGGTCTCAAGCAAGCTCCTAGACAGTGGTACAAAAGGTTTGACTCCTTTATGATTGGGCAAGGATATTCAAGGAGTCAATATGATGACTGTATTTATTTCCAACAATTTCCTGATGGAACTTTCATTTACTTGTTACTTTATGTTGATGATATGTTGATTGCATCATGTAACAAGTCTCTGATCAGGAAATTAAAAGCTCAACTTAATAATGAGTTTAAGATGAAGGAATTAGGTGCAGCCAAGAAAATTCTTGGCATGGAGATTCACAAGGATCGTCAAGCTGGTAAATTGTTCTTATCTCAACAGAAATATATTGAGAGATTGCTTGACAGATTTAATATGAAAACCTGTAAACCTGTTTCTACTCCACTCGCTGCACATTTCAAGTCATCTTCAGACCTATGCCCACAAACTAAAGAAGAAATAGAGCGTATGTCACACGTTCCTTATGCTAGTGCAGTTGGCAGTTTAATGTATGCTATGGTATGCACTAGACCAGATTTAGCATATGCTGTCAGCATGGTGAGTTGATACATGCA
This sequence comes from Clitoria ternatea, assembly GCA_037962975.1. Taxonomy (NCBI): domain Eukaryota; kingdom Viridiplantae; phylum Streptophyta; class Magnoliopsida; order Fabales; family Fabaceae; genus Clitoria; species Clitoria ternatea. The sequence continues at coordinate 279,767,895 of CM075671.1, forward strand.
TAATCCTGGAAAGGATCATTGGAATGCTGTGAAATGGATTTTTCGGTATCTAAAAGGTACTTCTGATATTGGCTTGGTATTTGACAGAAGCAAAGCTACAACTAATGATGTTGCAGGTTTTGTTGACTCGGATTATGGTGGTGATCTTGATAGAAGAAGATCTCTTTCTGGTTACATCTTCACTCTTTGTAACTCTGCTATCAGTTGGAAAGCTTCACTTCAATCTATTGCTGCATTATCTACAACTGAAGCAGAATATATTTCAGCCACAGAGGGTGTGAAAGAGGCTCTTTGGATTCGTGGTTTGGTAAATGAACTTGGTCTTACACAAGATATTCTTACTGTGTTTTGTAATAGTCAAAGTGCTATTCATTTGACTAAGAATAGTCGTTATCACGACAAGACCAAACACATTGATGTAAAGCATCACTTTATCCGAGACGTTGTTACAATTGGTGAAATTATGGTGCAGAAGATTCATACTTCTGATAATCCAGCGGATATGCTTACTAAGCCACTTCCTAACACTAAGTTTCAACATTGCTTGGACTTGGTTGGTCTACACAACACTTGAATGCCCCTTTGGGCTTTATTCTACAATCAGTAATTTAGCAAATTTGATCCAAGGTGGAGATTGTTAAATGCATGTCTCAAATTTGGTTAATGTGGTATTTCATTTATCTTGAGTAATTCAAATTGAATTTTGTTTCTTCTCAATACAAATTCAATTTGATTTTTACTTCTTTAGAATAGCAATTCAAATTGAATTCTACTTCTTTAGAATACAAATTCAATTTGAATTCTACTTCTTCAGAATACAAATTCAAATTGAATTATACTTCTTCAGAATACAAATTCAATTTGAATTCCACTTCTTCACAATACAAATTCAATTTGAATTCTACTTCTTCAAATACAAATTCAAATTGAATCTTACTTCTTCACAAAACCGATTCAATTTGGTTTTGTCTTTTGTTTAAAGAAATATTATTATATTCCTTAGAATTGCCTATAAAAGGATTCAAGGTACCACATTTGCAATATAGTGAAGTTCTCTCCTAGTGTAATCCTGAGAGAATTTTTAGTAGCGAGTATATTTTTAGTTTCACCTGAGAGAGTACTCTAGTCAGAAAATTTGAGAGATAACTTTATTTTTGTCCTTGTGACTTATAGGGCTATTGTCTCTTTGTTCTCTTTTCTTTTTGAGAACTTCTTGTACTCTCCTTCTTACATAGTGGAACTATTTTGCTCGTGATCATCAGTGTTCTTTTTCTCCAGTTTTGGAGGTTTTCTACAGAAATATTGTGTGTTTATTTTCTTGCCCTTATACTTGCTTCTCTTTATCTCTAATTGATTTGATCCAGTGCTTCCGCAATACGCCGATTCTCTTAACAGGCCTTGCTTCTGGTCTACACTGAACACACCATAGAGCAATCTTAACCATTCTTTCAGCAATCGTCTTATTTTTCTCCTCAATCCCACAACTTGTTATCAACTCTCCCAATTCTCCATTATCAAATTTTCTCCAAACCCACATTGGAAACCATTCTTGGCTTTCACCAAGTTGAATCTCAAGGTTTCTTCTCCTACCTACAGTTTCAAATAACAACATGCCAAAGCTATAAACATCACACTTGTGAGTCACAGGAAATGGTATCCAAAGCTCGGGTGCAGCATAACCAAGAATCCCACTTCCACCGGTCATAGTTATATGAGTATTTTCCCTGTTGCAAAGCTTGGCTAAACCAAAATCAGCAACTTTAGGATTGAAATTCTTATCCAATAGAATGTTCCCCGGTTTAATGTCATAGTGGATTATTCTTTGTTTGCAATCCCTCTAGCTGTCCCAATTGCAATATCATGAAGCTTTTCATATCCAAGGGTGTTGTTTTCCTGAAACAGATACTTGTCCAAAGAGGCATTCTCCATGTATTCATAAACCAATGCTATCAAGTCTTTTTCAAAGCAAAATCCATAGAGCCTAACAAGATTGAAATGATGAATTCTACCAATTGTACCAACCTCTGCCATAAACTGCTCCTCAATTTTCTTATCAGAACTCCCACTCAGAACCTTCACAGCTGCAATGGTTCCATTGCTAAAAGTTCCCTTATAAACTGTTCCAAAACCTCCACATCCCAGCAACTTTGAGTAATTACTAGTTGCAACCCTTATTTGGTATGCACTAAACCTGATTGGCTTCTCCTTTTCCATATTAGTCAGAAATTTATCCACAGTGAGTGTTAGAAATTGGGAGTCGGGAGTACTAACTATTCTAATATCGCTTTGATTTTTCTTTCTTCGTATACAAACCGAAATAACAACCACCGTAGCAACCGCCAGCACAGCTAGAACTGCAAAATGTTAAGTGTTGAGTTAGAAATGTTGTGAAGTGTGACTATATTAAAACAATGAAAAACCAATACAAAAGATTGGATGAAAACAAAAGCATGTCACAGGCTAACATCCTACTCAAGAATGCAGCAATCCCAATTGTAGACATTAAACAGGGATAAGAATCCAAAATATTAAGGTGAGAGTGAGGAACAAAGTGAAGGGAAGAAGAAAAGGGATTAAATGTAGTTTAGAAGTAAATTTAATTTCATGTGGTTATCAACAAAGAAAATAAAAATATCTACATCATAAATCTTTAACCAATTGCACAGGCTAGCCTGATATCATCGTCTACTTTGATACAATGTTACAATGTTAGTTGGCTCTCTCTTTAAATATATCAAGTTGGTGATTGTGAAAAAATCAAATTGATCCCTGATTTAAAAGATGTTTATCAGTTACAATGTTTAAAAACTAATATTTATAACTTCTATATTACTATCTAGCTTAGTTAAAACATGTTTAAAACAAGTCTAGGCATCGAATTCGAAGTCAAACACAAGGCATATCATCAAGTGAAATATGAATATTAACATGAAAGCTCAATTTGAATGATTTTTAACCATGTTATTGAATTTAATTTGCACTCTTTTTACCACCTTATAATTCATAACTCAAGTGATCCTTGATGTTTTGAGTGTTTGGTGTCTAAAATATGGCTTTTCTACACCAATAGGATGGCCCCCAAAACTATTTATATGTAGGGGATCTTTTGAAAGATTTTAAGCAAGGTAGGGTTGTTTTATAAGTCATGGGAAGAAGACGACATTGGTGTTGTCATGGTGTAGGACAACATCCCCTATGACTGACACGTGGCAGCGTCATAGATGTCTAGGATGACACTATCATTGTCATCGGTTAAACATTCCAACCACTAATAATGTTTCTCTCACCCAAGACGTGAAAAGTCATGTGGCGGTTATAATATTGTCACTGAATATACATTCCAACTCCGAACAATACTTCTCCCACCTAGGAGATGAAATACTTTCTTTCTTCTAAATCAACAAAATAGATACAATTTACTAACCTATTTTAAATCCAATCATAAGCATTGCCAAATTTAAAATTATGTTTCAATTAAGTGATCAATGCATTTTAATTATCTTGGTTCAAATCTGATTAGTTTTTAAAGTGTTTCACCAAATTAATTTTTTTTTTGAATCTATAATCGATTACAACTAAACTAACAATTAAATTGACTTAATATTTTAAAAAATTAAATTTACATATCATGCATTAAAGTAGATAAGTGGAAATATATTATTATATAATATAATATATTGTAAAAATATATTTTCAAATAAATGTGACTAAAATGAAATATTTATGATATTTATTTTTGACCTTTTATATCTTTCATTATCTTAAATGTGCTTTATTTTTAGATGTAAAAAAACAAAAATACTTTTACGTAATTTATCTTAAATTAGGTGAAAAAATTCAAAATATATTAGGGGATCTCCCCCTCTATTTTAGGAAAAATATCTAAGATATTTTGATTCCATCTAATTTTAGAAGATGATGGTTATCTCTTAGTATATATTCTGATTCCAGACTTTATTTTCAAATGACTTTTGAGTAATAAATCTTATCTTTTTCTAGAGTAATTTTCCACGGGTTTTAACTTTATGTAACACTGAGAATATTTATGCATGCTACCAATATACTTTAAGATGTAAAGGATGGAGGAACAATTGGGAAATGATAAATTTTAGATAATACCGTTTGCATTGTTAGCTTAGGAAAAGGGATGAAGATTTATATGGGTTGAGAGTGATTCTTTTGTTACGGGGGCCAACTCCTCCACATCATCCGCTCTTGACCCTCCTAAATGCTTTCGTAACATTCTTAATTCCATCATCTACAAATTTCCATCGAGGAAGGAACCTATGTCTCTAGCTTTACAAGTTTGGTGAGTAAACATTGCTTGTAGCAGCTACGAACTCTAAAATTTTTTATGTTTTCATTAATAGTTTTTAAATTGTATGACACATAAGATAATTACAATTAATTACAATGATATAAAACTCTATCGAATAAATTACAATTAATAAAAATGAGAAGCTAATTAAAAAAAGTAAACTAATTAGGGACAAATGCTTCAATCCAACTCAAATATATTTTATTTAAAACATGGAAACCTTCAATCAAACGAATATATCCTACATCACCCTTTACTAGTGACTAGTTCAATCCCATACTTCCTCATAAGAGGAGTAGCACATACAATGCTAGTGTCTGTTACCATAGCAGATGAACCAGAAGAAACACTTCTTGTGTAGGTCTCTGTCACTTGGATAGTATGTGCAACAACAATCCCACCCATCATATGCTGAAATGGGTTCATAGGTTCAGGAATTTCTACTGAACCTTCCAACATTTTCACCACAACGCTCATTATAGGCCTTGATTCTGGCCTATATTGAACACACCACAGAGCTATCTTAAGCATTCTTTCTGCAATATCCTTATATTGTTCCTCTATTTCACAACCAACTATCAACTCTCCTAGTTGTCTTGTATCAAATTTTTTCCAAACCCAAATTGGAAACCATTCTTGGCTTTCAGCAAGTTTACTATCATGGTTTCTTCTCCTGCCTATGATTTCAAATAACAGCATCCCAAAGCTATAAACATCACACTTATGAGTTACAGGAAATGGCATCCAAAGCTCAGGTGCAGCATAACCAGGAGTTCCCCTACCCCCAGTCATTGTTATGTGAGTGTTTTCCCTATTGCTAAGCTTGGCCAATCCAAAATCAGCAACTTTAGGATTGAAGTTCCTATCCAGTAGAATATTTCCTGGTTTGATGTCATAGTGGATTATTCTTTGCTGGCACTCTTCATGCAAGTAAGCAATGCCTCTGGCTGTCCCAATTGCAATCTCATGAAGCTTTTCAAATCCAAGATCAGTCTTGTTTTCATGAAACAGATACCTATCAAGAGAGCCATTCACCATGTACTCATAAACAAGAGCAATCAAGTTTCTTTCAAAGCAAAATCCATAGAGCCTAAGAAGATTGAAATGATGAACTCTACCAATCGTACTAACTTCTGCCATACATTGCTCCTCAATTTTTTTGTCAGTAGTACTCCCGTAGAACCTTCACGGCTACCATTACTCCATTGCTGAAAATTCCCTTATAAACAGCTCCAAAACCTCCTGACCCCAACAAGTTAGAGTAATTATCAGTTGCAATCCTTAGTTGCTGACCTGTAAACTTGATTGGTTTCTCCCTTTCCATATCAATCAAAAATTTACCCATAGTGAGTGTCAAAAATTGCGAGTCAGCACTGATTGGTGTACCATTACTTCTTTTTCTGCATATAGAAACCAAAATTACTACCTTCACCGCAACCACAACTGCAAAATATTAGTGTTCAGTCAGCAATCCAGTGACTAATAATCCAATGTAACACCAAGACAATTTTTAGATTTGAAACAAAGACATATAAGAGATTGAAATCCTACCCACGATGGCAACAATCTCAATTGCAAGGATGTCACTGTTTTCTGTTGACATTGGACAAAGTATTAGAATTCAAAATATTGAAGTAAGGGTGAGGAAGGGAAAGGCCAAGTAGCCAAATTTAAATATGCAAAACCCAATGCATTTAATAAAGAAAATTAAAAATCATATATATCCACATCATACATTAATTTCAAAGCAAGAAACAATACTACGTAGTTTGTATGATAGTGTTTTTTGAATGAAATTTTTTTACTTAAAAAGAATTACTTTGATACCATACGGATATACTTGATCGAATAAGTTAGCTAGCTGAATTCCAAGACCGCCTGAACTAAAACAATCTAATAACTACAAAAAGTTGAAATACAAACAAATCCTCTAACGACAAATGCTACATATTTCCATATTCTTGCTTCCATTTTTCTAGGTTGTCTTCGCATTATATATATATATATATATATAGAAGAGTTGAAGAAGAAGAGTTGAAATCGATATTAGCAATAAACTTATAATTAATCTTCTATTTTCATGTAGATTTTGACGTTTTATGTACGAATTATTATGAGCCCGTTTGTTTAAGCTTATTAAAAAAGTGATTATAAAAAGAGTTGTTTCTTAAAATAAGTTAAAATTAACTTATTTTCAGCTTCTGTTTATTTTTAAAACTTTAAACAAATACGTCAAAATTTAAAATAATTGACTTTTTAATCTCTTTAAATAAGTTTATACAAACCACCCTATATGTAAAGCGAAATAGTATTTGAATTTCGTTGAATCTTCGTACGGCCCCACCCCACGTAATAACGACATATGAAGAACAAAAAGTGACATTTTGTTGAACTCAAAACAGAGGATGATAGGAACTCGGTGACTAATATATAAAGCAGGTGAGGTCGGAAGTTTTCATAACATTCCATTTTCTACGTAATTAATTGTATGTTATTTTATTTATTTTACTTTTGTTATTTTTTAGCTTGTAGTTTGAATTGTATTATATTGAATCGATAAAAAAACACTATATCATATAATCATAAAATTACATTTCTTGTTGGATTAAATGGATTTGAATAGATTTCTAAAGCCAATATTTAAATGGGTTAATTTGATTTTTACTCTCAATTTCGTCAGTTTATGAAAATGTGTTATAGTTATTGAATAAGAAATATTCATCCTTGTGAGCTACAACATTATATATTTGAAAATGTAATAGATGAAACTTCCGGAAAAAAGTTACCTTCACCTGCTGTGTTCCCGAGATACCCGCTTGCTTGTTGACCTTGATGATTCCCAAAGGATAGGTAAGGCTTTTTTTTAAAAAAGGTGAAAAAAATAATTTTTGTTTTGGGTTTAACCAGAAAATATTTCCCGGCTGAATGGGGTCATATCACTTTGCATTTCATAAAGTGAACCCACGAAATGTAAGACGTGTTAGCATTTCACATGTTGGATGTGTGAATTTAAGCCGAGCATGCCACGTGGCAAGCACAAGACAATTTCACAAGTGAACCAGAAGCTTCCTCTCCACCAACTCTCTAAAAACGGTGCAGCCATTGTTGACAAATGCAAGGGGAGCTTTTCAACATCCAACACATCTCCAGCTTATTTTCCTTGCAAGTGGTGTTTATTTATTCTGATTATTAGCATTCTAAATTTTATAAATAACCAAGCATTGTAAGCCATTTCCATCAAGCAATCAATAAGTTTTTCTTCATAACTCATTTTGAGTTTTATCTTTTTGAGAGTTTTTCTTTGGCATTCTGAGCCATCTTGGCATAAGAGCAAGAGTCCCAGAACTTGCTGTGCCTTAGGTTGAATTAGAGAGAGCGGAAACAGTGAGTGGGTAGTTGTTCCATCACCGGAAAAATTTGGGTCACCACAAAACACCCTTTCCCAGTCCGTTTTTGACAAAACCGCCATCCCAGAAGTGTCCGGAAGGTCCCAAAACCTTGGGATACTAAGTTTCATGTAAAACGGAACTCATTTGAGGTTAGAACAGCCTCGCTGGAAAAGTCACCGGAAAATCAGGCTTCGTCGAAAAATCCAGAGGTTGAAGACGATACTTTTAACACCGGTTTTACATCCGCTGTTAAAAGTCTGAACAACCTTGTTAAAAGTTTGGACTTTCTACTGTAGTTTTTCTTTCAAGCTGCACCACATCCTGCCACGTGTCCCATTGACCCAGGTTTGACCAGATACTTTTTTTTATTGCACATTAGCCCCTTATATTTCTATATATTTCATTATAGCCCATACCATTTCCAAATTACATATTGGCCCCTGTAGTTTCATTAAATTCTCTTTTTACCCCTAAACATTTTAAAATTACATATTTACCCTTATCAATCTAAAATTACCATTTTACCCCATCCATCCAAAAATTACCATTTTACCCTTGTCCGTCTAGAATTACCACTTTTACCCAATTTTTTATCCTTTTACCACTACCTTTAAAATGCATCCTAAAAGACAATTTGAAAGAAATCTCCAAGACATCAAACTAGATGACTTGCGACAACAACTTCAAAGTTTGTAGGAGATAATTGAAGCCCAATAAGCCCTGCTCAACCAACAGAGAAATACCAATTCTGTTAAAAGTGATTTTGATGATAGTAATTCTTCCTCTTCTAACAATTATAGAGTGAGAAGGTCACGACAACAAGGCCATGACTTCAGAATGGATATACCAGAATTTGAAGGGACATTAGAACCTTAGGAATTTTTGGATTGGATCCACACTGTTAAGAGAATATTCGATCTGAAGGATATTCTAGATGAGCAAAAGGTTAAAATCATCGCCATCAAACTAAAGCGACATGCATCCATTTGGTGGGAGACTCTGCAGAAGAATCGTGCAAAAGATAGGAAGAGTATGATTAAGACTTGGGAGAAAATGCGAAAGCAACTCGGAGCTAGATTCTTACCTGCTAATTATCGTCAAGATAATTATCTGCGGCTTATTAATCTTCAACAAAAGACAATGACAGTTGAGGAGTATACCAGGGATTTGAGCAGCTAAAGATAGGCATGGCAACGGGGCGGGGCGGGCACGGATAGTGTTTACCCGCTACCCGCCCCGTGATGGGCAATCCATACCCGTGCCCGCCCCACTACCCGCCGGGTACCCGCCTAAACGGATTTAAGCGGGTTTGATGGGTACCCGCGGATATTACGGGTATCCATACCCGCGGATAATCATGATATAAAATATTTTATGTATTTTCAAGTGTTATTAGCAACTTTTTAAAAGTAAAATATGTTATCACAAAAATATACCAATCCACTCATTTTACATTATTGGACGTTATAATCTGGTATGGGTTGCAGCAAATTTTTTTGATGTATGTAGCATTTGCCTTCATTTGAACTAAAAAAAGTAAAACTAGGAATTAACACTTTGATAATAATGATATATTGTTATATACTAGGAATTAACTCTCCTGCATTCTCAAAAGTAAAACTCAAGCAACATTTAACTGCTTGAAATTCCAAAACTGAGATTCAGTGAAAAAGAGATAGGTAGTTTCAGGACATAAGCAACTTAAGCTCACTTCTAAGAACAGATATAATGTTGAAGAAATCATTGAAACAATAAATTTTCGGTCTCAGTCCAATAGAACTCAGTAGAATCAATGTTACAAGGTAGAAGAAAGATGAGCCAGAAAACAACAAATAAAAGTTCACAAGAACGCATAATCCTGAAAGTCTTTCTTCAGCAATGTTTTGAATTCTGCATCTTGAAGGAAGTACCTGTAACAGATGAAGTACCTGTAACAGATCTTGAAGGAAAATGACGATGAACAATGATACGAGCTCAGCGCCGCCGCCACGAACACCACCGCGCAGACACAGACTCGAACACGCCGTCGATGACACGATCCCGGCGGCACAGAGGCGAGCACGGAGGTGAAGTGTTGTTGGGGTATGAACACGAGGGAGACGAGAGGCTTGGAGTGAGAGAGAGGAGGAACGACTGATCTCAGACTATCCCACCGGAGAGAAGCAGTGACGAGGGACTCAGGCTGAGAGGGAAAAGTGATTGTGAGAAGCTAAGCGGCAGGGTGTGCTTGTGGCCTGGGAACGACTGTTCTGCGCATTAGAGATAGGGCTGTATCAAAAAATTTTACCCTTTTGAAGATCGTTGGTTTTGCTCTCTCTCCAATTCGCGTTCAAGTCTGAAGGGAAGGCACATTTAGGGTTTGAGACTTTAAATATATATATATATAAGGGTATAAATGTAATTTCATATTTAACGGGTACCCGCGGGTACGGATACCACTATACCGCTACCCGCCCCATTTAATAACGGGTTTTTAAAATACCCGTTTAATCTACCCGCGGGTACCCATTTAGATACCCATATCCGCCCCATTGCGGGTAATATCCATGGATATCCGCGGGTACGGGTTTTTTTGCCATTCCTAGCTAAAGATGAAATCTGAGCTGATTGAAGAAGAAGAACATACCATAGCTCGTTACCTTGGAGGGATAAATATAGAGATTTCTCATCTAGTCCAGCTACAACAATATTTCACCCTAGATGATGTCATCCGACTTGCCATCAGGATAGAAAAATAACTCCCCAAGAGAAACCAGTTCCATCCTTCTTCTTCCAAATTACCTTTCCAACCTTCTTCTTCTATAAACCCTTCCTTCCCCCGAAAAACACAAACCACCCAACCATCTACCCCAAACAAAACACCAGTCAAACCATACAAAGATAACAACCCTAAACCTACCTACCAATCCAAGTCCACTATAAAATACTTCAGATGTCAAGGTTTTGGCCATATAGCTTCTAATTGTCCAAACCGAAAGGTTGTCACCATCATTGAAGGAGAACCTTTTGAAGCTTCAGAAGAAAAGCTAGAAGTAGAACTAGGAGAGCCGGTGTATGACAATGAACTCACGCCTGCTGATCATGGTGAGTTACTAGTTATTAGGAGAAGTCTACACACAGAACAAATAAAAGAGAACTCCTGGTAGAGACACGATATCTTCCACACCTGTTGCACCTCGCTAGGAAAGATTTGTAATGTCATCATTGATAGTGGAAGTTGTGAGAATGTAGTATCAAACTACATGGTGGAAAATCTCAAGTTACCAACACAAAGCCACCCGCATCCTTACAAATTGTAGTGGCTTAATGAAGGCAATGAGGTAAAAGTTTTTAAAAGATGTCTTGTGTCTTTTTTAATTGGCAGGAAATACCAGGATAAAGTTTGGTGCGATGTTGTTCCTATGGATGCTTGCCATCTTCTTCTTGGAAGGCCTTAGCAATATGATCGTCGTACCTAATATGACGGTTATACAAACAACTACTCGTTTGAGAAGGACGGAGTGAAAATCAGATTAGCTCTACTACCGCCTGATGAATTCATCCAAGACAAAGAAGAAAAGCAGTTGGTGTCCTTAGTCACCAAGAATCAATTTAAGGTGGCTACAGATGAAGTTAATCATTTAGGCTTTTTATTGTTGATTGAGCAGAATTGTGGAACCAATATACTACTAGAAATTATGCCACTTTTATCAGAATTCCCAGGTGTTATTCCAAAAAAAATTCCTCTAGGACTACCACCTATGCGTGATATTCAACATGCTATAGACTTTGTTCCAGGAGCAGTTATTACAAATAAACCTGCTTATCGAATAAATCCTCAAGAGCATGCTGAAGTACAAAGACAGGTTGAAGGATTGCTGAAAAAAGGATTAATTCAGGAAAATGTCAGTCCTTGTGTTGTTCCTGTTATATTAGTCCCTGAAAAAGATGGCACATGAAGGATGTGCATGGATAGTAGAGTTATGAATAATATCACTATCAAGTATCGATTCCCGATACCATGACTTGATGACTTGTTGGACCAATTACATGGTGCCACTATCTTTTCCAAGATTGATCTCCATAGTGGATACAATCAAATCAGAATCAGGCCAGGAGATGAATGGAAGACCACTTTCAAAACACGAGATGGTCTGTATGAATGGACAGTCATGCCATTTGGGTTATCCAACGCCTCCAGCACATTCATGCGCCTAATGAATCAGGTATTACGCCCTTTCAATGGACAATTTATGGTTGTTTACTTTGACGATATCCTGATTTACAGCAAAAGCAAGGAGGAGCATTTAAAACATATAAGACAGGTGTTAGAAGTTCTTCAAGAATAGAAACTTTATGCCAACCTGGAGAAATGCTCTTTCATAACCAAAGAAGTGATGTTTCTTGGTTATATTTTTGGCGCTGAAGGCATCCGTGTAGACCCTAGCAAGATCGAGGCAATCAACAACTGGCCTATACCTCAGTCAATCCATCACATCAGAAGTTTCCATGGGCTAGCTTCTTTTTATCGCAGGTTTATCATGAATTTCAGTACCATTGCAGCTCCACTCACCAGTTGCATCAAAGGTGATAAATTTCAATGGTCAGAACAAGCACAAAAGAGTTTTGATGAATTAAAGGAGCACTTGACAAAAGCCCCTGTACTACCACTACCTAACTTTGGCCAAGTGTTTAAGGTAAGTTGTGATGCTTTTAAAATTGGTATTGGTGCAGTACTCAGTCAGGAAGGCCGACCAATAGCTTTCTTTAGTGAAAAACTAAATGATGCTAAGCTGAGGTACTCCACTTATGATAAGGAATTTCATGCCATCGTACGAGCTTTGCAACATTGGAGTCATTACCTGCTTCCAAAAGAATTCATTCTCTATTCAGATCATGAAGCTCTCAAATACTTGAATTCCCAACAAAAGAATTAGTCGTAGGCATGCTTCATGGATCGAGTTTCTACAAGCTTATCCATTCCTAATCAAACATAAGTTTGGGAAACAAAACTCTATTACAGATGCTCTCAGCCGACGTCATGTTTTGCTATCCACTTTGCAAACAAAAGTTATTGGCTTTGAGATTCTAAAGGAATTGTATCAAGATGATCCTGACTTCACCAGTATTTGGCAGTCAACTGAGAACCAACCTTTTCAAAGTTACCATCGTCAACAGGGCTTTCTATTTAAGAACAATGTTTTGTGCATTCCTCGTTGTTCTTTAAGAGAAGCCATTATCTGGGAAGCACATGATGGAGGATTAGTTGGTCATTTTGGGAGAGACAAAATAGTTGCACTGATCAAGGAGAACTTCTACTTGCCTAAGCTTGAAAAGGATATCATTCGGCATATCCAACGATGTCGTATCTGTCACCTTGCCAAATCCAAGAGTCAAAATACTAGATTATATCACCATGGGAAGATGTTAGCAAGGATTTCGTTCTTGGGCTACCACGAACACAACATCAGAAGGATTCTGTAATGGTGGTCGTAGACAGGTTTTCAAAAATGGCGTATTTCATACCTTGTCAAAAGACTAATGATGATGTCTACATAGCTAACTTATACATCAAGGAGATTATACGACTCCATGGAATTCCCAAAACTATCACATCAGACAGAGATGTCAAATTTCTAAGTCGCTTTTGGAGAACTCTATGGAAAAAGATGGGTACGAAGCTACAGTTCAGCAGTGCTAGTCATCCTCAAATAGATGACCAAACAGAAGCAATCAACCGATTGCTAGGAAACCTATTATGAAGTTTTGTCGGTAAAAATCTTTGTCAATGGGATCAAGTCATAGCCCAGGTGGAGTTCACTTATAACAATTCCACAAATCAGGCTACTGGAATATGCCCTTTTGAAGTAGTGTATGGTGTACGACCTATCAGTCCATTGGATATAGTTCCTTGTTCTACAAAGAATCAGTTCAGTGCTGATGCTGACCAAAGAGCTAAAGAAATCAAGAAGCTTCATGAAAAAGTTCGAGCTAGAATCAAAAAGCAAAATGCAAAATACAAAGCTCAACGAGACAAGCATCGAAAGTAACAAGTGTTTAAAGAAGGAGACTTGGTATGGATTCATCTTCGAAAGGAAAGATTTCGAAAGCAACCCAATGCCAAGTTGTCCCTTAGAGCCGATGGACTCTTTCGGGTAGTTCAAAAGATCAATGATAATGCTTATAAAATTGAGCTACCAGGTTCCTATGGTGTATCAGCTACCTTTAACATTGCTGATCTCTCACCGTACTTTGAAAGAGAAGATACTTAGACTCAAGGACGAGTCTTTTCCAACCTGGGGAGAATGAACCAGAAGCTTCCTCTCCACCAACTCCCCAAAAATGGTGCAGCTATTGTTGACAAATGCAAGGGGAGCTTTTCAACATCCAACCCATCTCCAGCTCATTTTCCTTGCAAGTGGTGTTTATTTATTCTGATTATTAGCATTCTAAATTCTATAAATAGGCAAGCATTGTAAGCCATTTCCATCAAGCAATCAATAAGTTTTTCTTCATAACTCATTTTGAGTTTTCTCTCTTTGAGAGTTTTTCCTTGACATTCTGAGCCAACAGGTCAAGTTGACGAATTTGGAGGAGTCATGTCATTCTGCCATTTTACATGTCAAACGTGCGAATTGTCAGTACATGTGGCGTTATCTCGTTGAGTCAACATGTAAAATTAATGGGGCACTAACACCTGGTCACAAAAAATATATTAAAAAATCTATTTTTTCCTTTTATAAACTGAGAGAAGGTTATCTGAAGATTACTTGTTTTCCTTCTTGGTGAGGCTTAATTCTTAGAAGTGTGCGGTTTGTTTTGAAGCTTAAAAGGTATGTTTTTAGATGATATTTTATTTTTAATGTTAGACTATTTAGTGTAGTATATATTCTTAAGTTGTTTTGTATTGTTGGGTTTTTTTGTAATAATTAGGTTCCATAAATGGCTCCTCAAATTAGGGTGGTGTGACGTCCTCAATTTAACTATATTTATTTTTAATCGTTTAATTAAAATTATAAAAAAATTGCAAAATAGTTAATTAAAAATTCATTTCAATTCAAAATATTTACTTTTCATAAACAACTTCAAAATCATTCTCACATTACATTTTTAAAGCCTAAAAACCATTTACAATGCAGAAACAAAAGTTATGTAAAATAAGGATGGGCCCACGCTACGCGTGAGGCTAGAAACGCAGCACTGGCGCTACACGTGGGGCTGGCACGTAGCGCCAACACGACAATAACAGCACCTGCTACTGTCATGCATTTTAGACCATTTGGCCAACTTCGAAGGGTCCTAAATTGCCCGTTTCAACTCCAAATCTCACCAAACTTCATGGGCAGTCCGTTCACCAAAATTTCATCATATGCACAAGTTATGCGTGAAAATGCATTTAAACATTTATATGCAAAAACCTATACGCCAAACTACCTAAATGGGCTCCTAATTGCCCAGGGCCTATACGCACAACTTCTAAATGTTGTAGAGGTGCTTGATATTAATGTGTTTGTTACGGCCATGAAAGACTGGATTCTTTGTCAAAGTAATTGTTGATTTGTTGTCACGAAATATTTTGTTGGCTCATCTTGATGTGGCAACTCACTTAATATTCTTCACAACCAAACCGCTTAAGTAGCACATTGTTGCTGCAATATATTCTGTTTTTTTTATTGACAGAGCAACTACTTATTTTTCTTGAAGGACCAAAAAAATACACATGAACCAAGATGAAAAGCACAAGTCGAAGTGCTTTTCTAAGTTTCAGATTCTCCAACCCAATAACTATCAGTGTATCTAATCAACTCTAGCTTATAAGAATTTGACTAAAAGATGCTTTCACAATTGTTCCTTTGAAATACCTCAATATTCACTTGGTATCTTGCCAATGCGATTGTCTTGGTGATTCCATGAATCTGCTCATAAGTCCAACTCTACAAACTATGTCAGGTCTTGTTATTGTCAAGTACTTGAAACTTTATACTAACATTCTAAAATGTGTTGAATTGACAAGATCACCTCTACTTTCTTTTCCAAGCTTCAATCTTTCTTCAACCGATGTCAGCATTAGTTTATAAGCCTCCATTTTGAATTTCTTTAGAACATCTGTTGCATATTTCTTTTGAGATATAAAAATCCCTTCCTTTGTTTGCTTCACTTTAATGCCTAAAATTAAGACATTAGGCCCATATTTGTTATCTCAAATTGGGTGGACATATTTTCTCTGAATTAAGCTAGCAACTTGGAATTATTGCCAGTGAAGATCAAATCATCACATACAGACAAACAATAATTATATCTCCAGCTTTGTTTGTTTTGACATATAAGGCATATGCTCATATAGACTTATATTAAATCCATTGTCGATGAAGCATGTGTCAATACGTGTGTGTGAACACCTATTTTTGTCCGGAAAAATATATATTAAGACATGTAGAAAAAAAAGAGTAAAAAAGAAAAAAAAAGAAAAAAAAAAGAGAGTTTATTTGTCCTAGAATCCGGAGTCAATATTGACTGCATTAATCTCGGTCCTAGCACGGTCTCATGACCGGTGTTACCTCATTAGTTCTAAGCTCGTACAGCCTCAGTGGAGTACGGTATTTTACACCTCAGTTCGAAGGGAATCTGAGGTTCTTCAAGTTAAAACTGATGTGTTAATCCATACTTGAACTTCAAGACACACCGGAGGTAAACCTGCAGGAGATTCCCCAATGCTTAATATTTAACCGAGGTGAAGAGAAATGTCCATAGTTGACCAATGATTTCAGACCCCGGTTATGACTTACCAGTTCTCATTGGTGACGCGGTACAGTGCTTAAAACCTCGTCCAGTCCAGATTGCCACCCCGGATCATATTTTAAAAAAATATATAATATTAAAAATTGCATAGTGACCGTTGGAATAGTAACCTTTCCCCATTTCTATAAATACCCAATCCCTCTTCATTTCCTACCACACCTCTCATTTCATCAATTCTCTTCATTTCTCTCAAGCAATGACTGATGGATGTCGAAGCCAAGAGGAAAGAATAAGGGAGGGAAGATGATGTTTTGTGACTACCTTTTTACTCCTTATAGTGTGGATAGTAATTTATATTTATTAGATATTTTATATATTTATATATATGTAATAAATAATTTATGCTTCCATTTGTATTTTTAAATAAAAGGCCCAAAAAAAAGAGAGAAAAAATAAAAAAATATAAATGGGCCAAAAAAAAGAAAAAAGAAAAAAAAGAAAAAAAGAAGAAAAAATAATAATAAATGGAAAAAAACCAAAAAAACCAAAAAAATAATAATAAATAAATAAATAAACGAAAATAATAATAATAAAAAAAATAAATAAAAAAGGGGCCAAAAAAAAGAGAAAGAAAAAAAAAGAGAAAAAAATGGGCCCAAACAAAAAAAACAAAAAAAATCTGAAAAAAAAAGCCTAAAAAAATATGGGCCCAAAAAAAAGTTTCAAAAAAAATCTAAAAAAAATGAAATTCTAAAAAAAAAGGAAAAAAGAAAAAAAGAAAAAGGGGTTACGGTGGTTTATTAGTGGTGGGTCCCGGTTTGGTTGGATAATTGGAGAAAATTGAGGAAATTGACATGGAATTTAGACAAATTGGAAAAGTAAGAAAGTGATGTCTTTTAGGGAGGATCCAATGCCAATTTTCTTCTATAAATAGAAGGTGATATTGAGGCATTTTGAAAAAGAAGAAGAAGAAAAGAGGGGAAAGAGTGTTAAATTTTTGTGAGAATTTTTAGAAGTTTTGGTTTTCAAAAATTATGTTGTGTAATCCTAGTTAGGAAAATAAGTGCACCACTCTAGTTTGTCTTAGTATGTGAGTTTTTGTGAGCCAAAATACTGTCCAAGTGTTGTAACCGGTATCCAAATACCTTCAAATCGAGTCCAAACAAAGCCAAAAGCAAAGAAAATCTACACAAAATTGATTTCCCGACTTCCGTTCTAGTTTCTCTGTAATTGATCTTGTACCAAGGTATTTTTTATTAATACAAGGTTGTTTATTTACATTTATTTATTCGTCTTTATTTAATTGTTATTTATTTTTCTGCATTTTTATTTTTCTTTATTTATATTCAAACACTTTATTTTCCTGCACTTTATTTTTCTGCAGTTATTTATCTATTTATTTATTTTTATGCATCTCCATCTTTATTTATTTATTTGTACATTTATTTTTCTTTCTTTATTTATTTTTTACACTTTTATTTCTCTTTATTTACTTTTCTACACTTTTATTATTGTTAATTTATTTTTCTGTATTTTATTTATCCGTACTTTATATTTCTGCAATTATTAATTTATTTTTTTATTTTTTTATTTTTTACATTTTTATCTTTATTTATTTATTTTTATGCCCTTTTATTTTATTTATTTACTTTCCTGTCCCTTTATTTTTGTTATTTATTTTTCTGCCCCTTTATTTTTATGTATTTAGTTTTCTGCCCCTTTATTTTTGTTATTTATATTTCTGCCCCTTTATTTTCATGTATTTACTTTTCTACCCTTTTATTTTTGTTATTTACATTTCTGCCTCTTTATTTTCATTTATTTACTTTCCTGCCCTTTTATTTTTGTTATTTACTTTTCTGCCTTTTATTTTCATGTATTTACTTTTCTGCCTCTTTATTTTTGTTATTTATATTTCTGTCCCTTTATTTTCATATATTTACTTTCTTGTCCCTTTATTTTTGTTATTTACTTTTCTTTCCCTTTATTTTTGTTATTTACTTTTTTGCTCAATTATTTTTTATTATTTATTTTTCTGCCCCTTTATTTTATGTATTTATTTTTCTGTTCTTTTATTTTTATGTATTTATTGTTATGTCTATTTATTTTTATTTTTTGAACTTTTATTTATTTTTTTGTACATTTATTTTTTGTATTTTATTATTATTATTTATTCTCTATAGTTTTGTTTTTAGTTATTTATCTTTTTGCCTTTTTATTTATTTATTTTTCTACACTTTCTATTTATTTATTTACATTTGACCATTTTAATAGTTTATAAATATGTATATATATACATAATTATCCATTTTTATTATGGTCATGATTTTCTATTATTTTCTCTTAGTAACCTTTTAATAATTAAAAAAAAATCATTTTCATAAAAAATAAAAAAAATAAAAAAAATCAAGACTAATAAATAGTGTGTTATTTATTCATTCATTTTTTTCTTAAATTTAAGATGAGATTAATTTAGATGAGACATTTTATTAATCTTATTTTTTCTAAAAGATAATTAAATAATATTCCTTGTCAATTTTAATTAATTAAGTGTATTATATTTCTTTATCTTTATGTTGATGTGTTTAATTCTATTTTTTTCCTCTTATCTTTATTTATTTATTTATTTATTTATTTATTTATTTATTTGTTTTAAACTTAATATTTCTCAATAAAAATCAATTTTTTTTACTAGAAAATAAGTAAGACAAGACGTCTTATTGTTTTTTTTATCTTTTTATTTTTATGGTCTTTTAATCATTTGTTTATTTATTTTCTTAGAACTAAAAACAACAAACTTAGGAGATGTATTTTATTATTATCTTTGTTTTATTCATATTTGTATTTTTTTTTATTGTGTATATTATTTATGATTGTTTTATGAAGGATGAAATATTTGATAATCATTTTTGAAATTATGCATGATCAATTTGGGTAACTATTTTTTTTACAGACAGTGTGGGGTGCTAATACCTTCCCCTCCTGTAATTCAACTCCTAGACTAAACAGAATCTTATTTTTTTTAAAAAAAAAGAAAAAAACCAGTGCTATTTAAAGGTTTTCCTAATATTTTCCTTAATAAATATTAGTGGCGACTCCTTGAACCCTTTATTTTTTAGGCCTCCCAAAGAGCCTCATTTCAATACCATTTTAATTTTCTTTTATTTGTCTTTAACCAGTCCGCGTCGCGCGCTGGGACCCCGGTCGCGACAGTGTGTACCAAGCTCTAGGCACTTGCTTAAAACCATATAGAGCTTTCTTCAACTTGTAGACTTTGTCTTTCTCTCCTTCTTGTTGATAACTTGGTGGTTGCTCAACATAAACTTCTTCAAGTACGACATTCAAGAAAGTAGACTTGACATCCATTTGAGAAATCTTCCATTTATTTTGAGCAACAAGGGAAAGAATCATATGTATTGTGTCCAGTCTAGCAACTGGAGAAAATACTTCAAAATAACCAGTGTTGAGTTTTTGTTTGTACCCTTTTGCCACCAATCATGCCTTGAAACAATCCACTTCGCCATTTGGATTGTACTTTGTTTTGTACACCCACTTTTCACCTATTGGCTTCTTTCTTTTTGGAAGTGTTGTTAACTCTTACGTTTTGTTATTTTGAATTGCATGAATTTCTTCATCAATTATTTTAATCCAACAAGAATCATTGGCTTCTTCTTCAGATGTCATTGGATCACAATCTACAAATAAGGCATAATAAGTAACTTCTTCCTCCCTATTCTTTGGATCATCATCTCTACCAACTTCATAATCTTCTAAGTGTGGAGATAGACGTCACTTCCTTTATGGATATCTTTGAGGTGGTGATGTTGATTCTCCTGGACTTTTGGTATTTGCTGACGATTCATCTACACTACTTCTTCATTTATAATTATTGGTACAGGAACTTTTTCTGTCTAGTCCCATGTTTCATATTCATCGAAAGTAACATCTCGACTGATAATTACCTTTTGGGTTTCTAGATTATACAACTTGTAGGCTTTTGTTTCTTCACTGTATCCTACGAAAGTGCATTTTTTGTCTTGTCATCGAGTTTCTTCCTTAGTTGATTAGGAACATGTGCATAAGAAACACAACCAAAAACTTTCAAGTGACTGAAATTTGGCTTTTTCTCACTCCAAGCTTCTTATGGAGTTTTATCATGAATGCTTTTGACAAGACACCTATTTAATAGGTATATTGCACAAGCCACAGCTTTGGCCCAAAGATTCTTTGGTAATTTCTTGCAATGCAACATGCTTCTCACTATATCCATGATTGTTCTATTCTTTCTTTTTGCCACCTCATTTTGTTGAGGAGTGTATCTAGCAGTCATGTAATGCTTAACATTATGCTTCCTCAAGAAATCATCATAGACAATATATTTTGTCCCTCTATCAGTTCTCAATGTTTTCAGAGTATAACCACTCCGCCTTTTAACATACGCTATAAAACTTTTGATCATATCACAATCATCAGATTTATTTTTCAAAAAATAAATCCACATCTTCCTGCTGAAATCATCAATGAAAGTAATAAAATATTTATTACCTCTGTTGGATGGAATTTCCACATAGCATAAATTAGAGTGCACCAACTTAAGTGGTTTTGTAGCTCTCTAGGCATATTCTTTAGGAAAAGGATCACAATGCTTCTTTCCAACTACATAAGCTTCACACAGTTGATCAGGAGCTTGAATAATAGGAAAGTCAGTAACCTATTTTTTGTTTGCAAAGAACTTGATACTTTCAAAGTTGAAATGTTCAAGCCACATAAGCCACGGCCAGTTATCATCAATAGTTGCTGCTTTGCAACATAAACCAGGATCATATTTAATGTTAATTGGAAAGAGACGATTCCTAGACATGTTTGTCATTACAATCAAACCTATCTTAGTATCATTTATGGTGCAACCTTTCTTGTTGAATTTTAAGTCATAATCTTTTTCATTAAGTTAATCAATACTTAAGAGATTTTGGCATATAACAAGTGTGTTGAACACATAAAAAATGTAATTCAAATATCCATCTTTCAATCTGATGACAATCTTTCCTTTCCCCAAGACTTCAAGTTTTGAGTTATCACTAAGCTTGATTGTGGTGTGGTAACTTTCGTCGAAGTCAAAAAATAGTTCTTTCTTCTCGCTTAGGTGAGTACTACATCCTGTATCTAACAACCACTGGTAGTCATTTTTATCAACTATCACATGACTTGTTGTAAACAACATTTTCATACCTTCATCACTTTCTACAACTTGGGCATGACTTTCTCTAATATTCAATGCTTTAGCATGACATTCTTGACTATAACGACCAAACTTATTACAGTTATGGCACTATATATGAGATTTGCATTCAGATTGAAAATGTTCATACTTTTGGCATTTATGATATTGAATACTAGATTTATTTTTGAATGAGTCATTACCTCATGTGCTTTGGCTTAAGTCAGACTAAGAATTCCTCCCCCTTCCTTTGAAATTTTGACTTCTTTAAAGGTGGTTTGTCATTCCTTGCATAGGTCTTTCATTTCTTATGTTTGTTTGAACTTTTAATGCTTGCTCAACGGTCCCACTTGACCATTTATTAATCCGCATCTCACATGACTCTAAAGATGCTTGTAAATCATTTAGAGTCATTGTGTTGAGATCTTTTATTTTTTCAATATCTGCTACTATGTAATCAAAATGAGTTGAAAGCGTACACATAATTTTCTCCATAACTTCTTTCTCCTTTATTTCATTACCTTTGTTTTTTAGGTCATTAATGAGCTTGCCCATTCATGAAAAATAATGATGAAAGCTTTCATCTCTTCCTTGCTCCATCAGCTTGAACTAGCGTTTTAGGCCTTACAACCTTGTTCATTTGATAGGGTCAGCACCTTCATATGTTTTAAGCAAAATTTTTCAAGCCTTTTTTGCTATTTTGGCATGAATAATTTTCTCAAGAACATACAACTCAACAGATTGACAAATCAAAAATAGAGCTTTTCCATTCCGTAAATGATTTTTCTCTACTTGTTGCATGTCGACTTTTCCTTTGTCCTCTTTAGTTGGTTCAACAAAACCATCTTTAATGATTTCACCATAACCGTTTGTTTTTAAACAAAGCTCCATGAGGCATTTCCACATGGAAATATTTGATCTGCCATCAAACTTGAATACTGTTTTTTGTATTTGTTGTACTTGACTTGCTATTCTGCTTGAACTTGTTGCCACTTTGATACAACAAGCTCTGATACTAGATGTTGGCAATTAAAATAAATTGCCTAATTGAAATTAAGATGCTTGTTAGTCCTCAAATTTATAATAAAATCTTTAATAAAAATTTCATAAAAATTAGTCTAAATTGTTAGAAAATTAGGTTTTAAATTCAATAAATAGAAGTTGTTAGAAATAATCTGCCCTTGATCAATTTTCTCTAGTTTTACAGTGAAAAAGTGAAGAATTTAAAGAGAAAATTGAAGATTAGTAACCTGACGCGTAGCATCAACACCACGCGTAGCGTGGGGACTTTAGATGCTGATGCTACGCGTCACAATCACGCCTAGCGTCAGAGCTGCGTGGACTCCACAGCCAGGTTGGCCAAGCACTCACCTTTTGACCCACTTTTGGCCACTCCACTACTCACAAACGTCTACACCGAAGTGGAGACAGGGCCAAGTGGCAGGGCATGATTCATTAAATAATTCCATCATGGCCACTTTGAGCTGTTTAATGGAGGCTGAGTCAGGGAACTGACGCGTAGCGTTAGGACCCTTCCTCAGCACTATAAATAGGGTCATTTCCAACATTTCTAGCATCCCATTCTAAGTATATCACTCTTATCTTCTCTTATACACTCGAGTTTGAGTGTTTCTTTTGTGAGTTTGTAGCTCTAGAATAGTTTTCTAGATACTTGAGAGTGTTGTGTAGTATTGTGATCGTTGTATCGTGAAGTTTTCATCATCGCCTTTGTAATGTCAATCACTGTAAGTGTTATTTTTACTTTCACCATGTGTAACTAATCTGTTTATATTGGAATTGGTGAACTAATCTATTGATTATGATGTTGTGAATTCAACCTCTGCATGTTTATGATTCAAGTCCATGTTAGTATTTCAATCTTTTATTAATATGGACGTCAAACGGGAGAATGATTTTCATGTATATTGAAACTTGTTTTATTAGTGTGAATGTCAAACGGGAGAATGATTATTCATGCCTTATTAAAACTTGATTTAATAAAAGTAAAAGTTGGAATACCCTTATAATATACCAATTACTAGGGATAGAATTGGTAATTATTGTTGCCATAAAGCCAGGACTTAATGCAAGTTTTTACTGAGAAAGCTCACGAGGGATCGGACCTTATGGTAAATACTTAGAATTTATATCATGAGGGATCGGTTATAATGATTTTAAGCTGCAATGATATGAACTTGATGATTAAATATGCATGACTTGAGTTCCTCCATTATTATTCTAGATTAGGGATACAAATTCCAACATAATTTGTTTATCTTTGTTTTATCTTCAAGTATTTTAGTTATTCTAAAATTGCAACTCAACTTAGATAGATTTTATTCTTTTTTTACCACATGAATAACTCAACTATGCCATCTTGTAAATATTGTATAAATTGTATATAAATTATTCCTTTGTATATAAGTTTTGATAAATTTACTATAGTAACTAGAAAACTACTGTAACTATTGGACTTTCAATCTCAGTGGAACGATATCTAAATTTTGAAAACTTCAAACGATTGGTGCGCTTGCCAATTAATAGACCCAACAGTAAAACAAAGTAACAAGTTTTCTACAACATTATATTTTCCGGGTCTAACAATGCTATAAAAAAATTATGAACACTCAAGGAATAACTTTTGACACACATATTTTTTTAAAAGAATAATATATACTAAAAGTTATTGGCTTTTGTTAATAGTCAAATTACACACTCAAAATAATATTACAACTTACAAAATTCTCACCAAAATTAATTAAAGCTTGTTATAGCTTTGTCTGTCATGTTTCTCTCTAGTTTTTCCTCCTTAACTTCTACTACATAACATTGGTGACAAAGCCTCCTATTTATACTAGTTAAAGTCGGTTTGCAAGGTTCACGTATCAATTGGATAGTAAATTGTAATCTTACAATTTTGACTTTACAAAGCTTATCAAATTACAATACAGCTTATACCAAAGAAAATGTGTGCCAACAAAACAACTAACCAATTTAACAAATTAACAACTTGTCTAATTGCCAAGCTTAGCTTCCAACATAATGTTAAAAAAATGGTGAAGGAAAATCCTTAATGAATCTAGATTAGCTGATGTTCAAGCACAATAAGTTCTACCTATGGAGCTGCAGGGACACTATTAGTAGGCCTGTCCAATTTTGGCTTTATCCATACGAACCCGTGGTACTCAAATTTGAAGATAAGGACGAGCCGGTTTGTAACGAGTCTTTGTGTAAAAACGGGTCATTTAAAAAGTTTATATTGACTAGGACGGGCAGGTTCGATTAAAAAAATGAGACCCGATCGTACCCAAACCCGACCGAATAAGTCCTGCGTAAATTAGGGTTACATTACATTAACATAACATACTGTGGTTTTTAGTTTTAAATATTAGTTACTAGATTATATTACATTAACATGCTATAGTTTTTAGTTTTAAATATTAGTTATTGGATGTATTATGTAAATACTCATCAAGCAAAATTACGATTATATTGAATACCATTGGCCACAGTTGTAAGTACTAACCAATGATGTGCGCTATTTATGATTATGAATTAAGAAATTAGAATGTATATTTCAATGATATATCATTTTGGGTTTATGTTTTTACTTGATAAATGCTTTGAAATGTTTTTATATACAAGGTGTTTGCTAAAATTATTTTATACGCAAAAGGTTTTTGCAAAAAATAAAATCAAACTTTCTTATGAAAGTTAACCGAAAAAGTCAAGAATCGTAATTAACCAAACCCGAGCAAACCGACAATAGTATTGGGTAAAAATGGGTCATTATTTATGTTTCATAGATAATAATAGATAGACTCAAAACTAACCAAATCCGACCAAATGCAGATAGACAGCCCTAGCTATAAGCAAAGCCTTCCTTGATTTCGCAAACAATTTGCAACCTCACATAAACCAAGTATCATGCTCATCATGGAGACAAGATGTGAGACTGTCAAATTGAAAAGAAATCCGTGAGATTTGTTGGTTTTTAGGAAATAAAGGCCGGAGAAAAGAACTAGCGAATAGGAGGAATATAAATATCTTGAGAAAAATACAACCTAAAAAGCTAATTTATTCATTTGTCAATACAAAACATTTATATTAGCTGCACTAACAAAATAACTAACTATAAGATAAAATAAAAATATTTTATTAAAAGTTTAGAAATAACTCTTAACATTTAGTCAAAACTATTTTGACTAAAAAACTAATTCAACACCAAAAATCAGTAAAAGATAATAGCGTAGTGAAGTACAAAAGCTTGGAGAGGACCACTATTTAGAAATCATACGGTGAGATCCTGAATTCAAGAGGAGAGCATGTCTCATAAAGTGGAACACATTAACCAGACCTCAATTTGAGGGGGGGTTTAGGCATTAAATGCTTAAACACAAAGAATGCAGCATATACGCGAAGTGTGGCCTATAGCTATACATGACAAAACTACATTAACCATCCTCAACTTATTCTTAATCCACTTCTGCTTTGTGCTTTTCACAGAACTACTAATCCTTCTATATATTATTAAAACCCAATACTTCAAATCTAACACCCGTGACATGCATGACTAAGAATTAGAATCTTATTTATAATATGTACTGCCATAGAATTAGAAGTAAAATAACTCAACCAATTCTAGGATGTGTTTAGATGCATATGCCATTTTTAAAAGGTTATTTAATACCAATTAGTACACCTTTATATGATGCTGCATTGTCATGTGTTACATTTTTTTATCACCTATACAGTATACTTACTCCTTTCTTTCACTTATCAGTTGCAAAATAACCTCTAAAATTCGAAATACATTGCAGGAAAAAAGAAAAAAAATATTACTACCTAAATTTAGAAGGACACGTCAAAAATAGATACACCCTACATCACCCTTTGCTAGAAGCTAGTTCAATCTCATACTTCCTCGTAAGAGGTGTATCACATACAATGCTGGGATCGGTTACCATAACAGATGAACTAGAAGAAACACTTGCTGTATAGCTCTCTGACAGTTGGACTGGATGAGAAAGGAAAACCCCACCCATCAAATGCAGAAATGGGTTCAGAGGTTCTGGAATTCCCACTAAACCTTCTAACATTTTCACCACAACACTCATTGTAGGCCTTGATTCTGGTTTATATTGAACACACCACAGAGCTGTCCTGGCCATTCTTTCAGCAATCTCCTTATTTTTGTCCTCTATCCCACAACCTATTATCAACTCCCCTAGTTGCCCAGTATCATTTTTTTTCCAAACCTGCACTGGAAACCACTTTTCGATTTCATCAAGTTTAATATCACGGTTCCTTCTTTTGCCTATGATATCAAATAACAGCATGCCAAAGCTGTAAACATCACACTTGTGAGTTACAAGAAATGACATCCAAAGCTCAGGTGCGGCATAACCCATTGTTCCTCTACCTCTAGTCATAGTTACATGAGAATTTTCCCTATTACAAAGCTTGGCTAAACCAAAATCAGCAACTCTGGCATTGAAGTTGCTGTCCAGTAGAATATTTCCTGGTTTTATGTCATAATGGATTATTCTGTGTTGGCACTCTTCATGCAAGTAAGCAATGCCTCTGGCTGTCCCAAGTGCAATCTCATGAAGCTTTTCAAATCCTAAGGCCTTGTTCTCATGAAACAAATACTTGTCGAGAGAGCCATTCCCCATGTACTCATAAACAAGAGCAATCAAGTTTCTTTCAAAGCAAAATCCGTAGAGCCTAACTAGATTGAAATGATGAACTCTACCAATTGTGCTAACTTCTGCCATAAATTGTTCCTCAATTTTCTTGTCACAAGTACTCCCACCTAGAACCTTAACAGCTACTTTTATTCCATTACTAAAATTTCCCTTATAGACAGTTCCAAAACTCCCTGAACCCAACAAATTAGAGTAGTTACCAGTTACGCCCTTTAGCTGGTGAGAGGTAAACCTAATTGGCTTCTCCCTTTCCATATCATTCAAAAACTTATCCATAGAGAGTGTTACAAATTGTGAATCTGGAATAACTGATCCACTCCTACTCTGAAATCTTTTTTGGCATATATAAATCAAAAGGCATATCTTCACCACAATAGTAACTGCAAAATGTTAGTAATCGGTTAGAAATCTTGTGCACCACTGAAGAACCAACAGAGAACAGAAAATAAAAACAAAGTAATATCATAGGTTGAAATCCTACCTAGGATGAGGCCAAACAAAATTTCGCCTGCGGTTGTCATTAAACAAGAGAATAAATAGGAATTCCAAACGCTAGATAGTGAGGAATGAAGTGAAGGAATTAAGAGCCTAAGTACCAATACTTATATGCAAAATCCTGTCATTGTATTAACTAAAGAAAATAATCATATCTGCACCCTAAATTCCAAACGCTTGTTTATATCCATTGCATTCATCGACAGATAATGGTAGCTTAAGTCCCAAAATTCTTGTAATTACCTCATTATTTTATGTTCGTCACAATGTGTACCTAAGAGTTACCTAGCTGAATTCCAAATCAGCCTTATATAAACATATGATAACAAACAAAATGGCTAGCGAAAAACACTATGTCTAAGAACTGTCTCAAACTTTAACAATAACGAGTCACGATGAGTAAATAGAATTTGATATTGTATTTAATTGACAAAGGAACTACATAGTGATGACTAATAAAATAAAGTGATGAAAGCAACTAACAAAGCAATGAAGAATTTTTTTGAACTTTTCATATCAACCAAACAACACTTATTTTCTTATATTTTACATAATAATTTCTTTCTCATACTTTTTGTTTCTTATAACAAGCAAACAGATGATAAATTTGATTCCGAAGTTGTGTTTCTGCTACACATAGGGAGAGGACATCTATCACAGAGCCAATAGATACGTTGAACTGGAGACACTCCTCTTCTCTAAACTTGTCCGAACATTCAGAACACACCTCCTCTTTAAAGGCACTTAGCCCCACTAGTCTTAAACAACAAAATATACCAAATCCTTACCAATATAGTTTGTTAAGTCATCATATATTAGAGGTGTTACCTCCGGATAGAGGGGCCTCACGACAACCCCTCTCCCCCCATTTTAGGCTAAAGTTGAAGGTTAGTTAAATCTCAAACCAACCCTCCAGGATACAGTTACCCCACTCTTCATCGTAAACCCGGGTCTGGAATCCTCCATGCTCCACTTTCCTTCTTTGACACACTGGTGGTATATATGGTCTCGGAACCCACCATTGTAAATTAATTGACATTTTAAGTAATCTAACCTTAATATTTTTAGAGTAATCTTTCTAAGATTTTAGTTTATTAACTTCTTAACTCATTGAGAAGAAGAGGAAAATAGAAAACAACATTATCATAAAAAAAAATAAAGTACACATGCATGAGTTGGATTTCAATAGAATTCATCAAACAGAAAGGAAAATAATTTACAGGGTATTTAAGTAATGAAAATATTTCATCGAGTTAAGCCTCCATTAGCCCTAACTAGAGGCTAATTCAAAGTCGTGGTTCCTCATAATAGGAGTAGCACCTATGGTACAATAGCAAAAGAGCCAGAAGGACTTGTAGAATAGGTCATTGGCACTTGGGTTGAAGACAAAACCCCTCATTTGGTCCCTGACTTTTACAAAATCGGACACTTAAGTCCCTCATTTTCAAAATTGACCCTGTTAATCCCTTTCTTCTTCAACGTCAGACACCGAAGTCCCACCGTCAAGACACGTTAAAACGGCGTCAAAGTTTGGTGACGTAGCCATTTAAATCTAGGGTGCCATGCCACGTAGGGGTAAAAACGACGCCATTTTTGTTAAATAGTTAAATAATAAAATAAACAAAAATTCCCCTTTAGAAATCCCTACCCCATGCCACTTTCCATTTTCGATTGTCTTACCCTAAGAAAGCTCAGGTCCTATCCCAACTTCAGTTTGAAATTTCCTTTCATACCCACTGGCAATGGAAGGTGTGAATCAAAACCATAGTCGGTTATCATCATCCTCAGCCTCCAGTCAGTGTCAGCCCCGTCTCCGAAGCCTGGAAATGTCACATCGTTGATGTCGCTGTGGAGACCCACCAATGTTGCGCGTCTCCCAAACGACGAACAATCCAAATCGCGAGTTCTGGACATGTCCATAACTCCAAGGTTCACAGTGTGATTTCTTTGCCTGGGTGGTTGATGGGGACTTAGTATCTCACGATAAAGAATGGAGGAAGACTATCATGACGAAGCTGATAGAGATGGAGGAGGTTATTTTTAGATTTAAAAATGATGTTCGTAGGGAGGTCTGTGAAGGCATGACTCAAGTTATACAAGATACAATGAGTGATTGGCATATGCATATGCAGTCGGTGGTGAAGAAATTATGTATAGAAAGGCAATCTGAAGTTGGGCAACTGAAGATGATTTTGCTGGCTCAAAGTTTTTTTATATTATTCTCTGTTATGGGGTTTATACTAATGTTATTGAAGATGTAAGGTTTAGATTTAGGTGATAGGGGTTTAGGCTTTTGATGTAGGGTATTTTATGTTATGTAATTCAGTAGTGGTAATGTTAGGTGCATGTACATTTTTCCCTATATGAATATGAAATGCATATGGTGCATGTTTTTTGCTTAAATTGAGTTAAACTATTGAAATGGTTCAGCATATGTATCCTTGTGAGTATGAAGAAATTGATGTTATGAAAATTACAGGGAATGGTTCCCTTTTGCACTCATTTGGATCAATGGAACATAGATGACCTTGGTGCAAGTTAGTTGCAATCCAACCCTGCTCCCCATTGTGTAACATATTAGCATTTGAAGATTTAAAAAAAGTTTTCCTAACCCAAAAGTAGTGATTATGAGACAGGCAGAATGTATTTTAAAGGATTCAACATAGAAGTTCCTTTTTGTAGAAAGAGTGATTGTTACAATGTTTGTCAGTTTATGCGACTGCCATCAAGAATAACCCTGCCTCTCATAGGTTGCAACCGAACCATTATCATACTGATGTGTACATTATATAATCCTTTTCCATATTTAGAATATGAGACATTATTGTATTAGGTGATGTCCTTCAAAATTATATGCATACCATATTCATTCATAAAAAATTGGTCACCAAATTGTATGCATCATTGACCTTCATTGTAAAAATTTAAATAAACACTAGAAAAGACATAGTAATATAGACAATGTACATAAATTTAAATAAACACATTCAAAAGTTAGAATATACACATAATTGTCATTGAGTGTCAAAAGTATTCCTAACCTAGAGATTTGACAAAACACAAACTGATCTAACCAACATGCTTGGTTACTAGCCAAACCAATAAGGCACAGAATAATAATCATTTAGTTTCCCTGAGATTATATCTAGTGGGGCTTGGTGATGCTGCAGTTTTGGATGGGATGTCAATCTTGGGCTTCTTCTAACAGAGGTTGTCAATCTTGGGCTTCTTCTTTTTAGCCACAGGATAGGTTGCCCTATTGTGTCCAACTTTGTGACATTCACGACATTTGCTTGGCTGATTTTTTCTCTTCATCTTAATGGCTTTTCTAGCTTGATTCTCATTTTTTTCTTTACCTTTGGCAGCAGTCTCTCTACTTTTCTCACCCATTTTTCGTCTCTGTTTTTTGGGCCTCCCAGTGGTGTTTGTGATGAAAGGAGGAATTGGTGGGACACACCCTGTCTTTTCCCAGAAGTCTGAGCCAGGGACTGATTCAACATGATGCTCATATGTTGCATTTCAGGCTGCCATTGTTAAACCAACATGGAAATGGTCCTCTGCATGTTCTCCCTTCTCAGCTATAGCCGTACAAGCATGTCTACAGGGCATGCCTATAGGAAAAAAACAAGTGTATTAGAAAAAAGATCTCACATTACAACAATAAGTCATTACAGTGTTTAAGATTTTAAATACCTGTCAACTGCCACATCCTTCATGTGTATTCTTGGGTCCCAAGGTTTACTGCTACCCTTGCAGGGTAACAACTAACCTTATATTTTTCAGCCCCTCCATTACCTATTAGAAGACATTCAAAAACCAAATGAAAGTCTAAATTAATGAAACAACCATCTGAAAATCCAAAAGAAGAATATGTTAAGTTACCTGTCCACATTACATTCCAGTTGTTACTTGCACTTTTTTCCTTCTCCAACCTACTTTGTTGAATTGGTGGTAGCTGACCCACATGCCCTGTCAACTTAACCTTATGGTTGCCTATTGTGACCATAATGTATGTCCTTATTTCCTCAAGCATAGTCACAATGGGCTTGCTTCTATCATGCACCAATTTGGAATTGAGTACCTCACAATTATTGTTTGTTATGCTGTCCACCTTACAATCCTCATCAAAGAAAGCCTTGCTCCAAGACTCCTTTGGGAACTTTGTCAAATATGTCCAAGCATGTTGATTAACCTGTCTTATCTTCACCATATTCCCTTGAATTTGGGTCGAGGTAGTTGATCTTGCAGCTTGCCATAAAAGGGACCTCAGCTCTGCCCCTTTCCACTATTTAGAAAAATTTTGCCATAAGTGCCACACACAAAACCTGTGTGGCACACCAGGCATGACCTCTTGGAGTGCTGGAATAAGTCCATGCAAAGTATGGAATACTATTAGAAACTATTAAGTATGATGCTAAACCATATAAAAGCTATTAAGTATGTCTTGATTTGGAATGATTTCCTGATAGGGTTCAGACTACAAAACACTTCCCATTCACAATTCTTCGCTTTACACCTTGCCCTTACTCTTACCTTATCATTTTTCACCCATTTAATTTCTCTCCCTAGCTGTATAGTGTACTCTTTCACAGCTTGTTTAAACACCTCCAGTGACTGAAACTCCATCTCACACTCCAACCTGACATTACCAAAAGTAGTTGTTTCATTAAATTGAGGATATACCTCTCTGCCTTCACCCTCATCCTCTGAACATGAAGGAGTTTTCAACTCTTCTAAAATCCATGTGTCTTGACTCTCACAATCATCTCCTCCCACATGGTTAACATTATCCTCACTTTCACCCTTTGTATCAATGTCAAATATAGTAGGAACAGTTGACCTTCTTCTCCCACATGGTTTGGACTTCTTACACTTTCCCTTTGTCTTCTTACTCCCTCCTGCATTTGTATCCTTCATCTTTTCTTTCCCCTTCATCTTTTCTTTCCCCTTCATCTCTCCTTTCCCCTTCTTACTTCTAGCCTCTCTTTGCATATCTTCCCCAATTTCTACATCTGCCATGTTAGTGTTATTATCTTCACCCTGCCTTGAAGCCTCACTACCTAACTGCTCTTCAAACTGAACCTGACCTTCAACCTCAGCCATACACTTGTCATTTTCGAACAAGTTAACATACTCCTCAACCACTATCTTTTCAATAACCTGCACTAAGTAAACCCCAACCTGCACATTGTTACCAACTTCACTATGATTCCCCCCATCAACATCCATCATACATATCTCATCCATTGGATGTTCAAAATACACATCCATTAACCTTTCATTCAATTTCGCATAGGCAACCATTTCTAATATATCCTTATCACATCTTAGCACCTTCAACCCATCATTATGCCCATACTGTGGATCATGCCAAAATATGTTATATTTGCTATCATAGCCATTATTCTCAGCAAATCTATTAAAAGCAAAACAATCTATATAATCTGGGTCCACCTCCCCCCAAACCTTAACTTTCTCCCATTTATATTCTTTTTCACCATGACTGTTGACTACAAACTTACCACTATAATGTAGACTAAGCCTGATTTCCTACCAAAATCATTCAAAATAAAATTAATCATTTCTTATTTAAATAATAGTAAAATATGACATAAATAAATAGTGCACGCACATAGGGGGACCATAAAAATTTTACAATTCATAGCAAAAGACAATGACAGTACAGGAATCCAATGCATATTCACAGGACCACATAACATTATTCTCCTCTATAAGAACGCAAAAAAATTGCCCTTAGTAGCTCGAAATACAAACCCCCAATAGTTCGAAACCCTAAACCCCCAATAGTTCAAAGACCTAATCCCCTAATAGTTTGAAACCCTGAACCCCAGCAGTTTGAAACACACGACCTTACCTTACCCTACCTACATTTATCCAGAAGAAAACCGGAGAATACTCACCTCCACGGAATCCCCCATTTCTGTCGAGCGTGATGTGCTCTTCAACCAACGTCGGTGTTCCTTGTGAGAATGTCCACTCCAATGGGGAAAAGGATGACCAACGTTCCAGAAGATGAGAGTCGAACGAGGAAATCTCTAAAGGCAATCGAAAAATGGGTATTAGAAAATGGGATAGGTTTTTCTGAACAGAATCAAAATAGGGAGAATTTTTGTTTATTTTCCTATTTAACTATTTGGCAAAAACGGCGTTGTTTTTACCCCTACGTGGCATGGCACCCTGGATTTAAACGGCCATGTCACCAAACTTTGACGCCATTTTAACGTGTCTTGACGGTGGGGACTTCGGTGTCCGACGTTGAAGAACAAAGGGATTAACAGGGTCAATTTTGAAAATGAGGGACTTAAGTGTCCGATTGTGAAAAAATGAGGGACCAAATGAGTTTCATGTGTATTCCTTTTTCTTAATTTATAGGCTATACATGAGACGTGTTGATTCACCCACGATTTTTCGTATTCGTATGAATTGTTCACAAATTTCACCTAGTTCCCCAGTCATAGATATTTGTTCAGTTTGAAACAGATGTTTGTTTTTTGTCCGGGAAGGAGAGAAGGCAGGGCTCGAACCCTGTTAATTTGGGTAACCTCACATGCTCTTAACCACTTGAGCTACAAGGGGGTTGTTTGAAACAAATATGTAAAAAATTCACAAAATTCAAATGATGAGTCATGGGCCAATGTCTTGAGGCCCAACTACTGAGGAACCTTAATACTCGAGTGCACGGCCTTTGCCTCAACTGCTGTACATCGTTGTCAAGCCAAGCAGTTTATGTTGTTGCTTCATGATTTAGGCAAACCGTCAACAGGATAAGGCAATACTCATTGATCCAGATCTTACCCAAGATGTTGCCAAAACAGACCAAGTAAAACCGCTCAATCGATATGAGATAATTAAGAATTTATCAAATCAAAACTATAAAATAAAAAGCCGTAATATGTATATAGTTGAATCAAATTTTAAATCTATCCTTAAAAAACAAACCAAGTTCAACCAAAACATAATCTTTAATATATTACTCATATATTTATATTGTTTTATTAACTTACACACATTAATTAATCTTAAAATAAGACTTAAAATAATATAAGTATTGATTTATAATTTTTTTATTATGCTGAAGTTTTTTAGAATGATTATTTTATTTTTGATTTTATTATATTGAAACTATATATTTTGTAAAAGATATATATAATTCATATAAATCAAACAAATCCTTTCAATCTAAATTATATTTAATCAGATTAAATTAAATAATATTTTATCTAAAAATCCAACTCTTCCTGTCAGCGAACCTCGTGCTGAGGCGGGGGGGCCACGAAATAAACTCAGACCATTTACTCGTATCCTTTGCTGCGTTTAATAGGCCTCTTCACCAACCTTCTTACTAGAATTACCAAAGCTCTTTGATATTTGATTAAGTGTAATGTCTTTCAGTATTTCCTTTTCATTCGTACACGTGGACCCTTTGATTTTCATGAATGCTTGCACTTTAAGTCTATGGTTTTTAAGTTAATGACAAAAAATAAGCCCTGTGGAGTCCATTTCTGCTCAAAAGATTCACATAATCTGATATTGAAATAAAACTACAAATATGTAATCGCGTATGATTAGGTTGAGTAAACTTTAGACAATTAACAAGTTTTTTAAAATATTAACAAATACATATGATCGGGTTATATACAGGGTGGTCCGATCAACATCAATTATGCTTGATTCAGTTTGGACATAAGGTTATAAAATCCAAACAAATTTAACTAGTTCAGATTGAATCAACACGTAATTGAAACCAATTTCTTTCGTAACTTACCTCAGTGCAAACATCGATATATATTTTCTGTGCGAATGATTTTTAAGAGTTGATAATCAATATGGAAAAGC
Organism: Clitoria ternatea; assembly: GCA_037962975.1. Lineage (NCBI taxonomy): Eukaryota > Viridiplantae > Streptophyta > Magnoliopsida > Fabales > Fabaceae > Clitoria > Clitoria ternatea. The sequence goes on from CM075671.1 coordinate 279,803,598, forward strand.
TGACAAATGCAAGCAAGTAACCAGAGAGTATATGAGCCAGTGTCAAGCACAGCCCAAATCACTTTTCTTTTTCCGTTAATTTCCGCAGCTCTATTAAGTGGGACAAAAGTCATCCATCATCTCATAATCCATATTACAGTCGGAAACATATTCGATTAAACATGGACACAAAAGTCACGGCAGTGCCATCGGATCAAACACGCTACCTAGACCATATAACATTAAAAATAATAATAAACCATACAATTGTTGCCGTACTACATATCGTCACAATATTAAGGAAAATATGTACAAACTGCAGGGTTCCTACCTTATACACCTGTTCGCAGTGGCACAAACCAGTACAACATCATGTTCAAAAGCATGAAACAGAAGTAGACTTCATTACATACAATAATAGACCTAATTACGTTAATATGAACATGGCATTTTCATTTTTCTATCCCTTGTCATGGTTCAAATTACAAAATTTGAACACCACACAAGGGGGAATGATGTGAGAAACTACCCTAATGTAACACCTACTTGTTATCAGACACTATTAATCTATTGAGGAAGAATAGTTCGTTGTGCATACTGAAGGGCAAAGTCTCGAACAACCTCAAAAATAAAAAAAAACATACATGGTATTGTGCCACTCATTGAAAAGTCCTCCAACCAGAACCATACAATAAAATGCATTGTAGAAACGACTTAACATACAATCGTTCTGACCAGAACAATGCTTGTCAAGAGACATCAGTGACCAGCACAAACCTTCGCCGCCAAATCTTTCTTAAAATGATTTCACAAACTTTTAGCAGTCCACTCAACAGCATGCGGTTTATTTATGGGATCTAGACAACAGAACTTGCCAGGGAAAGTTCATGGAGCTCACTTAGCATCCATTCCTCCCCAGTTTGACCACCCAACACAATAGCTCTTGTCCCTCCAACAACACATGTACTATGTCCCCAAGCAAATCTCGGAGGGTGCCCAGGTACATTTAGGATTCTCCATGCAGGCTTCTCATCGGTTGGATCTAGTATGTAAAGCTGGGATGCAGAATGAAGGCCGGCAACAGACCCACCAAATATCAGAATTCTCCCACCCGGAAGACTCACAGCCACATGGTCAAGTCTAGGAGGAGGAGCTATACCTCCAGGATTTCCAGCACCCGGCATTCCACTCCCTGTTACACATCTCCAGCAAGGCTCCTCCTCACTTAAATCCATTGTGAATACATCACTGGAGCGAAAACGCAGGGGCCCACTCTTGGCAAGACCCCCAAACATCAGTATCTTCCTACCACCATATACAGACAGTGTATGGCCCAAACGTGAAGGTGGAGTCCATGCCACTGGTATCTCTCTCCAGACAGGTTTCTCCATCGACAGATCAAGGAGGAAAGTATCACTCAACAGTACTCCAGAATCAGCACAGCCTCCAGAAACAATCAACTTAGTACCATCAAGAGTACAAGAGCTATGCCAAGATCTCGGTAGTGGAGGTGCCAATCCAGAAATTTCACGCCAAGTTGGAGATTTTGCATCCAGGTCCAGCACAAACACATCATTGAGCAAGCCCTGCCTTCCACAGCCTCCAAATACAACCAAATGAGAACCATTAACACAAGAAAGTGTGTGCCCCCACCGGCCTGGGGGAGGAGAACTCACCTGCACATGTTGCCACTCAGGATTGCTAGAATTGAGATCCAATACAAAGGTGTCATTCATAGGTTGCATGTTAACCCCTTCACCACCAAATAGTACAACTCTGTTACCAACAGCACAAGCACTAAAATTACAGCGAGAAGGTTCAACAGCACCTCCAACAATCAGTTTCCTCCATGCTGCTGCTTCAAGAGTGGTCAATTCCCTTGCCAACCGACCCCACCCGAGTCTCCTTGCACCAGGCACAGTTTCTAACACACGCGTAGTCTCGCTGCCCCATGCATTTTGGCACACCATTCTCCAAAGGTCTTCATTTTGTGTTAGCTCATACAATCGCCTACAAACAGAACCAACTGAAGCAATATCTCTTGGACTTAAGCGAGCAAGTATTTTGAGCGACAATACCTCGTCAGTCAATTGCAATATCCCACAAACTCCACGAGCAACATTACGGTCCCCAACGGGAAGAGGATGCAATGGGGAAAGCACAGGATGAAACCGATCTGATGATTTAGTAGATTCCTTAGTTGTAGAACCTGGAAGGGGACCAAGATCAATGTTCGCCTCTGTGTAGAACTGGATTCCAATGACATGAGTTATCTCGTCGTCTCCATATATAGGTGTCGTCCGCAATCTGTTCATAAATGGAGATCCATCTTTCCTAAAGTTCAGCAACTCACCTTGGAATTCAGTCCCTTGCTCAAGACATCTTCTTATTTCTGAAACTACAGTTGAGTCCACCAATGGATGTCTTCTCTTAGCAAACGGACCACGACATTGCAAGAAGCGGCTGCAAAATATTTTAAATGATTAGAACAAAAGCCACACTGAATTAGAAAAACCTAGCAGCAGAGATTCAGGCAAACAAGACTTGTAATAAACGGTGAGCATATATTAGTATTACTTATTTGCTCAGGTAGAATGTTCTCCAGCCTTCACTTTTTTTCCTTTATTTCCCTGGTGCAATGTGTAACACCCTCGGTTAGATAAGACAAATCCTTCTATAGGTTCATCCTATTTAACTGAGAGTGTTAACAGTTTTCAGAAAAAGTGAATATATTTTTTTAAAAAAAATAAATAAGTACGTGGCAGATCAGTGGAAGCAATATTATATAGATCACATAGTCATTCACAAACTGTAAGTAATTGTACTCTTAACAGAATAGGGCACACAGGCACCCTTAAAATATTATACAGTCATCCAATTTGTTCATAAATATCTATTACCTCTATTCTAATCCTAATGAACATTCTTAGTTGGATTAGCGTATTGCTGTTCTTCGTGTTCTGGTTCTTGATTTCCTAATTCCTCTGAAATTGTCAACAGTAAGGGTGAGTATAACCCAAGACCCTGTAGGTTACCCGGTGCGGACATAATCCAGCTAACAAGTAATAACATGTAATCATACAATTCACATTTCTAAGATTATAACAATCAAATATGTCATCAGGGAATGCATGAGTTTGTTTCATTATGATATTTCTTGATTACGTCTCATGATGCATGTGGGCCCAAGAAATTATTTCTTCTTCTCTTTCTATGGAATATCACCATTCCAATTCTCTAGAGCGATCAGGGTCCGCCCAAGCTCTGGTACAAATGAACTCATTGGTTCTCATCATTGATTTATATATATATATTTGAGACTTGGATCCCTACGATCATAGTTACACTCCGTCATTTAGTCAAAGTACACCAGAATTATTCGTCTCACCCGGCTATCAGGGCGCGACTCTGATGCCATTGAGTTGCCGTTCCAGTTGTACTCCCAAGATTCTTCATGGAGATCAAACGTGAGTGTTCTCCACTGTACCAAGTGTATGCTCTAGAGGTTTTTCTTCTTCAAAAATATTTTCATGATGCGAAATGTATTCTCTTTCATCTTTTGAGTCATGGGTATTTATGTGATTCCAGCCTCATCATATTCGTTCACAAGCTTTTGATTTAATGGATCAAACGTTGCAGGTCATTTTGATAAAATATATCGTTTATAACTTAGTTGAAATTATACTTTGTATAAATAATAAAATATAATTCATATTTATTTACTCATAGTTAATAAATAAGATATTTATAGCAATAATACTAATTATAATAATAGGAATAACAATAATAAAAATAATAATGTAAATAATAATAATAATATTAAGAATAGTAATAGGGAAAAGACCAATAATGATATTTATAACATTTTAATAACTCAATAAGGAGTATAGAAGGGATTCTGAATGAAAAATCCAAGTATAAAACGTTAAGACTGCTTTTCCGAGGAGAAGGAGTTAAATACCGAGTGAAATATAATTATCCGAGTAAAAGAAGTCTGTTTCCGAGTGAAAAATGAATTTTCCGAGTAGAAATAGATTGGTACCGAGTAGAAATGAGTTTTCCGATTAAAACACAAGTTATGTCCAAGTGGAAATGTTGATAACCAGACTTTCTGAGTAAAACTTGGATAAATACCGAGTGCAAAAATTAAGATTTCGAGTGAAAATAAGCAGGATTTCCAATAAAATCAAACTGAGAGGATTTTCTGAATAAAACAAATCTGAATCCGAGTGAAATCAATTTGAAAGAGTTTTCTCAAGTGAAGTTAAAACGCTTTTCTGAGTAAATCATAAGGAAGAAAGAGCTCTCTGAGTGAAATAATTATTTTCTGAGTAATTTCTGATTAAAAAGAGATTTTATGTGTGAAAAGATTATAAATCCGAGTAGAATCATACTGATGAAGTTTTCTGAGTTAAATAAGATGTTTCCCGAGTAAAAATCAAACTGGGTAAGTTTTCTTGAGTGAAATAACTGATTTTCCAAGTGAATCAAAAATGAATAAGTTGAGTGAAATAACTGTTTTCTGAGTGAAATAAGTTTTATTCTAGTTCAAATATATATATATAGCTCCAAATGAAATCAATTGAAAAGAGCTTTCTAAGTGAAATACTGATTTCCGAGTAAAATCAACTTGAAAAGATGTTTTCCGAGTGAAATTAAGGTGTTTATCAAATGAAATATAATCCTGTTTGAAAATTTAAATAAGAAACTTGTATTCTTCAGATAACCAATCGGATTAATATATAACTGGTCAAATCACTGTAATTTCTGAGTGAATTTGTGTATTCTTTAACTGCTCTGGTTGATTGGTACAATACCGAGCTTAATATCATAGTATCCGATGTCAGTTCATATCTCTTCACTGGAGTCCTCATAAATACCCATGATACTTTAATATTTTTACAGTCCAGCATCAAACATATACACTTATTCATTCATATTAATCAATAAAATCAACATATTCACTGAATTCTCATGGTCAATAATAAACAACGCTGTAATTAAACATGTTCAATACATTATATATACAAATATAACAAACAATTAAAACATTTAAATCACAACAAAACCAGATCTGTCCTGGAAAGGTGAGGACCCAAGGTACCTTAACTCTTTCCTTTCACTCAGATTTCCCCAGAATACCCGAGAATATACCCCCCTTACCTTGATGGAGTTCTTGGAGGAAAAGAAGAGCTGTCCTGCACCAATTCCGAGTGAAACAGAGGAGAGGAACTTGAGAGAGAAAGAAAGAGGTTGGTGCTGGTACGTAAGAGAAAGAGAGAAGAAGGAAGAGGAAGAAGTTCTTAATTTTGGTTCTGATAGTTTGGCTTGGAGATGCATTGATTTAATAGTTGCAGGAGACAAGTGGGAGACACCAATTGGAGGATTAGGTGGGATAATGGAAACTTTTGACTCATTCCACTGTCAGCTTTGCATTAAAGGGGTTAGTGATATATTAATATATATAAAGTGGTCTGAGTGGGGTTAAAAAGGTGTTCGTTTGTTGGAGATTTTGAAGAGGGCGGTATTGAGTATATGAGAGTGGAGTGTAGTGTGAGGGCGGAGTGCAGTGTGAGGGCGGTATTAAGTGAGGGGCGGTGTAGAGTGAAGAAGGCGGTATGAAGTGTGAAGTAGGGAAGGACGGTGTGTATGAAAGAGTTAAGGACACCGTCTGTGGAAAGAGGGCGGTGTTGTGATAAACACCGGCTCAGAGTTGTCTGGTATGAACTCCTAATCTAAGAACGGATTTAATAGCCAACCGGTGTAGAGTTCTTATCCGGTCTGCATCATACTGGGTCCTTCCTTTCTTTCATCAGCATTCCGATGTGAGATAGAGGACATCGGGTGGTTTCTGACATCGGATCGCTCCTACTCGCTTGAGCGAAGTAGAGAAATATACATCAGGGGTCCTTCTCGCTCAAGCGGAATCCGACTCGCTTGAGCGAGTCAACCAGTTCTCGCTCGGAATTCCTCTGAAACCGACTCAAGTACTTTGATTTCTCACTCGGCTAAATGTTTTAACCGACTTGCCTTGCTCGGTTTGCTACTTGTTCTAATATTCAAAACTGATACTCAAAGTTCCACATGGCAGAGTTATTCATCTCTCACTCGGAAGTGTTTCTTCTAGAACCCGTCTCTCTCCTAATTAGTCAATCACTCGGAATTATTCAAACTCTAATCACTTAGAATATATTCCAATAACAACTCATACCTGAGAAAGGAATCAATCGGATTTACCACTCAGGAGTGCCCAAACTTTACTCACTCGGTTTACTCATATTTCTCTCTCGGTTTTAACCAAATTCTTCAACTACAATTCCAATCAGAGCCTATTAAGATCATTACCTCTCGGAAAAGACTTACACATACAAGTCTCACTCGGAATTGGTCCAATAGAGTATATCTCACTCGGAAGAGGAGTCATACTCATAGATTCACTCGGAAATAGCCCTGCTTACTGCAATTCACTCGGAATGGCTTCCTCTTACCATTTTCCACTCGGTATTTATTCACTTAACATTATTCATTCATCACCACTCATATTCAAGCCAAGTAATGCCTTAACCATACAATATATATATATAACCACTCGGAATCCTTAACTTAATCACTATTTCATCCATCAATACTTCCCAAATAATTTTGACAACACATTTCAGTCGGTAGGAAGCATCAAATCAACATAACACACTTACATGTATTCATTCACTCGGTTTTTATATATATATATATATATATATATATATATATATCATACACTTAGAATATATTTCCAATCCAAACCATTATAACAACTCTTCCCTCAGAAGAGGTTCACTCGGATTTTACCTTTCAGGAGCATTTAAGTCCTTCCCCACTCATTTTTCACTCGGATACTCATCTCTTAGGTACACATACACTATCCTTCCTCAAAATGTGTTTCGATCGGAATCCTTTAAGGTCTTTATCACTCGGAAAAAGAGTCATAAACATAGCCTCACTCAATAATGGCTCTAAACCTTATATATTCTACTCGGATTGGGCTCTCATTCCTATATTCCACTCGGAATTCCATATTTCAGAGAGGTTTTGCTCGGAAATGGAAGTACTTGGCAAGGTTTGACTCAGAAACGAAGAATCAAGGGTGTTTTGACTCGGAATTTTCACCTAGAAGTGGTTTTCTTGAACACGCTTCACTCCAAATGTCTCCGAGGCCAAAATTCCACTCGATAGTATCCCTTTCAGTCATGTTTCACTCGGTCTACATAACATTACACTCGGAATTTCATCCTTCACTCGGAATCTCTAATCCTTCACTCGGAATTTCATTCTTTCACTCGAATCAGAGCCTTTTTCACTCGGAATTTGAATAATATCCTCAAAGGTCTGTATAAATTCCATAATTATACCCAAAAATATAATTTTTGGAGTATTACTGACCCTATACAAGGTATTTACTCACTTATTCTTACTTACTAACCTTCCATACTTCAAAATTTACCAAATAAGACTGCTACTAAAAACAGGGATGTTACACAATGCAAGGGTCACTTATTCAACTTGATAAAGTGATTTTTTTAACACCCCAAGTACCATAGCATTTATCCCTACCTAGTATGTCAAACAGTAAACAAAAACACTTGAAGGAGGAATATGAGAGAGAAAATGAATCTGCAAACAAATTACTGTCAACAAACTACATGCATTTCTTAGCTTTGAAACGTAAGATTCACTTTTTCACCATAAAGTAAAAGACAAGGTAAATTAGCAACGAATATAATAACCAACTCCCAATCATAATACATAGATTACGAAGAAGAAAAATATAAATCACCATTCTGAAACCTTTTTAAGCAGATACTTACATTTCAGACAATCAGACATATCCAATGCTACTTTTTTACATATCAAAATTCTAATATGACTTCTGTTACAGTCCTATAGCCTCGCCCAATTTTGCTGCTTTGCATATAAAAAACAGAAATTCTCCTAGAAATTTATCTTAATTATCACTATACCATTTAATTAATTTTACGTAACTGTCCAAACCTAAACAGTCCCTGAGTTGGCCCAGACATTTACCTATTCATTAGCAAACCGTTTCCATTTGAAAACTAAGACACCAAAGCACCAACTTTCAATTGAGAGATTTATATCCTGTATCACATTCACTGGAAATAATAATGCTCTCTGAATGACACTTCCAACATCTTAAAACTATTCCATTCTTTTTTGGATAAAGTTTTCCCCTCAGGTGTTCTCCATCCTTAGTCCCAACGGTCAATATACTAAGCGGTAGACGATTGGCCAAATGATTTGTTCCATTCACATGAGCCAAGAATCACACCCCTGACCACATGCTTAAGGGATGAGATGCCGAACCACCACACCAACCGTTCAGCCTCTCTGTTCTCTTCTGTTTACCCCTGTTTTCTGTTCTGTAAACAGCATTTTTCTTGCTTCTCTAAACCTCCTTCTCTCCTTCTATGAACCATTGGTGATTGAAGCCTTCGTCTCTTCTTTTAAGTTCGACTCTGCTTATCACTGTTGCTTCTCCATTATCCTCTGTTTGGTCCTGTTTTCTGTTCTAAAAACAGAGGTTCTGCAAACTGCGTTCTTCACCCTCATATGTCCTTCTAGTTTTCGGATTTTTGTCCTACTTCTATCATGTCTTCAAGTGGGTAAAGACTAAAGAGCAGCAAGAACTAAAGAGGAGAAACTAACCAACCTAATGTTGCTGCATGTGGTTCAACACTGCAGAAGAATGCTCCAGGGAATAGAAGTGATATACAAGGAAGTATGTTATACCAATAGGGGGAGATACACCCAAGATACAATGCAAGTACTGTCAGGAGACTATAACAGGTGGGGCTTATTGGTTAAGGCAGCATTTGGCAGGAATACAAAAAGATGTGAGTGTTTGCACTTGTGTAGTGATGAAACTAAGAAAGAGTGCTCCAGGAAATAGAAGTGATATACAAGGAAGTATGCTACACCAATAGGGGGAGATACACCCAAGATACAATGCAAGTACTGTCAGAAGACCATAACAGGTGGGGCTTATCGGTTAAGGCGGCATTTGGCAAGAATACGAAAAGATGTGTTTGCACTTTTGTCAGTGATGAAATTAAGAAAGAGATGTGCTGGGTTGGTGTCCTCTTTGCAAGCGAAATTAAAAAGGAAGACAAGCAACTACATTGTAGGAGTGTTGGTGAAAACATTGTAGTCAAATAGCGGAAAGGCAGCTGTGATGCCCCATTGCGGCCCTTCACTGCAAAACACTTCCATCGTGGTGAATCCCAGTGAATTGCGGGCAAGAATTGGTTTCTAGTCAGAAGGGTGGAATCGTTGTTCTGGTCATGAGATCGTGACTATGTATCAAATCGCACAGTTTTACAAGGTGAGAGATAGGGGTCGAGAAGTCATTTTCTTTTCCAGCTTTCACAAGTTTTGGGTCGAGTTCACAGGTAAGGTTATCTTCTTCCTCAAACGCATGACTCCTCCCACTATTGCTTCTCATCTCGTTTTGTCTCTTTCTCTCTTTCCCCCACGTTCACCCATGATCACCTTCAGAACTAAGTTTGTGACTCCCTGCATCTCATCTCAACATCTCTTCCTTTCTTTACGCATTTCCAGTTACTATTATTCCTTTGTTTTACTCTGTTTTTGAAACTAAAAAACAGAGGAACTTTCAGTGCTTCGCAGAAGAAAAGGGGCTCGATTCTGTGACCTATTTCTACATATCTCTGTATCCTTGATTTGTGGCTTTTTAATCTTTAAATTATGATATCATAGAATTATATAATGTTTTGTGTTGGATAATATTAGTTTTTTAGTTAAGGATTATGCATTTGGAATATTCTTAGTTATTTATCTCTCTTTTAAAAAAAATTCTGTGTATATATAATATGTTCGTTTATTTTACCCCACGATAGTGTAAAATAGCCCGCAAAGCCGCGATCCCAATTTTGGGGTCGCCAACAAAGTGGCACATTTTGGGATTGACTACTATGAGTGAAAAACAGAAAGGAGAAAGAAAGTGAGAAAGATGTGGAGGAGGTGGAATTGGATGAAGTTGGAGAGAAGAGGATGCTCATGGTGGTGCTCCGACTAGTTCTAACAATCTAGATGGCTTGGAGATTCCTAACTTAGATGAAGAATTTGATGATATTGGAGTAGAAGAAGAGTGTCCAATAGGAGATGATTATTATGACTCTAACATGAATTGCTTGCTAGATTAGACTATTTAGCAAATTGACAGCAAATACTATCATTTGGTAGTAAGACTTGACACTACATATGTCTTTTATGTTTTTTTTTTTTTGCCTTGACAGTATATATATATATATATATATATATATATATATATATATATTGTCTTTTGCTACTTGGACAGTAGGGCTTACAGTTTTTGAGTTGACAATACATGTATTGTCTTTAGTAGTTTGAATGATAAAGTTGTAACAAACAAGTTTGTAGCTATTATGAATTATGAAATTAAAGTTATTTTGGTTTATTTATCTTATTTTTCTGCATATACATGCATTTAAATATTATTTTGCATGTTTAGGTAGGATCTTATGATTTGTGTTACGATTACACAATTTACGAGTTTTCATAAGCTTTCCAATCCCAGGTAGGATCTCGATTTTGACTACCTTGATTGTTGGATCCATCAATACCAAATAACGTTTAACAAAGATACCAGTGTACTAAATAGGAAGGAAGAAAAGCAAGTGAAAGTTCATAATCCTTCATTTAGCAAATATAATTCCAAACCTTTTTAACTTTTCAACCAAATCACAAACTGGGTAAGAAAAAAACTTCAACCTCCAACTCTTAACACATCCCTAAGCCTAGAAAAGCACCAACCAAGAATCATCATCAAAAGTTTAACTCCTAGCACAATGGTTTCCTATCTGGTCCTGGAGCGTTAAATTTTTTTTGAAAAAAAAAAGACCTTACAGAACAGAAAAATGGAATCCTCTGAGGTAGGTTGAGAAAACACATTAATATCCTGTTGAGAAGTCATCTTGCCACTAAGATAAGGATCTAAATAAACTAATACGAGAAATGATGGTCAGTAGTAAAGAGGTCCTGGTAATCTCACACGATGTGGCTGCCAAGGACATTGGTGTGATTTAATATCCAATTTCCTACAGAATCCTTAAGGGCTAAAAACCTATTAAGCCTTGGACTCCCCTTTTAAAATCCAACTGATATGGGAATTAAGAAACAGGAATTCCTCTTCCCCCAGTCTCAATCCCTCTTTGGTAATTTCTTCATCTAATCTCTGAAAAACTAACAAATCAAATTAAAAAACTTTGTTCCTCTCAATGAACTACACTCGTTTCCAAGCTCAATAACCATGAGCATTCAGTAATACCCAGAATTGTTCACAAAAATGCTCTCAAGAACATCCAATTCAAGACCCTCAATTCCAATCCCAGCAAAGAAGATCTATCCAAGTCCTAGTTTCAAGAATTTCCTGGGGCAGTGAAATGTTGATGACAAGAAGAAGCTGAGGTTAAAATCAGGTTTGTAGGTGTTTTGCAAGGAAGTTAAAATCAGGATTCAAGGTTGAATCGAAGAGGGGTCCTGAAAATCGTAGATCGTAAAATTGTAAATCGTATCATAAGATTTTCCAAATTTCTATGTATACATATAAATTCCTATAAATGCATGTACACTCATAATTCATATTGCAAAATAACACTTAAATAATCATCCATAGAACATAAACATCCATATATATTTAACTAAAACTTTTGGGGACATGGATTATTATTATTATTATTATTATTATTATTATTATTATTATTATTATTATATATTTATATTAGTGTAATCACCTTAGCTATAATTTCCTGTGTGCTAGACAAAGACATGCAACAGGCCCCTACCAAATAGTAACAACTAAAACTCATAACTCAGGTTAGGTTAACTAACTAGGGTTGTGACTTGCAAAATGCCAGTTGGAGAGACATTGTGCATACATGAGGAAAACAATACACACACTGGATCCAAAACCTTCTTCCCTTACTTCCCGCACACTCATAAACAACAATAAATGATGGTGGAAAGCTCCAGTACAGGGGCGAGTATTGCGGGGCTTCTCGGAGACGACATAGAGAGAACAAGAGAGATCGAAGAAGAACACGAGATTTAGAAAGGTAGAGAACCCAGGTCTAAATCAGGTTAGGGTGTAAAAATGGGTTTCCGAAAAAATCTTAATGAATCGGAGAAATCGAGATTTTAATGATTTTTTGCCAAAAAAATCACAATTTCAATCCGATTTTAAGGCGAATACGATTCTACAACAAATTCAGATTGTACCACCCCTGAAAATTTGTAGAATCCCAATTTTTACAATCCGAAACAACAAATACTCCACCTTTGATGACAATTGCCAACAAAGTGTAGTCTGACATGTAACTCATTAAAATGTGAGCGGACAGGAGCACATCTGAGCATGTAAGTGAAATATATTCTGAATCCTCAAATCAATTTCATTTTACATTTTTACTGCTCAAACTAACATTTTTTAGAACTATAAAATAGATTTGTTCTGTAATGAAAAGTAGGCTTGAGCATCAGAGATTGCAATACTTGGTCTGCATCAAATATGCTCCAGCTTTGAAGAATCGCTAGGACTCTAAGGATATAAGATACCATTTTGCTAAAGAATGTTGATGAGGGTAATAAGCAGTTGTTAAGAGAAATGGGTGGTGATGAAGATGGTGGTGAAGATGAATTGGTGTTAGGAAATGATAACTTGACCTGGGGACAAGTTTGACATATTATTGAATGTTAAGATGTTGAGATAAGTCCCACATCGGCTAAGAATATGGCCAGTATCCAATTTATAAGGATTGAGACAACCCGTACATGAGCTAGCTTTTGGGATGAGTTAGGTCTATCGTTTTCTAATATGGTATCGGAGTTTGACTCAGCCTTAAATGTTGGATCACCCGCAATTGTCCAGTCCTACAAAACTTCATGTGGCAGATGTCTCGTCCTGGGCGTGAGGGGGGATGTTAAGATGTTGAGATAAGTCCTACATCAGCTAGGAATATTGAGGCAACTCTTAACTCATGAGCTAGCTTTTGGGATGAATTAGACCCGCCATTTTCTAATACTGGAGTTGATGAGTCTTTGCATTACACAAGAAAGAGGAAAAAGCAAAAGAAGACTGCCACCAATGCTTCTTCTAGGCCTTCAACCAATAGAAGAAATGGGAAGAAAGTATACAAGAAGAAGAAAACGAATAAATGTGGTAATGAAGAAACAGATGAAGAGGAGGTGGAGGAGATTTATAGAAGTGATAATGATAGTGGAAGAGGTGATGTTGAAAAAGAGATGGAAGAGCTTGGAGGATATGATGATTTTTAGCTTGCTAGTTATGTTTTGTTGTCTTAGCAGGCTTGTTTGGTACTTTGGTCATGATTAGATGATGTTGATTTTAAGTTTTAATTAAAAATTTATGCATTTGGAATGTGTTTTAGTTATAATTTGGAACCACCTGACAAAGTAAAATCCCATCCTAGACATGATCTGCGACTCCGCGATTCCACTTTTGTAGTTGGCTGCCGTGATTCTGGATTGACTATTATGGTGTGTGTGACAAAACAGAGCTTTTAGCATTGGATTCCCAAACAGGACCCGGGTAATTATGAGAATCTCTAATACTTAAACCACACCAAAAGTCCCTAGTTAGGAAATCTATCAGCAAATAACCAATTTCACGATCTGTTCATTATCAACACTCAAAATCACAGTGGTGGAGTTCAGCATTTACCACGACCCATAAAATAAAATAAAATAAAGGCATCCCATCTCATCTCATCACGTTCAAGATCAAGTTAATTATCTTAAGCCCTTAAAACCCAAATCAGTTCCCATCCAGCAGCAGAACACTACAGAACCGAGAAACACACCCGCTACACACAAAAAAAAAATCCTAAAAGCTATCTCGATTACAGGAATGACCAAACACGAATCACAACATGCGCTCACTCCCTCGTAAAATAGCTTCAAGGCACCAAAGCCAAAATTCCGACAGTTTCCCAGGGGTTTTCAAGCAAAACAAAAATGCGAAGACAAAAGAGGAAAAAAAATACCAAACATAAAAGGAAGAGGAATCGAGAGAGAACTAACCAGTTGCGACCGAGAACTTCTTCAGCACGATAACCAGTGACCATCTCGAAGACGGCGTTGACGTATATGATAGGATGATCGGGTTCAAGGGCGTCGGTAACGACAAAACCGCAGGGCGCCGTTTGGAGGACAGGGAAAGGAAAGGATCCAATGACATGGTGGTGGTGGTGGTGGTCGTTTAAGAAGGAAACGTTGTCGTCGTCGCCACTGATATCGGAATTACTATCCCACTCCATTTATTTAACTGAAACGGGGACGGTGAGGTTCACCCCATGTGTGTGGGTTTGGGTTTGGATTGAGAGGTATAAAACGAGTGGTGAGCAGTTATGTGTGGGAGAGGAGAGGGTTTAGTTGAGGTTGTTCCAGAAAAGGGAAAAGGGGAAAATTACGAAGAAAGAAAGAAAATTAGATAGTTTTCTTCCCTCTCTAGTGTGTACTTCCCAGAGAGTACTGTGGGCACTCACCGCCTTTCCCTTCTTGCAAATATCTCCCTCCCACCTTACCATTTTTTGATCATCTTCCACATGCCTTACCCTTTATTTATCACTCTTGCCTAGTTAATTTTAATTTCATTTACCAGATATTTTCTTCTTCTTTTTTCCAATTTCAATCATTTTGCATAATTTCCTTTTGGTATATAATTGAAAAAAAGAAATTATAAAAATAAAAAAATCTAAATATTACAATAAAAACTTTGTTTAATCATAAAATTTATTTTAGATGATCAAACCGAGATTATAATATCTAAATAAGACATATCAAACAAAAATATTTATTACTACTCCTAATTTTAAATATAAATAAAATAATCCGTTAGAACTAATTATATGCATACATGCTGTCAAGTAACTTTTTAAAATAATCCTAATACAAATATTTTTTTTAGAAAAGAAATACATTTAGTTATTATTAAAATATATACAACAATTGGTATATATAAAAAATGTTGAAAAAATATAGTAATATGATTTTATTTATATTTCAAAATCGAAAAATAAAATTTATCTATATTTAGGAATCGGGTAGTAATGTTATGTTGATTTCATTTTTAATGTATATTTATTTCATTGATTTTACGTTAGTGTGACAGTCACGGTATCTCATACGGATATTTTTGCAATTGAATGCACACAACAGCTCAATAGAACTTGCGTAAATTGGACTTTTTTATAAACTTAACTCAATTTGTAAATTCAGTAGAGTTCTTGTATTAAAATACTTTGAAAAAATAAAAATTTACTTTCTCAAATTCTAACTATAAGTGAAATAAACTAATTGTATATACTTATTAAGTGTATTGATTATAAAAAAATCATTATTTTCACGGAAAATATTTAACTAAAGTAATTTTAATCTTATTTATTATTTAAAGAATTAAGTTTTTTATAAATATATTTAAGATGGATATATTATTTGATATACATTAAATGATATTGGCCTAAGATAATTTTGGATATATTTATAAGCAATAAATCTTTAAAAAGTTGTTATATTTATAATGTCACATTTACACTAGTTTTCCTAAATAAGTGAATTTAGGGAGAAATTATAAGTAATTTCAAACTCCCTAACTTTTTAGCTTTACTAACTCCTTTCTTAATTTTAGAGGCTATCCAAATTTAACCACAAAAGAGTTTATAAATAATTTAATTCACTTTCTTTATCTAGAATTATAAACTCTTAAAAATTTAAGGTTAATTCAAAAGTGTAACAATCATGTTAGGCTTCATTTAAATTGTGATCTCAGGTTTGATTAATGTAATTTTATTAAATTTTGATAGAGAAAACTTACTTGTCAATCAAAATTAATTAGAATATATAGGTTTTAAAAATATTAGTATTAAGTATAGAAATGTGTAAATAATTTAGTTATAAATTAAAACAAAAAACATTAATCTAAAAATAATTAATAAAAGAATAAGTTAACTAAAACCATATTATAATTGTATACATAATATTGCACAAAAGTTTATGTGATAAATTTATTTGGACAAAATGAATGAGTAGTTAAGTTAGATGTATCTTATGCTAGAAGCGATTTGGCTTGAGATGAAACACTTATATCATGGTGAGCTATTTTCAGTATGGAATTTTTTTCATTTACAAGTAGGGGTGATAACTAGAGTTATCAATATAAGCTACCCAACTTGGCTCAATCCAGCTTGGATTTGGGATTTAATGGATTAGGTTAAACAAGCCTAGAAAAATTTAAGCTTCTAATATTGTTGTTTAAACCTGGACCATTTTGGGCCCATTAGGCTTGAGCGACTACCCTATTATATTTGTAACATTCACCATTTATAAAATATTTATTTCTTCCCGTATAAAAAATTATTTCTATTAAAATAAAATTAATATATATATATATATATATATATATATATATATATATATATCAATGTATAGTTTAGTGGGTAACCCCGATCCGCCCAGACTTTTTATGCTCAAGTTTGGATTTTATTGAACCGGGCTAGATAAGTCTTCCTTCTTTTCGGGCTTTTAATTTTAATGACCAAACCACCTATTTTATGGGTAAATTGGCAAGTCCAACCTATTTTAATAGCTTTAAAGCTAAAAGACCAGATCACCTATCAAGAACTTATCAAAAAAAAACTATCAAGAACCTATTACCTAGCCAATTTACGATCTAACATGACTTGCCTCGTTTAGGAAAAGGATCAGACAAGCTTTTTGAAAAATATATTTAATTAAATAGATTACACACTTATAGAAAAACCTTTTTAATTTGTAAAACCAATTTTATTTAAGTTTTTACATATAAAATTTTATTAAATATTCTATGATTTATAATTATAGTTAATCTATTAAGATAGATCTATAAGTTTTTTTAAGATAGGTATGTTGATTTTTTTATTATTAATTTTTATACAAATTAAGCTTTTATATGCATTATTGAGTTAAATAAGACTTTTAAATATAAGTAAAATGATATCTAAAAATATAATTTATGATATAGAATAGTCAAGTTCAAACTTCATAATCAAATATAAATAAAATTAAGAACGTGTGAAGCTGGATCTTATAATTACCCATAAGATTGGAATATAAAATCCTAGATACAGAAAGAAACGTATATTATTCAAATTATTTATTTATTTATCACTTTCTGATTCGGTAGAAATAGTTGGTGTTGTTATTTTGTGGTGGAAAAGAGTGTCCTTAATGCCATTCTAGTTTAGCATTGTGGACTTTGCACGCTAGACATTTTCTCTTATTTTTGTCTTTCAGCTAGGAATTAAGGAAAATAATTGGTGAACCTTTTTCTAATATAAGAACCTTAGATGGAAATAATCCACAGAAGAAAAATAATAGCTAAGGTAGATAAGATAATGATGTTGTAATGAGTTGAGTAGTGTTGGTCTTAATTATTAAATTTTATTGAGAATAAAATGAACATGTTTTGTAATCATTGACTGGTACAATCGACTGTTTTAAGCCACCACGAGGAAGAAATTGATGTAGGAACAGGGATTTAGTTCTCGTTCTTATTTTTCTTTGATGTGTTTCTCTTCTAGTTCAAGGATGGCAATGGAAGAATATAGAGAAAATGAAAAATAAGGATTGTGAAAATAAAGAAAGTGAGCAAGGCAAAGAGAAAAAGAAAAGAAGGAAAATGAGGGAAAAGGTTTGAAAGGGTGGAAGGAAAAATAAGGATTAGTGAAACAAAGGAAATGGGAGACGCCACCTAGAGAGGATAAGCCTCAATCTTGCCACCTAGGGAAGAAAATCTACGATAAGAGCTTACCAAGGTTTAAGAAACCCTAGCTAAAATGAATAAGGAAAATTCAACTCACTTCATAAATACTCAAATGTATTCTCTAAATTCAAGGTATGTGTATTACAAAGGAGAACATGCCTTATATAGGATAAGAGGGTGGTACTTGCTCTAACCTAATGGGTTTCACTCTCTCCTAATCTCAAAAACACTAAAACTAAGGGAAACTAAAAAGATAGCCAAATACAAGGCATAAAAACACTTACAAGGCAAAGATGATCATATAAGGCCCAAACCTATAGCCCAATAAGGTTTTCTAATCCTAATATAAAATAATGAAAAAAAATGTATAAAGGAAACAAACGAATTATTTTAGCAAAAAAAAGTCCACCTGGTTGTGTCCTCATCATGCCCTATTTCCTCAAAAGGATTTGACCTCAAATCTTGTAGATCCAAAGTCAGCAGTAATTCTACAAGGAAAAAGGGAACAACCTTAGTCCAAAAACAAAGAAATAAGAAAATGGTGAAAAAAGGAAAAAAAATAATCAGGATCAAATATGAAAATTATGAAACTAGATTTAAAAATGACATAAATATCATCATAAATGCAATGAGATAAGTCTAAAGGAATACACATATAAAACTATGTGGTAACCCCAGAACTTTATAAAAAAACAAATATGATGTATGAGCAAAAGAGATGCAATATGAAGGAAATGTAAAATAATGAGGTTTAGCAAAAGAAAAGTGCATATCATGCAAAACCATGAAGTTGGATGCCCTAAGAGGATCATATTTTGTAATTGAACACAAACTAGGGCCTATGATAGGTAAAGCCTGATAAGATGCAACTAACTCCTCTTATAAACCCTTATGCACTTGAATGTTATGAACATGCTCAAAATGAATAAGTGGTCCTAGAAAATATCTAAGAGAAATGTTATGGCAAGAAGAAAAAGATAACCCTATATACATTCTAGAAATAAACCAAAAAAAAACATGAAATAACTCTTGAAAAAGTTAACTCAATAGAAAACAAAAAAGTTTTAACTCTAGATGATCATATAGTTATGATGCATATCCTATGACTAATCCTAATGTAACTATACACTATTGGTGACCAATGTTTTCATTAAGGACATGCAAAATTAACAAGGATTCTTTTACCATATTATTATTTTCATAAGATCTCTCACTATTATCTATGATGAGAATAAGTTGACTATGATTAAGGTGACTTTTATTTGAAGCATTATCATTGTCTAAAGACAAGTTATTAATATATACTTTGGATTCATTGTGTTGATTTTGACTTTTAAACTCTTTTTTCTTTGACCTATACCTATCATATTCTTTCCAATATTGGTGTATTTTTTATCCATATCAGCATTATGCTTTTTTCTTAATTTTTCCCTTCTTTCTTTTGTACATAAACTGAGTTTCTCATTTTCAACCTTATCAAAAACATCAATATAATCCCATATTTGTTTTATTTTACTAGAGATATCCTCAAGAACCTTTTTTATTTTTTTATTTTTCTTTTGTATGGTATAATTATCCTTAGATTCATAAGAATCTAACTTAGCATAAAGGACACATATTTCTTCTAATAAAAGCTCAAACAAACATGATGTAGGTGTTCTATCTTTCTTACTTGACCTAGGTGAAGACATGGTTAAAACATTCAAACAAACAAACAAAGACCTAACATGCAAGGACAAATTAAAGTATAATCTAAAGTAATTAAAACAAAAACTAGTCGAATGTGTAAAGAAATTAAACTAAGTCCTAGGCGTATTAACCTTAATCAACTAAATAACCAAAGTCTAAGAAGTTCAATGTCCTTAAAGTAAATTCCCCATAATACAAGGGCTAAAGTGTAAAGAAAAAAATTGACAATATTTTTGTATTTTTTTATAAGGATTTGCTTCCAATACAATTCTTCAAGCTCCAAGACCACCACGACACAAGCTTAAGAAAACTCAAAATAAAGGTTAACACAATTAATATAGGAAAGCAAAAAAAAAAATGCTCACTCCACTCTAGTGTTTCGCTCTCACCACTCTTCTAAATTGGTTCAAGTTCCTTAACCTCAAGCAATGTCACTCTTACCTCTATGTTTCAAACATTGCTACCCCCAAGATATTGAATTAAAACTTATCCCAAAAGAATACCAAAGATATGAAAACTCTAAGACAAAACTTTAGAAGAGATAAATACAAGCAACAAAAATAAAATTAGAAAAAGATAACTCAAATTGGATTTTATGTGACAAGAGGAATGACTCAAAGCAATAAAAGAAAAAAAATGAATGGAGCTTCTACTTAGGATTTGGAATTACCATAACCACACAAAAATTTCACAAAACTAGACAATCAAACAAATAAATGCATAAAAGAAAAAGACTTAGAAACCTAGAATGTAAAAACCTGTGTAAGAAAAGGTACCAACTTGCAAAATTGAATTTTGGAGTTTCTTAGACAATTAGAAATGATGATTAAGGGATTTCAAATAATTATAAACAAGGTGCTCATATTTTTTATTTCTTTTTAGGGGTCCAAAATCTTTACTTTTGCCAAGGAACCCTAGAAGCTTTGTATTTTTCAAAAAGGGTCCAAGCTTTTTCTTTTTAATACTTTTTTTTATATGTCTTTTACCCCTTTTACAAACTATTTTTGCAACACACTTACAAAAAACAAACAGTCTCAATGAATATTACCTAAAAAACAAGGTTCAAAAATTCAATTTTTAGCATTTTTTCTTACCACCGCTTATGGCATTTTCTCCCATTTTGTGTAGGCATTGAAGGTACATGTTAAAAGACATAAAATGTAAAGAGGAACAACATGTAAACACAGAAATTATAGGTCCTAGTTGTTGGGCACAAAATTGAAAATTAACCTAGAAGAAAAATAACTAAAGAAGGAAACTAATAAAACCTAAAAGCAAGCACAATTCACCACCTAAAATTGAGATGACTTCAACCTAAGATTTGAGCCTTAAAGTCTATTAAAAATGATGATTTTAATGACTTGAAATCTAACAAGCATGCTATGGCTGAAAATACCAAAATCCTGAAAAATAAGGGGAAAAGCTCTAAAGTGCACCAACACACCTAAACATGGCTCTACAAGATTATAGCTTCATAAGAAAAATTTTAAGAACCTAAAATCCTATTAACAAAGGTGCAAACTCAGAATTCTAATACCCAAGAATCATAGACACAAAGCTCATTTGACAAAAACTCAAACAATATGCAAAGAAAACTAAAAAGAAACTAGAAAGGGTGAAAGAAACATGCATCTTTTTGGATGTAGGTGAAATATACTATCAATCCTCAAGTTAACTTGATTTTACATTTGAACTATTAAAATTAATATTTTTTAAAATAAAAATATTTATTCTAAAATGATAAACGGGCCTAAACATTAAAGGTTGCAATACTTGGTCTTCATAAAATACAATCAAGCTTTGAAGAAATGCTTTGATTCTAAAGATATCATTGATTCCACCATGCTGATTGAAATTATGTATTTGGATGTATTTAGTTATAATTTAGGTGTGTTTACTTTTTTTTCTTAGTTTTTCAGCAAATGTAATTTTATGTGTTCTTTTTACCTTGCAATAAGGTAAAATCTTGTTTGTGACCCATTTTACGAAATTTATCTGTAAATAACCAATTTCACAATCTATCCATAATCAACACTTAAAATCATTAACCATTCTAAAACAATAGAGTTTCAACATTTACCTCAACCTAAAAACTAAAAGACACGGCATCTCATCTCATCACATTCAACACCAGGTTAATTCTCCTAAACCCTTAAAACCCAAATCAATTCTTCACAGCAATATCATGTCATACAACCAAGAAATGCACCATGCCACAAAGCCACACCATATATCGTTGTCATTGTTGTTTAAGAATGATGCGTTGTCATCTTTGTCACTAAGATAAAAAAAGTATTATCCCACCTCTATTGATTTTAGTTTAAATGGGAACGGTGCAGTTTACCCTATGTGAACAACAATGTCTTGAGGATATGAGAATGTGTGTAATATCCCAGTTATTAAAAATTAAATTAATTACGCTATGTAAAATTAATAAATAAATTATTTATAAGTTAGTGTAAACTAAATTAAATTAATTAGAAAATTTTAATGGGTGAGGTGATCAATTAATTAATTAATGGTGATTAAACTCAAAAACTAGAATTAAATGAAATTATAATAGTAATTTATTAGTTACTATATGGTAAAAGTGAGAAGAAAAAAATTACTTAAGATAAATTTTTATTTCAAAGACAAAAAAGAAAAGAGAAATGGAATTAGAAAAAGGAAAGAAATGTAAAAGAAATTAAAAATAAGAATGAAATGGTGAAAATGCCCTTATGGCAATAAATGAAAACTCATTCCTTTCTTCTCTCATATGCGCGTGCTTCTTTTCCTTCTCTTACTATTTCTATGGCCGCGTGACTATAGGCTCCAAATTGAAGACCATTTCCTTGCCAAAAGTTGAAATTGAACGCGCTTTTTGAACCTAAAGAGCGAGGTAAGCACGATAGCACCCCGAATTTCATGATTTCTTCCTTTCTCTTAATAAGGCCGAAAATGGGGGTTGTTTGGCATTTTTCATTTTTCCATTTTATGACACTTTGAAGCTTGAATATCATTCTTGATGAAGTGGGTGTCAAGTAATAGCTAACGGGTTGTTGTTTCGGTGTAGCTAGGTTTCAAACCAAGCATCGGTAGGTCATTAAGTGGCGTAGAATGTGGAAACGATAGTCAAAATTAAAAATGGTAAGCACTGGAAACCTTTAATAGTAATTTCAAATTATCTTGGTATAATGGGTTTTGTTTCTGAAGGCCGAACACGCTAAATTAAATTCTAACCTTCTTCAATTCTGATACTTTATGAATTTGGTGAAGTCGGTGTTTGATTAGGAGCCTCAAAAGCACAGAAGTGAGATAAGAGGGTGTATTAGGTGTATGAATTAATGAAAAGATGTTAATGTTAATTTTGATGTGCAAGAATATATTGAACCTTATATAAACATGTAAAGGTAATTATATATGTAGTTAATCTTATGTAATTGCATGATATTAATGAATAAGGACTTGGTTGATAATGTGAATATGTATGATATTGTAATAATTTGGTTTTAGATCATGTGAATAATGATGTGGAATTTTAAATGTATGGCAACACTAAGATGTGATTATATGATGGTTAATGATATAAAGGTACTGTATGATGATGATGATTGTGATATTGATGTGAAATGATAAATTAAAATGATAAGTTGTTGATGATTAATAAACTACGAGATATCATGAAAAGAGGCAGTAGAAACAGAATGAGCCTCAGTGACTAGTTGAGATCCTAAGTTGATGGCCACAGTGTCGGGATAAGTTATTTGAAAATTTATATAAGTGTGATGTAATCTTTTGCTATATATGGTTGTGATGTAGTATGGATGGCCGATCAGTATAGTTACCCCTCATTTTGGTTCCCGTGGTTGAATGTGGTCCAGTTGAGCTACCCAGTGGTCAAGAAGGACCCAGTGGTAAGGTGGGGAACCAGGTTAGGCTCGGTGGACTAGGTAGGGTTCACCGGTGGTTAGGTAGGACCCCTAGCTGATGACTGATCTAATTTAGTATCTGAATACTAAAGTCATATATTATCTTTACTGAGAGTCAGTTGTGAAATGATATGAATTATTATCATGTTATGAATTATTATTGAACTGGTTTAGGTCAGGGTCCAATAACTAACTTTGTGATAGTCCTTAAATATCTCATTTGCTCAAAAATATTACACTGGTCTAATGGAGATTTGGTATTATGCCCTCGATTCCAGTGGGAAATAAAGGTCTTTGAGTGATTCCTCCATGCCAAATCATTAGCCTTTACTCATTGTAGGGGTGAAAATGGGTGTCACCCGCTAGGACACTCCGGCGCTCAAGTCAGTAAAAGTTCTAAGGAATTTTAGAGCTCAAGCGTAAGGTTAGAGAGAATATTCTTAATGTTAAGTTGATGCATGAGTATTTATACCTGGGGGTGGAAAAGCCTTCTTGCTCTCAAAGTCTCTCGTACATTGTGTTAGTACTTACTCTCTTATTCTACAGTAAAGTTATCTTGTAATAGTGATGTTTCACAGCGACTCTACCTCTATAAGTCACTTTACAGGTGACTTGTTCAGCATGCTAAGTCATAGGTCAACTATGAAACTCCAATATTGAGTGAGTAACTCGCAACGGGGTTAGTTTGGGGATCCTTCATGTGACCACAGATACTGATGTTAAATCGGTCTGTTACATGATATGTTGGCATTGAGAGAATAGCTCACACCGGTTACCATGTCATATCAGTTCTAGATATGGGATTTTAGTCAAATTACCTTTAAGTTCAGGGGCCAGTCCCCAGACTGGATTAATTATCATGTTTGATAGGTTAATTATGTTGTTGAGTATCTAGCTTATACATTGTAAGTGTGATGACTAAATGACATGGAATTATGTTCTAATTGAGATTGAAGGAGTAGTTAAGTGAGTTGCCTAGCCATGCTATGTTTTTTTCTAATGAATTTAAATTATTTGTATTGATTTGTATTGACAGTCATTCACACTTTCTATTGTTGATATGACTAAAGGTAGGGACATAGCTGATGCGCAAAGACCAATGCCAAATAAGCTAGAAGTAATGCCAAGGAGACTAGAACATTGATGTATATGTATGTATATATGTTATGCTATGTTTTAAGCCTTTAGTGTTACGATGATGCTTTATGTGAATATAAGTGTATATAATGCTTATGGTTGAAGAGCATGACTATTTTGATGATCTAGTTATGTCATTGAGGACCTGGCTAATAGTTATATATATATATATATATATATATATATATATATATATATGTGTGTGTGTGTGTGTGTGTGTGTGTATGTGTGTGTGTGTGTGAGAGAGAGAGAGAGAGAGAGAGAGAGAGAGAATTGGTATGATGTGAATGATAATGTATATATGATTGATGACTAGGTACTGTAATATGGCATTAAGCCATTTGATTGATGTTGTATGAATATGAACAAGTGCTTATAATAGCCTAGTATACATGTGTGTATGGGTATGTTATGAATGAATGATGAATAACTATGAATTAACTACGTGTGAAGATTCATGATAATAATAAAATTGTGAATGGGAACTTGAATATTCAATGACATAGGGTGGTTTGCTTATAAGTATACATGCCTTACAAGTAGGATGAGTTTAGTTGGGAGTCGATGGAAGTGTAAACTTTGGGGACTGTGTTACTAGTTGTTGTCATACATGGCCTCAAGTAAAGGATAATGGAGACCTTGGTTTATAAGAGAAAATGGCCCATTTATCCAACTAAGTAAGTGAATTTAAGTTTATATGGGATTGGGAGTCCGTGGAAGTTGTCTTTAGAAACCTAGGCATATGCATAATGTATGTGCAAAGAAAGTCCCATTTGCATTGCATTTGAATTAGTTTAGTTGTTAGAAATAGAGCCAAATGCATTTTTTCATGTATCTCTATGATCTGGAAGACTTTTTGAGTACAGATTATGCTTACAGGTCTGAAATAAGTAGTAGGTAGTACCTATGAAGTTTGGTAGCAATTAGAGTTAAAAATGGGTAAGTTGGGTAATGTGGAAGTTGGCCTGATAGCCAAATTCTACATAATTCTACAGATCTGACTATCTGGCAATCAATTACCAAAGAGCAAGGTTAATTTCTTACACATGCTACTCACTGATAATCGATTATAAACTTTCTATAACAAATTACCAGAGCCAAATAGAGGGTTTTTGTATGTTTTGAGTGATGTAACCTTTAGGTTCTTGTTCACATATAAAAAGTAGACATAAAACCCTAGGGAATTCCCCCTAGGGATTAAGTTTATTAATCTCTATGATATGTCACTTAAGTTATAATATGAGCCTCTAGGCTGTATTTATACACTTGTACAATAAAGGAAAGAGGGGAATCTAGGCCCAGACCCAATAAGGGAGATAACCGCTTTTGGTAGGATAATGGAGAATCATTATCTACTAAATTAAAGGGATGGAGGGGTACCGTGGGACCCCCCCTGACCAGGGAGGGAACAGGATCTCCTTAGTCACGAGCTCTGGGCATAGAGCCGAGCGAAGTGGCTAAGTGCCAAGGTGAGACACCTTCATATTGGGTGTTGATCCGAGATTCGTCTTAAGGGTGTATGAGCCGATGTCGAGTGATCAGGCCTGAGCGAATCAGGTAACCCATTCTGAGTAGCTATATACCAAATGATATCTGGTCTGGAACTTTTGTTGTTTCTTCGTGAGATGAGTAGAGTCATACTTGTCTTATTTGTTGTCGTGGTGGGCCTCGTAAAAAACCTCTTAGGGGAAAACCTAGTGGGAAAAACCCTTTGAGCAGGAAAAAGAGTGCCCCTGTTACATTCAACGTTAATATATTTTACTATTTTGGCAGGCTTCATTAAAACCTCTCAGGGGAAAACCCAGTGGAAAAAACCCCTCGAGTAGGAAAAAGAGTGCCTCTGTTACATTCGACTATAGTATATAATTAAATGATATTCTTTTCCAAATCGGTATGCTCATTTACTGATGATGTCTCTCAACTGGTGTGGGTCTTCCCATTTGACTGTTAGCTTTAGATCTCTCTCTTGAAAGTGTCGTGATCCAAGTGGTGGTCCGAGTGATGTTTCTTCCTCATCGTACGATGTTCTTTTAAGGAAGGGTCTCCTGGTTTTGTCATAGGAATATGCAGTTGAAGCGACGTGATGCTTGCGTGTTTTTAAGTTTCGAGAATTACTTCCAGGGAAAGCATGAATTGGAACCAACCCCTCGAACGAGGTTTCCCTGTGTCAAGTGGTGGATTATCGCTGATTTTGAATGAGCGCTTCCGAGTGAGTGACTCCAAATGAGTGGTTCCAAGTGAGTGACTCCAAATGAGTGGTTCCGAGTAAGTGACTTTGATTGAGTGGTTCCAAGTTAGTGACTTCGAATGAGCGATTCTGAGTGAGGTAGGGCTTGGCCTTGTCAAGTGGGGAGATCTGTTGCTTGGAACCCCCTCATGCTATTTGGAAAAAGTATGCACGTGTTACTTGAGTCTTCCGTTTCTTTGACGTATGAGAGTCGTTCACAAAGTAAGTGCATGTTACTCGAGCCTTAGCGTATTAGGCTTAATGTTACTTACTGTAATGCAGGTTTTTTGAAATGACTGATAACTTAGGCTCAGGCTTATCTTTACAGTTACCGAGAGCTCATGCTCGGGATTATCTTCAAAATTACTGAGAGCTCGTGCTTGGGCTTGTCCTCAAGATTGTCAAGAGCTTGTGCTCGGGCTTTGCTTCAAGATTGCTGAGAACTTATGCTCAGACTTGACTTCAAGATTACTGAGAGCTCGTGCTCGGGCTTTGCCTCAAGACTACAGAGAGCTTGTGCTCGAGCTTGACTTCAAGATTACCGAGAGCTTATGCTCGGGCTTGACTTCAAGATTGCCCAGAGCTCATGCTCGGGCTTAACTTCAAGATTACAGAGAGATTGTGCTCAGACTTGACTTCAAAATTGCCGAGAACTCATGCTCGGGCTTTGCTTCAAGATTACCGAGAGCTTATGCTCGGGCTTAACTTCAAGATTACCGAGAGCTCATACTCAGACTTTCTTACTTGATCATTTTTCAAGTCTTCAAGTTTGTATGTCAAGGGATCGATTCCATGATTGGGCGTTACTTGAACGGATTTAAGCCTTCTAGTTCGTATGCCGAGGGATCGATTCCACACTCGGACTTTTCGTATACTTTGAACGAATTCAAGCCTTCAAGTTCATATACCGAGGGATCGATTCCACGCTCGGACTTTTCGAATACTTGAACGAATTCAAGCCTTCAAGTTCATATGCTGAAGGATCGATTCCGCGCTCGGACTTTTCATATACTTGAACGAATTCAAGCCTTCAAGTTCGTATGCCGAGGGATCGATTCCACTCTCGGACTTTTCGTATACTTGAACGAATTCAAGTCTTCAAAACGTGTGCCGAGGGATCGATTTCGTGCTCGGGCTTTTCGTATACTTGAATGAATTCAAGCCTTCAAGTTCATATGTCGAGGGATCGATTTCGCGCTCAGACTTTTCATATACTTGAACGAATTCAAGCCTTTAAAATATGTACCGAGGGATCAATTTCGCGCTCGGGCTTTTCGTATACTTAAATGAATTCAAGCCTTCAAAATGTGTGCTGAGGGATCGATTCCGCACTGGGCTTTTCGTATACTTGAACGAATTCAAGCCTTCAAAATATGTCCCGAGGGATCGATTCTACGCTCGGGCTTTTTGTATACTTGAACAAATTCAAGCCTTCAAAACGTGTGCCGAGGGATCGATTCCGTGCTCGGGCTTTTCGTATATGCTGCCAAGGGGATTGATTCTCATGCCTCAGACTTTAAGTGTATATTGCCGAAGGGATTGATTCTCACGCCTCGGACTTTAAGTGTACTCTGTTTCTTGATTAAATAGTGTTTTTCACGTAATCTTGGAAATCCGGAGCATATTTCTTAGGTGAAAATAGTGTGTCTATTAACTGGTTTGTAGCTCTGTCTCGATTCATGATAAGGAAGTTGTTATACTGGGAAAGATTTTTAGTGATAATTCTTCAAGCATTCCTCAAGCTTTTAATCTTGATGATGAGTATAGGAGCCTAGTAGAAGAGGGACATCGAGGAGTGCATTGGTTCAACACTTATGATGAGGCGGTATTTTTAGGCCTCAAGACTGGCACCAGACGAAGCACACATTATAACTTTTGAAAAAGATTTTGATCTCGACATTAATGGGGATGAGATTCAAAGTGCCTGAGGAATTTATAAGGAGCTTGTGCTTGCAAACTTTGAAGATATTATGCAGCTATATTTAATAGAAAATAGCTTAATATCACATACAGAGATTTATGTTATATAAATAAATGAGGGGTGAAAAGTAAGAAGTGATGATAAACTCATGTTTCTCTCTTTTTGTAGCGTGTTCTTGATATCATCTTTGGTTCCTTCATTATCTTCAGCAAGAATGTCGAGCTAGCTTTTGGTTTCTGGTAAGAGTGATCGAATTGGAGGTTCTCCAATAAGATATCCCTATTTGGTATACTGCTTAAGCGCTATCATAATGAATTTTAGCATCGACAATGAGATCTGGTCAACTGATTAGCATTCGGCATGACAATTTGTATACCGCGATAATAAAAAATCGAACCCAGATGGGCATATTGTAAACACATAATAAAATTGTTTTAAAGGCATATAGAAAAGAGAGTAGTTTAATAAAATTAAAAGGTAATCATCGTGCACAATAGCACACGTATGGAACTACTCAGTAAAATTGATGTTGCAAAATATGGACCAACACAATATAGGTGGCAACCAATATTTTCGAGTCCTGGGTTTTGCTGCTCTCAATTAATTAATTTTCATATGTAAAAAATAGAGATGTCAAGCATTTGATGAGTCAGAGAAAATTAGAAATAGAAAGGTACTTATTTGGCAAAATTAGAAGTCACACAGTGGGCAGAGTAGAGGATGACATGAATGATGTGGGTGTAGATCTCCTTGTGTTTGTGAAACTGATTAGTGTCATAGCCTTTTAGGATTAGGGTTTTGAAGGTTTAGGTGTAGGATCTATTTTACCAGACCCCATGGTGGGCGCTAAAATGTTCACATATAGAAAGTAGACATAAAACCCTAGGGAATTCCCCCTAGGGATTAAGTATACTAATCTCTATGATATGTCACTTGAGTTACAATGTGAGTCTCTAGGCTGTATTTATACACTTGTACAATAAAAGAAAGAGGGGAATCTAGGCCAGACCCAATAAGGGAGATAACCGCTTCTGGTGGGATAATGGAGAATCATTATCTGCTTAATTAAAGGGACGAGGGGGTACCGTAGGACCCCCTCTGACTAGGGAGAGAACAGTTCTTATGGTTTATTACTAAGGAAGTTCCAAAAGTAAAAAATTTACTCTGATTTTAATCATACCTCAAGAAAAACTAAAGGAATTATTAAGGGACGTTACACTATAATGATGGTGGTGGTTTTAGGGTTGGGGTTACAGTGGTGACAATGAAGGTTGTGGTTATGGTGTTGACAGTGACGGTGATAGCAGTTATAGTGATGATAGTGACGATGATTACGGAGGTAAGCGTGCTAGTAGTGATGATGGTGATAGTAATGATGATGATGAGTTAGTGGTAGTGGTGGTGGTTGTAGTAGTAGTGGTGGTCATGGTGGCTGTGGTAGTGGTTGCGATGGCGGCGACAATGGTTTTGGAATGGTGATTAAGGACAGTGGTAGTGGTTTTAAGTTTAGAGTTGAAGGCTTATAAAACTAAAAACAAAAATCAATAAACCATTTTTTTATTTTTATATATGACTAAAAACCGTTTAGAAAATGAGTTAAAACTTAACGTAACACTATTTTTACCAAATAAATTTTATTTTCAAATTCACTTTTCAAAATCAAAAATAAAAAACTCACAACTACCTTAAATATACAATAAATATTTGGTTTCCATACATGGATTTAAACAATAAACAAATTTTTAATTTATTAATTAAATAAAATTTTGAAAATATTAAATATTAAATTAATATTAAGCAGGTGAAATGTCAAGACTCAAATTCTATATCAGAAGGAGAAGACCGAACAAAACACACTAGGTATCTCTTACATGTGTAGTGTACTTCCCAATTTCCCATAGAGTAGTAATGTGGCCACTCATAGTCTTTGTCTTTTTGTAAATATCTCACTCTCAACTTACTACTTTTGAAACATCTTCCACATACTTACCCCTTAATTTATTGCTCTTGCCTCCATAATTTCAATTTCAAAAAATTTGTTTTCTTCTTTTTCTAAATTTCAATGGATTTATCATATTTATGTTGATATTGTGTTATTATCAGATGATAAATTTAAATGGTATATGTTTAATTTTGTTAAAATAAAATTTTGATATCAATATAATGAAATAAAATTTCATCTGGGAAAATTAACTCTATTATAAAATTATTTATGACTGAAAACACACATGGTTAAAACCAATTTTATTGGGTTGAAATTCATCTAGGGAGTTTTATTATTCAAATTTAAATAGAATACACTAAAATAATAAAATGTCCCTACAGTAGTTATTATTGTTATTGTTACATTTTCAAAAACAAAAATTGTCATTATTAATACATTTTTTACTATTGATTTTGTATATAGTAGTTGGATTCACTTTATATTTAACGTGAGTTGTTATACCAATTTATATAGTTGAATATGATATTTTTTTCATTCATTAATTAATTTCAGTGTGTACTTATACGTTACATATCTAAATTTTTTTCTTTTTCATAAAACGAGTATAAACGGTTCAAAAGGATATTAGTTATTGTTTTATGGGAAGACAAATTTTGATGTGATAGTAATGATCATACATATATTTCTATAAACTAATTAGGTAGGAGAGTTTAAGTAAAATGCAGGAATTTCCATAAATAAACTCAATCTAGAATATTACAACATTTTTTTAAAAAATAAACTGATTTCACTCGTATTAACGATATTGATTGAACACGGTTATTTTATTAATCTCTATTTAGTAACCAATTAAAAAATAAATTTATAAAAATGAAAACTTCAATATTAAATATTGATTACTTATGTTGTTCGAGATAATTAAACATCTATCGCGAGCACCTAATGCTCAGATAATAATAAAAATAACAATTTTTTTGTTTCGCTTAAGTAAGAATTTGTTCGCTTAAGCTTGAGTGAATGTCTCCTGTCATTTGAGCGAAAATAGGACAGAGCCTTCCCTTTTAGGTCTAGCTTGAGCGAAAATCCACCATAGTCCAACATGTCAAATCTCGCTCAAACGAGATTATCTTCGCTCGAGCGAGAATCACCCAAAGACCATCCTCCATTTCCCTCACAGTCTCGCTCAAGCAAGATTAGCAGCATTTAGCCTCCAAACCAACTTCCTCACGCCCTATCTTACTCATTTGGGATCCAAATGACGCCAAATTTTAACTCAAGCTAATTCTCACTAATTAAGACCTATGGTAGCTAATCAACCTCAAAATTCCTAAAAACGAAATAGATATGCGCAAAATTGCATATAGGCTGTTTTAGGTTATTTCAAGGGACTTGACCCGTCAAATCTCATCCAATTGGAACCAAACCAATTCTAACATACTTCAATCACCTCTCAGGCTCTTCCAAGCCTATTCGGAGTTTCCAAAACCTCACATATCAAAATCTAGCCAATCCAGTTCCTTCTTTATACATAATTCTCACAATTTCTCATATTAAACCAATGGAATTCTGTACCACCATAACTTCATACAATGATCAACTAAAATATTCTAGGCTCAATGCCACAAACAAAACCTACCCATATGCAATAAAATAACAATTCTACATGCAAGATAGTTCCTGGGAATAATCACATATTAATTCTGTCATACACTTTTCATCCTTCAATATTCATGTGTGTGTGTATCAAAACAACTCTAAAACCTCCAATGAGGTTACCAACTACTTGCCCACTACACAAAACATACATACCTATACACACACAAACATATCAAGAGCCGACCAAGGCTATAGGACACCAAAAGCTATACAAATATATACATAGATTAGTTTTTCCCACTGGCAATCACCATTCATCGCCTCAGTCCAGTTCCACTAAAAAATCAACAACACTTAGGGATGAGCATATATATGTTAAATGACAAGTATTGAACTGGATTAACCTACAACATACTCAATAATCTACCCAGTTCTACAATCCCCACAGCAATATGTAATTCAACATAAATCATCGTCAATCATATTGCCATTTAACATATTTGCCTCATCATAGAGGCACCAATCCCAATAATCAATATCATAAGCTGCCCCGCAACATCTAAATATCAATGTTTATATAAAAATACATATGCATGTGGATCTGACTTTATTGATGAGATTCACACTATAATGTAAAAATTTTCTTAACATATAATCAATTCTTTTTATCGATACTGAACCGCTTACCTATAACACAACATAAGTCACCCTTAGTGATAACGGTAACTTAACTCAGTTGTTGTGAGTCGGCCTTGAACCCAATCCAAGGTGGTTTTGAAATCCAAAGAAAACCATTACAGGGTTTGTGCCTATCCAAAGGTCGCCCTCCCATCTAGGCTGGCATCACAGGCCCCTTACAGTCTTGTATGTATCTGTATGTAAATGTTATTCTCACAACCATCACAATCATCATGAACCACTTGATGACCATCATCAGGGGCCACCACTTGGTTAACATCACTAAGGGTTCTTATTTCAAACATCAATTACGCATAACATGTGTGACACCCTCAATTAACTAGGACTAATTCCCCTGCTGGAACGTCTTACTTAATTAAGAAGTCACAAGTTATTTAGAAAAATAAGAGCTTTTATTGGTGATCATCAACACATAGTTCAAATAGACGTTATAATAAATTGATTCTTTGTAACAATCGTGTACTCAAAAGGTACAGGGCTCGCAGGCTCCCAATAAAATTATAACATAACATAAAACTAAACATCGAGACCTACAACAGTCTTGACACGATCGGCGAGTATAAACAGTCTACGTTCATAGCTTAAGGTCCACTACTATAGGTAGTCCAGGTCCTGTTCACACTTGCCTTGTCCCTTTGCTGTTGATCATAATTTAAGAGAATAAACACACAACACGATAGGGGTGAGTATAACCTCTCAACCCATGTAATTCACATGCAAGGATGGCTATATATATTAATCAAACATGCATGTACTAAATAGATACAAGGAATCTATATAACAAGCACTAGGGTAACCACATAGGGGGAATAAATATCAACAAAGTTAATCACACAATTATGGTATACTATGAATGTATTAGGTTCGTTATTACTCATCTTGATTAAGTGCTAGTATATAATGGGACTCAACTTCTGTCATCAACCTCATATATCCATATCCATGTGCACAACAATCCCACCTTATCATTCTGTCCACCTAGAGCAACCAGAGCTCGCCTCGTTCTATTTTCATAAAAGGGTAAGGACTCACAGTCCCATCAATAATGGATCCAACACATATCTCTTCAGAACAGGCACTACACGGTCATAGAAACCTGTTAGTCAAGTGGCCTCAATACTCAAGATGGGGGTGAATTGAGTTTTAAAATTTTTGCTTGAAAAGCCTTTGAAATTGATTCCCTTTTAACACAAGATAATAATATGCAAGAGACAGCAAGTATAATGCAATAAATAAGATAAGAAAGATGTGCAGAATTCACTTTGGTAATTTATCAAACACTTGGTGTGCAGGATCTTAACTTAGCTAAATTAATCAAGTTTAAGCAATGCAATCATAATCAAAACAATACACTAGCCAGATGCAATATGTAAATGCAAGAGAGTAAGGAAGAGAAACTTGCAAATCGATATAATGAATTCCACTACCCCGGTGTACGTCTCGCCTTTAAGCAACTCACTTAAAGGATTTCCACTATTAAAGTTTAAAGATACAAGCTATGAGCAATTGCAGCTTCCTAGTATCCCACACTCAAGAACTCAATCCTCACTAGCACAAGGGCACCCCACCCAATCTCTTAAACTCTCAATACCCAAAGGTTAAATCCCAACCTTTGTGACCACTCAAAACTAGAGTGAAACTTTGTGTTTAGTGTTTGTGTTTACAAGAAAATAACTCTCTCAATAGAGTAGATGTACAAGTTTAATAGCTTTCACAATAACTAACTCTCAACAAGAGAGGATATGCAAATTTAGAACCTAAGTTTTAGAATAATGAAACTATACACAGAAAATGAATTCACAAGGCACAAGTACAAGTTATGAATGATTTTTTCCTTGATTGGTTGAGTAGCTTGAATGGATTATGCATTTATAGGCCTTGGAGAGGAGCTTTAGAGGCTTCAGAGCCGTTGCACATCATGGGCCTTGTAGCTTTTGTGGAGAAGTGAGCTGGATCTGCACTTAAAAGTCACGTTCCCCAAATTCTGGCACTAGTGTAATCGATTACTCCTCGAGCTGTAATCGATTATGCTTTGCTGTATTCCATTAATTTAAGTGTCCAGTAGATGTGTAATCGATTATGTCTTTTACTGTAATCGATTATGTCAGTGTAATCGATTATGCAATACCCTTGTAATCGATTATGTATTATACCTGATGCATTTAATTCCTGTACGCAGCACTGTAATCGATTATGTAACTCATATAATCGATTATACATCAAACAGAACCTTTTTAATCGATTAGTCATGCCTTGTAATCGATTAGGCAAAATACCTGATACAATATACCATTTATTGTAACATTGTAATCGATTTTCCTCCTTGTTGTGATCGATTACGTGCATTTTGGAATCAATGTAATCGATTATCCCAGTGCTATAATCGACTATGACATATACCTGATGCATTTATTTTCTATTTCACAGCTCTATAATCGATTAGCTTAGTCTTGTAATCGATTATGCTTTTGCAAAAAGCTTAAGTCTGGTTTTGATTCAGTGTAGACTCTTTGTATTTCTTTGTTTTAAATTTCTGGGAAGCTTATTGCACATTGTCCTTTGGCATTTTGAGTCTCTATGAACTTCATTGTCATGTCATGATTCTTCAATTTGTTTACTTTGTCATTATCAAAATCCAGAAATAATTTTTAAACACATTCTCCCCCTTTTTAGTGATGACAAACTATGTTCATCTCATGAGGGTGTTAGTCCAGATAAAATTTCTCCCCCTTTCTTAAGGAGTTCATGCATAATTTTAAGAATCATGAAGATGCTCGATTTCTATTTTAACAATAATAGTTCTTAGAGCTTTTTACTAACTATTTGTAAGTTCTTTGATTAACCACTTGTTATTAACCATTTATTAACCATTTATAGATTCTTTGATGAACTTATAATATGATGAACTAATATCTTTCTCCACATTTATAATCATCAAAAATAAATAATGCAAGTAAACATTAAACACAAAAGCAAAGAAATTTCATTGATTATTGAAGCAAAATTATAGAAGTAAAGACAAGGCAGAAAAATATCCTAAGATAAAACATAGAAAATAATTCAATTATTAGGAGAAAAGAAACAGAGATTGGTGAGTTGGTTGGATAGATCCTAATATTTTTGCTCCATGATCTCAAAGTGTTGTTGCTTAGTGATTTGAAATTCTTGAAGAAAGGTTTTAAGTTTGTCAAATTGTCGATCAAGATAGGCATAGAGAGATGTGAAGGGATCAACAGGAGTAGAGGATTCTCCTTGGGTAACAGGGGTAGGAGAAGCATGAGCATCAACAGATGCTACAAATGGGATATTGGCATCAATTCCTTGCATCTTAGAGACCCAAGCTCCATTGACAAAAATTATCCCCATCTTGGTGAGATGATGAGTACCAATGCAAGCTTTAGAGGGTACCTACTTTGGAAGTTCCCCACTGAGGTCTACACCATAGGCTTTGAAGATTTTTGTTAAAAGAATGGCATAGGGAAGCTTTTGTTGATCCTTGGCTTTAAGCATGTAAAGTTTGAGGAGCTGAATCTGTAACACCCTCTGTTACACCTTAATAAATTCTAGAAAAAATCGTAATAATTTTTTTTTACTAAAGATATGTTTGTTAAAAAGAAACTATCAGAATAAATTATATACATTATTTCTGAAATACCTCAATATTATTAAAACTTTATAAAGTATTTGTACATTCATCCGAAGAAAATAAACATTAAACATTATAAGAAAGAGAGGAAACTCCATGGCCTAAGAGCAGTTGCCTAGTGACATTATTTATTCATTGGACCACGGTATTCATACCGAGCTCCCTTTCTAGAACGTGCTATATATACTGTCAATGTTCTTCGATCCTTCCCTCTGTATGAATTTAAAACATATGAAACAAAAACATAGAGAAAGGAGTGAGAAACAGAATATAATATTCCCAAATGGGACATAAGCAATAAAGGGTTTTCATAAACTAGTATAATAATATCAATCACAATCACAAGCACAATCAATTTATGAATGTATGAATGATATGTCATATCTTCATCATAACTTATCTATATATGTGGGCCCCTTAAATTTTAATTTGCACTGGGCCAACTAGGAGTTTACACTGTTCCATAATTCCGGATAATAATAACATGAACAGCTCAACTGGCATGGAAACACTTAGAGACTAGTCAGATTGAAAAGGTTTTTATTGTGAAAGTACCCGACACTAGGGAGCTACCCCAGGTCCCCTGAAGCACCCTTTCACACCCTCTCATCCCAAGGCTCACAATTAAGCCTCCTCTAATGTATCCTCGGTTTCTATAACCCGTCCCCAGACACTATCATTTTGTTTCTCTTCAATGATTCATGATGCATGAACTACTCACGTATTTAGTTGGTTAAGGCTTTTAGAAACTCAATTATATTATCAGGACCTACGAATCGTGACATAGCCATCCCAGTAAACTATACTTTTTCAACTTCTCAAATACGCACATAGAATTTTAGTACAGTTCCTTTTCAAATCACAAATCAAATCTCCTTATAAATTTGAGTTTCAAAGCCTTAAATATATTCACAACCTTCTTTAGAAAGTTTATAGGTCAATTCAAAATCAATTTCTAAAAACTCGAATTTGGAATTATCAATCTTTAAAACCTTAGTACTTGAAAATTTTGTATAATATTTTTATACATTTAAATAATATGTATATATATATGTATATATTAAAATATTAGTAAAAAATTTATTTTTATGAAATAATTTCTCTTTCTTTTTCTTTTTAATAAAATAACTAAAAAAAATCTAAATTTTAGTAAAGATATATACATATATATTAAAATATAAAAGAGATTTCTAAAAACTTATGTAGTTTTATTGAAATCTAAGAAATTTCTTAAAAGTAATTTGAATAAATATGAATAAGTAAATAAAGAAGTAGGAGATAAGTAAATTCTTACTGAATTTTAGCTTTCCGTCATGCTTGCTATATGCTCAAACTCCACAGTACAAAATTATCAATCATAATCAAACATTGTCAATCACAATTAAACATCATAAAACATAAATAAATATTAACAATCATAATCAAATCAAATAATTAAGCATCAGTTATAAATATGATAATTTTAAAATTCAATAGTTATTTAAATTAATAAAGTTTGTTTTAAGTTCTATGGTCAATTCCTCGCACAGGTCTATGTAAATCCAAGATAGTCCAGTCCTTGCATAGGTCTAGTTCAGTCCATATATGTCATAAATAGTCTAAGTCCTTGCATAGGTTCAGTCAAGTTTGTAATAGTTCAAGTCCTTGCATAAGTTCAATCCAGTCCGCATAGGTCATAATAGTTCAAGTTCTTAAATATTTTAGATATTAAGTTACACAAGATGCTTAATTTATTAATAACAATTATTATAAATTTTAAGTTAAAAGTTATTATTTTAAAATAATAATATTGTTATGTTTAAAAGGAGTATGAGACTCCTCCCAATATTCTTATGTATTTTCATATTATATCCTTAATCTCACCCCCCTTACCTTGATTTGCTACCAAAAGTGAATTCGCTCTGCGCCTCCAAGTTCTAACAAAATATTAATACTAACTTATTTCAGTATAAGCTTAAGATGAAAATTAAGATTGCTATCAAAATGATAAATAGTAAATAATGTATAGTAATAATAAATAGTAACGGTAAATGGTAAGTCATTAATAGTAACGGTAAATAGTAATTTTTTTGAATAGTAATAGTAAATAGTAAATTGTGAATAGTAACTTTTTGAATAGTAGTGGTAAATGGTAAATCATGAACAATAATAGTGAATAGTAAATTTTGAATAGTAATGCTAAATAGTAAATTTTGAATAGTAACAGTAAATAATAAAAATAACACAATGGTAAATTATTTTTACTATAGTAACTTATTCATAATAGTACTAGTATATCAATGGTTTAAGAGTGTTAAAAAAATAAACTAAAATTATAAAAAGAATATAGAAGAAAGTTATTACCTTACACCTCCAGCAGAACTTCTTTTTACCAAAAGAATTTACTCCCTACTAATTTCTTACGCACTATCTCTCTAGATTCTCTCTCTAATTTTTGGTGTGGAAATGTTGTAAATGAGCCATCTATTTATAGGAAGAAAATTTTACTATTTAAGATTATTTAATTATTTATTTTACTATTCATGATGTAAGCGATGATGTAAGTGATGATGATGTAAGCGATGATGTCAGTAATGGCATTTTGGTTATTAGATGAAAGGTTAAGGGTATTTTTGTCATTCTTAAAAAAATAAATAATAATAAAAAATAATAAAAAAATAAGAAAATTCTAAAAAATTATAAATTATATAACAATCAAAAAGTTCTAAAGAACTATAATCAAATTCCTTTGAAATTTTATTTTAAATAAGAAATAACGAAATTAGGGGTGTTACAACTCTACTCCCCTAAAAAAAATTTCGTCCTCGAAATTTACACTTTTTTTAGTAAAACAATTGGGGATGAGACTCTTTCATCTCATTTTCTAGTTCCCATGTAGCATCTTCCCCTCTCGTTTCACTCCAAATGACCTCCACGAGTGGAATTTCCTTGTCTCTTAGCTTCTTTATTCTCCTGTCAGCTATTCTGATAGGTGGTGCATCATATGTAAGATTATCTTTAACTTGTATGACATCAGGTTCAATAACATGTGTAGGATCAAATATATACTTTCATAAGTTTGACACATGAAAAACATTATGGATATTAGAAAGAAAAGGTGGTAATGCTATTTGGTAGGCAAGAGGACTAACTTTATGAATTATTTGATATGGACCAATAAATCTAGGAGTTAGTTTTCGAGATTTCATTACCCGACCGACCCCAGTCATAGGTGTGACTTTCAAGAATACATGATCGCCTTCTTGAAATTCGAGCGGCTTTCTTCTTTTGTCATAGTAACTTTTCTGCCTGCTCTGTGTTGCCTTCATCTTTTCCTGAAGTATTTTGATTTTATCCGTGGTTTGTTGTACCAACTCTGGTCCTAGCATCAAGTTTTCACCAGTCTCAAACCAACATAGCGGGGTCCTACATTTTCTTCCATATAATGCTTCAAAAGGTGCCATGCCAATGCTAGCATGGAAACTGTTGTTGTAAGTAAACTCCACATATGGTAAGAATTGATTCCAACTTCTTTGATGCTCTAACACACAAGCTCGTAACAAGTCCTCTAGAGATTGGATTGTTCTTTCTGATTGTCCATCCGTCTGAGGATGATATGCTGAACTTAGACGCAATCTTGTTCCCAAAGCCTTGTGCAAGCTCTTCCAGAATTGTGATGTAAAACGAGGGTCCCGATCAGAAATGATACTTGAAGGAATTCCATGCAATCTCACAATCTCCTCGATGTATAATTTTACCAGCTTCTCCATAGAGTAACGAATATTGATGGGAGTAAAGTGGGAAGACTTTGTTAGTCTATCAACCATTACCCATATTGAATCATGTCCTAATGGAGTTTTAGGTAGAGAAGTCACAAAATCCATGGTAATGCTATCCCATTTCCATTCTGGTATTTCCATTGATTGTAGCATTCCAGGGGGTTTTTGATGTTCCACTTTAACCTTCTGGCAAATTAGACATGCAGCTACGTACTCTGCCACTG
This sequence comes from Clitoria ternatea, assembly GCA_037962975.1. NCBI lineage: Eukaryota > Viridiplantae > Streptophyta > Magnoliopsida > Fabales > Fabaceae > Clitoria > Clitoria ternatea. The sequence continues at coordinate 279,844,184 of CM075671.1, forward strand.
CTTTCTTCATTCCAGGCCACCAAAATAACTTCTTCAAATCTTGATACATTTTAGTAGCTCCGGGATGAATGCTCATATAACTTTTATGACCTTCTTCCAGAATTGCTTTCCTCAACTCCTCTTGATTAGGGATACACACTCGATCCTTATACCTCAGTAATTGGTCACTTCTTACATTGAACTCGACTTCTTTTCCTTGTTTCAAGAGTTCTTTCTTTTCTTGCAGGAATTCATCATCTCTTTGAGCCTCTAAAACTTGCCTCAGGAATTCACTTGTCACTTGCAACGCTCCTAATCTGTAGCTGTTAGCATTAACCTTTACTGCTAGGTTAAGATCTCTGAAGTTTTCTATCAATTCCAGCTCTTTAATCATCATTGTGGACGTATACAGAGACTTTCGACTTAAAGCATCAGCTACTACGTTCGCTTTTCCAGGATGGTACTGTAACTCAAAGTCGTAATCTTTTAAGAACTCCATCCATCTCCGTTGCCTCATGTTTAACTCCTTTTGGTCGAATAAATACTTGAGACTCTTATGATCGCTAAACACATAGAATGTTGCACCGTATAGATAATGCCTCCAAATCTTTAAGGCAAAGACTACAACGACTAATTCTAAGTCATGGGTAGGGTAGTTAATCTCATGTTGTCTTAATTGGCGCGACACATAGGCTACAACCTTCTTGTCTTGCATGAGTACACTTCCTAGTCCTTGTTTAGACGCATCACAGTAAACTTCAAAACTTCGATGTGGATCGGGGAGTACTAACATCGGCGCAGAAGTAAGTCGATCTTTCAGCTCTTGAAAACTATTTTCGCATTGTGTCGTCCACATAAAAGGTTGTCCTTTCCGTGTTAACTTGGTCAATGGGTATCCTAGCTTTGAAATCCTTTGATGAATCTCCTATAGTATCCAGCCAAGCCCAAGAAACTTCTAATCTCAGTGATCGTGGTTGGTCTCTCCCATTTTAAAACTGCCTCCACCTTGGAAGGGTCTATAGCTATTCCTCCTTGACTAATTACATGTCCTAAAAAGTTCACTTCTTCCAACCAGAATTCATACTTCGACAGCTTTGCATACAGTTGTTTCTTTTTCAGGATTTCCAACACAACCTTCAAGTGTTCAACATGTTCTTCTTTGCTTTTAGAGTACACTAATATATCATCAATGAACACCACTATAAATTTATCTAGATATGGATGAAAAATCCTATTCATGTAATCCATGAATACGGCTGGTGCATTAGTTACACCAAAAGGCATTACTAGATATTCGTAATGGTCATAGCGTGTTCTAAAAGCAGTTTTTGGTACATCTTCTTTCTTCACCCTTATCTGATGGTATCCAGACCTCAAATCAATTTTGGAGAACACCGTGGCACCACGCAGCTGATCCATCAAGTCATCAATTCTTGGCAGAGGATATTTGTTCTTGATCGTCACCTTGTTCAGTTGTCGATAATCTACACACAACCTCATGCTACCATCCTTTTTCTTAACCAACAACACTGGTGCACCCCAGGGGGATACACTGGGTCGTATAAACTGCTTCTCTATCATCTCTTCAAGTTGTTTCTTTAACTCTGCTAATTCTAGAGGTGACATTCGGTATGGTGCAATTGAAATGGGTTAAACTCTAGGTACTAGATCAATGGCAAATTCCATATCTCTTTCTGGGGATAAACCAGGGATATCTTCAGGAAAAACGTCAGAAAATTCACACACAACCGGTAGATTTTTGATTTTTGATTCTTGCTCTCCTTTCATTGAAAGCAATAGCATGAATCCTTGAGCCCCTCCTTTTAAAGAGGCACTCACTTGGTTGGCGGTTAGAAATCTCAAATCCTCAGGATTCAAATTCATTGGTTCTTTAAACATTATGGTTTTATTATGACAATCTATTAGAACATGATTGTCAGACAACCAATCTAGCCCAATAATAACTTCTAAGCCAGAAAGGGGTAAACAAAAAAGATTGGCCTTAAAGTCCCTACCATTTATGACAATAGGGCATTTCCAACAGGCTTTAGAAATGACAATAGGATTGTTTCCAGAAGTATGTACAGATAAGTCAAATGACAGTTCTATCACAGGTAACTTTAGTTTTTCTACACAGTCATTGGCAATAAAGAAATGTGATGCACCTGAGTCATACATAACAGTTAAAGGAATCTTATTAATGATACACTTACCTTCCACCATGGAATCAAAATGAGATGCTTCTTCTCCAGTGATTGCAAAAACCTTTCCTTTTGCCTTCGGCCTTCCGACTGCACTGTGCGCGCCTCCTTGAGTATTTATGCTTGTACTTGCACCTTCAGGGTTTTCCCTCTTTATCTCCGGACAATCCTTGATGTGATAACCTGGTTTGTTACACTTAAAGCAAACATAAGTGTTTTTAGGATAATCCATTTTCAAATGGGTCCTCCACAGACAAAATATTTAAAATTTGGTGCAGATGTTGGGTAATAGCTTCCAGTTGAAGCTTGGGGTCTGTTAGGAACAGATGCTGCTCCAAACCGGCGAAATGGCACTTGGTAAGGCTTATTTCTCCTGAAGTCTCTTCTTTGGTGATTGTGAGGTCCTCCACTTCTCATTTCTCCTGCCTTGTAAATGGGCTCACGACTTTTGGTCATTTTATCCTTATGATCTTCTTCAAAGATCCTGCAGCGATTTACCAATACAGAAAATTCACGGATTTCCTGCATTCGTATAGCTTCCTTAATTTCTGGCCGCAATCCATTTACAAACTTTGCACACCGATCTCTTTTATTAGTAGCATCATTATAATGAGAATGAAAACGAGATAGCTCTTCAAACCTGGATGCATACTCTCCAACGTTCATATTTCCTTGGGTCAGCGACAGGAATTCGAATTGTCTTTTCTCTTTAACATCAGCTGGAAAGTATTTCTCCAAAAACATATCCTTGAAATAATCCTAAGTGATCTCCATGTTGTTGACTTCAAATTGTCTACGCGTGCTATCCCACCAATGTTCGACATCCTCAGATAAGGCATAAGTAGCGAAGACTACCTTATCAGCTTCATTACATTGCAATGCTCGAAAGATCTTCTCTATCTCTCGAATCCAGATTTGTGCTCCATCAGGGTTATATCCTCCCTTGAAACGAGGTGGATTGCGCTTTTCGAATAGGTCCAGTCTTCTCAAGGCATCGTTACCTTGACCTTCACGTGCTCCCATTGCATTGATTAAGCGTTCTACAACTCCAGCAAGATCGTTTCCAGCCATTAGTTTCCTGTTTCACAGTAACTGAGATTTGTCACATCAATAACAGTTACTACTAAGCCGAATATTCTATTCTCTATCACCTATACAGAGTTTACAGACAAAGCAAGATAGACCTTTTCCCCAGGCCTATTGGATTAACTGCTCTGATACCACTTTGTAACACCCTCTGTTACACCTTAATAAATTCTAGAAAAATTCATAATAATTTTTTTTTTACTAAAGATATATTTGTTAAAAAGAAACTATCGGAATAAATTATATAAATTATTTCTAAAATACCTCAATATTATTAAAACTTTATAAAGTATTTGTACATTCATCCGAAGAAAATAAACATTAAACATTATAAGAAAGAGAGGAAACTCCATGGCCCAAGAGCAGTTGCCTAGTGACATTATTTATTCATTGGACCACGGTATTCATACCGAGCTCCCTTTCTAGAACGTGCTATATATACTGTCAATGTTCTTCGATCCTTCCCTCTGTACGAATTTAAAACATATGAAACAAAAACATAGAGAAAGGAGTGAGAAACAGAATATAATATTCCTAAATGGGACATAAGCAATAAAGGGTTTTCATAAACTAGTATAATAATATCAATCACAATCACAAGCACAATCAATTTATGAATGTATGAATGATATGCCATATCTTCATCATAACTTATCTATATATGTGGGCCCCTTAAATTTTAATTTGCACTGGGCCAACCAGGAGTTTACACTGTTCCATAATTCCGGATAATAATAACATGAACAGCTCAACTGGCATGGAAACACTTAGAGACTAGTCAGATTGAAAAGGTTTTTATTGTGAAAGTACCCGACACTAGGGAGCTACCCCAGGTCCCCTGAAGCACCCTTTCACACCCTCTCATCCCAAGGCTCACAATTAAGCCTCCTCTAATGTATCCTCGGTTTCTATAATCGGTCCCCAGACAATATCATTTTGTTTCTCTTCAATGATTCATGATGCATGAACTACTCGCGTATTTAGTTGGTTAAGGCTTTTAGAAACTCAATTATATTATCAGGACCTACGAATCGCGACATAGCCATCCCAGTAAACTGTACTTTTTCAACTTCTCAAATACGCACATAGAATTTTAGTACAGTTCCTTTTCAAATCACAAATCAAATCTCCTTATAAATTTGAGTTTCAAAGCCTTAAATATATTCACAACCTTCTTTAGAAAGTTTATAGGTCAATTCAAAATCAATTTCTAAAAACTCGAATTTAGAATTATCAATCTTTAAAACCTTAGTACTTGAAAATTTTGTATAATATTTTTATACATTTAAATAATATGTATATATATATATGTATATATTAAAATATTAGTAAAAAATTTATTTTTATGAAATAATTTCTCTTTCTTTTTCTTTTTAATAAACTAACTAAAAAAAATCTAAATTTTAGTAAAGATATATACATATATATTAAAATATAAAAGAGATTTCTAAAAACTTATGTAGTTTTATTGAAATCTAAGAAATTTCTTAAAAGTAATTTGAATAAATATGAATAAGTAAATAAAGAAGTAGGAGATAAGTAAATTCTTACTGAATTTTAGCTTTCCGTCATGCTTGCTATATGCTCAAACTCCACAGTACAAGATTATCAATCATAATCAAACATTGTCAATCATAATCAAACATCATAAAACATAAATAAATATTAACAATCATAATCAAATCAAATAATTAAGCATCAGTTATAAATATGATAATTTTAAAATTCAATGGTTATTTAAATTAATAAAGTTTGTTTTAAGTTCTATGGTCAATTCCTCGCACAGGTCTATGTAAATCCAAGATAGTCCAGTCCTTGCATAGGTCTAGTTCAGTCCATATAGGTCATAAATAGTCCAAGTCCTTGCATAGGTTCAGTCAAGTTTGTAATAGTTCAAGTCCTTGCATAAGTTCAATCCAGTCCGCATAGGTCATAATAGTTCAAGTTCTTAAATATTTTAGATATTAAGTTACACAAGATGCTTAATTTATTAATAACAATTATTATAAATTTTAAGTTAAAAGTTATTATTTTAAAATAATAATATTGTTATGTTTAAAAGGAGTATGGGACTCCTCCCAATATTCTTATGTATTTTCATATTATATTCTTAATCTCACCCCCCTTACCTTGATTTGCTACCAAAAGTGAATTCGCTCTGCGCCTCCAAGTTCTAACAAAATATTAATACTAACTTATTTCAGTATAAGCTTAAGATGAAAATTAAGATTGCTATCAGAATGATAAATAGTAAATAATGTATAGTAATAATAAATAGTAACGGTAAATGGTAAGTCATTAATAGTAACGGTAAATAGTAATTTTTTTGAATAGTAATAGTAAATAGTAAATTGTGAATAGTAACTTTTTGAATAGTAGTGGTAAATGGTAAATCATGAACAATAATAGTGAATAGTAAATTTTGAATAGTAATGGTAAATAATAAATTTTGAATAGTAACGGTAAATAGTAAAAATAACACAGTGGTAAATTATTTTTACTATAGTAACTTATTCATAATAGTACTAGTATATCAATGGTTTAAGAGTGTTAAAAAAATAAACTAAAATTATAAAAAGAATATAGAAGAAAGTTATTACCTTACACCTCCAGCAGAACTTCTTTTTACCAAAAGAATTTACTCCCTACTAATTTCTTACGCACTATCTCTCTAGATTCTCTCTCTAATTTTTGGTGGGGAAATATTGTAAATGAGCCATCTATTTATAGGAAGAAAATTTTACTATTTAAGATTATTTAATTATTTATTTTACTATTCATGATGTAAGCGATGATGTAAGTGATGATGATGTAAGCGATGATGTCAGTAATGGCATTTTGGTTATTAGATGAAAGGTTAAGAGTATTTTTGTTATTCTTAAAAAAATAAATAAAAATAAAAAATAAAAAAAATAAGAAAATTCTTAAAAATTATAAATTATATAACAATCAAAAAGTTCTAAAGAACTATAATCAAATTCCTTTGAAATTTTATTTTAAATAAGAAATAACGAAATTAGGGGTGTTACAGAATCTAGTTGATCCCTTTGTGATTTTACATGGCCCACATTAGCACTACATCTTCTTCCTCAACAAGGGCATAGATGCCTCCACGAGGAACAAAAAGCTTAACCAAAATAAAGTGAAGAAGACAGTTGCTAAGAGTGACATGCCCTACCAATTTATGATTGCTATAGGAACAGTCAGCTTTCCATAAGGATTGACGTGCAACAATGCTGTTGAAATCCCATTCATCTTCGAGATGGCCACTAGAAAAATCAGCATCGGAGAGAGGGAAGAGACTTATCTCAGCAAGTTGCTCATTGGTGATCTTGAGAGTCACATTCTTGACTCTGGCTTCAAGCACACCATCAACAAGTTTCAGAGTGCAAAAGAAGACTCAAACAAGCTCTGGGTAGAAAAATTCCTCTTTGAGAGAGAGGAAGGAGATGAGACTATAGTGGTTAAGAAATTGAGTGAAAGAAAAACTTGGGTGATCAAAAAGTTCAGCATTAAGGAAATGAGGAGCAATGATATCCTTCTCAGAAAATTTCTTGATGAAATTATGAAGATCTCTAGGATTGGAGAAGAACCTTTAGAAATTAAGAGGATTGTGGGTTTGGGCAATGGATGACCTTGCTCTTTTGACATTTCTAGAAGAAGACATTGTGAAGAAAAGAAGATGTGGAGAATTTGGGGTAGGAAGTATAGAAGAGAGGAGGGTTGTGGTGTGAGATAAGAAGGGTGAGGGATAAGGTATTTATACGGATTAAAGGTGGGATTTAGGGTTTTAGAGAGGTTTAGGATTGGTTGGGCCAAGCTGCACATAGATTGAGCATTAAAATCTATAATCCTTGTGACTCCATAATCGATTACGGGTCGGGGCGTAATTGATTACGTCTCTGAAGAATTTGAAACGTCAGGCCCAATAATCAATTAGACTAAGTGTGTAATTGATTAGATCAAGATTTGATTTTCACAGAAACTCAATAATCGATTAGTGTGTGGCTATAATCGATTACATGGATAACAGAATGCCCATAATTGATTATGAAGAGTTGTGTAATCGATTATGTATAACACATAAAGCTCCTAATCGATTATCTTGTGTATATAATCGATTATAGTATGCCCAGAATTGCATAAACATATATTTTCTGAAGAGGCATATAATTTTCTCCCTATTTTAACAACTTAACATGCATATTTACTAATTTTGGTTTATCAAAGACAATTTTTAACATCTAGAATTCCCAATTCTCTTTTTATGTTAATGAATTATTCTTTTGCAAGGGGTTTGGTGAATATATTAGCTAGTTGATTAGATGTTTCAACATATTCAAGCATACAATCACCTTTCAATACATGATCTCTAATGAAATGATGTCTTATTTCTATATGTTTGGTCCTTGAATGCATGAAAGGATTCTTAGATATATTAAAGGTACTAGTATTATCACATTTAAGAGGCACATGGTCTAAAATAACACCAAAATCTAGAAGTTATTGTTTCATCCATAAAATTTAAGCACAATAACTCCCTGCAACAATATATTCTACCTCAGCTGTTGATAATGCCACGCTAACTTGCTTCTTGTTATGCCATGAAACAAGTGAGCTACCAAGCAAGTGACAAGTGCCACTTGTGCTCTTTCTATCAAGTTTACATCCTGCAAAATCAAAGTCAGAATATCCTACAAGAATATATTCAGCACCTTTAGGATACCAAAGACCAACATCTAGAGTTACAACAAGATATTTCATTATACATTTTACAGAAGTTAAGTGTGATTCTTTTGGACATGCTTGATATCTTGCATACATACACACAACAAACATGATATCCGGTCTACTAGCGGTTAAGTAAAGTAAGGATCCAATCATACCTTGATATTTTGTGAGTTCTATATCCTTACCTTTCTCATCCTTGTCCATATAACATGAAGTGCTCATGAGTGTGGCAATTTCATTTGCTTAGTCTATGTTGAACTTTTTAAGTAACTCTTTGTAATATTTAGATTGGCTAATGAAGGTTACTTCTCTAGTTTGCTTGATTTGCAATCCAAGGAAGAATGTGAGTTCTCCCATCATGGACATCTCAAATTTATTCTACATTATCTTAACAAACTCTTTACAAAGTAACTCATTAGTGGCACCAAAAATGATATCATCCACATAAACTTGCACCAAAAGTATGTCATTCTTTTTATGCTTAATGAACAATGTTGTATCAATTTTTCCTCTTTCAAAATTATTTTCTAAAAGGAATTTGCTCAATCTTTCATACCAAGCTCTTGGAGCTTGTTTTAAACCATACAAAGCTTTTCTTAGTTTGAAAACATGATTTAGAAATTGTTAGTTTTCAAAACCAGGAGGTTGATCAACATATACTTCTTCTTGAATATATCCATTCAAAAATGAACTTTTGACATCCATTTGATAGAATTTGAAATCCTTACAACATGCAAAAGCTAGTAATGGCCTAATAGCTTCTAACCTAGCTACGGGAGCATACGTTTCTTCATAATCGATTCCTTCTTCTTGATTATATACCTTAGCAACTAGCCTAGATTTGTTTCTAGTGATTATGCCATTCATGAAGCTTGTTCCTAAGTACCCATTTGGTTCCTATTATTTGATGGTCATTAGGTTTTGGCACAAGTTCCCAAACTTCATTTCTTTCAAATTGGTTCAATTCTTCTTGCATGGCCAACATCTAATGTTTATCAATAATAGCTTCATCAATGGTTTTAGGCTCAATTTGTGAAACAAATGCTAAATGATTACAAGTATTGAATGAACATCAAGTACTTACACCCTTAGTGATATCACCTATAATGTTGTCCATCGGATGGTGTTTTGATGTGATCCACTCTTTTTAAGAACTTTGTTGTTATTGTTCATTTTGAGAAGCTATTTCATTATTGATTCCTTCTTCTTCCTTGTTTTCTAGGGTCATCTCTTGGAGTGTACCTACAAGAACATCAACATCTTTCTTTCTCGGGGAATTATGGCCATTTTCATCAAATTTCACATGAATGGACTCTTCAATGGTGTTTTTTTATTTGTTAAAGACTCGATAAGATTTACTAGATGATGAATATCCAAGAAAGATTGCCTCATCAGATTTTGCATCAAACTTTCCTAGATTATCCTTTCCATTGTTAAGCATAAAGCATTTGCATTCAAATACATAAAAGTAAGATATATTTGGTTTTCTATCTTTGTAAAGTTCATAGGGGGTTTTCTTTAAAATTGGCCTAATTAAACATTTATTCATAACATGACAAATAGTATTTACTGTATCGGCCTAAAAATGTTTAGCAATATTGTTTTCATTCAACATAATTCTAGCAAGCTCTGCCAAAGATCTATTTTTCCTTTCAACAACTCTATTTTGTTGTGGAGTTCTAGAAGCTGAAAAATTATGTTCAATGCTATGTTTTTCACAAAATTTTTCAAATAGTTGATTTTTAAACTCTCCCCCATGATCAGTTCTAATTGATATAATCTTTGAGTCTTGTTCATTTTGGATAATTTTGGCTAGTTTCTTGAATACATGATATGCTTCATTTTTGTGAGCAAGAAACAATGTCCATTATCTATAATCACTAGACCATAATAATTGCCACCAAAGTTTTTGACCTTAGAGGGTCCAAACAAATCCATGTGCAAAAGTTGTAAAGGCCTTTGAGTTGAAACGACATTTTTAGCTTGAAACGATGCCTTTACTTGTTTTCCCTTTTGACATGTATCACAAAACTTATTTTCAAATTTTAGCCTTGGCAAACCAATTACTAGTTATTTTGAAACAAGTTTATTTAAGTGGTCTATGTGGATGTGTTCTATTCTTCTATGCCATAGCCATGATTCATTCTCTCTAGTCATGAAGCATTGCACATCATTTGAAGACAAACAATCAACATCAATCATATAAACATTATCTATTCTTTGACTAACAAACGTTACTTCTTTATTTTGCTTGTTTTGAATTATGCAACCATTTGATTCAAATATCACTCTATATCCTTTATCACATAGTTGACTTATGCTAAGCAAATTATTTTTGAGTCCTTCTACATACAATACATCACTAATTGAAGTGGAAGAGTTTTTACCAATATTTTTAACTCCAAGGATTCTTCCTTTGGTATTGTCTCCATAAGTGACACTTCCTTTTCTTTAGGTGTAAATGATGTGAATTTGCTTATATCACCCGTCATATGCTTTGAACACCCACTATCTAGGTACCAATAGGTGTTACTTGCCTTGAAGCATACCTATAAAACAAGTCAAGTTAGAAAACTTGGTACCCATTTTATGTTGGGTCCTTTTTGGTTAGTTTGTGGTAATGTCCCTTTTGGAACCCACACCTTTCTTATAACCTTTGGTCCAAATTTTGTAACATGGAAATATGAAGTATTATGACCTTTAATACCACAATGAATACACTTCATAAAAGGTGATGATGATTTTCTAGGAGGCACAAAGAAATTCTTGTAATATTTTTCTTTCTTAGTAGGATTAAATCCTAAACTGAATTTGTTAAACATGCATTTTTGTTTTCCAAGTAATGCATCTAGATTATCTCTACCATTTATGAATTTCTCAAGAGTTTCATTCAATTCTAAGATTTTCTTTTCTAGGTGATCGTATTTCTTGACATGTTCACATGATTTTGAGCAAGTTTAATTTTCAACAACTTTTTTTTTCAAAATTTCATTTTCTTTTACTTGCTCAATTAGATGCATCTCAAGAGTTTCTATGGTTTTTCTTGACAACTTATACTTACTAGATAGTTTAATATATTTATCATATAATTCTTCAAGAGCATCAAATAATTCCTCTTTATCAAGTTCAAGATTATTTACCTCATCTTGCTCTTCTTGGTGGTTGGCTATTAAGCATAAGTTTGCTTCTTCATTGTGTGAATCATCGGAGCTACTCACACCATTTTGGTCCTATGCTATATAGGCTCTTCTTCTACCTCTTCTATCTTTGTATTTCTTCTTTAGATTTGGACAATCTACTTTAAAATTTCCTTCCTTACCACATTCGAAACAAGAGGGTGAGGATGTATTATCTTTGAGCATAGGTTTCTTACCTTGGTTTGTGAAGTTTCTTTGAAACTTCTTGTTTTTCATGAGCTTGCTGAATCTCTTCATGAACAACCCAAACTCTTCATCCTCATCAAGGTCACTTTTGGATTCTTCTTCATCGATTAGAGTGGCCTTGAGGGCTAGCCCTTTCTTTTTAGAGGACTTTTCTTCTTCCTCTACATTCTTCAAGTCCTTGAGCTCTTGCTCTTGTTCTTGAAGCTTTCCAAATAATGTTGCAAGTGACATATCATTAATGTTTAGAGATTTCTTGATTGCAGTGACAAGAGGTTACCATTCTCTAGTAAGAATTTTCAACACTTTATGAATAAGCTCTTTGTTAGTATAAGACTTGCCAAGGGTAAAAAGATGATTTATGATTAATGTGAACCTCTTTTGCATTTCAATAATGGTTTCTCCAGAGTTTATCCTAAAACTCTCATATTGACTAGTGAGTGTACTAATTTTTGAATCTTTTAAATCACTAGTTCCCTCATGGGTGATTTGGAGAGTATCCCACATTTCTTTTGTGACGTCCTACGTCATTTTACCTTTATTTATATCCGTTTAATTATTTTTCACAATAAATTTTTCATGTTTAATGATAATTAATTAGGTCCTAATGTAAAATAACATTTATTTTTCTTAAGCATACTCAAAATAATAAACAATAGTAAATAAATCAAATATTAAAATAGAATTAATTAAAATAGGTGGAAGAAGAAAATGAAGTCAGGGGTCACTCGCTTGAACGAGACCCTGATTCTCTTAAGCGAAACCAGTGAAGGTCGTTTAGGCGAGTTCATGCTCGCTTGAGCGAGATCTACATTTTAAACCTGAGCGAATTACAAGACTTGTAAGGAAAATTCACTAACAATTCAGTCTTTTACTCAAAAATGGTCCTCTCGATCATATCTCACTTGGGAACATCTTAACCTTCCTTCACTCGAAAAGGGTTCTCTCAGTCATGCCTCACTCGGAAACATCTTAACCTTCCTTCACTCAGAAGGGGTTCTCTCGATCATGCCTCACCCAGAAACATCCTAACCTTCCACTCAAAAGTGGTTCTCTCAGTCATACCTCACTCAGAAATATCCTAACCTTTCTTTACTCAGAAGGGGTTCTCTCGGTCATGCCTCACCCAGAAACATCCTAACTTTCCACTCAAAAGTGGTTCTCTCGGTCATACCTCACTCGGAAACATCATAACCTTCTACTCAGAAGTGGTTCTCTCAGTCATACCCCACTTGAAAACATCCTATCCTTCATTCACTCGGAAGGGGTTTTCTCAGTCATGCCTCTCTCGAAAACATCCTAACCTTCCACTTAGAAGTGGTTCACTCGGTCATGCCTCACTCAGAAGGGGGCGAGGGATACTCGCTTGAGTGAAATAGGCACAAAATCAATTCCCCCGGCCCTCGCTCAGACGAGACTGAATCCGCAAGGGCAAGATTCGTCCAATAATTAACTATACTACAACAGACACAATTCATTCATGACCCATAATTATTTACAAAACCTGCCCATAGCAATTTATCATTTACATCTACTATTGGCTCCGTGCCAATATATATATATATATATATATATATATCAAACTCATGAAAATCAACACCGATCACATTAGCATCACCACCATTCCACTTCAGCAACTTGAATTTATATCCACATTAATCAACATACCAATTCTAGATTAGTTCAACACACACAAGCAACATATTATGGCATCACATACACAGAAAACTCATTACACATTACACACATAATTCATTTCATAATTCCTCGGTTCCTTGGCATCACTCCTCCACTTGGCACACCTCCGGGGTTCCTACCTCTCCCCTGTCATTGGTTACTAAATTAAAAGAAAACCACAACAAGGGTGAGTGTTTGGTATCATAATTAATCTAGAACGGAAATTAAATAACTAAATGCATGTGTATGAACTCCATCCGAATGTTTTATCCTCAAATTGCAAATCACAATCAGCAACTATAAGTGAGTACATACACATCATCATACAATACTAATAATTCCATCAATTATCACCACTGACTCTCACATAAAATCGACGCTTAGTATCCGGATACTAAAGGATTGACCTTCAGTTGGGGGTCCTACTTGACACCCCGTGAACCCTGCTTGGTTCACTGAGTCCTGCTTGACTCTCCACCTCAACCAATGAGTCCTACTTAACCACTAGGTAGCTCAACTGGGCTTAAAAACCACGGGAGCCAGAAACGAGGGGCTATACATACCGTCGGTCATCCCACACCACGCAATCATACATATATAATTCATATTCCTCATATCATATCATAAATGGCCATCAACAACAGCACATACTCGTTAAATGGGTGACCTACTTGTCAAGCCCGCCATCACATTGCTACTATACACTTCGATTTATCACAACGTCAAGTATGTTAATCCCATAATCATCGTAAGCCACACATAATCCTAAACCGATCAGTGTCTATATTCATACATACATATATAACTATCATCCAGTAATATTTCTTACCATTTTAATAATTGGTTCGACGACCCGGACCTAAAATATGTACCTATTCTAATTAATTACAACCTGAACACCCCCTTACCTCAATTCCAAGCTTCAACGATTTGTTCTTGATGCCGATTGCGTCCTCTAAGTGCTGGGTTCAAGGTTCTACCTCCGAATCCAACACCCGCTTCGTCACTCGGTCCTCTGACGTTCGTTTTGCTACCTACAGAGGTCGAAATGCAAAACCCATAAACGTGATATTACCCTCATTATTTCAAATACCATTTTTTAAGCTCCCATGCACTGGAGGAATGGAAAATGGAAGCTTCCCCCACCATGCATGGCCATTTGGTTAGGGAGTGAAAATGAAAAGGGAGAAAGATAGCTCAATTTAAAGGGTCCATTATACTCACCTCGAAGCCACGATCTCAAAAACGTAGTTATTTCGAAGTTTCGACGTGAAATGGGTCTTCCTTTGGAGTATGCAAGTCCACGGCAATGGTGAGGAGAAGAAGAAGAAGAAGAAGTGGACTCGCGTGAAGGTGAGGAAGAAGAAGGTGAATTGTTATTATTTAAGGCTCAGGGGCAAAATGGTCATTTCCTTATTTCTTTTATAATTTCTTTGAAAGTTTTAATTAAACTTTTACCTTTTACCTCCATTGGTAACTTCTAAATTTACCTCCTTCTAATTTCACCTTATTTAACCCTTTTGTAATTAATCAATCAAATAAACTTATTTATTTCCACCATAGTTAATTATTTATAATTACCTTTATTTTAATAATAATTCATAAAAATATCAAATAAATCTCTAAAACAATTATTAATATTTTTCGTTAATCATAATTTTACTAAAATATTAGGGATGTTACATCCATCCCCCCTAAAAAGGGATTTCGTCCCCGAAATCAACGTACCTTATTGAAAAAGATCGGGGTACAACCGCTTTATGGCTGATTCCAACTCCCACGTGTAGGTTATCCCATTTAAATTTTGCCACTTCACCTTTACCAATGGTACTTCTTTGTTTCTTAACCGTTTAGTCTAGTATTCTTCAATACAGATAGGTGTAACTTCCACCGTCAGGTCCTCCTTTAATTCGATAGAATCTTCCAGCACAATCATGGAATCACAAGGAATGTACGCTCGAAGTTGTGACACATGAAACACATTATGGATATTAGTCAACGATTGGGGAAGATCCAATCGGTAAGCAACATCACCAATCCTCTCCAAAATCTGATATGGCCTAATGTATCTCGGGTTAAGCTTATGACTCTTCAGTATCCGACCTACACCTTTGGTAGGTGAAACCTTCAGAAATACCCAGTCTCCGACCTTAAACTCAAGTGGTCTATGACGATTGTCATAGTAACTCTTCTGCCGATCCTGGGCAATCTTCATTTTTTCTCGAATCAAAACAACTTGTTCATTCATTTCCTGGATTAATTTGGGTCCCAAATGAATGGCATCACCATTTTCATTCCAACACAAAGGTGTACGACACCTTCTACCATATATAGCTTCATATGGAGCCATACCAATGTTACTATGATAGCTATTGTTATAAGCGAATTCCACTAATGGTAAATATCTTTCCCATGAACCATCTTGCTCCAATACACAGGCTCTAAGCATATCCTCTAAAGTCTGAATTGTACGCTCAGACTGACCATCAGTCTGAGGATGATAAGCTAAACTCAATCTCAGTTCAGTACCCAATTCCTGTTGTAGGCTTTCCCAAAATCTGGAAGTAAATCGAGGATCACGATCTGAAATAATACTTAAAGGTACGCCATGCAACTGTACAATTTCAGTAATGTACAATCTAGCCAATCGGTCCAATGACCATTTCATGTTCATAGCCAGAAAATGAGCACTCTTGGTCAACCTATCCACAATTACCCAGATTGCATTACATCCAGATTGGGTACGAGGTAACCGGAAATACAAAATCTATAGTAATGCTTTCCCATTTCCATATCGGAATCTCAGGAGGTTGAAGTAAACCTGGGGGTCTCTGGTGTTTAACCTTACATTTCTGACATATCACACAAGACTTCACATATTCAGTTATTACTTTCTTCATTTCTAACCACCAGAATTCTTTCTTTAAATTGTGGTACATCTTGGTAACACCGGGATGAATGCTTAAAGAACTCCTATGTGCTTCAGCTAACACGGCTTGCCTGAAATCACCTTTTGTAGGCACCACAACTCGGTCTCGAAACCTCTAAATTCCATCATTACCTTTGGTTAATTCCATATCTTTACCTCTTGCTTGAGTGTCAAGTAGTTCCAGCAACTCTTCATCGTCCTTTTGGGCCACAGCTAAAGATTCCAGAAATTCATTGGAGATCTTAAGCATCCCAACTATCATTTGATTTGGAGCGTTCATAACAACCCCAATGTTCATATCACGAAAGCTTTCCAATAATTCTTGCTCTTTGCCCATCAAGAAAGCTGCATGTAATACTTTTCTACTCAGAGCATCGGCAATAACATTTGCTTTACCAGGATGGTACCTCAAATCAAAATCATAATCCTTTAGGTACTCCACCCATCTCCTTTGTCTCATGTTTAGTTCCTTCTGATCAAATAAGTATTTCAAGCTCTTGTGGTCACTAAATACAACAAAACGAGAACCATATAAATAATGGCGCCAGATCTTTAATGCAAATACTACCGCCGTAAGTTCAAGGTCATGAGTAGGGTAATTATGTTCATGCGGTCTCAATTGCCTTGAGGCATAGGCGATCACCCGGTCATCCTGCATCAGCACATATCCTAAACCAAACTTAGATGCATCACAATACACCATAAATTCTTTCGTCACATCTGGTAGTGCAAGTACAGGTGCAGTAGTCAAACACCGCTTAAGAGTTTGGAAACTCAATTCACACTTGTCCAACCATACAAATAAATTCTCCTTTCTCGTCAATCAAGTCAAAGGAAGCAATACGAGAAAATCCTTCAATAAACCGACGATAATACCCAGCCAATCCAAGGAAACTCCTAATTTCAGTCACCGATTTAGGCCTTTCCCAAGCCATAACTGCTTCAATCTTGGATGGATCAACAGATACGCCATCTCGGGAAATCACATGTCCCAAGAATTATACACTTCCTTCCCAGAAATCATATTTAGATAACTTAGCATACAACCTTTTCTCACGTAATATCTGCAGAACAACTTGAAGATGTTGTGCATGCTCCTCAATCGACTTCGAATACACCAATATATCATCGATGAACACTACCACAAATTAATCCAAGTATGGTTGAAAGATCCGGTTCATGTAATCCATAAAGATAGCAGGAGCATTTGTCACTCCAAAGGGAATTACAACATACTCAAAGTGTCCATACCGAGTTCAGAACGCCGTCTTTAGAATATCTTCCGACTTCACTCTTATTTGGTGATATCCCGACCTCAAGTCGATCTTGGAAAATACTACAGCACCTCACAACTGATCCAACAAATCATCGATTCGTGGTAAAGGATATTTATTCTTAACCGTCAACTTATTCAACTGTCGATAGTCGATACATATCCGTATACTACCATCCTTCGTTTTCACCAATAATACCGGAGTGCCCCAAGGTGAAGCACTCGGTCGGATAAACCCTTTCTCTAACATCTCATTTACTTTCTTCTTCACTTCAGTCAATTCCACAGAAGACATTCTATAAGGCATACAGGACACAGGTTCGGCCCCGGGAATCAAATCAATGGTAAAATCAATCTCCTGATTGGGAGGCAACTCTGAAATTTCTTCTGGAAATACATCGGGGAAATCGCACACCACCGGAATATCACTAGGCATAAGATTATATCGTCCTTCCGAAGTAAACAAAATAACATAAGTTGCGGAGACATCACTCACCACGTTCTTTGTGTCAAGTTCTTGGGAGAAAATTATGGTCTTTCGATAGCAGTCCACCATAACATGGTTAGCAGCCAACCAATCAAGACCTAAAATAATATCTAGGTCCTTCAATGGCATACAAATTAGATTCACCAAAAAGGCATGATCTTCAACTTGCATTGGCAATTCCCCACACATAGTGGTTGCACGGAAAGTGGAGCCAGTAGGAGTGGAGACACTAAGAGCATTCTCCATTAACACCACCAGCAAACCAAGTCGTCACACACAACACTCAGAGATAAAAAGAATGGGTCACACCAGAATCATAAATTACATTTCCTAGATAATCATGAATAATACATTTACCCTGTACCAAATTGTAAGTCCTTGCAACTTCAGAAGCATCAAAGGCAAATACTCGCCCAGCCATAAGATTTTGAACGCCACTGGATTGAGCATCAGACCTCCCCGAGTGTTGGCCTCCACGACCACCACTGTTTCTACCTCCCCTCTAAAGATTAGCACCACGAGTCACAGAAGTATTGGCTCGGTTACCATGTCCACTCGGTTACTGCCTTTGTGGGTAATCAAGCCTAAGGTGTCCCGGTTATCCACATTGGAAACAAACAATTTGACTAGCTGGACAATGTTTCGTAATGTGGCCCTACTGGCCATAATTATAGCATGCGACTACTCGAATGGCTACTAGAACAGCCAGTAGAACCACGACCAGAAGAGGAAGAAGACGTAGCGGAAGACTTACCGCCATAAAGAACTGACCCATTTTCTTAAAGCTGAATCCTCTTGCCTTCAACGGTCTCTTATCTTTTGGTTGAAATGTTCTTTGTAATTGTACTTCCTCAGTCAGCCTAGCCTTATTCACCAAAGTAGGATAATCTTGAATCTCCATAGGCACAATCACACTGCAGAGTTCAATTCATAATCCAGCTTCATACTTAGCACATTTACTACCTTCAGTTCCTTCCAAGGAGAAAAGGTGATAGAAGTCACACAATTCATCAAACTTGGTAGTATATTCAGCCACTGACATTCTGCCTTGTTCTAATCTCAGAAACTTCATCTCTTTACGGATTTTGTAATTATCAGGAAAGTATTTGACAAGAAACCTTCTACGGAAATTCACCCACTTGCTGCATTCATTTGCACCTTGGTCCTAGACCACCATATCCTAGCCTCGTCCGTCAGCTGATAAGTTGCAAACTGCACTTTCTGCTTCTTCGAACACTCAAAATACTTAAAAGCTTGTTCAATTTCCCGTATCCAAACATGCGTTCCATCATAGTCATGCCCTCCTTTATAAGCAGGTGGATTCCTTTTCAGGAATTTGTCAAGAGTGGGACCAGATTTGGTCCTACTCATTAATTGAGAAAATTTTGAGAAGAAGTCATCTCCTCCACCAGAACTAGTTTCCTCAGCCATAAAGTAATTCTACAATAAACAAACACATCACCATTAATAACCAATAATCTATCAGGGAGTCGAATATTTACCTCATACACATATAAAATTCAACGCCGCCGGAGTGCCAAGGGAATGATGCCAAGCTATTCTGTTAATAACATAAACAACCACAAGCACAATACAATAGAATGCAAAAACGGTCTAGTATAGGACTCACACAAATTATTGGGTTCACCCATGTACCCGGCTCTAGAAAGAACCACTCTGATACCACCTGTGACGTCCTACATCATTTTACCTTTATTTATATCCGTTTAATTATTTTTCATAATAAATTTTTCACGTTTAATGATAATTAATTAGGTCCTAATGTAAAATAACATTAATTTTTCTTAAGCATACTCAAAATAATAAACAATAGTAAATAAATCAAATAATAAAATGGAATTAATAAAAATAAGTGGAAGAAGAAAATGAAGTCAGGGGTCACCCGCTTGAGCGAGACCCTGATTCGCTTAAGCGAAACCAGTGAAGGTCGCTTAGGCGAGTTCATGCTCGCTTGAGCGAGTTCTACATTTTAAACCTGATCAAATTACGAGACTTGTAAGGAAAATTCACTAAGAATTCAGTCTTTTACTCAGAAATGGTCTTCTCGGTCATATCTCACTTGCGAACATCTTAACCTTCCTTCACTCAAAAGGGGTTCTCTCGGTCATGCCTCACCCAAAAACATCCTAACCTTCCACTCAGAAGTGGTTCTCTCGGTCATACCTCACTCGGAAACATCCTAACCTTTCTTCACTCGGAATGGGTTCTCTCGGTCATGCCTCACCCAGAAATATCCTAACCTTCCACTCAGAAGTGGTTCTCTCGGTCATACCTCACTCGGAATCATCATAACCTTCCACTTAGAAGTGGTTCTCTCGGTCATACCCCACTTAAAAACATCCTATCCTTCCTTTACTCAAAAGGGGTTCTCTCGGTCATGCCACACTCGGAAACATCCTAACTTTCCACTCAGAAGTAGTTCACTTAGTCATGCCTCACTTAGAAGGGGGGGAGGGATACTCGCTTGAGTGAAATAGGCACAGAATCAATTCCCCCGGCCCTCGCTCAGACGAGACTGAATCCGCTAGGGCGAGATTCGTCCAGTAATCAATTATACTACAGCAGACACAATTCATTCATGACCCATAATTATTTACAAAACCTGCCCATAGCAATTTATCATTTACATCTACTATTGGCTCCGTGCCAATATATATATCAAACTCATGAAAATCAACACCGATCACATTAGCATCACCACCATACCACTTCAGCAACTTGAATTCATATCCACATTAATCAACATACCAATTATAGATTAGTTCAACACACATAAGCAACATATTATGGCATCACATACACAGAAAACTCATTACACATTACACACATAATTCATTTCATAATTCCTCGGTTCCTTGGCATCAATCCTCCGCTTGGCGCACCTCCGGGGTTTCGACCTCTCCCCTGTCACTGGTTACTAAATTAAAAGAAAACCACAACAAGGGTGAGTGTTTGGTATCATAATTAATCTAGAACAGAAATTAAATAACTAAATGCATGTGTATAAACTCCATCCGAATGCTTTATCCTCAAATTACAAATCACAATCAGCAAATATAATTGAGTACATACACATCATCATACAATACTAATAATTCCATCAATTATCACCACTGACTCTCACATAAAATTGACGCCTAGTATCCGGATACTAAAGGATTGACCTTCAGCTGGGGGTCCTACTTGACACCCCGTGAACCCTGCTTGGTTCACTGAGTCCTGCTTGACTCTCCACCTCAACCACTGGGTCCTACTTAACCACTAGGTAGCTCAACTGGGCACAAAAACTACGGGAGCCAGAAACGAGGGGCTATACATACCATCGGTCATCCCACACCACGTAATCATACATATATAATTCACATTCCTCATATCATATCATAAATGGCCATCCACAACAGCACATACTCGTCAAATGGGTGACCTACTTGTCAAGCCCTCCATCATATTGCTACTATACACTTCGATTTATCACAACGTCAAGTATTTTAATCTTATAATCATCGTAAGCCATACATAATCCTAAACCGATCGGTGTCCATATTCATACATACATATCCAACTATCAACCAGTAATATTTCTTACCGTTTTAATAATTGGTTCGATGACCCAGACCCAAGATATATACCTATTCTAATTAATTACAACCCGAACACCCCCTTACCTCAATTCCAAGCTTCGACGATTTGTTCTTGATGCCGATTGCGTCCTCTAAGTGCTGGGTTCAAGGTTCTACCTCCGAATCCAACACCCGCTTCGTCACTCGGTCCTCCGATGTTCGTTTCGCTACCTACAGAGGTCGAAATGCAAATCCCATAAACGTGATATTACCCTCATTGTTTCAAATACCATTTTTTTTAAGCTCCCATGCACTGAAGGAATGGAAAATGGAAGCTTCCCCCACCATGCATGACCATTCGGTTAAGGAGTGAAAATGAAAAGGGAGAAAGATAGCTCAATTTAAAGGGTCCATTATGTAACACCCCCAGTTAGATAAGACAAATCCTTTTGTAGGTTCATCCTATTTAACTGAGAGTGTTAACAGTTTTCAGAAAAAGTGAATATTTTTTTAAAAAAAATAATTAAGTACGTGGCAGATCAGTGGAAGCAATATTGTATATATCACATAGTCAATCACAAACTGTAAGTAATTGTACTCTTAACAGAATGGGGCACGCAGGCACCCTTAAATATTATACAGTCATCCGGTGTCTGATTATCAATAACAAATATTCTATCCTTAATGATTGTTCTGAATGGGTTCAGCGTATTGCTGATCTTCACACTCGGGTTCTTGAGTTTCTAATTCCTCTGAAAAATGGTCAACAGTAAGGGTGAGTATAACCCAAGACCCTGATTGGTTAATCCGGTGCGGACATAATCCAGTTAACATACAATGTCACATAGATCATACATTTAGCATATTCACATTTATAACAATCAAACATGTTATCATCACATAATCGTATATTTAGCATATTCACCATTATAACAATCAAGCATATTGCCATGAAATAAATCGTACATATAACATATTCACAATTATAACAATCAAATATGCTGTAATGAAATGCATGAGTTTGGATTTATTATGATTTATCTTTGGTCAAGTCTCATGATGCATGTGGGCCCAAGAAATTATTTCTTCTTCTCTAGAATATCACCATTCCAATTCTCTAGAGCGATCAGGGTCCGCCCAAGCTCTGGTACAAATGAACTCATTGGTTCTCATCATTGATTTATATATATATATTTGAGACTTGGATCCCTACGATCATAGTTACACTCCGTCATTTAGTCAAAGTACACCAGAATTATTCATCTCACCCGGCTATCAGGGCACGACTCTGATGCCATTGGGTTGCCGTTCCAGTTGTACTCCCAAGATTCTTCATGGAGATCGAACGTGAGTGTCCTCCACTGTACCAAGTGTATGCTCTAGAGGTTTTTCTTCTTCAAAAATATTTTCATGATGCGAAATGCATTTATCTTATCAATTGATTCCTTGGGTATCTTATGTATTTCCAGTCTCATCATATCATTTCCAAGTTCTTTGGATTCTATCAATTATTTAAACATTGTAAGTATATCTATTATATATAGTATTTTCCATAAGGAGTAAAATAATTTATTTATATAATTATGCATAATTAAAATGTTAACAAAGTTTATAACAATAAAACTACTAATAATAATAACAATATTAAGATTAATAATAATAATAGAATAAGGATAATAATAATAATTATAACTTCTCATTAATTTAAAGAGTATTAAAAAGTAGTTTCTAAATAAAAATCCAAGCGAAAACCATTAAAAATAGAGTTTTCCGAGTGAAACAGGGGCAAATCCGAGTGAAATATGTATGATTCCGAGTGGAATCATACTGAGAAGGGTTCTTCCAACGTTATGGTTAAAATCCGAGTGAAATAATACTGGTAAGTTATTTTCTGACTGAAATAAGTTTAGGTCCGAGTGAAAATGAACTGGAAAGCTGTTTTCCGACTGGAATAGCTTGAATCTGAGTGACATAAAGCTGCGCAGAGTTTTCTTAAAGGAATTTAATATATATATTCCGAGTGAAACAGAAACTAAAATGATTTTTCTTAATTAAATAACCTAAATTCTGAGTGAAATAAATTTCTGAGTGAAGTAAAACAGGAATCCGTGTGAAGTCAGTAGGAAAATGGTTTCCTGAGTAGCATTGTTTGCAAATCCGAGTGAAAATCATTCTGCTGACTAGAATACCTTCGAGTAAAGTAAATCCGAGTGAAATAATTCCTGATTCCGAGTGGAATCAGGTTGATACAAGTTTTCTGAGTGAAATTAACTACTTATTCTGAGTGAAATTAAATTAAAAGGAGTTCTCCGAGTGAAAATAACTGTTTGCTGAGTAAAATGAATTATTTTCCGAGTAAAATCACTGAATGAGTTTTCTGTGTGAGAATAAAATGATTTCTGAGTGAAATAAGATGTTTTCCGAGTGATATCAACTGGAAAGATGCTGTCCGAGAGAAATAGAGTGTTTTCCGAGTTAAAATCACTAGAAAAAAAGTTTTCATGAGTGAAGCTACTTAAATTCTGAGTGAAAATGAGTTCCTGAGTGAAATCAAGTATAATTCCGAGTAAAATAACTGCTTGCTGAGTAAAATAAAGTGTTTGCCGAGTGAAATAAGATTGGGAAGCTACTGTCCGAGAGCAATAAAGTATTTCCGAGTGAATTTACTGAAAAAGGGTTCTGAGTAAAAGATAAATGTATTTTCTGAGTGAAATTGAGACAAGTTCCGAGTGAAATAATTTAAGAAAGAGATTTCCGAGTAAAATAAGACTTGGGGGATGTTGTCCGAGTGAAAATAAATTAGGAAATATTCTCTGAGTGAAATTAGGTTGTTTACCGAGTGAGAAATTGTTTTATCAGAATGAAATACATTCAGTGAAGGTGAAATCCGATTATATTCAAGCAAAACCGAGTGGATATAGGCATAAAACCGGTCGGATTAACATAAAACAAAACCTGTTATCATTAAATCCATCTTCTATTCATAATTTTCACTGGAAATCACACGGTACCCATGATTCTTAGTATTTTCAGTCCAATAAGTACATATCATTTCACAATTCATCACTGATTATATACACTCGGTAACAGATATATATATACATGCATATACAGATAACAATTTAAAGCATTTAATTCATACACACTGAATCTGTCCTTCACTCGGTTTTCCCACAAGGCACCCAAGAATATACCCCCTTACCTCAATGAAGTTCCTGGAGGAGAAGAAAGAGGTTCCCTTCACTGTCCTGCTTCAAATCCGAGTGAAACAGAAGGGAAAAGAGAGAAAGAAACTTGCTGGGAAGGAGAGTGATGAAGGGTGTTTGGGTCGTGTGTGTAACATCCTATTTTCATCACAAATAGGAAATAGATATTAATATATATTTCTTGAAAAATACTTACTATAAGTTAGTTTATTATTATTATTATTATTATTTTTTAAATTTTGGTATTTATATTTTTATTATTTGTTTTTTTAAAATAATAATAATAAAAAAATGAAAATATTTCTGAATGAGAATTTTAAAGTGACTTAATTAATATTCACTAATTAAGAAAATTATATTAAGAATTTTTAATATCCTTATTATTCACCATTTTTATTTTATGTTGTTATATTTTTGTTTTTTTACATATTTAAGATTTAACTCTTATTAGAATTTTAAAATAAAATTTTGAAGGAATTAGACTATGGTTCTTTTGAACTTTTTGATCTACATAATATTTATGATTTTCTGGAATTTTTTGAAAATTTTGAATTATTTTAATAAAATAATATATTTTAAATAATTTTAAATTCATATAAAGTTGCTTAAAATTAAAAATATTTACAAGAATGTAAAGTTAAATTATAAGAAAATTTTCTAAAATCCATTTCAAGTAGACTTATCTAAAAATTATCGATTTGAGAAAAATCTTGATTTTTTCTAATCGTTAAAAAATTAGAAACGTATCAATAAATTTTTATTAACAGAAAATTTTAGATTTTTAAAATTTCAGCTTTATATTACTTATTATAAAATTAGTGAGGATTGATATAATATCGCTAAATTTCAAAAAGGACTCATTTTGAATATTTAAAATATACCGAGTGAAGGGTTACTATTTGACTTAATAATTTTGCCGACAATTACTATGCAAATCACTGTGCATGTATGAAATTTTCAAAAGATGCACAGTAACCTAGAATAAAAAATTCAAAAATGCATAGTACTTTTATATTAAAATAATGGAATGCATAGTAAATTTTTTTCCTATAAATACCGAAGGATTTCTTCTTTAGAATTCACAATTTCAGATTAAGTTTTCTTAATATAGTAGTGCTAGTGAGATAGTGGTGGAAGTGAGAGAGAGAAGAAAAGTTTTTGGAGAGAAGGTTCTGCCAAAATCCTAAGGTAAGAATACTTCTGTTTTATATTTTTTGGGTTATTTTTATATTGTTTTTAGAAATCTGTTATTATACTGGAAATAATATTATTTTAAGTTACTATTCTGTATAGTAAATACTATTTCAATAGTAAATTACTATTTCAATAGTAAATTACTATTCAAATAGTAAATTACTATTTACTGTTACTATTTACTATTACTATTTATGATTTACTATTTACTGTTACTATTCATGTTTTACTATTTACTGTTACTATTCACGTGTTACTATTTACTGTTACTATTCATGTTTTACTATTTACTGTTACTATTCACGTTTTACTATTTACTGTTACTATTCACGATTTACTATTCACTATTCACTATTCATTATTCACTATTCACTATTCAAAATTTACCATTTTTTATTTTAAGTTGTAATCTTAATTTTCATCTTGTAATTATATTAAAATGAAATTGGTATGTTTTAGAACTCGGAGACGAGGCGCGCATGGATTTTCAATAACGAATCGGTATACAAGAGGTAAGGGGGAGTGAGATAAGAATATAATATAAAAGACATAAGAATAAAGGGATGAGTCCCCTACTCCTTTTAAATTTAATAATATTATTATGTTAAAGTAATAACTTCTCAACTTAAAATTTATAATAAATTTAATATATTGTGTAACTTATTCTGAAATATCTATACATAGATCTGAATTATTATAACTTATACGGACTGAACTAAACCTATGCAAGGACTTGGATTTTTATATCCTATATGGATCGAACTAAACCTATGCAAGGACTTGGACTATTATGACCTGTCTAGACTGAACTATACCTATGCGAAGACTGGATATATGGACTTATATAGACCTGTGCGAGGAATGGACTATAAGGACTCAAAATCAAATCTACTAATTTAAATAACTATTAAAAATTTTGAATTATATTTATAAGCAATATTTAGTTGATCTGACTTGATTATAATTAATTATATTTGATTTTGATTAATGATATTGTGATTTATAATATTAGACTGTGATTAATAATATGCAATTATGATTGATGATATTTGATTGTGATTGATGAGATTACTATACTTGATTGTGGTTGATGAATGATTGATGATCTTGTGATATAAAGTTTGAGCATATAGCAAGCATGACGGAAAGTTAAAACTCAGTAAGAATTTTCTTACCTTACTCTTTAAATTTTTATTCCAAGAGAAAGTATTTTGTAATTATTTTAGTCTTTTATTTCTTCTTATAAATAATTTTTATTAACTTTATTTTTAATCTCTATAATAAAATCTAGTATTAGAAAGAAGCTATTTTATGAAAATCAGAGGTTGAGATAATTAATTCTTGAATTAAAGAAAATTTTTATAGTTTTAAGTATTCTTAGTTAATGATTTTAAATTATTTTCTTTAGAAATTAGAAGTTTAAAGTAAATTATTTTGGTTTTTCCCAACGAAATAACTAAAGAATATTTTGTGGAGATTTCAAAAACTCAATCTAGTTAAGATTCAAATTGAGAAAGATTATGTAAATATATGAAGATTTTTAAGAGAAAGCTTTGAGATATTTAAGGTTTGGAAACTCAATTTTGGTAAGATCTAAATTTGAAGATTGTACTAAATTATTTCAGTATAACAGAAGTTCAAAGAAGAACTTATGGAAATGTACAGTTTATTGTGATGATTTTGTGAACCTTTATGGTATTTAATAATTGAGTTTCTAAAAGCCTTAATCAACTAAATATACGAGTAGTTCATGCATCATGAATCATTAAAGAGAAATGAGATGTGATATTGCCTGGGGACGGATTATAGAAACCGAGGATACATTAGAGGAGGCTTAATTGCGAGCCTTGGGATGAGAGAGTGTGAAAGGGTGCTTCAGGTGACCTGGGGTCGCTCCCTGGTGTCGAGTACTTTCACAATAAAAACTTTCTCAGTCTGACTAGTCTCTAAGTGTTTCCACGCCAGTTGAGCTGTTCATATGCCATGAAGGCATTTATGTTATTATTATCCAGAATTTATGAAACAGTGTAAACTCCTGGTTGGCCCAGTGCAAACTAAAACTTTAAGGGCCCACATGCATAAACTGAATGAGATAGTAGCATAAGCATTACATAACATTCATGTGATTGTGACATTCTATATGGATGGTTATGAAGGAAAATATAAGTGTTATGTATGTGGAAACCCTATATTCATAATTGATTGTATATGAGAATATGACTGATATTACTATATTAGTTTGTGAAAACCCTTATGCTTATGTCTTATCTGTAATATATTATATTTTGTTTCTCACTCCTTCCTGTTTGAATTTTTGTGTCCAAAATATATGTTATATGATATATAGCTAGCAGTCCAAGATGGAAGGATATGTAATTACAAGAGGATAAAGTGGTCTCATCCTCAATCGATTAGATGAAGAGATATGACAAGAGTAGGATTCAAAAACTCGATGGTTCAAGGACTAGGAAATGTTTGTTCACATTTGTAGTAGAGGTATAGTTTAATTTTATTTTGCCTTATTACAATATCAAGTAGATAATTGTAACAAGGTAAAGGTTAAACTTTGATAAACTCTTTCATTCGGATATAATATTGTAATGATTTATCACTTATGATTTCTATAAATTATTTTGTCATTATGGACAAATATTGAAAGACAATTTTTTTTACTTTCAATATTCAAAGGAAATCAGATGTATATACGTCCTTGTATACACGAGATAAAAAGTGATAAATATGTATATCTTTCTAAAAAGTTTTTTTATCTCGTGTATATAAGGGGGTGTTACAGTGTGTGTGGTGTGAGTCCTGAGAACCTTGAGCTGGTTTAAATAGGGAGGAAGTGAGTGGAAAAACAAGTGGGGGACAGCTTTTCTGAGTGGGCTGTTAGTGGAGTGCTAATGGAAGGGTCACTAGGGATTAAATAAACATATATGCTGAGTCAGTGCCCATTTCTGGTCGTCCACTATCCATAATGTGCACGATTGAATTTAAATAATCATGAAAAGACAAAATTGAAGTCAATATGCACTTCTGTCAGTGAATACCGAGTGAAATTACACTCGGTTAACAACTATACCGACTGGAATTCCTACTTCCGAGTCAACAATTTCAAGGCTCGCTTGAGCGTGGCTTGCTCGCTTGAGCGAATCAGCCAATCCTCACTCGGCATTCCCATGAAACCGACTCATCTTTCCCATCATTCACTCGGTAATTCACCCCCACACCGACTCCTAATTTGCTTGGCCTTTCACTCGGTATTATATCCCAAATCCGGGTCATTTCTGATGGTTCTTACTCGGTTAAATCATTCTAAGCCTAGTCCTTTATCACTCGGTAATGTCTTTCAAAAACCGACTCCCTTACATTCTTTTTCTATCTTTCTTCTATTCGAAATTTTTATTCCAAATCCGAATCTCTACATACACTGTTATACTCGGTAAAACTCATCCACTTACTCGGAATACTACTTTCCATACCACTCGGTGTATTTAACTTCAACACAATCGGGAATGTACTTCACATTCATCACTCGGCATAGACTTACATTTCTCACTCGGAAGTGTTTCTTCTAGAACCCGACTCTCTCTCCTAATTAGTCAATCACTCGGAATTATTCAAACTCTAATCACTTAGAATATATTCCAATAACAATTCATATCTTAGAAAGGAATCAATCGGATTTACCACTCAGAAATACCCAAACTTTACTCACTCGGTTTACTCATATTTCTCTCTCGGTTTTAACCAAATTCTTCAACTACAATTCCAATCAGAACATATTAAGGCCCTCACTTCTCGGAAAAGACTTACACATACAAGTCTTACTCGGAATTGGTTCATCCTCTCTATATCTCTCTCGGAATGGCTCCTTCCACTTTTGCCACTCGGTTTACTAATCATACTCTTACGAAACCATTCGAAATCTTTCCCAAATACTTCCATAACACGTTCCAGTCGGTAAGAAGCATCAAATCAACATAAAACACTTACATGTATTCATTCACTCGGTTTATATATATATATATATATATATATATATATATATCATACACTTAGAATATATTTCCAATCCAAACCATTATAACAACTCTTCCCTCAGAAGAGGTTCACTCGGATTTTACCTTTCAGGAGCATTTAAGTCCTTCCCCACTCATATTTCACTCGGATACTCATCTCTTAGGTACACATACACTATCCTTCCTTAAAATGTGTTTCGATCGGAATCCTTTAAGGTCTTTATCACTCAGAAAAAGAGTCATAAACATAGCCTCACTCAATAATGGCTCTAAACCTTATATATTCTACTCGGATTGGGCTCTCATTCCTATATTCCACTCGGAATTCCATATTTCAGAGAGGTTTTCCTCGGAAATCTAAGTACTTAGCAAGGTTCGACTCAGAAACAAAGAATCAAGGGTGTTTTGACTCGGAATTCTCACCTAGAAGTGGTTTTCTTGAACCCACTTCACTCCAGCTGTCTCTGTGATCAAGAATCCACTCGGTAGTAACCTTCTTGGTCATATATTACTCGGATAACATAACCTTACACTCGAAATTTCATCCTTTAGTCGGAATTGCTAATCCTTCACTCGGAATTTCACTCTGTCACTCGGATCAGAGCCTATTTCATTCGGAATTTGCATAATTTTACTAATGGTCCATATAAATTCCATTATTATGTACAAAAATGACATTTCTGAGATACCACAGACTATCAACGGGGTGTATATTCACTTATTACCACTTACAGACCTTCTAAACTTCAATTTTTACTAAATAAGACTGCTACTAAAAACAGGGATGTTACACATTATACTCACCTCGAAGCCACGATCTCAAAAACGTAGTTATTTTGAAGTTTCAACGCGAAATGGGTCTTCCTTTGGAACATGCAAGTCCACGGCAATGGTGAGGAGAAGAAGAAGAAGTGGACTCGCGTGAAGGTGAGGAAGAAGAAGGTGAATTGTTATTATTTAAGGCTCAGGGGCAAAATGGTCATTTCCCTATTTCTTTTATAATTTCTTTGAAAGTTTTAATTAAACTTTTACCTTTTACCTCTATTGGTAACTTCTAAATTTACCTCCTTCTAATTTCACCTTATTTAACCCTTTTGTAATTAATCAATCAAATAAATTTATTTATTTCCACCATAGTTAATTATTTATAATTGCCTTTATTTTAATAATAATTCATAAAAATATCAAATAAATCTCTAAAACAATTATTAATATTTTTCGCTAATCATAATTTTACTAAAATATTAGGATGTTACATCTTTAGCAGTTTTACAAGTTACAACTCTAAAGAACTCATCCAGACCTAAAGCAAGGGTGATGAGTGTGACATCCCGGTGCTGTTGAGGGCGGGGAGTGATCGTTGGTGCATAGGCACGGACAAGGAGCGACTCCTGACAGGCTTCCAGTGGGAGGGACACATGAACGAACCGAATATATACCAGAATGAGAGAGATCCAAAGACTGTATAGGTATGTGACTATACAATCGAGGATGGCTTACAGAAATGAATTCGTACTACCTATACCAACAAATGCATTAGCCTTTTCGGTGGCCTATCACATAAGGACTCCAAAGTTAAGCGTGCTTAACTTGGAGTAACTCTGGGATGGGTGACCTACTGGGAAGTTCTCGGGAAGTGTGTGATTGAGGACAAAGCACACTGGAAAGGTCTCGTGTTGGTCTGTAGGGAGAGTCGTTCATTCCTGAAAAGCGGTCGGGGCGTTACAATGAGATTTTTAGCTTTGTAATTGTATTGGACCTTTTTCTCCTCATCACTAGTCCAATCATCTATTAATTTTTCTATTTCTTTTCCATCAACAATATACATAGGTATGAAGAGACCATTTTCAATTACATTCTAAATTTTCAAATCAATAAACTGTACAAAGATTTTCATTCTTTCTTTCCAAAAAGCATAACCTTCACCATTAAAAACTGGAGGTCTATTTGTAGCACCACTCTCGGGAATCATGTTATATGAGATAGAGGCCATCTTAATCTCTTGAAGCTGTTAAGCTTGATCTACCAAGAGTCAAGCTCTGATACCATTCCTCAATACTCAAGAGGGGGTAAATTGAGTTTTAAAACTTTTGCTTGAAAAGCCTTTGAAATTGATTCGCTTTTAACACAAGATAATAATATGCAAGAGACAGCAAGTATAATGCAAGAAATAAGATAAGAAAGATATGCAGAATTCACTTTGGCAATTTATCAAACACTTGGTGTGTATGATCTTAGCTTAGCCAAATTAATCAAGTTCAAGCAATGGAATCACAATCAAAACAATATACCAGCCATATGCAATATGTAAATGTAAGAGAGTAAGAAAGAGAAACTTGCAAACCGATATAACGAGTTCCACCACCCTGGTGTACGTCTCGCCTTCAAGTAACCCACTTAAAGGATTTCCACTATTAAAGTTTAGAGATACAAGCTATGAGTAATTGCAGCTTCCTAGTATCCCAAACTCAAGAACTCAATCCTCACTAGCACAAGGGCACCCCACCCAATCTCTCAAACTCTCAATACCCAAAGGTTGAATCCCAACCTTTTTGACCACTCAAAACTAGAGTGAAACTTTATGTTTAGTGTTTGTGTTTACAAGCAAATAACTCTCTCAGTTGAGTAGATGTACAAGTTTAATAGCTTTCACAATGACTAACTCTCAACAAGAGAGGATATGCAAATTTAGAACCTAAGTTTCAAAATAATGAAACTATACACAGAAAATGAACTCACAAGGAACAAGTACAAACTATGAATGATTTTCTCCTTGATTGCTTGAGTAGCTTGAATGGATGATGCATTTATAGGCCTTGGAGAGGAGCTTTAGAGGCTTTAAAGCCGTTGCACATCATGAGCCTTGAAGCTTTTGTGGAGAAGTGAGCTGGATCTGCACTTAAAAGTCACGTTCCCCAAATTCTGGCACTAGTGTAATCGATTACTCCTCAAGCTGTAATCGATTATGCTTCACTGTATTCCATTAATTTAAGTGTCCAGTAGCTGTGTAATCGATTATGTCTTTTACTGTAATCGATTATGTCAGTGTAATCGATTATGCAATACCCTTGTAATCGATTATGCATTATACCTGATGCATTTATTTCCTGTACACAACACTGTAATCGATTATGTAACTCATATAATCGATTATACATTAAACAGAACATTTGTAATCGATTAGTCATGCCTTGTAATCTAGGTAAAATACCTAATACATTATACCATTTGTTGTAACATTGTAATCGATTTTCCTCCTTGCGGTAATTGATTAGGTGCATTCTAAAATCAATGTAATCGATTATCCCAGTGCTATAATCGATTATGACATATACTTGATGCATTTATTTTTTATTTCGCAGCTCTGTAATCGATTAGCTTAGTCTTGTAATTGATTATGCTTTTGCAAAAAGCTTAAGTCTGGTCTTGATTCAGTGTAGACTCTTTGTATTTCTTTGTTTTAAATTTCTGGGAAGTTTATTGCACATTGTCCTTTGGCATTTTGAGTCTCTATAAACTTCATTATCATCTCATGATTCTTCAATTTGTTTACTTTGTCATTATCAAAATCCTGAAATAATTTTCAAACACAAAACCTTCCTCCAAGTCAAAGTATACCAGAGTTACCAGGTTGTCCGGCCTCAGGCGTGAATCCGAGCCACTAGAGGTATGCCCCGGTATACTCCCAAGAGCACCCTCAAGGGATCGAGACGTCGTTGTTCTTCAGTGTACCCATCACTGTATGCTCTAGGGGATTACTCTATCATCCCTCCTCATACTCCACATATAGCATGCATTTTACTCGTCTTATCATAAGAGTGCATGATTACTAGACGGAACCTTACTCACTCAACGTACTTGTCCTTAAAGCATGTAAACTACTTATCATAAATTATTTTAATAAGGAGGAAATTATGAGCCAAGGCCTAGGTGCTACCTAATAATCCTTCTTAGGAGCACTGAGTTTTGGCCTCAAAGTGGGTTTCACTACAAAGAAAATTTCTAAGGCCTTAATGTCTAATTTATTTTTAAATCCCCTTTTTGAAAGAATGTAGCAAAATATTTGTTTAATAAGTTAACAGAAATAAAATTCCTAACTTCTTTTGTTTTTACTTCTAAAAATATGATTTTACATTGAAGTATTAAGTTTCCAAAGATAAAGTGAATACAAGGTACATTAGCATTTCTTACGACCTTTCGGGCCTTTTATCGATATTGTCCCATCGTATTGATTTACAATGAAACTGACTAGATTGGCCTTAATTCTTAAAAATTAGTAGAACCTTAAATAAAACTACCTTATTATAATTACTAAAATCCTTTTTGGCTTATACATAAAAATGAAATTTTCTTCGAGTAAATAGGAGTTATAAAATCTCTATTTCTTATCGTTTGTCAAAAACTTTGTTTTTGTTGTATTTTGTCTAGAAAATTCCAAATTGAGTGATTCCAAAGTCAAAAGTGCTTAACTTTTAAAATAATAATTAAATATAATAAAATTGTGTCAATTTTGGCCAGCAACAAATCTTACATGAAAATGCACTAAGGTATTAAAATTTGTCATTTTAGCTTTCATAAAAACGCATTTAAGGACAATTAACGCATCGGAATATCTCCAAACCAGTTTTCCTCATTTGGGTAATTTTCCAATACTCAAAATTCACATCATATACCACAAAATACAGGCCCAAAACAGTTTGGCCATTTTCTCTCGTTTGCTCGCATAAATACGTTTTTAACCTTTTCTAACTTATCGTTCGCGCCTATACTCGGGATCCATCTTAATCCTTTATCAAATATTACATCTATACACATTTCCCTCATTAATTTCAGTATCATAATAAACAAAATACAGCAGCTTCACCACGTCATTTTTTAAGTCATATCTTGTATATTTTATAAGTTATTTCTTCTTGAATCAAGCATGCAAAATGCCTATCAACAATTAAATATTAAATCCCTTAATTTACACAAAAATTCTAGCATTAATAATCATATTTAAACCTTCATGTTACCACTAAGAAAATCAAGATCTCAACATGCACACCATCCATAACTATTAATTTTCAAAAATCAAGATTTTTCATGCAACATTAAAATTTTAACTATTTTATCCAAGAAATAAATTTCTCACAGAAACATTACCCACTAGAACATATCTCAAAAATCAGATTTTAAAACATGTTATTTCATAAAATTTTAAGGAAAAATGAGAGCACATTTTATAGCTACTAAATTAGAGACTAAAAGTCCATTTTTTTTAATTTTTCACAACTTGCATATACTATTTTGTGATTTATCAATTTTGTCCGGCTTTTGAAAAATACTTATTATACATCAAATTTATGTTTTAAGTATCTAAATTTTGCATTAACCCAAGGGAATATGTCACGTTAATTTAGGCCTTAAAGAACCATAATTTTATACCATTTCACTTAGTAAAATAAACATGCATGCACTAAAAAAAATTCAACAACAACAAGACCATTAGAGTTGAATAACTCACAATTTAAAACTCACAAAAATTAAAGATCTAGCATGATTATGGTGAAGCCATGGTACCACCTAAGATAACACAAATTTTAGCAAGTAATTTTTCATGATCAAAGGTTAAAAATGAAGGTTTTCAACGGAGGTACCAAGGTGTGAATATTAGAGGTATCCACACCTCACCATACATGTGAAATAAAGAGTTAAAGTGAGCACATACTCCCTCTACCTTAGGTAGTGCACACGGCCAAGAGAGGAAGAAACAAGAGCTCCAAAATTTGCTTCAAGATCACCACCATGCAGTGTAACACCCCTATTTTTATTTTAATTGATTATATAAATTTTATATTAAAATCTTGATGGAATTTGACCATAGGCCTTTTAAATTTTTTTATCAGTATATTATCTTAGAATTTATAAAAATAAATTTCTTAAAAAAATGAAAAATTTCTTTTACACCCCCTAAATTATTATTCACACTAGTTACTGTGTAATTTTGAAAATTTCAAACTTTGCAAAGTAATCTGAATGAAATTTCTAATTCTTGTACAGTACTTTTATAATTTAAATGCACAGTAAATTTCTTTGCTATAAATAGAGGGGCGAGGCACCGAGTTTTTCGTCAAAATTTGAAAACTTAGTAGTGTTGGCAGAAAAGTACTAAGCAAAGAGATGAAAATATTTTCCAAAGGAAAGAGGTTCTGCAAAAAAATTGAGGTAATAATAAATTTCTTTTATATTCTTTTATGATTATGAAGGTTGTTTTTTATATCACTTAAAAATATATTATTATACTTGATATAATATCATTTTAAGTTACTATTCTAAATAGTAAATTACTATTATGAATAGTAAATTATTATTCAAATAGTAAATTACTATTTAGTATTACTATTTACCTTTACTATTCATGTTTTATTATTTACTATTACTATTTCCATTTTACTATTTATCATTACTATTCATGTTTTACTATTTATTGTTACTATTCATGATTTACCATTTACTATTTACTATTACTATTCATGATTTACTATTTACCATTACTATTTATAAATTACTATTTATTGTTAGTATTCATGGTAACTATTTAAAATTTATTATTTACCATTTCTATGCATAATTTCTATTTACCCTTTCTATTTCAAATAGTAATTTAAATTTTTACCATATAACTATATTAAAATGAAATTGCTATGTTTTAGAACTCGGAGACGAGGCGCATATAGATTTTCCATAACGAATCAAGATACAAGAGGTAAGGGGGAGTGAGATAGAAATATAATATGAAAAGATATAAGAATAATAGGAGGAGTCTCTTACTCCTTTTAAATTTAATAATATTATTATTTTAAAATAATAACTTTTTAACTTAAAATTTATAATAAATTTTAAATTAAGTATCTTGTGTAACTTACTCTAATACCTATACAAAGACCTGGACTTTTATAATCTATATGAACTGGACTGAACCTATGCAAGGACTTGGACTATTATGACCTATATGGACTGAACTAAACCTATACAAGGGCTAGATTATATGGACTTACATAGACCTATACGAGGAATGGACTATAAGGACTCAAAATCAATTTTATTAATTTAAATAACCATTAAAATTTGAATCATATTTATGAGTGATATTTAATTGATTTGATTTGTTATAATGTTTGATTTTGATTGATGATATTTAATTATGATTGATAATATTAGATTGTGATTGATGATATGTAATTATGATTAATAATATTTTATTTTGATTGATGATCTTGTGATGTGGAGTTGGGCATATAACAAGCATGATGGAAAACTAAAACTCAGTAAGAATTTTCTGACCTTACTCTTTAAATTTAAGAGAAAGTATTTTATAATCATTTTAATCTTTTATTTCTTCTTAGAAATTATTTTCATTAACTTTACTTTTAATCTTTAGAATAAAAATCTAGTATTTATGTTAAAAAAAAGAAATTTTATAAAATTAATTTATAAAAAGGTTAAAATAATTAATTCTTGAATTAAAGAAAAATTTTATAGTTTTAAGTATTTTTAGTTAATGAATTAACAATTATTCTCTTTTAGTAAAATAAAACTTCCAAAAGTAAATTATTTTGTTTTTAACCTAACAACTAAAAATATTTGGAAATAATTAACATTTCTAAATTCGATCTTGCTAAGATTCAATTTGAGAAATGATCTGTCCTGAACCGGGGTCAAGAGATCCGGTGTCGGGGCAATCACAAATAATGAGAGGATCACGTCTCTGAACACCGGTTATGTGAGTATCCGGTCTATGTATCCGATGTCTCTGTGTAAGAGAGCGGTCTAGGCGTCCTGGAGGTCCTTCACACCGTCCTCACGCGTTGATGTGGGCGAAAGGTGGTGTGACCTGTGAAGATTCTCCGACGCTCAAGTCAGTGATAATATTCCAAGTGAGGAATGTATTTTTGACAATAATTATGAGTTGAAAAAGTCGAGGATCCCTCTCTTTATTGATGAAGAGAGTTCATATACCTGATTGGCTTGATTAACGAGGACTTGTTAGTGGGGAACCACTAACCTCCAATAACATTATAAATTATTATTTTATTGTACACTTGCCAGTATGATTGAGTCAAGTGGTTATTTTATATTGAGCGTAGGGAGTATGGGCTGGAATTAGGGGACAAGTTGATCATTCCCGTGAGCAGATTTTGGCTCGTAGTGTGGGGAATGGAATCTTTATCCTCGTCCCTGTAGCAATGCCCTTTGTCTTCAGTATGGTGACGTGTATGTTATCCGGGGTCATGGTGTTATCCGGACTAACCGGTGCTGGGAGAACGCCTGACGCGAAATTAGAGTCCGGATGTATACCGATGACACCAGTTGCACGTTGTCAAATGGTCAATGACATTGAAAATATATCTTGTAGAACGGATACCGGTATAGAGACCGGATCAAGAAAGATTATGTAAAGTTCTATATGAGAAAGTTTTGAGATATTTAAGGCTTGAAAACTTAATTTTGGTGTGATTTGAATTTGAAAATTGTACCAAATTTATTTTTGTATAACAGAAATTCATAGAAGAAATTGAGGAAATGTACAGTTTATTGAGATGATATTATAAACCTTTATAGTATTTAATACTTAAGTTTCTAAATGTCTTAATCAACTAAATACGCAAGTAGTTCATGCATAATGAATCATTCAAATGAAACAAAATGATATTGTCTGGGGATGGATTATAGAAATCGAGGATACATTAGAGGAGGCTTAATTGTGAGCCTTGGGATGAGAGGGTGTGAAAGGGTGCTTCAGGGGACTTGGGGTAGCTCCCTAGTGTCGGGTACTTTTACAATAAAATCCTTCTTAATCTGACTAGTCTCTAAGTGTTTTCATGCCAGTCGAGGTATTCATGTTATTATTTTCTGGAATTATAGAACAATGTAAACTCCTGATTGGCCCAGTGTAAATTAAAAACTTTTAAGGGCCCGCATATATAGGTAAGCTATGATGAAGATATTGTATAACATTCATACATTCATAATTAATTATGTATGTGATTGTGATTGATATTATTATACTAGTTTATGAAAACCCTTTATTACTTATGTTCCATTTAGGAATATTATATTTTGTTTCTCACTCTTTTCTCCGTGTTTTTGTTTTATATGTTTTAAACTGATAGTTCGTACAGAAGGAAGGATCGAAGAATCTCGATAGTAAATATAGCATGTTCTAGAAAGGGAGCTCAATATGAATACCGTGGTATAATGAATAAATAATGTCATTAAGTAACTGCTCTTGGGACATGGAGTTTTCTCTCTTTCTAATAATGTTTAATATTTATTTACTTCGAATGAATGTAAAATTACTTTATAAATTTTTAATGATATTATGAGGTATTTTAGAAATGTTGTATGTAATTTATTCCGATAGTTTCTTTTTAATGATTATATTTTTAGTAAATTACGAATCTTTTTAGAATTCATTGAGATGTAACAGAGGGTGTTACATGAAGCACCAAGAATTAAGAGAGTGGAGTCCTTTTGGTGAGTTGATAATATGATTTTTGAAGAAAAGAAAATGAATAAAAGCTTCTGTTTTTGGAAGATATTAAAAGGTGGTGAAGTGTTTAAGAGTTGGCTACTTCTTTTGCATAAAGGTTAAGAAGGGTGGTGAGTATTTAAGTTTAATATGGATGGGAGGCTGATGATGATCAATGTGAAAAGAGAAGAAGAAAAAGAGGAAGTGGCTGGTTGCTCAAGACTCAGAGAAAAGAATGGAAGTGTTCTTTGAGAATAATGATTTTACATGTGTTCTCCCTTGGAAGCCAAGGAGTTCACGGTTAGAGGAGAGAAGGAAGGAGGGAAGAAAAAAGGGATCAAGGCATCAAGCATGCATTCTAAGTGTAATATTCAGCTGCTAGAGTATGGAGCAAGGAGTTACTTTGGTGCTAACAAGTGTCCTATGGATGTTGCAACATGATTGGACCATTTCTTTGCATTACTGAGGTGTCAACACCAGAGGTAACAACTTGTTTCGGTTTTAAGAGGGTGTTACGGTGTGATTTAGGAAAAATGCAAAACATTAAAATTATAAATCTATGTCTCATCTTTAAAGCGATATATGGCACACAAAAACCCAATGTCGTACGAGGGAGATATGGTCTTTTTACGAAAATTGTCCTAGGCTGTTACAGGATTTAAATTGGTTACAAAGGATAATTTTCTCGGAAAAATAGGTAGGGAATTAGCTTTTGTGCCCTTCATCAAAGTTGTAGAGGAATGAGTCTAAAAAGTTTAGCAAAAGAATTATTCGATTTCATGGTCATATGAATGAGAAACGTTGAAAATACTGAACATAGTGCAAGCTGTCACCAGGAAAACGTAAATCAGCGTGGTATTTTTAATTCTGGGATTGATTGAGCAAGAATGGGCTTTCATGGTAAATATCAAAGTTGTAGATAATTTTGATATGGAAATTTTGGGATAAGAACGACTCGATTCTAATAACGGGAGAAGAAATTATGCCTAAAATACGTATAGGTGCGTAGATTGGCTCATATAGTTAGCTTGAAAATAAATCTTCAGAGGGTTAAGCAACGAAAAATGGGCCTTGAGCATTTCATGAAAACTATAAGACATGGTATGAGGGACATACCGAGATAAAAATGACTTGACTCAGACACTCCGGATAACCTCTTGGCCAGGGGAAAATATGCATAAAATTAATAATTTAAAATAACATAGCTTAAATATTTTTATCCAATTACTAAGTTTTCTTAATTAATTATTAATTCTTTCACCTAATTACATCACACTTAATTATTTTGGTTCCTCATATCCTTCTAAAATTATTAACTAAGTCATATAATCAAGTCTGCCTCAACCCCAAATGTCACTGCACACAAAATTTTCACACATGATAATATATTTGGCCTCAGGGACCAATCACATAAAAGTGAGGGTTATTACAACATACAATAAACCAGTCCATCACAATTAGTTCATAAAATCAACTAAGCTAACTCAAGTTTATCCAATCACCATCAACACAATATAATCACCAATGGCAACCCCATGCCTAATTCTCATTAATCACAATCAATTAACATACCCATTCGTTGCAACCTCAAGCAAATAACATCATACTCATCGATACACCATCAATATATATGTGAACAGATTCCAATATATTCAAAAATCACCAATCAAAATAATAATAATAATCACATCAAAAGAGATATATTGTCAATATCATCAAGTATCATCATCATCATAAGTTTCATCGAGGCATCAATGAATCATCAAACATAAACATACACATATACCTCTATCCATTTATAACTCATACATTTAAATATATTGTTCCCCTACCTGAAATCCTCGATTCCAATGCTCGAACATTATCTGGTCACTTTTTAATTACTCTCTGATCCTTTTTTACTTTTAATCCTACATTGAAATAATGTCGATAGTTTCTAATTAATTCATTGAATTGATTGTTAATTCTATATAATCTATCCATTTTTGAACCTATCGGCCACTCGATACATCA
This sequence comes from Clitoria ternatea, assembly GCA_037962975.1. Lineage (NCBI taxonomy): Eukaryota > Viridiplantae > Streptophyta > Magnoliopsida > Fabales > Fabaceae > Clitoria > Clitoria ternatea. The sequence continues at coordinate 279,885,457 of CM075671.1, forward strand.
CAATTGCTAGTAATTTATCGAAGCGGCAAAGTTCAAAAGTGTTCGACTTACCGAATCTCACCGACGAGTTCCGATACTTGATTCCACAAATCTCTGCCCACCAGTCTTGAATGGTTCCGAAATGATCTATAATCCTAAAAATGAAAGAATTAAGGTTTGAACCTGCGAAATAAAACCAATTCACACAACGGATCATGATTCTACCTTTTCAATAGATGGATTAATAGACCCTAACCTTTTAAATTGCTATCCACTCATTTGATTAGATTCAAAACTCATTATAAGCATAGAATATGAAGAATTAAGGCTTGTATTTTAAGGAATGGTGCTAAAACCACCAATGGGCTCTTATAGCTCACCTTTAGAAATGGAAATCAAAGAACCCCGAGACACTCAAGACTGCCCACGTAAAGAAAGGAAGAAATTTGAGCTTGAATTCTGGCCATGATGAAAATTGAAGAAGATGAAGGATGTGGTGTAGTGGGACCGCGGTGGAAGGTGAAAGAGAAAAAGAAGTCCCTTTTTCTTTCTCTATGTGACATCCTGGCGCTATTGAGGGCGGGGAGTGATCGTCGGTGCATGGGCATGGACAAGGAGCGGCTCCTGGCAGGCTTCCAGCGGGGAATGTGGCATCCCAGGCACTATTGAGGGCGGGAGTGATCGTCGATGCATAGGCACGGACAAGGAGCGGCTCCTGGCAAGCTTCCAATGGGAGGGACACATGAACGAACCGAATATATACCAGAATGAGAGGGATCCAAAGACTGTATAGGTATGGGACTATACAGTCAAGGATAGCTTAAAGAAATGAATTTGTACTACCTATACCAACAAATGCATTAGCCTTTTCGGTGGCCTATCACATAAGGACTCCAAAGTTAAGCGTGCTTAACTTGGAGTAATTCTGGGATGGGTGACCTCCTAGGAAATTTTCAGGAAGTGTGTGATTGAGGACAAAGCACACTGGAAAGGTCTTATGTTGGTCTGTGGGGAGAGTCGTTCATTCTTGAAAAGCGGCCGGGGCATTACAGTGGTATCAGAGCCTAGCCTCTCCTAGTACGGTATGGTTCGGGGACGAACCAGGCGGAAGCTGGTGGGCATGTGACATCCTGGCGCTGTTGAGGCCGGGGAGTGATCGTCGGTGCATGGGCACGGACAAGGAGCGGCTCCTGGCAGGCTTCCAACGGGGAATGTGGCATCCCGGGCACTGTTGAGGGCGAGGAGTGATCGCCAATGCATAGGCACGGACAAGGAGCGGCTCCTGGCAGGCTTCCAGTGGGAGGGACACATGAACGAACCGAATACATACCAGAATGAGATGGATCCAAAGACTGTATAGGTATGGGACTATACAGTCGATGATAGCTTAAAGAAATGAATTCGTACTATCTATACCAACAAATGCATTAGCCTTTTCAGTGGCCTATCACATAAGGACTCCAAAGTTAAGTGTGCTTAACTTGGAGTAATTCTGGGATGGGTGACCTCCTGGGAAATTTTCAGGAAGTGTGTGATTGAGGACAAAGCACACTGGAAAGGTCTTGTGTTGGTTTGTAGGGAGAGTCGTTCATTCCTGAAAAGCGGCCCGGGCGTTACACTCTGCATGCACACGCAAGAGTTAGGAAGAGAGTTTGTGAAGGAGAAGTGAAATTGGCTTATTCATTAAGGGTGATTCCATCCTTTCGCTCGATTGGTTAATTTCTAAAATCAATCAGATAACTTCGGGTTACCCGAAACTTACACAGATAGATTCCAGAATTTAATGTACCCGCCTTTAATTAATTTAACATTCCTAATTTAATTATTTAATCAATTAAAATCAAAATGTTACATCTATCAAACCAACAAATTTTTTTATTGGTCAAACTTTGTCAGGCTAACCAATAACTAAACATACATTCAATAGAATATATTTAGTATATAAATATTAAATTATATTAAGAAAAAATAGTTCGGTTTATATATGAAACAAACAAAATATTTCATCAGAAGAAGTGAATAAAATAAATATGATAAAAATTCATCACAAATATAATAGAGATACACAACATGAATATTTGTGCACAAAAAGTATCATTTTATTCAACTCTTAACTACAATTTTTTTTATTAATTTGTGCAATAAATATGTGTAATGGCTTTTTCTAAACACGTGCAATAAATTTGTGTTTTAACCTTATGCGGGATTTCTAAAACTACCTAAGTTTACAAGCAAGCTGATTAATTTACAAGTTAACTTGAGAATTTGGTTATTTGGAATGAGGGGTTTATGTAATATTGAGTTTGAGTTATAACAAATGTAATTATATTAACTTTTATTAGAGATAAATGATTTGTGACTTGTGATAATTTTATCTAAATTCAGCTCAATTAAAGTAATATTGATGAATAATAATTTAAGTTGGTTTAAACAAATTTATTTTATTAGTTTAAAAATTTTGTTAGATAAAATAGTTTTGTTTGATAAAAAATTATTTCAATAATTTGTAAATTTTTTTTAAAAAAATTTACTTAAAATAGCGTTTAAACTTATAGGTTTTGAATTTATTTTAATTTTATTCTTTTATTCCCATAAGATATATTTGTAAAAAAAAATTACTCATCTATTTTAAAAAAACAATCCGTTAATTTTGTGAAACAAACTTAGGACTGAGATATAAAAAACACTAAATTTCAAAAATCTCACTAAAGGTATACAAATGTGTATCTAAATCGGTTATAAATTATAATTATAAAATTAAAAAGGTAAATATTAAATTTACAAAAAAATTTCCAAAAAACGTTAATCTAAAAGTAATTAATCAAAAAACAAGTTAGTGTCAGAAAAAACATATTATAAATTTATAATTGGAATATAAAAATTTATAAGATAAATCCATTTAGATGAAATGTATACGTCGTTTTCAAGTCTTTTTGATTTGGTAGAAACTGGTAGTGTTGTTATTTTGTGCTGGCAAAAAAGGGTCCTTAGTGTCTTTCTATTTTAGGATTGTGGGCTTAGCACGCTAAACACGTTTTCTCATTCTTGTCTTTCAGCTGAAAATTAGGGGAAAGAATCAGTGTACTTTTTTCTAATATAAGAACAACCTTGGCTGGAGATAATTCACTTAAGAAAGTAATAACTAAGATAGATAATGATGATGACATATTGTTAAGGTGCTTAAGTAGGTTTTTAATTTAAGTGAAAATTAAATTAAGATCTTTTGTGATCACTGACTGGTACAATCAATTGTTTTAGTGCATAAAAAGGAAAGACCCTACATTTATTCTTTAACGATTTTAGGTTGGTGGGATATAAAGTTACATGAAGGATTACACAATTAAACTGCCTCACACTGTAATTTTTATTGATGACCGAAAACAAAAAGACTGTAATTTCTATTTTAGAAATGAAACAATGATACAGTTTGGGAAGCAATTTCGCTATTATTTTATGTAAGTTTGATAATTTTATAACCGATTTCAAATTGAGTTATTTATGTTACCACGTGCAACTCATCAAGTTTTATGCTTAGATAATGATGTAAAGAGTTTCGTTTAAATAATAAATCACTTTCATCAAAATATGTATTTGTGAAATTCTAATTAAATAAATCAATAATTGATGGGGATATATTGATCAAACTCATATACTTGCATTCTACAAACATCTGTTGATGTGCACTTCATCTCCTCCTGCACATGTGGTTGAAAAAATAGCTTTTGCTTTTGATATTTTTTTGACCCTTCAAATCTCACATTGAAATTTTTTCTTTTTGATAATATTTTTATATATTCTAATAAATCCATTTTAATATCTTGGATAAAAGATTCCTAAACGGGATTACCAACTAGTCCTATAACACACATATGTTGTTGGGTGAGGCTAGACTAGATTGAGTCATATGCTCAAAAAGAAAATGTTACCAGCTATAGAGTAATCCATTTGTATTGTTTCACTAACCTCCATTATGTGTGTATCATTAGAACTAACAATTTGAAAGCAAAAATTACTATTCGTTTCTTCTTCGAGTTATGATAGTGTTATTCAATAGCAAGTGGGCATTGACGATATCAGCTACAAACAGTGGTCGTAGAAATTGCTCATTTTCTTCAAGTAGTATGAGATTAATTCTGTTTTGTTCAAAAGACTCACCTATCATTCTCGTCAGCAATGATATTCAGCTTGACGTGGTTTAAAAAGCTACGATCAATTTGAGGACTTCAAAAAAAGTAACAAACTTGTACATATGTACATTTTATGTGGTCATCTATTTGCCACCTAAGCAATTGGGAATTTTGATTTTGGTTAGAATGTTTAAGTCGTAAAAAGGATAGATATTGTCAATGGATGCAACATGAGATTTTAATCTTGAAAAGATCACTGTGATGTTTAGTTCAATAAGTTTTAGAAGTGAGATTAATGGTTAATTTTGGAGAAAACTGAGAAAAAACTATGTAAGTGAAAAGCATGAGAAGATAGGTGTTGTTTGGTTGATTAGAAAAGTACAAGAAACTTATGAGACTATCTTTTTTTTAATGTTTGATTAGTTAGAAAAGTATGCTTTCTACAACATATTGATGGGGGCATATTGATCAAACTCATATACTTGCATGCTACAAACATTTGTTCATGTGCACTTCATCTCTTATACATATAGTTGAAAAAATAGCTTTCGCTTTTGATATTTTTTGACCCTTCGAATCCTACATTGAAATCTCTTTTTCTTGATAATGTCTTTATATATTCTAGTAAATCTATTTTGGTGTCTTGGATAAAAGGTTACTGGATGGGATTATCAACTAGTCCTATCTAGGGTTGTGCAAAAAAACTAGATTAAGTATCCAAATCTCATTTTAGCCCAATCCAATAAAGAAAAAACTAGATTTTAAAATTTGGATCAATAAAGTCTGTTTTAAAAATAGATAGGATTTAAAAAATTAGTTTTTGATTTGGCTAGTATAAAAATATCTAAGTTTGTATTAAATAAAAAATGGTTTGAAAGAAAGAAAACCATATTTAACCCTGTCATTTTCCAAATCCATTTTTCAATCGAACATAATTCCTAAATGAACCCTAATTCCAAAATCCACCCACTGATCTCTGATTTTCCATCTCCATCTCAAATTTCTAGAATGTGAACCTTTATGAGTGTTTCGTTACTCTCATCTCCCTTCGATCTCGTTCTCTTTGCTAAAGCGGTGTTCTTCAGTGTTCACCCCCCACTTACCCATTCGCAAAGGTCACTACACTAAAGGCACTAAGTTAATCGATTTCATTCTCAACATCGTTCACAAAGAGGCTGGAAATTATGACTGCTTACAAGGTATTCTGTTTTTGATAGAACACTATCATCTAAGCCTTTTGTCATTCTTATGTAGTTTGGATTTAGCTACTTTAATGATTTAATATGGTACCTGATTGTGATAGTGAAATTAAGCAATTGGCACCGATGATTGTTTTGGGTTAGGTTATGTGTACTTCCATAAATTTATAGAACATGTCAAATTTAAAAATCACAATTAGGAAACATGGCCTTTTTTGGTTGATAATGCCTAAGCCCATGTCTAGTTTGGTCAAGTTAGTTCTTCTATCATTGCTAAAGATTCTCCTCCCATTAGTCTGGGTAAATAAAATGTACATGGGAATTGTGTACTTAGAGGCAAAAGTCCATGTGTGAAAATAGTGTAAGGGTTCTATAGGCAAATGTTTATTAGGGTTATTCACTTTAGTTTAATTTAGGCATTGATTCAAGGTTTGATATCAATACTCTGATATTCTCATATGTCTACCAAGTTTTATGCACTTTTTTCCTTGCAAGGAACCTTGGCTGACAATGCTTGCTTCACACACTGTTGTTAGAAAACTAAAGATCCAGATTATGAAAAATTATCTTGCTCAGTATGCTTCTGAGCTGCTTATTAAAGTGTGGCAAAGTCACTATCGTGTTAGGGAATCCCTCAGGGTCAGGAAACGGAAACACAAAGGATTCCTAAAAGGAATTGTAAAAACGAATATTTCAAGGCATTACATACAATAAAAATTTTAAACAACGTTTAAACATTTACCTCTTATAGACACAAAGTGAGTTCCTCAATCGAAGTAACCATAGCTCTATCCTTAGGAGTCCACATGAGCACTCTCACCAGAAACAAAATTTTGAATGCTAGTATGAAATTCAGAGTAATCCTAATTTTATGAGCAGCTGCCTATGAGCATCTCATGTTCTATATATAGGCTTAGGTCTTAACCTGATGAGCTCTCATTAAACATTGGACTCCTAACTCATCTTAAATGATTTAGGCTCGATAGTTTTATTTTTAGTCTAACTAAAATAAAACTATCCTCTAGTGGGCTTACTCTATATGTGTGACCCTATAGGTAAAATACCCGGTTTTATTAATAATAAACTATTTTATTATTAATAATATAAAATAAGAGTGACATCTAGCAATACATCATTATTTCTGAATATTATTTATCATCGATATGACCTATAAGTGATAATTATTTTATATATTTATTCCTTTTGTCACAATACCTAATTAGGCTTAAGGCATGATCGTCGTCATCCTTGTATGGCCTAATTCATTTTACTTGATACTAGAGTAAACTTTACAAAATAAATATCTAATATCTATTATTCCTAGCATGGTCATGCATTTCGTTAGTCTCACTCCATCGAGTGGCCCATAGATATCACTCCTGTCACATAAGAGAGACAAATCTCATCTACATCCCTCTACATAATTTGTTCATTGCATAATCACAATCTTTATGGTCATTTTATTAAGATGATGTTTGATTGTATTAGAATAACAAACTCCTTATGTAGGAAACGTAGTGACTTCAAGTCGAAAGAGTACATATACCATTATCACATTGAGAACCATTTACGACACTCATGTAACGATCCATGCAACGTTTTCATGGTGGGTCTGTCCAGCACAACATTACTCTTGATGTGTACCTGTGTGAAGACTTGATATCATCTATATCCATGATCTATGACATCAAATCATCAGTACATTCACACACTAGTCTTAATGTATTTACATGTCCTCATGTAAATACTTGATTAGGGACATTTTAGAAACAATTCTCATATGACCCATTATTATAGGGATAAATAGTTTAAAACAATCTTAAAATTGAAAATACTTATTTTATTGATAAATTAAAATTGAAACATTAATAGCTCGTAGTGCATAAACCAACATATCCTGTCCACAAATGAAAGTTATATATATGAATAATGTTTTTGGATTGCGTTTCATATAATTAAGAACCAATTATTCACTTTAAAACATACAAATAATCTCAGCCTAATAACTGTAAATGTATGAAACTGACACAATTGTGCATGATCAAATAAAACACTAACAATCAGAGACAATTTAATAAAGTTATTGTAAGATTTACAATACATTGGATCATATAAAGCAGTAACAGCTAGATCTAATCTAATTATTTAGCAAACCATTAAATGCTTCATTTTAAGGGATCTGAGCCATTAGGAGGACTCTGACTCTGTTGTTCTAGGTGAAGCACCCATTTTCCTACATCCAAATTTCCTACCTAAATTCCAAAAAGGCCAATTAGGAAAATAGAAAATGTATATTTTTCATTCATATTCAATGTTCTTGATCTCATGCAACGATCAATCTACTGCAGATATCCATTTCTCCATCTTAGGATACTTCAACATTTCCCTGAAAGAAATATAAAAGTGAAAGTGAACAAATTTAAGTTTTGTAGTAAGTTTGGCTTTAAAAAATATTTCTTTCTGATATATTAAAGTAAAAACTAATGGCTAACACTTTCATTCAGAAAGGCAATTTTGAAAAACATGGTCAAAATTTATTAAGAAAAAATATGCAATTACATGAAAGAAATAAGGTAGGAGGTGCTTATATTGATTGATTGTGAGAGAATATATCGTAAAGATACCAAAATTAAATTTGATTACTTGCTGGCCTCAAATGGGATTTGGACCACATTATGTTTGCAATAATCTATTTATTTTCTAATTAAATATATATTTATGTTTGAATGTACATTTTATTGACGATAATTGGCTGTTTCATAAGAAGATTTTAAACTTTTGTTAAAGCGATAATCATTCAGGAAAGGTGATGGCAAAGAATGTTGAACACTACTTGGAAGGTTAGGGATTAAACTACGTCTTAACCATGACAATTGATAATGTCTCTTCTAATGATATTGTAATTCAATATCTTAAAAAGAGGTTAATGTCTTGGAATGGGTTAGTTCAAATAAGAGATTACCTTTATATGCATTGGTGTACGTATATTTTTAATTTGATAGTAAAAGAAGGTTTAGAGAAGATTGATGACTCTATTTTTAGAATTCATGTTACTGTGAAGTATATTAGATCTTCTCCAGGTCGCTTGATAAAATTTAAGAATTGTATTGATCGGGACATTAAGTACAAAGGTCTTGTTTGTTTTGATGTTGAAACCCGATGGAATTCAACCTACTTGATATGGGATGCTGCCTTGGAACATCAAAAGGCATTTGACGAACTTGAGATGCAAGACAATAAGTATATTGAAGAGTTGAAAAAAGGGAAGGGTGTTCCTATATAAGAAGTTAGGACTAAGTTTGCTCACTTTTACCATTTTTGGAGACTTTTTATCAAGCTACTTATGCATCTCTAGTTCATCCTATATGACTAGTAATATATATTTGCTAGAGGTTTTGGGAATTGGAAAAAAGATCAATCAAATGTGTCATTCTAGGGATGTAAATGGGAGAGAAATGGCTATAAAGATGAAGAGGGAGTATGACGAGTACTGGAAAAATCATGAAAATTTAAACATGTTTATAGTTATTGTATTAGACCCTAGATACAAGTTGAAGTTTATAAATTGGTTGATTACCCAAGCCTATCTCTACTGTGGCCTCTGAAATAGCCTTTAGTATTGGTGGTAGAGTATTGGATCCATATTGTAGTTCCCTTACACCAAAAACAGTGGAAGCAATTATTTGCACTCAAGATTAGCTTAAAGGATATACCTCACTATTTCTCTCGAGTGAGGATTATGCAAAGCTTGAGAAAATTAAGCAAGATAAAAAAAAGTATGTTTGATGATGGTTATGTTTTGATTTGAAAATTAATAATTAATTAGTTAAATATATTTCTTCCCTTTGTAGAGTGGTTTCTTGCCAAGATAGTGATCATGTGCTGCTTGATGATGATTGAAGACTTTAGTAGCTTACTGGTAATGTTATGCTTGGCTTTTCATAGTTGGTACATTCTATGCATTGTTTAGTAACTTGCTGGTAATGTTGTGCTTGGCTTTTTATTTATTTGATATTGTGCTATATCATAGGCCATGAAGTTGTTTGGGAAATCAATTGATGTAGTTCCTCTTATATTTCTGGTTACTGATAGGGTCGTTGGGATGAGAGAGAGATATGTAATTTTTTGAAAAGCTTTATCATAAGTGGGCAATCAGTTTGAAGAAATTTGTGTCTTAACATTTATGGAGATTATGCAAATTCTTAAAATCCCATGTCTATTCAATATAAGATGCTTTACAAGGATTCTTTCCATTGTGTTGTCATTTTTTCTTTCTTTTGTATAAGTACCAACATGGAAAATTGTTAAACATTTAAAGGTCTTTATAACGCTATCAATAGTGCTCATAGTTTTAAGTAGTTCTTGAAAATTTTTAGAGCGGACATATGTATGAACACCTATTTTTGTCCGGATAAATTTAAAAAAATTTAAAAAATATATTAAAAAATTACATAGTGACCGTTGTACAGTGACTTTTGGGAATAGTACCTTCTCCATTTCTATAAATACTAAATCTCTCCTCATTTCCTACCACACTTCTTCTTTCATCAACTTTCTTTCATAATTTTCCTCAAGCAATGGTCAAGGAGTGTTGAAGCCAAGACGAAAGTGTAACACCCCCTTATATACACGAGATATATACGTATTCTTCTTGCTTTTTTAAAAAAACTTTTTTAGAAAGATATACATATTTATCATTCTTTATCTCGCATATACAAGGACGTATATACATCTGATTTCCTTTGAATATTGAAAGTAAAAAAATGTCATCTATCACTATTTATCCATAAGGACAAAAATAATTTATAGAAATCATTAGTGATAAAAGATTTATAGTATTATATCTGAATGATAAGGTTTATCCAAGTTTAACCTTCACCTTGTTACAATTATCCAACTTGATATTGTAATAAGGTAAACTAAAACTAAATTATACCTCTACTACGACCGTTACCAATTATTTCCTAGTTCTTGAACCATCGGGTTTTGGAATCCTACTCTTGTCATATCTCTTTACTTGATGAGACCCTTTTACCCTTTTGTAATTACATCCTTTCATCTTGAACAGCTAGCTATACATCACATATATTTTAAACACAGAAATTCAAACAAGAAGGAGTGAGAAATAGAATATAATACTTTACATATAAGACATAAGCATAAGGGTTTTCACTGTCGCGACTGGGATCGCGGCGGCGCGGCCGACCCTCGAAAATGAAATAACTTAGAACAGGGAGTCGCCACCAACGTTTTTATTCATAGGAAAAACATTCGAAAAAAACTTTAACAAAGCACTGGTTAAAAAAAGTGAGATTCAAGTTCGGTAGTCGATTACGAGTGGGGAAGGTATTAGCACCCCACATCGCCTGTTAGAAACAGTACCAAAGTTGAAAATGCGCATTATGAATAGCCTTAAAACTGTTTCTATTTCTTTTTCTTGAAAATGAACGAGACAGATAAAATTGAAAAAAAAACTCAGAGTAAGATCAACAAGACGTCTCATCCAAGTTAATCCTGGCTTTAATAGGGGAAACGGGAAAAAGAGGAAAGGGAACTAACAAGACGTTTCGTCTACATTAGTCATCCTTTCGTCAGGATACCAGGTCGGGAAGGAAAAAGGAGGGGCAAACAGGACGTCACGTCTGAATTAACCCTAGACCTCTTAGTGTGGATGTATGTGGGAGAAAGAATGCTAACAGGACGTCCCGTCCAAATTAATCATTCTCTCATCCAGGTGTCGGATTGGAAGTTGAAGGGGATAAACAGGACGTCTCGTCTAAATTATCCCGATCTTTGTGAAAAAATGATAGCGGCTAAGCAAAAGTGGAAGAAAGTCAACAAGACGTCGCGTCTAAATTGACTTCCAAAAAAAATGACAGTAATGGAATTAATTTTCAAAGGGGAACAAGAAAGGAAAGGAAGCGGGCCCGATAGGAGCTAAGTCCTGCTCCTACGTATTCTCAAGTTTTCGAGAAATCAAGGTTACGTAGTTCTTGATGAGGGGTGTTTTAGATGAAGCTAGAGACTTAGTGACGGGTGAAATTCATGGGAAAGGTGCATACAAGGTGAAGTTCTCCGCACGTATATGGGCTTTAGGAATAGCATAGGCAGAAATACTTCCGCACGACACTGGCTAAAATGACTTTTACATTGATCAAAATGAACACGAAAAAATACTTGTTATTATTATTATTATTATGAGACAAAATAAAAGAGGATTTTAACAACAGAACAAATTTAACCAAGAGAATAGATTTAACAAAAATGACAGACTTGGCAAAAGAACAAACAGTGTAAGACTAACTAATAAAATAAACTAAAAGAAGGATAAAAGTGGAGAGGATTGTAACCGGTGCGGTGTAGATGCTGAAAAGAGCCGACCCTCGGGTACGAGCCAGTGTGGAGCTTAGTGGAGAGACGGTATAGGGTTCAGTAGGGAACCGGGGTAAAGGAATGGGAAACCGGTGCGGGATTAATAAATACAGAGCTCTTTTATGGGGTTCTGGACGGAGTCTGGGCAGCAGGGGAGAACTTACTTCAAGCAGGGTAAAGGTCGGTATCCTAGTGACTGGATTCAGAACCTTGGGGCCAGTTCTTTTCCTCGAGAGACTCGAAGAACCAAGAGTTGGAGTAATTCTCTAAAGGACTTTGGGTTTCGAACACCAAAGCAATTTCTCAGGATTCAGGGATTCAAGGTGTGGACCCTTGGACCTCTTTAATTGAGGTATTTATAGAGGCTCCCTAGAACCTCTCCTACATGCTGAGTGCTTGGACAGCTCAGGCTTCCACTCAGCCCATGCGTGTAGTGGAGGGACAGCCTGACCACTAGCAGTTGTGGGGAACAGTGGCGGTGGAGGAATTTTTTTTATAGTTTTATCTCTTACTCCCTGTCTGCCATTTCCTGGATTTCAGGATCGAATATTGTAGTGTGCTTCCAGGTCATGGCATGGGCAGTCAGACTAGGCAGACGGTGTCTCAAGGATCATTACTTTGACACCGAATAATGTGACCTTTACTTCGGACAAAAGTATACCACACCGGTTAATGCCTTGACTGAAATACCTTCGAAGGGTCCCTTTTTATGGCACCGGACCGATTTGATGTGAGACGGTGTCCCGTATTGCTATTTATATGGGACGGTATCACCGTGTGGCTTAGGCTGGTGTTAACTGAAGACAGTGTCTTTGGCTTTGGACATGGCCGGACCGATGTAGGTGTTCATATTCACAAACTAATAAAATAATATCATTCATAATCTCATACACAATTAATTATAAATGTAGGGTTTTCATACACATAACAATCATACTTTCATTCACAATCATTCACACAGAATATCACAATCACTAATGCTTTTAATACTATCTCATTCAGTTTATGCATGTGGGCCTTTAAAGTTTTAATTTACACTGGGCCAACTAGGACTTTACACTGTTCCATAATTCTGGATAATAATAACATAAATGCCTTTATGGCATATGAACAGCTTAACTGGCATGGAAACACTTTGAGACTAGTCAGATTGAGAAGGTTTTTATTATGAAAGTATCCGACACTAGGGAGTGACCCCAGGTCCCCTGAAGCACCCTTTCACACCCTCTCATCCCAAGGCTCGTAATTAAGCCTCCTCTAATGTATCCTCGGTTTCTATAATCCGTCCCCAGGCAATATCACATCTCATTTCTCTTTAATGATTCATAATTCATGAACTACTCACATATTGAGTTGGTTAAGACTTTTAGAAACTCAAGTATAAATTATATCTTCGGGGCCTACAAATCACAATATAACCACCCCAATAAACTGCATATTTCCAAACTCTTAAATAAGTTCTGCCACACGCAGAAAAATTTTAGTATAGTTTTTTTTATCATTCACAAATGATTTGAGTTTCAAAGTCTTAACATATATTCCAAACTTTCTTTAGAGCATTTACAAGAAATTAATTTACTTTAGACACAAGTTTGAATTATCGATCTTTTTCCATCTTTAATTATAATACTTGAAAAATATATAGTAAAACACTTTTGAAATTAAAATTCTTATTTTCAAAAGTTTAAAATAAAGTATTATTGAAGTATCTCATTTCCATTTGAGGATCAAATATTTTCATATATATACATATATGAATATATTATTTTCATATATATATATATATATAAAAATATATTATTTTCATAAAAAATTTCATTTCTTTTTTTAAAAAACTAAAAATTATTCTAAAATTTAATTAAATAATTTATTTTTAAAAAGTAAGTTATAGAATTTATATACTTTTATTGAAAATTAAGAAAATTTTCTTAACAATAATCTGAATAAACATTGAGAAATTATTATAAATAATTTCTTTTAAAATAATACTTTAAAGAGTAAGGGATAAGTATATTCTTACTGATTTTTACCTTTCCGTCATGCTTGCTATATGCTCAAACTCCACATTTCAAGATCATCAACCACTCATCAATCACTCATCAATCACAACCAATATTGTCAATCACAATTAATCATTATCACTCACAATCAAATATTGTTAATCACAATTAAATATCATCAATCACAAATAAATATTATCAATCATAATCAAATCAAATAAATTAAATATCATTCATAAAAATTATAATTCTAAGTCTAATAGTTATTTAAATTAATAAACTTAGTTTCAAGTCCTTATAGTCCATTCCTCGCATGGGTCTATGTAAGTCCATATAATTCAGTCCTTACATAGGTTTAATTCAGTCCATATAAGTCATAATAGTTCAAGTTCTTGCATAGGTTTAGTTCAGTCCATACAAATTATAAAAGTCCAAATCCTTGCACAGGTTTAGTCCAGTCCATATACATTATAAAAGTCCAGATCCTTGCACAGGTTTAGTCCAGTCCATATAAATTATAAAAGGCCAGATCCTTACACAGGTTTAGTCCAGTCCATATAAGTTATAATAATCCAGATCCATGCATAAGTATTTCAGAATAAATTACACAAGATATTAAATTTAATATTAATTTTAAGTTGAAAAATTATTATGTTAAAATAATAATATTATTAAATTTAAAAGGGATAGAGGACTCCTCCCATTATTCTTATGTCTTTTCATATATTCCTATCCCACTCCCTCTTACCTTGAATTGTTATCAAAAGATAGTTCACTTTGCGCCTCCGATTTCTAGAAATATTAATACCAATTTATTTCAGTATAGGCATAAGATGAAAATTAAGATTACTACATAAAACAGAAATGGTAAATTTTGAATAGTGAATAGTGAATTGTAAAACATGAATAGTAACAGTAAATAGTAAAATGTGAATAGTAACCATAAATAGTAAAATATAAATAGTAATGGTAAATAGTAAATCGTAAATAGTAATAGTAAATAGTAATTTACTATTTGAATAGTAATTTACTATTTGAATAGTAATTTACTATTCATAATAGTAATTAACTATTGACATAGTAATTTACTATTTAGAATAGTAACTTAAAATAATATTATATCCAGTATAATAATAGATTTCTAAAATGATATGAAAATAAACCTAAAAAATATAAAAGAGAGTTATTCTTACCTTATGATTTTAGCAGAACCTCCTTCCAAAAATTTTATTTCTCTCTCTTATTCCTACCACTATCTTTCTAATACTGCTATATTAAGAAAATTTAATCTGAAAATATGATTTCCTTCGTTAGAAACCTCGGCTATTTATAGGAAAATTTTTCACTATGCATTTCATTATTTTAATATAAAAGTGCTGTGTAATTTCTGAAACTTTTGTTTCTGGTTACTGTGCAAGTTTGAAATTTTCATTCATGCACATTGTTTTGCACCGTAAATGTCGGCTGAATTATTAAGTCAAATAGTAACCATTCACTTGGTATATTTTAAATATTCAAAATCGATTCTTTTTGAAATTTAGCGATATTATATCAGTTCTCACTAATTTTATGATAAGTAATATAAAGTTTAAATTTTAAAAATCTAAAATTTTCTGTTAATAAAAATTTTTTGCTACGTTTTTTATTTTTTTACGATTGGTAAAAATTAAGATTTTACTCAAACCGATAATTTTTAGATAAGTCTAATTGAAATGCATTTTAGAAAATTTTCTTATAACTTAACTTCACTTTCTTGATAATATTTTTAATTTTAAGTAACTTTATATGAATTTAAAATTATTTAAAATATATTATTTTATTAAAATATTTCAAAAAAATTCAGAAAACTATAAATATTATGTAGATCAAAAAGTTTTAAAGAACCATAGTCTAATTCCTTTAAAATTTTATTTTAAAATTCTAATAAGAGTTAAATCATAAATATGTAAAAACATAAATATAAAAACATAAAATAAAAGTTGTGAATAATAAAGATATTTAAAATTCTTAATATAATTTTATTAATCAATGAATACTAATTAAGTCGTTTTAAAATTTTTGTTCAAAATACATATATATGTTTATTTTATTATTATTATTATTATTTTAAAACAAAATAATTGAATATAAATACCGAAATTTCATAAAAAATAATAATAAACTAACTAATAGTAAGTATTTCTCATTAAAGATATATTAATATCTATTTTCTATTTGAGTAGAAAATGGGATGTTACGGAAAGAGTAAGGGAGGGAAACCGATTTTTGATGACTACCTTCTTGCTCCTTGTAGCATGGGTAGTAGTTTATCTTTATTGAATATTTTATTTATGGCTACATGTGTAATAAATAATTTTAGGATTCTAAAAAAGTTTATGTTTCTATAAGAGTAAGTGATTACTTATTTGTATTCAAAATATTAAAAAAATTAAAAAAAATTAAAAAAAAATAAATAAAAAGGCCCAAAAAATCAAATTAAAAAAATAGGCCAAAAATAATAAAAAATGGGCCAAAAATCCAAAAAAAGAAAAATTAAAAAAAAAGGAAAAAAGAAAGAATGTTCGGTGGTTTATTGAGGTGAGACCCAGTTTGGTTGGATAATTGGAGAAAATTAGGGAAATTTACATCATATTTGGACAATTTGGAAAAGTAGAAAAGTGATGTCATTTTATGAGGAATCCAAGGCCAATTTTCTTCTATAAATATGGCATGATGCTAAGGTAAAATGGAGGAGAAGAAGGAAGAAGAGGTGAAAGAGTGTTAAATTTTCATGAGATTTTTTAGAAGTTTTTTCTTTCTAAAATTATGTTATGAAAATGTAAATGAGTCTGTCATTCTAGTATGTCTTAGTATGTGAGCTTTGTGAACCAAAATACTGTCTAAGTCTTGTAACCGGTATCCTAAACACTCTCAAATTGGGTCCAAACGAAGCCAAAAACAAGGGAAATCAACAAAGATCGATCTCCCGAATTTGGTTTTTGTACTTCCTTATTTGTTTATATACTAAGGTATTTTTTAATTAATACGAGAATATTTATTTATCTTCATTTATTTGTCTTTATTTAATTCTTATTTATTTTTCTGCACTTTATTTTCCCGCACTTTATTTTTCTGTAGTTATTTATTTGTTTATTCATTTTTCTGCATTTTTATTTTTATTTTTTGTACTTTTGTTCTTATTTATTTACTTTTATGTACTTTTATTTTTCTTTATTTATGTTTCTACACTTTATTTTCTGTAGGTATTTATCTATTCATTTATTTTTTTGTATTTTTATTTTTATTTATTTATTTATTTTTCTACACTTTTATTTTTATTTATTTATTTTTCTGTACTTTTATTTTTATTTATTTATTTTTTGCACTTTTATTTTTATTTATTTATTTTTTTGCACTTTTATTTTTATTTATTTATTTTTTTGCACTTTTATTTTTATTTATTTATTTTAATACATTTTATTTTTTCTGTATTTTATTTTCCTGGAGTTATTTATTTGCTTATTTATTTTCTTACATTTCTTTTTTTAATTTTTCTACACTTTTATTTTATTTTTCTATACTTTATTCTTCCATCCTTTATTTTTTTATATTTATTTATTTATTCTATAATAATTTTGAAATTATCTTTTACATAATCGTTTAATTTTATGTTTCATATATATACAATTTCTTGAGTTTTTTATAATTATTTACTTATTATTATTTATCTTTTCATTTCTCTCTCTTATCTACCCATATTATTTTATTTGTTTATTTTTTTGATAATTTTTTAATATTTTTTTATATATACATAATTATCCATTTTATTTATTGTCATGACTGCTTATTATTTTCTCTTAGCGACCTTTTGATAATTAAGGAAAATTATTATATAAAAAAATAAAAAAGACCAAGACTATTAAATAGTTTGTTATTTATTCATCTATCTTTATTTTAAGTTTGAAATGAGATTAATTTAGATGAGACATCTTATTAATCTTATTTTTCTAAAAATGATTGAATAAGGTTCATTTGTTAATTTTAATTAATTAAGTATATATATTTCTTTATTTTCATATTGATGTATTACTTCCATTTTTTTCCTTTTTTATGTCTATTCTTTTTTTTACTTTTACCTTTTCATTTATTTATTTATTTTTTTATGAACCATATATTTCCTAATAAAATCAATTGATTATTTTTTTATTACTAGAAAATAATGGAGACGAGACGTCTCATGTTTTTTTTTTGTTTTTTTACTGTCTTTTAATCACTTGTTAGTTTATTTTTTCTTTGAACTAAAAAATGATGAAAATTTAGGTGGTGTGTTTTATTATTTAATTTTGTTTTATTTTTATTTATATTTTTTCAAAATATCCTCATTATTATGTATATTGTCTGTAAATAGCATTTATCATTATTGTTTTTTATGAAGGATGAAATATTCAATAATTATTTTTTTGAAAAATTATACATGATCAATTTGGGTAACCGTTTTAGGACGGACAGTGTAGGGTGCTAATATCTCCCTCTCATGTAATTTGACTCCCGGACTAAACAGAATCCCATTTTAAAAAAACAGTGCTATTTAAAGGTTTTTCTGATATTTTCCTTGATAAATATTAGTGGTGACTCTTTGAACCCTTTTTTTAGGACGTTTAAGGGCCTCATTCCAATATAGTTTCATTTTTTTTATTGTCTTTAACCAGTCTGCGTCGTATACCAAGAACCCGGTCGCGACAATATGTTAATAATTAGCTTAACTTTTGATGCCTCTTTTAATTTGAACAATTGAAATGTAAACTTTGTAATGCGATTGAAGATTTTGTTAATCATCACTTATTTTTACGTGACAAGGCAGTGCAGGTATGGAGTCAATGTTTAGCTTGGATTAGTCTTCAAATAACTTTTCATAGTACGTAGTGGTAGCATTATCAACAACTTTTAACTTGACAAATCAAAGTTAAGGCAAGCTTCGCATGCAATTTAGAGTGCAATTGTCTGGTCAATTTTCCTATCCATGAATGCTTTAATATGTAATGGAGCTGCATTTGTGACTGAGAAAGTGTCTGAAATTATGCACAAATAAAAGCCTAAGATTGGATGCTTGATAAGAGTTCTACAACAATAATCTTTCTAACATGTTCGTTTATGTCCATTTGTGTTTAAATGATCTATAGTAGGATGTGGTTTTGCAAATATATATGAAAGGGATGCATTGCTAAAAACATAGATTTGGCTTAAAATCTAATTTTAAAACTGGAATATGACCAAAAAAATTAGTTTTTAAAACTAGATTCAATAAAAACCAATTTTAAACTTAGATTTAGATAAAATCTAGTTTTTAAAAAATAGATTTAACTAAATCCAGATTTTGAAAATTGGATTTGGACAATTGGATTTGGACCAAATCCAATTTAACATAAGTGATCCGGTCTTGATACCAGCACATGGACAAGGTAGTAATTTCTTCTGTTCTCGCACTAGCTACCGGTGTCACAGGTAAACCACTGGACTCCAACCCCGTATCGGATTTATATCTATACCAAAAGTCCAGGTCAGCATCTAGCACACCGACAAACTTCCATGTCAGCCGATAAATAGTACAAGGTACAGGTACGGGGTAACGTTCGTAAGAGACGCGGAGGCGCCCACGTCGTATGTCAGAATCGTACAGACACAGTGTACGATTGGTCCCCTAACCCTAAAAGAACTTTTCATTCTCTGCATGCACGTATATAAATACCAACATTCTCACTACTCTGGTACGTTAGACTCATTCTCGAACTTATACTTCAAAAACCTTGAATTCCTTTTCTGGTTACTGACTTGAGCATCAAAGAATCTTCGTAGGTGACACCACCTTTCGCCCCTCATCAACGCGAAAGCTTGGTGTAAAGGATCTCCAAGACTACAAGACCTTTATTCTCCCACTGAGATAAAGGCACAATATCGGATATCCACTGTACCAGTGTACAAATCTCTTTCAATCGATAACATTTGTGGCTGGTCACACACCAGATCCTTGACCCCAGTTCAAACCAGTTTAATAAGAAAAATGGATTGACTTTAAAATTCAATATTAATAAGTAGTTTTAAATTGGATTTGGATTGGACTTAGACTTATCCAATCTATGCACACCCCTAGTCCTATCACAGACATGTGTTGTTGAGTAGGGTTATCTATCATTAGAACTAACAATCTAAAAACAAAAATTTCTATTCATTTCTTCTTCAAGTTATGATGGTGTTGTTCAATAGCAAGTGTTCATTGTCATCTATTTGCCACCTAAGCAATTAGGAATTTTGGTTTTTGTTAGAATGTTTAAGTTGTAAAAAGGATAGATATTGTCAGTGGATGCAACATGGAGTTTCAATCTTGAAAAGATCATTGTGATGTTTAGTTCAATAAGTTTTAGAAGTGAGATTAATGGTTGATTGATGAGAAAACTGAGAGAAAAACTATGAAAGTGAAAAGTATGAGAACATAGGTGTTGTTTGGTTTATTAGAAAAGTACAAGAAGCTTATGAGACTATCACTAGTACAAAATAAGCATTTTACACCGGGGATTTTAAACCGGTCGTATTAGGACCGGTGTAAAAAATAAAGCGGTGGCAATTTTGTAAATAATAAAAAACTTTACACCGGTTTACTATTTGGACCGGTGAGAAATAATTATGTTTGTACCGGTCTAAAAATTAGACCGGTAAGAAATATAAAATTTGTAACGGTTTGCTGTTTCGACCGGTGAGAAATGTTTCATAAATTTTTGATTCGTTTTGGAGTCTCTCTTATTCCTCTCGAAAGCCCTAGCCGCGAAGCTATCCTTTCGATTCGTTCCTTTGGTTTACTTCGTTCGTTCGAAGCCCCTGTTAGAGCCAAGTCTCCTTCTTCCTTCTCGTTCGTTTGAAGCCCCTGTTAGAGCCAAGTCTCCTTCTTCCCTCTCGTTCGTTCGAAGCCCCTGTTAGAGCCATTCTCACAACGTATAAAGGTTTCACTTAAACATTCTGTTAGTCTCTCTCTCGCCGTTCTGTAATTCCAAATCAGATTCGAATTTTTTGAATTTCTGATTTCATCTTTTGTTTTTGTTTTCTAGCGATTTTTGTTGAAGTTGATTCTGTCTTGCTTCAAATTGAAGTGTAGAGCTTACACAAGGTTTCGAGTTCACCGCCTCAGTTGGACATGAGTATGCGTCGCTTTCTCTTTCTCCTTGTTAGATATTTCTTCAAAAATTTTGAATTAGAAGTGTTGGGTTAACGGTAGTGATTTGGATGTGTGTTTGTAGTTGTATTTTTGGATTTTTGGTGCCATCCATTTCTTTCTCTCTCAGTGCGTATGGGATTCTGATTCTGTTGTTAAAGTCTTATTGGATTCTAGTTTTTGGTGTCATCCTTTTTTTGTGCCAATTTCAACTCTGTTGCTGGAGTTTAAATTTTATGAGCATAAACTTATCTTATGTATGTATTATAATGGTGATATTTGTTTGCTAAGATTATGGAAAGCAGGGGTTAATTTAAAAGCATCATTTACCACGAAAATGATGAGAGTCTGGAGTTTCTTTTCAAAATCTTTAAATGGTTATTTATGTGTACGAAAAAAAAGTAATTAATGGCTGTGTGTGATTGTGTTGTTAATTCTAGCACAGGTAGTTTTGGGACCTCAAATATTAAAGTATTGAATTTGTATTTTGGTGGAAAAAAGTTGGCCTTTCACAACAGTTTGGTACAAGAAGCTGGATTAGTAGGAAGTCACTGCAGTACACTGGTTTAGTTACATCGCGACAGACAGGTTCTTAGCATCATCCAATGAGCCATTGTTTGAGATCCAATGTAAGGTTCTCTATTCTTTGATTTTTACTACTTTTTTTCCCTGTGTAGGATATATAAAAATATAGAAATTGTTATTGTGATAGTATTTTTTTTCTTGGAGGACAAAATAGGTGTCTGATCAAAAGAATAAAATTTGATCTGATCTGTAGTTTCTATTACTGATTTGTGTGATAAGCACAAATCTATTGGAAGTTCATTCTAGTTCTGTGTGTACAATTAGAAATTAATTGTTATTATACATTACTCTTATAGGCAACGAGGTTTACCAAAACAAGCAAAGGGATGAGGTTTCAATTTTCTATTACTTTATAAATATTTAGTTTCTTAATATGGTGTAGGGAACACTTGATGGAGGAAACACAAGGTAGATGAATAAGGAAAGGTGTGTGCTGTGTGCTTTCTCTCTTCAGCTAAAAAGATAGGTTAGTTCCAATACTTTTTTTCTTCAACATTAATATTGCCTCAATTATGTACCGTTCCTTTTACACATTGATAAATAGTAAAATTGGAACATTATTGTAACCAATCATTAGAGAATTGTATACTTTCAATAGTGTTGGAACATTATTGTAACCAATCAATAATAATCATTAACATTTAAGGAGTAGAAGGATATATACACAGATGCACCTATGTCTCATTTCTGTTTTTCTAACATTTTCTTCTTCTTTTCTTGTACTTAATTAGATATAGGACTACATAATACGAAATTTTCCTGTTAGTTTATAGTTATATATATAAATTTCTTAATTTGTATGAAGTTGGATAATTAGGTCTTATAAAACAGATCAGAGGGAGTGTTGATTATCTGATCTCTTGGAGAATTTGCTGAAATGCAATTGTCTACTTCTGCCATGTTAATAGCCTGTTGCCAATTCATTTCAGATAGCATCAAAATCAGCTTAGGTGGAACAAGAGAATCTAATGGAGAATTTGCTCTACCCTCAAAAGGTACTACTAGCTTCATACATTTCTAAATGACGGCTTCCACCTTTTCATATGATATAAAGATGGTGATTTATAAAGAAAAAAAACTAATACATATGATATAACACATGGTTAAAAATATTAAAACCCTTGATTTACTAACAGCGTGTAAGAAAAATTCTAGTGGAAATATTTGGATGAAATAGATTGGAACTCTTTGAAGTGGAGAGATGCAGATGTCCTGGTTCTCAACACAGGACACTGGTGGAACTATGAGAAAACCATAAGAGAGTAATTCAATCCTCCCAGATTCTTAACTATCTTTATAATATAACCTATAACAATGAGATTTATCTCTTCTTTTTTCACCTGAAGAAAAATATTGAGCTTTTGTTGTTTTCCTGTAATTAATTGTCCAGGGGTTGTTATTTCCAAGAAGGTAAAGAAGTGAAGTTTGAAATGAAGGTAGAAGAAGCATATAAGAAGTCTATTGAGACAGTGTTGAACTGGATACAGACTACAGTGAATCCTAGGAAGACACAGGTTTTCTTTAGTACTTATGCCCCTGTGCATTTCAGGTATATGATTTGTTTGACTTTTCACTCTACTGATATCACTTACACTATGCTCCTACTAAGATGTGAAAGTGTGCATTGCATATATTCATGTGAAACAGTGAAAGTGTGATCTAGACTATTGAATATCAACCATTAACATATATTAATAAATGATTAATTTGGCATTTGAATTGTCAGATTTTCACTACATCTTAATTAATAAAAAATTTAAAATTTAGAAAATTCTTATCTGTCGAGAAGATTTGGAAACTCCTCTAAGTTGCTGAATAAAGAACTTAACATTATTAAGTTCCATTTTTTCCCCCTAATATTTCAAGATAAACAAATTAATAACTTGGCGTCGGCGAGAGTTTTCACAATTGGTTTTTGTCTATATTTTTTTGCTAAACATTGGTTCTTTATAGACTCCATTCAACATTTTAACACACTCCTCTTATGATATGTGCAGGGTGTTACCACCGAGAGCAGTGGTCTATATCTGCAAGAATCATGGAGTGATGCCTCCGGCACGATGATTGTGTACTCAGCGATCAACGGGCAATCATTGAACATGGTGATGAGCTGCGGAGATTCATCCTTCATCCCTGTCCGTCCTTCGGGCTTTGCTATTTTGCCAGACGGCAACAATGGCGGTGGTGGGAGCCTACTGACAATTGGGTTACAGATACTGTAGACTGGCCACCAGACAGCCAAGCTCTTAATAGAGTCAGTTGAGACTGTTAACAACCTCATGACATGCACAATTCAGAAGATCAAGGATGCACTAGGAGTTGCATGAACAGTTTCTTTGACTATGTTATAATATATTCAGTATCTTTTTATGATTATTATTAAAATTGCTATGAACTTTTCTTTTTTCGATTTAGAATTTCAAGAAGGTGTTATATTTGGATGTATAAGTGGCTCTATATAGAGTAGTGACTATAGACAGAAGGTAGGGTTTAAGTCAAGAACGAACCGGGTATTGTGGTGGTTCAGGTATTGACTCGTTATCTTACCCTCTTATTTATATACCAGAGTCTGTTATAAATTATAATACAATACATCCTTTGTTTTCAAAGTGTTATTGGGTTTGTTCTTAATTTCTTGATTGCATTTCCTTGCTTATGTTAAGAGGTTTAATACCGTTTAATTGCTTTTGTTTCTCTACGACTCTTGTGGAACCAACTCTTCCGTTGCCCAGGATTCAAAATATACTAAAATAAAAAAAAAATTGTATTTCGTACCGGGCCTAACCAACAGGACCGGTCAGAAAGGTTCTTTTTTGTACCGGTCCACAACAACAGGACCGGTGAGAAAAGTCCTCTTTGTACCGGGCCACAACAACAAAACCGGTGAGAAAAACACTTTTTACACCGGTCGTGAAAAAAGGACCGGTGTAAAATGTATTTTTCTCACCGGTTATTATAAACAGGACCGGTGTAAAATTTGTTTTTCTCACCGATCATTATAAACAGGACCGGTGTAAAATGTATTTTTCTCACCGGTCCCAAAACCGGTGTAAAAAGTCCCTATTTTTCTCACCGGCTCCATCCACACCGGTCGTGAAACCGGTGTAAAAGTCCAAAAAGGACCGGTGTAAAAAGCCTTTTTTCCATTAGTGTATCTTTCTTTGATGTTTGGTTAGTTAGAAAAGTATGTGGAAAAAGTTATAAAAATGGTTAAAGTTACTAATATACTCTTTATATTATAAAGGAGGTATTGGAGCATTTTTGAAAATTACCAATATATCACTATTATTTTTATTAATATTTTATTATTTATATTATATTATTGTTAATGTATCATTATTTTTATTATAATTATGATTATTATTTATATTGTATTCATGTTATGTACTTTATCTATTTCTATTTAATTGTCCACCTTAAGACAAAAAAATTATTTTTATTTAACTGTTCATTTATAATTCAAAGAGAGTATTAATTGTTCATTTAGAATTTTAAAAAATTGTGAACTGTTGTTCTTCCAATACTACCCTTATTGATATTAAAAGTGAATTCTTAGAGTAATAAATAAGTGGGAGATAAGGATAAAATAGGAAAATTATCAATTATTTTATAAAAATTATGATGGTTCGGAGAACAGACTTAGAAGGGGATTGAATAAGTCTGTTCACTTTTTCAAACAAAAAGTGATATTCAAGTGCAACAATGTTTTGCACAGTGGACCAGACTTTTGCTTATATGAAGAGTGTAATACTTGATGAGTTTGGGTCTGGTATAAGTTCAGATGAACACTTTTCTTTTGATAGACGTTCTCAAACTTTTAGTGTTTCATTGATGCATAGCCTTTACCAGACTTATTAGATGCGAGCTTCCCCTTTGATTTATAACATGTGCTTTATACCCTGAAACACTTGAATGATCTTATCAAATGATTTAATGACTCATAACTTTATTAATTAAGACACTTGATGTTGGTTATCAACAAATCTAAGAGTGCTTTAAATTTTTTCTTGGTTCTAACAAATTAACTATATTATTATATTTTTTAATATGTGTAATTCTTCTCTCCTCTATTAATAGTTAAATAGAAATAGAGAGAGTACTACCTTTGTCCCTTAATACCTTAATCTCTAAACCTTAAACCCTCTTTCACTTGGCAAGAAAGTAATTATGGAAGATGATTGCTTGATTAGTTTGGTGAGAAAATTAATGAGCCCTACAAAAATGATTTTCCAATAAAAAAGATAAATAAAAATGGCCAAACAAAGGAAAATAATCACATGCATCTTTACTTTTTTCCAATAAGAAAATTTTCTCCTACTTTCAAAGCAACCAACACACTTTAAACAAATAGGTGGGGAAAAAGAGATGACCAAATGGCAGAAACTAATGAGAGAATGAGGTACATATAGCTTTGTAGAAAGGCAAATAAGGAAGAAAATAAGCCTGCTAGTTTTGGCGTAGAACGGGAGTAAAGTTATGTTGAAATTTGATTCATGAACAATAATTGAATTTTGAAATTTGGCCCTGAAGCAATCATTTGAAATGAGTTTAAGATTCTATATTACATATATTTGACGTGAATTATCAGAGTGTTCATGTTCACTTTGAGCGTATAAAGTACCAAACCCTAGAGAATTACTCTAGGAAAATAAGGTTTATTTCTCAAATGTCACTTGCATTACATAGGGGGCTCTTGGGCCTTATTTATACACCAAAGAAGGGTCTTGATTTTGCCCTAATATCTAATAAATAGGGATAATTTCCTAAGATAAAGGGATAGAGATAACTTCCTAGAATATGATAAGGGGATCTTAGCTAATCCAAGGGCAGCCGAGTGACTGTATACCAAGTGGTTGTATGGTAAGCAATCATATACCGAGCGGTTGTATCCTCTGTGACCGTATATCGAGCGGTTGTATGTCATGTGATTGTCAATCGAGTGATCGCATGTTGGGTGGTCGTGCACCGAGTGGTCGTATACCAAGTGACTATATGTTGAAGTTAGGGGAAAATGTTTTCTTCCTCTGTCCGGGTTGGTGGGTAGGGAATGTTTTTGGAGTAGCCATTTCGTCTCGATCCCGGCTGAGGGGCTTAGATATTGAGTAGTTAGATTGTTTTTTGAGGAGGGACTTGGATTGGACACATGCTTTGATGGCGGGGAGTCGTCGTTGTATTTTTCAAGATAGTGTCAAAATAGGGCAGGTTTCTGTAATAATGGGGCATTTTGTATCCTCGGGATCTTAATTGCGCCCCTTAGGAGCATACACGTCATTTCAAGCATTGGTGGGCCTTTAGCCACGTCTCAAGGGCAGTTGTTCCTGTGAAGTCATCATGGCCGTGAGATAAGTCGTGTCACTTTTGAACGTTAGCTCTTTGTTTGGGCTTTACATCTCTCTTACGTATTTATAACCTAGCCCTTTTCCATTTTCTATTTTTACCTCTACGAACCCTCTCCCTTGGCTATTTGCTTCTATGAGCTCCCTCATCTTCCTATTGCAGTCATTATTAGTTCTTAAGTCCTCTCATTTCTTCATCTTCCTTTTCACCGTCTCAAACTCCTTGGGTCGTTTCTTCCTACTCGAAGGTTAGTCTTTCCTTCACATTTTTCTCTTCATTTTGTGTTGTTGGTTGTAGTATGTCTTTTGTCTTTTGTCTTTTGTCTTTTGTCTTTTGTCTTCCTTCAAGTAGAGATGACTTCTTAATAAATATTATCCCAAATGTTGTTAATATACAATAACCTCAAACCTATTATGAATATTTTAGGAAATAGTGGATGTCCAATTTCCTATAAATACAACCACTTCCCCACTCCATAATACACACTTAGCAACTTCAATTCTTCAATCTTCTTCAATCTCTCTCTGATTCTTCTCTTCTCTTTTCTTATTCATTTTCTTCTATAATTTTAGTTTATTTTATAACACGTTATCAGCACGAGGTTCTGACAAATTAAGATCTAAGACTACGAGAGGTAATTTGTGATTATTATTACTGTTATTATTATTATTAATTTTAATTTATATATCTTATATTGTTTTTATATATATATTATAAAATTTCCTGAAGAACTTACATTCTAAACATCCCAGAAGGATGTATAAGATTATATCTATATCATATAAAAAAAATATAGGTTCCTGAAGAACTTATTCATAAACATCCCTGTAGGATGTATAAAATTAATAGTTAAATAATTTAGAATTCTTGAAGAATTTTGAAAATATTTATGAATAGTTCTTGAATAATAACAATCTAAATATATATATATATATAATAAATATATATAAAATCTTCACGGGTTGGTTTTGCAATTTTCCGCACTAATTGCTTTATGTTAAATTCACTATTTTCTGCATTAATTGCTTTATGTTAAATTCACGTTGATTGCTATGTTTTTCTGCTTCATGTTTTTCCACTATAACCTGTAATTAGTTCACCTTCATGCATTCAATAATTTGCTATTTTATATAATTAAATTAATCATTGCTATTAAACTAGCTACTTTATTTGCTATGTTTTTCTGCTTCATGTTTTTCCACTATAACCTGTAATTAGTTCACCTTCATGCATTCAATAATTTGCTATTTTATATAATTAAATTAATCATTGCTATTAAACTAGCTACTTTATTTGTTCCATTGATTGCTATTGTTAATATTATTTTATACTTTCATTTATTAATTCATTGTTATAATTGGTCTTTATAATTCATATAATATATTTTATTATATATAAAAGTGTTAATATAATAAGATAACATTAATAAAGATTCGAACTCAGGACTTATAACATGATAAGTTATCAATCTACCATTAGACTACTAGTATCTGAATGACATTTTATGAAAATTATAAATCTTTATTACCGGATCATTTAAGTTACTCTTTTTTTTATAAAAAAAATATTGTTCTTATAATTAAATAAAAATAAAACATATTTATAATCATTATTGACTTGTTATTACCATTATTATTAGATAATTATAGATAATATAATGAGTATTATCTAACTTATTTATAATTTCTTGTATAGAAATAACTATGTCAAATATTACCAACCTTGAGTTCGTGGCTCTTGACATATCTGAAAAAAATTATCTATCGTGGACACTAGATGCTGAGATCCATTTAAATGCAAAAGGTCTTAGAGACACAATTAAAAATGGAAATAATGCATCTAGTCAAAATAAAGCCAAAGCCATGATCTTTTTACGCCACCACATCCATGAAGGATTAAAAAATGAGTATTTAACAGTTAAAGACCTCCTTGTTTTATAGAATAATTTAAAAGAGAGATACGACCATCAAAAGGATATAATTCTTCCAAAAGCCCGTTATGAATGGATGCATTTACGGTTTCAAGATTTTAAATCCGTAAATGAGTATAATTCTGCAATGTTTAGAATTACTTCGAGGTTGAAATTATGTGGAGAAAAAGTCACTGAAAGTGACATGTTAGAAAAGACATTCTCCACTTTTCATGCATCCAATTTGCTCCTGCAGCAGCAATATCGCCAAAAGGGCTTTACAAAATATTCCGAATTAATTACTTGACTCCTTGTGGCTGAGTAAAATAATGAATTGCTTATGCAAAATCATGAATCTTGTCCAACTAGAACTACTCCATTCCCAGAAGTGAATGTAGCGACACACGATCATCATACTCATGGTCGTGGTCATAGTCGCGGTCGTGGACGAGGTAATGCTCGGGGGCATGGTATTGGTCGTAGTCGTGGATATGGTTATGGTCGTGGTCATGGTTGAAATGATAAGAAATCATCATTCACATGGAAAAATAAAGAACATACGAAAAAAAAGACAGATGCTTAAAATAGCGAACAAAGTAAAAATATCTGCTACCGTTGTGGTAGCAAGGGACACTGGTCTCGAGTTTGTCGCACACCAAAGCATCTCGTAGATCTATACCAAAAATCCCTTAAAAATAAAGGGAAAATAATAGAGACAAATTTTACTGATATAGATGATGATTTCTCTGATTTTAGTGTTGATGATTTTCTTACTCTTCCTGAAGAAGACATTGACCACTCGGTTGGAGAAGGGAGTGCCCCTAAATAAATTATTTTAATGTTTCATGTAATTTGTTTTGTTGTAAATTTTGTCTTCATCAATAAAATTTTGTTAAATACTATTGTTAATTATATTTTTACTCATGATTTATTTTTATTTATTTAATGAAGAATGAATGCTCATGTGAATGATGAAGATATATGTCTCGCAGACAGTACAACAACTCATACCATTCTCAAGAATGAGAAATATTTCTACCATATAGTAAAACAAGAAGCCAATGTTAATACTATATCTGGTAGTATAAATATAATTGAAGGCTCCGGCAGAGCCAGTATTTTGTTACCTGGAGCAACAAAATTGCACATTGAAAGTGCATTATATTCTAAGAAGTCTCAAAGAAATTTGTTGAGTTTTAAGGATATTCGCAGAAATGGATATCATATTGAAACCACAAATGAAGGAAAAGATGAATATCTTTACATCACAAAGTTAATTTCTGATAAGAAATATATAATGGAAAAATTACCTTCATTTTCCTCCAGTTTGTACTATACTTATATTAGCACAATTGAAACAAATGTTATTGTAAACCAGAAGTTTACAAATAAGAATGACTTTGTTATCTGGCATGAACGATTAGGCCATCCTGGATCAATTATGATGCGAAAAATAGTTGAGAATTCAAATGGTCATTGTTTGTCCAGCAGACAAATTATACAAACTAAGAATTTCTCATGTGTTGCTTGTTCTCAAGGAAAATTGATCATTCGGCCATCACCAATGAAAATTGGAAATGAATCACTCATATTTTTAGAGCGTATACAAGGTGATATTTATGGACCAATACACCCTTCATGTGGACCATTTAGATATTTCATGGTTTTGATTAATGCATCAACTAGATGGTTACATGTTTGCTTATTATCAACTCGCAACCAGGCGTTTGCGAGATTACTAGCTCAATTAATTCGTTTAAGAGCTCATTTTCCTGATTATCCAATTAAGAAAATACGCCTTGATAACGCTGGTGAATTCACATCTCAATCATTTAATGATTATTGTATGTCCATTGGAATTGATGTTGAACATCCTGTAGCACATGTTCATACACAAAATGGACTTGCTGAATCATTGATTAAACGTTTGAAATTAATAGCAAGACCATTGTTAATGAGATCAAAACTCCAATTTCAACTTAGGGACATGCAATCTTGCATGCGGCAGCACTTATTCGCATCAGGCCTACAAGTAATCATGAATATTCCCCTTTACAATTGGTTTATGGTAAAGAACCAAATATTTCCCATCTAAGAATCTTTGGAAGTGCGGTATATGTTCCTATCTCTCCTCCGCAACGCACTAAGATGGGACCTCAAAGAAGGTTGGGAATATATGTTGGATATGAAAGTCCATCCATAATAAAATATCTTGAACCTTTAACAAGTGATTTATTTACAGCTCGTTTTGCTGATTGTCATTTTGATGAATCTGTTTTCCCACCATTAGGGGGAGATAATAAACAGTTGGATAAAAGAATTAGCTGGAATGAGATATCTCTATCACATCTTGATCCTCGAACAAAGCAATCTGAACTAGAAGTTCAGAAAATAATTAGTTTGCAAATTTAGCAAACCAATTACCTAATGCATTTGTTGATCCAAAAAGAGTGACTAAGTCACACATACCAGCTATTAATACTCCAATAAAGATTGATATCCCTGAAAGACAATCTAAATTTACAAATGAGTCTGAAGCCAAAATAAAACATGGCAGACCTGTTAGTTCTAAAGATAAAAATCCTCGGAAAAGAAAAGTAAATAAAGAGGATGGTCGAATCGAGGATATAAAGACTCCAGTAGAGTCTCCTGATATAATCAAGGTTTCAAATCCAAAAGAAACCAAGGTACCTGAAATTGACAAGAATAATGAGATCTCTATAAATTATGTCATGGATGGAATACAATGGAATCGACAAAAGGTCGATGTTGATGAAATTTTTGCTAAGTAGCTCTTGATATTATAAATGATGATAAGAATCATGAGCCAAAATCTATTAAGGAATGTGCACAAAGAAATGATTGGCCAAAATGGAAAGATGCAATGCAAGAAGAGTTAAACTCACTTGCAAAATGGAAAGTTTTTGGACCTGTAGTCCAAACACCCAAAGGTGTAAAACCAGTTGGATACAAATGAGTCTTTACAAGAAAAAGAAATGAAAATGGTGAAATTGTGCGATATAAAGCAAGACTTATTGCACAAGGTTTCTCACAAAGACCTGGTATTGATTTTGAAGAAACATATTCACCAGTGATGGATGCCACTACTTTTCGATACTTAATAAGTTTGGCAATCCGTGAAAGGCTTGACTTACGCCTTATGGATGTTGTTGCAACATATTTATATGGCTCACTTGAAAATGACATCTATATGAAACTTTCTGAAGGATTTAATTTGCCTGAAGCATACAAGACAAATCCTCAAGAAAATTATTCAATCAAATTGAATAAATCTCTTTACGGACTAAAATAATCTGGACGTATGTGGTATAATTGTCTTAGTGAATATTTGTTGAAAGAAGAGTATAAAAATGACCCGATTTGTCCATGTGTTTTTATGAAAAGATTGGGAAAAGAGTTTGTTATAATTTCAATTTATGTAGATGATTTAAACATCATCGGAACTCCTGAAGAGCTCTCAAAGGCTGTAAATTGCTTAAAAAAGAATTCGAGA
Source organism: Clitoria ternatea (assembly GCA_037962975.1). Taxonomy (NCBI): domain Eukaryota; kingdom Viridiplantae; phylum Streptophyta; class Magnoliopsida; order Fabales; family Fabaceae; genus Clitoria; species Clitoria ternatea. The sequence goes on from CM075671.1 coordinate 279,917,659, forward strand.
TGAAAGCTTGGGAAAAACAAAGTTTTGTCTCGGATTATAGTTAGAATATTTAAAAGAAGGAATCTTAATGCACCAGAAGACTTATACTGAAAAGGTGCTAAAGCGATTCTATATGGACAAATCACACTCATTGAACAGTCCAATGGTTGTAAGGTCACTCGAAGTAAGCAAAGATCCTTTTCGACCTCAAGAGAAAAACGAAGAACTACTTGGTCCTGAAGTACCATATCTCAGTGCAATTGGTGCACTGATGTATCTTGCTAGTCATACACGACTTGATATATCATTTGCTGTCAATTTGTTAGCAAGACATAGTTCTTTACCCACAAAAAGGCATTGGAATGAGATTAAACACATATTCTGATACCTTAGAGGTACAATGGACATGGGTTTATTTTTCCCATATGTATCTAATTGGTTATGCAGATGCGGGGTATTTGTCTGATCCTCATAATGGTCGATCACAAACAGGATATTTGTTCACATATGGTGGTACAGCAATTTCATGGAGATCCATAAAGCAAACGATTAAAGCAACATCATCTAATCATGCTGAAATTCTAGCATTACATGAAGCAAGTCGAGAATGTGTTTGGTTGAGATCTATAATTCAACATATTCAAGAAACTTGTGGCTTGCATGCTGGAAAATTACCACCAACAATCTTATGTGAAGATAATGCAGCTTGTATCTCCCAGTTAAAGGAGGGTTATATTAAAGGAGATAGGACAAAACATATTTCACCAAAATTTTTATTTACTCATGATCTTATAAAGAATGGTGAAATAAATGTCCAGCAAGTCCGATCATGTGAGAATTTAGCAGATATCTTTACAAAATCATTACCAACCAAAGTCTTCGAGCAACTAGTACAGAAGATTGGTCATCGACGCTTACATAAATGTTCTGATGAGGGAGAGAATTAAATATTTGTAATTTAATTATTTTTCATGAATATACTTTGTAAAGAATGTTGTACTCTTTTTCCTTCACTAGGTTTTTATCCCACTGGGTTTTTCCTAGTAAGGTTTTAACGAGGCACATTCTAAAATATGGACATCCAAAGGGGAGTATTATGAATATTTTAGGGAATAGTGGATGTCCAATTTCCTATAAATACAACCACTTCCCCACTCCATAATACACACTTAGCAACTTCAATTCTTCAATCTTCTTCAATCTCTCTCTGATTCTTCTCTTCTCTTTTCTTATTCATTTTCTTCTATAATTTTAATTTATTTTATAACAAAACCAAGTTTTTTCTTTTTTAAGTATTAATATCATTAATCATAGTAAATAGATGATATTAATTTTTTTGATATTATAAACGGTTCATATTGACTTCTCTAATACTATAATAAATAAATATTTAGTTTTAATTATTAAATAATTAAAACACAATATAGTTGGCCAAGTTTAGATGATGGTACTATATTCAAATCCAACCATTTAAATTCACTTTAAACTGATCTTATCCCCCTGATTACAATGCATCCAAACACAAAGTAACCTATCACATGCAATTTTGGTGAGCATCTTAAGTTGAACAAATTTTATAGAAAATATAAAAAAAATCTTCTAAATAAACAACTTTTTTTTTAATCACAAATATCCTCTTTTGAAGGTAATTTCATAATCTCAATGTCAACTGATCCACAATTAATAAAATTTTAATTCTAAAATTGTGTCTAAAAAAGTGACACACAAATACTAAAATTTGAAAGAAGAAAATACATTAAATAGAGACAAACAAAAAGTAAGAAAATATAAAAATTAAAAAGAAAATCACTGATAGTGGAAAAGACAGTAATAGAAGGTAAAAGTAAGTAGTGAAACGTTATTTAAGCCTATAGTATTTTTGTTTATCGAAGTGATCAATTCCTGAGTCCTGATGCTGAAAAGCGAAATCGTAGAAATTTTATCACTCTCTCGAGGTCAAGATGACTTGTCCAGCACAAGAACCAAGCAAATGCTTTTAGGCAACGTCTGTATTATTATTATTATTATTATTATTATTATTATTATTATTATTATTATTATTATTATATTCATTTCAGTTTTTTACTAAACTTAATTTAGGAGTCCAATTTCTCTACGTTGGATATATCATTTTAAAAAATATTATTAGGAAACGACGATTTATAAGGAAGTTTTGTAAGTTATATTTTACAAAACATTTTAAGTAAGATGAGATATCAGAGTAATTTTAGTTGGATCATTTATCTGATTTTTAAGTTTTTAAAATTATTTATTTTTTAAAAGAGTATGAAAATTATAAAAATATATTTAAATATTATACTAGTTTTTCAGTTTAAAAAACTGAAAAATATTTAAATACAACTAAATTTTCTAACTAAACACACCTTTAGTTTTCCAAGTATCCCGAATATAAGGAAAATTTTAATTTTAAACATCCTAACCACATTTTAACATTTTTTTATAATTATAATTCCTCAAATAAGATTCTCGAGATATATGATTCACAAGAATGTAAAAAGATTCCGATTACCAATCACACTCGCCATTCAAATATGCTAACCTGACCTTGGTTTTGGATACATATTTCTTCTACGGTGGACTGGTGAGAGGATGTAGAAGTTAATAATGAAACAAATGCCCACTAAAAATAGGTAGAACAATAGTGAACATCAGAAGAAAAAAGGATAACGATTAAGAGACAGGTGAGGTGAGAGAAATAAATTATTAATAGGTATTACAATTTTAAGTTAACATCAGAAGGATAAAAAGGATAATGAATAAGAGACGGGTGAGAGAAATAAATTATTTAAATTTCAAATTAGATATAAACATCATTAATTGATAATGAGAAGTCTTCCCAGATAGAGACAGGGCAAGGATTTAAAAATCAGGAGTATTTAAACTGCAGAGATAATGAAGAGGGAAAGGGTTTTAAAAAACAATAAATATTTGATTGATTATAGATGAGATTCAAATTTGGAGGGAAACAAAATATATAAGAGAATGACATCTGTACTGAAGGGCAAAGTCTCAAACATGACACAACCTCAAAAAAAACCAAACATGGTATTGTGTCACTCATTGAAAAGTTCTTGAGCCAGAACCAAGCATACAGTAAAATGCATTGTAGAAACAACTTAATACACAAACGTTCTGACCAGAGCAATGCTTGTCAAGAGTTATCAGTGACCAGCGCAAACCTTTGCCGCCAAATCAGCTTAAAATGATTCCACAACTTCAGCATTCCCCTCACTACAGCATGCAGTTTATTCACTGGATCTAGATGGCAGAACTTGCGAGGGAAAGTTCATGTAGCTCACTTAGCATCCATTCCTCCCCAGTTTGACCACCCAATACAATAGCTCTTGTCCCTCCAACAACACATGTACTATGTCCCCAAGCAAATCTCGGAGGGTGCCCAGGTACATTTAGGATTCTCCATGTAGGCTTCTCATCAGTTGGATCTAGTATGTAAAGCTGGGATGCAGAATGAAGGCCAGCAACAGATCCACCAAATATCAGAATTCTCCCACCCGGAAGGCTGACGGCCACATGATCAAGTCTAGGAGGAGGAGCAATGCCTCCAGGATTTCCAGCACCAGGCATCCCATTCCCTGTTACACATCTCCAGCAAGGCTCCTCCTCACTTAAATCCATTGTGAATACATCACTGGAGCGAAAACGCAGGGGCCCACTCTTGGCAAGACCCCCAAACATCAGTATCTTCCTACCACCATATACAGATAGTGTATGGCCCAGACGTGAAGGTGGAGTCCACGCTACTGGTATCTCTCTCCAGACAGGTTTCTCCATTGACAAATCAAGGAGGAAAGTATCACTCAAGAGTACTCCAGAATCAGCACAGCCACCAGAAACAATCAACTTCGTACCATCAAGAGTACAAGAACTATGCCAAGATCGTGGAAGTGGAGGTGCCAATCCAGAAATTTCACGCCAAGTTGGAGGCTTTGCATCCAGGTCCAGAACAAACACATCATTGAGTAAGCCCTGCCTTCCACAGCCTCCAAATACAACCAAACGAGAACCGTTAACACAAGAAAGTGTGTGACCCCACCGGCCTGGGGGAGGAGAACTCACCTGGACATGTTGCCACTCAGGATTGCTAGAATTGAGATCCAATACAAAGGTGTCATTCATAGGTTGCATGTTAACCCCTTCACCACCAAATAGTACAACTCTGTTACCAACAGCACAAGCACTAAAATTACAGCGTGAAGGTTCAACAGCACCTCCAACAATCAGTTTCCTCCATGCTGCTGCTTCAAGAGTGGTCAATTCCCTTGCCAACCGACCCCACCCGAGTCTCCTTGCACCAGGTACAGTTTCTAACACACGCGTAGTCTCACTGCCCCATGCATTTTGGCACACCATTCTCCAAAGGTCTTCATTTTGTGTTAGCTCATACAATCGCCTACAAACAGAACCAACTGAAGCAATATCTCTTGGAGTTAAGCGAGCAAGTATTTTGAGCGACAATACCTCGTCACTCAATTGCAATATCCCACAAACTCCACGAGCAACATTACGGTCCCCAACAGGAAGAGGATGCAATGAGGAAAGCACAGGATGAAACCGATCTGATGATTTAGTAGATTCCTTAGTTGTAGAACCTGGAAGGGGACCAAGATCAATGTTTGCCTCAGTGAAGAACTGGATTCCAATGACATGGGTTATCTCATTATCTCCATATATAGGTGTCAGCCGCAATCTGTTCATAAGTGGAGATCCATCTTTCCTGAAGTTCAGCAACTCACCTTGGAATTCAATCCCTTCCTCAAGACATCTTCTTATTTCTGAAACTACAGTGGAGTCCACCAATGGATGTCTTCTCTTGGCAAATGGACCACGACATTGCAAGAAGCGACTGCAAAATATTTTAAATGATTACAACCAAAGCCAGATTGGATTAGAAACACTTAGCAATAAAGATTCAAGCAAGCCAGACATGTAAATAAAGCCACATTTCCTTCCATTATTTCCCTTGTGTATTGCACAGGTTACTCATTCTACTTGCTAAAGAAAATTGCTTCAGAATTAGAAAGAATATAAGCCAAGTTTGTCTACACTCTACACAAGCCAACAATGCACCTTTGTCTCAATAAGCTAAAAGCATGAGGAACAAAATTGACGAAGTAATTCTTTTAACATCCCAATTACCACAATATTTATCCCTACTTAGTATGTCAAGCACAGTAAAAACACTTGGGAGGAGCAATACTAGAGAGAATGAATCTGCAACAAATTACTATCAAGAAACTGCATCAGTTTCTTAGCTCTGAAACTTGAGATTTATGGGCTGTTTTGAGAACAGAAAACAATCAAAACAGAAAGTTTGTACACAAAACAATGAAAACAGAAAAAAAAAATATTTTCAGTGTTACCTATACGCAATTTTTAAAACAGAAAATATTTTATCAAATTCACCATAAAGCGCAGGACAAGATAAACCCAACAAATACAAATATTCACATCCTTATCATATAATACATAGATGATAAATTAAAACGACAAAGAAAAACGAAAAATTAAAGTCACCATTCTGAAACCTTTTTAAAGCAGATAATAACATTTCACACAACCAGACATAAATTAGCATGTAATATAGATGCTAACCCTCCTTTTTCTTATCATAATCCTAATATGACTTCTGTTACATTACAGGCCTTGCTCGATTTTGCTGCATTACAAGAAATTCAGAAATTAAAAATGAAATTTGTCCTTTTAGGAATTTATCATAATTATCTCCATACCATTAAGTAACAGAATTATTCCCAAGCCCAATAACCATGAGCACTCAGTAATGTCCAGAATATTTCACAAAAATGCTCAAGAACCCCCAATCTAAGTCCCTCAATTCTGATTGCAGTAAAGAAGATCTAACTTGTTGAAGGAAGTTTGGTGTGTCCTAGTTTAAGGAGTTTCTCAGTCCCAAATCCTAACAAATTAAAATGCCCTATTCTCGTACCATTTTATGCTATGTCCCTCCCCTAAGAACTTCCAAGCTCCAACTGCCAAACTACCCAATTTTGTAACACTCCCAACTGAATAATCCAAGAATCCAATTAATTCAGTAAGTATCCTTCTTCCGGACCACATCAAAGTGACTTGGCAGCAATGGATTTATAGACAGGTGGGGACTTACTAGTAATGTATGGGGTTGAAGTTTACTAGTGAGATGATTGATTCAAAGGGGTTGGTATTCCGTTTCAGATGGCCAAGGTATTATAGCCTTTGGTTTGATGGGAATTAAGAAAAATTTGGTTTAGTTAAGAATTGGTCTGGGTTTATAATGGACACAAGCATATCACTACTTTTGAAGTTTAGAATGACCATGTTTCATCTTGTTAGTGCAGAATTTGATTGAAAGTTGCAACCATTGCTTTTTGTGGGTTGAGTTGCAAGAGTGGAAGTTCAGCATATGGGTTGCACAGTTAGTTCTATTTATGGCTAGGATGAAGTTTTAGTGCATATTCGATATTAGAGATGGCACTTTCCATTTGTTTTGAGTTTCTTGGATTATGAGGCTTGGTATATTTATAGCTTGGAGTATTTGGAGGATTGAAGATTTTCACCTGATATTAGCGTGTAGATGTTGGCCATTCTGGATTGCGGACTCTTATTTAAACTGAGTTCCTCGAGCCCAAAACTTTTGGTGGAGGTGGTTTCTTATTCCAAACTCTTTTTAATTTCCATAAATGGGAGGATGGAAGAAAAATAGAAGAATTTAATTTATACACATGTTTCTAAAATTGTAGGAAGCTAAGTTGGTAATTTCTAAAACATACAAGGTTTTTATTCAGGAAAAATAGAAGACCTGTTTAACAGGAGTTCTGTGCATTTTAACCTCTTTTATTTTTATGGGTGAACTGGGGTTCTTCAAGAAAACCAAGTAATCCTTCATTTTTATTTGTAATTTTTAGGATTCTTCTGTTTCCACCCTACTGTTGCCAACAGGGCGATGCTTCTTATAATAATGAAGGTTTATTTCATTAGATATCAGTCCTTATAAATTTTAGTTCACACCTCATTGGTCATCCACCAAACTATAGAACTCAATTATTTTCTATCTCCAATGACAATGATTCTAACATCTGCAATAACTGACTTGAGCTTTTTTAAGAAGCCCTGATTCCTCTAAGTGGTTGCTCTAACAATATCTGATACATATCACAGTTGACACTTCTTAGATACTTCTGAATATTTCTTTCAATTATAGTTTAAACTTTAAATGATTGCACCGATACAAGTGGGATAGCACGATGATGAAATAAATTATAGTATTTTATGATGTTCACAATGACTAAAGTTAATTTGTGAAACATGGTTGTCTTTTTTATTCTATCTTAGGGTTAGGATTGGTTCCTGTGATATTGAGAATCAGTTGTACCCATGTATCAATGTCATGTCTTACCTGTCTTATATTGGTTAACCTTCCTACTTAGGATTTTAGACAGCTCAAAACTACTTAGTACTTACTTTTAGCCATGTTACTCCCTACTCCCTAGTCCCTACTAAAGCAATATCATACATTCTTCCAAAGAACTGCAAGTCTATAACATCAAACATGCCTTTGCAGGAATAGTTCACACTTCACACAGCATAAGAGTACTTGAAAGAAACTGACATTTCAGCAGTTAGTTTCATTTCCCTAAATCAAGCTCATAAACTTGCAAATCAAAGCAACATAATAATAAATTACGTAATCATATTCCTCTCATTACTGACTTGTAGATACTCGCTATACACAATGAAACATATGCATTGCATTAAGACGTTACTTTTCAATTTTTCATAAACTACAATAGGTAGCTTTTGTGGAATGGATCTCCTAACGCTATTATCACTTTTTTTTTCAAATCTTCCAATTTTACAACTAATACTTTTCATAAAATTTTGGTTTTATATTCATCTCAATAGCAATTTCATTGGCAGTTTTCATAGCATTTTCAAATCCAGTTTTCCTATATTTTTCAAAAAAAGAAATAAAGCCAATAATTGCTCAACATTAAAGTCATGTCCTCCAACAAATCCTCCTACTACTTTTTAAAGTATTAAATGAATAAGTAAATGCATGCATTCAATTCTTTCTTCATATGGAAAGTATGATTAGCAGGCTGAAGTTGTAGGAGGATTTAGAATCATCCATTGTTCTATAACCACATCCATACACATATTCTAAGAATCTAAAGGTATTACGAGGCCTGTTTTTTTAAGGAGGGGAAAGGGTCAATTATGAAGCAGTGTGTTTTACACACTGTGGAGTTGAGTCACCTCTACATAGGTCCGTCCCCAATAAAAATCCATTCTCATTACCAAAGAACCAGACAAGACAAGTCAATTACACAAAGCAGAGCCTCAGCCTACGGCACTAGATTCCCAAATCCCTTCAATCATGGAACAACAAAAACAATAATGAGAATCTCAGAATTTATTTTTTTTGGAAAAAGCCAAATTATATTAAAAGAAGACTGCAAGATGTACTCAATCAAAGAAAGTACAAAGCCATGTTTTAGTTATACGCTGCCTGGACATGAATCCAACACCAGCAAACCAAAACCACAAAAGCAGATGCATCTACTAAGTCCTATCCCCAATAGCAATGAAACCCAATAAAGTAAAATTTAAAAAAAAAAAAAAAAAAAAAAACTCATCCGAACCAGATACATAACACACTCCCCTCCCATGGCCCCTGCACATGCCAAACACCAGAGCAGAAAAGCTATCCCACAAGATAGACCCTCAACCAACCAAAAAGAAATTAACACCGCCAGGGAAGAGTCAGAGCCACTCCAATACCCTCATTCAGCAACCAATGCCACATTGCAGTCCAGTCCAGTAAGAATTCCAACTGTCACCCTCTCAACCATGAATCTCTCAGAATTTAAGTAGAAGTGCTAAGCTGTGAAGTTTATCTGGAAATGACCATTTTCGCAATCTGTTTATGATTAGCACCAAAATCATTCACGGTGCTTGAACAGTGAAGTTTCAGGCATAATAATGTAATCCGTAAACAAATTCTAAATAGCGGCTATTTCACTATAGCATTTTTATGGTCTACCTTTACGCGCCACTATCCAAAATTGATAACTAGGCAAAAAAGAAATGGCATCTCATCATGTTCACATTAAGTTAACTTTCTTAAACCCTTAAAACCTAAATCAGTTCACCACCAGCAGCATATAGAACTTAGAAATGCAGCACCGAACACAGAGGCACAATCATATTCCTAAAATATAACACAATCACAGAAACAACCAAACATGAAGGGGTTAACACTGAACACGCTCACTTGACCACAACCTCATTAATTAGCATTTCAGAACACAAAAGCCAAAATTCGAATCCCTTCCACAAACATCAAACACGCACAACTAGTAATTGTGATAATCTCCTAGGGTTTCCAAGATGCGAAGCCAAAAAACCTAAACCTAAAAGGAAGAGGAATCAAGAGAGAACTAACCAGTTACGACCGAGAACTTCTTCGGCACGATAACCAGTGACCATCTCGAAAACGGCGTTGACGTATATAATAGGATGGTCAGGTTCGAGCGCGTCGGTGACGACAAAACCACACGGCGCCGTTTGGAGGACGGGGAAAGGAAGGGGTCCAACGACGTCGTCGTCATCGTCGTCGTTTAGAAAGGAAGCGTTGTCGTCTTCGCCGCTGAGATCGGAATTACTGTCCCACTCCATTTATTAATTATAATTGAAACGGAAACGGTGCGGTTCATCCCATGTGAAGGAGGGTGCGTTGAGGATAAACGAAAATTTATTAAAAGTGAAGAAATGAAAGAGAGTGAAATTGTGTGTGTTAGGAGATGATGAGAGTGGGAGAAAGAAAGGAGAGATTGAGAGGCATAAAACGAGTGGCGAGCGATGGGGTTGAGTTGAGTTGAGGTTGTTCCAGAAAAGGAATTTTTATTTTGTTTTTATTTTTATTCAAGAAAGAAAATTAGTACTACAGTAGATTAATAGATATTGTTGTTTTTACTTTTTATGACAGGTGGACCTTGGAGAGGGCACTCGCTCCCTGCCCCCGCTTTCCTTGCAGAAATCTCAATCCCAACTTCTTATGAATGCTAAAAATTTCATTTTCCTTTCACTTTATCCATTATGGTCGCTCAATTAATCTCTTTGTATAAAATTAAAAGGATATTTCTAAAAATGCTTTTTTAATACAATTTTATTCTAGTATAACATAAGATAAAAAATTAAAAATTTAGGTAACTTACCTACACTACCCTTTAAGTTTGATGTAATTATAACCTATCCCAAAAATTTGTATTTTCTTATATTCCACTTCAAACACATGGCATCGTTTAAAAAAGTAACTCAAGTTATAACCTTAATTAGATTTTAAGTTGTATTTTGATGTGAGTTAGAGCTTGACCACACAATAACCAATAAACTAACCTTCTATTGTGTTAAATAAGGTAGGCAATGTAACATCCCAAAATTTGTAATTTTTAGAAAATTCATTCATTAAGGATTAATGAAGAATTTCCGAATGAAATTCCGAGTGAATACTATTTGAAATATGATATTCCGAGTGAAAATGGTACGATATCGAGTAAAGTAAGACCGAGGAAGCTATTTCCAAATGGAGTTAAGATGTTTCCGAGTGAAACATCATTAAGCGAATTATTTCTAAGTCAAGAAAACGGTGTCCGAATGAGACACTTCTGAATAAGGAAAATCCGAGTGAAACGGCTCCGAGTGAGATGTTTCCGAATGAAACGTTTCCGAGAGAAGTACTCCTGAGTGGGGAAAAACTTGAAATCGAATAAGTACTTCTCAGGGTGGAATATTTTGAGAAATGACCGAGTGGAATATCTTCAAGTTGTGTGATTTTCCGAGTAAAATGTCTCTGAGTACGATACTTCCGAGTGGAATGGTACCGAGTGAGACGATTCCAAAATGAAAAGGCGTCAAGTGAGAAATTTCTAAATACCATATGACGTGGCACCGATTGGGGATATATCGAGTGAGTCTTTTCCAGGAAGTGTTTCTGGACAAAGGACTTCAACTTCGATTGAGTATGTTCCGAGTGAACAATTCTCGGGAAAAGTAAAATATCCGAGTGGTTTGTTCCTGAGTGGTGGACCCTTCATTTAATTTAATTTATACTCGGGTTTGTTTTCGGGATTGTCCTTGACCCCGGGTGATTCCTTCGAGTGGAAAGACTTCCGAGAGAGGATTGTCTTCAAACTCCGAGTGATTTTTTTAGATGGAAGACTTCTGAGTGACGTAAGTAAAAGAATTGACTCGGAAAAAAATATATCTGAGTATGTTTGAATGAGATGTTACCGTGTGGGACGTTTCCGAGGAAAGAAAGCTGAGTGTTTCAGGGGATGGAACCTTTCCGAATGAATTTCCTCCGAATGAAGGAATTCTGAGCGGATAGAGGCTTTCTCGGAAAGATGTGCCCAAGACGAAACCGAGTCGGAATTAATAATTATTTTTTTTAATTATTAAAGCTTTCCACGTCACTCTGTTCTTCTACCTTCCAGCGGATTCTTTTTCTAATATTTTTCTAAGTATGGGACCCTCTCTGATGTGTTGTCCCTTTTCATTAAATGCTTATTCCTTATTCATCATCTGAAGAAATGTACAGCAGATATCTTTTTATTGTTCATGTCTCTTTTGCATGAACAATATAAAATATCAATTACTGTTGGATTAATAAAAGACTTTTTGAAAAGTGAAAAACATCATCTATAATCTTTTTCTTCCAACTCTTGCTGAAAGCCATTAACGAAGAAGAAATCAAACTTCATTTCTTTCCTTTACAAAGAAAGCTCTGGACTGGTACAAAACTGAAATTCTAGTCGGAATTTACAAGCTGTGAATTGGATATAACTTTAAGAGCTGCAAGAACTCTTTATTTCCAGGTAGGGGGAGCGTTACATTTCAAATAGATAGTTTATGAATGGATGTGGGGTGATATTATTATGTTGTATATATGTTGTGTGCATAATTGTTATTGAGACCCCGTTTATATGACGCTTTATGTTTTCATATATATTCCATTCATATTATTGATGTTGATATGATAATGATATTTGATTGATGATTTGATCGGTTGATGACATGAGATGATGTTGGTAGATGATTGATGATGATGATATGAATAATATTCATGAATTTTTCATGATATGTATGAATGCATGGGATGCATATTGAAAAGCATGTGATGCTTGTGTGATGAATGAATATGAAATATGATGTGGTTTCCACAAAAGACCTTGGGTGGGACTCAAGGCAAAAGACAAAAGACCTTGGGTGGGACTCAAGGAAACCTCTTGAGCCGGGCTCGGGGTTTTAGCCCGTGGCACTGACCGTTGTCACTGAGAGTGATGGTGTCACATTGGGTGTAAACGGTTTGGTACCAGTAAAACGGCCGGATCAACTGAGAGCTGAGTTATGGCTCGGGGAGCCAGTGTTGCAACACAAATTAAAAGACTTAATAATGAATCCATTTGATTGAGCATGTGTATGCACTGATATATATGTTATTGAGAATAACATGCTGTTCATGATGTGTTACATGGCTCGGTATATGTTATTTGCATAGTTATGGATTGAACTTTTAATCCGATTCAATAACTATTATTTGATATGTTTATGCTCACCCCCTACTCATCATTTTTACAGTGGATAGAGGACACAGTGATGGCATTTGAAGTCACTCAACCGACTGGAGCATTATGTATTAGCATGTACAATACATAGTGTGCATAGTTATTTTGGTAGAAGCCTTGGTCGGCTCCTGTGGATACCGAGTGTTGTATTTTTCTCTGTACATTAAATGGCCGGTCGGCTGATGTAAATTTAATGACATTATTATTTAATTCAAATTCTATTTTGATATTTAAACCGTTTGCGAAAAATTGTTAACGTGAATCTGACTTCTCTTTTAAAAAATTAAATTATTTTAGAAAAATTTATTTGATTATTGGAAATTATTTTTAAAAATTAAGAATGTTATAGGCAACACTTTAAGGAAGGTAACCAACCTTGAGAGCTTGGCAATCACATGAACAACCCTCGATTGTGGTTTGAGGTAAGTTCATTTTTGTTTTCCTTCTTACATGGTTGTGTGACTAGAGTTTGATATACGGGTCCAGACCCGCGGGCTAACTCGTTTAATTACTCTTTATGCGGGTTACGGGTCAAAAAATTAGACCATTTAAAACGCGGGCTCACAGGTTGAGACTGTTTAACCCATGGTTTTGATGGTCTTGGCCCACGGGTTTACGGGCCAACTATAAAATAAAAAAATTTCTAAGAAAACTTTATCCCTAAATAAAGTAACTCATTCTTGTCTCTCGATAGCCTCACACACCCACTCTGCTCTTTCACTTTATCACTCACTAGTCATACGCGTCTGTTGTTGCCTTCCCTCCTGTTCCTGACTTTATGTTGCTTTCGTCTTTCTACGGTTGCTCTCGTCTCTCTACAATTGGTTGCTCCCGTTCCTCACTCACTCTATCACTCATACATGTGGCGTGTGTCATTTCTTCTTCGTAGGTCAACTACCGAGAAAGAAAGAACCACGACACCAATCACCACTCACCAGCACAACTGTCAACCATGAAGATGACCACCCACGGGTCGTAATTACACAGACAATAACCACTTTTGCATAGACGACGACCACCAGCTTCTACAAGAATGATGAGACGACCACTTGGATCTACTTGATGAGCTCCGACGACCACCTAGTTCTGTAATTCTGCTTAACGAGCTCCAACAACCACATGGTTCTACTTGATGAGACAAGTGACGACGACGATGCCCATTATTGAATGACAACCATTCAACTTGTACCCTTCAACCTTAAGTAATCTTCACAACTTTAAGTTTAACAATTGATTCCTAAAAGTGAAACTAGTTCCTTTTTTTATTTTGGTCATTCATCAATTCTAGCGTATTACATTTAAGTTTAGCTTCACCATTTGTGTTTCAATTTTTGTGAAATATGGTCCTTAAAAAGGGTTTGATTTGAAACATGCCATTAAAAAATTTACAAAATCATTTTCAAGACTTATTTATCAATTTTAGTTCAAATTAAATTATCTCATTCCCTAACTTCTCATATAGGCTCTTTATTGTTGCCACTAAAAAATTGATTTATTAACCCATAAAAATTTATAAATTTTGTGTTTCAATTTGATTTGATGAGTATGGAAGAGTATGGTTTAACTTTAAATGAGAGGGTTAATTTTGACACTTGCGTTATTGTTGAACAAAAAAATAGTGATGTTGATGTCCAACTTCAAGAGGCTCTTGGTAGTGATCTTGCTAAAATTACTAATGTGGATGATAGAGAAACAAAAATAAATGGTAAAAGAAATATAAATTTGTCATCAATTGTCTAGAATTACTTTGATAAAGTTGTATTAGATGATAAAGAAAAAATGCAATGTAAAGTTATGGTTTTGCATTTGTTGCTGGTGGTAATAGATATGGAATATCAATCTTGAATCATTATATTGAAAAGTGTACTAAATTAACTAAATTTAAAGAGTCTCTATGTGGTAAGCTCATGTTTAATCATTAAGCTAAATTGATAGCTAGGAAAGTAGATCAAAGAGTAATCCTGATTCAATTATGATGGCTATAATTGAGCATAACCTTCATTTTTCCTTTGTTGAATATAGAAGAGTGAGAGAGTTGTTGAAGTACTTAAATCTTGATGCCAAGATTTATTCTAGGCATATTACTATAATGGATATGATCGATAAATATAATACAAAAAGGCAAAATTTATTGTTATAATGTCTTGTAGCCCAAGTAGAATTTGTTTAATATCTTATGTGTGGACTTCTTGTACTACTGAAGGATATATTTCTTTGACTGCTTATCTTAAGGATGAAAATTGGAAACTCAACAGTAAAATTTTAAACTTCTCTCCTTTCCTTTCTACACATTCGGAGGTTGAGTTGGCTAGGAAAGTTTTTGAATTTTTACAAGATTGGAGACTTATTGAAAAGGTTTTTTCTTTAACATTGGACAATGCAAGTGCTAATGACAACATGCAAGAAATGTTGAAAAAAAGAATTCTTTTATAAAAAGATGGTTTGTTGTATGGTGGTGAATTTTTTCACATTCATTGTTGTGCTCATATCTTGAATTTCATAGTGCAAAAGAGGTTGAAAGTAGCTAGTAAAGCCGTGAACCTAATTAGGGAAAGTATAAAATATATGAAAAGATCTGAGGGAAGAATAAAGACTTTTAAAAGTTATATTCACCAAATTGTAGGTGTTGACACTAAAGTTGACTTGCATTTGGATGTTCCGACTATATGAAACTCTAGTTTTATGATGCTTGAGAGTGCTTTGCCATATCAACATGTCTTTACTTCATTTTGCTTGTATGATAGGAACTATAAATGTTGTCCAACAGATGAGGATTGAGAAAGAGGCAAAAAAAATGTGTGAATTTTAACACCCTTTTATGAGACCACTTGTTTGATAAGTGGATTGTTAGGATCAAGGTTGAATTCAAGACTAATAAGTTTGAACCTCGTGTGATTTGTTAATAATACACATCAAGATTCTTAGCTAAATTGAAGTCTATACGCTCTGTTTAGCTAACTATTTTGTTAAGTGTGACAGGAAGTCCGTAGAAATTTAGTTGCAAAAGACTGGGGGAGTCTGAGAATTCAAATCACTTCAGAAATAAAGAGGTCTATACTCTCTAAAGGCTTCATAGGATCAAGATCAATTAAAGCTACAGACCACGAAATGATCTCTCCTTCCCTTTTCAAAAGCGTTTGAAAAGAATCTTTTCTTTCTAAATAAGGAACCTTCAGGACTTTACATACCAACTTTGTGTCCATCATCAAAAAGGCAACTAACAGAAAAGTTGAAGAATTGCTCACACCAATCAAGAAAACTGTCTCATGTATCTCAAAGTGTCAGGAAAAGCTGAACCTATTCAAGTCAAATAAGCCTAAGGTCAACTGGTATAAAGTTGTACCCGTTTGCTTAAAATGGATAAGCAAAAAGGGATTTTTTCGTGAAGACTATCGAGACGATCCATTTACGTGAATACCTTTGAAATTGTCTCTACAACCACTGCTAGCACCATCCTCAAGAAGATCAATAACTTCAAAGCAAAAGCAACGACTATCTCACAAGAGACTATATATATTAGAAGCTTTCAAGATATAAAAAAAGAGAAAGAAAGATAGGCATTAAACAATTCTCTGATATCATACAAGAGCCTACGAAAATCCCAAAGACTTTCTTTGTAAAATTTTCTAAGTTCTTGTATCCACTACACAAGTCATCTTTGTTATTCTCCTTCCAACAGACCTCGACTTATTGTAGTCTGTAACTTAGCGTACCCATTTTTATCTCATATTATTTGTACTATGAGTTATCTATTGTAAACATAAAACTCCTAATCACTTTTTTTGTGACCTCTTGTAACATCCTAAAAATAGGATTTATTATCAAATCATGATTTAAATAGAGATTTAAAGGAAAATGGGAGATTAATTAAAACAATTATTGAAATGACGAATGCGTCCCTAACAATTACCATAATGACCAACGCGTCCCTAAGTTATTTAAAATTGAAATTTCTTCTCATTTCTTCTCAATTCTTTCATAAGCTAGAGAGAGTTTATCTCTTCTTCCTTTTCTTCTTTATCTTATCCAAACTATCACCTCTAATTCTTTCTTTTCCAATTTTCTTCCAAGATCATCAAATTGAAGTGGAAATTCATCTCCTCCATCTCTTCTCTTTCATGTGGGAAGCTTGGATTTAAGAAGGGGAACTCTAAATTCCTTAATTTAAGGTAAAGAGATGAATTCTCATATTGGGATTTGAATTAATCATGTCTTCATCCTTTAATTCTTCTAATTTTATGAGTTTCAAAGCAATTAGAATCTATATGCATGAATGGATAGCTTAGGTTTTCAAGAACTTTGAGTTCTATGAAGGAAGTATATAGAAAATGGTTCTTGATTACTAATTTTGATAAATTGAAGCTTAATAATGGCCGTTTCAATGAAATATGGTAGCTTCGGAGAGTTTCGGAAGTTTTCGGAGTTCAGAGTTAATCGAAATCAAATACCGGAAGTTGTCGAAGTTTGTCGGTAAGTTAAAATATACCAAAAATGATTGTGGTTTGACGTTTATTAATCGGAATGCAAAGTTAATGTCGAATATGTTGTTTAAGTACATGTATTGTTAATTTTAGGAAGCTGTTTGATTCGAGAAATAGAGATCGAGGCCTACAATTCACGATTAATAAGGTTCAATAGCTCTTGGAGCTTTTGGGAATTCTCTATTCGAGGTAGGGGGAGCTTTACATTTTAAATGTATAGTTTATGAATTAATTCGGGATGATATTGTTATGTTAACTGCTATATGCTATGAATTATTGGTATGATATCCCGAATATATAATACATGCAACATATTGTGTAGAGATATATGTATGTATGAGTTATATTGAATTACGTGAATGGTTCCTATGCATGAGACGAAGTAGGATACCTGATTGATGGTATGAATTATGTGTGAAATCATTATGATATGTATATGCATGAGATGCAAGAAGAATGAATTGATTGAAATGAATGTTGTGATATAGCATAAGATGCTTGTATTGATGAATAAATATAAAATATGATTGTGGTTTCGAGGATTCCATAAAAGACATTGGATGGGACTCAAGACAAAACCTCTTGAGCGGGGTTCGGGGTTTAGCCTGTGACACTACCGTTGTCGCTGAGAGTGATTGTGTCACGTGAGAGGACAAATAGTTTGGTACCAGTAAAACGGCCGGATCAGCTGAGAGTTGAGTATATGGTTGAGATTCAGTGTTGCAACATAAAACAAAACTTAATAATGAATGATTGGATCCAATTGAATGAATATACATGTGTATTGATGGATGTTGTTGAGAACAACATGAATTGTATGGCCATTTGATAATATGTTGATGCATGAAATGTGATGAGATTATATGATATATGAATGGATGAATATATTGAATGGTAGGTTTATTAATATTGATGTGAACATTATTTATATATGTTAATGAATTGGATAAGAGATCTGATTCAATAACTATCATTTAACATATAATATGCTCACCCTTATTTATGGTTGTTTTTATAGTGGATATAGGACGAAGTGAAGGCATATGTGAGATCACTCAGCATAAACATGGAATGTTATGTGCATATGTTTATACATATTGAGCATGGTCGAATGTATTTTCCTTGGCCAGCTCTTAAGAATACATTATGATATGTATGAATAATTGGTGGATTTGATAATGGATAGTTTCACTTGGAAGTTTGAAATCTGAGTATGTATATGAATATATGTATATGTTCATGACAAATGATATGATATATGAGTTTGAATTTCTAGAATTGACATGATGCATATGTATAAAGTGAAAAATTAGGAACTGCAAGGGTGAAATTATGAACCAATGAGTTTTTAGACTATCAGAAGGGAATAATAGATTCCCTATATTAATTGTGAGTTGTGCATATAGAACTTGCCTTGCTTGAATGTAAATAGAGGGGTTTAGTGCATCCAAATTACATATTTGGACCATAATGCATTTTTCTACATAAGTTGGTTTTAAGTTAGAATTTTGGCAAACGGACATCGCCATTAGCTCCGTAATGGAGAAAATATAGTGCCCATGAAGTTTCATAGTAATTGGACTTGAAACGAACAAATTACATAAGTTAGAAGTTAGTTTAGGAGTTTGGAATCCAGGTTTAAGTTGCATAACTTACTCAAGCGAGATTAATATTGCTCAAGCGAGATAAGGCGGTTACAGGTAGAGGACTTGCTGGTCAATTCTCGCTCAGGCAAATTTAGTTCGCTTAGGCGAGAATGATGTTTTGCTCAAGCAAGAGTGAACCTCGCTCAAGCGGGCCTTCATGCATCAGAGGTGTAGCTTCTGGCTCAACCTCGCCCATGCAAGAATAGTACTCGCTCAAGCAAGCGAAAGGGAAATGGTTTTGGAAGAATTTCGCCCAGGCGAAAACCTCTCGCCCAAGGGAGATGAATGAGGGTTGATTCTGGAGTGATTTTGCTCAAGCGAGATAACTCTCGCTCAAGCGAAATTTCCCTGTGTCTGATTAGTGGCTTCTGGAGGAAATTCGCTCAAACGAGCTTGCTTCACTCAAGTGAATTGTGCATGGGTTAATTCTGGACCAGTTCCTCTCAAGCGAGCGTGACTCGCTTAAGCGAATGTGAGGGTCTGATGCTGATGGTGTGCTCGCCTAAGCGAGCTAGGTCTTGCCCAAGCGATTCATGTTGATCTCACTCAAGCAAGTAAGTGATTCGCTCAAGCGTAATGCCCAGATTATGTATAATGTATTTTCGTTCAGGCGAATTGGGTTGCACTCAAGCGAGTGGTAGCACTTGCGCTCAAGCGAGAGGTGCCTCGCTTAAACGAGTGAGTCTGATTCTTGATTTCCTTTTTTACTTCATTTTTATTTATTTTATTCAATTTTATTCAATTTTATTCATATTATTTATATTATTTATTTATTTCTACCATTTTTACAATTGGATTGTGTGCTTTTAAACCTCATTTCATACAATTTTGTAAATTTTCAATTTTAGATTACGCTTTCTGCTAATCCTCGTGACAATCGCAATATTGATTGTCCAAGGGGCATTCTTAATTAATTTATTTTACACCTTCTCATATCGCCATATATGGGATAGGTTCTTTTAAATGGTCCAAGGGTATTTGTTAAATTTTTATTTCGCGGTTTTTTCTATAATTTATTTGATTTGATAAATTGTGAAAAATTTACCCTCAAGTTTATTAATTCCATTAATCATATTAGGGTTAGGACGTTTTACCTCTCATGTGTTGCCAGATTCTGTTAGTGTGGGAAACACTGTGGCCTGAAGAGGTTTTTGAAAGAATACTTGGGTTAAGCCAGGAGTGACTTATTGAAACAATATTTGGGTTAAGTTAGAAGTGGCTGGAGTCAAGAATACTTACGGCACTAGTCTAGTGCAGTTGTTGTAAAAGGTATTTTTATAATAGTAGAAATCTTTCAATTCTGAAGGGTCTGGACGTAGCTTCTACTTTGGAAGTGAACCAGGATAAATTTGTTGTGTTTAACTTTTCCTTCGCTGGTCTGTTTGATTAATTTTTAAAAGTGTTCAGAGTCTGTAAAAGTTTTTCAAAATGCATTAAGACTTATTCAACCCCCAATATGAGTTTAAGTCTGAACCATCATGGATCATGTTAATTACCTAACTTCCAATTTATAATTCATGCAAGTATGGAAGATTAGGTGTCTTTTATTTGAAAATACAAACAATGGTGATGGTGTTACTAAGGAGATGACAAGTAAAATGAAAGTTAAATTTGACAAGTATTAGAGTGATTATAGTGTTGTCCTTGCTCTTGCCAAATGTACTTGATCCCCACATGAAGTTTGCTTTCTTGGAGTTTTGATATAAAAATCTTGGCCTTGATCCCATAACTTGTCAAGCAAAGATAAATGTTGTAAGACACAAGTTGTATATTTTATTTAGTGAGTATTCCAAAAAGTCAAACAAAGGGTCATTATTTACTACCTTTGATTCTCAAGCTTTTGTTGAAGGAAATTTTGATGAAGGAGTTTTTCATTCTCCAATTCATGGTGGTGGTGTGGTGGTGTTATGAATGTAAGTTTATGTGTTTTTTTTTATTTCTATGACTTTGTTTTTCCATCTTTATAATTTATTTGATATTGATTTTCAACATTGTAATTATGTTTTGTATTTTAATAGGAATTCATTGAATATGAAAGTCAAATGGTGGAAGTGGTTGGTAAGTCACAATTGGTTATCTATTTAAATTCTCTAAAACTTCCTTTAAAGTATCATCCAAATCTTGATGTTTTGCAACATTGGAAGGATAATAAGATTCGATTCCCGAAACATTCATTGATGGCGTGTGATATACTTAATATTCCTACTACAGTTATGGCTTCAAAATCAGCATTTAGTATTAGCCCACGAGTTTTGAACAAGTATAGAAGTTCTTTTCTTCCTGAAAATGTTCAAGTTTTAATATGTACAAGAAATTGGTTGATAAGTTTTGATTCACAAGGTAAATAACTAAACGTGCATTTCAAAATTTATTAACTATTTTTTAGATATTTAAGATATAATTTTTTTAATTAAATTCATTGTTTTAAGTTGTGGGAAATAATGATGAATCTAGCATTTTGATTGAGACAAAGGATAATGATAAATCCAAAGTTTCTTCAAATGCTACCTTGGCCATTGTTGGTGAAGAAGAATGAGCATATTTTTTTAAACACAATGACTCTTGACCCATGGACTTATTTGCATCTTTTGTTAATTTTTATGTATTTTATAATTGCATTTAGAGTTTTTAAGACATTAATGATGTTATTAATTATTATCATGCACTTAAAACTTACTTGTATTATGTCTATAAATATTTGGATAATAAAACTTTCAAATTTAAAATTTCATAAGTTTATTTCATGAACCATTGTTGGATTTTTTTAAGTTTTTGGATAATTAAATGTGTTGAATGATATATATTTTTTGTTTCATAAAAAAAATTTGGCCCAACAATTTCAAAGCAGAAAAAAGTAAAAAAATAATCATATGGGGTTAGCCTGTAGGCCAACCTATAGGCTCGCAATCCTGACACGGGTCTAAAAAATCAACCCATTTACAAAATGGTTCTGCAAATTGACACATTGCAAGACAAACCTATGCATACTAGCCCATAATTTTTAATTTGCAATCAACCATCAATATAATTAACCAAATTCTAATGAAAATATATAAATAAATTAAATAATTAACAAAAAGATATTAATAAAACATTTTGCAATCAACATTTAATGTACTTAATTGAATTCAAATGGTTTAATTTTTTAAAATTACTGTAACATATATAAGTATATTACGGTAATATATAAGTTTTTTTAATGAAATGATTTATGATCAACATTCAATATAATTAACTGAATCCCTAACTAACTATATTTTTTTAATTTTGGTAAGATATAGTAGAATAACATTTTTAATTTTTAATTTTTCTTAATTGTTGTAACATCTATAAGGATTTGATTTTTGAACGATGATCACGAAATATGAAATATGGATTTGAATCTGATGTAAATTAATATTTTAATTTGATTTAAAAATGAATTGTTTATGTAACATACCAATTCTAATTATTGGTTAATTTTATTGATTAAATAATTAAATCGGGGGTGCCAAGGTAATTAACGGCAGGTATGTTAATTTCTGAAATTTATTAAGGTAAGTTTCGGGTAACCTGAAGTTACCCGATTAGTTTCAAAAATTAACTAAATGTATAAAAGGACAAAATTACCCTTAAATTTATTAGTTTCCATTTGCCCCATATACACTTCACTTCACGACATATGTTTTATCGATTCCACTTTACATGTTTCAATTTCACTTCTTTAATCTTTAAACTCTCCTTCCTATCATCAAACCTCAAATTTCATCTCATCACTTCACCATGCACATCATTGTCCCATGCATTCCATTCTAATTAATCCTTTAAACTTTTCATTATATCTTTATACTCCAATTCCACTCTTCAATTTTTTCTCTCCTCCTCATCATCGCAACATCACCACCATCCTCTCGATTTCATGCCACCACCACACTCTAATCACAACCACCGTGTTGAAATTGCTTCGACTACTGCTGTCAAGTGGCTGTCTTACACATGCAAACCGATTGAGCTTGATCCTTTTCTTGAAGCCTTTCATAAGCATAGCACGATCACCGAAAAACTTAGAGGTTCTTCGAGGGTTAGCCGATCATTCGATCAAAGGTTTGACCTAAGCCAAAGCAAAGAATCCGACTGTCGATCATGTTGTTCAAGTGGCCTCAATACTCAAGAGGGGGGGTGAATTGAGTTTTAAAACTTTTGATTGGAATACCTTTGAAATTGATTTTTATAACCAAGATTGTGAGATTATGCAAGTGAAATAGAATGGAGGATAACAAGTAATGCACTACAATGAGAAATATTGCTGAAGCAATTTATCAAACACTTGGTGTGCAATATTAGAGGTATAACAAATTAAGCAAGTTCAAGTGAGCTCTTCTCAACCAATCAATAAATATGCAGTAAATGAAAGTAAAAGAGTAAGGAAGAGAAGCTTGCAAACCGATATAACGAGTTCCACCCAATCCGGTGTACGTCTCGCCTCTAAGCAACCCACTTAGAGGATTTTCCACTATTGTAGACTAGAGATACAACTTTGAGCAATTGTGGCTTCCTAGTGTCCCACACTCAAGAACCCAATCCTCACAAGTATAAGGGCAACCCACCCAATCTCTCAATCTCACAATATCCCAAAGATTGAATCCTCAACCTTTGTAACCACTCAACCTAGAGTGAACAACCACTCAACCTAGAGTGAATATCTTGTGTTTGGAGTTTGTGTTTACAATCAATATACTCTCTTAATAGAGCAGATATACAAATGAAAAGCTCTCCCAAATTCTAATCTCTCAAGATGAGAGGATATACAAGTGAAAGTACAATATGCAAGAAATAGGCTTACAAAGCACAAAATAGAGCTATGAATTGTTGCTACTTAGTTGTGTCTTTGTGCTTGTGTTCCTCTTCAATTTATAGAGCCAAGATAGCTGTTGAGGAGTTCCCTAGTTCATCATAGCCGTTGCACTTAGTGGAAATTTGAAGAATGGTGGAGACATGACCTGGTTTCCCACTTAAATCTGTTTTTCCACTAGCGTAATCGATTATACCCTCGCGTTGTAATCGATTAGCTTCAAGTCAGAGAGTCACTAATCGATTATTTCATTTCCTCTAATCGATTAGCATCTGTACCTGATGCATTTAATTTGTTTTCGCAGCATCCTAATCTATTAGCATGTCTTGCAATCGATTACCTTAAATCCAGTGACTCACTAATCGATTATATGGTTCCCTTAATCGATTAGCTTTCATACCTGATGCATTTTGTCCTATTTCTGATTGTTGTAATCGATTAGTCTCTGGTGTATAATCGATTACCTTAATTCCAGTGAGTACCTAATCGATTGTTTAGCTTCCTAATCGATTAGCTTTCATACCTGATGCAATTTCTTTCAAAACAGAAAGCTCCTAATCGATTAGCATCTATGGCCTAATCGATTAGCTTCGCTGTTACTTCAATTCTGATTTCATGTCTTTGTTTTTGCATCGGTTTCTTCAAGAGTGCTTGTCATTATCAAAATCTTTGCACATCTTTGGACCTGTTAACATATTCAAACACATTCTCCCCCTTTTTGATGATGACAACTATGTTCATCTCTTGAGGGTTGTTAGTTTAAATAATATAGACTTATCTTTTATCTTTTTGCAAAAACAACTCTGCTACATTATCTCTTTTTCAAATAGCAGATGACCAATTTCAAAAATCAGAGTAATCACATTCAGCAGCCAATGTCTTATCTCATTTTATCTATTGTCTATTATCTCTTATCTATAACTCTCCCCCTATCAAAAGGAATTTAATAACCAGATAAAATTATTCAAATTTTAAACAAGAGATAAGCAAGATGTGAACACATATCAGATCATATATCAGAGCATCTAACACATTTAAGCAAGATATGAACACATGATATTTTTCTCCCCCTTTGTAATCATCAAAAATAATTAGAGCAGTGAAGAGAAATAATATGAACTGAAATGAGAAACTTTTATTGAATTTAAAAAATGGGAAATACAAGAGGCAAAATTATTCAAAATTCAGAAAATAACATAAGCACTCTAAACAAGAGCATAACTAAGGTTCTAATTATCCGGGTTGAAGAAGCGAATTTCTGCAATTTGGTGAGCCAGCTCTTCATATCGCTGCTGCATCATCTCAAAATGTTGCTGCTCGGTCATTGAAAACTCTTGAAGGGAGTTTTCAAGGCGATCGAAGCGGCGGTTAAGATGGGCGTAGAGAGATGCAAATGGGTCAGCTTGTGGTGCAGATGAAGAGGCTGATGGTGCAGCTTGTGGTTGAGGTGGAGGAGGAGGAGCAGCAGCAGGTTCAGCAAAGGGGTTGGCACCATGTTCTCGGTCACTCCTTAGAATCCACATTCCAGCAATGTTGACCATGCCCATTTTATTGAGGTGGGAAGTGCCAATGCAAGCTCTTGGGGGCACTTTCTCAGATAGTTCCCCTGCCAAGTCAACACTACAGAATTTAAAAATTTTGGTGAGGAGGATACCATAAGGGAGCTTTTGCTGGTCCTTGGCATGGCGCATGTGGAATTTGATCAACTAAACCCAGTTGATCTCTTTGTGGTTCAGCATGGCCCACATTAAGAGGACATCATCCTCTTCAACCAGAGCATAGTTCCCACCACGGGGAACAATCATCTTGACCAAGAAGAAGTGGAGCAGGCGGTTGTTCATGGTCAAGTGGCCAACTAGTTTGTGGTTGCTCATGGGAGGATCCGGCTTCCACAAAGAACGGCGGGCAGTGATGGGATTAAAACCCCATTCATCCTCGGGTTCGCCTCCATCAAAGTTAGCATTGTTGAGGGGCAGTTTGGAAATTTCTGCAAATTGGGCATTGGACAGCTTGATGGTTGTGTTTTTGACCTTGGATTCAACCATCCCATTTACAAGGCGGAGGTTACAATAGAATACCCTCATGAGTTCAGGGTAGTATTCTTCTTCTTTGAGGGAGAGGAAGGGGAAAAAGTTGTAGTGGTGGAGACTTTGGGTGAAGGTGAGGCTTGGGTTGTCAAAAGTGTCGGCAATGGTGTAGTGAGGAGTCATGATTTCCCTTTCAGAAAAGTTCTTCATGAAGTGTTGAAGATCTCTAGGGGAGGAGAAGAACCTTGAAAAATCAAGGGGGTTATGGGCTTGAGCAGTAGAGGACCTAGCTCTCTTGACATTTCTTGAGGTAGACATGGTTGGAAAAGGCAAAGAAGAAGATGAAGAGAGATGAGTGGTAGAGAGTTTTTGAGAGGTTTGAGAGGAAGGAGGTAGTGTGAGATGAGAAGGTGAATGAAGGGGTATTTATAGTTGAAAATTAGGTTTAGGAAGGAGGAAAGAGAGTTTAGAAAGGAGTGAAGTGAGTTAAGAGAGGGAGTTGTTCGAGTGAGCCTAGGAAATTGGAGTTTTGACTCATCAGAACGTGTGATAATCGATTACGAGACAGCTGGTAATCGATTAGATCAATGTTTCTGGGGAATTTCAAACGTTTCAAACAGGGGGTAATCGATTAGAGGCTTAGGGTAATCGATTAGTTTAGAAACAGAATCGTCCTAATCGATTAGAGAAATGTGGTAATCGATTATGAAGAAGAGGAAACGTTTTGAACCTGAAACAGAAGCTTTGTAATCGATTGTGGATTAGTGATAATCGATTACCTTAGAAACAGAATGGTTGTAATCGATTATATGTAGGTGCTAATCGATTATAATGGAAACAGAAGCATAGTAATCGATTGTGAGTAGCCATGTAATCGATTATTGAGCCAAAAACTTCAAATTTTACATACAGCAAATTTCCAATCATGAAGTGTGATATATACCGTGCATCATGCCATTCAATCATAGTTCTAATCAAAAATATCCTATCATTCAAACACAACTGGACATATCAAGAATGCCTAACTCTCTTCTTATGTGAATGAATTGTTCTCTAGCCAAGGGTTTTGTGAAAATATCAGCTAGTTGCCTAGAAGTTTCTACATGTTCAAGTACACAATCCCCTTTTAACACATGATCTCTAATAAAGTGATGCCTAATCTCAATGTGTTTAGTTCTAGAGTGCATCACTGGATTCTTGGAGATGTTAATGGCACTTGTATTATCGCATTTAAGAGGCACATGGTTTAATACAATTCCAAAATCTAGAAGTTGTTGTCTCATCCAAAGGATTTGAGCACAGCAACTACCAGCTGCAACATATTCTGCCTCAGCTGTTGATAGCGCAACACTTACTTGTTTCTTGCTATGCCAAGAAACAAGAGAACTACCAAGCAAGTGACATGTTCCGCTAGTACTTTTCCTATCAAGCTTACATCCTGCAAAGTCCGAATCAGAGTAACCAACTAAAGTACATTCAGCCCCTTTGGGGTACCATAAACCAACATCTTGAGTCCCAACTAGATATTTCATTATTCTGTTTACTGCAGTGAGATGAGATTCCTTAGGACAAGCTTGGTATCTAGCACACATACACACAGCAAACATGATATCTGGTCTACTAGCGGTTAAGTAAAGTAAGGATCCTATCATACCTCTATATTTTGTGAGTTCAACATCCTTACCTTTCTCATCCTTGTCCAAATAGCATGAAGTGCCCATGGGTGTGGCTATATCATTTGCTTTATCCATATTGAATTTTCTGAGTAGTTCTTTGCAGTATTTAGATTGGTTTATGAATGTGCCTTCATTGGTTTGCTTGATTTGTAGTCCAAGGAAGAAAGTGAGTTCCCCCATCATGGACATTTCAAATTCTTCCTGCATAAGCTTGGCAAACTCCTTGCACATTGAATCATTAGTGGCACCAAAAATTATATCATCAACATAAATTTGTACCAATAGTATGTTATTCTTTTTGTGCTTTATGAATAGGGTTGTATCAACCTTCCCTCTTTCAAAATGATTTTCTAAAAGAAATTTGCTTAACCTTTCGTACCAAGCTCTTGGAGCTTGTTTCAAACCATACAAGGCTTTCTTTAATTTGAAAACATGATTTGGAAATTGATGGTTTTCAAAACCTGGAGGTTGATCAACATATACTTCCTCTTGAATGTATCCATTCAAGAAAGCACTTTTAACATCCATTTGGTACAATTTGAAATCCCTACAACATGCGAAGGCTAATAGT
The DNA here is from genome assembly GCA_037962975.1 of Clitoria ternatea. NCBI lineage: Eukaryota > Viridiplantae > Streptophyta > Magnoliopsida > Fabales > Fabaceae > Clitoria > Clitoria ternatea. The sequence goes on from CM075671.1 coordinate 279,945,532, forward strand.
AGTCTAATTGCTTCTAATCTAGCTACGGGTGCATACGTCTCTTCATAGTCAATGCCTTCTTCTTGATTATATCCTTTAGCTACTAGTCTAGCTTTGTTTCTAGTAATTATGCCATTTTCATCCATTTTATTTCTAAAAACCCATTTGGTTCCTATTATTTGGTGATCATTGGGTCTTGGCACAAGCTCCCAAACTTCATTTCTTTCAAATTGATTTAGCTCTTCTTGCATGGCCAACATCCAATGTTCATCAATAATAGCCTCATCTATGTTCTTGGGTTCTATTTGTGATACAAATGCTAGGTGATTACAAGTATTTCTAATAGCATTTCTGGTACTTACACCTTGAGTCATTTCACCTATGATGTTGTCTAAGGGATGATCCTTCAAAGTTACCCATTCTTGTTGTCTCTCAAGTTGTGCTGCACCTCCATCATTGTTGACTTCTTCTTCTTTGTCTTGCAAGTTCATTTCTTGAAAAGTACCTACAAGATCATCAACATCTTCCTTTCTCGGAGGGTTATGGCTATTTTCATCAAATTTGACATGAATAGATTCCTCAATGGTATTTGTTTGTTTGTTGAAAATTCTATAAGATTTACTTGATTGAGAATATCCTAGGAATATTGCCTCATCAGATTTTGCATCAAACTTTCCTAGATTATCCTTTCTATTGTTGAGCACAAAACATTTACATCCAAAAATATGAAAGTATGCAATGTTGGGTTTTCTACCCTTGTAAATCTCATAGGGGGTTTTCTTTAAAATAGGCCTTATCAAACATCTATTCATAACATAACACGCGGTGTTTACCGCATCGGCCCAAAAATGTTTTGCAATATTATTTTCATTTAGCATGGTTCTAGCAAGCTCCACTAAAGATCTATTCTTTCTTTCAACTACTCCATTTTGTTGTGGAGTTCTAGGAGCTGAAAAGTTGTGATTAATACCATGTTTTTCGCAAAACTTTTCAAAAGATTGATTTTCAAATTCTCCCCCATGATCGGTTCTAATGGATGCAATTTTTGAGTTTTACTCATTTTGGATAATCTTTGCAAGTTTCTTGAATGCATGATATGCTTCATTTTTATGAGCAAGAAACAATGTCCATGTATATCTTGAATAGTCATCTACTATAACTAGACCATAGTAATTACCTCCAAAGCTTTTGATTTTAGATGGTCCAAATAAGTCCATGTGCAAAAGTTGTAAAGGCCTTTGAGTAGAAACAATGTTTTTGGATTGAAAAGATGCCTTTACTTGTTTTCCCTTTTGACATGCATCACAAAATCTATTTTCAAATTTAAGCTTTGGTAGACCAATTACTAAATCTTTAGAAACAAGTTTGTTCAAGTGGTCTACATGTATATGAGCTATTCTTCTATGCCATAGCCATGTTTCATCCTCTTTTGAAATGAAGCATTGTTCATCATTTGTAGACAAACTATCCATATCAATCATGTAAATATTATCAATTCTTTGGCCTACAAACTTAATTTCCTTATTAGTCTTATGCTCAATTATGCAACAATTTGATTCAAATAACACTCTATATCCTTTGTCACATAATTGACTTATGCTAAGTAGATTATGTTTGAGGCCTTCAACATACAATACGTCACTTATGGAGGTGGAAGAATTCTTACCTATATTTCCAATGCCTAGGATTCTTCCTTTAGTGTTGTCTCCGTAGGTGACACTTCCTTTCCTTTTGGGAGTGAATGATGTAAATTTGGTTATGTCTCCCGTCATATGCTTTGAACAACCGTTATCCAAGTACTAATGGGTGTTGCTTGCCTTGAAGCATACCTACAAAACAAAATCATTTTAGAGAACTAGGTACCCATTTTATGTTGGGTCCTTTTAGGTTAGCTTGTGGGAATGTTCCTTTGGGGACCCACACCTTTCTTAAGACTTTTGGTCCTAGTTTCCTAACACTACACTTATAAGCACTATGTCCTTTGGAACCACAATGATTGTATTTCATGAACGGTGAGGAGGATTTGCTTGGTGGTGCAAAGAAACTTTCATAGTGTTTCTCCATTTTATGGTTACTATGTTCTTGGTCATATCCTAAACCGGTTTTACTAAACATGCATTTTTGTTGCCCAAGTAGGATATTCAAATTATCTCTTCCATTTGTGAATTTCTCTAGTGTCCTATTTAGGTCTTCAACCTTGGTTTCTAATACAATGCACCTTTTTGCAAAATCACATGGTTTATCCTTAGAGCATGTTTGAACTTTCTCTAGTTCTTCTTTTAAGCTCTCATTTTCTTTACATACTTCCATGAGATGCAATTCAAGGGTATCACTAGTTTTCCTAGATGCTTTGAGTTTACTAGAGATTTTTGTAAATTTATCATATAATTCTTCAAATGCATCTAACAGCTCATTTTTATCTAAGTCAAGAAGATTTACCTCATTATCTTCTTCTTGATGATTTGCCATTAAGCAAAGATTAGCTTGCTCATCTTCCGAGTCGTCGGAGCTGCTCACATCGTTCTCATCCCAAGCAATATAGGCTCTTCTTCTTCTTTGTTTGTCCTTGCCCTTCTTTTTGAGGTTTGGACAATCGGCTTTGAAGTGCCCTTCCTTGCCACATTCAAAACAACTTGGTGAAGAGGAAGTTTCATTAGAGGTAGGTTTCTTACCTTGGGGCTTAAAGTTCTTTTGGAACTTTTTGTTCTTCATGAATCTTCCAAATCTTTTTACGAATAGCCCAAACTCTTCTTCTTCATCTAAGTCACTGCATGATTCTTCCTCATGCATGGAGGTGGCTTTGAGGGCTAGCCCTTTCTTCTTGGTGGATTTCTCCTCTTCCTCGGCTAGCTTCAATGCTTTAAGTTCTTGCTCTTGTTCTTGCAATTTTCCAAAGAGTGTTGCAAGAGACATTTCATTGATGCTAGGAGATTGTTTTATTGCTGTGACAAGAGGTTGCCATTCCCTGCTAAGACTTTTCAAAATTTTGTGCACAAGCTCTTTGTTAGTATATACTTTGACAAGAGTAATAAGATGGTTGATAATAAGTGTAAACCTTTTCTGCATATCTACAATAGATTCTCCTGAATTTATCCTAAAGCATTCATATTGGCTAATCAAGGTACTAATTTTGGAGTCCTTTACATCATTAGTACCTTCATGGGTTACTTGAAGAGTATCCCACATTTCTTTAGCAGTTTGGCATGTCATTATCCTAAAAAATTCATCTTGACCTAAAGACATAGTAATGAGATTTTTGGCCTTGTAGCCATATTGGACTTTCTTTTCTTCCTCGCTTGTCCATTCATCTATAGGTTTTTCAACATTCTTGCTATCTATAGTATGCATTGGTATATAAGGACCATTTTCAATGGTATTCCATATTCTCAAGTCAATTGATTGAATGAAGATTTTCATTCTCTCTTTCCAAAAGGCATACCCTTCCCCATTGAAAGCGGGAGGTCTATTTATCGCACCACCCTCGGGAAAAACATTTTGAGAACTTGAGGCCATTTAATCTCTTGAAGCTGTTAAGCTTGATCTACCAAGAGTCAAGCTCTGATACCACTTGTTGTTCAAGTGGCCTCAATACTCAAGAGGGGGGGTGAATTGAGTTTTAAAACTTTTGATTGGAATACCTTTGAAATTGATTTTTATAACCAAGATTGTGAGATTATGCAAGTGAAATAGAATGGAGGATAACAAGCAATGCACTACAATGAGAAATATTGCTGAAGCAATTTATCAAACACTTGGTGTGCAATATTAGAGGTATAACAAATTAAGCAAGTTCAAGTGAGCTCTTCTCAACCAATCAATAAATATGCAGTAAATGAAAGTAAAAGAGTAAGGAAGAGAAGCTTGCAAACCGATATAACGAGTTCCACCCAATCCGGTGTACGTCTCGCCTCTAAGCAACCCACTTAGAGGATTTTCCACTATTATAGACTAGAGATACAACTTTGAGCAATTGCGGCTTCCTAGTGTCCCACACTCAAGAACCCAATCCTCACAAGTATAAGGGCAACCCACCCAATCTCTCAATCTCACAATATCCCAAAGATTGAATCCTCAACCTTTGTAACCACTCAACCTAGAGTGAACAACCACTCAACCTAGAGTGAATATCTTGTGTTTGGAGTTTGTGTTTACAATCAATATACTCTCTTAATAGAGCAGATATACAAATGAAAAGCTCTCCCAAATTCTAATCTCTCAAGATGAGAGGATATACAAGTGAAAGTACAATATGCAAGAAATAGGCTTACAAAGCACAAAATAGAGCTATGAATTGTTGCTACTTAGTTGTGTATTTGTGCTTGTGTTCCTCTTCAATTTATAGAGCCAAGATAGCTGTTGAGGAGTGCCCTAGTTCATCATAGCCGTTGCACTTAGTGGAAATTTGAAGAATGGTGGAGACATGACCTGGTTTCCCACTTAAATCTGTTTTTCCACTAGCGTAATCGATTACACCCTCGCGTTGTAATCGATTAGATTCAAGTCAGAGAGTCACTAATCGATTATTTCATTTCCTCTAATCGATTAGCATCTGTACCTGATGCATTTAATTTGTTTTCGCAGCATCCTAATCTATTAGCATGTCTTGCAATCGATTACCTTAAATCCAGTGACTCACTAATCGATTATATGGTTCCCTTAATCGATTAGCTTTCATACCTGATGCATTTTGTCCTATTTCTGATTGTTGTAATCGATTAGTCTCTGGTGTATAATCGATTACCTTAATTCCAGTGAGTACCTAATCGATTGTTCAGCTTCCTAATCGATTAGCTTTCATACCTGATGCAATTTCTTTCAAAACAGAAAGCTCCTAATCGATTAGCATCTATGGCCTAATCGATTAGCTTCGCTGTTACTTCAATTCTGATTTCATGTCTTTGTTTTTGCATCGGTTTCTTCAAGAGTGCTTGTCATTATCAAAATCTTTGCACATCTTTGGACCTGTTAACATATTCAAACACAGATCAGTGCAAAATCGTTGTTTAGGTTTATCCGGGTAACGAAGCAGGACCACCATACCTCCTAAACTGCTTCTTTTAAAGTAGGGGAGAGTTATATGAGAATGTGCTTGGATTCTTATATTGTTAATTATGATGATTGATGATATATCCTTTTTTGATATTATTATTGATATGGTTGATGATTGTTTGAAATCTGTTCATGTGTTGTTATTTGATAGATTGATGATATGATGAATATTGCATTGGGTTGTAAATAATAATGATGATACTAATCAGTGATGAATATATTTATCATAACGTTTAAATAAGCTTGAGGTAATGTTGTGAAAAAATTGTGGTTGATTTTGCATGTCATGCAGTGTTTGAATGATTGGATTTGGACCATTGGTGATGGTAACCAAGTGGCGACCCCTGGTGATAGTAATCAGGTGGTTTATTGATGATTGATGTTTGTTTAGCATGACCTTGCATTCATTGATTATTGATGTTTGTTTAGGAATATAAAACAGGCCATTCGACACATAACACACTCCTTACAAGCATCTTAAAGTTTTATGTTCAAGGGTTCGTCCTTTATAGCCATTTTCGTGTGTATAAAGTTAATACTTTTTAAGTCTTATGGAACCTTTCTAAAACATTATTAACAAACTATTAAAAATTAAAAAAAATAATTAATCAAATCCCACTTAGGCGAAATTCTTTGATTTTAAGCTATCTAAGCTAATTAGTCATCCCAATAAACTTATCAATTAAGTTCTAGACAGAGGTCCAAAACCCTATACCAAAAATGTATTTTGTTGCCAAATTGGTCCTTGAGAGTGGTTTCGGCGAAACAGGGTTGTTTGGTTGATTTTCCTTAACAAAACTTTATAAATATTTTAATTTAGAAAATATTAATAATTAATTATTAATTTGGGTAGTAGCTAATAAAAATTATATAGTTATAAATGGTTGTAAAAGGTCATTTCTCATGTATTTTACGAAAATTACACTTTAGTCCTCTGATCTCATGAATTTACAACTAAGGACAAGGTCACTATAACTCTGGCACCATCATAGCTCCTACCCTTGACCTCCATATAAACATTATCACAAATCTAGCTTAGATTCACATACTCAAAATAACACAATTCGTGAGCAGCACAAAAATAAGTCGAAAAGGTGACTTTTTCGACACTTTAACATGGTAATAACTTATATTTTCACACAACAATTTAAGCATTTTCATGCCAAAAATTTAACAATTTTCACTAAGTACCTTGCATGCATTTCAACCAAGATTCTAGAGCAAACTATTTTATTTTCAAACTAGCAATGACACTTAATTCTAAACTCAGAATTTAGTCATTTGAAATAGTCCTAAAACACATAAGTTCAAGAAAAAGAACAAAACACATGCATGCACGGTTTTATGCTCCGATCATCGTAAAAATCAATTTTCTTATGGATCCAAACCTTTTAAATTTATTTCCATTTTTTAACAATCTGAAACACTAACTTTAAATCTTCGATCCATCAAGAAAACTCATTTTTATTACGCCCAAAACTTAAAACAAACAAAAGTTTTAAGGGTAACCTACATCTTAGCCTTGACCCACATGCAAATCCCACAAGAATCATGAAGAAATCCCCCCTTACTGGGTATGGAGCTTGGTCGTGAATAAGGGAACAGAGAAAGAGGTGGTTGCCTTGCTCTGGTTACGATCTTGAACTCCTGTGGCAACAATCGGTCCAGCCTCGTAGCTTCAAAAAGAAAAGGCGAAACTCCGGCCTCAGGGGTGGTGGCTTGGCCACGACTTGGAGAAAACAAAAGAAAGGAAGAATGAAACTTTAGAAACTTAGAAGAATGTAAAATGTTGAAGTAGTTGAGTGAGTGGAATTTATAGAAAAATTTTAGGAGGTGGGGTGAGTGGAGTGGTGTGTGGTCGTGAGGTGGGTGTGTGTGGGAGGAGAACGGTGTTCGAATTTTGAATAGTTCGGTATAATGTGAAAGTTTCTAGTACCAGAAAATAATATTGGCGAGTCCTTGAGGTGACACATGTCCTAACAAGACGAGGGTCAGGAGAACCACACGCCAACATGTGTCTTCGACAAGACGAGGGTTGCATTTTCTTTTAACTGGGTGGTGACATGTGTCCCGATGTGACTAGGGTTCAAGTTCTTGTGGCGACACGTTTGACAAGATGAGGGTCAAAATGACCGCTCGATGACACATATCCCTTGAGTGGTGAAAAATGGCCTATCGGGGTGATGTGTATGTGACACTTGTCAGTATGAGGAAGAGAATTTGTCGAATACTTGACATAGCGTCAATAGTTGAAGAAAATGAGAAATACGCAACATCTGGCTTACTGGGTGAGAGAAATACAAAAGTTCTTTCTTGTTTTAGTGGCTCTAACCAAAATTCATACGAAAGGGCAACTCTTGGCCTATAAGAACCAAAAAGATTGGCCCATAAGAACAAAAAAGAATGCTCTCGCTCTGATACAATGGTAAATGTTTCATCCCAAAACCAATTGGCAATGGTTAGAGTGACCTGACAGGTATTTAAACCATTCGAAATATTATGAGGCAGGTGACATGAGACTTCTAACAATTAATTCATTAGAGTTACTTAAAGTTACTGGTGTCTCTCTCTTTGTGTTGTTTATATCTTTGAATTATGATTGGTACAATAGTGGTGTGAGAATCAGTAACGACAGCTTTTCCATCACAAAAAATGTTATTTTTGTTAAAAAAATAACAGTTTAAACAATTACGCTTATAATCTTTATATCAAATTTAGTTCATAAATTACGCTTATGATCTTTGGATTAGTTCGATGATTCTCTAAAAAAACACATGCGCACATATAAAGAAACATGCATATGATATACCAGACTCGGAAAACTTTGTTGCACCAAAATTCTTCTAATAAATTGTACTTTTCACACTATAGTTTTTTTGCAGTTTTATTCCTTCACTTAGTTACTCAGATTTAATTGTCATTGTTTCTCAAATGTTGAAATTACGTCTAATAACTAACTAAAATTTAATTACGATAGCATATATCATTGATTTATATATATATTTGTAGAGAAAAATATATAAAATAAACAAACAAAATGACCTCTCTATATATTATATATACATCTTCTTTTGTATTTATGTTTAAATATTTTATACATTTGTTCATTCATTAAACTCTACAAATTAATGTTACCAAAAAAAAACTCTACATCTTTGTCCCAATTATCCGTTAAGTTGAACTTAATGATATATTACATCTTAATTACATTTTTATCCACTATTAGATGAAATTTGGGATTCCGGACTTAAGTTGAACAATTAAAAAATTGTGATGATTAGAAGTGGGCAATCAGACTAAAAACTGCAAATAAAGTGACTTATGGAAACTAAAAAGTGCAATTGAATTTTTTCTATTTTGCTCATGGATTGATGCAGTTATTTAGTTTGTAGAAGTATGGTATAAATGAAGTTATATATATATATATATATATATATATATATATATATATATATATATAGATTCAGGCTAAAGAATTGCAACAACTGATGGAATTGTATTTAGCGAAGGTATTATGTCTCAAAAATAAAGAAAAAAAAAACCCTTAAAGCATAGTTCAGAGTCAAGACCCCAACCTCTCCCTAATGTAAGAAGCAAGTCTATTCACAGATCGATCATCAAAAGAGATATCAATCTCCTTAATCTTAGACACAAAATCCATTGCTTCTTTATGTTTCCCTGCTTTACAATAACCATCTACTACAATCTTGTAAGTAAGTTCATTTGGTCTGCAATTGTGCTCAATCATATATCTAATGACTTCATTTGCTTCACCAAATAGTCCCATCCTTGCATAGCCTGCCAAGAAAGTATTGTATGTGACTATACATGGTTGAATCCCATCAGTGGTCATCTCTGAGAGAACTCTAATAGCCTCCTGCAAGAGCCCTTGTCTACAGAATCCCTTGATTACAGTGTTGTAAGATACAACATCTGGCTTTGGACCATTGTTTTGAATTCCTTTGAGCACTTCTTCTGCTTCCCAGCACTCACACTCTTGGACATACAAGTCCATCAAGCTATTGTAGGTCACAAGATTTGGCTGCAGCCCACTTTTGTGGATAAAATACAGCATTTCATGGGCCTCCTCAAACATCTTGTTCCTGGTATACATTGAAAGCATGGAGTTAATTATGACCAAATCAGGTTTATATCCATTCTTTTGCAATTGATGAAATGCCCTTTCCATTCCCTTGAGTTGTCTGCATTTATAGTTTGCAATGATAAGGGTTCTCAAAAGCATCCAACTGGGAAATATATGACCATCATAAATTTTTCGCTCCACCTTCTCTATCCCCTTCACATTCCCACCCTTAGAATAACAATGGAGCAACAATGAGTATGAGGTTTCATTGGGCTTAAAGCCCTTGGTCTGCATATCCTGAATGACAGATTCAGCTGCTTTCCAATCTCCTCGCCGAGCAAGAGCATTTAGAAGAGAATTGTAAGTTGTTACACATGGAGTAAAACCTGCTTTAACCATCTCCCCATACACCTTTGCAGAATCAACATCTGATCCACACCGGCCGTATGCACTAATCAATGTATTGAATGTGTCTTTGTCAGGCTCAAAACCACAGTTTTTCATTTCCCTCAAGACCCGATTAACATAATGGTGCTTACCCTTCTCACCAGAAACAGCAAGCATGGTGTTCCATGTGGCACGATTAGGAGCACATCCGTTCAACTTCATGTCGCAGAGAACCTTAATCATGTCTTCTGATCTCAACTTCTTTCCTAGCATTGCAAGAACGGAGTTGTATGTGCATACATTGGGAACACAACCCAATTCCTTCATCTGGCCAAACAACTTCAACGCCTCGTCCTCCTTTCCCGTTTTACCATAGGCATCGATCACAGTGGTATAAGTAATAGCATTTGGCATAACTCCTTTGCTTGTCATAGTATCTATGACTGCAGCCCCTTCATCGAGAAACCCAGCTCTCACATACACTACCACAAGCTCATTGTATGTAACAGAATCAGCAGGGCAATTATTATCCTCCATTTCCTTCAAGACATTCAAGGCCTCGGTGTATATTCCAGCCTTGCCAAAAACCTGCAGCATAGCATTGTATGTGACAGTTCCCGGTTTATAGCCATTCAATTTCAATTCAGCAAAAAAATTCCTTGCTTCATCTAGCATACCCTCTCTCCCACAAGCAGATATCACAGTGCTACAAGTAAACTCATCAAACTGTAGCCCTTTACTCCTCATCTCATCCAACAGGTCCAAGATTTTATTCCAAGACCTACCCATCTTACCATAAACGTCAAGCATAACATTGTAAGTGACCAAAGTTGGATCAACACCAGACTCCTTCATCCTCTCAAAGATATAAATAGCTCGATTATACTTGCCTGAACGACCATAGGCATGAAGAATAGTGGTGTAAGCTCTCACATCGAGCGAGTACTCTTCAACAGGAATTAAATCAAACAACTTGGATGCAATCAAATGCTGTGACTCTCTCCCCAATATTCTAACCATAATTTCAACAACCTGATTGTCCACCCTCATATTGTGACCATCCCCACAATGCAACCAAATCCACTCAAACAACAAAAGTGCCCTTTCCCAGTTGCCAGAAAGGTCTAAAGCCTTCAACAGGCTAAGAAAATCAACCTCAAGCAACTCAAACTTAACAGAGTTGAAGAAATCATTCAAACCATGCAGAGGTGACCCGACAATTGAATTCAGTATCAACTTACCCTTATCTGATAAAAACTCAAACTTTGCATCACCAAGTGAGTCCAGGTCAATTCTGGGGCCAGAAGCTGAAGTGGGGTGCTTTGAATTCTGGAGAGAACGGGAAAGGGCATCGTTGTCCTGAACAGGAGGCACAAGGGTGAGTGTGTGAGAGGTGATGGGAGTAACAGAGAGGTGTTGGAGGTGTTGGAGAAGTGCATCAAAGTGAAAAGAAGGAGGTGGTGGTGGAGGAGGAGGAGGAGGAGAGTGAGGTGGGAAAAGTGTTGTTGGCTTGAATTTCAGAGGTTGTTGTGTTGGTCTGTGTGAAGGGGGTGGTAAAACTGGTCTATTGGGGAAGAGAGTACCCTCCATTGGGAGAAGAAAGGGTATGGGTGTTTGAAAATAAGGAGGAGAATGAAAGTAATCGGATTGAGGGGTTGCTTTGGTTGATTTTTGAGTACAGAAAGGAACGAGGGAATTGGAACGTGTGACCCGCAGTGATACTAAAATTATGACGATAAGTCACCCATGTCGTGATAGGTATCAGAGGAATATCAGGTTTTGCTTGTTTACTTGTTAATACCATCATGAGAGTAAAACTTTGAGCATGCATCCGTGTCTAAAATGTAATTATAATTAAATTAGATAATTTTTATAAAGATGGTATGAAAAATATTTAATGTATTTTTTTAAAGTGTCTTTAATTTTATTTATTATATAAAATATTTAGTTGTTTTAAAAATGTATTCTAAATAAAATATATTTGATAGACAAAACATTTTTAAAAATTTATTTATAAACCAGGATGAGTAATCCAAACAACATAAACTTAATGAAAAATTTAGAGAAACCAATAAAATTCCTAATTTATTATTATATATGATTTTTATCCTTTTTTTATAATTGAAAGAGGGTTACCCCAAAAAAGACCTTACAAAGGTTTGATTAAATGAGACAAAGACACTTATTTACTATCATCGAGGAGACTTCTAAGAGCTTGAGGAATTTCATCAAACAAAACATCACCTTACCCAACTAAATGGTCTAAATTTACCAATAAATCAGCATATTAATTTGTCTTTTTGTAGACATATATAGCATTAACTTACTCAAAATCAAGAAGGAGCTTACAGATCCCTTTTACAAAATTAGAGCAATGATGATGATTGAAAATAAACTCAACATAAAATTCAATAAGCTTCCATCACAAGATTTTTTTTGTTCATCTTCTTAGCCTAAAGTTCCGCCTCAACCAATGAGCAAACTCCCAAATTCGTTGTACAATGAAATAGCAGCTTAGTTTATAAAGAAAGAAATGTATATTAATATCCCCAATTAGAACAAATGGCGATGGACATTGTTATTAATGGAAAACTATAGGGGTATATATATTCTGAACCAGAATGGATGGAACAAATAAATTTCTTGATGGAAAATATTGGAGAGGCCACAATTAGCAAATGCATGACAACAAAACTTGGTAATCAAGAACAGGGAAAATGAGCAGGGAGGAAGACGCAATATCAAAGAGAAAATAGAGATAATAATTAGGAAGGAGCCTACCAACCACATAATCCCTTCACAACACATAGTCCTCCCATAAAACATTCTTTTTCCTTTATTTTACAATTTTTCTTCAATCCCTTTGATTTGGATCATGTGTCACCTAGCTCCTTGACTTAACTAACTTTCCCTTAATTCCAGCTCAACATGACCTTTTAATTTTACATTTTTTGAATGACTACTTTGCCTACATGTTACATTACTCCCTCCATTGAAAACAACCTTGTCCTCAAGATTGAAATAAGGAAAGGACTCTTGAATCTTTGCCAAATCTTCCCATGTGGCAGCAGACGAATCCAACAAATCCCATTGGATTAGAACCTGAGGCACTGAATGAGAATTACAGACAATAATACAAGAACCCAAGACTTGTGATCGTTGTACTAAAAGACCAAATTCAGTTGTAGTCAATGGCAATGACAAACATGGTTGAGAAGGATAACCCTTGAATCCTTTAAGCAAAGAGACATGAAACACCGAATGAATCTTTGCTGCCTCCAATAACTTAAGTTTGTAAGCAACTACTCCAATTTTGGGCAAGTACTTTTAAGGACCTAAAATAACGCACACTCACCTTATGGTTTTTCCTCAAAGCCATTGAATGTTGTCTGTAAGGTTGCAATTTCACCAACATTAAATCTCCAATTGCAAACTGTACATCCCCTTTCCTTTTGTTTGCTTATTGTTTCATATATTGTCGAGCCTTCAATAAATTGGATTTAAGTTGTTCAAGCAAAACATATTTAGCTCAAAGAGTATCTTGAATTGAGACCGGGTCTGTAGAATAATCTCATACCTCATCATAACAGGTAGGTCACGACTATATAAAGCCTTAAACAATGATATTGCTATACTTTGGTGCAAAGAAGAGTTGTACTAGAATTGAGCCCATGGTAGCATTAAGTACTAACTCTTAGGATTATTAAAAACAAAGCATCTAAGATACATTTCCAATGTTTTGTTCAAGACCTCAGTTTGCTCATCAATTTGTAGGTGATATGAGGAGCTCATAGCCAATGTAATCCCTTGAGCTTTAAATAGATGTTGCCAAAAAAATCTTATAAAAATTCTATCTTTATCTGAAATAATGGACCTCAAAACACCATATAATTTCACAATATTGTTAACAAATGCCTATGCAACCGACTTGTTGGTATATTCAGCTTTCAATGGAATGAAATGGCCAAACTTGGAGAGTCTATCTAGTACAACCATAATAGTAAAGAATCCTTAATAAGGTGGCAGGTTGGTAATGAAATCCATAACAACATCATCCTACACAAGATAAGGAATAGGTAAAGGTTGAAGTAACCTTACTAGTAAAGCTTGTTCAATTTTGGCCAATTGGCAAATCTGACATTCACACACAAAGGTTCTGATTTGTTGTTGCGTTCCTGGCCAAAAAAAATTGAGAGCAGATTATAGTAGTAGTTTTTGGAACACCCGAGTGACCTCCCACTTTTGAAAAATAAAATTCTTGTAATACTTGACTAATAAGATCCATATTAGCTGGGAGCATTATACATCCCTTCCAAAACAGTAACCCATCTCTAATCACATATTCTTGAGTTTTCAATTTGTTTTCAACACATTATGTATAAAGTTCATGCTACCTAGTATTTATTGGGATTAACTCTGCTACCTTCTTAAGCCATTGATTTCTTGGCTCAGCCCAAGCCATCATAAAGCTCATTGATAAAGCATTTGTTGGAATATTTTCCTTCCTTGGTTTACATTGAATTGTAAAATCAAAACCCAAAAACTTTGGCAACCATTGATGCTGCTCTGGTGTTTGTAGTCTCTACTCTAACAATTCTTTGAAACTTTTTTATCGGTCTTATAATGAATTTGTGGCCTAATAGACAGTGCCTAAACTTAGCCAATTCCTTTGTAATAGCATAAAATTCTCGGGTATAAGCTGATTGTTTCTATATCCTTATAGACAACTTTTTTTTTTAGAAATAAGCAATGTGATGATTCTCTTGGCTTGAGATTTCTCCCACCCTAGATGTTAATGCATCCATTTCTAAAATAAAAGGTGTTGAGAAATTAGGAATAGCCAACACGAGTGTTGTTGTCAATGCATTCTTAAGCTACAAGAAAGCAGCAATTGTTGGCTTAGTCCTTTTGAATGCATCCTTCTTAAGTAAATCAGTCAAAGGTGTTGCAATATAAGCACAACCTTTAACAAATCTTCGATAATACCAAGTCAAATTAGTTGGTCTAGGCCAAGCTTTGACCACTTCCAACTTGCTAGCATCCATAGCCATACCTAATCTTGAAAACGTATGGCCTAAATACTCAATTGCCTTGACTTCAAAGGAATACTTAGAAAACCTTGCATACAACTAATGTTGTTGTAAAATCTGTAATACCACTTCTAAGTAATACAGATGATCTTTCCATATGGAGCTATATATTAAGATATCATCAAAAAAACAAGGACGAATTTTCTCAAAATGCCTTTAGAAGGTGGCATGAGCATTAGTCAACCCAAAAGGCATGACAAGTCATTCGAAGTGTCCATGATGCATACGGAAAGTAGTTTTATGTCTATCATTTGGATTCAACAATATTTGATGATAACTCGACCTTAAGTCAAGCTTGGAGAAGTAGGTGGCCCCAAATAACTCATCAATCAACTCATCCATTATTGAAAATGGAAATCTATCTTTGATTTTGATAACATTAAAAGCTCTGTAATCTGTACATACTCTCCAAGAACCATCCTTCTTTTTAACAAGTATAATAAGGAATGAAAAAGGACTCTTGTTGGGTTGAATAATTCTTTCTTGAAGCATATCAACTACAAGATTTTTAATTTCCTCCTTTTGACTATGAGGATAGTGGGATGGCTTTACTTTCATTGGAGCAGATCCTTCCACTAAAAGAATAAAATGATTTTGTGCCCGAGAAGGGGGCAAGGAATTAAGAGTACAAAAAATTGAACTAAAAGCATGCAATAACAGTGCTAGCTCTAGTTCTAAGTT
The DNA here is from genome assembly GCA_037962975.1 of Clitoria ternatea. Taxonomy (NCBI): domain Eukaryota; kingdom Viridiplantae; phylum Streptophyta; class Magnoliopsida; order Fabales; family Fabaceae; genus Clitoria; species Clitoria ternatea. The sequence goes on from CM075671.1 coordinate 279,960,802, forward strand.
TGCAGGTAGCTCAGGTAATGGAAAAGACTGAACATTGTGATCATCTAACTTCATATTATACATCTCTGTAATTGCATTAGTGGTAACCATGCATCTTATATGATGTAAATAAGCCTACACCACAACATGTTCCACATCACCTTGTAGTGTAACAATTTCTTATTATGTAAGAATTTTAAATGCAAAGCCTCATAGTCTGCCACATGAGGACCACTAGTCTTTAACCAATTGGCTCTCAAAATAAGATCTACTCCTATAATTGGAAGTAAACAGATAGGAAATTGAAAAGTATTTCCCTGAGCTTGAATAACCAATTTCTGAACTAAGCCCTCTCCTACCATGCAATTTCCATTACCAACTATCACTTTGAACTTGGGAGCTGGCTCAACCGGAAGCTTCAAAAATTTTGCTACTCAAGGTTGTAAAAAATTATTAGGGTTGCCTCTATCAATTAAAACAATAACAAGTAGCTTATCAATGTAAGCTAAAAACCTGATAGTACACACATTAGTCCCACCTTTCAAAGCATTGAGTGACAAATTATGATCCTCCAATACGGGTTTAGAATTAATAACAGGTTGGTTGAATTCAGGTGGTGGTTCATTATTAGAATCTTCTAATTGCAAAAAATGACTAAACACCCTAGTTAGTCCCTATCTACAATAACGTCGGACACTTAGATCCTATATTTAGTAAGTTGATTCAGTTAGTCCCCCACGTCCATCATCATTAGACAGATAAGTCCCTGCCGTTAACAGATTATAAACGTTTGTTAGAGTCAGTTGACGTGCCTTGTTAAATAACATGGATGCCACGTAGTCATGAAAACAACATCGTTTTGCTCTTTAAAAACCAACGCACACACATAGAAACCTAGCAACGTCGTTTTAGGCATGAAAGCCTAATTAATTTCATCTTCTCCTTATTCCCCTCCTCTCCCGCATTTTCTTCATCTTTTCCTCATATCTTTTGTCTTCTTCATCTCTTGCAACATTTTATTCTCCTGTAGCGAACCTCCCTGTCATTGTAGAGGTTGAGGCGAAGCCACCATGGAAGGTAGGAGTCAAAACCCAAGTTAGGGATCGTTGTCCTTATCATCCAGCCAACCTCGACGCCAGCTCCGTTGTCGTTATGGCGACCTACCAGCGCTACGTGTGTCCCATATAGTGAACAATCTAAATTGTCAGTTCTGGAGGTGCGCACTACTTCAGGGAGGATAATATGATTTCTTGTTTGGGTTTAAGATGAGGATTTAGTGATTCACAGGAAATAATAGAGGAATACGATGATATGTAAGCTAACAAAGATGGAGTCTGTGATTTCATGACATAAATGTGATGTTCATAGGTATGTTTTTGAAGTCATGGCCCAAGTTATATAGAACGAAGAAGGTAAATGGCATATGCACATTGAATCGTTGGTGAAGAAAATGGGCTTGGAAACCCAATAAGAACTGCAAAAGTTGAAGATGGTTTTGGTTACTCAAAGTGTTATAATTTTGTTTTTTGTAATGGGGCTATTGATTATGATGATGAAAGTTTAATGGGGATCTTGGTTTCTTGTTTGCAATGGTTTATCCAATACATAAGAATTCAGGCAACGGTTATGATGATGAAAGTGTTATAATTTTATTTTATTTTTGTAATGGGGTTGTTTTTGTAATAATTAATCATTTGATTGTTTATTTTTAAGAGTTGATTTATTCAAACAATTTTTTTATCTTAAGGTTTTTCGATTGGGTGCTTGATGTGTTGTCTTTTTTTTCAACCAAATTGATGTTTTATGTTTTATGGTTTTTAATCTTTTCACATTTTTTGTGTTATTACTTATTAATTCATGTAACAAATCCTTACATTGTGGGTGCCATCAGACCATATAAGTGATGAGGTGAGCACATGAGTTTGTGGTGCCAATAAATGATTGCTTCTCATTCACTGATTTGAAGGACAGAATCTGTGGTGCCATAATGATGTAGATTTATGGGATTGGTAAGATAGGTGCCATAATGATTGCTTCTCATTTTGTTCCATTTGACATGAAAGTATTTTTCAAGCTTTATATCAATTAGTGTATTCCCATTGCCAAGAATTACCTTGTTAATGAATTGGCTATCAATGGTGCTTCATGCAATAGTGAGTAACCATGGTGCTACACTATCAACACTGCTAGCAAAAGGGCCAAGATTACTAGCATAGTTCACAATGAGTATACCTATTTCCATGGCATGAAAAAAACTAATTGCAATAACATATACAAGAGGCAAGTTTTATAACAACTAACAAATATAATTTTTTTCAAGATCTTAACGTTGTAATTTAAGTAAGTAAATCTCGTATGAAAGAAACCTCATAATGAGTTTGATCAAACATCAACATACACATAACAAATTGTTCAAACATTAACATACATAAAAGAAATTATTGTTACATCAACATACACATAAGAACCCGTTCAAACATCAACATACACATAAGAAATTGTTTAAAAATAGGGACACTACATAATGAGTACAATCTTATTTCTTTAATTCAAGGGTTTCCATGAAAACTATTTATCCTGGTTTTTAGATAGGTAGTTTCCTTCTCAAATTGTATTGCTTGTTGGGTGATGAAGTTGTGGTTGTGGCATTTTGCTGAACATGTTATAGAGATATGGTAAGGGCTACCAACCTGGGACTCTTCCTAACATGAGTTGTGGATTCGGTTTGAGATTATGGTTGTGAGATAGTAATGTCAATAACATCCTGTGACTGTTGAGGTGTGGGGTTGGTTGGGTTGGCTACCTCAATCGGATCCTGAGCCCGAGCCTTTCTTTTTTCTTCGGTAACCGGGCATGATAACTTCTTATGTCCTACCTGACCACACTCACCATATTTTCCTAGCTACAGATTCCTTTTCATTTTCTTTGTTGGGTTGTTGTCCCCTTATTGTTTTTGTCCTCTGCAATTGAGTTTACACTTTTCTCACCCGTTTTCCTTCTCTGTATCTTGGAGCTCCCAATAGTCCTCTGTATGGTGGGTGGCATTGGTGGGGTATAGGTCATCTTCTCCCAAAATTCTGACCCAGAGACTGATTCGATGTGGTGTTCATAAGTTGCATGCCAAACTGCCATGGTGAGCCCAACATAACAATGATCCTTTGGTTTTTATCCTTTATGGGCTATGGTTGCACAAGCATGTTTGCATGGCATTCTTGCAATTAACATTGAACCATCATATAACAACAGAGTACAATGACCACTTAAAAAGTAAACACTAAACACATAAAATAATACTTGTCAATTGTCATACTCTACAAGTGCATTGTTGGGTTCCCAAATTAACAGAAAGATTGTCTAGAAAATAGTTAACCTTATACTTTTTAATTTTACCATCACCTAGTCAGAAATCAGAACATGAGTTGGTTACATTACATGAAAAAAAACAATTACTGGTGAAAACAAAATTAGTTAGCTGTCCACATTACTGTCCAATTGTTACTTGCAAACTTTTGTTTCTCCAACCTACTCTGTTGAATTGGGGGTAACTTTCCAGGATGCCCTGTTAACTTCAACTTATGATTGCCCATGGTGATCATAATATATGTCCTGACCTCTTTCAGCATCATCACATTTGACTTACACCTGGCATGTACAAGTTTGGAGTTAAGCACCCCATAATTGTTGTTTGTGATATTGTCCACCTTGCAATCTTTAAGACATTCAACCCTGAGTCTGCTTGGCATAGCTAACCATACCCAATATATCACTATCACACTTCAAGACATTCAATCCTTCATTTAGATCAAACCTAGGGTCATGCCAAAAGATGTTACAAACCCTATAATACCCACGATTCTCGACAAACCTAATAAAAGCAAAAAAATCTAGGTAATTAGGGTCCAGTTCCTCCCACTTCTCAACTTGAACCAAATTGTATTCTTTTTTGCCATTTACATCAATCACAAATCTACCACCAATATGAAGCCTAATCTGAATATCCTAACTGTCCATAACATTACATGACAACACAAAATGAGAAATTAATTTCAATTTACCCTAATAGAAAACAACATAAATTGCATGTGTAACAGACAACAACATCCCAACAATTTTAGCATAACCATAACACAACACAGAAATACCATTACAATAGAAATACCATTGCAACAGAAATACAATTGCAACAGAACATGTTTCATACATAAATTATACACATAGAAATTATACATACAGAAATTATACAATTGCAACATAAATTATACACACAAATACAATTACAACATAACATGTTTCATGCATGTAGCATTTTGTTGCAACAAAATTTATACATACAAAAAAAAACCTTGTTGCATATATACATATTACAAGGAAAGAGGGAGAAATCATAAAGGAAAATAGGGTATCCAAGGAAAGCTAAAATAGGGAACAAAAAATGCCATGGCATCTCTGACCAGTCCTTCTAAGAATAATAAGGACAACTATCTAAACTACATAAAAGACTAATATTTTAACAACCCTAGCAGAAAACAACCTTAACAAAGCATAGCCCTAAACCCTTAATTTCCATTAAACGGGCCTAAACCCTAAGTTTCTGTTAAACAAACCCTAAACCCTCAATTTCTATACATAATACTAACCTTATTGTCTGCACATTACAAGGATCATATGAAAAATATTAACTTACATTATAAGGGATTACTTGAAAGTTAGGTACGATTAAGGTCTTCACTTTTCACTCTAACTTTTCATGGTAGTAGGTGATAAAGAATACCATAAGCGAACCCTAAAAACCTCAACAAAAAACAAACCCTAAAACCCTAACAAAAAACAAAACCTAAAAATCCTCAATTTCCATTACGCGAACCCTAAACCCTACTAAACCCTAAACATAAACAGAGAATAACAGAAACCAAAGAATACCATAAGCGATTATTAACCTTAATGGGATCTCCCATCAATTTTGTCCATGGTGACGTGCACCTTCAATGCTGTCGACCACGCCAAGGAATTATGGGTTTTAGGTTAGGAGGTTTCTTTGCTTATGGTCACAAGTTGCAAGTCGCAGGCCTAGGAGTTGGGGGTATTGGGGAATCGGGAGGGAGAAAGACGAACGTGAGAAAGATGATGCACAAATGACACAAACCCAACAAATTAGGGCTTATTTCAGAAAGCAAAACAATGTCATTTAATAGGAGCAAAAATGACATCATTTTCATGGCTACATGGCATCCTTATTGGCATTTAACGAGGCACGTTAATTGACTTTAACAGACATTTATAGGCAATTAATGGTAAGGGCCTATTTGTCTGGTGACGGTGGATGTGGGGGACTAACTGGACCAGCTTATTAATCGAAGGACCTAAGTGTCCGATGCTATTGTAGACAGAGACTAACTGGAGTGTTTGCAAAAATAAGTACTGCCTATTAAGACACTTATGATTAAAAGTAAACTTTTCATCACAAAATTAACACAATCCTTTCTCTTTGTGAATTTGCATCTTAGTGGGACTAATCTTTTTGAAATTAGCATTACTCAATCGTTGTCCAATGGGAGTAGGTAGCAAGGATGGTAATGGTGATTTAATACTTTGTTTGGACTAATTCTGAGAATGGGTATAAGATAGGGAAGATATAGGGGAATAACATCAAATAGGTGAAACATTAGATTTAACAACAAGGGTATATCTATTATCATATAATTTTGCTAAGGCCAATGCCCTCAACAATGAGATTGGAGCTTGTGCTACCATATCTCTTCTAATTTCAGTATGAAGGCTACCTAAAAAACAATCAACAATGCTTCATTCGTCAAACCAAATGATCGATTAACTAATGACATGGACTTCAGATAATACTTAGAGACTGTACCATTATGTTATAATTTAAACAGTCCAGCCACTGGGCAGCCAAAGATAGATGACCCAAACTGAGATTGTAGAGTTCGCGTCAAATATGTCCATGAACGAACTGCTGAAAGTCGTTTGAGCATTTGGATCCAAGGGACAACGTCCTTCTAAAAATGAATTATCGTAATGTCCACTCTCTGGGCATCAGGCGTATTATGGTACATAAAGAATTTCTCCGCCTTGAAAATCCACTCGAGCACCGAGGTCAAATTGAGGAAACCTTAAGGAAATATCTTCCATCTGGAACACAATATTAAACAGTCTAGGACCACTAGAGGAATTATTCGATGGCGATCCACCATGGAACTAAGACTGGTTTATAAGGATATCTAAGGATTTATGGAACTGGTCCATACGAGCTTGAGCTTCAACTTGAACTTGTTGAGTATGATTCCATTGTTCCCAGTCACAAAGTTCTAAGAGATCCATCAATTTACGGAGTTCATCATTGTGATCATACATCTCATTCTGCAATTCTTTGAATCTCGTGTTCTCAGTCATGGCGTCAATGAAAGCACCAATGAAATAGTAGCTCAGTTTATAAAGGAAGAAATGTATATTAATATCTCAAATTAGAACGAATGACAATAGACAGTGGGCACTGGTATCTGCAGCATCTGTAACTTCTCTGTGTTCAATCACTAAAAATAGTTGTAAGGGTGAGTGGTTGATAATATAAATCAATGTCAATAATCAACAACACATGTGTGTGTATTGTGTGTGTGTGTATATAGTTGGAAAAGCATATAATAGTCTACAACACGATCAACAATATCCAATCAATTCATCTCCAACTTCTTTTTATATCATACCCTATTCAATTATCTCAATAGTATTGTAATCAATCATAACTATAATTAAATTTATTCATCACCCTTTATCATCAATTCAATTAACAACAATCTCATTATCAATTCAAGCAATGTCATCACTAACTCTTAATCAATCATAATATGCAACTCTCTAGTATTCAGATATAAAAGGATCTATCGTTAGTTGGAGGTCTTACCTGGTCCACCGAGCCCTGCTTGGCTCCCCACCTCACCATTGGATCCTACCTTACCACTAGGTAGCTCAACTGACCCATAAGTGACCACTGAAATAAAAAACGAGGGATAATCTATATGTCGATCCGCCGTCCACACCACACAACATGCATATATAGCATTTATAAATCATTAATTTTCATTATCATTTAAATAATTCATCACGACTTAGTCCCAACATTATAGCCATCACCTTGGGACAATCACACAAGCCACTCATGCAACAATTTTATCAACGCCTCAATATACTTCTCAAATGATCATCACAATTTCTCATTTTTCAATAATTCATGATAATGTATACCAACGCCATCATAATTATTATCATGCAATATCGTATTAATTATTAACAATTTCTCATCATCATAATTCAATCCAATCCATCCTCTAATCATATGGAAATCAATTTATTCAACTAATCTACCTTTTTCCTCATTTGTCATAACGATTTTAACTATTATTTTCATTAATCTATACATTGAGTATATTATCCTTATCTTAATTCCGTGCTCTCAAAACTTCGAATCAAATACCGCATGAGATTATAATGGTTTATAATGGTTATATAACGAAAAGAGACGAGAGAAAATAAAATAATAAAATGGTTATACGAAGATTCCTTTTATCACATCAATATTTAATAAAACGGATTTTAATAAGTAACCTATAACAAATGTAACTAAGGGGGAAAAGAGTTTGTCCAACTTTCACCCCTAACCCCTCCATATTTCAAGTCGCACATGAACCCTAATCTCTATCTTCGAACGTTGTATCGAGAAATTTGACGGTGAAGAAGAATCTTCGACTCTACGGCGTCGCAAGCTCGCCCTTCTCAACCCCAATCTGTAACCAATTTCCCCACATCTTGAGTCTCCGATGAACCCTAATCAGGTAATCTCCGTCCCTGAATATCTTCTATTAATTTTTCAAAGCCCCTGTACTTTAATAATCTTTTTTGCTAATTTCGTATTCACAAACAGGATTAACTGTTGTATTCTCGAATCACTTGAGCGAGGTTTTCTTATCCTTCTAAATAATAAGAATTTTCCCAGCGATTCTAGATCGATGAAAAGGGATTCAACAGAGGAGAATGAAATGAATTGATGCTAGTTATGCATTGTTATTTTCTAAACAATGAAATAAAAACTTTCTTCTATTCCATGATAAAAATATCTTAGATCGCTGATTTGTTTTTCGGTTGCATAAGATGTTGGATCGTTGATTGAAAATGGATACAATGCTTATGGACAAATTTCATCTTGCTTTTATTTTAAGTGCCCAATTTATTATTTTAAGCTGAAAGTGTGCTAAGGCTAAAAGATCGCTGGAACATTTTTATGATAAGCTTTTAGTCCAATTGTTGTGGAACCACAACTGAATCAGATCTTATGTGCAATTCAATCACATGCTGCAGTTATAATTGAGATTTTGAGAACACTTTAGCTAGAGAACCAGAATACTTAGCAGAAAATCTCATTAAAATTCATTTCCTATTACTTATCTCTTTGTTATTTTTGAAACAATGTAATAGAAACATTTTTCTACTACATGCTAAAAATATTCACAAAATAATATATGAAATTTATACAGCAAATATTAGTCAATTTTGCCAGTGCCTCTTAGGAGTTTGGCATTCATGTACTTGGAAAGTGTATTTAAGGGGTATCTTGGGTCATCTAAGGATGGGCCCTTTGAACAGGCCAAGGCAATTGAATGCCATCTCCCCTAAACAGGTAAAGTTCAATATGCTACGTCTGGAGGTACACTTGTCTAGCAGGTTTATCATGGCAGCTTACATTCATTCACACGTTGCAGTTAAGCATTTGAAACTGGTGTTTTCCCTCTAAGCCTAGTTTCATACTCTATTGTTATATATAACAAGTTACATGCAATAAGTTTTTAGCTATTATGGGATAATTTTATAGCTTCAGTTTCTATTGGATTAATTGGTTAAATGTATGTCTTTTTTCTTTAATTAAATAATCTCTTTTGATTTTTATTTTAAAGTATAAAAGTACAGTTCGATTTCACTAGTACTAGATTAGGTGTGGCGTAACACATTCTCCACTACCTTTCTACAATATTAATTTGCATCTTATGTAGCAGCCCCAACTGATTTTGGAATCTACTTCTGCTTACAGGTTCCTAACAAGTACTTCCCTTTTTAGCAGAATTTTGGAGAAACATCACCCGCTTAGCACTAGTTATAAGGTATGGGTCTTATTTATCTTATATTAGTATTCTTGATATAATTATTATCTAATCCAATTCTTGATAGATTGTGAATTAAATTATCTAGCTTATCAAAAGATTGTAATTTTATTCAACTGACATGTCATTTTTTTAATAGATCTATTGCAGAATAAATATGCTTCACAATATATAAGCTCAAAGGCGGGACAAACAGAATTCCAAAAACTAAACTGTTCCAAGGGTGAAGCCTGAATAGTAACAATCCTAAGAGGAAGAGAGTTTCATTTGTCTTCTGATGCTCGTGGGTGGTTCCTTCCCACTAACTTCAAAGAGGAGAAGGGTCACCAACTTTTCTTCAATAGATATGGATTCTGAAACCGTTAAGGTTCTCTTGCTAAACTCTTATTCTTCTCAATCAAATGTTATTTTTTTTTGCCATTTTTTTGTCTTTGATTTTTACCCAATCTGTTTCATCATCTATTCATCTTAGTTTCCTATCTTGGTTTCTTTAATGTTTACCTTTTTGTTGATTGTTTGAAGATTTCTTTTGTGCGTTTCTTGCAAAAAAACCTTTTTTTGGTTTTATTGGATTGTCCGCGTCCTTGGAAAGCAAAGAATTAATGTTTTTTTTACTGAATTTTTTCCAGTGTTTTTGAAGCTCAAACTCATTGATTTGTACTAAGGTGAACCCAAAAAAAAATTTCAAATTTTAAGAATGAAAAACCCGGTAGTATAAAATTAATTGTGCTACTCTAAAGAGGACAGAAGCCAGTTGATTTCAAAAGCTCTCCCACTTTATTATTATTATTATTATTATTATTATTATTATTATTTTCTTGATTCATCAGCAATGATTACATCATCCGCAATTTGATTAATGGTGGAATTTGAAATGGCTCTTTTCAAATGATGCCTATATTTTGCGTTCTGTATACTCTGTAGATGGCTTGGCATATAAACTTTTCAGTGGCAGAAATGATTAGTTGTTACTCGTTTCTAGCTTTCCTCTTAATTGCAGACTGTGTATTAGTATATCATAAAATTCACCTAATTAAACTGAAGTAATAAATAGAAAGTCTTTCTCTTTGTCTTCTTATAATTTTTTAGGTTTAATTTTCTATAAGTAGTCATGGATATTTCTATAATGCATTTGCATGTTTAATTTACTTATTTGAATGCAGGCAATTTTTTCCTGGTTCAGGTTTACTGTCTTTTTTATTTTAGTGAACATTTTATTTCAATGATCTTTACTGTTTTATTTTGTGGAATCAGGCAAAGCTTGCAGCTTTGAAAGAAAGATTTGGACGAGAAATTCGTGTTTTTGAAACATCAGTTCTTTCTTCATCTTCAACTTCAGTATCTTCTAACGGTAATAGCACCTAATGTTTTGACAATTCTAAGGCCCTAGAAAAGCTTGCATTTAAAAGTTCAATTATTGATGTTTGTATATTAGAAGTTGCTCAACCGGCCTGATTAAACTTATATTTCTTGTTGGTGTGTAGAACAAGAAGAGGCTGATGACTTCTATGAGTTCACTGCTGAAGATTATTATAGACTTTTGGCTACAAAAAAGGAAGGTAATGATGATACTAATCATTCCATGTGAGTGAAGAAGTGCCAATTTATTAACCACAATATTGTCACCTAATGTTCATGGCTTCTCTTTTACAAGGAATGTACCATTTTTTTAATTAAAAAATTGAACAATGACCTGAATACATTACAACTGATGTAATCTTTTGCATTGGTATTGGTGTTCACTCTCTCCATTTTATGTAGTGTTTGGATTTTTCTTCCATTAATGGAACAAAGAGAAAGATAGAAAATTGAGAAAGTCTATCTCCAATTATCCTCTCCGTTCCCCTCATTACCTGACATAAAAACAGTGTTAAATGAGGAAAAAAAGGCTATTGATATAATGAGGTTGAGATAATGAAAGTTCAATAATGAGGAAAAATATGATCATTGTGTTTGTTCAGTAATTTGTGTGTGATGTTAGCAAGTTTGGGCTTTGAATTGCCATATTTTACTCTTATATTGTTCTCTATTAAGCATGTTACCTCCTCCCACTTTTTGGCTTTCCTACTACTATTGTATATATACATTTGTTCCCTGACAATTGATTGGTGATAATACTCATTGAAAGTGGCATATTGAGCATAATTAGGCTATGCACATGTTAGGAATGTGTAGACAAAATATTCCCTTCATGACAATGAAATTTAAACGTATTAGATTTTCTCAGATAAATTCTTGAAGACTCGAAAAATCCGAGAAGCAGAAGAGGCGGCTCGTAGGTCAAGAATGACCAAAGTAATGTCCATTGTCTAACTCTTATTGTTGTTTTTTTGTTGATTTTTAAAATGTGATCATTATTCTTCAAGTTTTGTTGTTTTTATTATTATTGTAAAATGTGATAATCATTCTCTAAGTTTATTTCATAGTTCCGTATTGGTTAATGGTTATCATATCATGTTTTTCACTCTTCATATTTATTTTATGAATGCTGAAACAAATTAGATCAGCTCTGTAAGGAATGGACTTATCTTCTAAGTTGGTTTGCTTTTGTGTGCAGGCTGTGATTAGAGTTCGCTTCCCTGATAATCACACATTGGAGGCTACCTTCCACCCATCAGAAACTATCCACAGTTTAATTGATCTCCTTACTAAAGTGATTGTGCAGCCTGAGCAGCCATTTCATATATGTAAGCATATTAGTAAAAATTTGAATGTTATTTTCTTATGGTCCTTAGAATTTGTAGTGCCATTTATAACATAATCTAAATTTAAATTTACATTCCCTTAACTTGGTTACTGTTCGTTTAGCATAGCCAATGATTAATCATTTTTGGTAAGCATCATAAATTGCTAGGCTATAGGGAGTTTCCTTGGACATGATTTGAAAAATGAATCATGGGCATTTCAATGATGCAGATACTACACCACCTAAGAAGGTGGTCAATGACATGTCTCAGGATTTTTTTAATGCTGGCTTTTGTCCTGGTGCCATTGTCTACTTCTCATACAGTGCCCCAAAAGGTAAGTTCATCCCATCATCAGAATATCTTAGTATTGAGTAAACCCTTAAATTAATCCACCAAATATTTTAGTGTCACCACCTTAGTCTTCTGTTTTTTTTTGTAAGCAGCTTTATTCTTTAAGGATCTAAAATGATATCATATTTGTTCTAATGGAGACTGAAATAGTGGTAAAAAGGGCAAATTTGGTAATTGTTTCCTATCTTACTTAAGGAAGTTTTAATGTTGCTGTATATTAGTATGGGGTTTGGCTATTTGTTGTAAGTGCTGTTTCAACTGCTTAAATAGTTAAATAAATTTCTTTCTGCGTGTGCTTGTATTTCGAAACTAACCTTGATGTTTTATATAATTTCCATGTTTCTCTATGATGTGGGACAGTCTTTTTTTTTTTCTTTCTTAGCAACATATCTGGAGTATTTTGTTTTAGTGTCCGTTTCTATCAAGGATTTACTATTCTTTCTCATTTTCCCTTAATAAATTGAACTGGTGGGAACCTACTTAGTTATAATGACATTATGTGTGTATGACATTAAATGAAGATAAAATTGGCACATCACTTAATTTTTTAAAGTTCCAGAAAATTAACAAACCTAAAATTCTTAAACTAGTTTCATTGGTGTGTAATTTTTTAAAAATTCAAGAGATCTTGTCTTGGATGGAGAGAGCATATCGCTTCTGATCTGGCAAATATCCTATTTTATATTTATTCTCTTTTAGCACTTTTCATGTATCTAGGTTGTTAGCTAAAATGTTAAGTGTGTTTCCAAATCTATCATAATGTCACTTCCATCAAGAAAATGCAGGTGAGTGTATTGCATTGAGGAATATAAATGACAACAGCTGGCATAATACGCCAATGATGTGTCTTTCTAGTTTTAACAAGAGGCTGTGATAGAGTGTTTCACTCTCACCTTCACCTTGTATGAGATTTAGTAATGACCATCTATCTCTCTGATGTGTTCCTTCCTTATTACTTCGGTGTATAGGTGATAGCACTGTGGTTAACCAAATTGGTCCTTACCTACAACAAGAGATCTTATCTTTGAAGGATCTGAATGATGTTAATTATCAAGGCCAGCAATCTGAGCTTGTACAGTCAGCACCAGAGCCTCCTGCTGCTGTTGAGGCAGTAGCACAACCCCCTTTGGTTGAAGAACGTAAATCCACCGAGAAAAAGCTTGTTAAACCCAAGTGGCTAAAAATGTGATAATCACTTTCCTGGACGATCATTGTTGCAACTAAGGAGCTTCTCTTATGCTTCATCTTATACGTTTTAATGGGTTATTAGGTTACTCTTCATGTGGTTTGTGGCTATTAATGTTACATTTTAATTTGTTGTGTCATGTAAAGAATACAGCGTAGTTGCTTTTCTCTCGTCGGCCATCCACTTCCTTTTCTTCCCTTTAGTTTTCCTGAATTTGTATGTAGTGTTTGAAACCGTTGGATATTTAATGCGTCATTGTCTTATGACCAGGTCGGATCCAGTAATTAAATTAGAGTGCCAAAAATTATAGGCTGTCTCTTATTTTATATACCCTTACTAATTACTACTTGTACTATTTTGACTTGAATGGTAGTATATATACACTTACTAATTATTAATTGATATAACTATTTATATTTATGGTTATAATTATGCTGAGAGAACTTCTGCATATAGATTCACAAAGGGGAAGCAATGATCATGTTGAACTGGTGTATTAATCCCAAGATAAAGTGCTAAGCCACACTTTGGTAAAATAAGTTATAGATTATGGTTTATTTTTGTAGCTTGTGGCATTTCAGGAAAAATTTAATTTATAGTTTTTTAGGTATGTTAATGTTCTTGAGGTAGCTTAATGAATGAGTTTTTTTCTGATTTAAATGAGAATTGAACATGTGAGTAATTTAGAATGACTTACATATTCTTTAGTCGATTTAGCTAGTATCTCTTAAAGGAATAAAGTTCTCTTTAGCTAGTCTCTAAAGTTATTTGGAAAAAGAGAAAACCTCCAATTTGCTCATTCAAAGGCAAGGTTGTCTCAATTAGTTCATTTAAAGATAACAATTTTCAAATATGTCCTCTAAAGATTGATTGGATTTCTATATTGGTTTCAAAATCCTTTTGCGTTGATTGAATAATAAGTAATTTATAATTTTACACAATAGTTTATATCACTCTAGATGATATATTTTTATTTTCATGAAGTAAATTTCTTATTTTTTAGTTTTAAGCACGGAAAACATCACTAAAAAAGTCTTATTTTAGTTTCTTTTTTAGGTTAATGTATCCATTATTAATCACAATGACTAAATCATTCGTAAACTTTTAGGTACCTCAACGAGTAGGACAATTAACTAGAGTTTTAAAGTACTTTAATATCCAAGATAAAACCTTCAATATTTGATTAAAGAAAAAAGTTTTTTCTAATTAATCACTTTATAGATTTCATTGTAGTATTAATCCACCTAATATTAATCATCTGCTTTCATGATTAATTTCCTAAAATATACCTATATATTACAGAGAGAAAACATTTGTATCAGAATAATTTTTTAATTTTAGTCTTTTTTTCTTTATTTGAGTTAATTTTTTAAAACTTCTTTATTTTAACTTGTTACTTGGAAAGTTAAGCTACCTAAAAACCATAAATTATATGTGAATTTAAATATTGAACTGGTCTGAACCGGGGTCAATAATCTGGTGTAGTGCCAGCCACAAATGTTCTTGGTGTCTTGGAGATCCTTCACACCAAGCTTTCGCGTTGATGAAGGGCGAAATGTGAGAATGTTGGTATTTACAAACGTGCATGCAGAGAATGAAGAGTCCTTTAGGGTTAGAGGACCAATCGTACACTGTGTCTGTACGATTCTGACACACGACGCGGGTGCCGTCGCGTTTCCTGCGAATGTTCCCCCGTACCTGTACCTTGTACAATTTGTCGGGTGACATGGATGCTTTCCGATGTGTTTACCGGTAAGTGAGTGAGAACGGTTAAAATTACCCTCTTGCCCATGTGTCGGTATCGAGACTGGATCAAATATTATTTTAAGACTCCAAGATTTGTTAATAACACACATCAAGATTTTTGATTAAATAAAGTCTGCTTGTGTGTTATTTAACCCTTTTATTTAAGTGTTTCAGGATAACAAAGTCACTAATGCATAAGTTATAACTCAAATGAGGAGTTCATCATTCAAAGTCTGCTTGGAGTAGTGCAAAATATTTCAAGTCTGTTTCAGACTAAGTCTACATGGGACCGATTCATATATTACAAGTCTGTCGTAACTTCAAGTTTGAGTTGAAGAGCAACGCTCAAAAGAATTTTCACTAAGTACGTTTATCCCAGACTTGAAGCTTGCTGAGTCACGTTCTTTAAACATTTCATCCTTCAGACTCAACACCTTGTCTTTATCATCCTTCAAGCTTAAGACATCAGACTCAAGTCTTTCAAGATTGAAGAATAACTCTTTATTTCCATATCAATTAATGCAAGGCTTTCTCTTTACAAAACTCTTTCAGTCAAAGCTTGTTCCTATTCTGAAATAAACAACAAGACAAAACTTTTAGAGGAACAAACGTTCGCATGGGAAGAAATCAAGGAAGCTACTCTGAGCACCTTATAAAGCTGCCTACATGTTATCTCACTTCAGAAGGCTTCAGAAGGTCAAACAAGATGCTTTGTGTCTCACGTCAGATGAAAGAGGACAAAAAAGAGACTTTCTCTTTGCACGTTTCGATGAATTTTGTTTTCGTGCAATCCTCGTCTATCGTCAAAGTAGACTTTGTCCTCTTCTCCTCCCCATGCCTCAACATATTCAAATGGTTATCTCTCCATCAATGCAACAGTAACGATCAGAAGATGCCAAAGTGAAGAGCCTGAGCCTTTGGTTATAAATATCAAAGATTCAAAAGTAGAGAATGAACCAAATCCACAATCATTTACATTGTAAACAATGCTTCTTGCAGTTACACTCTCTATTTTTCAAACATAATGTTTGTTGTACACTCTCTCATATTCTTTGTACCTTGTTTAGGTCGGGTGTGTTAACCAGACTTAGTTTCTTGTGAGAAACAGTTTGACCTGAAAAGACTTTGTAAGAGACATGAGTGACTTGTTGAAAGAATTAAGTCAGAAGTGATTGAAATCAAAAATACTTAAAGAATAACATACTGTTTATAAAAAACCTACAGACTGAAAAGACTGGATGTAGCTTCTGCATTGGAACAAACTTTTGTCTGGTTGAAAATATCACCAACTCAAACATGTTTATAAATTGTTTTTTATTTATTTTTTGGTGCATTTGAATACGTGACTTAATTAATAACTTATACAATTAAAATATTTTTTAAATTAAATAAAACAACTTATTAAAATAAACCAAAAAAGGGACCTACGGTACATTAATTTTCAGAAAACTGTAAAAGGGAGACACACTATACAATTATACTTGTACATTGAACATTCTTGATGCCCAAGCAAATTTTATTTTATTTTAAAGAAAAGCATCACAACAGTTTCAACGTGATTTTCTCAGCTTGTTTGTTACCCAAGCAAATGAATAAAGATTTAAAACCCACAAAACGACGTGGTCTATATATTACAGATTGACAGTTAGAAGTTAGAACTTAGAACTAAAACATAAGCGCCGTCTCTTAAAACCCTAGTTGTTACTTCCCAAACTCTGCTCCCTTTACTCTCTCATCCCCACTCTATCTCTCTTTCTCTTTCTCCATCGATGGAAGCCCCGTCGGAGCCGCCGTCTTCCGCCACCGGCGCCGCCGAAACCATAAGCAAGAAGTCAGTGCTCGATAGTCTTTTCTCACTGCAAAATTCCAATTCGCCGTCACCGTGCCATCTCTGATTTTTTTTTCTTTATTTCTATTCTTTCTGTTGCTTTTTTTTTGCACAGTGCACTGAAGCGGGAACTGAAGAACAAACAGAAAGAAGAAGAAAGGAAGCGCAAGGAGGAGGAAAAAGCCAAAAAGGTACTTCACATTTCCATCAATGTAACGTAACGTAACGTTCGATTACTGTTGAAAGCTTTGTTTTCTAAACGAATTTGATTTTTCTTTTGTGTTTCTGCAATGTTTTGTGGTATTTCATTTGCTCTCGGCATCTGGATTTCAATTTCTTGTCAGAAATGGAGTGTTATTTATAATTTATTGTGATGTAATATATTTTAATTTATTTTTCTAGGCAGCTGAAATGCAAAAGGCTAAAGATAACAAATCTGCACCTGCTGATGATGAAGATATGGACCCAACAGTAATGCGTTGTTTTTACCCCCCTGCAATGGAATGTTGGGTGACCTACTTTGTCTTTTTTGGTGATTTTTGAAGTGTTTTTGATGCAGCAATACCATGATAATAGGCTGAAATATCTTGCCGCTCAGAAGTCTGAAGGGAAGAACCCTTATCCTCACAAGTTCTTTGTTACTATGTCTATTGATGAGTACATCAAGGAATATGGAAGTTTAAGTAATGGGCAGCACCTTGAGGATGTTTCTGTGTCTTTGGCTGGTATTAATCAGTTTCTGTGTTGGTGGTTTGTTTTATGTGGATGATTCTGTTGACATGTGTTGATCCCAGTAAACTCTTTGTGTTTTAGGCCGAATCATGCACAAACGGGCTTCTGGTTCCAAGCTTGTATTTTATGATCTGCATGGTGGTGGTTACAAGGTGCAGGTTATGGCTGATGCAAGGTAGGCATTGTTTTTCTACTCTGCACGTATGGGGACAGTGATGGTTCAAGATGATGTATTGAGTTTATATAGATCAATTATTAGGCATTTTTGTATGTCATGGTTTGGAATTCAACTTCAAACTGTCATTTGATTGTGACAGAGCCGAGTACTTTTTTCAGATACCTGTTGAACCAAAGGATAAGGCTTATCAGTCATGATGGAACATTTGTTAAATGATTAAATTAGAGGATTAATCCAAAATAATATGCACACTGTATAATCTGAAATAATATCTCATACAAGTCTGGTCATGCAATTTGTTTACACGTTTTAGAATAAGCTGCATTATCCTTGAATCTTTTTATTATAATATTCTCTCCCATAGACCTTAGGCTAATATGTAATTAAGGGAATTATCTTAATAAATAATAAGATATCAATGATTTTGCATAATGATGCCGTTTGATCCATGTAGCTGATCCCACTCAGTGGGATAAGGCTTGGTTGTTGTTGTTGTTGTAATGATTTTGCAAAATGTTCTTTATACTACTCTGTTTAGCTGTTACTGTGCCAATTTTAAAGGATAAATATTTAACTATAATAATAATAATAATTCAAATATGTCAAATAATGTAAATGTCACACTCACATCACATGCAACGTTCCCCCTACTCCTAGTTATATTCTTTCAAATTCTATTGTATTCCTTGAACCCTGTTATTATGGTGTTTTGCCTAAAACTGATATCTCTTAAATGCAGTAAATCTGACTTGGATGAGGCTGAGTTTTCCAAATTCCATTCCAATGTGAAGCGTGGGGATATTGTTGGTATCTCTGGGTTTCCAGGTTTGTGATTGACTGATGGTAGAAACTTCCAGTTATCTATTATTTTTACTGTCTTTCATGCATACAAGTCTCTAATTCCATGTCTCTGACAATAAATACTTGCAGTTATCAGACTACGTATTTTTTAAAATAAAATTAACCTATACGAATAGGAATATGTAAATGTGTTTGTTTTATTTTCAGCATATTGTCAGATGATTATGTCTTAAGACTGAGCAAGGCGTTTTTCATTGTGAATCAGACAATTCAGAACCATCTTAAGCCCTGGAGTGATTCTGGACATATATTAGCTTATTACTGAAATTTAGAACCATAATTGTTTTACATTTGTACTTTCATTCATTATATTAAAGGGCTAAATCCTGCTATCAGGCATATAATTTTCTATTTTGATGCCCCATAGAAGTTGTGTTCTACAGTTTTATACTCTGAATTATAGTTTTTTCCCTCTAAAAACAGCAACTTTTTTTATTTATGTTTTGTTTAATTGTCCAGGAAAAAGTAAGAAGGGTGAGCTTAGTATTTTCCCCAAGACTTTTGTGTTACTGTCTCATTGTCTGCACATGATGCCAAGGCAAAAGTCTGCGGCTGCTGCTGATAATGCAAATTTGATGGTCAGCAGAATTTTAATGTTTTTTTTTTGTTTCACTTGATGAACATATTGAATGACATTGTTACTTTATTAATGATCTACAGAAAAATCCCTGGGTACCGGGAAGTACCAGGAATCCTGAAACATATATTTTGAAGGATCAGGTATTGTTAACAGGCTTGAAATCTGCACCCTTATAGTGTTTACATTCTTTTTAGTCTTTTAAAAACTTTGGGTACCATATACTCCCTCCAGTCGCTAATACAGGCAAAAAAACTCAATTCTTTTGGTCTCTAATATAGTCAAAATTTGACTAATTTTACCATACTAAGTACTTTCATTTCTAAAATACCCTCATTTAGTGTGACTTTTCAATTTCTTTATCTTCATCTTCATTAATATAGTAAGGCAAAATTTGAAAATCAAACTTTTTGAATGAATTCAATAAAATTAGATGAGTTTGACCAATACCTTAGTAAGTGTGAAGAAAGTATTTTTTGCTTATATTAGAGACCCGACCGAGGGAGTAGTCATTTTTGTGGAACCAATTCTTGGTCAGTGAATAAAGAGGTGAATGCACTTATGACAACTTCAATGGTGAAATTAGTTTCCAAGTTACGTATTTTTTTAATTTTTAAACAGATCTTTGAGTTCATTTCTTTGTTTGTAGTTATAGATGTTTAAAAGATCTCTTTGACAATGAAACTATGAAAATTCACTGAAAGGTTTTCAGTTCCCACAAATTATCCCAAACCTTTACCTTTTGTTAACATCTATTTTTATTTCAACCAATGTCCCACAAATTCATTGAATGGGCCCATTTTTCTGAATACAACAAACTTCATAAGGTATGGTTGCTTAGCTATAAAGGCAACTTGTACTAGTGTACCTGTGATAGTCAGACTATATTGCATTGGGCATTTAACAAGAAAAAGTTTGTTAAGAAATTCCCTATCAAGTTACTCTTATGTATTTGAGAAAGAAAATGGAATGAGATAGGTAAATGGCTGTCAGTATTATTCAAACTTTTCCCATCTGTAGTATGTTAAGTGTTGATTGGAAATGCGTAATTGTTTCTGTCAAGTACATCTTGAATTTCTCTTATTCTTTATGATAAATGGATTTTTTTTGGCAAGTTATCCCATCCCTCAATTTTATGATTCTATTCTTTACATTAACTTGGTTGCAATTGTGTGGCCCTAGTGACATGGAATTGATTGATTTTCTTGATTTATGTGGCACATCAATTGGTAGGCAGTTTTTTTTAATTTCCTTGTAAAAACTAAGCTTCAATTCATGTTCCATGTTGAATTAAGGCTGAGTTTTGATTTAAACTAAACCTTTTCTTTTTTATATGGTTTGAACATTGATTAATTGGAATCAAATGAAAATTTCCCCTTTTTGCATACACAAAAGTAAGGTGAATCATATATTTGATCAAATTACTTATAGATAGCACGGACATGTATGATTCTACATGGACACATTTAATTGCAATTTTGAAGCTTGTGTCATTTTTTCTATTAATGTTCTCTCAGCTGTGTTCCCCCTGATGTAATAAAAACATGCTTTGATTACTCTTATCTGCTGAAGCTGAACAGAGCATTTCTAGTTTGCATTATCTCCTGTTTGCTTCCTCTTTTAATATTTTGTTCATATACCTACTGTACTGAGTACTGACTATAATGTTTTACTTAATTATTGTCTGTTTTAGGAAACTAGATACCGATTACGCCATTTGGATTTGATGATTAACCCGGAGGTCCGAGAAATATTTAGGACCAGGTCTAAAGTCATTTCTTATATTAGGAGGTTCCTTGATGACCTTGATTTTTTGGAGGTTTGTTCAGTGTCTGTGTAGTTTGATTCTGGTTTCTCTGCTTTCTTTTCTTCCATTCACCTACTTTTTTCACTACTTTCAGGTTGAAACACCTATGATGAACATGATTGCTGGTGGAGCTGCTGCCCGTCCATTTGTTACCCATCACAATGAACTTAACATGAGGTTATTTATGAGGATTGCTCCAGAACTCTATCTTAAGGAGTTGGTTGTTGGTGGGCTGGACCGTGTTTATGAAATTGGTAAACAATTTAGGAATGAGGGCATAGATTTGACTCATAATCCTGAGTTTACTACCTGTGAGTTCTATATGGCATACAAGGACTACAACGACTTAATGGATTTAACAGAGCAAATGTTGAGTGGTAGGAATTTAATAGATGCTTTGATTGTCATGTTGATATTGATTTTCTTTCATATATCTTACCATCAAGTCACCTGCTTAATCTCGTGATATGGAAACCATTTAAACAGGTATGGTTAAGGAACTTACTAAAGGAAGTTATAAAATCAAGTATCATGCAGATGGGGTTGATAAGGATCCTATTGAAATTGACTTCACTCCACCTTTCAGGTGTGTGGTGTATATTTTTTGGTCACTGATGGTCATTATAATTCAGTTCTATCTTTCAATGTTAGATTTGGATTTTTAATCATTGCAGAAGGCTTGACATGATTGACGAATTAGAGAAGATGGCTGGCCTTAGTATTCCCATAGATTTGTCCAGTGAGGAAGCTAATCAATATCTGAAGGATGCATGCTTGAAGTATGATATCAACTGTCCTCCCCCTGCGACCACTGCTCGACTGTTGGATAAAGTAAATACTCTTTCTTTAGTATTTTCTAGTTTGTTTTAAAAATTTGCTTTTATTTGAAGATGACTCACTTTCTTTTTCTTTGTTGGAATGAATCAAAAATATTAATGGCCTTGTTTATCGGGGGTGTTACCTGTCATACTGTGTTGTTGCAGTCCTGATTCAAGATCAGGCCAAGTGTTCAGATGTTAGATATAAAGGCATTGATTTCTGTGCTGTGGTTGTGGGACTGAAATATATATGAATAGTAGGGAGGGAGAAGGGGGGGGGGGTTACAATATAGGTCATAAGACCGGGACATTGTAGTATTTGTAAAACAACTAGTCATTCTTGTAATATTACTATAATTTCCATGATTTCTGTTAAGTTAGTGAACAATTTGATAAGAATTGTTTGGCTGCAGGTTTAGTTTAGCTTTGAGTATTCTTGTTTTATATTTTACCTCTACTTTTTTCTTACATAGTTTCAGTTTTAAACATGCACAGTTCTAATTAATGCACTTTGCTCATGTTTCTTTATTCCTTATTTTAAGCCTCTTATAAGGTGTCTGCAGGAAATATAATTGTATTTTCTTTTTGCATTTGTACTCGCAGCTCGTGGGGCACTTTTTGGAAGAAACTTGTGTGAATCCTACATTCATCATAAACCATCCTGAAATAATGAGTCCTTTAGCAAAGTGGCACAGATCAAAACCAGGCCTTACTGAACGTTTTGAATTATTTGTTAACAAACGCGAAGTAAGATTACCTTCAGGTGATTATTGTTTTAAGTAAATATGGAACGTTGCCTGAGTTCAGACTATCATTTGTTACTTTTCAGCTTTGCAATGCGTACACTGAACTGAATGACCCCGTAGTACAAAGACAAAGATTTGCTGAACAACTCAAGGTAATGGAAAATACGACTGTAATATATCCTGTGCTCTAACTGTTGGGCGTTTTTCTCAAAAATAATGATAGTTGTAAGTAGTAACTATTCTCTGTTTTACATGTTAGGATCGGCAATCAGGTGATGA
Organism: Clitoria ternatea; assembly: GCA_037962975.1. NCBI lineage: Eukaryota > Viridiplantae > Streptophyta > Magnoliopsida > Fabales > Fabaceae > Clitoria > Clitoria ternatea. The sequence goes on from CM075671.1 coordinate 279,983,741, forward strand.
TGAAGCAATGGCCTTAGATGAGACATTCTGTACAGCTTTGGAGTATGGTTTGCCCCCCACTGGTGGTTGGGGTTTGGGTATTGATCGGTTGACCATGTTACTGACCGATTCACAGAATATTAAGGTTCACTTCTCTTTCTCTGTCTGCATGCTTGCTTTATTTTGGCAATTTCTTACGATTTTCTGTCCTTTGGTGACAGGAGGTTCTTCTCTTCCCTGCTATGAAACCTCAAGATTGAGCTTTCAACCAGAGCTGTGTTTAAATCTCATCACAGAAAAATCATCATACAAAGGTAAATTTTGCTTCTAGCCGTTATACATTTACCTGATACTTCCAAGGAAACTGTTGACAGCACGGTGCTGCACTGCATAAATTGTACTCTTTACCAAAATAGTTAATCTTGGGTAGTGGTGTCGAGTGGCCCATGCTGGTAATGCTAGTGATTTAGTGGACCATGGAACAGCCGCTATATAATAGTAGCAGATAGGAAGGACATACTCCCTAATACAACACATAATGATTGCTTGAAACTAAAAGTAGTAACACTATGCGACTGGTGAAGGAACTGGGTTGGATGAGTTTGAAATCTTTTAACTTTTTCCAGAGCAGTCTAGTGGTGAGTAGTGGTGTTGTAAGTTGTAACACTCAACATTGTTTCTATGTGCATCAAAGGCGCTCTCAATCTATGAAAGTGGGTCAATTGATGTGTGTGCAAAATATTCTGTTAGTTCAGGTGAGCAGCAGTAAACTATTATTTAAAATGCTTGGCAGCTCGATGCAACATATTGGCTACCATGGTGTAGTAACACTTCAAACACTGCAACTGGGGTTTTGTATTGGTTGTTTTCTAAAGCTGCTGCATCACAGTAACACTACTGTTTGCTGCTATTGATAAATGATAAGTCCTTTTAACTAGTGCCTTAAGGGGATGTTAACTAGTGCCTTAAGGGGGTATTGTTTAAGGAATCAAAAGTAAAATTTTTACTAGAAATTTTGTAAGGGGATTGTTTAGAAATCATAGTGAGTTTTACTAATGTTTTTAAATAAAAATCTTTCAATATTAGCATTTTCCAAATGATAATTCTGCTTTGTTCTACACATATTTTAGTGATAACGAGTGTTGGGAAAATATATATTTTATTTGATTCACATATCCATGAAGACTTTTTAGTTAGTTCACAACTAGTACTACATGGAAACCTGTTGGCATTGATTTATGTGTGTTGCATGCATTTTCCAGACATATTCCTGATGTTGGTTATAATCTTTATTTTGTTGGAGCTCAAGTGTTCTGTTCTTTTTTTCTATTGAATCCAGGAACACTAGAAATTCAAGATGATTAATCACGGAACAAAGTTTTGATTTTTCATTAGTAGACTTGCCATCGACTGATATGAGTCTTATTCTATGATTTATCTTTTGGTGATTGGATTGACTGTCATGTCATGTATACCCAGCTTAAATTTTCGGTATGTGAAGTTACGGTTGGAAGTGTTATATTTTCTGTCATGTCAAAGCAACATGGGCTCTCATTTTGGTGATTACGGTTGGATTGACCAGCGTAATTCAGTACATTTCTCATCAATTGAAAGCCCATATAGCTCTAGCCCATTGGTTTGAATAAACAAAATGAAAACAAGATACGTTTCACCAAAAAAAAAAAACAAGATACATGAAAAGGTGATCAGAATTGAGAAGTAGATTTTAGGAATTTTTTGTGGCAAATATGGAAGTGAAAAAAACTGAATATTTTTATTTAATATACCATGTCTATTAAAAGTATGAACCCATGGAAATTTTTAAAGAAAGATATGAAAGTGGTTGATTTTACCAGCTTTTTTTGACCTTATTTTTCTTGTATCAAGCAAAACGACTCTTTCTGCCGCCAATTTCTGTTTCATCTATTTTTCCAAACTATTTTGTTATTACTTAATTCTCTGTAATTTGTGCCTTAACCAAAGGCTGAACCCCAAGAAGCAAGAACACACCCAACCCAGCCGTTGAACAGATGCTTTGAATTCAACTAAACATATTCGGGTATTTGGTGTGGTAATGGCTTAATAAACCTTTACGGGTGCATTATGATGGTCATTGTGCATAGCACATTAATGTCTTTTTAATAGCAATAAAAACACCGTTTTAAAGAAAAAGCATATCATCGGTCAAAAGTTAGAAATAGAAATAGCATTTCATGTGACAACTGAACAATTTTTTTTTTGGGAACTCAACATTTTACCGTGGCCAAACTTCATTTGAAACCGAAATACAAACAGATATTAAAAGTATAACATTAGTGGATCTCAATAGTATGAATTCAACGGGAAAAAAAGTCTGTTGTGTGACATAACTATAAATGTATGACTGCCAAAATATGAACCGAAGAGATGAACTTGCAAAAAATCCAGTTAATGTGGTTCATTTACTGGCAATGTATGAGAGTGCATGTTAACTCTAGCATTTTTTCTGTTGGAGTTTCAAAGAGGCATTTCTAACTAACTAAAGGCAATTAATTTTCAAGAATAATATCAACTTTAATTAGAAGAGGCATTTAAAGCTATCTGCTAGTTGAAAATTAAACTTGTTTGCATGTTTAAATTTCACATAAGCGGGGACATTGTTAATAGATAATTTGTAGGTATTTTGTAAGCACTTCAGCTTTCAAGCATGCTTCTTTGATCTTATATGACTCCCCTCATTTAAATTTCTTTAATAAAAAATGCATTTAAATATCTTTTTTTTGTGACATTCAAATTTATTTTATTAAAAAATTCTTCATTTGTAGTTTATTTTTTATTTAATTTCACGTCACTTTCCTACTCAATAACATGTTTAGATTATTACATTAGTTAAAATGAAAATTTAATATTGATCAACATAGGAAAAATACTAATTGATCATTATATTAATTAGAAAAAGGTATTATTTTTTATTGTATTTAAAATAATAAATACATTTATGTTTTTATTTAATATTTTCGTTATGTATTAGGATAAGTATTATGATATATTGTAAGAGAAATAAGCTTACTATTTTATGTTGTTGGTGACAACGTGTATCATTACACAACATTTGGTACACTATTAAATATTACTGTTTAGAGAAAATTAAATGTATTTATTTGATGTCAAACACATTTATTTTTGTTTTTATTTTTTTTATAAGCTATCGACTATATCAATAATTTTTTATTTTGGTATATACCTAATTTAGGTTGTATCCATGGATAACAAAGTTCTTTCTCTCAACTTGACACCATTGGTTAAAGATAGAACAATCCTATACCACCTAGTCTTTGAACTCAAAGGTGACAATGGTAATATGAGCAACACCAAGATTCAAGATTACATGTTAAGTTAAAAGAGTCTCTTCAAAGTAATACACGCCATTAGTGGTAATGATGTTTCAGTTGATACTTTATATTAGCACTTCAACATCCAATGATGATTTTTTTTTTAGTCACATCCAAATGATGGATGAGAAAAATGGTCCACTAAGAAAGGTGGATACGTTCTTTTAACATTTCCAAAAGGTTCAAAATATCCAACAATAGACAAAGATGTCTGCGAGTTAGACTAGGAGTATCCCATAAATAGTTAAAGACTAATAAACTTTAATATCTAATATCTTTATGTGCAACTCACAATTGATACGTGATTTTATAGAGTTTATATATAGTTTTTAATAGTTAAGCTTGTTTTTAAATATATAAAAAATAAAATCGTTAGGGTTTTTTATGACTTAAAATTGTATTTTAACATGTTAAAGTTATATGTTAACAAGCAGTTGAATATTTTAAAATTATTTGAATGAATTAATGTGTAATTTACTCGTATAAATAATTAACCAATTCAAGTTTAAAGCGAAAACTAAAATCAAAATATTTAATAAAATAGGGATGTAAAAAATATATAAGGATTAAAAACAAAAGGCTATTATTTTATAGGGACCAAAAACATATATAAGTCAATGATTATTATACAACTTGTAGCATGCTAAAAAAAGAGGTAAGAATGAGATAAGATGTATAATATGAGATGGATGGAGGGAGGGTGACTCCATTCTTTTTTATCCACTTTAATTTTTTTAAATATTTTTTATTTGTCATTTTAAATATTTAAGAAAATATTTATTATTATTATTATTATTTATTATTATTATTATTATTATACTCTTACTCTTTAAATAAATTATTAAGATGTTGAATAAATAAATATAGAAAAATATAAAGATAAACTAAAAAGTTAAATGAGAAACTTATGAATTCTGAGATTATTTAATTATGTTTGTTAAATTACGGTTGATAAAAAGGAATCGAGAAAGTATGTATTGTTGTATGAATATTTATTACACAAATAACGAATTTGGTTACAAGATACATTTAGGTTGACTAAAATTAACTTGAGAATTGGAATTAAGGATTGATCAAAAGACACCCTTTATGAAGTCTGCTCATGTGGACATTTGATTGACCAGGTAAATGCTGCCTCTTCCTCAATCCAAAGGAAAATTAAAGAGTGTTTTTGGTTAGGTTTGACCAACCCAAAAATAAATTCTATGGTCAAACGGAATTTTAATTCTCTCGAACGGCGTGAATAATCAATATCAACCTTTAAATTTCTTCGTTTCCCCAACTGGAAACCAAACGGACAAATCTCTCTCTCCAACCACATCCTTTTTTCCCCTTTTTTTACAAGCATTCTAATCATATAACGTGGAATTATTGTACTAAATTTTACAGTTAAACGGAGTTAACTATTTTGAACTATGTAAAGAATCAACATTAATTTTTAAATTTTTTCATTTTCATAACTCTAGTTTTCTAATTATATACTAAATTAACACTTAATGAAGTTTAATTAAAAATAAATGTTGAAATTATAAAAAAAAATTCGATTCAATTTATAGATATGTAGTATTTATTAGAGAGACAAGAAACTTCAATTATGATTAGGTTACAAATAAAATTTATAATACACATTAACTAACCGCACAAATCTAACTGCATTAAATAAGTGCTTGGTAGGCACCATTCTCCTTTGGTCACAGGCTCACAAGTTGGGGTATCACCTTGTGGCGTCTTTAGCCCTTTTTTAAAATGCAATTAAAGTTGTTGGTTCTTTTGTTGGTAGTGATGTTTTATGTGTTTGGTTTCTTCAATTTGTAAGATATTTTGGAATGAAGATTCAGAAAGATTCCTCTATTCGCAGTAATTTAAACAGAAAGGGAGGGAAACAAAACAACGACACTATGCATAAAGTTAAGGGCTAGATTTTGGAATCAGTGAAAGATAAATGCCCATTAACTTGTACGCCATTGTTAGGGTTTATAATTTTCAGTTTACTGGATTTAAGTTGAGTATGATTACGTAATGTTAGATTTTTCCATTAATTTAATTCGCTGATTAGTATTATCCTATTGTTAAAATAATATCATCATTATTAATTATTAATTAATTAACTGTTTTTTAATGTGTGTCTCAAAGTGAAAATATTTTATTAACAATTTTATATAGCGTAGTTTTATACTAATTTCAATGTAAGTCGAATACAATTTCAATGAGGGTTTCACGTTCTCATCTTATTTGGCTTTAAAAGTTGTTATCATATTAAACAACTTTAGTGTATGATATAGAAGGGAAACGTAGTTATCAGAGTAGATAGTAGTGTGTTTTTCTTTATGTTCTATAAACATGTGCATCGTATTAAATATAACTAATTCACAATAATCAAACATGTTACTTTAAATGTTATTCCTTCTATTTCTATTTAACTGTTTACCTAAAAAGAAAAATCTTGTTTCTTTTATATATATTCACTTGGAATTTTAAGAGAACCTAAATTATTTTTCTTTTCATAATATCTTTTTTAAAACAAAAGGGTTAGAATGGAGAGAATTTTAAAAGTAATAAATAAAAAAAGATAAGAATAAAATAAAAAATAATTAATTATTTTATAAAAATAAAATTAATTACACTTATTAAATCTCAATATGTGTGTTTTTCTACAAATAGTTAAATAAAAATAAAGAGAGAATGATAATGAATTGAAATATAGTTAAGAACTATTTTTTATATCCTATCAGAGGCATGGACACATAGTATAATTGTTCAATAAATCACGTTTAATTTTGAAAAATTTGAAACCTTTTAATTTTATGTATATATTTCAAAATTAATTGTGGGATTTTAATCCTTTATTATTCACGAATATCTTATTTAAAAGATCATTGCGTTTCGCGGCATATCAAGAGCGAATTTTTACTAATTTTGTTTTCGAAACTTACAACCTTACATTCATTTTTATCGAGAGTCATAGTAATGGATCAACAATTATTAAAACTACCTCGGAACTTTTGTTTATAATCAAAATATGATTTAAATAAACCAAGAATCGTGTTTTTTCATGATCGAAGTAAAGAGAATTTGAGACAATAGTGGGTTGAACCTAAAACCAATATTATTAAAATGGTACGAGTCATTAGCTCGATTAAGGAGTTAGGTCATTAGGTCATTAGCCAAATCGATAGGTCATTATTTGAATCGTTTGATTCGGTTTAAATTAAAATATTTAAAAATTATCATATATATATGTAAAAAAAAAATTATAATTTCTTTCAAAAAAATTATCATAAGCGTATGATTTAAAATTAATTTGTTAATATTAGGGTATAAACAAAAAGAAAGCGTGAATAATATTTGAAAAACTTGTTAGAACACAAAATAAAAAATAAAAAACAAGTGTGGATTAAATTATATATTATTGAAGTTAAAATAAAAAATGAAAATTAATACACTTGATGCAAACACCACACACACACACACACACACACACATATATATATATATATATATATGAATGATGAATTCCATGAAAAAATGATACTATTTCTGGTTCTAAATATAAGTAAAAGTAACTAATTTCACAAATAGTGGTTGGAATATAATTTTTTAAAATACCCTTAATATCATTTATTGCATAAATAATAAGTTGTCTTTGAAATATATACAATGAGGATATATTCGGTATATAAACATTTAATGACATTAAAAAATATAATTTTGCTTATATTATGGGATGAAAAAACTCCATTAAAATGTACTTATATTTAGAATTTGAGATGACACTTTGTGTAAATTAAAAATAAAACAAAATGTAAATTTTATTACAAAATGAGAAAGATGAGCGAACACTATATAATACATAGGATTTACTCACAGCCACAAGTGACACACTTCAATAGAGGAACGTAGCAATCAGTCACGCCCAGTGCTAGAGCACTTCCATTTTGAGCAAACCCTCAATGCTGATCCAAAATGATAATGTGAAACTATAAATGATATTAAAATGATAATTGTCTAAAATCACTAACAAATTAATCTCCGCCATTGAAAGTGTTTCCATTAAAACGACATCATTTTAAGGTTTTAAAAAATACATACATGACCTAGTTGGTTCAGTCCAACTTGCCCCGGTCATCAGTTTTTACCCTAAACCGACTGGTTCATACTAGTTCACTCACATATCTGATCTAAATAGGCACTCAGACCCATTACCAAGTCAGTTCATCGATTTTTCAGTCTAACCAACCGGTCTAGACTAATTTTTTCAACACTGCCTAAAACCCTTGTTTTTGAAAATACGCAAAATAAAAAAAATAAACTACCATTTTATGAAATTTCTTAAGGGCTTTTGCTTATTAATGCAAGACAATAAAAACGGTCTATAGTTAGTTTTCTAACATGGTCATATCTTGAAAAACACAAGAACGAAAATCATGGGTATGGACATGGAACACAAGTTTTGAGATGCAAAATTCCATAAAACTGAAACTATTTCTTCAAAATTAGTGAAGGGTTTCTTCTTCCTAACAATGTGCTATTTGAACACCTGAAGTATGGTGGCCAACGATCCCTAAAATCCTAAAATCGAGTTGGGTCATAGCGGAGTTTTGTACGTGACTCGAGATAATTAGTTTCCATGCTTGATGTAGTTATACCAATTTTGTCATGGTTTTGTGGTATTATGTTGATGTTGATGTAATTGATAATTATGTAATTTTAATAATATAGTAACTCGAGATTTTTGTTTAATATTATATTTTTGACTTTCCTGTTAGGAAATTTCACAACATCACGCCTTGATCAGATTTGAAAACAAGCAAAAATACGGAATAATAAGACACAAAATTTGGTAATAGAGTTCGGCCAATTATGCCTACGCCTCCGGACTGCTGCATATATTTTACTAATGGAAAGGGAAGATACACAAAGTGTTTACAAACACTCACAACCTCTCACAACCCATAACCCAATTACACCCAAGATTTCACTCACTAAAAACTTATCTCTCTAAGTTTTTCTCTCTTGAATGCTAAGAACTCTTAGCTTGGGATGATTTCCTTCTTCCATGAATGCATCTATTTATAGGAAATTTTGGCAATGTGAACATATAAAAAAATGGTTGGCTACCAACCATTCACATTTTTCTTATTTTGCATGGTTGTTGGCCTAACACATTTGGCCAATTTTGACTAACAATCTTCCATTTGAAGACTGATTTCAATCTGTCTTCACACCTTGATCAATGCAGCAATCTTCTCTGGTCTTGTTATTCTAGCAGGCCAACTGAAGTTGAGCATAACTCCAGTTTGTCAATAGTCACTACCTTTGTTAACATATCTGCTGGGTTCATACTTCCTTGAATCTTTTTTAATGTTAACACCTCATCCTCAAGAAGAGATCTAATGAAATGATAACGAAGACCAATATGCTTTGTTCTGGAATGAAATGTTAAGTTTTTCGCCAGATGTATAGCACTCTGACTATCACTATACAAAACACTCTTCTCCTGGATGAATCCTAACTCTTTTAACAGATCTTGAAGCCATATTAATTCTTTGTTGGCTTCTGTAACTGCTACATACTCAGCCTCTGTAGTGGATAAAGATACAATATTTTGTATCCACGATATCCAACTAACAGCTATAGTTCCGACAGTGAATATGTAACCAGTGGTACTTCTTCGGTGATCAACTTCACCTGCAAAATCTACATCTACGTAGCCTTGTACTTTTAATTCACTTTTATCAAAGTACAAACACTTCTTTGGCGTACCTCATAGATACCTTAAAATCCATTTGACAGCTTCCCAATGAGCTTTACCTGGATTCGACATAAACCTGCTAACAACTCCTACTACATGGCCAATGTCTGGCCTCGTGCAGACCATTACATACATCAGACTTCCAATGGCTGAAGCATATAGAACTTTAGCCATAAATTCTCTTTCTTCTTCTATTTGAGGGGACTGATCTTTAGATAGATGAAAATGACTTGCCAAAGGTGTACTAATCGATTTGGCATTGCTCATATTGAATCCTTGCAAGACACGATTGATGTACTCCTCCTGAGATAACTGTAAAATTCTTCTTTGCTTATCTCGTGTGATTTGCATTCCAAGGATCTTCTTTGCTGGGCCTAAGTCCTTCATGTCAAACTCTTTTGACAACCGCATCTTTAAACTTATAATCTTATTCATATCTGAATTTGGTACTAACATATCAACAACATAAAGTAGCAAAATGATATAATTGAACTTACTTTTCTTGAAGAAGCAACAGTGGTCAGCATTGCACTTCTGGAAACCTTCCTTGTGCATAAAGCTATCAAACTTCTTGTACCACTACCTTGGAGCTTGTTTCAGGCCATACATGCTTTTCTTCAATCTGCACACTAAATTCCTTTTTCCTTTCACTGAGAATCCTTTAGGTGAGTGCATGTATATCTCCTCATCTAAGTCTCCATGGAGAAATGCAGTCTTCACGTCTAACTGCTCAAGATAGAGTTCTTTACTGGCAACACTACTTAACACAGACCTTATAGTATTGAGCTTTACAACCGAAGCAAAAATTTTTAGTGTAGTCGACTCCTTCCTTTTACTGGAATCCTTTGACAACTAATCATACTTTGTACCTTTTTAAGCCATCATGCTCCTCCTTCAATCGATACACCCACTCTTTGTGAAGTGTCTTCTTCCCCACGGGTAACTTAGTCAGTTTCCATGTCTGATTTGAGATTAAAGACTTTAACTCATCTTTCATTACAAGCTCCCATTTGCTGGTATCCACGGTCTGACATGTTTCCTCAAAGTCTTCAGGCTCCCCTCCATCAGTCAACAACATGTAGTCCATGTATCTCCTGTTAGGCACATGAGGCCGAGAAGACCTTCTTAATGCAGAAGCTAGAGTAGGAGGCTCTAGTGTGTCAGATTGCTGCTCACTACTTTCTTCGGTTGATTCCTCTGGGTGAGGACTTTCAGCTATAGGACTTTCTAGGACATCATCCACCTCTGCATACACTGGTCTACTCTGTTATGAGTTGTGGTTGTTTCTGCTATGCTTGTCCTTATACAACACTCTTTCGTTGAAGATCACATCTCTGCTACGAATCATCTTCTTGTTTTCATCATCCCAGAGGCGGTAGCCAAACTCAGTCTCACCATAACCAATGAGAATACACTTCTTCGATTTAGGATCAAGCTTATTCCTGCTATGATCACTAATATGCACATATGCTACACAACCAAAAACTCTAAAATATGAAAATTTTACTTCTTTTCTACTCCATACCTCTTTCGGTATTTTATGCTCCAATGGTACTGATAGACCTCGATTGATTAAGTAAGCTGTTGTGTTGACTGCTTCTGCCTAGAACTGATTCGGTAAACTTGACTGCACACGCATGCTTCTGGCCCTTTCAGTCAACGTTTGGTTTATACACTCAGCTACACTATTGTGTTGAGGCATGCCTGGCACAGTTCTCTCTATTTTAATCCCATGCTCATAGCATAATTTCTTGAATTTGGTGTCTTCATACTCACCACCATTATCAGTTCTAAGCCTTTTGATCTTTAACCCTGTCTCATTTTCTATCATGGCTTTCTATATCTTGAAAGCCTCAAATACTTCAGACTTATGTTTAAGAAAGTATATCCATATCTTCCTAGAGTGATCATTAATAAAAGTCACGAAGTATTGCTTCCCACCAAGAGATGAGATAGTCGATAGACCCCAAACATCAGAATGAACAAGCTTGAGTCTCTCCTTCTTTGGGGTTTTCCCACTTGTTTGAAAGCTTACTCGTTTCTACTTTCCAAGTATACAGTCTTTACACATGTCAATTTCTACTGACTGAAGACCTGGTAATTTGCCATTTGAGTACATGATCTCCATCCCTTTCTCACTCATATGACCTGGTCTCTGGTGCCATAAGTTGGGATTTTCATTTGCCGTAACTACAATCAAATTGCATGCTCCTGCTGTCTTGTAAAGAGTACCATTCTTTTTACCATAAGTAATCGTCATTGCACCCTTTGAAATCTTCCATTGATCTCCATGGAACATTGTTGTGTAGCCATCATTGGCTAACTGGCCTATTGAGATTAAGTTCTTTGTCAGGTCGGGAATATGTCTGACATTTTTTAATTCCCATACAGATCCATTCAGCTTAATCTTTACTACACCTTTTCCAACAATCTCACAAGATTGCTCATTACCAAGGTAAACTTTACCGAGGTTTCCGGGGACATAATTCTTAAATAATTTTTTCTGAGAAGTAGCGTGAAAGGATGCTCCAGAATCTAACACCCAAGACTTTTCCCTGTTCTCTAAAGAGCATATTAATGCATCATCCCCTCCTGAGGTAGAAGCAATATTTGCTTCCGTCTTCACCTCCTGATTCTTTGGTGTACTCTTGCATTGATTTTTATAATGTCCAGTCTTTCCACAATTCCAACACTCGATAGTTTTTGAGTTATGAGAATTACGATGATTTCTGGATTTGGACTGCCGGTCCTTCGATTTTCCGTGACCATTTCCTCTGGTTGAATTTCTCCCTATTGACTCTGTATGCAATACTGAAGAGGTTGATGATTCACCCGACTCTCTCCGTCGGATCTCTTCACTGAGAACCAGATCACAAACATCATTAAATTTCAGCTTACTGCTTCCTGTTGAGCTACTCATGGCTGTCACAGTAGCATTCCAACTCTCTGGAAGAGAAGATAAAAGTATCAATGCTCGTACCTCATCATCAAATTTGATTCCAACTGAACTTAATTGGGTTGTGACTGAGCTAAGTTCATTGAGATGTTGGGCCATTGACCCGCTTTCTGTCATCCGCAAGTTAAATAGCCTCCTCATCAAATGAACTTTGTTTGAAGCCGACAGATTTTCATACATGTTGGAAAGTGCTGCCATGAGACCTGCCGTGGTATTTTCTAATGCAATGTTGAAAGCAACATTACGGGATAATGACAATCGGATAACCCCAAAGGCTTGTCTATCAAGAAGGTTCCATTCATCATCCTTTATGTCATCTGGTTTCTTTTCTTGGAGAGGTTGGTACAACTTCTGATACAGATAATCTTCAATCTGCATTTTCCAAAAGCTAAAGTCTGCACCATCGAACTTTTCAATTTTCACCTTTCCTTCATCTGCTGCCATTGCTCCCACTCAAATGTGACTTCCTCTGGATCGTTTCTGACAATTTCAGTGAACCACCATGTATTAGAACACTGCTGTGGATAAATTTGGTATTACTGACCAAAATTTACTATTCATGAAATTAATTATTTATATGAATAGTACCCATTACAAAAATTTGACAGAAATAAGCACCTAAGCTCTGATACCAGTTGTTAGGAAATTTCACAACATCACGCCTTGATCAAATTTGAGAATGAGCAAAAATACAGAATAATAAGACACAAATTTTGATAACAGAGTTCGGCCAATTATGCCTACATCTATGGACAAAGTGTTTACAAACACTCATAACCTCTCACAACCCACAACTCAATTACACTCAAGATTTTACTCACTAAAAACTTATCTCTCTAAGTTTTTCTCTCTTGAATGCTAAGAACTCTTAGCTTGGGATGATTTCCTTCTTCCATGAATGCATCTATTTATAGGAAATTTTGGCAATATGAATACACAAAAAAATGGTTGGCTATCAACCATTCATATTTTTCTTATTTTGTATGGTTGTTGGCCTAACACATTTGGCCAATTTTGACTAACATTCCCCCCTTAAATTTTGTTGTGAATTTGTAATAATTTCCTATATTATATCCTAGAATTATTTTATTTAGGCATTGAAAATTAAATATAGCATATTTTTTTTATGTATTTATTATATTTTGTTGGATATGGGATTTAAAATTTGTTATAGTTATCTACTTACCTATAGGTATAATTATATGCATTTTTTTAGTTAAACAAATTTAACGAGGGGTCAAGTTACATCGGTGTGACTTGAACTAATTGTTACACTCTTAATAAGTTATAATTCAATCAGTTGGATTGGCAATCAAATCGTTAAATTATATCTATATATAGTGTAAATAATCTATGTCAAATTTTATTAAAATCAAACAATAATAGGTATATAACTACATGGTCCTTAATTTCACATATTTTCAAAAACATATATCATATTAATTTTGTTACATATGAATGATGTATCAAATAATTTTAGATTGGTCTAAATTTTTACATATGTGATCTATATTATATAAACTTTAAATCTAGCGGTAGGTTTTGAAAAATAATGATCTAATAAAAAGTTACTTACTAGTATAACAATTGGTTCAAGTTACACCTATATAACTTAATCCTTCCTCACCAAATTTTATTTTATTATGTTAATTTGATTGATTCTTGGTTGTTATAAATTTATTTTATCTTAGTAAGTATAACTTATTTTTTATTTGTTTAATCATATGTATACTCCATTAATCATGTTCGAACCAGAAACATTTACATCATGTTGAGGTTAACTCTCCCAGTGGAGAATCTTTTCATCCATAATGCTTGATTACGAGACCTTAAGAGAAATCAAATATGTACTACTTGAACTAGTCCTCATTGGTTGACTATTGTTATTTTTATATATAATTGTCAACTCAATGAGAACAATTATATAAAAGCTTTTAGTTAAAGAATTCAAATTAATTAAAGTATGATTAAATTTCATTGATTCATATCATTATTGCTTTAATTATATGTCCTATTGGTAGCTGTCAAAATAAGTTGGGTCGAGTTAGACTTTACAAGATTTGAGTCCCTCCTTGTACTTATTACAAGGCCTAAACCTTACCTATTACCTAATATAAACTATAGTTTTAGGCTTGGCCTGACTTACTGAGAAGTCTGGTTTAGGCTGATAGCCTAATTAAACTCCTAATTTCATTAAAGTCAATGAAAAGACCAACAAACATATATTAAATAAATCAATAAGATATCTTAAACAAAATAATAGACTTCTAAAAAGTGAACAACCTAATTATAAAATTACATATTATAGATAATTTTAACAATTCTTAATTTTATTAATTAGGCCAAATCATTATTCTAGCCCCGTATCTTTGAAGTAAATTTTAAGTTAGACCCCTAACATGTTTTAATTAGTTAGATCCTTATCTTTTTAAAATGTATTAGTTAGGTCTGTAACACCCCTAATTTTATTATTTCTTATTTAAAATAAAATTTCAAAGGAATTTGATTATAGTTCTTTAGAACTTTTTGATTGTTATATAATTTATAATTTTTTGGAATTTTTATATTTTTTTCATTTTTTGAGAATAACAAAAATACCCTTAACCTTTCATCTAATAACCAAAATGCCACTGCCGACATCATCGCTTACATCACCGGTGGGTAAATACTTACATTATGAATAGTGACCGGTGGGTAAATACTTACATCATGAATAGTGACCGGTGGGTGAATACTTACATCATGAATAGTAAAATAAATAATTAAATAATCTTAAATAGTAAAATTTTCTTACTATAAATAGATGACTCATTTACAACATTTTCACACCAAAATTAGAGAGAGAATCTAGAGAGATAGTACTTAAGGAATTAGAGGGAAGTAAGTTCTTCTGGTAAAAAGAGATTCTGCCGAAGGTGTAAGGTAATAATATTTTTCTTCTAAACTCTTTATGATTATTTAGATTATTCTTTTTAGCACTCTTAAACTATTAATATACTATTATTATTATAAATAAGTTACTATGGTAAAAATAAATTACCACTGTGTTATTTTTACTACTTACCGTTACTATTCAAAATTTACTATTTATTGTCACTATTCACAATTTACCATTTACTGTTATTATTCAAATTTATCATTTACCGTTATTATTCAAAATTTATTAGTTGTTGTTACTATTCAAAATTTACTATTTACTATTATTGTTCATGATTTACCATTTACCACTACTATTCAAAATCTACTATTCACAATTTACTATTTACTATTACTATTCAAAAATTACTATTTACCGTTACTATTGATGATTTACTATTTAACGTTACTATTTACTATTTCTATGCGTATTTACTATTTATCATTCTGATAGCAATCTTAATTTTCATCTTATGCTCATACTGAAATAAATTAGTATTAATATTTTGTTAGAACTTGGAGGCGCAGAGCGAATTCACTTTTGGTAGCAAATCAAGGTAAGGAGGGGTGAGATAAGGATATAATATAAAAATACATAAGAATATTGGGAGGAACAGTATTATTATTTTAAAATAATAACTTTTAACTTAAAATTTATAATAATTGTTATTAATAAATTAAGCATCTTGTGTAACTTAATATCTGAAATATTTATTCAAGAACTTGAACTATTATGACCTATGCGGACTGGATTGAACCTATGCAAGGACTTAAACTATTATGGACTTGACTGAACCTATGCAAGGACTTGAACTATTATGGACTTGACTGAACCTATGCAAGGACTTGAACTATTTATGACTTATATGGACTGAACTAGACCTATGCAAGGACTGGACTATCTTGGATTTACATAGACCTGTGCGAGGAATTGACCATAGAACTTAAAACAAACTTTATTAATTTAAATAATCATTGAATTTTAAATTATCATATTTATAACTGATGTTTAATTATTTGATTTGATTATGATTGTTAATATTTATTTATGTTTTATGATGTTTGATTGTGATTGACAATGTTTGATTATGATTGATAATCTTGTACTGTGGAGTTTGAGCATATAGCAAGCATGACGGAAAGCTAAAATTCAGTAAGAATTTACTTATCTCCTACTTCTTTATTTACTTATTCATCTTTATTCAAATTACTTTTAATAAATTTCTTAGATTTCAATAAAACTACATAAGTTTTTAGAAATCTCTTTTTATCTTTTAATATATATGTATATATCTTTACTAAAATTTAGACTTTTAGTTAGTTTATCAGAAAGAAAAAGAAAGAGAAATTATTTTATAAAAATAAATTTTTACTAATAATTTTAATATATATATATATGTATTATTTTCAAAATGTATAAAAATATTATACAAATTTTCAAGTACTAAGGTTTTAAAGATTGATAATTCCGAATTCGAGTTTTTAGAAATTGATTTTGAATTGACCTATAAACTTTCTAAAGAAGGTTGTGAAACATATTTAAGGCTTTGAAACTCAAATTATAAGGAGATTTGATTTGTGATTTGAAAAGGAACTGTACTAAAATTCTATGTGTGTATTTGAGAAGTTGAAAAAGTACAGTTTACTGGGGTGGCTATGTCGTGATTCGTAGGCCCTGATAATATAATTGAGTTTCTAAAAGCCTTAACCAACTAAATACGCGAGTAGTTCATGCATCATGAATCATCAAAGAGAAACAAAATGATATTGTCTGGGGACGGATTATAGAAACCGAGGATACATTAAAGGAGGCTTAATTGTGAGCCTTGGGATGAGAGGGTATGAAAGGGTGCTTCAGGGGACCTGGGGTAGCTCCCTAGTGTCGGGTACTTTCACAATAAAAACCTTCTCAATCTGACTAGTCTCTAAGTATTTCCATATCAGTTGAGCTGTTCATGTTATTATTATCCGAAATTATGGAACAGTGTAAACTCCTGGTTGGCCCAGTGCAAATTAAAATTTAAGGGGCCCGCATATATAGATAAGTTATGATGAAGATATTACATAACATTCATACATTCATAATTGATTGTGTATGTGATTGTGATTGATATTATTATACTAGTTTGTGAAAACCCTTTATTTCTTATGTCCCATTTGGGAATATTATATTTTGTTTCTCACTCCTTTCTCCATGTTTTGTTTCATATGTTTGAATTGATGGATTGTACAGAGGGAAGGATCGAAGAATCTCGATAGTATATATAGCACATACTAGAAAGGGGGCTCGGTATAAATACCGTGGTCCAATGAATAAATAATGTCACTAGGCAACTGCTCTTGGGCCATGGAGTTTCCTCTCTTTCTAATGATGTTTAATATCTATTTTATTTGGATGAATGTAAAATTACTTTATAAATTTTAATGATAATTCATGAGGTATTTCAGAAATATTGTATATAATTTTACTGTGATAGCTTCTTTTAGCGATTATATTTTAGTACAAAAAAAATTTTCATGAATTTTTTAGAAATTATTGAGATATAACAGAGGGTGTTATAAGGTCTACCAATCCATTTTTTACTAACTTCGTTAATGAAGATCTCACATGTCATTGACCCTGTTGATATGACTATTTCATGTGTCATATGCTTCCGATGTGACTACTCCATGTGTAAGATGTTATTGACATGAACCCTGTTGATGTGGCGACTCAACGTACACACTTACCTTAACCAATAAACATTTGACATGTGGAGTTGTCACTTCAGCAAGGCCTCTGCTAACAACATCTAACACATGTAATGATGTTGCACGGTCAATAGACAATCAAGATATGACCACATGTAATGATCGCTTGTCATGCCATGCCTTTGTTAATGAAAAGAACCTAACTGAAACATTTTAAAAATTAAGATAAGAGACTTAACTGACTAAAAAAAGTTAGATTTCTAACTTGAAATTTACTAAAAAGATTAAGGATCAAAATAATAATTTATCCTATTGATTATGATTCATATAAAATATCATATGTATTTATAAAATGTATTATCTTAAAAAGGTCATTTTGGTAGGTTAAAAGGAGTTTTTGAAAAGCCTAGACCTAACCTTTTAAATTAAATAGGCTTTTTGAAAAACCTTAATTTGATTTTTTTATTAAATGGGTTGGGTCATAGGTCCCTGACGAGCAGTTTAACTTATTCTCATCCCTATCTATCGGATTTTATTATTAAAGTAACTTATGATAAATACTATGTATTTTTGTTTTGCTTATGTTAATTTTGAACTGATACCTTATCAATATTGAGATTTTTGTTGCATAAGGTTTTATGCATTGCATTTATTACACATTTCTTGTTTATTATGATTTGAGAGCCTTTAACAATGTCATAGTAGATAAGAAATTTTCTATTGTGTATATTTTGTTGCACATTTGAAAGTTCTTATGTTGTCATTTTCCATATGTGTTATGCCCATTTTTGTTAAAATTTAAATAAAGCCAATTTTTTTTATGACCTATGTCATTTTTCCTCTATGAGTATCAAAGTCAATATAATGAAATTAGCAAATGTTTTAGGACATTATATGTTTGGAACTTGTGAGGTAGACGAAGTTACATAAAATAAATTAATAAAATACACGCTTCTAATTTGTTGTCAAACTCATATGGGAGTATACTTTTAGTTGAAGTTATGTTAAAACTCACATTTGAAGGGGGAAATTATAGAAAATGCAAATATACATAAAGTCCCATGTTGTTTGATAATGGGTTAAGTGAAAATGTTTTGAATATAAAGACCAATTTTGATTACGTACCTTAATATTTTAGAGCAATATATCCATTGTTGTTGTTTATTTTTTAAACTCATTGTAAAAGTTTTTTCTCCATAAGGTCTATTAATTGTACCGCTTCTAACCATAGTTAGAATAGTTAGTTAGGTTATTAGCTTTCCTTTATTTGTTAGTTCAGAACTAACTTTATTAGTTAGGCTAACTCTATTTAGTTAGATTTTGTATATAAACTCTTATTTCTGCTTTTCTAATTAATAAATGAGTTATTATTACTGTTGTTTGCCTCTAGTCCATTTTTTTTTCTTTCTTTCTCTCACTCTTTCTCTGAGCTTTGTTCTTCTTTTTCATGTGCTCATGAGTTCCTTGGGTCGAGTTCTTTGTGGCTCATTCATGATGTTGAAGGGTTTTGACACGGTATCAGAGCCCCTTTCCTAAAGGATATGCTGCCCATGTCTGAAACCTGCTTTCTTGTGATTAAGGTTTTAATTCTTCATATAGAGGAGTAGATATTTGACTCAATTCGTTCTCACTGAGTTCAATTTCTCCAATCGGTGGTTTTTGCTTCTACAACCTTTGATGTTTTTTGTTTAATTCCTTTTATTTCTTACTTATTTTTGCTCTTTGTTCTTCGCTATCCATGGAGAATCCTGTGATAGATCCTTCTAGCCTTTACTTCTTACATGCAAATGAAAATCCTGAAGCATCGATAACTTTGACTGCTTTGAACAAAGAAAATTCCTATTCGTAGTCCAAATTTGTGATTATGGGTTTGAGGTCGAAAAACAAGATGAAATTCATGGATAAAACTTTACCTAAACCTGATGATGACGACGTGATGTTCAATGTATGGGAGAGATGTAACATGATGGTTTTATCCTAGATAATGTACTTTTTAGAAGTTTCTATTGCACAAAGCATGTTGTGGATAGATTATTCTATTGAGGTTTGGAAAGACCTCATAGATAGATATTACTAGGGAGATATTTTTAGTGATCATATTATTAGATTTTTGAAGGGACTCAATGAATAGTACTCTGTTGTGAGGTCCTACATTATGCTCATAGATACCCTACCTGTTTTGAGTAAATTTTTTTCATTACTTGTTCAAAAAGAAAGGCAATTTGGTGTTCCTGTTTCTAATTCTCAAGCTTTGATGGCGTTGGGTGGAAATTCAAGAAGAGGCAATCAAAGAGAAGGTCGAGCCTAAATGAATTACTTAAGAGGTTGTGGTCAAGTAGGTAGAGGATATAGTAACAAGCTATGCTCATATTGTGGCAAAGTTGGTCATACTGTTGATACCTGTTATAAGAAATAGCAGTTTTCTTTACATTTTAAGAAGACCTATATAACAAATAATTGTGTTTTGGAAGAAATTGATGATGGTGTTGATGAGAGGATCAGTGTAACTTCCTTGAAGGAAGTGCCTAGTCTGGGTTTTACCCCGAACTAACACAAGGCTTTGCTAGCATTACTCCAACAACCTGGAAATTATGTCATAAATAAGAAGATTTCTAATAGTCAAGATAAGAATATAGGTTTACAGCTATCAGGTTTAGTTTGTTCCCCCTAGCCAAATTCATAAATTCTATTTCCTGGATTATTGATATAGGAGTTACTGATCATGTGCGCAATTCTTTGGAATTGTTTCACACACATAAATAGATTCGATCAATACTCATTAAACTGCTTTATAGTAGCATGGTAACTACTTCAATTTTAAGAACTGTCTTTTTTACACACCTACTTTACCTGAAAAATGTGTTGTTGATTCCTTCTTTTAGCTTTAATTTAATTTTAGTTTCAAAGCTTACTAAAAATCTAGCATGTAAACTCACATTTTCTCTTGTTAACTACCAGATCCAAGATTGTCATACATTGAAGATGATCGGTACAACTGACCTATGTTCAGACCTCTACGAGTCCCTCCAAACTCCTAGACTTCTCTCAGCATTGGATCCACAATTTCGACTTATATGATGACAATTCTTAGCACGTTAGGTTTGGTCACCCCTCACATGAAAAACTCTAATAGTTAAAGAAAATTTACCATTTTATTTCCTGTAATAAAACTTCTGATGCTTGTGATGCTTGTTACTATAGAAAACAAAAAAAATTACCTTTCTGTATTGGTAATATTGTAACTGGTGATGTCTTTGAAATAATACAAATAGATATTTGGGGACCCCTATCTGTTTTTTCTATTTTTATGCATAAATATTTTTTAACCATTGTTGAAAATATAGCTAGATACACCTAAATATACCTCATGAAAAGCAAACATAAAACTATAAATTTAATTCAATCATTTACAGAATTAGTTGATACATAATTTCAAAGAAAATTAGAATAATTAGGGCAGATAATGGAAAAGAATTTAAAATGCAAGCATGGTACAATTCAAGAGGCATTATACATCAACGTTCATGTATTGAAACTCCACACTAGAATGAGATTTTAGAAAGACAACATCAATACATTTTAGGCAATGCTAGGACCCTCATGTTCAAATCTAATGTTTCTAAATCCTTTTGGAATCATGTTGTGTCTCATGTAATTTACCTAATCAACAGAGTACCTACTAAATTTTTAAATAATCAAACTCCTTACTAGGTTTTGTATAATGGCCAAATACCTAACATTTCAGAATTCAAAGTATTTGGATGTCTTGCTTTTGCTTCTACCCTATCATCCCATAAAAATAAACTTGATCCTAGGGCTAGAAAATGTGTATTTGTAGGATATAAATTTGGCATAAAAGGTTATCTTCTATATTATCTTAAAACTAGGGAAACCTTCCTCTCTAGACATGTTAATTTCCATGAAGATAATTTCCTTATGATTCATCCAACCATGCCTCCTTTCCCATTATCATATATTGATAAAACCCATAACATTCAATGGTTGTTTAACAACACTATCACTTCTGATCTTGAATTTCATGATGGCATCAAGAACCATATCTCAACACCTAATAACATTGATCCACCACTTCCTAATAACATTGATCTACCACCTAATAATAACCTTGATCCACCACCTACTCAAGTTGCAATACCCCCACCTGATGTGCTAGGAATTGTGATCCATCCTAGAAGATCCAATAAGGAGTGATATATTCCCTTTTATCTACAAGACTGTCATCACACATTGACTCTCACAGGTACTTCACCCAATCCCATAGTCAGGTACCCTCTATCATTCCATGTTTCATATCATAATTTATCACCTTCACACTCTAAGTTTTCTTTTGCCATTTCATCACTTAGTGAAGCGCATTCTTATCTTGATGTTATTAAATATCTATGTTGGCAAAATTCTATTAATGTTGAATTATAGGCTTTGGAGTTTAACCATACTTGGAAACTGACATAACTACCTCAAGGAAAGAAACTTATCAAGTGCAAATAGGTATTCAAAACCAAGCTTAAGGAAAATGGCACCATTGGGAGGCAAAAGGCTAGGCTTATGGCCAAAGGTTTCACACAAACAAAAGGGAAAGACTTCTTTGAGACCTTCAATCCAATAGTTAAAATGATCATAATGAGATTGCTACTATCAATTGCATATTCTAAGAATTGGCACTTCAACAACTTGATGTTAATACAACTTTCCTCCATGGTGATCTTTATGAGGAGGTATACATGGAACCACCCCCAGGCCTCATTTTGTCTGATCCTAACCTTGTATTTAAATTGAACAAGTCATTATATGGTCTTAGGTAGGCCAGCAAGCAGTGGTGTGCTAAGCTTACCGAGGTACTTCTGTTCTCAGGTTTTGTACAATCCAAGACCGATTACTTTTTTTTCATAAAGTCGACATCCAAAGGGTTCCCTACAATCCTTACTTATGTTGATGACTTAGTTCTGGCAGGGGAGGATTTGGATGAGATTGTGAATATAAAACACCTCCTACATCAGAAATTGGCATTAAGAACCTTGGTCATCTCAAATTTTTTCTTGATTTTAAAGTTACAAGGTCCACCAAAGGCATATCTCTGTACTAGAGAAAATATGCTTTGGAGCTTCTTCAAGAATCTGGCCTTTTAGCTTGTAAACCTTGTAATACTCCTATGGATTCCAATACCAAGTTAAGTCTTTAGTCTAGAACCCCTCTGTCTGATGTCACTGCCTATAGAAGATTGATTGGCAAGTTTGTTTACCTTACAAATACTAAACCTGATCTTTCATTTTTTTTGTAAGCAAACTCAGTCAATTCCTCTGCACCTACTAATGAACATCATCACACTGCACTTAGAGTTTTGAAATATATCAAACATGAACCCTTTCTGGGCCTATTTTTCCCAACAACCTTAGACTTTAAGTTAACAGGTTATTCTAATTCTGATTGGGCCTTTTGTCCCAACAACAGGAGATCCATTTATGGCTTTTATTTCTTCTATGGCAAGTCATTAATATCATGGAAAAGTAAGAAACGACCTACTGTTTCAAGGTCATCATCTGAGGCTAAATATAGAGCCCTAGCTTTAGCCACTTATGAAGCTGAGTGGCTTATTTCCCTCTTTAAGGATTTCCACATCACTCATCTTACATTTGTGACCTTGTTTTATGACAATTAGTCTGCATAACATATTGCTAATGACCTTATTTTTCATGAGAGGGCTAAGCACATAGAGCTTGATTGCCATACTATAAAGGATCACATTACTGATGGTAGCATTCACCTTCTGCCTATTTCTTCTAAAGAACAAATTGCAGACCTTCTAACTAAGCCTTAAGTTTCCATTCCTTTTCATTTCTTAATTTCCAAGCTTGGATACATTCCAGCTTAAGGGGGATATTAATTGTACTGCTTCTAACCATAGTTAGAATAGTTAGTTAGGTTTGTTAGCTTTCCTTTATTTGTTAGTTTAGAACTAATAGTTAGGCTAACTCCATTTAGTTAGCTTATGTATATAAATTCCTATTTCTGTTTTTCTAGTTAATGAATGAGTCTATTGTTGCCTCTGGTCCATTCTCTTTCCCTCTCTCTGAGCTTTGTCCTTCTTTTTCATGTGCTTATAAGTTCCTAGGGTTGAGTTCTTGGTGGCTTATTCATGGTGTTGAAGGGTTTTGACAAGGCCTCTTTCATGATTCAATTAATAGTGGTATTAGATACTTAACAAGTTTTTCTTAAGCAGTCCAAAAATAGTAAATTACAATGTTTTTCAAACTCAATAAGGGTTCTAGAATCTGATCATCTTGTATTCCCAATGAATGTCTTTGATAATACAAGCTTTACACCACAAGTAGATTTTGTTGTTGTTGAAGGAGTTACCATGATTAATATTGTGATCGGTACCACCAATGAGTTAACATGAATATGATGTTATTACAGTGAAAGCTATAATAATTGCATATTTTGTTATATTAATTTTATATATATATATATATATATATATATATATATTGGAACTATTGAAAATAATTATACCACAATTTTATAAAAAATATAATGACACTTGAATTCAAAGTGTGAAATTAAATTCCAAACAAAACATATGTACTATAGTAAATAATGTAGTTATATTTATGCATGATGAAAGAGTTGAATTAATGGTTGAATTCTTTAAAATTTAAAAATCTAAGTAGTTTATTATAAGTTATTATTTAGTGTATTATAAGTTATTAATGGAATAATTTAACCATTTTACAAAATGAAATTCAGTTATTCTTTCATCCAACATAATGTGATAAATGAGTAACAGGCAATAGGAAATTTGGGAAATTATTACGCTATCAACTCAAGGGAAGCTATGGAAAAATACTAAAGGGACTGGATTCCATTTAAAAATATTTATTAAAATATGAAGTTGAATTTCAATAGAAATAGTGTGGCGAGTATGGTGGATAAGGACAATTTAATTTCCACTGAATTTTGAATTTTACTTCTTTCTACTTTTCAGTCACTAATATTTCCTGCATTAAATATTTCTTTGCTAAATATTTTTTATATAATAATTGAATGCCCTAATTTTCATTTTCTTAAATCTATTTTTATATTATATAACTACATTAGCATTTTATTATACTTATTTTGTTATAAAATTATTTTGTTCTTATGATTTCTTTATTGTTTTTTAAAATATTTTTTATTTTTAATATTATGAATATATGATTAAATTATTTTACTATTATGAATATTGAGGATTCAGGAAACGTAATATTATAAAATTATTGTAATATATATATATATATATATATATATATATATATATATATATATATATATATATCCTATAGCACTATAGTAATAAGATGGAAATAGGTCAAGTTATTTGTTCGGGTTTATTACTGCTCGTCTATAGCCTAACTAAGTTAGACTTGTTTGGTAAAATACCAGACGTACTTAGGCTTTTTAATTAAGAAGCATATTTAATTAAGTAAGTCAAGTCATAAACTTCTAAAAATACCTAGGAAGCATGTCAAGTTAGTCTATTTAGTTGATTTGTTAAGTTAAATATATATATTTAATATAACTTATCCCTAAAATTATGTTTGATGTATTATATTTGGACATTTTGGTTGAATAATTATATTGAGGTATTATTGGATAATTTGTGGCTTAAGATCATATATTTTTGTGTTAACCACCATGATCTTTATTTGGAGGCAATCTTACATAGGACTTAATTATAGTTAAGACTTTTCACTCTTCACAAGGATTAAACTTTAGGCTATTGTCACTCAACTGAATTATAACTGATATTGACTTAAGAACTTTTTAATTGTTAAATGTTGTTGGCTAGGATTTCCTTTTTTTTTTGTTTTCATTTTATTGTTGTCTTAAATAGACTTTTTGGTCTACCTTAAAAATATTATTAAGTTAGACTTATAATTGAATCATTCTAGACTCATATCTTAAAAATCGATTATTAAAAATAATTAAGTCATACTTAAATTTTAAATTTTTAACGAATTAATCTTAAGCCTAACAAAGTTTAGTTGTTAACCTATTTTTACCCTTAACTTTTTACATGTGCCTCAATTTTTATATCATATATAGAGATAGATTTATATATTGAGTTAGTTGCTGCATTTTTTTGGATTTGAGTTTAACTGTTAAGTTAGAAGAATTTTTTATTAGTTGATTTATGCAATCGATATTCATATACTTTTTTAAAATGTTTTGAAGTTGTTAAATACATTTACATGTAATTTAATATATTCTGATGTAGTTAAACATGAAAATAAATAGCAACTTTTTTATATAAAGAACATGTATAAAATTACTCTAACGAAATATAACTGCCTATTCGTTGCTCTTTGTTCCTACTTGCTCATGTATATATATAGAATGTGTATTATATGAAAAAGATTTTATTATATGAAATTATATCTTATCTATGAGATTAAAATATATTAATTATGTGACTTTTTAAATGATCATGTAATTTTAAAAAATTTTAATAATGATGATCAATATATAATTCTTTATTTCATTGTTATTAAAATTGTGTCAGTGGAGTTGTATAAAAAGGAAGAATGTATGAATAAAATAATAGTGCTGGGAAGAAGGAAGGTGGCAGTAAATTTAATAGTTTAGAATAAAATAAAACACCGCAGCGAATGAGTGTACCTACCTGTCTTGTGACTGTCAAATATCTCTTCACATGTTTGCATGTTAGGGGCTTATCCAAAATCAAATAATTTAACAATTCCTTCTGCTTTCAAAGAGGCTTTTATTATACCCACAATTTTGTGTACAATTACTTCTCATTCCTTAGGATTTAGGTCCTGAAATTTGTGTTGTGCATTCAACAATCTCTACATTTGATACATTTATATTTAAATATAAATTATTATTTATAATAATCAATTTAAAAATATTTTTATAATATTTTATATGCCGAATGCACTAAATACATAAAATATTGATCCCATGAATCCAAACTTCATTTCTTATCAATAAAATTATATTTTAGGTTATACTCAAGATCCTTATATTTATTTTACTGAAAAATATTTCACAACATATTTTAAGTTAGTCCGGGTTGATTATTTTTGTTACATTTGTTAACCTATAGTTAACAAAATTTGTTTTCGTGGCACTTATGTGGCTTAAATTGTGTACAAGACATTATATAAAAGGCTAATTGAAATTGAAAATTAAAAAATTTAAAATAATAAATAAATAAAATGTCAACTTCCTGCTCATTCTATTCACAAACCTTAGCTTTGTTATCTCTTTGTGTGTGTCTCCCACCTATTTCTATATTTCTCGATTGTGTGACCGTGTTTGATCTCCCTAGATCTTTCCACCTCTCTTATTTCATTGTTTCTGCTAACCATCTTTGATCTCCCTAGCTCCCTCTACCTTTTTTCTGGTTTGGACTTATGTGAAGCCCTAGACCCTAGATTAGTGTGCGGTGTGGCGATTTGATTGCCACATGTGGTTTCTTGTGAATTGGGTTTTTTTAGTGCTCTGGAGAATCCTAAAATATAATAAGATAAAATACATCGTGCAACATACCAAACTTTAGGTGTTTCAAAGAAAAAAGATTTTAGTTTTTTTTCATATATACAGATAACTTGTCACATCCTTGAAAGCAAGGGTTACCATTGTTAGAAGGGTTTTTTCTTCCTTAATTGATGTTGTTTTTTAGATGATGAATGCCTTCAAACTTAATAAAAATTTATAATGATAACTTCCTATAAAGGATTGCATGTGTTCATAGGTTACATCATGCTCGTTTTTCCTTGGAATAAGGTTTTGGGTGTATAAGCATCCCAAGGTTTTGATGTAACTTAAGTTATTTTGGTTACAATTCTTATTTGTTGGGTTTTGTCTATTTCTCGTAGTGTATTTATTTTATTTTTCAGGTTGTCACATTTAGGATTTTATAAAGATAAAACAATACTATAAAGCTTTGTGGCAAGTGATTAGTGTTGATGGTGCAACTTTTTTTATCTTTTTTGCATTCTTAAACATGAAGAAATCATATGGAATTTAAATAAAGAAGAGGTTGGATCAGGAGTTAGTGTTATGAGGATTTGGGTTATATGGTGACAAAGGGAGAAAGGTTTAGTTTATAGTGGTACATGGAGAGGAGATGTCGGGTGGTATGGAAAAGGTTAGAGAATGTGGTGGTGAAGGTGGCTTATGATAGTTATGTGTTCGGATAATTGAAAGGAAAAGAAGAAGAATGAGAGGGAAATATTGTTACTTAAATATTTTTGTGAATTTGTGATAGTTGAAAATCAATAAAAATAAAAAATTTAACCGCCACAAATCAGATACTTTTTTTTGTAATGCCATGTAGGCGAGTTATGTTAACTAGGCTAATAGATTGAACAAAAAAGGCCTAATTGAGCTAAGTTTTAAAATGTTATGGACCTAGTTGGGTCATTAAAAAAATATGGGGCTAACTCGAACCAAACATTAAACATAAGGGATTAAATGTATAATTTTACCATTCTTTTTATATACTACCAAACACTTCAACCGTACATCTCGATGCTCTAAAGTTAGTATAATCGATGCTTTATACATATAGTTAAGAAATTTTTTTTAACCTTTATTCTAATGCTTCTTTTCTGCCCTTAATCATTATCCAAGAGATAAAAACAATACCATTGTTTCTATTTTTAAAAAGTGTTTGTACAATATAAGAAATCAAAAGTACAATTATTTTATTAAAAATTGTATAAGGGTTATTTCGAAATCAAGATAGGTAAGCATTAATGATGATTTTAGATGAAAAATTTTATTTTTTATTTCATATCCTATGCAAAATAACACAAATTAGATAAACCTTTTGAAAAAGTTTTATGTATGATGTTTTTTTTTAAAAAAAACAAAGGAAAAACTAAAAACTAGGGCCTGGGAAAAGTCACCCTAGAGAAATCAACAAGAAGCAAAAGACCAAGGTCTTTAGGAACAAGAAGCAAATGAACAGAAAAATTTATCTTGAGCATATACCCTAATCTAGCTAAGTAATCAGCAAACCTATTTCCCTTTCTAAGCATTTGATTCAGCTCCTAATTGTCCTCCAACTAGAGTAGCTCAAGAATGTTACCAATAACAACCATATACTTGTGAAAGAAAAAAGTTCCATCCAACACCAATTTAAATTCACTAAGGTAATCCAAAGAATCCCCAAAGTCCTGTATCCTTTCTCTTTAACCACACACAAGCCCATGTAGATGACCATAAGTTCAACAAATAAAATGTCATAAGTAGTCTTTTTTCCCACAAAACCATGGAATCATCACTGTCATCACGAAACACTCCCCTAACATTATTTAATTGATTCTCCTCATGAAATCTCGTATCATGTTGGGCGATACAACCCTGTAGTGGAAATGTTCATTACACAAGGTGTTTAAAATTATAGAAAAAAAAATCAAACATAGAATTTTTTATTGAAAATTAACATAAATTGATCACCTTTTGATTTCCAAAGCAAACCTAACATAATTTTCAATAAAAAATTTTATTATTGACTTCTTATCCTATGCAAAGTCACATGTGTTGAAAAAAACCCTCTAAAAAATTAGACAAATCAAGAAATCATATATATATATATATATAATGGAAATTCAAATTAGGACCATGATGCATGAGGAAATTTATATTAAAAATTATGTTAGAAATCGCATGATGCATGAGGAAATTTATTTAGGAAATCGCATGGTACTACATTTTTATTAGTTTTGTTAAGAAATAATGTAAATAAAGATGAAAGACCAAAGATAAAAATATAAAGAAGAAAGACATGAAAAAAGAGAAAAGAGTCAACGAAAAATGCATATTATTCCATTGGTATAAATAAAGTATTTACACAAATAGAAAAAGTTCTCAATATTAAGAAACTTAGAATGTAATGTTTGCTTAAGATTTTAATATACATAATGATCTGATCCGTGTACGGGGTATGGAGTACATCCCGTAAATCCGGTTTCTGAAGTACCCTTCTCTCTTTTTTTTTTCTATTTTACATTGTTTCAGCGGAGTCTTGTATTATACACACAGGTCCAGTGGGAATCTATGCTCTTTACGTCAAGGTAAATATTTGCGTCAATTCCTAACTGTGGTTGATAGGATACACCGGGGGTGTACCTACAGAAGATTCTCCGATGCCTATGGTAGTACGGATATTACAAGAAATATAGTGATTATAGAGGTTTGTAAGTAATGTAAATCTACCTTAGAGTTAATAAATGAGTTGTATTTATAGGACTTCCCTGAATAAAAGAAATGATGTGACCCTCCTCCCAAAATATTGTAGCTACAGTCCTGGCAGGGACATGCTGCCCATACCTTGTCTAAGTCGCACTCAGATGTCAATTTTCCTGACCGGGGTCATGTTTAAGAATCTATACCTAGTTAATTGATCATATCGATCTTGATGCACCTCGTCTGATGTTAAAAGTGGATTGGTTACTTAGTATCATGGGGACAGTTATGCACTTCGTTCACTATTTATAGGGTCCGGTATGCACCCCGAATCACATAATAAATAAAAATATACCAAGTCATATCATCTTCACAAGAAAATAAATCACGTCTCATAAATGATATACAGATAATATTCGTAGTAATTTTTAAATAAAAAATTCCATTTTTTAATTTCTTATCATGTGTAAGATTACACATATTATATAAACCATTTATCACTATCTCCATTTACCCTAATTTTTAAGCAATTACAACCTAACTTTAATCAAATCTTTCCACTTCCAATTCCCAAAAAGTACCATTCAAGAACTAGTTAACAAGACCCTATATAAATTATTGGATGAAAATTCTAATTTATTATTCATTTATTTAGTCAAGTTTGTTATCATTGAGCATAAAGGTGAAATTTAAGCAATTAAAAGGACTCCTATCATTTCTTTTTATCTAATGTAGTTTTAAAAATAACAAATTAAGAATTAAATGGTCTTACATTGCATAATTTTATCATTTAATTTCTTAGTTTACTCTTAGACTCTTACTTACTACTCCTTGTAAATTATGCTTCTTATTCCTCTAATTCCTCCTCAATATTGAAATTTAGAAACTTTAATTAGCTATTCACACTAGTGTAAAAAATGGCTACGATGACAGGATATGATCACGGTCCAGGGAAAAACCGTGTTTGAAAAATACGCGGTGGTATTTTTGTAAATATAAGAAAGTTTTTTAATCACGGTTCTGATGTAACCGTGGTCGTAGGAATAATTTTTATATTTTTATTTTTATATTTTTAAAAAATATACTTACAATCACGGTCTCTCAACCGTGATTGTAGGGTATATATAATCACGACTTTATGGGAAGCCGTTATTATATCTACAACCAGGTTTTTTATTTTTATTTTTATATTTTTAAAAATGTACCTACAATCACAGTTGAGAGGCAACCGTGATTGTAGGTAGGGATGGAAATGGGTCAGGCCAGGCCGGGCTTTAAGAGGCCTGAGCCTGGCCTACATCAAATTTTCAAGGCCTGAGCCTGGCCTATTAGCCTGTATATGCCTTTTTTAAGGCCTGTTCTGACCTGTTTAAAAGCCTGTTTAAAAAGCCTATTTATAGTGAAACTTTTAAAATGCCAAAACCAACCTAAAAAAAATTTGTGTTCCATTCCCTCCTAATTTTTTTTAATTATAAATTTGTAATATTAATTTATATTATATAAATGTAAATATCATATATATATATATATTATTTTATGTTATAAATATATTATATATATAACTAATTAACAATTAATCTAATTAAATAGGCCGGTCTGTTGAGCTTCAAAGGCTTTTTAGAAAGCCTGTGGCCTGGCCTGTTTAGTTAAAAAGGCCTTTTTAAAAGCCTAAGCCTGACCTTCTAACCCGATTAGCCTGGCCTATGTAGGCTTTAAACAAGCCGGGCCATAGGCCCCTGACGGACGGCCTGGCCCATTTCCATCCCTAATTGTAGGACATCTATAATCACAGCTTTATGGGAAACTATGATTATATCTACAACCTGATTTTTTATTTTAATTTTTTTATTTTAAAAAAAATACCTACATTCATGGTTGAGAGGAAAGCTGTGATTATAGACACCCTACAATCACGGTTGTTTGGGAACCGTGGTTATAGGTGTTTTCAAAATATAAATTTTGAATGTCACGCTCCTTCTCTTTCTCTGTTAGCTTTCTCCCGTCTTTCTCTCTAAGATTTCTCCTCTCTGTTTTCCCATTGCCATTGACGTTTGTATTTGTTTGTGTTCTAGATCTAACGTGGTTCTGTGTGTATATTTTGCAAGTTTTCTTTTGCTATTCTCGTTGCCCGCCATTGACGACCACCACGCGACCTTTCTCTTATTTTCTCGTTCAACCATGCTAGGCTTCTCTTTTGTACATCCCAATCTTTTCTATTTATTTTGATTATAATGAAGGTTTTATAGGTTTCTGTTAGTTATTCTATTTGTTTTTGTTCTCTACATTTTGCTTCTGTTTGTTCCTATAATGGAGGTTTTCTGTTTTAAAGGTCAACGTTGGGGTTTTTTGAGGAGGATGTTGGTGGCAATGGCGGAAATGTGCGCGGACCTTTTAATCACATTCTCTGATCGAAAGGAACGATGATGGTGATGGTGAGTTGGGTTTGGATTGTGGCGTGGAAGATTATAAAAGGTTGGCTTTTAATCACGGTTGTGGTTGGCATCCGTGATTAAATAGGGTCTTATTTAATCACGGTTTCAAACAACCGTGATTAAATGTGATCTATAACCACGGTTGTGAACCGTGATTAAAAGCACTAATCTATTACCACGGCTGGAATAATGACGGTCCATGAACCATGATTAAAAGGTCATTTTAACCGTGATTAAATCCATTTTTTACACTAGTGTCATTTAAAGAGGAAGGGTATAATAAGAAAAAATGATAATAAATATTTTCTTAAGTCTTAAAGTGTCAGATAAAAAGTAATAATTTTTTTTTCAAAATTACACTAGATAGAAAAATAGAGAAAATAATAAATTTTTCTTAGAATAAATACAATTATTACATTACAAAAGTATAAATATAATAAATGCATTAATTTCCAATAAAAATATTACTTTCAATATTTTAAACCTAAATTTGCATTGAAATTAACAAAACTATTATTTAATTAGGATTTTTTTCATATTCCTTTATTTATTTCTTTGTATTCATAAAAAAGGGATAAGTGTAAGAGTAGTACTTAGTACTATTGAAATTTATTACATGAGAAAAAGAAAATAAAAAGAAATAACTATAATCTTCTTTTTGGATATTAAGGGTAGGAATATGTTAGTTGAGTTAGACTTTACAGGGTAAGTCTAACATGAGACATGAGAAAAAAGAAAATAAAAAGAAACTAACATTGGAAAATAGTCCTTTAATTTGATATTCCCAACCATAAATCTTGCCAAAGACAGGTTATGTTTCCATCCTCATTCCCTAATTACATTATGTTAAAATTTAACCTTGATATGGTGTGCATATCAACCCCTAGAAGCATGTGACACCGGTTACGGTAAAATATTAATAAATGCTAAGTCAAATCAAATATTGGACGGAATACCCGAAAAACCATACTGATGGTTAGACTTCTGTACGAATTTGAGAACTTGACCCTAGCTGGAAAAGCTAACACTAAGTAAGAAGTCAGGTAACTTGCTCCTGTGCAAGAACTATAGCACTGTTGCACAGAGGTCAAAGTTGCACTTAGGGAAGTACTTTAAATAGAAGTCATTCATTAATTCACAAGTTATAGCATTTACTCTCATTATAACTAACATGTGTAATCTTTTTATTACTCTGTTATTCACACACTGACTTAAGCATTAGAGCCTCTTTTACAGGTACACTGGAGGTGTGTCCCATCCACTCTGGTTCGAAATTGTCTAAAAGAGTAGAACTTGGACTAGAAGGGCATAATGTTCCCATTAAACCTATGTTTATAATAACGGATTCCCACTGAGACGGTGTAAAAAGAGTGAGAGAATGACATTTGACTCCGCTTACACAAGGAGAACTTTACACCCTACACATCGAACATAACATACCTATAATGGTTATTGATAATCATCACCAAATCATTCCAGCATGTAGATGATTTCTTAGGATGATAACTAAGGGCATCACCATATCACGCACTTAATACAACCACCTATTGAGCATTTGGAAATACCGTACTCCTCTATACTAGTTTCTCCAAAAAACGCCAATCAAATAATTGTAGGTTTTCACTCTCACACCTCTCCTTTTTAGGTTTCCAAACTTTATCTCATTTAACCATGAGATCTTTTATTTATCCCTTTTGTGACTCTAAAAAAGATCTTTGAATCCCCACCATCTCTTTAACTCGTAGCATGTCAACACAATAGTTATTAATAACATATACATGATGATTCATACGACAAATGATTTATTAAATTATGTTTGAAACATATTTTTTTATAATGATTATGTTTAAAACTTAGTAAATCAACAACGTGACACATGTAATTATAGATATTAATTAATAAATCAATTTTTAATGTGTATTTTAGTTATGACACATTTTAAACAATGTAAAAATAAATTTTTTCATTAAAAATTATAATTAATATAATTATTTACTGACTTTTATACGAGTCTAACATAATTAATTTCTGATAAAAACTTTTTAATTTATACTGTTTAAAATATTGCTCACAATTTTTATATAAAAATATATATTCTCACACACACATTGAAAAACCGTTGATAAATTTCAGTAAATAATAAACTATACTAGTATGTTGCATGACATTTCCTGGAACAAGCAAGGGCATGATTGATCACCGGCTCCGGTGGCCATCCTCCATTTCACAGTTGGCCATGATTCCTCTTTGTGAACATTCAATACATATAATAACCGACTATATAATAGAAGTAATTAGGGAAGATAAAATGTGTTGATTTGTCTTGTCAAATTAAAGAGCTTAAAAATAAGATTAAACAACAGACTTACAAGCTAACCTGATAAAGTAGGAAGTTTTTTTTTTTAAGAAAAGATGACAGGTTAATAAATTTGTCTGCCAATTTTTTAAAAACCAAATATATGTTAAATTAATATAAAAATAAATAAAAATATCTAAAAATATTTTTTAAAAAAATAAAAAAATAATACTCTTAAAAGAACAAAATAAATTGTCAAAGACATTTTTAAAAATTGGAAGTATAAACTTAAATAAAATAAGAATAAATTATTTCATTATTAATATTTATATTATTTTTTATCTTTAAATGGGTCCGGCAAGTTAATCCATTTGATTAAGGTTTTAGCTTGTCAACTTAGGGTGTGTTTGGTTTTCCAACTGGGTTGGTCAAACCCTTTAAAAATAGATCATACGGTCAAACAAAATTTTATCTCGAACGACGTTAAGGATTAATATTAACCTTTATATTTTTCTATTTTTATAACTCTGTTTCTTTAACTAGAAATCAAACGGATTCTAAAGGTCAATATTGATACAAAGTTATGAAAGTAAAACAATTGAAAGGATACTCCACACCATTTAAAACAATAAAAAATTTATTTAATTGTAGGATTTTTTTTAACTAACCTTGAGAAACCAAACACCCCTAACCCAAGCGAACTGGGCTCTACTAAACACCAAACTAAGATTTTTTGGTCTGTCCCGCTATGTCTTTTAATCAAACTCGATTTTTTTCATCCGAAAAGTAATTGTGATAATTAAAGTTATATGATGATAGAGAGGAGATTAGCGTGATGAATTTTTGTTGTTCCTCTGCAGCCATGTTGGAACCAATAATTGACATAGGAATCTTCCGGGTCTTCAATATTGCTATGCAGAGGACGTTTTGTATTATTTCAAACTCACACATAGATATATATAAATTATATATAGCCTACTCATTGTTTAGACCGCCCAAGTAAGCTGAAGTTTTAGCTTTAGTTGACTTTTGAAATTTTGAAGTAAACAATATACGGCGTTCATAAATTATTATTAAGTCTTTTTCATAGGAAACTTATCAGGACCGGTCAGTGTAAATACTTTACATGGCTCATCTAATATCCTATAAGAAACATCTGATAGATAAAATGTCATTTTTCATATATAATACATGTCATTTTTTAGGTATGCAAGATGAATGTTCCATTGAGTTATATATACAGGGTTTATTTGGTATATAGTTGAAAAAAACGAGGTTTAAAAAATAAAAAAATCTAAAGATTAATATTAATCTTTCACACTGTTTGAAACAATTAAAATTCTGTTTGATCATAGGATAAATTTTTACCTATTTACAAACTTCCGTTTACAAGTTTTAACATTTATACAAACAAGCCAATAACGTAAAATTACGACACTAATTTTTTTATTTATGAGGTGGTCTTATTTTAACCATTTAATGTTGAAATTTTAAAAATAAATTATTAACATAAGTAATACGGTTATTAATTTTGATAATTTTGTAAAAAATAAAGGTGATAGTAATGAGTAAATAAAAAGTATGTGGGTAGGTGAAATAATAATAAACTCAGACATATACCAATAGGGAAGTTTTTCCACGTGAACATACGTAATCAGATTGAAATTTTATATAGCCAAAACTACACATTATTAAACAAACCAAATTGCGATTAACTCAGTACAAACGTATTTTTTCAAAGAAATTCCAACAATCAAGAAGACGCCTCCGTTGTTAAAAGTCAATACCAAACTACTACATGCTTCAAATCAATTACTTGCCATTTTAACATTCTAAGCGTGCCCCGCTGATTCAACTCATGTTGCTATTAGAAATCAAACTTTGGCTAGAATTCACAGTAAGCTACACATTTTACTTAACAAATTAAAATAATCTTCTTAATCTTAATCATCTAGTATAAACAAGTATATATAATTCATTAAAAATTAATATGGGTAAGTATTGATAATGAAATAAAAACTTTGTATGTATATATATATATATATATATATATATATATATATATATATATATAATATCAAAAATAATTGCCTTTTTTTGTTAGCTGACATATGTCAAAGTTGACAATTGGATTGGACATGAAACATGAAAGAAGGTATCATAGAAATGAAAATTTTCGGAGACAACTAGACGCTGGTTCATCGACAAAGAAATTTCGTGCTAAAATGCAGAAAGCATAAAAACTACGTATTATCTGAAAATGATTGACATGCAATTTAGTGCGTTAGATGTGACTTATTCAGGTAGTTCTTAAAAACCATAAATGCTTATTATTACTATCTTTTTATTACCTCCGCCGTCACTCGTCGTCATTCAATAATAATAATAATTTTATCTTACAACATAAATAAATATATCTAATTCTAGTTTAGTGGTATTTTTAAAACATCTTGTAAGATATATTTTAATTTTTAATGAAGAGACTAATGTTCCATTTCATAAAACTATTTGACAGTTTATGATTTTTTGGGTAGTTCATCAGTTGCTTTATTTAAGTTTAAACTTAAATGATTTTTTTAGGGTAAAATATACACATGGTCCCCTATGTTTATCCAAAGTCTCAGTTTGGTCCTATACGTTTATAAAACGCATCAAACTTTTCCCCTCTGTTAACACCGTTAGAGATTTGGACGGAAAATGTTTATCCAAAGTCTCAGTTTGGTTCTATACGTTTATAAAACGCATCAAACTTTTCCGTTGCTTTACCACTAGGCCGAAATGTACCTTTGTAATAATATGATGGTTTTTTATTTATAAAACATACACTTAAGTTAATTATATGTATAATATTATTAGTTATAATAAATAAATTTATTAAATATATTATTAATAAAATCCTTCTCAAAAAATTATTAAATATTAATCTAACATTTTAAAAATAAATTTTTAAATATTTAATAATATTTATTATTAAAAATGTATTATTAAATAAATTATACTATAAATAGTATTAATATAAATTATTATTAACATAATATTTAATAATATTTAAATATATTATTTTATAATACATTTTAAAATTATTTAATAATAATAAGTATTATTTAAAATTAATATATCATTAAAAATATTTACAATAATTTATATTAATAATAAATAATATTAATATATTATATCATTTATTTAAAAATATATTAGTAATAGGTTAATAGTTATTGATAAATATTTTTAAATATATTTTAAAAAATTAAATTAAATTAAATTAGAATTTTATAATTTCATAAGTATGTTATTAATAATATATTTAATAATACATTTTTAACATATAATTAACTTGAGTGTATGTTTTATAAATAAAAAACCATTACCTTATTACAAAGATACACTTTGGCCTAGTGGTAAAGCAACCTCTTTTATCACTTAAAGGTGCCAAGTTCAAGTCCCACAGAAGGCAAAATATTTTTAATTTTCAACCTAAACCACTCAGCCCATCAGATTGTATAGGACCAAACTGGGACAAAAAAACATATGAGACAATACTAAACATATGAGACAATACTGAGACTTTGGATAAACGTAGGGGACCATGTGTATATTTTACCCATTTTTTAAATAGTTTACTTATAAGATTTTTATAAAAAATAATGATTATTAAAATAAGTTAGCCTGTTTAGTTACGATTGTAAAAATGCTTTTTAAAAATAAGTTGATAATTTATTTCATCTTTTTCAACATCTTATTTGGCTAATATGCTTAAATTATAGCTTCTTTAAATAAGTTATTTTTAGCTCTTCTTTTTTTGATTTTTGCTTTTAAACAAATTTAAATTACATTAAGTTATTTATTTTAGTTCTGAAAAAATATTTTTTTCAACTAAGTTTAAATAAACTCACCCTATAGCTTATAACTTTTTAGGTAGTTTATTGAAATAAAGCTATTTGATAATTTAAATTGTGTTAAATGACTTTAAAAGACATATAATACTTTAGTTATGTGAGAAAAGTTTATTATTTTAAAAAAAATATAAGAGTAAAACTGATAACTATACAATAAATAAAGGAACTTATATTTTGTTAGAAGTCATTAGTTACCTAAGTAGCTTGTCAAAAATTGGGAGTTTATAGCTTTTAAAAGCCACAAACTCCTTCTTATATTTATGTTCACCATAGTGACTTTTGAAAAGATATAAGCTATAAACAAGTTCCAATGAGGATACTGTAATAAACAAATATATATATATATATATATATATATATATATATAGAGAGAGAGAGAGAAAGAGAGAGAGAGAGAGAGAGATGAAATCAATGACATTAAATAAGACTAACTACTTTTTTTGGAGAGTATGGGATGATTATTTTTTTGTTTATATTCAAAGACGGAAGTAGTAGTATGGGATATATATATATATTATAACATGAATGTAAATTCTAAATAAAAATTACACAAAAATTTATTCTAATTTTTTTATTAAACATTGAATTTCAAATATAATTACATTGAGAAAATTGTTGAAAAATGTAACATTCCTAGGGGTGGCAAATGGGCCAGGCCGGGCCAAGGCTCGCATATGCTCGTCAAAATACGGGCCGGGTCAGAATAGAAAAACGGGCCAAAAACATTGGCCCGGCCCGTATTCTATGTGGCCTGCGGGCCAAAACGGGCCAACCCATTTTTTAAAATAATTATGCATGCTATTTTTTATTTTAAATTTAAACTATTTTTAAATATTTTTTAAGAAAAAATAGATATAAAAATTAGATTTCATCTTTCTAAAGCAAAGTTTTTATAATTAATCTAATTTATTTTATTAAATGGTAACAATAAATAGTCATCAAAATTAATTTCGTATCAAAAATCAACAAAATATTAGTATTATATATGTAACATCCCAAAATTATTAATGATAAATTTAGAATGGAAATTTATAAGTATGAATGTGGGAACTGGCTGTATATGTCTTTTTGTGTGTATGAAGTGATGGAGATATCCAAACTTGGCTTTTAATGAGGATTTCAGAATAAGAACTCTCAGAACAAGCTTTATGTGCCTCAAAATGTCATATATGATATGTCAGATATGATTTAATAGGCCTACAATGAGATACCATATGTGGAGCTGGGACAAATTCGTTTTCTGGTCATGTCATAGTATTCTCGTTTAAGCGAGAAAGAATCTCGCTCAGGCGAGAATCCCTTACATTAGTATTTAAGCGTTTGGGATCAATCTCGCTCAGGCGAGTGAGCTCTAGCTCAAAGTAAGAAGCATGTTAAGCAACCTGGGAGTTACTGGACGAATTCCGTTCAAATAGGAACCTTAGAAAATAATTTTGTGATATAGTGAGTGAAATTCCGATGAAAAAGGAAAATTCCGAGTGACTAAGAGAAATTCAGAGTGAAGGTTGTGTTTTCCGAGTGGAACATGGCCGAGAGAGTTTATTCTGAGTGGAATCCTTGTCTGAGGCACTTCTGAGTGAAGTGGGACTGATAGAACCACTTCTGGGTGAAAGAATCCGAGTGACTCACCTTGGAATGACTCACCGCTGAGTCAAAAGCATTCAAATGACTCATTTCCGAGTCAATTATATCTGAATGACTCAATTCTGAGTCAAACATCTCAGAAGGACTCATTTCTGAGTCAAGTATTTTCCAACGACTCAATTCTGAGTCATACATTGTTAAGCATTTTCATTTCTGAGTGAAAGTTTCCTGAGTGCCCATTTCCGAGAAGGAGTATAAAGGAAAATTTATTTATGAGTGAAATATGACTGGAGAGATATTTCCGAGAGAGGAACCAGAGTTGTGTAACATTTCGAGTGAGCCTTATGTATATGACTCCATTTCCAAGTGAGAATCATACGTGTGGGCATTTTCCGAGTGATGATGGCCTTAATGGACTCTGAGTGAGATGTAGTTGAAGAAGTTGGCCTAACCTTGGCTAAGTAATGATTAGCAGAGTGAACCCCGAGTGGGGAAAACTTTAATATTCCTGAGTGTTGCTTTCTAAGTGAAAGATGTTATAACTATTCTGAGTGAAAGTTATATATATATATATATATATATATATATATATATATATCTTCCGAGTGAATGAAGTTATATATTCCGAGTAGATAAGATTTGAATAAGTCCGAGTGAGATGGCTTAGCGAATTCCTCTTAGTGATGAAAGGGCAGAGTAATTCTGAGTGGAACTTGAGAGTGGAGTGCCTCCGAGTGTGTAATTCCGAGTGGGATGACACCTGTTGAGGATATACGGTAAAAATGAAGAATAGTTGGTTTTGGAATGAATTAACCGAGTGAGGATCAACCTGATGAGGAGTCGGTTTTGGGATGACATACCGAGTGAGTAATCAATTAAGAGATGAGTCGGTAAGGAAAGGAATTGCCGAGTGATGGCCGATCTGATATTGAATCAGTTCTGGAAGTGAAATGCTGAGTGAATGATGATCAGTAAGGATTATTCTACCGAGTAGAAATCTGGGTGTTGGGAATTGGTTTTAATAGATTTTACCGAGTGCACAATCGAGTAGAATGAGTCGATTTGTAGTAATCTGCCGAGTGACAAACCAAAGAGTGTGGGATTGGTCTGGAAAGATTTAATTGAGTGAAAGACTGTTTGTGATGACTCAGAATTAGAATAAATAACCGAGTGATAGACTATGTAAGTGTGAGTTGGCTTAGGAATTATTTAGTTTGAAATTTGCCGAGTGAGAGACTGATTGAGAGCTGACTTGGTTTCAGGAGGTTCTGCCGAGTGGGAATCTGAGAGCTTTGAGTCGGTCTGGATTAAGTTGTTGAGTGGAAACCGAGTGGATGAAAGATCAGTTTTGGGGAATGACGACCTCTAGTCGGATTTCGCTTAAGCGAATGAATGCCTCACTTAAGCGAGTGAAGAGAGGCATAGGTGAGACTTGTGTGTCTCGCTCAAGCGAGTCGGAATTCGCTTGAGCGAGATGGACCCCTGATGCATAATTTCTCCTTGCAATCAGCCTTTTCACTACTTCACCCAGGCGAGCATACTGCACTCAAGCGCGCTCGGCCCTGATACTCTATTTTTCATTTTGCCCAAGCGAAGACAGTATGACTCGCTCAAGCGAGTCGGAAACGCTTGAGCGAAACTCCCTTCTGTCAGTGTTATATATGGCACTCGCTCAAGCGAGAGAGGATTTCGCTTGAGCGAGAGGGACTCGGATTCCCTTCTTCTTCACAACGACTGGCAGTTTCCAGTCGGTTTAGTGGCTGACCGAGTGAAATTCCAGTCGATTTTCGGTGCAGGAGTAACTTTTTGACTCCATTCTTGTCTTTTATGCATATTTTAATATACCTAAACCCATTATTCACCCTAGTGTGTAGGACGGCCAGAAGTGGACCATTATAAGCCCACTTTCTTATTTAATTCCCATTATCAACGCACTAACAGCACTAAACATCCACTCACGGGAAAATTGTTCCCCACTTGTCCTTGCATTATTAACATTGCTTCTGCTCAGACCTTCAAAAAAAAAAAGCCAGTATACCTTCTTCCTCTCTTTTACTCTTCTTCCTCAATACACCTTCGAACAGGAGCAAGGATAGCAAGGAGACCATTTTTCAGTCAGCAAACCAAGTAAGAGGGGACAGGGTTGTGAATAACTATGAAATGGGTAGAATTGTATGCTGTTCTAGGATTCCAGTTTTAATTTCGTATATTGTTGCTCAGTTTTGAAATTGAAAACGTGTGAATTTGATTCTGACTTCTTCATGAAAGTTGTAGATCTATTTGTTATCTGAATTTTGAGACTTGAATCAATTAATTTGAATATGTATAGCAAAAGTTATAGCGAAAATACTACAGCATGTCCGTGTGGAATATTTATCCTATGTTTTGTGTATATATTAAAATTCTGGGACTTATACATGCATAATCAGCCTTTGATGTCTTCATAAAAGTTGTAGATATTTGTGTTATGGATCTATAGAAAGTGGTTTCATATCAAAATGATTTTTGTAGTTCGAGTTATGCCTAAAATACTGAAGTATGTTCAAGCTGTAAATCTGTTAACTTGAGATACGAATTTTATTTTTAAAACTGGGAATTTTGTGGTGAGAATTAGTGATCGGTGTCTTCATGAAAGTTGTAGATCTTTTTGTTATGTGAATTTTGAGAACATAACCGGTTGAATTGGGTATGTATAGTATGAGTTATGATCAAAATACTACAACATGTCCGATTGAAATACTTATCTTGTGTTTTGTGCATATATGAATATTCTAGGAATTATACATACGTTTTTAGACTTTTATGTCTTCATGAAAGTTGTAGATATTTATGTTATGGATCTATAGAAAGTGGTTTCAAGTCAAAAGGATTTTTGTAGCTCGAGTTATGCCTAAAATACTGAAGTATGTACAAGCTGTAATTCTGTTAATCTGAAATTCGAATATTATTTTTAAAACTGGGAATTTTGTGGTGAGAATTAGTGGTTGGTGCCTTCATGAAAGTTGTAGATATTTGTGTTAAGAATAATTTAGAACTGGTTTCATGCCAAAATCATATTTGTAGCCCCATAAACGTTCAAATTACTAATATATGTATGTTTTGAAAACTCACCTTGAGGTAGTGTGGTATATCGTGAATAAGGGGTATTTATGTTTGGAATTTGAAATTGTGTTCTGCATGAAAGTTGTAGATAATTATATTATTGAGCTATATAAAGTGGAATCACCTAAAAAGGATTTGATTTGTTCAAGTTATGGCTGATGTACTAGAATATGTTGCTGTTTGAAACGCTAAAACTTACTTATAATGGTTATTATGAATGAAACGGATATTTTCTCTAAGAGTAACAATTTATTATTAAACTCTTGAGTGATTATGAATTATTATTGATGTTTTTGAGTGTCTAATGAGTATCATACAGTTGTATATTTTGGTGGTAGATAATTATGAATGATTAAATTTATATATATACATGAATGCCTTGTGGTTATTGTTACATGTGGTTGAAACAGTAAATCCATGATTCTGAAAATTATTATATGTGATGTGTCCTTTGAGGACTCGTGGTTTTTCCAAGTGGTTTTGGAAATGTTGATATCATGGTATGTTAAATAGACTAAAAAGAATTAAAGGCATTTACGCATCATAAGCATTTGGACGCACCATGGAATTTTAGGGGTTCCATGATTGCCTACCCTGGTGGGGGGTTACTCTATGATGAGTTAAAGCCCTATTTTTGTTATGAGGGTCATGGGGCTGTAGGGATCTATGACTGTATAAATTCCTACTGATGTGTTGGTCATGGGGCTGTAGGGATCCATGACTGTATTAATTCCTACCGGTGTCTCTATGAGACCTTTTACTACAGTATTCCCACCAAACCAAATGGATCCAGCATGACATCATTTGACTAATTAAAGACTTATTAAATGAACTTGTTTGACATATTCATCATATCATTATGTATTATTGATTGTGTTTGTGCAATTCTATATATTTTATATTTATTCTATATTCTGTCTCACTCTTACATTAATTTTTACAGTGAATGCCACCCAGAATGAAGAGTGATGTTATGGTTGATGCCTATGTGAATTATTGCTTGGATTTTGAATTTATTCTAATTTTATGATTTGTAATAAATACAACATGTTATGTACTGTTATTTTTAAAATTGTTTCCGCTACGTAATTATTCCTTGAATTTTATTATTCACGACTAGTATGCATGATAATATTCCGCTATTATCGACCTTTATGTGAACTCTGATTTTAATTTATGAATTTTAAAAAGATCTTTTAAAAACGTGAAAAATTTATTCAGAAAATAATTCGGGTCGTCACAATATATATAATATATTAATATATATTTTAATAAAGGTCCGCTGGGCCAGGCCGGCCTGTGACGTACCTGTTTTTTGATGGGCCAAAATGGGCTAGGGCCTATTTAGAAAAATGGGCTACAACGGTTGGCCTGACCCGGCTCGTTTTAATGGGCCAAACAGGCCAGCCCACGGGCCCATCCTATATTGCCATCCTTAAATATTCTAGATAATTAAATTAATTATTTACATTATATATGGTTAAATTATAAATTATGGGTGGATAAACGAGAATTAAATTAAGTTAATTACGCTTTGGGAATTTAAATAAATTGATTAAGGTAAAATAATTGAGAAGTTAGTTGTAAATTAATTTATGATGATAAACTAGTAATTACCTTAGGGTAAAAGTAAATTAGAATTATTTAGAAGAAATAAAAGAAAAGAGAAATG
Source organism: Clitoria ternatea (assembly GCA_037962975.1). Lineage (NCBI taxonomy): Eukaryota > Viridiplantae > Streptophyta > Magnoliopsida > Fabales > Fabaceae > Clitoria > Clitoria ternatea. Next base: position 280,028,604 of record CM075671.1, read on the forward strand.
AAGTTACTAAATAAATAAAATAGAAAAAGAGGTAAAACATTAAAATTGCCATCTTCCATTTCCCATTGCCATTTCACGTAAGAAGAAAAGAAAAGAATAAAAAGTTTTGCATGCCATTGCCATTCTCTTTGAATTCCAAATTAAAAGTCAATTCTTGGGCGATTCTTACAATTGAGAACATTTTTGGAATCCTTGAAGTGAGAGCTACGTGAAGTACCCTTAATTTCACATTTCGGTGTTCTTCTACTCCTTCTCTATTTCTAGCCATGAGCGGGGTTTTCAAGGGAACAAAGTTTCTTCACATTTTCGTGATAATTGAAGTTAGTGATTGGTTCTAGAGGCGATGGGTATTCCAAATTGACATATAGGGTTTTGTTCTCTTGATGGTAGGTTGTAGAGCAGAGGTCGAAACGTTGATATGACAAGAGTCTTTGAACTCGGTGTCGAAACACGTGGAGTTTAGTTTTAATGTTATGTGGAGTTAATTCGAATATGTTTTGTGAAATTAATATAAGGGATTCGAAGGTTACGAAACTTATGATGAGTCTTGAATTTCTGGATTTTAGTGTAGTAGCGCCTTTGGTGCGATTGGTGGAAGAATCAAGGTTTTGAGAACTTGGAGTTATAATTCTATGTAGATAATTTCCTTGTGGTTCGTAGAAGCGTATAAGTTAGAAAGTAAGGTTTCTTTTACATGAAAAATGTGAAGGAATAAACTGATAGACGAGTATTTTATAAAATGAGATAGTAATTATATATTGATTTTGTTTGCGTTTGATCATTAAATTGTGTGATGATTATTGTGGTTAGAAAATGCAGAGTATGATGTTTGAATATGAATTTATGAAATCTTGAAACATGAATGAGATGGAATATTGTCGTTGTGGCTTATTGTTGAATGATGCTTTATGTTAAACATTTTATATCCCTAGGAGATAGCCTTTATGCTAGGGATGATTGATGATGATAATGTTGGGTGAGTATATACCATGAATATATGTTGGTGATAATTGTTATTTGGTGCGGACAACCATTCAGTATGATTTACCCCTCGTTTTTTGCTCACGTGGTTGTTAGTGGCTCAATTGAGCTACCTAGTGGTCAAGTAAGACTCAGTGGTTGAGGTGGGAAGCCAGGTGGGTTTAGTGGACCAGGTGGGTCCACGAGATATCAGGTGGACTCCCAGTTGATGGCTGATCCTTTTAGTATTCGGATACTAGAGCGTCTTATGCTTGATTAGGAGTCAGTTGTGTAAATATATTGATGATAAATGTGATATCTGTGATGAATATATTGCTATTGATTATGACAATTAGAAAGTAATATTAATAATATTATTGATTGTTAGTCCCTAACTAATTTATATTGTATATGATATTGAATTTATTTGCATTGAATTATATGACCCGTCATTCATCCTTACAGTTGTTTTAGTGACTGGAGATAGGGATATTGAAGATGTTTCGGATACCAGTGCAAAGTAATTTTGGAAGCAATGCCAAGACAATAAGTGGATGGATATTTTGATATGTACTTATGTAGATGTGATAAATATGTAATGTTTATATATATATATATATATATATATATATGTGTGTGTGTGTATGTGTGTATGTATGTGTGTATGTGTGATGACCAGTATGGTTTACTGAAATTGCTTTAATGAAGATTATGACTTTAACTGATAGTTCATGAGTTGATAACTGATGATGGTTCACATGATTTGTTTTGATAATGGTGATCATAAGAGTAGGTGATGATTTTATGCCTGATATTACTAGTGAAGCATTACCACAATTTTAGATTGTGATATATAGTTCATATGTATATGGTGATGTTCATATTGTAATGAAATTAATGAAGTGGAGTGATATAAAGTGGAGTGATATAAAATAATGTTTAGTTGTTGAAGTGTGATGATATTAATTGAGAAGGAATTAAATGAGTTGTGATGATGTTAAATAAATAATATTATGTCACTTGATATAATATGTAAGTGATAGGGAAAATAATGAGATATATTTATGAATTGAGAATAATGTCCAGGTATTACTGTTTGAGATGACACTAAATGATGATGATGAACTTAATAAAAATCTTGGTGATGATGCGAATGAGTGAACATGATGAGATATGATTGTGTATTACAAACAATGTCCGGGAAATGTATATATGATGTATGTGGGCAATGAGCCATTGTTAAAATAGTGTTATAATTGAAATGAGCAGGTTCTTGAAAGTATTTGTAGTGCTAAATTGTTTGATATGCATGTTATATTGACAAGTCATTGAGTTAGTGTAAGCCTATATGTAAGTGTTGACTATTGAAGGAACTGAACAGGTTTTTTTACACGTCTGTGGGAATTAGGCTCTCTGACAGCCTTTGTAAGTCCATATTTATGTATTAAGTTTGTGTGCATACTTAAAATGATGATGGAATTGCATTTCATTAATTTAGTAGCTTGAGTTGTATCTAAAGTAGAAAATTACATTTTTGTGCATAACTTCCTCATACGAATGAATTTTGGTGAACGGATTGAGTTAGTAGGTCTAGAAGCAAAAAAACATGGTGTCCCCAAAATTTGGTGTCATTCGGTGTTGAAATGACCATTTTAGGGGGTCTTGTAATATGTGAAATTGGAAATACATGTTGTAGGGACCTAATTGTAATTTCTATAACTTGGGGTCTGATATGGGCATGTAAACGCCCAACCTGGGTGTCCATACGCCCAAGTCTTGTGTGTTGGTTCCTCTTCCCCATGCGTTGGGATGCCAAACATGGCATTTCCATGCTAGTGCTTTATATGTTGTGTCTCCTTGTGCCTGATCCCTCATGTGCGTGTGACTACGTTGCTCGGACGTCCCAATGCCCATATGCTATGTGTGCCCCTCTTGCCTGTGCGTGGACACGTTAGCCCGCGTGTGCCCGTGCCCGTGCCAGGTCTTGTCCTTGAGCCTTTTTGGTTGCGCATGTTTGAGGGTTGCCACACCCAGCCCCAGAGTGTGTATGCTAGGGTTTAGACTTGGCATTGTGCATGAGTGTTTTCCCTTGGCGTGCGGAAATTCTTCTTGGGCTTGTCTACGCCCGTGTTCTTCTTCCTCCTTGGGCGTGTCAGCGTTCCCACACTAGGCAGGGGCGTATGAACGCCTATGATCTGACCCCCCTTGTTCCTCTGGCATTTGAACACTCACCCTTGGGCGTGCCCATGCCCAGGGTCTGTCCTCTGCCAAATATTGCACATGTATGATTCTCTTAAAACTGCTTTCGTTAATAAATCTTGTTACTTACGTTGATATCTTTGTTATGTACTTGAATTACATAGCAATTAAACTAAATCAACTTCAATAACATTATGATTTTATAAATATTATTTAAAATGCAAAAAATTTTCTATGAAAAATTATTAGTTAAGTGATATTAAAAAGATAATTAAGGCAGAACATTATAAACCTTTTAGTGAAGTGACTCTTGCAAATGCTACATACAATTATCCATGGTTGTGGTGTCCCGTCTATATTCCTAGAATTAATCCCTAGGGTTTACTAAAATTAGAGTAAATTTTTATGAAAGACAAAACAACCCCGATGGACAAGCCCTAAGAACCTAAACGACACATGACTCAACAAAACATACAACGCAAACATAACCTACAAGCCCTAACAGGCTTAAGGATGGACCTACCAAGCTACAGGTCCCCAACAAGGTACCAGGTATCCTTCCCATCACAGGCATCACCCTGGGACTTAAATCAAGCCACTCAAACACATTCTTATCATTTATCTCAGTTCATGTCACATTCACGAGTTTCAATTCTTAAAAATCATTAATAATTTATCTCATCAATGCACACAAATATTCCATTTATTTTATATAAATTACAACTTTTCATTCACACTTTTTAAGCACAACATTCCACTCATCATTTGTAATTTTCAACATTATAGTCATAAAATATAATGCCCATATCATCAATCAAGTCATCACTCATCATCAATATTTAATTAAATATAACAAACATCATTTATATATATATATATATATATGTGTGTGTGTGTATATATATATATATATATTAACATACTTAAACTATCCTACCGTTTTCCTATATGCTGGAATTGTCGTTAATATTAATTTCATTAATTTATACACTAAGTACATCTTCTTACCTGTCCCCAAGTTTTCAGGACTTCCTCTTCAACACTGAATATGCCAAATATATAAAATTTCAAGAATTTCAAAAAGAAGATCAATGCTCAATCTTTCAAGCCTGACTTCGACTAACAGCTTGTTGGCGCTTGGTTCGTCACCTAAATGCACCGAAATAGAAACTTGTTAGCACCGCACACCACATTTGGACCTTAGAGACTTACATTCATCTATTTTTTGCACTAGAACCTTAAACCGATAAGAATTCAAGAACCCCCACTGTTATGTAATTTTTGGTTTTGAGAGAAGATAGTCGAAATTAGAAATTAAAGCTACCATTTTACTTACCTCACTTCCATGATAAATTGAGTGTTAATTCCCACCTAGAAGCATACGCCCATGAGAGGGAAAGAAAGAAGCTTTCTCACGCTTGAAATGATGAAGGAGGAAGGAAGTGAAAATATTTGTATGCGTATGGGCATAATGGTCTTTTTCCTTTTTATTTTCCATTTTTTCCCTGTATTTATTTTCAGTAAATATTTTCTCACTTTTACTTCATGGTAATTAATATTTTACCTCTATAGTTTAATTTAATCTTAACTTCAAAATTTAAATATCCAAAATTTATTACTCTAATTTTATCACCCATTAAATATTCTGAATCTATTTGATTTTTCATTCAATAATACCCAAATAATTTTATGCATCAATAAAATTTTAATCTAACATCAGGGATGTTACACTAATTAGTTCCTTTAGGCTATCTCTAACTGTATAGTCACATACCTATATAGTCTTTAGATCCCTCTTATTATGGTGTATATTCGGTTCATTCATGAATCCTTTGTAACATCCTAATTTCAATTTTAAAAAAATTAACTAAATCTAAATTAAGGGGTAAATTAATTAGAATTTAAAATTGATTATGTTAGAATAAAATTCAGGCTACCTTATAGATACGGCGATTAACTAAATTGGTCAATTACTAAACTACCCTAAACTAAACCAAATAAAACAAAAATAAAAAAAGGAAAAGGGATTTCCTTATTCCCTTCTTCACCAACCCGTAAAAATCTCTTTCCTTGAAGCAGTTCAAACTAGAAAACCTGAAGTGAAGCTTTAAGTGAATAACTCACCCCCTTAATTATAATTCATGCTCGTAGTTTCTTTCTGTGCCTTCTAGCGTTCAATCCCGCTTTTTTCCATATGCATCCCTCACTTCACATTTTCACCTTCACCATCTTTCTTTTCACCATTGCCTCCTCCAAATTGTGACTTCACCTCCTCTTTCTGCCATCTTTATTTTTCCCAATTTGCAACAACAAGGTCAAGCTTTTCCCCTCCCCCTTTCCTCTCCTTCCCCTTTAAACCGAACCCACTATTGCCCCGACCTTCCATTTCCATTTCCAATAAAGGAAAGACAAGGTCTATTCCTACTTCATTTTCTTCTCCTTACACACATGCTAAGGTGACATAAGAGCTCAATTTCTAAAAATGTAAGGTATATGGGTAATATGCATTGTAATTTTGTCAATTATTAGACAAATATATGTACTAAATTTTACATATGGAAAAAAATTAAAAAATATGAATAAAGACATTTTTAATATTTTGGATATTAAAAATATTTGTTAATAACAATTGTACATTTTAAATAAGTATTCTAAAAGAAATACAAACTAATTTTGAGTCTTGCTTTGAAATAATTAATCTTATTTATATAAAAAATTATAATTAATTAAAATTTAGGCACAATATGACATATACAATTGAGACAACTATACCCATAATTAAGTCAACATATATCCATAATCACATATAATTAACAAAATATCACATATTATTATATAGTCAATTCAATTCATGATTTTTGTTTGAATACAACTAATATTCATGTAGGCATGACAACAAGACTTATGGGGATGAGTTATACTCTCCCCATCCCTATCCTCATTAAAGTTGGGGTGAGCTTAGAATTTTAGAACTTATCCCTGCACGCACGGGTTCCCATCGTGTTTTGGGAAACTCATGGGATCTTATATACTATATTTTTTTCTTTTATTTTGATAACTTAAATATATAATTTCAAATAAATTATATATATCTAAGATATTTTAATTGAAATAATATATAAAATAGATATTAAAATTATTTTTAAATAATAAACTTCATGGTTATATATTATTCAAAGAAAAATATATAAACTTATTGTTATTATTTAACTATAATTATAAGTAAAATTATTAAATTTGATATGGGGGTGGGTTAAGGTACGGGTACGGGTCGGGATAGGTAGTTACTCCCCTACACCCGCCCTCATCTCCATCAAAATCGGGTCGGGATCTAGGTCAGGGTGAGTTTTTGTTTATCCCTGGTCAAAACGGGTTTACCCATCAAGCTCAAGGCGGGGACAGGTCTGTTCCTACGAGTTCGGGTATAGTTGTCATGCTTATATTCATGGGTATATATTCTAGGTAAAATTATTTGTAAATAATAATAGGCTTAAAGGTAAATTTAGCCCTGGACAAATTGTGGATTTTGGTTTGACCCCCTAAAATAATTTTTTCAAGTTTAAGGCCCCTATAATAATTTTTTGTTAGTATTAAGCCCCTACCGTTAACAGATTATGTTAAGCGCTGAGGTGTAAGAGTTGAAGGTGTCACTAGGCTCACACATGGCATGTGAGTCATTAACCACCATGCTGACTTAGATAACACTGTTAATTAATTAAGATTAAATAAAAATGAAAAAATTGTACCCCAACCTAAAATTTCATACTCTACGTCTCATTTGATTGACAAATAAATGAAGCATATTGTTAAAAGTTTGAATCTTGTTGAGAGAAATATAAGTCATTTTAATAATCTTGATGTTTTATAGTAGAATAATCATAAATTAATGATTAAAAGAATCCTTGATTTAAAAAAAATATAAAAATTTTATCCATAAAAATATAATACTACCTTCATCCCTTAATATAAGACTAATTTTTAAAAAATGTCAATTTTTATAACACTTTCAAATTCTAATATTATTTTTTAAACAAACTACCTTAATTAATATATAACTTTTTTTTGAATCAAAATAACAATAAATGAAATATATCAATGAGAACATTTAGCTTTCCTATGCTAACAAAGCAAAAAGATGAAAGAGATTAAATGGAGAGAAAATAAGTGGAAATGTATAATAATGAGTCACAATAAACCTAAGGTTGTATGTCAATTAAATATTTAAAAATTTTAAGGAATTTAAAAATTTAAGAAATTCAATTCCTATTATTTGTTGGGATGAAGTAATCTAAATCCTTTCATTTTGAAAATCACTTGTTTGGATTAAGTATTTAAAATTTTGTTGGTGATGGTGTTGATGAAGGTGATAGTGACACTAACTAGGGAATGGCGATAGAGGTAAAAGTGACACATCGACAATGGAAATGGTGATTGTCGAAGCGGCGGTAACGATAAAAGTGATGTTGGTATCAACGGTGATGATAGGGTGGTGGTGGGGTAGCGATAATGACGGCATGAGGGATGGTGGCAATAGTTGCAATAATAATAGTGATGGTGGTGGCCACAACGACAACAAGGACAAAGTGTTAGTGGCTGTAATGGTAAGGATGGTGGTGGTGTTAGCAGGCATGGCGACGACTATGGCAACAATGGTAGTGGCGATCTAACATTAGTGATGGTAGAGGCAGTGACTGTTGTGACACCCAGAACCCAAATTACAAATTCCAATTAATTAACCCAAATTTTTGAAATAAATTTTTCACGTTTAAAGAATCATTTTGAAATTTGTAATTTAAATTCTGAGGTTACGTAAAAATTGATAAATGAGGAATATTATCATGCATACTAGTCGTGAATGAATAAAACATGATACATTTATATAGCGGAAATGATAGAGAAGATTATAGTACAAGGCACATAATAATATTATTACAACACATTAAATCTTAAATGAAATCAAAGTCCAAGCAATAAAACATAAAAACTTCATTAATTGCACCACTCGTCATTCTGTGAAGCATGCACTGTAAAAATAATGTAAGAGTGAGATAAAATATAGAATAAATATAAAATAAGTAAAATTGTACAAACACAATCAACAAACAATTATGATATGATGAATATGCCAAACAAGGTCATTTACATTTAATAATCTTTAATTTAGTCAAATGATGTCATGCTGGATCCATTTTGATCTAGTGGGAATACTACAGTAAAAAGTCTCATAGAGACACAAGTAAGATTTAGCATAATGCCACGAATCCCTACCCTTCGTAGCGCTCAAGTACCAAAGTACACAAGTAGGACTTAGCATATACCATGAATCCCTACCCTTCATGGCGCTCAAGTAACGAAGTACACAAGTAGAACTTAGCATAAACCATGAATCCCTACACTTCATGGCGCTTAACAAAAATAAGGCTTTAACTCATCATAGAGTAACCCCCCACCAGGGCCGGCAATCATGGAACCCTTAAATTCCATGGTGCGTATGATGCATGAATGCCTTTAATTCTCTTTATCAATTTAACATACCATGATATCAATAATTTCATAATCACTTGGAAAACCATAAGTCCTCAAAGGACACATCACATATATTAATTCTCAAAATCATGGATTTACAGTTCAACAACATATCTCAATAAACCACAAGACATTCATGTATACATTAATTTAGTCATTCACAATTATTCATCACAAAGATATACATACTGTATGACATTCATAAGACACTCAATAACATCCATAATAATCAATAATCCCTCAATAATTCATAAATAAATCATTACCCACATGGAAAATATCATTTTCATCCATAATAATCATCATAGGTAAATTTCAGAAATTTACAACAACAACATACATTAGTAAAACGACCATAACATGAGTAAATCAAATCTTTTTTAAGTAATTTCACTTTCTGTAGTTCTATAACAAAATTATCTACAACATTCATGAAGACCATAATTTTAAATTCCAAACAAAAACATCACATAATTACATAATAGTCAATAGGTTATCATTTTTCATTATCACCAATTGCTGGAAAATTTACTGGTTTGACAATATTTAGTAAATTAGCTATAACTCATGGTATAAAAATAATTTTTGAATGAGGCCAAGTTCTGTGTTTCAATAATTACATTATCTATAATTTTTATGAAGACTAAAAATTCCAAATCGAAACATAAATATCACAAATTCCTAGTATACTAAACTATCTTAAAGAAAGTAACAAAGCGTACATATGTTGGTAAATTCAACATTTCTGGAGCTACAAAAATAATTTTGGTATGAGAACAGTTCTAAATTACTCATGACACAAATATCTAAAACTTTTATGAAGACACTAAACACTAATTCTCATCACAAAATTCTCAGTTTTAAAAATACAAACAGTGATTCACGTCAGCAGATTTTCAGCATGAACATACTTCTGTATTTTAGGTATAACTAGAGCTACAAATATCCTTTTAACTTGAAACAACTTTCTATAGATCCATAACATAAATATCTACAACTTTTATGAAGACATCAAAGTCTAAATATGTATGTATAATTCCCAGAATATTAATATTTACACAAAATAGAAGATACATATTCCAGAACAGACATACTATAGTATTTTGACTATAACTCATGCTATACATATCCAAATCAGTTGGTTCAAGTCTCAAAATTCACATAACGAAAGATCTACAACTTTGATGAAGAAGTCAGAGTCAAATTCACACATTTTTAGCTTTAAAATTAAGTAACAAGTTACGAAAATAAATCTGGAAATCCTAGAACAACATACAATTCTACCCATTCCATATTTATTCATAACCCTATCCCCTCTTACCTTAATGGAGGTTCCTAAAGTGGTTGAAAGTGTTGTATTATTGTCGTAGCTTCAGATCAAGAGTGAACTTGATGGAGAAAATGAAAGAAAATAAGAGAGAGACTTCACTAACTTTAGTTTGTTCTAAGAATTCAGACTTGGGAACAAGATATAGTGTTAATTTAATGATGCAAATGACAAGTGGGGGACAAGCTTTTCATAATGGGATTGTAGTGGGATGTTAGTTGCAATAATTGTGGTGATAATGGAGGTTTTAGGTGAGACAAATGGGCTGGATTGTTGACCATTTCCGCAGCCTACATAATGTAGCTTGTTTGATTGAAGTAAATATCAATTCTCACACTGTTTTGGTATTGTGGGCATATCTCTCTCATATCTGAATGGATTTTAACAAATTTGGTCTTGTTGGAAAGCTAAGACAACGAGGAACAACTTTGTAGTTTAACACTGTTTCCAATTCATACTCTAACTAGGCATTAAAATATGTACAAGATGATATGATTGAAGTAAAATATCAATTCTGACACTATTTTGGTATTTTGGGCATATCTCTCTCATATCTTAATGGATTTTAACAAATTTGGTCTTGTTGAAAAGATAAGAAAAAGAGAAACAACTTTGTAGTTGACCACATTTCCAAATTCGGACTCTAACTAACAATTAAAATGTGTACAAGATGATGCATTTTGAGTGGAGTATGTGGTAATTTGATGAGAGTAATTGGAAAAGCCAAAGAAATTAATAACTAAGGAAATAGGTAATAAGTTATTTGATTAACTTTTACCTAAGGTATAAAGTTAAAATTATTTACCATGGTAAAATGTTAAATTGAAGATGTTGTCCTAACCAAAATTTATATAGAAAGTTGAGACAAAATGGATAATATCATTGATGGTCTAAATCAAAATGATTATACATGAAAATGAAGTTTTTAGGATGTTACAACTGTGACATTAATGGGGCTAGAGATGGTGATAACACAAGGGTAATGGTGACAACCAGTGGGTGCTGCTAGTGATGGTGGTTGTGGTAGGGTGGTGACAATAATGGCAATGGTGGCAGCGGTGTAGGTGGTGATTGTGGTGGCAATGGGGATGGTGGTAATGGTTTTGAGGGTTTCAACCGTGGTGGTGGCAATGACGATAGTTGTGGAGGTGGCGGTAACAGGGGTGTTGGTGGCACAGGTGGTAGTGGTATTGATAGTAGTGACAATAAGGAGTTATTGTGGGAACCATGGTGGTAATAGTGGAAATGGTGAAGATAAGAGGCTGATGGCTTAGACAGTAGTGGTGGTGGTGAATATAAAGGGGTGGTGTTTGTTAGGGTAGTGGCTGTGATAGTGGCAATGGTGATGGTGCCGATGATGGAGGGAAGAATAAGGTATATTTTTAATCTTTGGATTCATCTCAATCGTATTCATACTAAATTAACCCATCCCATAAAAATATTACATCATGTGTCAAGGCTCGCGACTATTATGACCATATCTACCTTTGATCATTGTAGGACAATTCGACCTATTATGGTCTGGTTATCGATACAACATGCATTTATAATGGGTTCAAGATTCTATTAAATCCATCTCATTCCTTATCTTAGTCGACTTTGGTCACCCCTTGGCACGCAAAATGTCTTTATCTGGAACAACAATATATGTTTAATCAATAGGCAAGATTGACTCATCATTACCAATGGGATACCATTGGTCTGCATAAGCCTTTGCAATCTATAGCGAGTACATAACATTTACAAATTGGAAAAAATTTACATTCACTACATTGAATGCATCGATGACATGTATGCATAGGTATTTAAATGCTTGGAACCAGCCGCACTGACACTATTGTTCATTGAGATTTAAAGCCCACACAAAGCCACCTCGTTAGGTGGTTAGATTTATCCTCTCCTCTACCTCAAATCTAATGGATTCCACATCATTCCTTCACACATCAATTGAATATGTTTGTGCTTGATACAAAGCTAGTGTCTCAAGAACTCTAGTGGAGTATCTTAGGCTAGTTTTCATTTCAGCTGTAACATGTCCACTGCAATCAATAAAATATTGGACTAATCGAGCATAAATGCACTTAACTAATGTTATTATTGACAAATTCTAAGCTTCCTTAAAAACTTTATTCACTGCTTTAGATAGGTTGGTGATCATATGCTAATGACTATTTGGATTTCAAGATGCTATCAATCCATGTTGTAATTTCAGGATGTTCATGAAATTTCTCCAAATTTAGGTCAAAAGCATACTTGCTCGAATTATATCCTACACAAATAATAACATTAATGTTAGAAAATGATAGAGATAATAAATTCATAGCACCAAAAAATGACATTAGTTAATTAAATATCCAATTTTAACAAATTCTTTTTGTGCTCTTTATTCTAGAGTTTGAGATTAAAGTTGTTGGAAATATGTTGTATATAATATTTATAATGACCTATAAGTGGTGTCCATCCATATTCTGGGTAACGGACGACTTTTAAAATGCTTCTAAGTCAATTAAAAATGATACGTATTCCACTCTTTTGGGTAACATTCATCCTCAATTTTTTTCAAAAACTAACTCCAATCTTCCAATGTTTTCTGTCCATAATTGTGAATACCAACAAAAAAACTAAACTATTTCCATCTTGAATGGTGGCAATCAAGAGTGTCCCATTATATTCCCCATACAAATAAGTTTCATCTACCTAGATCATAGGTTTACAAAAATTGAAAGCCTCACCACAAGGCTTAAATGTTTAGAACACATAACGAAATTTATGAAACCTTCAACAAACCCTGTTTCCCATCCCAAAATGATTTGTTATAAGATGTATGTCAAATCTACAACAACCTATTGCATATGACTCAACCAACAAGGTAAAAAAGCATATGATTCCTCCCAATCTCTAAACATTTTAACAATCATTTTTTGTTTGACTTTCAAAGTCATTTGGTAAGAAATTGTGAATCCAAATTCCTCTTTGACTCTATCTTAAATTAAAAATATCGACACTGATGGTTTCTTTTCCACTATGCCTGTACAAAAAAAATTGTTAGAGTCAAGTCTAAACTCATGACTAAGAAGTCTGAACCCCTTGTGATTTGTTATAATACACATTAAGACTCTCAGCTAAAATGAACTCTGTACTATTTGTATATCTACCTATTCTGTTCAAGTGTGACAGGAGTCTATAGAACTCCATTTGCAAAAGATAAGGGGAGTCCGTGAAATTCAAACCGCCTCTGAAATGAAGAAGTCTATACTTATTCAAAGCTTCATTGAATCAAGCTAGTCTAAAGCTATAGACCACGAGAAACTCTCTCTCTTACTCTTTAAAGTATTTGAAAAAGGATCTTTCTTTTCCAAATAAGAAGCTACATGAACTTTCCCATGTCATCTCTGAAGTTATTATCAAAAAGGAAATCAACGAAAAAGTTGAAATACTTTTTCACCTGCATTAAGAAAACTACCTCACACTTCTCAAGGTGTCAGAAAAGTTGAATCTGTTCAGAACGGATAGCCTAAGGTCAACTACTATAGAGTGTACGTGTTTTCTTAAAGTGCATAAGTAAAATGGATCTTTTGTTGAAGACTTTCGAAGCAACCTAGTTAAGGAAACGTCTCTGAAGCATGTCCTCTACACTCATTGACAGCACAATCCTCGAAGAGACCAACATCCTTCAAGCTGAACCAACACTTATTTTTCAAGAAAGACTATAAATACAAGAAGCTCTCAAGATTAAGTTGCTAACTCTCTAGAAATTAATTCATTCAAATCTCTCTTGATCAAACTCAGAAACCTGAAGTCTGAAGGACTTTTTCTTTAAGTTTCTAAGTTCTTGTATTCACTACATAAATCTTCTTTGTAGTCCTGCTTCGTGCAGACCTTGAGTAGTCTGTAGCTTAGTGTAAATTGTAATCATTTCATATCTTTGTACGTTGAGTTATTTGCTTGTAACTTCAAACTCTTTATCATTACACTATGTGCGTCGTTCTGGTGTGTTGCCAGAATCTGTTAATGTTGGGAAACACTTGTGGCCTGAAGAGACTTTCAAAAGAATACTTGGGTCTATAGTCAAGAGTGGCTAGTGTCAAAAATACTTGGGTTTTAAGCCAAAAGTGGTTGGATTCAAGAATACTGTTGCACTGAGCTAGTGCAGATTGTAAAGGTGTTTTACAATAGTGAAAATCTTTCGGTCTGAAAGGACTGGACGTAGCTTTGGCGTTAGAAGTGAACCAGGATAAATTCCGTTGTATGATTCTCTATTCCTTTCTCTGATCTGTTGAATTGTTTTACTGCTCAAGCAGTCTGTATGATTTTTGTAAAATAGTTTAAGACTTATTCAATCCCTCCTTCTAAGTCTAACTCTGTACCATAAAAAATCATTAACAAGGGGAAAATAACAATACTTATTAAAAAAACATTTCATGTTACTTATTATCATAGAACATATTAGATCAGTGTCTAGTTTTTTATGATATTGTGAAAGGATTGCATAAGGACAACTATGTTGGCTACCATATTGAGTTATAACCCACTTTTGATGATTTTCTAAACAAAATTGCACGCATTCACCAAACACATCCATTGACTTGGTTTAGACACTTCACAACAACCTTTATGGGCTTTGACTCCACAATAATATACGTTTGATGTAACTTCATAGAATATTGTTTAAGTGCATCTTATACTTTATTTTTGCTTTCAAACTTATCCCTATGAACAACGCATCCCAAACATTCCAACTATTGCCATCTTTAAACCCTTTTCTTGATTTGGATGCTCCCAATTAACCTTATAAAAATGGGGTGCATTGTTCCAGAATGTAATGTCAACAATTCCTACGTTATATAAATATGGACACCAAATATAATTTCACAATACTTATCTAAATATTCAAATATAACTTAGTTTACCAATAATATTTACTGATTGTGTGCAAAGGTTACTGCTGAATTGGTTAAGCTGATATTGTGTTTGACGACTTATTAGCACTTACCAAGGCTTGCTAGCCAACATAACTATCTGAATCTGCCATCAAGAACTAGTCATCAGCACATGAGTCACTACTGTCCACTTCATACGATAGACTGTAGTTAAAATCATTATTTAACATGTAGCTTATCTTGCAACAAATTTTATAAACTCTAAATAAACAAAACTTAAACTTTCTAAGCTCTTTTGCATCTTAAAATGAGGTCAAATGGGGCCTTTTTTGGTTGAAAGTTTCCGGGGTCGTATGGGCTAGGTACGACACCTTATTAGTGTCGTATAAGTTATTTACAACACATATGTGTTGTCCAAGGTCGATATGACACACATTATATATCGTCTGGATGCTATACGACACAACCAAATGTCAATGTTAGGTTGTGTCGTCCTAGGGTGATGTGACACATATGTCATAATGCTTCAATATGATATGTAAAAGGACCCAAACATATAAATTTTTTAAAAAAGAGTCCCAATTTCATAAATAATTTTTGAATGAGAATTATTGATAAAAAAAGCTTAATAATAAATTTAAATATTTTTAAACTAAAAATTTTCATACATTTACCCGTTGAATTAATCCTGCAAGTATCGTTGAAAAAGTTTGATTAATGCAAACGACGCTTATACACTTGACAGTTGGTAGTGGTAAGGTGATAGTTGAGAAGCAGTGAAAACAATAACAGAGGGAGGGACAAAAGGTGAAGGCATATATAATTAATTATCGCATGACTTCATAACTGTAATTAAATATTTATTAATTTGTTTTTGTTTTTAACATTAATTTGTTTTTAACATTAATGTTTATGTTTATTTAACCTATATAATTTTATAAAAGAATGAGTAGAAATATAAAGAAAATTTTAATTTTGAAATATTATTAATATCTATTCATCCTATTTTCTAAACAATTTTTATAAAATTTTCATAAAAAATACCACCTTTAATTTTTTTTTATATTTTGTATGGTTACAGGTTAGGGAAACCAAACATATTTTTAGCTGGATTAAATATGTTTTTATTTGAGTTTTAGTGTGTAATCTTGGGTTTAGCCCCATGTTTAGTTTTCTTGTGTTTGGTCCATATGTTTTAAAAATAAGACGATATTAATCTTTAAATAATACATTATGTGAAGTTTGTGTTGTTTCTCACCTTTTGAAGTCCTTCTTTAGTCCATTTGTATATATGAAATAATTGTGGCTTCTTAAGCAAACAGATATAATGCATCTCATTCTCATACAAAGTGAGAGGGATCATTGATGGAATAAGGAAAAAATGTAAAAAGAAGATTGGTAAAGTAATTAAATAAGTTAGGTTTTAAGAATTCATTAAAATCATAATAAACTTGATTTGATAAACACTTACAAAACTACTTATAGATTATCCATCAACAAATGAGATGTAATTTTATTCTCTTAAAAATCTAACACAGTTATTGTTTGATACAAATATTAAATATTAAATGGATTCAACCCCTTATTACATGTCACCTAAAGATATAATCTACTAGTAACTTACATGCGTTTGATTGAAACTCATTTTCAATAAACTGTGTATGCATACTGAACTGTCCTTTACAAGGGGTGCAAAGTTATGATTCTGAAACAGCTCAAAATGTACATGTAATGTCAATCTGATACAAGGATGTGTTATACAGATGCAAATACGGAGTGTCCTTGTGTATTGGGCGGAGTATAATCCACACTGGGGCGGAGTGTAACTCACTCTATGGCGGTATAGTAGTCCGCCTGAAGTTGTTTTCTTTGCCTTGACACAATTGGTGGTGGTACCTGCAATTATTCTCCGACACTCAAGTCAGTATTTCAGAATACTCTTAGACTTAGAAAGCAAATCTGAGAGAATTATGCAAGTAAGAGAGTGTAAGGTTTTGAATTGGGGATCCCCCATATACCTTTTTGCTGAGGTTTATATACCTGTTGCTGGTGCTTCATTATTGGTAGGACTCGTTCCTTGTTTTCAGGTATTATGCTGGAAAGGTAGTGGGTCCCTGTACCGTTTGCAAGCACTGTTATTGTAGTGGGTGTTTCCACTTACTTGGAAAGCGTTAATGCTTTATTATTATATTTGTTATTCCCTTTTATGCGTGACAGCGTGATTCCCATTTTCAACCTCTCAAGACAGAGTCAATCTCGTGCCGGGGTTATGAGTATGGGCTCGCTACGCAGTATGGGAAATTCAATATTCCGCCTGTGTTGAGCCTATGGCTTGGCGGAGTAATATGCATTAGGGATATTTCATGCATGTGTATAAGGTATTCAATATTTTCCTCCTTGGCGAGGTAATAAGCCTTGGCGGAGTAACATACCTTGGCGGAGTAACATACCTTGGCGGAGTAACATACCTTGGCGGAGTTATGTGCCTTGGCGGAGTAACATGCCTTGGCGGAGTTACTTGCCCTAGCTGTATGTACTCCGTATAGAAATAATTATAATGTATTTGAAGCGTACTTCTCTTGTTCAAAATGCTGATCTGGCAAAGCATTAAAGCCATGCTCTTGGGGGCCGGTGTTGGGACTGGATCATATGCCCCCTAGCTTGTTATAGTGACTGGCGGAGTCACTTTAATGAGCTATACTTAAGTTTAGCTTTTATAGGCATGGGTTTAGGCGGCGTTTTCTAGTTCAGGATTTACGGACAAGTGTTTTCATGCATTTATTGCTTTTGTCATTACTTGTCATGCCTGTCATTAAAGCGCCTCGGAACCACGTTTTGCCTCTTTAATCTCTTATTGCCACGTATGCCCTCGTAACGATTGCCATTCCAATGATGGGACATAAATGCGTGGGATGGCAGTTGAGATACGTTTTCGAGGTTATTACCATGGGCCTTGGATTCTGAAAATGCGGCCCAGGAAATACCTGCCCTTAGATTCATCTATTGGTTTCAGCATCAAAAGGAACCATCAGTGAGATTCATCCAACGGCTGTAAACATGTGTTTGAAGTTTAGAACCATTAGTGAGATTCATCCAACGGCTGTAAACACATCTTTGAAGTTTTTGACGATTCGCTTATTTCCCCCCAAGCCATGCCTATAAATAGGTAAACTCTTAGGGAGGGAAATGTTTTGCTTCATCTTCTACTTTGCATCCGTTTGCTGAAACTGCTTTTGCTACTTTCTCGCTAGTTTGTTTGTTGTTGGAGTTCTTCAGTTCTTTCAGAAACTTAAGGTAACTTGCTTATTCCTCTGCTTTCTGTCTTCATTTTCATTGGGTTGGTTCTGTTTTTCCTTTATATGTGCGTTTGTTGAAGCGAGGATGAGAGGAAAAAAGTCAGAGTCATGCTCTAGGGTTTCTGTCCGTCCCGTGTTTTCTGATATTGAGAGTGAAGATGAGGCTTTCTATACTGGGAGGGATTCGACGTTTTACAGCAGCG
This sequence comes from Clitoria ternatea, assembly GCA_037962975.1. Taxonomy (NCBI): domain Eukaryota; kingdom Viridiplantae; phylum Streptophyta; class Magnoliopsida; order Fabales; family Fabaceae; genus Clitoria; species Clitoria ternatea. The sequence continues at coordinate 280,046,995 of CM075671.1, forward strand.
TGGAGTATTTTAGTAATGCTGTACATTCGTTTGTATCAGGAGGTGTTTCCCACACACAAGTTATAACGATGGCAGAGTGTCAGAATGTTGTGTTGCATGGACTGGACTGGGAAAAGACTCTTGAGACTGACCCTTACTGCTGGGTTGAGGAAGATGTGAAAGATGCTTCCTCTCGCCATGCAACAACGAGTGGGGGGGTGATGGAGTTATCTGTACCAATCTGGAAGGATGAACGGTATGAAAGGAGGTTCATCACTCGTTCTCCCAAGACGTTCGAACGGATATGCCATCATCCTCAAAATGATCGTACCATATATATGTATGATATTTTATTTACCCAGCTGGGGGTGCGCTTCCCATTGAATAAGTTCCAGATGGGCGTACTTAGGTTCCTGGACTGCGCCCCTTCTCAGCTGCACCCTAATGGTTGGGGGATAGTTCGCAGCTTTGAGGTGATGGCTGAACATCTAGAGTTTACGCCCACTGTGGCGTTGTTCTTTGCCTTCTGCCGCATCATGAGGAGAGTGAATGTGAAAACTGGCGGCATGGGCTTTGTAACCCTTCAGGCGGAGCCGAAGATTTTGAATTTCAAGGCGTTTGCTGACTCCGCCAAGGAAGGCGGACTTCACTTTAGGATGAGCTTTGTGAAGGTTTCCGTTAGGAAGGGCAAGCCTGTCTTCTGGCGGAGTAAGGAGGGAATTGACAAATTCCCAGTAGCTTGGACTCATGAGCACTTCCTCCTGACTAAACAAGCATATGAAGTTGAGGAGAGTGCTTTATCAGCTGCTTCTGTGGAAGTACTTCGGACGTTGAAGGAGTACAACTCCGTCCATAAGCTGATTCTGTGTCGAAGGCTGCTTGGGCGGGATGCTCAGGGATACTTAAGTAATATTTCATCATTAACGATTCCAGTGTTGATTGAATATTACTCCTATTTTTTCCTGCGTCTTCTAACCATATTCATATATGTTATTTTGCAGGAGAGATTGCTGAATTCCCTGGGATGGAGCGCATCAAGCAGATTCGTATGAGCCGCGAGGAAATTGACGCGGAGAACAATGTGCAGCCCAGGAGGAATTTGGCTGCTGCTCTGACAAAGATTCTTCCTTTTCCTGCATCCGCTTCTATAGTGAATTTGGAAGGTGGTGCAGGGTCCTCTGCAGTTGATGTTGAAAGGCGTTCTAAAAAACGCCAAGAACCAAAAGCTGTTGAGGAGGAGGAAGAGGAAGTGGATCCCCAACCTTTGCTCAAAAGAAAGAACAAGGGCAAGAAGAAGATTGGGGAAGGAGCATCAGCTGACACCGCCATCAACTTGGAAGAGACTCAGGAGGTACTTGTTGTGGGTACTACTGCTGATATGGGCGGTGTTGAAGGCCTCCTCGAAGAAGGTGCCGTGGGGGAGGAAACGGAGGGAATTCAAGCCTCTCCAAACCAAGTTGTGGTGGATGAGGCGGGGGGAGTTCAAACTTCCCCAGTCCGCCCGGCTGAGAATCCCGCCTTGGACCTGGCTACTCGGGGGACACCAGTTTTCTTTATTGATGTTCCAGGGGAGTCATCCAGGCGATCCATCTCTCTGCCTTTAGCGGGGTCTCGACTGAATCCCTTTTTGTATTTTGCAAATATGGGATCCCGCCAGTCGGAGAGGCGTGATCCGGAGTTCATTCTCCGCCCCGACATCGACTTCAAAGAGATTCCAGACGCTGCTGCCGCTGCAAGGTGGCACCTTGCAGAAATTGATGGTTTCCTTGCCTCTGTGCCACGTATAGCTGATGTTGCTGCTGAGGCCACCATGTTTCAAGAATCTTTTCATGAGTCTGTTGAAAAGATACGCAGCTTGGAACATGATAATGAGCAGCTGTCGGAGGTGATCAAGGCCAAGGATAAACACCTTGACACCGCCGACTCTGACATCAAGAAGCTGGAGGAGGAGCTGGCTCGGGTGAGAGCTGATAAAGTCTTGCTGGAAAAGTAAGTTTCTGGCTTAAAAGAGCAGAATGTAAAGCTGGGCGAAGAGGTGGGTTTACTATCCCAGGTGAAGGCTGATAATGTTCTGCTGAAACAACAAGTTTCGGATTTGAATCAGCAGAACCAAAAATTGGGCGAGGATGTGAGCGAACTTCAGCAGAAGTTGGTTTCCTTTGAAATAAATAAAACCGCTGCTGAAGACGCCTGGGCGGCGGAGTTGGACCAAGCAGCCACTGCATACAATAACCTTGAAAAACAGGTTCAAGAGCTACAAGCTGAGAAAGCCACTTCAGATGCCACCAGTGAGAGGCTTGACAAGGAGTTACAATCTGCCTTGGATGCAGCTGAGGCGGCAATTGATGATGCTTTCAGCATGGCTGTTCGCCAACTCCGTTATCGCAATCCAAGCGTTGCTCTCACCACTGCAGGCATTCATCCTTACTATGAATTCATTAATGGAGAACTGATGGTGCCTGTTTAGGGGGGTCACGTTCCTGTGCCCAGTGTAGAATATGTCCTGGCGGACTTGCCTCCCTCCCAAAGTTTATCCAAACCTGGCAAAAGTCAGCTCAGCTCCGCCCAACAAGAAAGGATGCCATCCGACCCTTGAAGACCAGCTCCTGAATCTTTTTGCAAGTTTTGTTTTTCTTTGAATTTTAATGATATTGCCTTGTTCCAGGATAGGCTCTGGATCTTTATCAATTTTTGGCAATATTCAATAAAATATATTTTCTGTAATCTATACTTGTTCATATTAGCAATGTTTGAGTCCGTCGTATTTATGCCTCGTAAAATGATATTAAGAAGGCAGAGTATTCATTTGAGGACTTAATGAAATATGACTAAGTATAACGAGGCGGAATAGCCTTTTTGAAATTCTGGTGAAGTAAAATTCAGTAGGGAGGTGAGGTAGCCTCTTAGGAATTTCAATGAAACAAATTCAGTAATGAGGCGAAGTAGCCTCTTAGGGATTTCAATGAAATAAATTCCGTAAGGAGGCGAAGTAGCCTTTTAGGAATTTCAAAGAAATTGGATTCCGTAAGGAGGCGGAGTAGCCTCTTAGGAATTTCAAAGAAATTGGATTCCGTAAGGAGGCGGAGTAGCCTCTTAGGAATTTCATAGAAATTGGATTCCGTAAGGAGGCGGAGTAGCCTCTTAGGAATTTCAAAGAAATAAATTCCGTAAGGAGGCGGAGTAGCCTCTTAGGAATTTCGAAGAAATTGGATTCCGTAAGGAGGCGGAGTAGCCTCTTAGGAATTTCATAGAAATTGGGTTCCGTAAGGAGGCGGAGTAGCCTCTTAGGAATTTCAAAGAAATAAATTCCGTAAGGAGACGGAGTAGCCTCTTAGGAATTTCAAAGAAATAAATTCCGTAAGGAGACGGAATGGCCTCTTAGGAATTTCAAAGAAACAAAATTCCGTAAGGAGGCGGAGTTGCCTCTTAGGAATTTCAAAGAAACAGAATTCCGTAAGGAGGCGGAGTTGCCTCTTAGGAATTTCAAAGAAATTGGATTCCGTAAGGAGGCGGAGTAGCCTCTTAGGAATTTCATAGAAATTGGATTCCGTAAGGAGGCGGAGTAGCCTCTTAGGAATTTCAAAGAAATAAATTCCGTAAGGAGGCGGAGTAGCCTCTTAGGAATTTCGAAGAAATTGGATTCCGTAAGGAGGCGGAGTAGCCTCTTAGGAATTTCATAGAAATTGGATTCCGTAAGGAGGCGGAGTAGCCTCTTAGGAATTTCAAAGAAATAAATTCCGTAAGGAGACGGAGTAGCCTCTTAGGAATTTCAAAGAAATTGGATTCCGTAAGGAGGCGGAGTAGCCTCTTAGGAATTTCGAAGAAATTGGATTCCGTAAGGAGGCGGAGTAGCCTCTTAGGAATTTCAAAGAAATAAATTCCGTAAGGAGACGGAATGGCCTCTTAGGAATTTCAAAGAAACAGAATTCCGTAAGGAGACGGAGTTGCCTCTTAGGAATTTCAAAGAAACAGAATTCCGTAAGGAGGCGGAGTTGCCTCTTAGGAATTTTAAAGAAATAGAATTCCGTAAGGAGGCGGAGTTACCTCTTAGGAATTTCAAAGAAGCACAATTTTTACAAGTGTTGAACTTACTTGAACTTGTTGATAGTGCTTGAGTTTGTTGATTATGTACTCCGTAAAACATTGGCAGTTAGGCGGAGTCAAATTTTGGATGGAGCATTCATCCCTTTGAATTTGAATTGGAGTGTAACTCCTGATCAAATAAAAATTGTTGAATCCAGGATTGGTATGGTGCAGCATATAGCTGTGACACCAATTCTTCCTGCAAGAACTTGGTTGAACTTTTGAGGCGGTATGGTGCAGCATATAGCTGTGACACCATTTCTTCCTGCAAAAACTTGGTTGAACCTGTGAAGCGGTATGGTGCAGCATATAGCTGTGACACCATTTCTTCCTGCAAGGACTTGGTTGAACTTTTGAGGCGGTATGGTGCAGCATATAGCTGTGACACCATTTCTTTCTGCAAGAAGCCTACAGGACCTTGGGGCCGAAATGGTGCAGCATATAGCTGTGACACCATTTCTTTCCATAGGCGGCCTGTAGGACCTTGGGGTCGGTATGGTGCAGCATATAGCTGTGACACCAATCCTTTCCCCCCAAGGAGTTTTCTGGACCTTAGGGTCGGTATGGTGCAGCGTATAGCTGAGACACCAATCCTTTTCCCCCAAGGAGTTTTCTGGACCTTAGGGTCGGTATGGTGCAGCGTATAGCTGAGACACCAATCCTTTTTCCCCAAGGAGTTTTCTGGACCTTAGGGTCGGTATGGTGCAACATATAACTGTGACACCAATCCTTTCCCCCCAAGGAGTTTTTTGTTGACTCCGTTTGTGAAGCTGTGTTGCATGTTGATTGATCTTTATGGAATAAAGAGTAATGCATCTATGCTTCAATTTTTGGAGTCGTTGTCTTATCTGCATGGGAACAAGTTCTGCCATGGATAATCAATTCAAAGTTAGAATGAAGATTGAATGTAGGAAGGTATTTCATTAATAATGGAACTACATAAAGGGCTGAGCTGGGGTATATCTTTTCGAAACCTTTTCAAGGAAAGCATATCTAGGAAGAACCTTGAGTTAGGAGGAAAAGATCATACCATATTACCCAACCAGCTGTAATATATGCGTAAATTTAAAATGTTCCATTTATTCCTGACCGGAGTGCCATCTAAGTTTTCTAGGCGGTATGTGCCTTTACCCAAAGCCTTGATGACTCGGTATGGACCTTCCCAGGTTGGTGCCAATTTGCCTTGGTGTGCAAATTTGTTGCCAATATTGGCCCTTCTCAGGACCAAATCTCCTTCTTTGAAACGGCGTTCGAAAATACGTGTGTTATACCGTTTGGCGGCCTTTGCTTTGACAGCTTGGTCCCTCACAAAGGCTTCCTCTCTCAACTCCGCCAAAACCTCAAGTTCATGTGCAAGGTTCTGTGGATTGGCTTCCTCGTTGAAATGGAGGACTCGAGCTGAAGGGGCTGCCAATTCAATGGGGATGACAGCCTCAACTCCATATGTCAGCTGATATGGAGATTCATTTGTGGTGGAGTGAGGGGTTGTTCTGTATGCCCATAAAACGTGGCATAACTGATTTGCCCAATCTCCTTTTGCCTCACCAAGGCGTTTCTTGAGGCCCTTCAAGATTTCTCCGTTGGCAACTTCAGCTTGTCCATTGGTTTGAGGGTGTTCCACAGAAGAGAAAATCTGCGTAATGTTGAGATTTTCTAGAAGTTCAGTGAACTTGTGATCTGTGAACTGGGTGCCATTATCAGTGACTATGCATCCAGGGACTCCGAAACGTGCAATAATATTTTCATATACGAATCTTCGAGTCCTGGCTGACGTTATGTGCACCACTGCCTCTGCCTCAATCCATTTAGTGAAGTAATCAACACCAACTATCAAGTATTTGATTCCACCGGGCGCAGTTGGGAATGGACCCAAGATATCCATGCCCCATTGATAAAAAGGCCAGGGCGTTATTGATGATGACATTTCCTCTGCTGGAGTGTGATGAAGATTTGCGTATCGTTGACACTGATCGCATTTTTGAACATATGAGGCGGAGTCATGCTTCAGAGTGGGCCACCAATACCCCGCCCTGAGTATTTTTCTCATTAGACTCCGTGCCCCTGGATGATGTCCACACTGCCCTTCATGGACTTCTTCCAAAACAGCTTGCACCTCATTTTCATTTATACAAATTAAGTAAGGAACAGAAATTCCTTGGCGGTATAACTGTCCGTCCAGGAGTGTATAATAAGGTGCTTCTTTCTTTAGTTTCTTTCGCTCAAGATCATCCGTGGGTAATTGTCCATTAACAAGATAACGAACTATTGGTGCTACCCAGGAATTGTCATCAAAGGAGCGGCTTTTAATCATATGTACTGAGGAAAGAAAGGAAATACTTGGCTCCGCCAAGGTACTCTGTACAACCGTAGTTGTGCATCCCGCCTTCTTTGTGCTGGCTAACCTGGAGAGGATATCAGCACGTGTATTTTCTTCATGGGGTACATGCTTGAAAGTGACTTCATTGAAGCGTTGTTTTAACTCATGGACGTAGTCTAGATATTGTTGCAGCAGAGGTTCTTTAGCCTGATACTCACCAAGAATTTGTGAGATGACTAATTGAGAATCACTGCATAGGGTAACAGTTTTGGCCCCAATATCTTGTGCTGCTCTGAGTCCGGCCAAGCAGGCTTCATACTCCGCCTGATTGTTAGACGTAGTGAAGGTAAAGTGTAATGAAATTTCAAGATGTACTCTGTCATCACTTTCTATAACAATTCCTGCTCCACATCCTTTGCTATTTGAAGATCCATCAACGTATATTGTCCAATGTGAATGATCTGCATCTGGGCTAGAGCCTGTTAATTCAACTACGAAATCTGCTAGGACCTGTGCCTTGATAGCAGTTCTTGGTTCGTATGATATGTCAAATTCAGAGAGCTCTATGGCCCATTTGATCATCCTTCTAGCCAGGTCTGGTTTGAACAGTATAGTACGAAGTGGCAAGTCTGTGCGAATCAGGATGGGATGGGCATGGAAATATGGTCTTAGGCGTCGTGAGGCCCAAACAATTGTAAGTGCTGCTTTTTCAATCTTCTGATAACGGCACTCTGCACCATGCAATGTTTTACCAGTGAAGTACACCGGTCGTTGGCCTTCAACTGTCTCCTTGACCAGAGCCACTGCCAATGCTTCATCTGAAACAGACAAATAGATAATGAGTTGCTCACCTGGGCTTAGTTTTACCAGAATTGGAGGGCTGGCCAAGACATTTTTCAAGCTTTGGAAGGCCGCCTCTTGCTCTGGGCCCCAATTGAATTTCTTGTCCTTCTTCAGCATTTTGTACAAGGGTAGAGAGCGATGAGCCATTTTTGGCATGAATCGTGCTAGAGCAGCGATTTTGCCATTGAGGGATTGTACCTCCTTCAATGTTTTGGGGCTCTGCAACTCTTGGATTACGCGACATTTATCAGGATTAGCCTCTATGCCTCTTTGTGTTAACATGAAACCCAAAAATCTGCCCCCAGGTACAGCAAATGTACATTTTAATGGGTTGAGTCTCATGTTGTATTGCTGTAGGCATTGAAAAATGAGGCATAGGTCTTCAACATGGTCTCCTCCCTCCGGGGTCTTGGCAATAATATCATCAATATAAACCTCTACCAGCTTTGTGTGCATACCCTCAAAAACTTTGTTGATCATGCGCTGGTAGGTTGCCCCGGCGTTCTTTAGCCCAAATGGCATGACGTTATAGCAAAAGACCCCTTTGTCATTAATAAATGCTGTCTTCTCCTGATCATCCTCACACATTGGAATTTGGTTGTATCCGAAGTAGGCATCCATAAAAGATAGATATTTGTATCCTGAGGAATCGTCAACCAATCTGTCAATGTTGGGGAGAGGGTGTGGATCTTTGGGATAGCATTTATTCAAATCAACGTAGTCTATGCACATACGCCACTTGCCATTGGCTTTCTGTACCATAACCACGTTGGACAGCCAGGAGGAGTAACGGAGTTCCCTGATGAACCCCGCCTTGAGGAGCTCCTCTGTTTGTTCACAAGCAGCTTTTTGCTTAGTAGGACCCATACGCCGTTTCTTTTGTGCCACTGGCTTAGTTTCAGGATACACCGCCAGGCGGTGACAACAAAAGTTAGGATCCATGCCAGGCATGTCTGCAGCGGTCCAAGCAAAAATTTCTTTGTATTCATGGAGAAGTGCAATCAGTCTTGCTTCCATGTTAGCCTCCAGTTTGTCATTGATGTTTGTGATTTGCTCCGGGGTGCCGCCTAAAACAATAGACTTGGAGCCACCATCAGGGGTTGGTTTCAAAGGATTCAGTGGGTCTATAGAAGACTCCGCCCTGGGGTCAAGATCCACCAAATTGACGGATGCCGCCGCACTGCTTCCTTCGTTCAATTTTCTTTTCTTAGACATGGTTTCAAGCTTCACCATGTTAAGACTCAAATTGTAACAATAACGAGCCATCTCCTGGTCACCCCTTACAGATGAGACTTGATTATCTTTATCAATGAACTTGATTAACAAGTTGGGGGTTGAAACGATGGCTTCCATGGCATTCAGAGTAGGCCGCCCAATGATGCCATTGTATGGAGATTTAACATCAATGACGAGAATCCTGGATTTCACAGTTCTTGCTCCAGGTTCACCATCAAAAGTGATCCTTGTGTCCAAGTAGCCTTTAGTGGGCTGTTTGGCGCCATTAAAGGCTGTAAGGTCCTGTGTATAAGGCTGCAAATCAGCATCAGTTAGTCCCATGCGTTTAAAACAGTCATAAAAGATAACGTCGCAGGAACTTCCCTGATCAATTAGGATGCGTTTTACATCCATATTAGCGATTACTGCAATAATCACTACTGCATCATCTCCCTCAGGAATAGTAGGGCCAAAATCATCATCTGTGAAGGTTATAGGCGGAGTCTGGACCCCGTTCCTGAATGGGCGATATTCTTTGCTCTTGCCCTGCACAGATAAGATCATACGATGATGATTTTTCCTGGCGGTGTTTGAGGGTCCGCCCCCTGCGAAGCCTCCAGCAATCATATCTACAATCTGCCTTTTGCCTCGTGATCTGGGTTCAGGGCTTGGTTCTCTTTGGGCAGACTCCAGAACAACGCCTTTTTGTTTTTCTGTTACCGCCGTACGTTTTGGCTCCCGAGTATTATCAGGATCCGGAGAACGATCGCGATGTCGTTTTTCAAACTTCTCTGGCTCATCATGAGACTTACCCTTAAACAGATAGTGTTTCAATTTGCCATCACGAATGAGCACCTCAATGGTGTTTTTGAGTTGCTTACATTCCTCAGTGGTATGGCCAACTGACTCATGGAATTCGCAATACTTCTTTGGGTTCCCACCGCGCCTGATTGGGGGTGGACGTTGAATCCCATAAACGTTGAGGGTAGTCCATCCTATTTCACGCAAGATTTGTTCATACGTTGTGTTCAGGGGTGCATAATGAGCGAAATTGAACACACGTCTATCTTGCTGTTTGAAGGGTTGGTTCCCTATTTTGTCTTTCTGGTGGAACTTGTCATTCTTGGATGACCTTTCTTTGTCTTTGTCATGATGTGGAGTTGCTGTGGGTGGTTTACTGCGAGATGCAGTGGCTTCCAGATGCATCTCAATACCCACATACTTGGACGCCTTCCTGCAAAATTCCTCCATCGTAGATGGAGGTCCCTTTGCCAACGACAGAGCAAAAGGTGACTTTGGCTGCATAGCCTCGATGAGGATATGCAACTGTATTGCTTCTGTCAGATCAGGAACCATGGCTGCCTCCTTATAGAATCTCTTAAGGAAATCCTTCAGAGATTCTTTGTCACCTTGCTTGATCTGAGCCAAGGTATGAGAGGTTCTAGGTGCATCCCTAGAGATCACGAAGTGGCTGCCAAAAGCTGTGGCCAGGTCCTCCCATGAATCAATGGAGCCTGAGGGTAAGCTCTTGAACCAACTAAGAGCTTCACCTGTGAGGGTCCTGGGGAACATTCTGCACATGACATCCTCGTCTGCTCCTAAGAATATAGCCTCGTAAATGTAAGCATCTAAATGCTTAGAAGGATCTGTTTCCCCAGAGTATTTTCCTATAGAAATGGGCTGCATAGTTTGCAAATGTCTGGGTACATGTGCATTCATGAGCCTTTTAGAAAATGGGATATTCATCTGGTATCCTGAGGGGGGTGCATTTGAACCTGCTCTCCTTCCTTCTTGATGTTGAGCATTTGCCAGTGGAAGGCTTCGTTGTTCTTCCATGTAAGTAGGGATGCGAGAGTAGTTAGGAGTACTTGATTCCTCCTGTACGTATGGTTCATGGTGTGGCTGTCTTGCAGGACCAGCTTTCTCATGCATGGGGTTCGCCTTTTCACGACGAAGCTCAGCAATCTCTTCTCTCAACATTCGAATCATGTCATCTTTCGGATCTGGAGAATCAACATGCGTTGCTTTTTTATGAGCATCGTTGTTGAAGTTGAGACGTCTGGGATTGCGTGGAGGAGAATCTTCATTCTGCACTTCTGGTCCTGGTCTCTCCATTAATGATGAATGTGATGGAAATTGATCAAAGATTGTGGGACTACCAAATTTACAGGTCTCACTGGGCGTGCCAATGAACTGTCCTTTACAAGGGGTGCAAAGTTATGATTCTGAAACAGCTCAAAATGTACATGTAATGTCAATCTGATACAAGGATGTGTTATACAGATGCAAATACGGAGTGTCCTTGTGTATTGGGCGGAGTATAATCCACACTGGGGCGGAGTGTAACTCACTCTATGGCGGTATAGTAGTCCGCCTGAAGTTGTTTTCTTTGCCTTGACACAATTGGTGGTGGTACCTGCAATTATTCTCCGACGCTCAAGCCAGTATTTCAGAATACTCTTAGACTTAGAAAGCAAATCTGAGAGAATTATGCAAGTAAGAGAGTGTAAGGTTTTGAATTGGGGATCCCCCATATACCTTTTTGCTGAGGTTTATATACCTGTTGCTGGTGCTTCATTATTGGTAGGACCCGTTCCTTGTTTTCAGGCATTATGCTGGAAAGGTAGTGGGTCCCTGCGCCGTTTGCAAGCACTGTTATTGTAGTGGGTGTTTCCACTTACTTGGAAAGCGTTAATGCTTTATTATTATATTTGTTATTCCCTTTTATGCGTGACAGCGTGATTCCCATTTTCAACCTCTCAAGACAGAGTCAATCTCGTGCCGGGGTTATGAGTATGGGCTCGCTACGCAGTATGGGAAATTCAATATTCCGCCTGTGTTGAGCCTATGGCTTGGCGGAGTAATATGCATTAGGGATATTTCATGCATGTGTATAAGGTATTCAATATTTTCCTCCTTTGCGAGGTAATAAGCCTTGGCGGAGTAACATACCTTGGCGGAATAACATACCTTGGCGGAGTTATGTGCCTTGGCGGAGTAACATGCCTTGGCGGAGTTACTTGCCCTGGCTGTATGTACTCCGTATAGAAATAATTATAATGTATTTGAAGCGTACTTCTCTTGTTCAAAATGCTGATCTGGTAAAGCATTAAAGCCATGCTCTTGGGGGCCGGTGTTGGGACTGGATCACATACTATTTTAATTTTTTGTTATAAATTTCGCATAGTATAATTTCTGTATAAAATTGGGTCGATCAAGTTTTTTAAAAATGTAGGAAACTTTAAAAAGATGGTTATAATGGATTGATATCAACATCTTAAACTCATAGCTCATTTAATTTTCTTACAAGCATTAGCACTAGATCACATAGTTCAACTAACAAACATATATAAAATTTTATATCAAGACTATATTTGACATCGCCATAGACAACAATTTAAATAAGGTTATAGTTTATTTTACTGGTATAAAAATTAGTAAATAATATACCATTGCTTGGTATATGAACATGGTTTATTTAAGCATTTGTTGCTTCTCCTTCTTTTTTATATCAAATTCACACGTGCATTTCAGAATTAGGTTTGAACCAATGCAAATGAGGAGAGGAAACGCAGACATTCGAAGAACTTTGATAATTAAAAGAAAGTAAAACAAAGCCAGCAAAAAGTGACTTCAAAGTCAAAAAGAATTATCAAATCGCAAATGTTTTTGAACTAAGACAAAGCAGGCACACCTATTGTATTTCTATTCCTGATTTCTTTTCCATTTTGAACAAGAAAATTCAAAATTTACTTTACCTTTATCACTGCCTAATAATAAAAAAAATCCAATGGAGATTAATTAACAATACCAGTCAATGAATAGAAACAAAAATATTTGTTAACATTTGCTTATCAATAGTTTTTATATATATTTTGACGTAATGTTTCTTTTTTTGGGTACACAAACTCAATTCGAGAAGCAAACATGAGAAAAATTCTAAACTCTGTTACTGTTATTACTTTTTCTTGGTATAAGAAAGATTAAAAAACAGCATACAAATTAAGAACGAAGAAACGCAACCCCCTGGCATCAGCTTGAAAACATTTAGATTTTAAAAAGTATTTTGGTCCTTATAAATACAGTTTATTCTGTTTTTGTTTTTTAAATTTGTTGAGTTTAGTTTTCATACATTTGTTTTAAATTATTATTATTAATTAATAATTACACAACGTATCTAAAGATTAAAGCGTACCTCAAGATTTAATAAGAGTGTACAAAGATACTTACAAATTATCTATGAATAAAATTTTTACAACACGTTTGGTAAGGACAATTCAATGGAGTTTTTTCCGTTAAGTGGGAAAGCTTTTTATCCTACGGGTCAAAGAAATTTTGATAATTTTTTACTTTAACTAAATTTCGTTTTCCCAACTGCAAACCTAACATCCTCTTAATGTCCGTTTGGTTTCTAATTGGGGAAACGGAGTTGGGAAAATAGAAAAATTTAAGAGTTAATATTGATCTTTTATTAAATTAACGTAATTCAAGATAATCAAAACTCCGTTTAACTGTTGAATGTATTTTTAACCAACTAGGATTTGTATCCAAACAACTTCTTGAATGCGTTAGCGAGCGTGGATACTTACGATGGGTTGACGCATCTGATGGGAACATAGTGATGTTTTCGTTTTTTGGATTTGGAAAATCAATTTCTTTTTCCTTTGTAACTCAACCAATTGTTCTTTTTTATTTATTTATTTATCTCATTCTCAATAAAGAGGCAGAAAGTGGGTTGGGTCCACAGACGCCCTCCATTATTGTTCATAAAAAATACTATGTTTTCACGACGACTTCATTGTTGTGGGCCCCATTTAAAAGTCAATCGCTCCCTATTATTTATAATTTCTTAGTGTCATACTAAATAAAATTCTTTTAAATATTCAATTTTAAATTCCTGAAATGTTACTACTACTTGATAACAATAAATACACCATTAAATTGATCCTTCTGACTCTCTAAGTATATTAAATAATTCCATTTATACTCAATGTTATTTCAAGTAATAATTATTTTGGAACTGTATTGTTTCTGTAAGTAAAAGTAATTTGTAGGGTGGCACACTCTTATGTTCTATAGGTTAGACCACTTGCTTTTCCGTTTTTGAGAAATAATCTCATTACTAGTGGAAAATAAGCAAATTAAGGGCACAAATTTATATAGAGTTTTTTCTAGTTATCATGGTCAAGATTAAAAGTTGAATAAGTTAGTAAATATGATTAATTAATAAAATATTGTTCTAATTTAATATAAAGTCATGATTCGGAACTTGCTATAGTTACATTAAAATTCATTTGAAAAAACATTTATCATTTAAAAAAACCTTTTTTTTAACAACACTTAAACTTCAGTGGATTATAATAAGTTAAACAAAAAATATCATGAGAGATTTATGATTCGTTTGAATTAGAGATAAAATGAGATGAAAAAAATATAAAGTAAAGAAATAAATAAGGTGAAAAGAAGATACATAAATACGTTGTTTGGATTGATTGAAATAAGAGACAAAGAAATGAAAAAAAATTATTTTGATTGAAGTAAAGCTGGGTAAAAATAAATTAAATTTTACATATAAAAATTTATTTTTATTATAGTAGATTTCAATGTATAAAAAATCATTTTTAATTTCCTATAATATTTATTAAATTGTTAATATTTATCAAACAAAAATTTCTCCTAATTTCTTTTCATACAAAAAGAGAATTTATTTATAAGCCTCACTTATTTTTATTTTTTCTCTTTCATCTTTTTCCTTCCTTCCTTCCTTCAAAAAAACTCTTTTTCATCGTAATTTCTATCCTTGCTAATTTCCCTACCCTTTTCACCTCAAAAACTGACATGGCAAAAGTCGAACCTTCCTGAAATAAGAAATCATACTCAAATAAAATGCTTTCAAGCAAATGCATTGTGTAGATATTTAAAGATATTTGTGAAATGTGAAAAATCTAGATTAGGAAATATTTAAAAATATTTTTCTAATAATGGAAATAAAAACTAGTTTTGAAATTTTTAATTCGTTGAAAATGTTACAAATCTTAATTCAATATCAATTCAAAATTATTCTACTGTTGATTTAAAAATAAGTAAATTCTCAAGTTAGTGATTAAATTTACATAACTTGATTACTTTAGCCACTCTTTAGTTTTTATTTTCACTTTTAGTCCATGTTTCAATTACAAAACTATCATATTGTTAAATGTTTTTTCAGAATTTGTAAACAAAATTATAAAATAAATGATCTTTTCCCATGTTACAAACTATTAGAGATTTTTTAAATGGGCGTTTCCACTTTAAAATTATCATTCTATACTTAAGGAGTGGATGAAAAATTGAGTATTAGATGCAATAAATTTCAAATTTTACATATTTAATTTCTTTTAAGTAAAGTTTATGATTTGAGTAAAAATATTTGTCGAGAGAGATATACCTTACTATAATGTAGATGTTTTTAACTTAAACAAGATTCTTTTTAAAAGAAAGAATATACTTTGTTAAAAAAATATAAAGAGAATTGATTATCACAATGTTAAAAAAAACAAAGCAATAGAGTATGTAGATAAAAAAGTGAGTAAGGAATATAAGAAACATAATTAATTAATTAATGAGAAGCAGTGATTATGATAATAAAGGTAACTAAAAAATTAGATAATAAACTTATGTAATTCAAGACTATTTAATAATTTTTAATACGTGTAATTTTGAAAATTAGGTTAAATAAAAATGAATGAAAGAAGTGTTAAATAAGTGACATTTTAATAATATTATTCATATTAAATGAATTAAAGATGGTTAAATTTACTTATGTTTTAGAATATGTTTTTTTATTAGTATATTCAAGGATAAAGAGCTAATTAAACCTTAAAAAATATCTTGATGTTAGTCAACTCTCAAACCTAATCCACATAACTTTATTTCAAAATAAAATAAAAAAGTCAAGGAAAAATAAAAACAGAGACAATCTTTACCAGGTTTTAAGGTACCTTGGGAAGGCAAGTTATTGACCCACTAAAATTTAACCATACAATGGTAACTTCTACCATTTTGTTAAAAACTTATACAGCAGTAAGTTCATCCCCTAAATATAATAATTTTATAAAATCTTTAGTCTTTTAATATAAGAGTATTTTATGTCATTAATTATTTTTGAGTAAAATATCCTAATTAGTAGTATATAATTTTTTTATTAAAATCAATATAACAATAAATTAGATACATCAATTAAATTATTTATCTCTCATATGATAATTTGATAGTAACTAAGTGGAGACAAATTAAGTAAAGAGAAAATAAATGGAAAAAGTTGAATGTTGAGTTATAATTACTTTAAGATGAATTTTAAAAAGCTATTATAAATTTTAAAAAATTAATGAACTTAAATTAAATAAAATAGTGTTATATTAAATGAGGGAGAAAATATAAAGTTAGAATTCAACTATTGTTTTTCTTCTTAATTATTGAATCAAACAACAGCAATATTGTATGTAATATTTTTGATAAGTTAATCTCCTATTATTTTAAATCTAAAATTGACTAACAATTATAATAGGAAAATAATGCAATAGTTTAATAATCGGTGTCATTGTAGAGAAATGTATAATATAGAGAGCTGAGGGCTAATTAACATGATGCAGGCCACCTCTCAACATGGCTAACACATTACCGTTGGGACCCTTTAATTGGGTAACATGCCTCCTCCTTCCTAACAACTCATTATTTTATATTACTACTAATATTTTAATGCTAAACATTATCATTTCTTTTCTTAAATTAAATAAACTCATTCATCCTTATAATTATTCTTCAATTCTAAAGTAGAACTGTTGGAATTTACTACTATTAACTTTTTTAAAGTGTTCAAAAATAGTTCCATCCGAAGGATTTGACAAAGCATATGAAATAAAAGTTGAAGAATTCAACAAGTAAAAATTAATTGTCAATACTTTTGAAAAGTTAGAGATGAAATACCAGGGTAGTATTTTTAAGAAACTAAACCCAAACATCAAAATATTAACCATTTTAACCTAGTACAGAATATAAAGAAAATAAAAAAAGATGGTAATGTGTCCAAAAGTAAAAAAAATTATTAAAACTTATATATTCTATACCCTGTATTTTAAGTAATCTCCATATTATACTGTTATTAATAAGACATTTTTTTATTGTAAAAAAGAAGTTTATATTACTTGAGTCTTAACAACTCTCTATAGCATATGTTTTAAAGTTGGATAAATATTTACACATGTATTCATATACTATCTATAAAGGAAATTATGGTGTTTGGTAGAATTTAAACTTAGGTAATTGTTTAATTAATTATAATTTTTTTTTAATGATGATGATAATATGATAAAATATTCAAAGGTGAGCAGTAAGAACCGACAAGGCAGTAGGAATAGGAGAGAGAAATAATGTAGAAAGAGAAAGAAGAGAGTGAGGGTGATTGGTAGCACTTTTGAAGAGGGTATATATAAAGAGAGGCATTCATATGAGCTCACACCCCTTTGCATTCATTCATTTCACTCCCTTGGGATTCAGAATTCTCATTCAATGACCCTTTAAACCCCTTTTTTTCCACCCCTTTCCGCCTCTCTAATATTGATCGGTTTCGTTTCCTTTCCTATTTTCCTCTTTTTGTCTTTGCTCCACACAGAACATGGCGGGGGACAAGGGAACAATCACTCTGGAGGAGATCAAGAACGAAACTGTTGATCTGGTATATACATCATCATCCATCCCCTCTTTTCATTACTGCTGTTCAAATCATATATAGATTCATTCAAAACTTCAACTGCTATTGTATGCTTCTTTGATTTTCATTGACTTCACAGTTTCAATTTGTTGAACCGCATGAACACAACAATCCTTTGTTACAATTATTGAATTTAGTCAACTGAGAACTCTGTTTATTTCACGGATTAAAAATTTGTTTATTGTTACTGGTT
The DNA here is from genome assembly GCA_037962975.1 of Clitoria ternatea. Lineage (NCBI taxonomy): Eukaryota > Viridiplantae > Streptophyta > Magnoliopsida > Fabales > Fabaceae > Clitoria > Clitoria ternatea. The sequence goes on from CM075671.1 coordinate 280,064,374, forward strand.
TCGGTAAAATTTTGTTTTCTTTCGGGATTAATCCCTTTATTTCACCAGAAAAACCATGTTTTCTTCCCCTACCTAAACAATTCATTGCTGAGAAGAGAATTCCTAATAATATGCATGAAGAGTTTGAATTGAAATATACTTGCTTACCCTTCACTAAAGAAATACAGTCTTCTATCGTTTTTAATTTTTTGGGTGAAAGTCTTCTATTGTGACATGCGAGTTATACTCAGTCAAAAGAAAAAAGAAAGAACATGCATGTAGAGAGAGATATGAGAACCCCCTTTCTTTCAATGCTTCAAAATCAATTTTCACACTTCAAAATCAGTCAATTCTATGAAGCAGATTGGTTCAATTTTCTTTTTGATTTTTTAGTTAAAATTTTGGTTATTGTTTAGATGTTGTGAGATCTTGTGGAAGAAGAAGATTAGAATTAGTTTTGGATCTAAACATGTGAGAGACAGGTAAGAGTAAGACATAGGAGAGTTGAACACGTCTCAGAAAGAATTCACCCCATGGGTTTGTTGATCATGTGTGTCTCTCTCTGTCTGCGCCTTGTTTGGTGGGAAGGAATTTTAAGTACTTTTCCGTGGTACTTTTGCCTTTTTCATTGATACTTATTTTTTAGAGGATCTTGGCCATTGGGATTAACCGTTTTATTAGTAAGTCTCACATTCAACGGTCCTGACACAGGTTGGGCCCACATTTGTTTGCATTCATGAACGTCAATTTACCGTTTTGCCCTCACCCTCTCTTGCAAGATTTTTGTTAACTTGTTAGTTGTCCACTACTAGTATAATAATGGAATAAACATGTAGTAGTAGAGAGTCTTATTAATTATTTAATTGAAATGAGACCAAACGGGTCCCAACTTGTCCAAGCCATGGAAGAAGTGAAAGCTGTTAACACGCGCCAATCACATGGAGAGATAGCTGTGCTGTCCACTCTGACACTCAATACTTTCCTTTTGAGATGGTGTGCCGTTCAAGGCTCTGTTTGGCCACACACTATTCTATATAACCCGTTTTTTTATTATTTTTTTTACTTCATGTTCGTCTGAATTTACTACGAGTTTGAACAAGGATGTTGATTCTTAACAGTTTCTTATTTTTAAACTTTACAGGGATTTACCTGCATCAGAATTCATTAGGGGGGATTAAATAGGTTTAGATTTTTTTGAGATTTGAAATTAAATGTTTTATTAAGTATGTAAGTAGCACATTTTAACAGTTCAATTTTTAAGAAATTATTTGAGCTGGGTATTTATGACAAAATCCATGGGCCAACTTATTAATCCCTAAGAAAAAATAAGTTTGTTTAAAAATAATTTTTTTGGTTTAGCACATTTAACTCACAGGTAAACGAGTTTTGATGTGTGGAAGTTTCATTTTCTATTAATTATCTACCACCCAATTTTGATGTTTAGAGTTTTACATTTGAATTACTTAAATATATATATAATTTATATACATAATCTTTTAAATTTTTAATGAAATTTCAAAGTAATTTTTTTACAGTTTTATGATTTTTTAAAAAAATCTAAAACTAATTTCTATTGTTATGTGCAGCAGTTAATTAACCTATAGGTTTAAATGGCTCAATCCAGTCCAATGTGGAGGCTCGACATGTTTAACACTCGTTTTGTTGACCCATTTAGCCATTTCTTATAATTAATCTTGGAATTAATTGCAATTGTATTCAAAATCAAAGGAGTCAACATCGATGGTTTTATATTAAAATTTTTTATTTCTAATTCTTTTACCGATGTCTTTTTCTATTCTTCTGGTAAACCCTTTATTGATGTCCTTTATCAGCAGATGATAAAACATTAAAAATCAAATTTGAAATAAATAATTATGAGTCAATAGTCAAAACAATCATCTAAACGTAATAATTAATTAACTGATTTATTATTATATTGTTATTATTAAGAAAATGCTAATATGTACATGACGCTTATTAGAGAATTAAAGGATTTTTTTAAAGAAATATTACTAACATTCGAGGTCATGATTTCTAATACAAGTCTATTATAACTTCCAATAAAAAAACTTGTTAATTTTTTTACTAGTATTCGTTATTAATAATATTATTATTTAACTGAACGATTTATTTAAAAATATTAATATCTATATCCCATTTCTTTATACGAGCACCCAATATTTACCCTATTTTATTATTTTTTCTTTTCTCTCCCGTCCCAAACTTTAATAATGGTTTCAAAAAAACTCTTCCCCTTAGGTTTCTGGTCATTGGAAGTTGGTTCATACTTCATAATATCACTGTTGAGGCATGTGCAACAACATGTGGCATGATTTTTCTATGATTGGATCAAGGGCTGGTCTTATCATCTTATTAACTTGTGACAAAATAATGGATTGTGATTTTTATGTATATAAATTTTAATTTCAATTTTAACATAAATGTACATCCTATAAAAAATACATAAATATTTTTATAAAATATAATAAATATTATTATTTATTTTGAAAAAAATGTCTTATATTTTTTTATCATTTCCATTTTATTCTTCACTATTAATACATTTATTGTCTCCTTAAGTCATAACATCCATATAAAATGTTTTTAAAAAATATTAAAACTAATTGTTTGGACCCATTTTATTTATTAGTCTATCAAAAACCAAGTGATTGGATGCTGTATGTAAAAGAAAGGAATTTGAAGATATTTTACTTGAATGATAAAATAAGACAAAATTAGTTAGCGTCAAATAAGATGATCGATAAAGACACTATTTTTTTTTTAATGTAAGATTACAACGACAATTTCAATGCTAAATTGGATTCTAGACATAAAATTTGGAATTAAGAAATTTCATTTCATTTCAATCACCGATTCAATTGTCTAGCATAAACAACGCAAATTTTTGTTAAATAGTGTAAAATAATGATTTTCCTTTTTTGTTTTTGGTTAAATAATATTAATTTTTCAGATCAACATTTTTCTTGACGTGGATGTTTCATGTTTTAATATGATTGTTTTAAAAGGAGGATGCCTACGATTAGAAAAAAATTAATATTTTTTTAATGAAAATTTTGTTGTAGTCACTGTTTCAGAAACATAGTGTTTTGTCCATGAATCTTATGAGTAACGTAGTTTTAGAAACATAAATAATTGAAATGCAACATAGGTGATTCTTTTGCCACAAATATTCTGAAATATGGACCATGTTTATTCATAATATAGTCTGCACATCAACAATTACTGTAATCAGTAAGCCATTAAATATGAACACAATATCTTAAATTTATTTACGACAAATTATAATAATCTCATAGCAAATAGAGGAAACGAAGAAAAGAGATGCATTGATTCATTTAAAAAATCTATGAATTTGAAAAGTTGAGCCTTCTAACATAATTTTGTTTATAGGAACGAATTCCAATTGATGAAGTGTTTGAGCAACTGAAATGTACCAAGGAAGGTTTGTCCTCAGAGGAAGGAGCCAACCGGCTCTCAATATTTGGGCCCAACAAGCTAGAAGAGAAGAAGGTACTTCCATTTATGATATAGTCTATGCTCTACAATATGATTCTAAAGATACAACGTTAACTAACTGCAATTTCTGATTGGTAATAATTGTAATGATGTACAGGAAAGCAAACTTCTCAAGTTTCTTGGGTTCATGTGGAATCCTCTATCATGGGTCATGGAAGCTGCAGCTATAATGGCAATTGCTCTTGCAAATGGTGAGGGAAAGCCTCCAGATTGGCAAGACTTTGTGGGTATTGTTTGCTTGTTGCTTATCAACTCCACTATCAGTTTCATTGAAGAAAACAACGCTGGAAATGCTGCTGCTGCTCTTATGGCTGGTCTTGCTCCTAAAACAAAGGTAATTAAAATTCAAATTTGTGTACCAAAGAATTGTGACTCAGTTGACAACACATTTAAATTTTAGGAGAAGTCCCGAGTTCAATTTTCATTAAACACACTTTTCCAATGCCTCTAAAGCAAAGATATATCAAGGTCCTTAATCTCTTTTGTACAAAAGGTGACCAAGGATGCATGTAAACAACTTAGTTAAGTACTTATTTAGGAAGAGTTTATGGGAAGTTTGATTTTGAAGTTTATCAAAATAAACCAGAAATAGCTAATAGGGTCCTAAGACACTTTCTTTAAGCCCAAATAAGTTTCATAGAAACTCTTCCAATTTTCAAATGTCCTCTATTTGGTTACCCTAGGGTCTAGTATAACTGCTCAGTTGTTAAGAAGTGACAGGTTTAATCATGATTTCATGCCTCACAAGATGTTAATGGCTTTTCAGGTTCTTAGAGATGGTAAATGGAGTGAGCAAGAGGCTGCAATTCTTGTCCCTGGAGACATCATAAGCATCAAACTAGGTGACATTATCCCGGCCGATGCTCGTCTTCTTGAGGGTGATCCACTGATGGTTGATCAAGCAGCTCTGACTGGAGAATCACTTCCTGTGACAAGGCATCCAGGACAGGAAGTTTTCTCTGGATCAACTTGCAAACAAGGTGAAATTGAAGCTGTGGTTATTGCAACTGGAGTCCACACATTCTTTGGCAAGGCAGCGCACTTGGTGGACAGTACCAACCAAGTTGGACACTTCCAGACGGTTCTTACAGCAATTGGTAACTTCTGTATTTGTTCCATTGCTGTTGGCATGCTTGCTGAGATCATAGTGATGTACCCGATTCAGCACCGCAAGTACAGGGATGGAATTGACAACCTGTTGGTCCTGTTGATTGGAGGCATTCCTATTGCCATGCCTACTGTGTTGTCTGTGACAATGGCCATTGGTTCTCACAAGCTCTCCCAGCAAGGTGCCATCACCAAGCGTATGACTGCCATTGAGGAAATGGCTGGTATGGATGTTCTTTGCAGTGACAAGACAGGAACACTCACCCTTAACAAACTCACTGTTGACAAGAACTTGATTGAGGTCTTTGCAAAGGGTGTGGACAGGGATCATGTCATCCTTCTTGCTGCCAGGGCTGCTAGGACTGAAAACCAGGATGCCATAGATGCTGCCATTGTTGGGATGCTTGCTGATCCTAAAGAGGTTTGAAACTGTTTATTTAAGCTTTGAAGAATGTGTCTGTTTTCTTCTAAAAGAAGAAAATTAGCTAAACATGCTAACATATTTCTGAAGTGATTTTAACAAAGGGACTCTAAAGTCACGGCTTTTTGATTTCAAAAAAACTTTTTTTTATTTTAATTTATTGTTTACTTTTATTTATAAAACTGTTATCTTATTTTCTGTTTTTAAAAATTTGTATAGAAAACAGTAAAATTAGGGTAACAGTTTATAATTAAAAGTATAAACAAAAAATAAAAATAAGAAATGCTTTCTCAAACCAAACAGTCCGTGAACTTCCCATCATTTTCTACATTTACTGTCCTTGAGTAGTTGAGTTCATTGTTAGATATATTCTGGCCTGAAATACTGAATATGTCTATGTATGACTTATACAGGCCAGGGCTGGTATAAGAGAGGTGCATTTCTTACCATTCAATCCGGTCGACAAGAGAACTGCTTTGACTTACATTGATGCTGATGGAAATTGGCACAGGTCAAGCAAAGGTGCTCCTGAACAGGTAATTAAATTTTACATTGTTAGTTTGTTAATAAACTGTGAGGCTTATACTTACCCTTTGGTGCTAACATATTCATTTTGGTGAACAGATCATGGCCCTGTGTAACCTCAGTACTGATGCTAAAAAGAAGGTCCATGCTATTATTGACAAGTTTGCTGAAAGAGGACTTCGTTCACTTGCTGTTTCTAGACAGGTTTTTATAGCTAGCTAGCTAGTCTTCATGTTTGAAGTTTGTATTGAAAGTCTTCATTTTCCTATCCTTCACTGCCATAAGGCCTCATGGTTCCTCTCTTCTGCTTCTGCAGGAAGTTCCTGAGAAATCAAAAGACAGTGCAGGTGGTCCATGGCAGTTTGTTGGTTTGTTGTCACTGTTTGATCCCCCTAGGCATGACAGTGCTGAGACCATTCGCAGGGCTCTTAACCTCGGTGTCAACGTTAAGATGATTACTGGTAACAAATCTCCCTTACTCCTTTATCTAAAGGAAGATTATAATTGTTATAAGATAACATTTTTTATCAACCATCCTTGATTTAATCTCATGACTCATGACTTTTATTCTGCTCCTTAGGTGATCAACTTGCCATAGCTAAGGAAACGGGAAGAAGACTTGGTATGGGAACAAACATGTACCCATCTGCTACATTGCTTGGTCAAGACAAAGATGCAAGTATTGCTGCACTTCCTGTAGAAGAGCTCATTGAGAAGGCAGATGGATTTGCTGGAGTTTTCCCAGGTTCATACTCTTTTACAAAGCTCACTATTTTTTGTTTGCTTCTCCTCTTGTTCTTTGGATAGATGTGAATTCTCATGTCCTTGTTATATTCTATTTTTGTAATATAGAGCACAAGTATGAAATTGTGAAGAAGTTGCAAGAGAGGAAGCACATTTGTGGAATGACTGGAGATGGTGTCAATGATGCTCCTGCATTGAAGAAGGCTGATATTGGAATTGCTGTTGCTGATGCAACTGATGCTGCAAGAGGTGCTTCTGATATTGTTTTGACAGAACCTGGATTGAGTGTTATTATTAGTGCAGTCTTAACCAGCAGAGCTATTTTCCAAAGAATGAAGAACTACACAGTTAGTTGGTTACTTTTAGCTTTCTTATGATGCATGTTCTCTGTCACTCACCATGCCGAAAATTGACTCTTGACACTATTTTCTTTGTATTTCAGATCTACGCAGTATCTATCACAATCCGTATAGTGGTAAGTAGAGAGTTTTGCTATGACTATACAAGTGTCATTCATTAAGGCAAGGAATGGATATTAATCACTTTGGATTTTCCATTTCTGAATGCAGTTTGGCTTTATGTTTATTGCGCTGATTTGGAAATTCGACTTCTCTCCTTTCATGGTTTTGATCATTGCCATTCTAAATGATGGTAAATTTCTTATTTCTCTCGAACATACTTGAAATCCCTTTACACGAATACTGAATGACAACAGTGATCTGAAACAATAACTGTCATACTTTTAGGAACAATCATGACAATTTCAAAGGACAGGGTTAAGCCATCTCCCTTGCCTGATAGCTGGAAGCTGAAAGAAATATTTGCTACTGGGATTGTACTTGGTGGTTACTTGGCACTGATGACAGTTATATTCTTCTGGGCAATGAAAGAAACTAAATTCTTCCCTGTAAGAAGCATTTACCATTCATTGTTTGCACATATCATTTCTAATGTTCTAGTTTTGGCTCAAATGTGTGACAACTTTCCCTTGACTGTCACTACAGAACAAATTTGGTGTTAGACCAATTCATGACAGTCCTGATGAAATGACTGCGGCATTGTATCTTCAAGTCAGTATAGTTAGCCAGGCTTTGATTTTTGTAACGCGTTCGCGCAGCTGGTCCTTCATTGAACGCCCTGGATTGCTGTTAGTGGGTGCTTTTGTTATTGCTCAGCTGGTAAGAATGATGATGTTCAGTTATTTATATCAGCTAGAGTTGGATTTATTATGCCACTGAAATATGATCAAATAAGGATGTTACTTTGTTTCATTATAAGCACTATGTTAGAAGGGTGGAGTGCGATAATTTGAGGTTATGGTCTTATGCAGATTGCTACAGTAATAGCAGTGTATGCCAACTGGGGTTTTGCAAAGATCAAGGGAGTTGGATGGGGTTGGGCAGGAGTCATTTGGCTCTACAGTATTGTCTTCTATGTTCCACTTGACCTCATGAAGTTTGCTATCCGCTACATCTTGAGTGGCAAAGCTTGGCTCAATCTCCTAGAGAACAAGGTACTTGCAAAATTGAGTTTTACTTGTTGTGGAATGGTGAAGTTTCATTGATTTGATTTATAACTATTTGTTTCAAAATGTTTGCAACAGACTGCCTTCACCACCAAGAAAGACTATGGTAAGGAGGAGAGGGAAGCTCAATGGGCTCTTGCTCAGAGGACCCTGCATGGACTTCAACCACCAGAAACTTCTAGCATCTTCAATGAAAAGAACAGTTATAGAGAACTTTCTGAGATTGCTGAGCAGGCAAAGAGAAGAGCTGAAGTTGCAAGGTACAACCACATGCCTAGCTTCTCAGATTATCTCATAACTATTATTATTGTTTATCATTAGGCTTAAATATTTCAGTTGATGTAAATATACCTAATTTTGATTTTAGTTTTCCATAAAAAAGTTATCTTGGTTTAAGTTCTCATAAATTTTGAATTTGTTGAAAATGATTTCTATCATCACTTGATTGCAACATGACATGCATCTAGACATATCACATCAACAACTAGGCTAAGTTGACATGTGAAGTGACATGCCTAGATGCTTAACATGTCATCAATATATAAACATTTTTTAGAGATTAAAGTCAAAATTAGTTATATTTATAGGGACTAAATACATGTTTAGAGCAGTATCAATTGTACCAAAGAATAATGATTCATTATTTGTTATATTCAGAGGAAATCTTGTAGTGAAGCTAATGCATGAAATTATTGTTTTTAATGTACCCTTTACAGGCTTCGTGAGCTACACACACTTAAGGGACATGTTGAGTCAGTGGTGAAGCTGAAGGGTCTTGACATTGATACAATCCAGCAGCACTACACTGTGTGATAGGCAACACACAAACGTTGTAGATAGCAAAAGGGCCAAAATTCAATGGCTAAAATGGAAAGAAAAAAGAAGTCAATCAGAAGGCCTAACTATTTAAATGCTTACTAGGAAGGGAGAAGAAGCCTGTGATATATCTCTCCCAGTTTATCTTTTTTTTATTTATTTTTAAAATGTATTTTCTGTTGTGGTGAAAGGGAAGTGTTGGTCTAAATTATAGCTTTGATGCATGGGGAAAAGTAGTGTTAGCTTTAATCCTTACTTTTCCTTGATTATCATGTGCTTTTGGGTCCTTCCTCAGTCTGGGTTCTTCATGTTTGTTGTATACCATTTTGAAGTGGCAGTGACTTGACAATGAACCAATATTGGGATTTTTGTGGTGGGAGAATAAGAGTTTAAGCAAGCTTTTACGGCAACATGTAAAATTTGAAACTTTGACTTGGTGTCCACCTACATTTTACTACCTTTATTATGTTAGTAATATAAACATGTTAATCATTCAAAAAAGAATGATAAAGTTTTTGTACATCAGTTAATCGGATTATTAGCAACTAAAGCCGTCCAGTGCATGGTTTATTTTTAAAATATTATAAATTTTTAATTAGTATATATTGATTTTTAAAAGTATAAGTGTATGAAAATTGTAATATATATGCAAGATTTTATGGAAAGTATGATGACTCTATAAAAATAAAAAAATAGCATAAATTAAAGTTGATTTTTAAAAAAAAAATTTAAGCTTAAGTGTCTATTTCTATGTGATCATATTAGGTCTTACTAATGGAATATACACTTTACATTTATCTTCGTTATTAAGAAACAGTAAATGATTTGTAAATGAAATCGTAAATTACAGGTTTATCAAAATTATATTTCAGTAAATCTTTTGTGGTGGTTTTTTTTTTGGCAAAGAAACCTATCACAAAATTTAACTTATGAAGTGGAGTTGAGTGTAATTTTAACAAATTTCAACAATGATCGATACACGTGATTTGTGTAATTTACTGAAAATAAAGAAGATAAAGTTGAGAAGATTGTATTTTTGTGTGATTGTACTTTTTTCCTATTTAATTCCCGTATTGAATTTATCTTTTATTCTATGAAAAATGGAATTGGTAGTAGAAAATTTTTACAATTTCATAAAAGTCATTCAACATGAGAATACACATGAAAATATTAAGCAATGAAAGCTAACTTTATTGCAATGGAAACGGTAATAATGACAATTTGAAAATATGATTGTAAGACATTATAGTATTGTGTGCTTATGACAAATGACGTGATGGTATTGGACGCTTCTAACACATGGAGTCTTAATATTACATATGCTTATGAATTTTTAAACTATATTCGTGTTTAATAAAACTCTTTTATCTAATTCGCGAAGTAAGAAAGTTAGTTAGTTTAGTTAAAATCATTAATTTTGTCTAAAATTAGGGGTAATTTTATAAAATTATCCTTAAGATAGTTGGGAATACCATTTTTTCTTCTCATTTATTCTCTCTCCACTACTTTTGTCTGCATCATAGTTAATGACTTGTATTTCATATGAAAATGTAAAGTCAGTAAGGATGAAAATTAATCTGTGTTAGTTAATTATAGCAGGAGAGATAAATATTTTAAATAATGTAATTCATTTTTATTTTTTTAAACTCCTATAAGAGTTATTCATTTAATAGAGGTAGTTTAGTCTAAAAATAATTAATGACATAGAAATTTAAAAGAGAGTCTTATATTCAGAAACAATTTTTTTTCTCTCGAAACAATCTTAAGGACGGAGGTAGTATTATAAATAGAAATAAATTTATATAACTTCTCAAAAATTTTCCTTAATTTATTTCTAATTAAATTTTTCCATGAGCATCTAAGTTCAAATCTCACTGGCATGATAATATTATTGGTTAGTGATTTATAACACTTCTATAAACATTTGCTAAGTTTTAAAACATATTTTGACCTTGTTAAGATGTAACTCATCTATTTTTTTTAAATGTCGCAACAAATTTAGAGAGAGATTTGTAAAAAAGATAAACTTTAGTAAATATTTTATACATAAAGATCAAAGATGTAGGGTACTAGTTAGCGCAATTGGTACTATATGTGTGTATATATAAAGAGACTTGTAAAAATGATCTTTCATGGATTTTCTACACATAAAGATCAAAGATGTCGGTACTATAAAGTTTTCGCAGTTGATAATATATATATTCTTTTATAATCATCTATATATAATTGTAATTATTTCTTATCAACTTTTACATAATTTTTATTTGGATGTTTATCATTTAGGTTTCTACTATTTTTACAAGTTATATCATCATCTCTACTACCATTGTTTGTAGGTTCTTATACTAAAATATGATATTGAATCGAATTCATGTTGTAAAATGATAAAAATTTTCTAGCATGGTTATTTTGATAAATAAAAAATGAGGTCTAAAACTATCGGGATTCATGAAAAAGAATTAATAATGAAAAGATAAAACATGAAATAAAAAAGCTTTATTAATTCAGAAATGAAAACTTACAAAGGAGAAAACGGAAGATGAAAACACATGCAGAGAGTTATTTTTAGAAGTATGCTGGTATTTTGGCTTTACTCCTAAAGAAAGCTCATATCACTTATTTATACACAAGAAAGGATAAGATTATAGCTTATCTTTATACTATTGAAGATAAGATTACATTTCATCGATTAGTTGTGTTGGAATGTCTTGCCAACATCATCTCTTAAAAGTTTAGACTTTAGCTATACAGTGTAGAGATGCCTTATTGTTTTTCTCTGTTGCCAGATTCTTGTCGACATGTACTGTCGACATTGATGATAACGTACTTTTTAATCAAACATGTCAAAACACATGTCTTCATTTTCTTGAGCCAAGTCTTGAGAAATTCAACTTCATCATCCTAATGTTTGGGTGAAGAAGAAGATTATGATGAAAGTGATTTTATATTTTTAGCTTTTTTTATCATTCATCTTCTGATGATATGGCAAGTTCCGCCATAAACTTTTGTCTCTCAGCTAGAAATGATGAGTCTTTATTTGGGCTTCAATTGAAGGAGAAACATATATTGGATAATTTGTTTAACAAAGTTTTACCCACTTATTAATCTTTTGTTTTGAAACTAAATCATTATTGAACTTGGTTCATTATTTTACTCTAATAGTTCTAAGAAGTTAAGTTTTAAAGTCTTATGAGGAAGATCAATAGAATAATCCCATGTCAGTATCCAAGTAATTCCTTGGCTAGAAACAAAGGAGATTAATTTATAACCTTGTACAAATATGGTTTAAAATATTGAAAACTATTAAGAACAAGTTTAGGAAAAATTAGAAGGGTTGGTCTCATTTCAAAGAATCACTTTATAAACCATTTTGGAAAATTTAAAGAGATGTCTCTCCTAAAACAAATGAACTAGGAGTAGGTATATGGATGTAGATATAACATATTGTACCAAACCTTTACATAATTAAAATAAGTATAGTTATGGGGAATAAATTGTCTTGAGAATTCTTTAGGAATGGTTGATGAGCCATTCTAATCTTGAGCTGATAAAACTTTACAAATCTTGATTTTTGAAAAAGTTACTGTGTCTGTATTTTCTCTTTGATAATGATGAATTTATAGAAAAGTCTATTATTTTAAACATCATTCGCCACCTATTGAAAATGAGCTAGTAAATTTTTAGCCAAACTCTTAGGATTTTAATGCATCCATTTTTTTCTCTAGAATTATGATAGGTAATCTTGAAGACTTTTCTAGATAACCATCTTGAGTTATGTATGATGCTGATTTTGAAAGGTTAGAAGGATTTACTAGGGTATTTACATATTGAAGATGTGAATATGGATTTTTTAAAGTAGAGGTTTGAACTATTTGTGAGGTAGTTTTTTGAGGAGTTTAAGGAGATAAGGTTATCAATGATGAAGAAAATGATAAGGGTAATACTCTTTTAGGAATACCATATTAATATTTTGATATTAACTTTCCTTTATCACTTATTTTGATCTCTGTAAAATTTTCTGGGTTAAATAATCAGAAATAATATCTTTCTCTCCTTTTTTGTGTTCTATATCAAATTCAAACAAGAAAGTAAAGATATATGGAAAAAATATGTTTTGAGACAAGATTTTAAACATTCTTTTGTAAATTGCTGGAAGCGGCTTTGCAATCTATTTGAATTAAAAATCTTTGGCTAAGCAAATCATCTTAAACTTTAAAATACATAAAACTATTGATAAAATGTTTGTTTTGACAATAGAATATTTTTGTTGAGACGAATGCCAAATATCAGAATAAAATCTTATAATTTGTGCTTTTGAAGAATCATGAATTTTTTGTTTTAAAATTCCTTCGTATTCAAGATCAAAGGCTTTTGTTTTCATTATTAAATAGGCTTGTGGATTTGGATTTCCTAAACATGGTAGTTCTTTGACCAATGTTTTGACTTGTTTTATAATTTGTGTTATTTTATTATCCCAATAAGGAGATCTTTCCTTAGTCTTTTATAGATTGGAACACAAATAGTTTTAATATTTGATATAAATTCAGCTATATAATTTATACATCCTAAAAATCTTTGGAGTTATTTTTTATCTTTTACTTCATCTAGAAATTTATCTATAAATTCTGAAGACCTTTGAATGAGGGTTATAGTTTCTTAATAGATTTTAATCCTAAAATATTACTTTAGTTTGAAATAATTTTATTTTTCTTGCTAAAACAACTAATCCATTTTCTTTTATTATTTCTATAAATCTATCTAAGTGTTAAATATGTTGATTTATTTCTTTAAATAGTAGTAAATCATCTAAAAATATTATTGAAAAATTCATATATGGATAGAATATGTCATTCATTATATTTTAAAATTCACCGGATGTATTTTTTCATCCTTGTGGCATTACATTCCATTCGTAATGTCCAAAAGGCACTATAAAAGTTGTTTTATATTAAATTTTAAAAATATAGTTTCGTTATGAAGCCTTTTAATCAAGTCTAATTTATTAGGTAAATGGTATCTAATCTATTTTAATACTTTCTTTAAGAGTTTATAGTTTATTACTAATCTTGAAATCTTGAAGCACCTGGCCTAATTAATCATTTATCCAAACACTTTTGATATCCCTTTTCATAAAGTAATGGGATCTTATATTTCTCTTATTCTTTTATAGTGGATTTCTTTACATAACATTTTTATCTATTTTATCTTTCTAATTGATCCCTTTTTATCAAGTTTTCTTTTAATAGGTTTAATTCTCTCTAGGTGGCTTTATAAATTCAAAATAAATGTCTTTTTCTATAATTTTCGAGACAATTCCTACTTCAGATACTTCAAATGGATTTTAAAAGTGGAGTTCCTAGGATTAATGACATTGTCATATTTTTTAGTCATTTATGAGAAGTTATTTTTTCTCATTTTTTTTTGAGTTTCTATTATTTTCTTTCCTTATAATTTTATTAATCTATATTCTAAAGAAATATCATATTTTTCTAATTATTGAATCTCTTACTTTAAACTTCTAATTTCTTCTTGTAAATCTTTTATAGCTACCTGATTAACTGGTTGCTTAAATCTTTTTTAAAATATTCTTCATTTCAATTGTTTCTACTATTTGAATATTATTTTGTTCATCTTTTATAATTAAATCATTTAGTTGATGTAGAAATTCATTTTTTAATGGAGAAACCTTTCATTTTATCAATTATTGAAATTAGAGTAGAAGTTTGATCTTTAGTAATCATATTTATTGTCATACAATTACAACAGGAACATAATCCTTGTCATGAATAGTAATTTTCTTTTTTATTTTTTGACTTATTCTTCTGAAGAGGAAAAAGAAGTTTGATCAAGTTAATATATTTCATTTTTGTCTCAATTTCTTCATATTCTTCTTCAGGTTCAGAATTTATTAAAACGTTCAGCAAACTTTCTTTAAGTTTCTCATCTCCCAGTAGAGAATTTTTTTTATTGAACCTACAATTACTTTGATCATGTAAAGGCCTGGTATAGTATGTTATATTTACGTTCATATACCTAGTTCTAGTTCATGAGAGACATCTCTTTAAAGTTTCCAAAATGGTTAATATATATATATATATAGGAGTAACTCTGGTGAGAAAATGTGTTAGAAATAAGAAAACAAACATCAACCTTCAGATCAATTATTAGTAGATTAAATTCAAAAATCAAATTATCTATCAATTAAAAAAGAAATCATTTTTCAAAAATGAAACATTCTTTTAAAAAACAAAACAAAACATCTAAAAGTTCAAATTTCATTATCTTTTCTAATTGAAATATCATATTTCATTCTAATCCAATACAATAAAAAGAAAAAAACACAGCAGGAAAATATGTTCGCTACTCGGAAGAAATTGCAAAATCATTGAGGAAAAGCTCCCAGTCTTTCCAATATGTTTTGAACAATTTTTTATTATGAAATTAAAAGTTGAGCAATGATTAAAATTAATTATAAAAAAATTAAAATAGTAATTCTTTGAAAACTGTACAAGTAAATAAACTCTTCAATTTCATCAAAATTTAATAAATACCATTGATGATTAATTTTTGGGCAATAATTAATATATATAGTAATAGCGCAATTTGCTGATTGGAGAATTATAATTGGAAAAATTTGTGTTAAGTTTTGTTATACAAAGTAACAACCAATTCTCACTATGTATGGATTTGTGTTAAGTTTCATATTTAAATTAACTACCAATTATCACTACCTATCAATCAAATATACTTATGAAACTTTGACTTATGCACGTATGAAAATTTAATGAAACGTAAGAATTGTTATTTGAGCAATTTAATGAAACATAAGAACTATTATTGAAGCATCGATAGAATGTTTTGTTTTATTTATAAGAGGGTTATATACTAATTTGAGAATTGATAAAATGTTTTGTTTTATTTATAATAATTTTATTATTTGAGTGTGTAAAATGACTTTTTTTTCTTGACGATGCTGAGTTTTTTTCTTTTTCTTGTATTGGATTAGAATGAGATATAATATTTTAATTAGAAAAGATAATGAAATTTGAACTTGTAAGTGATTTTTTTATTTTTAAAAGAAAATATTTGATTTTTTAAAAATGGTTTATTTTTCAATTGATAGATAATTTGATTATTGAATTGAATTTAATAAAATTAATCTAACAGTTGATATTCATTTTCTCATTTCTTATAGTAATATATTTTCTCACTGAAGTCTCTCTATATATACATGAAGTGTATCCAATGAGAACAAAGTAGTACAATGAAAAAATAAGAACAAGTAATTATAACTATTCAGATCACATTAAGGGGTAAGATTAATTTAAATATAAAATACTAACATGTACTACTCTCTATCTTATCTAAGTTAATATCTTAAATCTAATTTGATATCTTATATTCTATTTTAAAAAATGATATCTTATATATAGTTTGATATCTCTTATTCAATTTAACATCTTTTATCTAATTAAATATCTTCCCTGCACATAATTAAATAATGTATAATAATAAACAATAGCACGTGACACTTCCTATCTAAAATTAAATCATGTTTGTTGTTTTTTCTTTTGTAAGATCACTATAGTTATGAAAACTCCACCACATTCTCCCATGGAATGTGAGAATAATTTGTAAAATTAAGATATAAAACATAGACATATAAAATAAGAAGAAAAAAAGTAACAGAAATAACTATAATTTTATTTTGTTAAAAATTTTATTTAATATAACGGCAAGTGTAGCTTCCATTAATAAAATTCTATCGCATATTGAAATAGATCTATGATAAATGTGTTCATTATGCTTGTTGTGTACTTAAATGTTGAACAAAATAATCTCTCTAACTAATTTTTAAAATATACAAAGTGCTAGATATAATGATGGAAGAGAGATAAAAAAAAGGAAGATAATTTCAAATTAAAAAAATATTAGATATAATGATGTAACAAATTTTAAAATTTTTAAGGAGATAAGAATATTTTAAAAAAAATTAAAATAGATAATGGTACATGTTATTATTTTAAATTTAAAACAATCTTATCCAACTAATTTGATTTAATAGTCAAGATTTTCATTGTATTACTTTATTCTCATTCGATATATATATATATATATATATATATATATATATATATATATATATATATCACATTTTTCTTTGTATAAAAAAATCTAATTCTAGACAATTATAAGATGATGGATAAATGAGCTTGAACTACTATAGTTCAAACTAATTCTTATTTTTAAATTGAAAGAAGTATAACTATTTATCATGCTTGTTAGAGTAAACAGTGGAGGCTTTTCTAAAACTCTCTAATTTTATTTCTTTCATTTTAAATATAAATAAAAGACATTCACTTCAAAATGTGTTTGGGTTAGATTAATTATCTTTAAAAGATTAGGGATATAATATTCATTATCTTTAGTTGATTTGAAATATAATATTCATTATAAAAAAGATTAGGGATATAATATTGATTATAGTTAGAAGTTCACAAAAAAATTGATTATAGTTATTGTGTGTGTGAATAATTTTTTTTATCTATCACTTATCATATTTTTATTGCTTATTTTTTCATTTCCTTTTCTTGTCATCCCTTTTCTCAAACATCAAAACTATAAATTATGTACAATTATAATATTTCTATCCATTATATCTACTTAGGTGTTATATTAACTCGGTTAAAAGTGGCATTTTAAAAAATTGAGAAAAATAATATAACCACGGTTACATGGTAAGCGAGTTTAAAAGACGATATAAACTCGGTTATATGGACAATCGTGTTTATATAGTTTAGAATTTATTTATTTTGGTAAATATTTAACCTTGGCTACCATTCCAATTGAGTTTATATCTGTACAGATACAAACTCGGTTATATGGGTAACCGTGTTTATTTGGTTTACGAATTTTGTATTTATTTATTTTGTTAAATATTTAAACTCGGTTACCATTCCAACCATGTTTATATATATCTCTCTCTAATATAAACATGATTTTATAAGTAACCGAGTTTATATCTTTATAACCTAAAACCCTATTCATATTAGTTTTTCATTATGCAGCGCGCTTCATCACTCAAACTCTCTGTTTATCTAAGCTTCCCTCATGTTTCTCTGTTTTTGTCTCCCATTCTTAGGTTTTGTCTTAGGTTTGCCATTGAGGTACTAGTCTTCTTCCTTGTCAGCCCCATATTTATTCTTCTCTGCCATGTTTTCTTCTCACTGGTTGTCTGTCTCTTTGTTCTCAGGTCTGTCTCTCCAGTTCCTGTCGCACGCACTGTTAGTTAATTTGAACGTCACTGTCTCAGGCTTTGATTGATTACAGGTACTCACACATACTTTTGTAGGGTTTTTATGTTAGAAATTTTATTTATATATCAAAGGTTTTTTAGTTTTTAAATTATTTAATTATTTAAATTTTGGATTTGAAAAGTGAAAGTCATTTATTAAAATAAGAGGTTACGATTTACGTTTTAAATAGAAAATAATAACTGATGCGGTTACCATAATTAAATGTGCCAATTAATTCTCGTTTAAATTTTTTATTCTGTAACATCTTTATCATTAACAAGATTTAATTGACCAATTTATTTTCGCTATATTTATTTTCCTTTATTATAAAAATTGTATCTGACTTACCTATTTCAAGAGAGACAATTTTCATTCTGGGTTAACATTGAGAATCTACCTTTTGTGAGTTATGTTCCTGTTACTGCACAGAAGGACTGCTGTATCCTGGGGGGTCACACCTTAGGCGCATAAACCCTTAAGGGCAGTGTGACTCCACATGCCTCAGTCAACAATATTTTCCCAAAAATCTTAAGGGTTTATTTTTTTTTTTAAAAAAGTCAAGAAATCAACAAGCGCAGAAAAACAAAATCTTCTCAAATAATCTTGATTTACCATAGTAACAGCATCTCTAACATCAAGAGCCAAAATATCAGCACAAGATATAACCCCTGGGCAAACGGCTTCCAATGCTTTCTTAGTGTTGTCAATAACATAGAATGCGTGCAAAGAAGTATTAGCAGGCCTATATTTTTCTGCCTTGTTCTTTCCCTTTGATTCCATAAGAACCGAGGCATCACAGCCCTTATAAAAAAAATACCAAATATGGCCAGGTAAATTTAGATTACCCATTTTGATTTTCCATCCATTTTTTAAAGAATATATATTTTTTGGATCTTTTCAATTTTGTTTTCATGGATTTCAAACAGTTTTTTCTTAAATTGTTTCCCATTGTTTGTTTCCTGAGGAAAATTGCTTAACACATTGTTGGGGCTTTGAATTTTATGTATTCTAAGTAATTTATCTTCTGATGTTATGGTGAAAAAAAAATTTAAAGTTATTATGCCCTCGTCTTTAACGTGACAACATGTTGATATTTGATATTATTTTGAAATTAGTATGTTATATTTTATAATTGTATTATTAATTGTTAAAAAAAATTGACCTGAACTCCTTGATATATGAATATTATGATGTTGAATCTATGGTTGGAAATTAATTTGAATATATTATATCTAAGACATATATTTATATGTGTACCCAAATTTATAAGAGACTTATTTTTTATTTTATTTTCTTAAGTCTCATCTTGCTATAGAGTTTGTTTCTAAATATGTTTATGATGCCTTTTCATTTTGTTGTTTCTATAATCAAAGGTGTTGAGTTCTCTTTAGCACTCAATTAGCAAAGTAAAATAAAAATAAAACTAAATAAAAAATCATAATGAATATTAATTTTCCATTTATTTGTTTGAAATGGTACATGTAAGTTTATGAACACATGGATTTGAGCATTCAAATGAAATAAATTCTATTTTGGTGACATAACTTTGAGCTGATTGTAGTAATACGTATGATGTTACAAGTATGAGAAGATTTTGGATATCACATGAAAAAAAATCGTGATTAATAAAATATGGTATATTTGGATATATTGGACTACTTGTATATGTTGTAGTGTGTATTTCCTAAGAAAGAATAGAAATTGTTTTGATCAAGATGTATGAGTGGTGCCTTGACATGTATTTTTTTATGTGATAAAGTTGTGCACATATTTATGGATGTCAAATTAATTATATATAATTATTTATAAATTTTGCATTAATGGAAATAGAAAATTATAATAATTTCTGTTGAAGTAAATAATAGTGGTAATAAATAATAGTGACGTTGTTCATATTTACTACTATTAATTAGTAATGTTGACATTGATGAGTGTTTTCTACACTACTTGTTATTGCTATGAATAAAAAAATTGTATTATTCCTTTTTAAGATGATGATGTGTGAAATTAAACTTGATGATGTGTGACACATGACATGTTTATGATATTATCTGTGTTTTAAATTTTTTTTTATGCCTACATGATAGGCTATGATAAGTTATCTAATATGATTTAATAAGTAGCTTAAATATGTGATTTTAAGCACACATTTGATTAGAGTTCAATTGTAAGATAATGTGAACTTGAGTTTTAATCATAAGGAAGTATGACAATATATCTCACAAATATATTGTTATTTTTGAGAAAATTTTCATTAAGGTTCTATAAGATCCCTTATGATAGGTGACGTTCTAAAAAAATGATTTTGTTGTCTGATGCAAGTGCTAAATTATTGGAAGATTATTGGATCTAATGAGATTTTTATGCAATGATTTCCACCATACCAGTGATATGGTGATGCAAATATGATGTTGATTGAATCCAATAATTTAAACGAGAATAAATTCATAAATAAATTTATTTTATTCTTGATAGAGTTATCATGAATAAATTTTAATATTATATGTTCCATTGTGTTTTAATGGCACAATGGTGACTAATTTTTTCGAGAATAAATTCCTAAGTGAATTAATTTTACCCTTAAATTTGAGAATAAATTCTTAAGTGAATTTATTTTACCCTCAAAAGAGGAGTTATCACTTAGAATTCATCTAAGTAGACCCGAGTAATCTAAATTAAAAATGAAGGCCAAGTTATTATTTTACTTGGTAAAATTTTAAGGCTAATAAGCTAAGAAATTTATTTTAGCATATATAGGGAAGAAATGTGTCTTCCTAAGTTGTATATTGTGATTGCCAACAGGCAAAAACAAATAATAATATTTATATTGAGATCTTGAGACATGTACATGTAAATTATAATCAAGTAATGTAGCTACAAATCATGGATCAAAATTATTTTGATCTTGAGTCTCACAAAGTGAAAAACTAGTGAGTCAAACACCGAGGGGAATGAGACATAGCCATTTGTAACTAACGGTGATGGGAACCCAACCTTTGTGATTGGAGATCCCATGAAGAAGGTTCATATGGGTAATAACAAGTCACTTAGTTAGTCTCGCTAGCAATCTTTCCTTTTTCTCTTCCTATGGTGTATGTGAGAAGTGCTAGACTACATTAAATGATGGTTAAACTTAAACGCTTTTAATGATTTTCATATCCCTTATGGGTGGGGTATAAAAGTACATTATACACTTGATGAAAACACCCATGTGAGTGTGGAGTGGGACCGCTCCTATGAAATTAAATGACGAAATTTCTAGAGCACTCATGAATTATCAAGCACGCGCAAGGCCTATTCGTGCAAAACGACAAAAACAACAAAAAGAGTCGGGAAGTGTAATGTGATAGGTAAATCGCTATCTTACATTAAAGTGATTTCGGTTCATAGAAGCTTTGTTTCACCAATTCACTATAAGTTAAGTTTATCTGTCTAGGGTCTGGTTCATAGTCCAGAAGACATCAGATCTGATGTATTTGCATAATGATGTAAACCCAAGTTTTTATTAAAACAAAAAAACAAAAAAAATCTTTTGAAATATGTGGGGGATTGTTAGAAAGTTTTTTTATATTTCAAAAGTTCTTTAGTTTTTAAATTATTTAATTAATTTAAATTTTGGATTTGAAAAGTGAAAGTCATTTATTAAAATCAGAGGTTACGATTTACGTTTTAAATGGAAAACAATAGCTGATGCGGTTATCATAATTAAATGTGCCAATTAATTCCTGTTTAAATTTTTTTTATTCTGTAACATCTTTATCATTAACGGGATTTAATTGACCAATTTATTTCCGCTATATTTATTTTCCTTCATTATAAAAATCGTATTTGACTTACCTATTTCAAGAGAGACAATTTTCATTCTGGGTTAACACTGAGAATCTACCTTTTGCGACTTATGTTCCTGTCACTGCACAGAAGGACTGCTGTATTCTGGGGGGTCACATCTCAGGCGCATAAACCCTTGAGGGCAGTGTGACTCCACACGCCTCAGTCAACAATATTTTCCGTAACATCCCTGATATTTTAGTAAAATTTTAAGTATCAGAAAATATTAATAATTGTTTTAAGGATTTATTTGATATTTTTATGAAGTGTTAGGCAACTATAAATAATCAACTAGTGTGGAAAGTAAATAAAATTTATTTGGTTGATTAATCATAAAAGGGTTAAATGAGGTGAAATTAGAAGGGTAAAAGTTTAATCAAAACTTTTAATGAAAATATAGAAGAAATGGGGAAAAGGCTGTTTTGCCCCTGGGCTTTAAATAATAAAACTCATCTTATTCCTCATTCACTCTCCACGCGAGCCTCCTTCTGTTTCTTCTTTCTCCTGTTTCTGTTTCTTCTTCTTCTCCTCCTTCCTCACGCTGCCGAGCTGCATGCTCTGAGGGGAGGTCTGCCCGTGTCTGAACTTTGAAGATAACCTCATTTTCGTGACCATGGTTTCAAGGCGAGTCCATTGAACCGTTTAAATCTGTGTTACCTCGCCTCTTTCATTTTCTCCTTTGGACCGAATGGCCATGCATGGCGGAGTAAGGTTCTGTTCTCCACTCCTCTGGTGAGTGTGAGCTCGAAAATGGTCATTAGAGCTGAGGGTGGTGCGAAGTTAATGGGTTTTGCATTCCGACCCCGTAGGTAGCAGGACGAACACCGGAGCACTGATTGACGGAGCTGGTGCTGGATTCGGAAGTGAAACCGTGAACCCAACGTTTAGAGGACGTAATCGGCACCAAAAGTAGATCGTTGAAGCTTGGAATAGAGGTAAGGGGGGTGTTCGGGTTATAATTAATTAGAATAGGTAAATATGTTGGTTCCGGGTCATTGAACCAGTTATGAACAAGGTAAGAGATATTGCTGAATGATAAGTTGTATGTGAATGTATGTGTATGTATGCATGTGTGAATATGGACACCGATCGGTTGAGGATTGTGTGTGGCTTGATAGAGTTTAAAATACATGTTGAGATAAATTGAAGTGTATAGTGGCTTGTGTTGATGGGTTTGGCAAGTAGGCCGCCCGACTGGTGATCATATGTCAGTTCTAACATTTGTGCATGAAATTGATAACGTTTTACTTATATTGAGTTATATATTGTGCATGAGATACTCTGTATACTGTTAAGGGCGGGGAGTGGTCGCCGGTGCGTTGCACGAGCAAGGAGCGGCTCCTGACAGGCTTCCAGTAAAAGGATGGTATGATTATGCTATGTGATTGACTGTGTGATGACATTATATTGACGGTCTTGACAAGTAGGTCGCCCAGTGGCAATGTGATGGATGGGCTTGACAAGTCGGTCGCCCTGTATTGTGAGCACATGCCAGTTTCTGGTGGTTGCATCTGTGATTGTTGATGATATGTAATGATTGAGACATGATATGTGATTATATGGTGTGGGACGGCCGACGGTATGTATAGCCCTTCATTTCTGGCTCCTGTGGTTTTTGTGCCCAGTTGAGCTACCCAGTGATTAAGCAGGACCCAGTGGTCGAGGTGGAGAGTCAAGCAGGACTCGGTGAACCAAGCAGGGTTCACGGGGTGTCATCTTGCTGAGTGAAATTTGATATATTTACTGAGTAAGATTTGCTATATTTGCTGAGTGAGAATTACTATATTTGCCGAGTGAGAACTGCCATATTGCTGAGTGAAATTTGATATATTTACTGAGTGAGATTTGCTATATTTGCTGAGTGAGAATTACTATATTTGCCGAGTAAGAACTATTATATTTGTTATGAGTTGATATATTTGCCGAATGCAATTTGATATATTTGCTGAGTAAGTCGATATATGTGCCGAATGCAATTTGTTAAATTTACCGAGTGTGAATGGTTATACTCGCCGAGTGTGAGTTAATTGCCGAGTGTGACTTGCAATTTGATGACAAAGCAATCGGACGGAGTTTATACTCGTATTTTGTTATTTAAATTCCGTTCTAGATTAATTATGATGCCAAACACTCACCCTTGCTGTGGTTTTCAATTTAGTAACCAGTGACAGGGAAGAGGTCGGAGCCGTGGAGGTGGGCCAAGCGGAGGATTGATGCCAAGGCACCGAGTGATTTTGAATGAATTGTGTAATATATATATAATGAGTTTTCCGAGTATGTGATGCTACATGTTGCCTGTATGATGAACTAAATTTGAATCGGTATGCTAATTAATCGAATGTGAATTTATGTTGTTATATGATCGGTATTAATTTCCATGAGTGTGTTTGCTGTAGCAAAGTCGATTATCGGGCGAATCTTGCCCGAGCGGATTTATTCTCGTTCAAGCGAGGGCCGGTTGATTTGGTGTCTGTTTCGCTCCAGTGTGTATCCCTCGTCCCTTTCCGAGTGAAGAATAACCGAGAGATCTTCTTCCGAGTGAAGATTAGAGTGCTTTCGAGTGCTTCCGAGTGAAGGTGAGAATGTTTCCGAGTGACTTATGCCCGAGAGAGCCTCTTCCGAGTAAAGTAAAGTTAGAGTATTTTTCGAGTGAGCTATGGCCGAGCAAACTATTTCTGAGTAAAGGTTAGGAATGTTCCGAGTGTGGTATACCGAGTGAATGAAGGTTAAGAGTTTTCCGAGTGGATAAAGGTTAAGTTGTTCCCGAGTGAGAGATGACCGAGTGGACCCCATTTCCGAGTGAAACCCGACTCGTTAATTTTCCTTGTAGGTGTTGTTGTTCACTCAGGTTCGAAGTGTAGAATTCGCTCAAGCGAGTCGGAACTCGCCTAAGCGACCTACTCGGGTTTCGCCTAAGCGAATCAGGGTCTCGCTCAGGCGAATGACTCCTGTCTTTGTCTTTCTTCTTCCGCTTATTTAACTGATTCAATTTTATTACTTGATTTATTTCCTATCGGTTAGTATTTTGAGTCGGTTTAAGAAGAATTAATGTGGTTTTGCATTCGGATTTAATTAATTATCAGTAAACGCGAAAAATCTATTGTAAAAAGTTGATTAACCGGGTGTAAATAAAAAGTAAATTGACGCGGGTCGTCATATTTCCCAACATTTTATCTGTTTGATTATAGATTGTTAAGCATTTATTGTAATGGACTCAACTAGGTTATGTAATTAATAACACAAATCTGTGCATAAAGGAATGGTGGAGTATATGGTAAAAATGGACTCTTGACTAGGTTATTAATAGCTTGTTTGGTTACTTGTTCCAGTAGCCCAACCTCCATTCCAATAGTTGAAATGTTGTGGACAAATATGGTTTTGTATAATTTTGTGTTTGCATAAAAATCAATTCGTTTACTGTACCATTTAGATTTCCAGAACTGGGGTTGAAGAAAAGGGAATGTTGCCTTCCTTTGAGTGAACATGTTTAAATTTTTGCAATTATATCATTAGCGTTCTTAGAAGTATGTGTGAGTGCTGATGTTGATTTTAATTTTTTTACATGTGCACTACCCACCCTTCCATTAACATATAGTTCATTCCAAAAAGATTTAACTAGTAAATGTTTTTTAAATTAGCAACATTTGCATGTAGTTGGCGTAATTCAATCTTAGGCTCGTCTGCTAAAATTATAGGTCCTCTCTATATATGATATTTTTTCTAATCATTGAAGCTGCAAATGTGTATAGCAAAAGAGACAAATGGAGAGTGCCAAGTGCACAAAGAAAATAGGAAACTTGGGCACTTGGCACTCTCCCTCATTTTCTTTATGCACTTGTTAGAAAACAAAATGACCTTATATGAAATAATAAATTTTAAAATATGAAATATTTTGAAAATATTAAATTATAAACTAAATTACATGTTAAAAATATAATACGAATTCGTTAATAGTTTAATTCAAACACACTACCCATTTTGTAATTTTACACCAAAACTTTATTTTTTCCTGGTAAGTTTTCCAACCAAGTTATATACAACAAGAGTCAAACTTGATACCCACCAAACATAACAAAGCACATCAACCACGGGGACAATTGCTCAATTGTTATAAATAAAGAATATTATTAGATATTATTCCTTTGATTATTTTACCATTATTTAATACTTTTACATAAAATTTGTTATATATATTATAATAACTAAAAATAAGCTAATAAAATAAAATATTAATTATATATATATTAAATTATATAAAAATTAATAAAATAAAAATATTAGTTTAATTTTAGTATAGAAAAAAGGGATTAGGTGTGAAAAGTATAGAAAATAATAATTTATGTAGTAAAATATATTAGTCTAAAATATATAGGGTATACATAGCTGGGAAGGAGATTAATAAACCATTAAAATGTTCTTTGGTGGAAGAATTTGAAAAAAAGTTTTAAAAGGGGAAAATAGTTTTCTAATAATATAAAGAAAAATATGATAATGAAGACACCGTTTAGCCGTAGAAGGATGTATGGTTGGAAATAGAATACCCTAAAAGACAACTTTAAAATACTATTAATTTAAAGTATAAATATTTGTGTGTGTGAACATGTACGTCCATGCACATATGCTCTTCCACATTCTTCCCTGCCTTCGCTACCTTTTTCTTTGTCTTCTTACTCTTCAGAGCTACGACAGTTACAACTCTTGTTCGTTTCCCGATTGATTCTTTTTTCTTTGTGCCTTTTGTGACCTTGCTCTCTTTCTTCATTATCTAATAATGATTGTTCTTAACATTTTCATATCGTAATTTAATTGATTTAATTGCTACAAGTAGTTTATAATTTTTATGCTTTAAATGAGTGAATCATAGTTTCTTGTTTGAGATTCAACACAAATGGTAATTAAATTAATTAATTTCATCATTTGTGTTGAATCTTGAATTGTCCATTTGGACAATTTAGGATGAATGACTTTTTTATATGTTATTGCTAAGTACAAGTTAGGACTTATTTTAAGAACCCATGTCTCTTCAATGGGTTGAGTTCTTAGTAAAGAGGCTTAATCTTTTGATTTGGTGTCCATACCAACCCCTAAGCTAAGGAAAGATAGGCAAGGACAAAGATACGAATATAGAAAGATAGCTTGGACTGGCTGTCGGTGTTGCCGAAATGCTTACTGAGTGGATCCTGATCAAAAGTCTGCCAATGAATTAAAAGCTCTGAGCAAGGGTTGCAACTTGCCTAAAAAAGCAGTCTGGTCCTATCAAACATCAAATCAAGAGTTGAACCCCCATCAGATTATAAATATCATCATTTATGATGAATCAAGTAAGTCATTCATTGCTCTTAATACTCTGGTATATTTGAAATCCTTACTAACCTAAACATCAAAGGGTCTTTGCATGTATCACTACCTGAGCCGACAACCCGGACCACAAAGTTGAAGGGCGTTGTGTTCCCACTGGACCAGTGTTGGATAATACCAAATTCCCATTGAAATAGTGTAAAAGATGGATGATTAAGAGATTTAAGACCAGACACAAGAGAGTCAAAATACCTCTTACATATTGGCTAATTCACTTTTAATGATAGATTTTAAGGAAAAAACATTTATCCAATAAAAATTATTAGAATATGAAACAATTATATAAAGTTATTTTTGGATAACTTTATGCTTCTTATATCCGTGTGTGTTTTGGAAAAAAACATCCAATAAAAATTATTAAGGAATGTAACCATCAGTTGAAGATTATTTGGAAAAAAAAAATCCAAAGAAAAGTGATTAAATTGTAATAATCAGTTAAAGTAATGAATTTAATTTAAATATATTGTAATGTAAAGTTTTTTTAATACAGGTATCACATTAATTTTAATAGTGATGTGCCCAAAAATTATTATGGATGGAACTCTCCTGATATTTTTATACTTTTTATTTTATATAACGTGAGAGATACTTTTAAAATAAATAAATAAATTAAAACACTCCCTTAGCAGACATGAGTCATGACACATGTATGTCCTTTTCTATACATGTACACCCGCACGCATGTATGCATGTTCAATTGAGGTAAAAGTGAGTCAACACATCACATGTGTACAAATTAGAAAATATGTTTGATTTGATTACACGTTAATACATGTTCACCTTATAACTTATTCCTTTTTCACATGACAAACCTTTAACTAAACACATAAAACTCAATCATCTAAATAAACTTCAACGAATTCGGTGGAAAATTTCTTGATAATATGCATCATTGATGAACAATTCATCTTCGTTTTATTTGCATGATTTCATGTGTCATATATACTGCTGAATAACGGTTTGTTGAACTTTTCCATTCAACCCAGTCTTGCTCACCTACGTGACTTAAACAAAATCTTAATTCAGTACTCAAATGTGAATCAGGCTGGCTTATTGGTTGATTCATATTTAAAAATAAAAAATAAAAATCAATAAAATAAGAATTTTTTTAAAAGTTAAGCACAAAAAAGTTATTTTTTTTACAATTATAATTTTACTATTTGAGGTTAAAAATCATTTCATCTTTTGTTTATTTTTTTTTATCTTTTCTTAAAATTGAGTATTAGATCTAACACAATTCTAAAAATTAATTCATAAAATGAAATATTACATTCATCTTATATGCTTTTCATTATCATATTTTTAGTGAACATGACACTCTCGACATATTTTATCTGTTATAGTTTAGAGGTTGAATGAATCAAGTTGATTATATTTTTTTAATCCAAATGATTAGTGAATTGGGTTGGACCAAAAACTGCATAGTAGCTTAGGTACTTGTAACATTTTGTGACAGCTCTAATATCACGTGAGAATAAGATATAACCTGTTTAAAGAGACTGTGGCTAGATTAATGATGTTTAACTATGATAATAAGTACCCAATAATTACATTGATGTCCATGTTTCAATCCATACTAGTTTTATCACATTTTTTACACGTGCACACTCATTATTATTATTATAATTATTATATATACTAGTAATAATTGTATTCAAGATGTTGATGTTTAATACACACTGATCCTAGACTAGGGTTTCTTGGTAACTCAAGTCTTATCGGTAAAGCCTTTGAATCATTAAGCTTATGCAATAATTATTTAATTTCTCTGTTGGGACACACACTTTACTCCCTTTGCTTGGTCGGGGAAGGAAATGAATACGACGAAAAGGAATTGTAAAGTGTGCTATAACTATAGTATGTAACCACACCCTTTTATAAAAAAATATATGAGCTATATATATTCTTCCATCCATACCTTGTAAAGACATTTTTTAAAAACATATAATTTCTTTTAATAAGGTTCATTTTTTTTACTTTATAATGTTTATCTATTATTATTTTATGAATCTTATTAATCTCAGTCTTTAAATTAAATTCACCGGTAAAAAAAACTTTTTACACCAGGAATTTTACACCGATTATAATGTGACCGGTATAAAAGATAAGATGATAATAATTTTGTAAATAATAAAAAATTTTACACCGATCTATATTTTAGACCGATGAAGAATACTTATGTTTGTATCGGTCTACAATTTGGCCCAACGGTTTGGATCGGTGAGAAATCTGTTATATTATTTTGGAGCCCTTTCATCTTCTCAAAAGCCAACCCGAAAGCCCCCAGCCCTCTCTCATCCTCTCGAAGCTCGTTCGAAGTAGTGAAGTCAGAGCCAAGTCTCCTTCTTCTCTCTTGTCTTCGCATTGCCACTCTCTTGAAAGCCCTAGTCCTAGTCTTTGGCGGCGTCGATAACGGCGTAGAGAGTGGGCAAGAAAGGGTGGTCCAGCAGTTCCAGTATTTCTCGTTCCGTTTTGGCTCTTCCTTCCTTACTGCGGCTCGTAAGCTCCTTCTTGTCCATCACCTTCGCCGCGAACATCATGGGGAGGGAGGCGAGGTCGTTGAGTTTAGCCAGGTTTCTTCGTGATTCGAGAAACTCATCATTTCGCGGATAAATAATTGAATACCCTACCAGCTTGTTGATTTGAATCTCGATGTGATTGATGCGTGTTGCCTCCGAATCCAATGGGAAAGTTTCTCGCCGGCTTCGTGCTGCATTCGTCGCTTCTATCAGGTACCACGTTTTCCAATTTCTGCTTTCTCAATAGAGTGACAGTAAGCTTCTCAAGTAGATTGAATAAACTTTTTTTGTAGAAATTTTGTATTATATGCCAAGTTGACATTGATAGTTCCTATTCAGCATAAGTTGTTAGTTACTGATTGATTTAATTTTACGTTGCTATTAGTTTCAAGTTTCTAACCTATTGAAAATTGAAATTCATATCTGTTATAAAAAATAGATTGCATTTGTAGATTTGGAACTAACAAAGCTAGAATGTTGTAAAATCTTGGAAGTTGGACTGTTAAAGTTAGTCGTTTGTGACTGATTCTGAAGTGAGAGTGAGTAGGTAGTAGCTATTATTGATTATCTTCATGTATATACTTTGTGATTTTGTTTCTTAGAGCTTTGAAAAGATTTGCTTGTATGTTTGTTTTTTTGATAATGAGTTGAGTTACCTTTCTGATATAACATAATTCCTACTCTTACAGATGAAAGTCTTTAATAAAATTCTGATATTGAGTGGAGAGATAGATTTCTATTTTTTGTTTTAAAAAATTGGGAGTTGATTTCGAGTGTATTTGCAGACAACACAAGGCAAAGGAGGAGCTTATTTATATGATATTCACTTTTGGATTGGAAAGGATACAAGTCAGGTATGTTTAGATTTCACCCTCCCCTACCTCCAACCTGTCTCTTGTTCCATTCAACCTTTTCTTAATAAAAGAAAGAGGAGATAATGTTGGACCTTGTAAGAAAATTTATTATTATTGTCTCAGGTTTTCATGTTTCTTTCCAGGGTCACTCTCTCTCCATTTCCTTTTCTCCATCCATTATAAAGTAGCTCTAGATATGATGGTCATGGTTTGGAAATTCTTGAACCGATATATTTAGACAAAAGAATAATCTATATTGCATTGTGATTCTTCTTGTAGGATGAGGCTGGAACAGCAGCCATTAAAACTGTTGAACTCGATGCATTTCTTAGAGGATGTGCAGCTCAATACAGGGAAATTCAAGGGCATGAACCTGACAAGTTTTTGTCATACTTTAAGCCATGTATAATACCATTAGAAGAGGTTGTTGCATCTGGATTCAAAAAGCCTGAAGAAGAGGAGTTTGAAACACGTTTGTATGTATGGAGAGGAAAATGAGTTGTCAGAATAAAACACGCATAGTATTCTCAATTCATGAGCTTTATTAATTCAGTGAATTCAGCGACTAAATATGTGATATAATGTTTTCCTTGTGCAGGTCCCTTTTGCACAGTCTTCTCTGAATCATGATGATGTATTCATCCTAGACACTCAGAGTAAGATTTATCAATTCAATGGTGCAAACTCCAATATTCAGGAAAGAGCCAAAGCTCTTGAAGTTATTCAGTTGTTGAAGGAAAAGTATCATGAAGGCAAATGTGATGTTTCAATTGTTGGTAAGGCCAAGAGGCACATGTTTTCATAATAAATGTTGAAAAGCATACCATGTGATTTTTTGGGTATATGTTCTTCAAATGTGTATTTTGATTTGTCTGTAACTATAAAATGTACTCTATATTGCAGATGATGGCAAGCTGGATACTGAGTCAGACACCGGTGAATTTTGGGTTCTCTTTGGTGGTTTTGCTCCCATTGGGAAGAAGGTAATTGGTGAGGTTGATATCCTTCCAGAGACCATTCCTGCTCAACTCTATAGGTATATATTGATTTCTGTCCACTCCACCCCTTCTTCTTGAAGCATCCAATTCAAAAAGACATCTAAAGATGAGTGATCCATAACAAAGGAATGTGTCAATTGATAATACTTCTTTATAACTCCATAAATTTCTTTTATTGCAATTATAAATTATGTAATCCATTATATTTATCTTACATTTTAAAAATGGATAGAGCTAGTTTTTGTTGGGTGTGGTTCAACACTGCCATTAGAAAAAAAATTTCTCTTCATATACTATCCTTCCTTTTGTTTTTATTACCTGATTATATTTATATAAATTTTTATTTATTGGTGCATTTTATGCAGCAAATTCTTGTTCTGAGAATAGCGCATATGTATTCTTTTGCTAGTTATGAATGTAGTTTTTCTGAGACATAAGGAGATAAATTGATTAGTGCCAATGTTTTTGAATTTTTCTTATTATATCTAAAATTAAAGGTGTGATATACTGGCCGCTTACTGATTTATACTAGGGACCATGATTATTTTCTGCTAAATATATTATAACCTTAAATTTTTCCTATTCAATTTTGATTTCTCTATGCCTTTTGCTGTCTGCACCATGCATTCTAAGTTTCTTAATCTGGAGGATATGACATCGTGCTTTCAGTATTGCCGATGATGAGGTCAAGCCTGTGGAAGGTGAACTTTCTAAATCACTGGTGGAGAAAACACTTAGTAGAATTAAAAAGTTATCTTTAATTCAATAATAAAAAATGAAATAGTGTGTCAGTATTTCACTTCGTGAAGAGACAGTTTAAGGGTAGCCTTCCTATAGGTTCCTTTTCTGGTTTTCTTTTGTATTCTGTTCCTTTCTGTTTTGGTGGATTTTTTATCCTTGCCCTTGTTCTATTTCACCACTTTTCTGCTTCTATTAAAGAGTGTGACTGAAATTTTAAGGGAATTAGCAATTTTTTGAGTCTTCCGTTTCGCTGCTTTATTCAAGCATCATCTTATAAATTTAAACCATGCATAACCATGTTGTTTCAATATTATATGATTCAAACAGAGCTTCTAGCAACTGATTTGTTTACATATTACACTTCCATATCCAACCAGGAGTTGCTTTAAAGCATGCTAAAGAGGGAACTAAAATCTCATCTTTCGGGTTTGCACTTGGAGGGAAACAAAGTTACACCAGCAAAGAAGTCACAAATGACATTGTCAGAGACCTACATTTGTTCACTTTTTCATTTAATAGAGTTAGGATTTCTGTTAATAGTACTTCTCTGTACAAAAATTTGTTATAAAACAGAATTTATTTGGATTGACATTAGTATGTAATTGAATTTGGATTGACATTGTCATGTAATTGGATTGATATTGGTATTTAATTGAATTTGGATTGTCATTGGCATTATTGAAAGTGACCAGGATTGAAATGTTATTAAAGGAAACAAAAGGGGAAGTAAAAAAAATAAAAAAAGATTTCACACTGGTTGTACTAACCAACCGGTGTTAAAAGTTTACTTTTTGTACCGAGCATTTCAAACAAGACTGGTGTAAAATATCATATTTACACCGGTTGTAATAAAATGGACCGGTGTAAATATTACATTTTACACTGGTCGTAGTACAAAGGACCGATGTAAAAACTATTTTTCTCACCGGTTCTAAAATCGGTGTAAAAAGTTCATATTTTTCTCAACGGTTTTCTCTACACTGGTCTTACAACCGGTGTAAAAAGAAAAAAAACACCGGTGTAAAAAGCCTTCCACTAGTGATTTAAGCTACCTAGGGCATGTTAAAATAGCTTATAGTTTATACATTTAAGTATTTTATAGTATTTCAAAAAATTAATAGAGTTATTTGATAAATATAAAATATGAAAAATTGAAAGAATATGCTTCTAATATTACTCGTGTGTATATATATATATATATATATATATATTTAGGCTTGAGTTACGGTGTTTGTATAGTCTTCATGAAGCAAAGAGATGTGAGAAACATGTATTAATCACGTCCTTATACATGTGGCTATTGTAATTTTTGTCTACTGTTGACTTTATGTATAACATCATATTGTTCTTATCACATCTTGGTTAACATCTGTGTCTGACTTTCCTTTTATGTGATCAAGAAGCTCCACTTGTACTTTGTAAGATTTGGTGCGATGTGGAGGTTAAAGTTACTATTCTAATATCTGTGTGTCAGAATGGATACAAGTTTTCCTTATATAAAAGTTGTATTTCACTTGTGACTTGTATTTATTATATTATAAGGAAGTTATCTGCTGTTGTCTTTAGGGTATTTGAATACTTTAGACATCAGACAATCTTATTATCATTTTACTTACAAGCTTTCATAACACCCAAAATCATTAGTTCTCGAATAATATAATGTCTTTTTCATAATCAAAACTTGGAAGTCTAAGAATCATATATGTTCTTTCAGGACTTAACATTTACTAGTAAATTCATTGACCCTAATTGAAGCTTCAAACCTCTTATTTAGGGATAACATCTATCATATATCCAAAATTGTTCCATAATTTGCGTTACCAATAGGATGCCAAAATTTAAACAATCTACCTATATAACATAATACAACTCTCATTGAAAACGATATAACAACTTTAAATTAAATAACAACCTAAAAACTATAATTAATTTCTAAATATCTTATATATGAGAGCTATCTATGTGTTTTAAGGAAATTCGGCAGCATAACATCTATAGTGTCAAACTTTCCAAATTTTTTAAAGTTTTAACATCTACTAGTAGATTCAACATCAAACAACATTAATAGTCTAGCCTAATGTTTCCCTATATAATCAAATTTATGTCCTACATGGTCACTACCTAAAGATTTAAGAAAACTCAACGGCATAAGGACTATAATGTCAAAGTTTTCAAATTTTTACAACACCTAATAGCTAATAAGGACATTGAACATTAAACAAAATTAATAATCTAGCCTAATGTTGACCTAAATCATCAAATTTAAATCCAAGCTAACTATACTCTTTAAGAAAATTCAACAACATAACTATAATCAAACTTTCCAATTTTTTAATATTTTCTAACGGTTATCAAGGAGTCCCGACATCAAACAATATAATCACATACTTAAGTATGAGGTTTTCTTAAATAATCAAATTCAAGTCATATGAACAACCTAATAAAAAATAACTTAGAGAATAGAGTAAAGAAACTAACCTATATGTTAATTAAGATTTTGATTGGTCTAAATAATGAAACTTGAGAACCATGAAGGAAAACATAGGAAGAGAGAAACTAAAAGAGAAACAGATGAAAACTGAAATCAAGTCCCTCAATTTGTGTGTAACCTCTTGCAACAAGTCGTGCCTTATATCTCTCAATTCTGCCATCAGCGTGCTTTTTAATCTTATACACCCACTTGCTTCCAATAGGATTCACATTGGATGGGCAAGTGACAATCTGCAAAGTGTGGTTCTTGTTTAGTGCATCAAATTCTTTCTGCATTGCATCTCTCCATTCCTACGTGGTGCATATGTCCTCATAAGAGGAAGGTTTAATTTGCTAGTCAATTAGACTTGTAAAAGTCTGGTGTTTGGGTGGAAGATGTTCATAGTTCAGGTAGAAAGATATTGGAATTTTCTTGTGGAAATAATATGGTTGTAGTGGTAATCCAAGAGGTAAAGAAATGGCTTTCTAGTTCGAGTTAGTCTAGTAGTAGAAGGGATTATGATGGGAGAATCAGGTTCAAGCATGGTTTCCAGTGATGGTGCAGGTGTGGTTGCCTCTGGTGTGGCTAGTTCAGGTGTAGGGGAGTTAGGCTCAGGCTCTTGGCTAATGAGATAAGGAGAATTGTGGTCTGGTAGGTAGGAAGGTTGTGAAGCTTCAACATATCTCCAAGCTGTGGAAGGTATGAAGTACTTGTATGGCAAAAACTACTCGTAGAATATCACATTCCTTCTATGTTCTGTAAGAGTGGAAGTGTAGCATAAGGATCCAAACACTTTGAGATCCTTCAAGTCTGGTAATTTCCCTGTCAATAGCTTAAAGGAATTATGGTTTCGCAAAATAGGTGAAGGAACCCTGTTGATGTGATACACTGCATGGAGCACAACATAAGACCAGTATTGCTTAGGGAGCACTACCTGGATCATTAGAGCTCTAGCTACAGTGAGTATTTGTTGATGTTTTCTTTCCACCCTTATATTCTGTTATGGAGTCTCATTATAGGATGTCTCATGAATAATTCCATGTTCACCAAAGTAATCAGGCATATTGAATTCTTGGCCATTTTCATTTTTGATCACCATGACAGATTTGTTGTATTGAACCTTAGCCAGTTTCATAAAGTATTAAAGGTGTTTTCTGATTTCATGCTTTCCCTTCAACAAATCTACCCAAGTAAACCTTGAGTGATCATGCACAATTGTGAGAAAGTACTTGTAACCATGCACAGAAGGAATCAAGTAGGGACCCCATATATCCACATGTATCAGGTCTAGATTATGAACAGTTGGGTACCTCGGCAATAAACCATAGAGATATAAGAGTTGTCTTAAATCAACATGACTAGCCTAGTTCCATCAACAGTGCAACATCACAGCCTTACCATTATCAACTCCAGTACGTAGTCATCATCATGCTATATTGACCATAACATTCTAGGTTCAACAACTATATAGGAGACCTACCCATAACCTATGCGCCTACCTAACTACGTATCAAATAACATTTATATGCATATCTATACAATCCTTATCTTAAATCTCAGCCTTGTCAAGTGTTAGGTCTTTTAAAATCAATATCATTCACAACTACTCAAAACAGATATGTATGTATGTATATATATACATACACACACACAGACACATACATATTTACTCATCTACGCAATTAGGCTTTCATAAAACAACACCCAAAATATCAAAATATCAACAATAAGATTATCAAAAATCAGATTCCATCTCATGGCATGATAGGGAACTCTACACTCTAGCTCACCAGGTGGCATCGTCATCATCCTCCTGAAAATTCACTCAAAACCATAAGTTGATGGGTGAGTACCACTTAAAGTAGTAAATAGTAATATACCAATGGGATTCGCAAACAAGTCAACACACAATTAGAACACATAGTATCATATATTCAGGTCCTCACACAACTATATATCCACTAAGCAAAAAGGCTTACAAATTACAATTCACACACATAAAAACCATGTCAATCATCCATCCTTAGAATCAATGAGCACTAGGCTCCTAAAGATCAAATTCAATCATCACCAATTATACATATACCACAACAACTCCATCACTATAGCAAAACTCTAGAATTCCAAATGATATCATGAATGCCATAGACTTTGAAAATCATTCTTTCAATGCATAAAAACATGCTATACAGATCCGTCTTTACAATACAAATCATAGTACCAAGGATAACCCATTCAATGAATCGTAACACTATAATTGAGGCGCATCCGGGAGACTACACAGTGAATTGTAACACTATAAACAATGACACCCTAAGTAACCACACAGTGAATCGTAGTACTATAAGCGGTGGTACTTGAGAACTACTTAGTAAATTGTAGCACTATAAGAGGCAGTCTCATTGGTACTCAAGAACTGCTTAGTGAATCATAGCACTATAAGTGGTAGTCTCATCGACAAATCGTAGTGTTGGATGAATCGTAACACGAATAGTGCATATGATGTCATGAGATGCAACAATGCATATGATGCGAATCTTAGCGCATATCAATAAATTCAATTCTGGCATCACGGCCAAGCTCCACTACCATTTCATAATCTCAAATCAACATTCGTCAATCATCCTCGATATTTATCAAATCCATATCATGGAGCTAAACAATATCATTCAATAACAATCACCATTTGGTATAAAGACCATTTCATCCATAATATCAATAAATCAAACATTACATGCCAACAATGAAAATCCAACATAAAAGCTATTAACCAACAACATGCATCGATGACCATCAACAATTATTCAACATCACAGGTAGATTCTAATAGTGATTTCAATCACAAGCATGTTCAGAGCGAATTATAATTGCTCACCAAACTACCAATATCAACATCTGAGTAATTATATTATAATATCACCATTTCATCATATCATAATCAAATATAAACCAATCACCATTAATTAAATCTTACAATTCACCAATCATCAACATTGTCACTACTAGGGCCAGTTAGTAGTAAATAAAATTCCATCGCCAGAATACAATCCAAATGACATAATTTAAAGCACTCCACAATGTAAAATTATAATTAATATCATCCATTTCAAGTATAGACTCGACCCCGACATTTAAATCCTTATTCGCTACTCAAGTAATAAACCTCCTCATACATATAAACGTACCTTTTGATGGTTAGGCTTTACAATTTAACCTTCTGATCAATCGAATCCTTAAGTGGAATTTCTGAAAAGTGGTATGCTAACCGTAGACCCTTCAAACCGATTCCAAAACACCGAAACTTCGTCGATCCCTTCCGAACACAATGTCGTCTAAGGCTCGAAATGTAGAATCATATAGATCTACGCTCCCAAGGCTCCGAACCTTTGTCATTTCCCTTCGAACCTTGATCCAAGATGTTGCCCAACACCTATGATTGCATGCATAGTGGTTTAGAGACCAAGGGTTCCATACATACTATAGCTGAGAGAGAAAGAACACGATGAGAGGGACATGCAAAAAGAAAGAGACAGAGTTATGGAGGAGAGAGAAAGACATGTAAGAGAGGGAGAGAGCCACGAAGATGGAGGGAGGGCATATGCATGAGGGAGACGTGAGAGGCCAAATAAGAGAAAAAAAGAGAGCCTAGGAGTTGTGAGAGATGAGGTAGAGATGAGATAGTGAGGCGTGATGGATTGAGAAAGGGATAACCTACGAGAGAGTGAGAGACACTGTAAGAAGGAGTGAGGGAGTGATGAAAACATGACAGAGAGTGATAGAGTGAATGAGAGACGTGAGAGGTAGGAAGACAAGAGAGTTTTTGTGAGGGAGAATGAAGGAGAGAGCGTGAGTGACAACGAGAGGGAGAGCGTGCGAGATTGAGAGATAGAGATGTGAGTGAGCTAGAGGGATAAAGAAAAGAGAGTGAGGGTCTGATAGAAAACAAAAAAAGAAAAGAGAGATCAGAGAGTGAGACATGAGAATTAAGAGAGTTAAGAGATTAAAAGAATTAAAAGGAAAAAATTAAAGAAAAAAGGATTAAAAGAAAAGAAATTTAAAAAAAGAATTAGTAACTTAGAAATAGACTAATTTAAAATAGGAATCTAGAAGATGAAAAATTAAATAATTAAATTTAGGGAGTTAGTTTTAAGGGTAATTAATTTAATTTTAGGCTTTAATAATTTACCCCTAAAGTTTTAATTTAGGATGTTATAACAGGTATGGAATGACTAAGAGTAAAACTCATCTTTCTTTATTTAGCTAGATGACATATATCATATACGACATAGTTAGATTCAGAAACAAAGTTGTATTGGCTCCTTATTATACTTAACCTCCTATTTGAGCAATGATCAAGTCTAAAGTGCCATAGACTAGTTATAGGAATAGAAGGCTGCAAATACACTACCAACATCTCCATCAATTCAAGTATTAAAAATAGAATTACAGACCTGAGGTTGAGTGAAATGAAAGAGACCTCCCTACAGTTTAGCCAAACTAAGAATCTTCCACCCCTTCTTTTCTTTTATGGTACATAGCTCATTGTTAAATATTAATTGAGGATCCAGCTCTGCACATAACTTAGAGACTGTGATTAGATTTAATGAAAAAGTTGGTAGATAAATGGTGTTGTGCAATGTGAGGTGTAGTGCCAAATGTATAGTGCCAACTATGTATGCTGTGACAGTGTTCCCATTTAGTAAATGCACAGTTATATCATCACCTTGATCATATAAAGTAAATTAAGCCAGGGAGCTATAAATGTGATTGAAAGCTCTAGAATCTAAAGTTCAATCACCACTGTTATTACCAGCAGCTGCAACAGTGATCTTCTTGTCAGCAACTTCATGTTTCTTCACAATTGAAAATTGATTTGAGACATGGTTCCCTCTTGCATTTCCTTGGTTTAGGAGATTCGTAAGATCTGTTGAGTTAATATCGACCATAAAAGTTACACACTTTCACCTTACCTTTGCCTCTACCAAGATTTTTCCTGACATCTGTTGAGTTAATATTAACCACAATAACTTCCACAGGGCAATCACCATGCACCGCCTTGGTCTAAATCCACTGAAAAACAACCACAAACTTAAGGGTGAGCATATATATATATATATATATATATATATATATATATATATATATGTTAAATGACAGGTACTGAACTGGATTGAATCACAACACATTTAACCAAACATCCAATTTCACACATCAATCAACAATCATAAACATCATCACACATACCGCCATTCTACACAATTGCATTACTTCAAATGCATCCACACACATTAATGCACATCATAAGCTGTCCAACAACCTTTAAAGCTCAACATCTATATGCAAATTCTTATGCATAGGATCCGATTCTAAGGATGGGAATTACATTGTAGTGTATAAATTTTCACAACATATAATTAGATATTATTACCCGTATCGAACCGTTTGCCCATAATGCAACATCGGTCACTCTCAGTCACAGCGGTAACTCAACTAGGTGTTGTGGGCCGGCCTTGAACCCAATCCAAGACGGATATGGATCCTAAAAGAAACCACATAGGATTTATGCCTATCCAAAGGCCACCCTCCCATCTGGGCCAGCATCACAGGCCCCCTACAATCTTGTATACATCTTTTAATGCAATGTTATGCAACATAATCATCACAATCTTCATGAACCACCCGATTACCATCATCAGGGCCACCACTTGGTTATCATCACCAAATGTTCTCAATTCAAATGATCAATATGCATAACATACAATATTCAATTCACAGTTTTAATTCAAGCTATCCCAAGCCTAATCCATCACCACCATCATATTTATCATCAATTAGTATCATCAATCACCATCATATTTATCATCATAATATTCATTATCATCAAAACATCCATCATCATCATTTATTGTAACCTAATACAACTAACATAAAAAATTATCAATCCATATAACATTAACATCAAAGGTGTATAATGCCAATCAAATTGTCAACATCAAAAGTCACATCAAGCATCACAAACATCAAACATAATATCCATATCCATTCATAATCTATACATTTGAAATATAATGCTTCTCCTACTCAGAATTCGCGATCCTAGAAGTTCCAAATGCTTCCAAACACTCCGAAGTCATTCCTAATTATCAATTTCTCAATCTAAAATCCCTAAAATTAATAACATTCCAATTTATTTACCCTTACACTATTAGTTACATGTATCAGAGCTAGAATCATCGATTATTAACAAATTCAGTATGTTTCAACTTACCGATCAACGTTGATGATATTCCGATACCCGATTCTAAAAATCCCAACGCGTCTAAGGTTCAAAACAATTTTAGAATAAACCCTAGCCATGGGAACAACAAAGTTTAAAACTTGAATTCACAATATGAAACCAAATAGGACCATGAGTCACTCTGAAACTTACTGAAAATGGATGAATTTAAGAAATCCTAGGTTCCTAAAGCTGTCCGCCTTCAAGATAGGTTCTAAACAACCTTGAATTGCATAAATTGAGAAGAAATATGAGTGGGGTTCAAGAAGAAGCCAAAACCGTAAATGGTTCAAGGATTCTTACTTTTATAATTGAAGAAATAAAAACCCCAATGCCACTAGTTGCTTCCCATGAAAATGAGAGGGAAGAAAAAGTAGAGTCTTTCCATTTGTATGATCATAAGCCAATTAGTTAGCTCTGCCAGCTCATAGCTCTGCCAACTCATCTATTCTGTTTCTCTAACCATTTTTTGCTAACCATTATGTATATAAGAGCCTCAATACTCTCTCTTAATACAAGAAATCAGTCTTCACTTTCATATTTTTTGAGCATTTGTTCATTATTTTCTATGGATATTAGTTTACTTTGATGGTATTAAAGCCTTGAACAAGGGCTCTGGCATCTAAGTCATAAATGGTGCGATCCAACAATAATAATACGTACAACCATGCCTCTTCTTCCTCCTCGACGGATCCAAATCTGAATCTGTTAGGTCTATACTACATTCATCCAGGAGAATCTACTTTTGTTGCTCCGAAGAATCTAGTTCTTAAAGGACGCAACTACCACGCATGGGCGAGGGTGATGAAACACGCCGTAATCTCAAAGAACAAGTGAAGGTTTATCGACAAAAGCATTCCGACATTAGACGATCCCTTCGATCTAAGTTTTGGAGCTTGGGGACGTTGCAACAATTTGATGCACTCGTGGATTGTGAGTTCGGTGAATCAATACATTGGTCAAAGTGTACACATTTGTTGAAAATGCCTTTGATGTGTGAAAGGAACTGAAGGAACAATTCTCGCAAGGAGATTTAGTTCGAGTCAGTGAATTACAACAAGAAATCTACGGATTTAAGCAAGGAACCATGACTGTAACTGATTATTTACAGAGATGAAGATATTATGGGAGGAACTAGAGAATTACAGATGAATTTCCTTGTACACATGCTTAGTACGATGTAAATGTGAAGGACCTGAGAATGCAAGGATGTATCGAGTGCAGGACTATGTGATTCGGTTCCTCATGGGACTGAATGTGAATTTTAATATGGTGAGGTCACAGATCTTATTGATGGAACCTCTACCAGGGATTAACAAAAAATTTTCACTTGTCTTACAGCATGAGAGACAGAACTGAATCAGTAATGGTGAAGATTCTGAGGCAATTATTAACATGACTGAAACAATAAGTTATGGAAGAGGAAGAGGACATTATCCATCTTGGAGGGGCAAGATTTACAGCTACTATGAAAAACAAGGCCACACTGTGGATGTTTACTATAAAAAATATGGATTTCTAGCTACTTTTAAATTCAAAGGTTTGACTAATGCTAATAATGTTTACTTGGATAACACTAAGATTAATGCAGATGAGAGGAATTCCTTTAAGGAAGAAAAGACTAAGGACAGTAGGGATGCTCCCTTCACAAATGAGCAATTCAAAAGCAGAATGACTATGATTCAGCAGGCTACTCAACAGAACACAACTAATCATGTGGCTTCTATTGCAGATGCTAGAGGAGGTAATAATTCAATTTTATCCTATAGTTCACATCATGCACATAGAAATTGGATATTGGATTCAGGTGCCACAGATCATATATATGCACATAGGGATTCTTTTGAATCTTTAAGAAGTATATCTC
Organism: Clitoria ternatea; assembly: GCA_037962975.1. NCBI lineage: Eukaryota > Viridiplantae > Streptophyta > Magnoliopsida > Fabales > Fabaceae > Clitoria > Clitoria ternatea. The sequence goes on from CM075671.1 coordinate 280,107,236, forward strand.
CTCTTACTATTTACTTACCAAATGGTCACAAGCTTGATTGCACATACTCGGACACTGTCAGATTATTACAAATATGTTGTTATAAGATGTCTTATACCTTCCAGATTTTACTTTCAATTTAATTTCTATATATAAACTTGTGGCTTAGCATGATTACACATTATTATTCAAGCAGAATGCCTGTGTGCTACAGGATCAAGTTTCAATGGAGACGATTGGTTTGGTTGAGGCCAAGAATGGACTTTATGAGATGCAGGTTCCTTGCAATAAAATGATTGTAAAATATGATAGTCAAGTTTTGAACAATCTGGTTGTAATTCCGGATTCTACTGTTTGGCACTATAAATTAGGTCATTTGTCAATTTCTAGGATGCAAGCCTTGATTAAGGATCATCCATTTATTACAGTAAATAAAATTTTGATTTGTGATGCGTGTTTAGTTTGAGTACTAATAGGGCTATAGCTCCCTTTGACCTAATTCATGTTGACATTTAGGGGCCACTAACTATCCCAGGAATTCATAAGCATTGATACTTCCTTATTATCATTGATGTCCATAGCAGATACATCTGGCTCATCATGATGAAGATGAAGTCAGAAGCCTCTAGTGCCTTACAGAATTTCATTGAGATGGCAGAAACTCAATTTGGCAGAAGAGTTAAAGTTGTGATATTCGACAATGGTGCAGAGTTCATGATCTCTTCATTCTATTCCTCAAAAGGGATTCTGCACCAAAGGACCTATGTACAAAAACCACAGCATAATGGTAGGCTAGAAAGGAGCCACCAGACCCTTTTAGGTATCACAAGGTCCTTACTGTTCCACTCTCATGCACCAAAGTCTTTGTGGACATATATAATGGAACATGCTGCCTACTTAATGAACAAGGTACCAAGCTCAGTTCTAGGGAATCAATCACCCTATGTAGTTCTCTTTGGCAGCAAACTAGATTTGAAGGAGCTAAAAGTATTTAGAATCTTGTGTTATGCTTCCACTCTTACGGAACACAGAGGCAAGCTTGACCCTAGAGAAAGGAAGGCAATTTTCTTAGGCTACACGCCTGGCACAAAGGGATATGTATTGCTTGATATTTTCACCAGGGAAGTTTTTGTATCCAGGGATGTTCATTTTGTTGAAACTATCTTACCCTTCAAAGGTTCCACATCCAACAACAAACCTAATTCACCAACCTATATATGTGTAGACCCTTGCCTGCCCAATCCTAGTTCTATCTTTACCACTCCATCAACCAAATATACTAATGACAATCACTCACCTACACCTTCCACTACTCCTGAAACTACATCTACACCTTCAACACCTAAACCTAGCCACTTATATTTTCCTTCACCATAACCTGTTGTTATTAAAAAATCTACCAGGCCAACCAGACCCCCACCACATCTCATAGACTTTCTCTATCCCACTAAAGCAGCCTCCTCCAGCCCAACCAGCCACCCTATCTCTATCAATCATACTTATCACCACCTTACACCAATACATAAATCCTATGCTCTATCTATGATGACTGATGTGGAACCACAATCCTATAATGAGGTAGCCCAAGATCCTCATTTGATTAAAGCTATGAACATTAAGTTTAAGGCTTTAAATAGAAATGGGACCTAGAAAATTATGGACACTTCAATTGGGGTCAAACCCATTGGCCATAAATGGGTTTTCAAAATCAAAAGGCATGTTGATGGTTCTATTGCTAGACACCAGGCTCAACTAGTTGCAAAAGAATACACACAAGTGAAGGGGATTGATTATTTTGATATTTCACTTGTGGCAAAGATGACCACCATTCGGGTCCTGATTACCTTGGCAGCTGCACATGATTGGCACTTGCACCAATTGGATGTAGACAATGTATTCTTACATGGAGACTTGGAGGAAGATGTCTACATAGAAATACCAGCTGGAGTTCATGCAAAATCCACTCAATCATATAAGCTCATCAAGTCACTTTATGGATTGAAATAGGCCAGCAGAAAATGGTTTGAGAAAATAACTTCCACACTGGTAGATTGTGGTCCTGCACAATCAGACTCTTCATTGTTCCTAAAATTTAAGGGCAATTCTTTCATTGTCTTAACAGTGTATGTTGATGATGTAATCTTGGTGGGAACTGATCTCAAGGAATTCAATGCTATCAAAGAAATCTGCATCACCACTTTAGTATTAAGGACCTTGGTCCTTTAAAATACTTTCTTAGCCTCAAATTTGCAAGAACACATGAAGGAATTTTAGTTTGCCAGAGGAAATACTGCTTGGAACTACTCACAGACACAAGGTTGTTGGGTTGCAAACCTGCTTCAACCCCAATCGACCCTTCTCTTTCTTTGTCTATGAATTCTGGTGATTTCCACCCTGATCATGCTGGTTATAAGAAGCTGATAGGGAGGTTGTTGTACTTAACTACCAACAGACCTGACATCACCTTCGCTGTTTATCATCTGAGCCAGTTCCTTAGTCCCTCTTGGTCTAAACATCGCATTGCTGCATTGAGAATAGTTAAATACCTAAAATCCTCTCCAGGGAAGGAACTATTTTTCCCTACTTCTTCTTTTCTTCATTTGTAGGGCCATAGTGATGCTGATTGGGGACATTGCTCAATCACTAGGAGGTCCATCACAGGATACTATTTCTTCCTTGGAACCTCCTTAGTCAGCTAGAAATCCAAGAAACAAATTATTGTTTCCAAATCCTTCTCTGAATCTGTATACAGATCTCTCAGCAATGCCTTATGTGAGTTGTAATGGTTGACTCACGCTTCAGGACTTGCACATCAACTGCTCCAAGCTGCCAATCCTCTTCTGTGATAATAAGATTACCATTCACATTCCTCCAATCCAGTGTTCCATGAATGCACCAAGCACTTGGATATAGATTGCCATGTTATACGGGAAAGGCTTTAAGAAGGCCTTTTCAAGCTTCTGCCAATTTCTACTAGAGACCAAGTAGTTGACATTTTTACCAAGGCTTCTTATCCTAAATTGTTTCATGGTTTTGTAGCTAAGCTTGGCATAATGGAAAATTTCTCCCCATTTCCAGCTTGCGAGAGGATCATAAGCCAATTAGTTAGCTCTGCCAACTCATAGCTTTGTCAGTTGATAGCCAACCGCAAGCGCACGGGGTATCGCGTAATAAAAAGTTATCGTTCCCACAAAGATTGTGCCCAAGTACCAGCTCATAGTGATTTAATTATCTAGACAATTTGTTTCAAAGTAAAAGGTGCAGTAAAATTAACCAAGAACTAAAGACTATTGGTAGAAAACTCAAATCGAAATCCCTTTTTTAGAATCAAGATGAAAAAGGCTCTTGGGAATTAGTAGGTTCATATGCAATGTACCAAATCTAAAGTTACCCCTTTTCTTTTTTATTAAACTTTTGTTCCTAAGGCGGATTTCCCTTAGCTAATTAGTGAATTCCTCTTGAAACCTCACTAACGTACTTAATTATCAAAGAACCGATTTCAATTTGTTAATTAGGTCCTTTAGGCTCTATGAAAATCCCATTATTCCTCAAAGAGCTTTGCTTACTTTCGTAACCCAAATCCCTAGGTTCAATTTCATGCGTTCTAATGATATGCCAATCTCTCAATCATCCATATTGTTTAAATCCATCTAACCTTATTTCTAAGCCATTAGAAGCATTAAGATCTCATGAAATTGAATAGAAAACAGAAATCCAATAACAAAAGAAAATCAGAGTAACCTAACTTGAGACACACATATTTCCCCCAAATCCCAGGTATAGGAAATTAGTTCCTCATGGAAGAGGTTACAAATCCACAAGTTAGAAGAATTTGTCCCATTATTCAGAAAATAAGGATTACAAAAACAAAGGATTAAAGATAGAAGAAGAGTTCTCACTAATCTTCCAATCTCTTGCCCCAAGCTTGAACCCTTGATCTTCCTTCTTGTTTCCTTTCTCAAGATCTTCAAGAAGAACCCTCAATTTTCGCCCAAAAACTGTCTTGTGTCTGTTCTCTGTCAGTTCCCTTAGCTTTTGCCCACTCTGCCCATTTAAAATTTGGCGAAAACTGAAAGTAACTGCTACAGCGTGTGAAATCCACTGACAGTGGATCACACTGTGTTACACCCAAACACATTTAATTAAGAAAACTGGGTAGAAACCATTGGCAGTGGGAAAATCCACGGCCAGTGGGTTTTTTGGCAGTGTAATCCACGACCAGTGTTTTTTCCCACTGGCAGTGGTTTTCTCTGGCCCAATTTTTCTTAATTTTCCAGTGTGTTCCACGGCCAGTGGGAATTCCCACTGGCAGTGGTTTTCTCTGTGTCTTGGCAAAGATGCAATTTTAGGGTGTTTTTGGGTTCTGGAGCACTTTCTTTGGTACGTTCTTCTTCCATTGTTGGCCTAACTTCAATCTTGGATCTTCGACAAGCTCAAACTCTTCTCAATTACATCATCCCATTCAAAATCTTCCAAATCCTTTTGCTAGTAGACTTATTCAATGAAGATTTCTGCAAAAACAATTACCCAAGTAACATATGTGGAAATAGAGGAATAACCATGGCAATTAGGGAAAAATAAGATTAAAATAAACTAAAATTAAAACTAAATGGACCCTAAAAGTAATGCAAACTAAACTCCTATCACCAACTCATCTATTTTGTTTCTCTAACCATTTTTTTTTGCTAACCATTGTGTATATAAGAGCCTCAATGCTCTCTCTTAATACAAGAAATCAATCTTTACTTTCATATTCTTTGAGCATTTGTTCATTATTTTTTATGGATGTTAGTTTACTTTAACATGAAGAAGAATGGTGGAGGAAGAAGATAGGTACACGCAGTGGTGGAGTTCAATGGAACAATGGCTTCCTTTTCTTTCTTCGAGCATGCAAAATGCGAGAGAGAGAGAGAGAGAAAGTGAAGGAGAGTGTAATTTGGAAATTAGAATTTTAGGGGCAGTATAGTCATTTAATGCGTTTAGTTAGTTTTTGAAATTAATCAGGTACATTCGGTTATCTGAAACTTACCTCGGTAAATTCCAAAAATTAACTTAATCACCTTGAATCAATCAAGCACTCCCATTTAATTATTGATTAATAAAATTTACTAAATAATTAAATTCATGATGTTACAATGGTAAGTTAGGGTTCATCAGGGGAATTAGTATAAAATGTGAAGAGTGTCTTTGTAATTTTAATTAATTTTTGGAGTCATGTATAATAACTTAAAAGTTGAAGTGAATTTAGTGTAATTTATATTAAGAGTTTAGGGTTTTGATTTTAACTTTTTTTCTTAAATTGAAGTTATTAAGTGTTAATATAACTAACATAATTTATACATTAGTTTATGGTTCCGAGTTTTAACAAATCAAAATACAGTGTCTAACAATCAAAATTTCATTCAAGTTTGTAGAAGATCATTACTGAGGATTTTAACCATAAAAGTTATATTTCAACCGTCAAAATTATCCATATGTTAATAGTTAATTAAACATTTTAAAATTATATGAAAAAACATTTTGTGAGTAAGTCAATAGTTTATGAATTCAACTTAACAGCGGAGAGCTAAAAACAAAATATCCATTATAAGGTTAGTGCAAAAGAAAAAAAAATACAGGCTTAAAAAATTGTATTATTTCCTAAGGATAAGAGTAAATTTAAACCTAAAAATAAAATAAAATTCACAGCTGAATACAATTATTCCAGCAACATGGAGACAATCTAACTAGCAAACGAATAGTCTCAAAACAGAAACTTAATTAATTTTCTTGGTAGCCAGACTGCTAGAGTGTCTAAAATTATCAGTATTATCCTATAAACAAAAGAAGGGAAAAAAAACCTTGTAAGAAGACACTTATGAACCCACATATATAGGTGTGAAATAATTATGATCCGAGCATATATACATGCATCTGAGTTTAGGGGCAAGAAATGTGAAATTGAAGATATTGAAGAGGAGGTAGGTGGTGCTGCACATGCACATGCATGTGCCACTCAAATTAACCAGCTAGGTGTACGTCAAATTAATGCATTAGGAAACACACATAGATGCTTCATATGTTAAATATCATCCGTTCTTAAAATTGTATGTTTTGAACAATTTAACTTTTCATTATTTAAAAACCCATTTGGGAATTTTAATCAAATGAATGAATATAAATATAATAGTTTGTTTCTCAATACGTGAAAACTAATTAATTTATTAGTTATTTTTAGTATAGGGAATATTACTTTCGTAGAATTTGAACTTACAAGATCAGATTTTGGAGACCATACAAGGTTCATCAACAAATGGTGAATCTAAGGTTTAGGATTTGGCCAAAAAGGCATTGTCAATAGATACGATGAATATTCATGTACTACTGATTGGTTTTAGAATTTTTAAAAAATGATATCTGGGTAATTCATTATCCTTGGTCAATATTTGTGGATTCAAGGGTATGGGTACCAAACCAAAAAATGTTATTTTTACTACTATCAATCATAGTGGTCAATCTCAAAACGTGTCGCATTGCGGACGAGTTCAAAACTGGGATCGCAGCGTCGCGGAGTAAATTTTGGACGCTATTTTACACTATTGCAGGTAAAATAAATAAATAAATATTGTATATGCAAAGAAAAAATAGAGATAAATAACTAAAAATATTCCAAAAGCATAAGCCTTAACTAGAAAACTAATTTTACCCAATGAAAAACTCCGTCTAAATTCATGAAATCATAATCTAAAGATTAAAATTTCACAAATCAAAGGACCAAAGATACGTAGAAGTAGAAATATATCAGAAAATCAAGTGCTTTTTCTTCTACAAAAGTTCCTTTGTTTTCTGTTGCCAAAACAGAGTAAAATAGAGGAAGAAGAATAGTAACGAGAAATGAGTAAAGAAACGAAGAGATGTTGAGATGAGATGCAAAGTTCCAGGGACTGAGTTCTGAAGGTGATCATGGGTTGGGGTGAGGGAAAGAGAGAAAAAGACAAAGATGATAAGGCAGAGGGAGTCATGGGTCAGAAGAAGGTGAGGATGGTCACCGGAGTTTGACACGAAGGGTGGTTGCCGCAGTCTGAAAAGATGGTGGGGGTAGTCGTCGGAGTTTGAGAGTAAAGTGGGGATGGTTGCGAGGTCTGAAACTAAGCTGGGGTAGTCATCGAAGGAGTGAGTTGCCGAGAAAAAGAAAAATGAGAAGAGAGAGAGAGTTGTGGGAGGGCGCAACACACCTATCGCGGGACGCAACACACCAATCGCAGAGAGGGGCCGCACCACATTGATGCGGTAGGATCACGAACGCTACGGCCGTAATTGACTACTATGGTATCAATACATAACTTTCATGAATTCTTTAGCATTAGATGTTTTATTATCACATAAGTCTTTTGTTAGAGTTGTTAGTTAGTTATCATTAGGGATAAAAATAGGTCAGGTCAGGCTTTGTAAGGCTTGAGCCTGACCTGGTTCATAATTGTATGGCTTGAGCCTAGCCTGTTACCTGACATAGGCGAAAATTATAGACCTGTCTTGGATTGTTTAAAAGCCTACCTAGGCCTAATAGCCTATATAAAAGCCTGATTTTATAAAGGCCAATAAATAGGCTCACAAGCTTGATTGAAATAGGCTAATACAAACTTATCTTTGACAAACTTATTTTAAATAAGCTTATATGTTTTAAATAGGCCAATAGGCTCTTTTTTAAATAGTCCTCTTTTACTATTACAATAATTTAAAATTAATAAAATAAAATATTAAAATTATAAAATATAAATATATTTTAATTTATTAATATGATTTATAAATCTGATTTTATTTTATAAAACTAATATATATGAACTAAGTATATAAATTTTACATAAGGATGTATAAATAGGCCAGTCTGACAAGCCTAAAAGGCTTTTTTTAAAAGCCTAAGTCCGACTTTTTAAATTAAAAAGGCTTTTTAAAAAGTTTGAACCCGGCCTTTTTATTAAATAGGCCAGGCCAGGTCGGGCTTAAATAGGCCAGGCCATAGTCAACGCGACCTATTCCTATCCCTAGTTATCATATTAGTTAATAAGTTGTTAGTTTGTTAAGTGAATTTGTTACAGTTCCTATTAGTTTCTTTTCTCTTATAAATAGATATAATTCTCTCTTGTATTTTTCTTTTTGTTAAAGGTTTCATCTCAAAACCAATTGGCAATAGTTGGAGTTATCCAACAGGTATTTAAACCACGTGAAATATAATAAGGCAGACGATGTCAGACTTCCAACACACTCCCTCCAACAAAGCCTGTTGGACCAAGCAAATGGTAACTTTTGACTCATAACAAAAGGATAACTCTTGACCCATAAGAAGCGGAAAGAATGCTCTAACTCTGATATCATGTCAAAATCCTTAGCCACCATGAATGAACCACCCAAAAACTCAGAGAAAGAGGGAAAAAGTTAGAGACACAAATAGAATTAATAAAGAATGACTCCTTCATTAATTAACTAAATTGAAAACAATGGTTTATATATAAACTACCAATCAAACTAACTAAGAAGGTTAGAATAACCAACATCCTAACTAATAAGCAAACTAAAGTTACAAAGTTATCCTAACTATGGTTAGAGGAAAGTTAATAGCCCCCCTCAAGTGGGAATGTGTGTATCAAACATTCCCAACTTGGTAACAAGATTCTAAAATGAAGAAGCAGCAAGGGGTTTGGTTAGGATGTTAGCCTGGTCCTTGGAAGAAATTGGTAGCAGATGAATGGCTCCTGTCATGATATGGTCTCTGATTGTGTGACAATCAAGTTCTATGTGTTTAGTGCGTTCATGAAACACATGATAAGTGGCAATGTAGCGGGCGGATTGGTTGTCATAGAAAAGGTTGATAGGTGTAGAATGTGGAACCTAAAAATCATGAAGTAGAAGAATCAACCACTTGGCTTCATAGGTGGCCAAAGCCATAGCTCGGTATTATGCCTCTGAAGATAATCTAGAAATAACTGGTTGTTTTTTGCTCTTCCATGAAATAAGTTATTGGCCAAGGAAAAAACAAAAATCAATAGTGGACCTTCTGCTATCAAGACATGAGGCCCAACTTAAGTCAAAATCCTGTTAGCTTCAGGTCTGAGGCAGCAGGAAAGAACAAACCTTTGATGTATCTCAAGACCTTGAGTGTAGCTCTATGGTGTTTAAAGGTGGGAGCAAAAAGGAACTGACTTAAGTTACTAACAGAGAAGGTAGATCAGGCCTTGTGTTGGTAAGGTAAATTAATTTTCTGTAGGCAGTGGCATTGGGAAAAGTGTTTTAGACCGAAGACTAAGTTTGACATTAGATTGCATGAGTGTAAGAGAAGGTTTGCATCTAAGTAAACCAAAATCCTACAATAGCTCAAGAGCATACTTCCTTTGATACGAAGAGATACCTTTAACAGACCTAGCAACTTCAAATCTGAGGAAGAATCTAAGTTAGCTAAGATCTTTGATCTCAAACTTTTGATCCAGCGGACACTTAATTTTCTCAATTTCATCAAAGTCTTCTCTTGCTAAAACCAAGTCATCCATATAAGTGATAATAGTTGTAAACCTTTTAGGTGTGCACTTAGTGAAAAGGAATAATCTACCTTAGATTGAGAGTAGCCTGAGGATAAGAGCACCTCAGTGAGCTTGGCATGCCACTATCTGCTTGCTTTCTTAAGGCCATATAATGACTTGGTCAACCTACACACAAGATTGGGATTAGGAAGAGAAAGGCTAGGAGGGGGTTCCATATATACCTCTTCATGGATATCTCCATGAAGGAAAATTGTATTAACATCTAGCTATTGTAGATGCCAATTTTTGGCAGAAGCAATGGACAGAAGAAGCCTCACAGTGGTCATCTTCACAATAGAGCTGAAAGTCTCCAAGTAGTCTATGCCTTCAGTCTGGGTAAATCCTTAAATTACTAACCTGGCCTTATGCCTTTCAATTGAGCCATCTGCCTTCAATTTGGTCTTAAAGACCCATTTACATTTAATGAGTTTCTTGCCCTAGGGAAGTAAAGTCAACTACCAACTCTTGTTAGACTCCAAGGCCTACAATTCAGCATTAATAGCACCTTTCCAACAAGGTTGTTTAATTGCATCAAAATAAGTTTATGGCTCAATTAGGGAAGAAATGGCAAGTAAGAAGTGATGTTGTGCAGTGTTGGTGTATGCACTACGAGCTATTAATGTATCAATTTTAACTTATTAATAAAATAAGTATTTTTAGTTTTAAGATTGTTTTAAAACTATTTATCCTGGAATAATAGATCATATAAGAATTATTACTAAAACATCCCTAATCAAGTGTTTACATGGGGACATGTAAATACATTAAGACTAGAGTACGAATGTACTGATGATTTGATCTCACAAATCATGGATATATATATGATATCAAGTCTTCACATGGGTACATATTAAGAGTAATGTTGTACTAGACAGACCCACCATGAGAACGTTGCATGGATCCTTACATGAGTGTCATAAACGGTTCTTAATGTGATAATGGTATATAGTCTTTTAACTTGAAGTCACTACAATTCCTACATAAAGAGTTTGCTGTTTTAATACAATCAAACGTCATCTATAATAAAATGACCATAAAGATTGTGATTAGGCAATGAACAAATTATGCATAGGGATATGAGTGATGTAGATGAGATTTGTCTCTCCTATATGACAGAAGTGATATTTATGGGCCATTTGATGGAGTGAGACTAACGAAATGCATGATCATACTAGGAAGAATAAATATTAGATATTTATTCTGTAAAGTCTACTCTGGTATCAAGTAAAATGAATTGGGTTATACAAGGATGACGACGACCATACCTTGGGCCCAATTAGATATCGTGACAAAAGGAATAAATATATAAATAATTATCACTTATAGGTCATGTCGATAATAAGTAATATTCGAACATAATGATGTATTGCTAGATGCCGCTCTTATTTTATATTAATAATAAAATAGTTTATTATTAATATAACCAGATATTTTACCTATATGGTCACACACATAGAGTAAGCCCACCAAAGGTTAGTTTTATTTTAGTTGGACTAAAAATAAAACTATTGGGCCTAACTCATTTAGAATGAGTGAGGAGCCCAATGTTTAATGAGAGCATGAGATGCTCATAGGCTGCTACTAAAAAATATTAGGATTACTCTCTGAACTTCTGTACTAGTATTTAGAAATTCAGGTTTCGGTGAGAGTGCTCGTGTGGACTCCTAAGGGCGAAGCTACAATTGCTTCGATTAAGGAACTCATTTTGCGTCTTTAATGATAAAACACTTATTATTAGTTAGTTGATTATTAACTAATTAATATTTTTATGAAATTTTGGTACTTATATTTAATTATTTTGTTAAAATAAAAATAAAAATATAATAATATATATGTATTTTGAATGAGGATTTTAAAATAACTTAATTAGTATTCACTGATTAAAAAAATTATATTAAGGATTTTTAATAGCTTTATTATTCACAACTTTTATCTTATGTTTTTATATTTAAATTTTTTTATATTTATGATTTAACTCTTAATAGAATTTTAAAAATAAAATTTTGAAGGAATTTGATTATGGTTCTTTAGAACTTTTTGATTGTTATACAATTTATAATTTTTTGAAATTTTTTATTATTTTTTCTTTTTTTTGAGAATGACAAAATACCCTTAACATTTTATATAATAACCAAAATGCCACTGTCGGCATCATCGCTTACTTATTGTTTACATCATCGGTTAGGTAATTACATACATCATGAATAGTCATTGGTTAGGTAAATACTTACATCATGAATAGTAAAATAAATAATAAAATAATCTTAAATAGTAAATTTTTCTTCCTATAAATAGATGGTTCATTTACAAGATTTATATACCAAAATTAGAGAGAGAATCTAGAGAGATAGTGGTTAAGAAATTAGTGGGAAGTAAATTTTTTTGATAAAAAGAGATTCTGTCGGAGGTGTAAGAACTTAGAGGCACAGAGCGAATTCAGTTTTGGTAGCAATTCCAGGTAAGGGGGAGTGGGATAAGAATATAATATGAAAAGACATAAGAATAATGGGAGGAGTCCCCTACTCCTTTTAAATTTAATAATATTAAAATAAATAAATTATAAATTAAGTATCTTGTGTAACTTACTCTGAAATACCTATGCAAGGACCCAAACTTTTATAACCTATACGAACTGGACTAAACCTATGCAAGGACTTGGACTATTATGACCTATATGGACGGAACTAAACCTATGCAAGGATTGAATTATATGGACTTATATAGACCTATGCGAGGAATAAACTATATATAAGGACTTGGAATTAAGTTTATTAACTTAAATAACCATTAAACTTTGAATTATGATATTTATGAATGATGATTAATTTCTTTGATTTGATTATGATTGATAAATTGATTGTGATTGACAATATTTGATTGTGAGTAATAATATTTAATTGTGATTGACACTATTTGGTTGTGATTGATAACCTTGTGATATGGAGTCTGAGCATATAACAAGCATGATGAAAAGTTAGAACTCAGTAAGAATGTTCTTACCTGATTCTTTAAATTTTTATTCTAAGAGAAAGTATTTTATAATTAGTTTAGTCTTTTATTTCTTCTTAGAAATTATTTTCATTAACTTTACTTTTAATCTTAAGAATAAAATCTAGTATTTATTTTAGAAAGAAGCTACTTTATAATAATTAATTTATAAAAAGGTTGAGATAATTAATTCTTAAATTAAAGAAAATTTTTATAATTTTAAGTATTCTTGGTTGATGATTTTAAGAATTATTTTCTTTTAGTAATTAGAAGTCTAAAGTAAATTATTTTGGTTTTTCCCAACGTAATAACTAAAGGATATTTTGTTATAGTCAAGGTTTCTAAACTCAATCTAGTTAAGATTTAATTTGAGAAAAATTATGTAAATATATGAAGTTTTCTATGAGAAAGTTTTGAGATATTTAAGGCTTGGAAACTCAATTTTGGTGAGATCTGAATTCGAAGACTCTACTAAATTTATTTCTGTATAACAGAAGTTCAAAGAAGAACTTATGGGAATGTACAATTTATTGAGATAATTTGTGAACCTTTATAGTATTTAATAATTGAGTTTCTAAAAGTCTTAACTAAATAAATATATGAGTGATTCATGCATCATGAATCATTAAAGAGAAATGAGATGTGATGTTGTCTGAGGACGGATTATAGAAACCGAGGATACATTAGAGGAGGTTCAAATGCAAACCTTGGGATGAGATGGTGTGAAAGGGTGCTTCAGGTGACCTGGGGTCGCTCCCTAGTGTCGAGTACTTTCAAAATAAAAACCTTCTCAGTCTGACTAGTCTCTAAGTGTTTTCATGCCAGTTGAGTTGTTCATATGCCACAAAGGCATTTATGTTATTATCCGGAATTATGGAACCGTGTAAACTCCTGGTTGGCCCAGTGCAAAATTAAAACTTTAAGGGCCCACATGCATAACCAATTGAGATAGTAGCATTAAAAGCATTGCATGACATTCATGTGAATGTGACATTCTATGTGGGTGATTGTGAATGAAAGTAAAATATGTTGTAACATTCTTGGTATTTTAATAAAAATTATGAGAGTGGAAAATATTAGCAAATGTTTTAGAGACTTATTTAATATTTGATCTGCTTAGACTGTGACGTCCTTAGTAATTTCTCGAATAAATTTTTCGCGTTTTAAAAATCATTTTTGAAATTTGTAATAAGTCATGTAAAAGTTGATAAACGCGGATTATTATCATACATACTAGTCGTGAATAATTAAAGTCATGAAATATTTATATAGCGGAAACGATTTAGAAAAATACAGTACATGAAACATTATATTATTATTACAACCCATCAAATTAAAATAAAGTCAAATTTTAAGTAATAATTCACGTAAACTCCATTCATGGCATCACTCTTCATTCTGTGTAGCATTCACTGTAAAAATTAATGTAAGAGTGAGACAGAATATAGAATAATTATAAAATAAATAAAATTGCACAAACACAACCAACAAGGCATAATGATATGATGAAAATGCCAAACAAGTTCATTTATTATTAATAAATCTTAAATTAGTCAAATGATGTCATGCTGGATCCATTTGGTTTGATGGGAATACTGCAGTAAAAAGTCTCATAGAGACTCCAGTAGGAATTAGCATAACCATGAATCCCTACATCTTCATGGCTCCTGCGAAAATAAGTGCACAAGTAGGAATTAGCATAACCATGAATCCCTACACCTTCATGGCTCCTGCAGTACTGAAGTACACAAGTAGGACTTAGCATAACCATGAATCCCTACACTTCATGGCTCCTGCGAAAATAGGGCTTAAATTCATCATAGAGTAACCCCCCACCAGGGTAGGCAATCATGGAACCCCTAAATTCCATGGTGCGTCCAAATGCTTATGATGCATGAATGCCTTTAATTCTCTTTATCATTTAACATACCATGACATATCAATTTCCAAAACCACTTGGAAAGCCACAAGTCCTCAAAGGGACATATCACATATAATAATTTTCAGAATCATGGATTTACCGTTTCAACCACATGTATCAATAACCGCAAGGCATTCATGTATATATATTAATTTAGTCATTCAAAATTATTCACCACCAAAATACACAAACTGTATAATACTCATTAGACACTCATCAACATCCATAATACTTCATAATCCCTCAAGAATTCAATAATAAATTGTTACCCATAGAGAAAATATCATTTTCATCCATAATAACCATTATAAGTAAATTTCAGCATTTCCAACAGCGACATACGTTAGTAAAACAACCATAACATGAGAAAATAAAAACCTTTTCAAGTGATTCCACTTTTTGTAGTTCAACAATAAAATTATCTACAACTTTCATGAAGACCATAAATCCAAATTCCAAACAGTAACACCACTTATCCTCAGAATACAAAACAGCCTCAAAGAGAATTTTCAAAACGTACATATGTTAGTATTTTCAACGTTTCTGGAGCTACAAAAATAATTTTGGCATGGGACTAGTTCTAAATTACTCCTAACACAAATATATACAACTTTCATGAAGACACCGATCACTAATTCTCACCACAAAATTTCCAGTTTTAAAAATACGATTCGTATTTCATTGTTAACAGATTTTCAGCATGAACATACTTCTGTATTTTGGGCATATCTAGAGCTACAAGCATCTTTTTAACTTGAAACCACTTTCTATAGAACCAAAACATAAATATATACAACTTTCGTGAAGACATCAAAGGCTGATTATGCATGTATAATTCCCAGAATATTAATGTATACACAAAACATAGGATAAATATTCCACACGGATATGCTGTAGTATTTTGGCTATAACTTTTGTTATACATATTCAAATCAATCGGTTCAGGTCTCAAAATTCATATAACAAAAAGATCTACAACTTTGATGAAGAAGTCTGAATCAAATTCATAAGTTTTCAGCTTCAAAATTGAGCAACAAGATACAAAAATAAAACTGGAATCCTAGGACAGCATACAATTCTACCCATTTCATAATTATTCACAACCCTATCCCCTCTTACTTGGATTGAAGATATTTGGCTGATTGAAAATGGTCTCCTTACTGTCCTAGCTTCAGATCGAAGGGCCTTGATGGAGAAGAGTAAAAGAGAGGAAGAAGATTTACTGATTTTGTTCTCAGGAGTTCTGGTCTTAACAGAGGCAGTGTTAATAATGCAAAGACAAGTGGGGAACATCATCCTTGTGAGTGGATTTTTAGTGGGCTGTTAGTGGATTGATTGTGGAAAAATAATGGAGGTTGAGATAAGAAAGTGAGCTTTATAATGTCCACTTCTGGCCGTCCACACACACTAGGGTGAATAATTGGATCAGATATATTAAAATATGCATAAGAGGACAAAATTGGAGTCAAAAGTTAATTCTAACCTGAATACCGACTGAAATTCCACTCGGTCAGCCACTAAACCGACTGGAATTCTACCCGGTCAGCATATATGCCGACTGGAAATTGTTAGTAACGTGAAGAGAAGGAAATCCGAGTCCTTCTCGCTCAAGCGAAATCCTCTCTCGCTTGAGCGAGTGCCATACATTGTACTGGCAGAAGGGAGTTTCGCTCAAGCAAATTCCAACTCGCTTGAGCGAGACACACAAGCCTCACTTATTCCACTCTCACTCGCTTAAGCAAGGAATTCATTCGCTTAAACGAAATGCGACCAGAGGTCGTCATTCCTCAAAACCGATCTTTCATCCACTCGGTTTCCACACAACAACTTAATCCAGACCGACTCAAAGCTCTCAGATTCTCACTCGGCAGAACCTTTTGAAACCGAGTCAGCTCTCAATCAGTCTCTCTCTCGGTAATTTTAAACCAAATCATTCCTAAGCCGACTCATACTTACGTAGTCTATCACTCGGCTATTTATTCTAAATCCGATTCAATATCTGATCGGTTCTCACTGGGTAATTCATTACAACACCGACTCAACTCCTAATCAGTTCTCACTCGGTGAATTACCTCAAAGCTGACTTATTCCATTTGACTGTCCACTCGGTGAAATCAAATAAAACCGATTCCCAACTCTTAGGTTTCTGCTCGGTAGAACTCCTCTGAAACCGACTCATGCACTCAAGTTTGTCACCCAACAAAATAATCCTTACTGACCCATCATTCATTCCGTTCTTCTCTCGGCAGAGTAATCCAAACTGAGTCCTCTTTCACTCATTCTTCAACACTCGGTTCCTCATTCCAAATCCGAGTCTCCACACACACAGTTCCACTCGGTAAAACTTTTCAGAAACCGATTCTCCCCCATAGTTGTTCACTCACTCGGAATCTCATTCCCAAAGCTGACCTCTTTTCTTCCTCACTCACACGAAATTATTCCAGTGCACATCTGGACAATCATACACCATGTGTCCCCAGTCGGAACCCTACCACTCGGAAATACATTTTCCTCTGTACTTCACTCAAAAATGAAGGCACTCAGTGAACTTTCATTCAGAATTGCAACGTCTGACCATGATTGACTCATAAACGAGTCATTCAGAAGCATTTGACTCAGAAACGAGTTATTCAAAAATACTTGACTCGGAAATGAGTCATTTGAAGATATTTAACTCGGAAACGAGTCTTTCTAAGCAATTTGACTCGGTAGTGAGTCACCCCAAGGTGAGTCACTCGGATCCTTTCACCCAGAAGAGGTTCTATCAAACCCTCTTCACTCAGAAATGTCTCTGAGACAGGGATTCCACTCGGAAAGGACCCTCTCGGCCATGTTCCACTCGGAAAACATAACCTTCACTCGGAAATCTCTTGGTCACTCGGAACAGAGCCTCTTCCTTACTCGGACAGCCCTTTCTAAGGCATGTTTCACTCGGAAAATGGATATTATCATCAAAGATCTATATAAATTCCATAATTATACTCCAAAATGGATTTTTTGAAGTAATACAAGCCATCCTTTGGATGTTTTATTCATTGATTATTACTTACAGACCTTCTATACCTCATAATTTACAAAATAGGACTATTATTAAAAACAGGATGTTACATAGACCGAGGTCAAGGAATCCAGTGTTGGGCCGGTCTCAATTGTAAGGACCAAACGGTGTTAAAGATCGGTTGTGAAGACCATGAAGGATTTTGATAATGACAAGGCCAATGCCAGAGATCAAGAATGAAGATCCAAGACCAAGGCATAATTAAAGTAAGATGCTATAAAAAGAAAGTACGACCATTAATATAAAAAGGTTTTAAAATAATAATACATTCTGATGGAATGTAATTGATTACCTCATTAGTGTAATCAATTACATCGTGTAATTGATTACCTCATTAGTGTAATCAATTACCTCAGCAATGTAATCGATTACCATGATCGATTACAATATGAACGTTATGTTTTAAAACTGATTTTAAAAGGCTGTAATCGATTACCTATTTTATGTAATCGATTACAACGTGATCAGAAAGCAAAAATCATGTTGAAACATTATAACTTTTCACAAAATATTATTTTATCCAAGAGGTACCTTTCCAATTATTTTAATCAATAATTTCACACCTCTTGAAGGCATTTCTTCTCCTATAAATAGGAGGGTATTTCATTTGCAAAAACACACCAATAACACCAACACAAAAATACTTCCAATCGTTTCTTAAGAGCAATAATGGCCATATTCTCTTAATAGAGTTATTACTCTTTCTTGTTCCTCAATTTGTTTATCATACTCTTGAAGAGAGTTTTTCTATAGAGTTCTTTATCTCTAAAGTGAGATTGATACTCAGAGTGGTGTATCTCTGAGGGGGTTCTTCTTGGATGTGGTGTAGCATCCAAGGGTGATGTTCTTGGATGTGGTGTAGCATCCAAGGGTGATGTGCTTGGGTGTGGTGTAGCATCCAAGGCATTTGTGATCGGGGTGTGAGTCCCCATTGTGGTGTAATCAAGGGAATTGATTATAGTGAATTTCCTCAAGGGTGTCTTGAGAAGACTGGACGTAGGCAGTGGTTGGCCGAACCAGTATAAATCTCTGTTTGCACTTCTCTAACCCTTAAACTCTTTATGTTTTAAGCATTATTATTCAAATCACATATCATTGCATATTGAGTTTTTAGAGGAGAAATTTATTAGTGAAAAAGTTCCTAACTACTCAATTCACCCCCCTCTTGAGTTTCCTAGAGGCCACCTGGGCTAACAGGTTGTGCTGGGAAGAATGGCCAAAGACGTGCTGTCCTATGACTGACGCTCATCCGGTGTGCCTGGAGTGGTCTTGGACTATCCGGTGTGAGGAGAACGCCTAGCCCGGAGTCATAATCCGGGTTGATCTCTTGGATGGTTAAGGCAAACGGATGTGCATAAAAAAGAGGTGAGGACGGATGAAGTGTCCGACCTCTCAAGAGATAGCACGGATTACTGAGGTGTGGACCCTACGCTTGGACACCGGTTGGACGGTATCCAGCTCGGGTCGATGCTCTTACGAGGTAGCAGGCAGCTACAAATAATTAAACATAGAGAAAGCAAATAAGCATAGTGGGTCGGAATTTATAAAAGAATCCAATGTGATGAAATTGATTAAAAACTTTTAATGAGAATGCAAATGAAATAGGGGAAAAGGCTGTCTTGCCCCTGAACTTTATATAAAAAGGAAATTTTCTCTCTCTCCATTATTCATAAATCACTTCTTCTCCTTAATCTGTTCTCCTCCTCCTTCGTCTTTTCTCCTCTCGTTGCTGAATTGCATGTACCAAAGGAGGACTCCATTCGTGTGAAAGCCTCAATCGAACCTCATTCCTGTGATCGTGGCCTCAAGGTGAGTCCACTGATCCGTTTTATTTGTGGCTCCTTATCCCTTTTGTTTCTCTGGTAGCCAAGGGCCATGCATGGCTATATTCGAGCCCGTTCTCCACTCCTTAAGTGAGTATGAGCTCAAATGTGGCCTAAGAGATGAGGGGTTGAGTAAATGGGTGTTGCATTCTGACCCGTAGGTGGTAGATTAGACAGCGAAAGGCTGAGTATCGGAGCTGAGACTGCAAATCCAGTACTCAGAGGAAGGGATCGACACCGAGAGCAGATCATCGAAGTGTGGAATCTAGGTAAGGGGGTGTTCGGGTTATGATTAATTAGAATAGGATCTGTTTCCTACCTGAGTCACTGAATAGTACGAGTAAGGTAAAAAAGTGTTCTCGAATATTGTGGTGTACCTATGTTGTGCATGTGTGACGTGTATATATATATATATATATATATATATATCGATCAGCTGAAGATCAGGTGTGAAGTGGAGTTAACTTTGTCATGAGCTTGATATATTTAATGCTGAGAGAATATGGATCATTTATGTGTGGGTGTCTGTGTGTATACCTTGCAATGGCATGAGATACCTAATGCTTGAGATGATCAGTATGTTATATTGAAGGGCTTGACGAGTCGGTCGCCCTACGCTGTGAGCACTGGTCAGTTTCTGACAGTTGCAAGTGATAATCAAAATGATATGTTTATGTTTATGTTTATGTGATTGAATGTGATTATGTGGTGGAGGACGACCAACGGTATGTATTACCCTGATTTGGCTTCAGTGGTCAAGTCGGACCCAGTTAAGCTACCCAGAGGTCTTTGACCCAATGGTTGAAAGGGGAGCCAAGTCGGGCTCGGTGAACCAAGTCAGGTTCACGGGATGTCAAGTCGGACTCCCAGCTGAAGGTCTATCCTTTTAGTATCCGGATACTAGGTGTCAAATTTTATCTGAGAGTCAGTTGTGATAATTGATGAACTATTGGTTGTGATGTGCATAATTGCTGAGTGACGTTTGTTACATTTGCCGAGTAAAATTATTAATATTGCCGTGTGACTTATGTTACGTTTCCGAGTGAAGTTTGTCATATTGGCCGAGCGTGATTTATAAAGTCATGAGAATGCAACTGGACAAAGCTTATTTATAATTATAACTTGTTGATTTTGTTCTATATTAATTATGATGCCAAACACTCACCCTTGCTGCTGTTTTAATTTAGTAACCAGTGACAGGGAGGAAGCCGGAGCCATGGAGCCGCGCCAAGGGGGAGATCGCTGCCAAGGCCCGAGTGATTTTGAGTAGCTGTCGAATATAACTATGTATAAGGAATTTTTTCGAGTGTGTAATGTTGCCTATATGCTGACTTAAATTAAATCTGGTGTGAAATGACATTGTGTTGCACTTAGTTTATATTTTTACGAGTTTGCCGTGACAGAATTTTACCAAGTGACACTTGCCCGAGTCGATTCATCCATGGTTGAGCAAGGGCCCGCCAGCTTAATGTTTGCTTCACCACCAGGTGAAATTTCCACCCATGTTCGAGTGGGATTGGTTAGGAGAGAGTTCCGAATGATGAGGATTTGGAGGTGTGCAAGTGAAAATCTGAGTTCCTCCCGAGGCAAGTAAGAGTAGGGTATTCATCGAGTGAAGGCATTCAGAGAAGCTATACCCGAGTGGGGGAGATTAAATCATCGACGAGAGAGTTGGCACTGAGTGAAATTGTCTGAGTGAAGGGTAGTAAAGAGTCAAGTGAGGGGTGTCCGAGTAAATGGGAGTTGAGCATTCCCCGAGTGAAACCCTTGATCCGAGTGAAACATTTTGCCGAGTGAAAACCCATGTGGGTCTGCGTGTGCGTCTGTTCACCCAGTCTCTGGATGTGGCACTCGCTCAAGCGTTTCACTGCCTCGCTTAGAAAAGAAGTGTGTCTCTCGCTCAAGCGGATTTGGCTTCGCTTCAGCGAAGACTTCTGATCTCGCTCAAGTGAATCTGGCTTCGCTCAAGCAAGGGGGGCTTTGGCTTCATATTTCTCTTCTTACTTACTTTAACTAAATTCCCTTGTCTTACTTTATTTAATTAATTAAATTGTTACTGTTTATCTCCTTAAATATGTGGATTGAAAAATAAATAGCATTTTGAATCGGGACTTGATTAATTATTTTTAAACGTGAAAATTTATTGAAAAAATTAATCAAATGAATATAAATATATGTAAAATGATCTAGGATGTTACAGTTGGTATCAGAGCGGTTCTTTCTGGAGCTGGGTGCGTGTGTCAATTCAGTGATTGTATGAGTCCGGTGAGGCCTGGTTGCATTCAATTGTGTCGTGTTTTGTTTGTGCAGCTTGGCATCGTTCCCTTGGCACTCCATCGGCATGGCATTTTATGTGTGTGAGGTAAATTTCCGACTCCCTGGCTGACATTGGTTATTAATGGTGATGTGTTTACTCATTGTAGAACTACAATATGACCGAAGGAACCAGTTCCGGTGGAGGGGACGATTTCTTCTCCAAGTTTACCCAGTTAATGAGTAGGACCGAGTCCGGTCCCACTCTGGATAAATTCCTAAAAAGGAATCCCCCGGCTTACAAGGGAGGACACGATTATGACGGGGCATACATTTGGGTCAGGGACATAGAGCAGGTCTTTGAATACTTCGAGTGCTCGGAAGAGCAAAATGTTTTGTTTGCTACCTATCAATTAAAGGACGAGGCTAGAGTATGGTGGTCTCGGATGAAGGTACAGATGAATGTGGCAAATTAGCCGCTAGTGTGGGTGAATTTTCGAAGAAGATTCCTTGTAAGTACTTCCCGGATAACTACAAGATCCGGAAGAAAATGGAATTCCTGAAGTTGGAGCAGGGCCGAATGACTGTGGCCAAGTACACCAGCAAGTTTGATGAGCTGTGTGATTTTTACCATCCTTTTTCGCTGGAAGGGACTGAGGGCAGCAAGTGTGCTAAATACGAGGCTGGATTACGGATTGAACTCCGTAGTGTAGTTGTACCTATGGAGGGGACTACCCGACCCTGGTGAACAAAGCTAGATTGACTGAAGAGGTGCAGTTACAAGGGACGTCCCAGCCGAGAGACAAGAAGCCACTGAAAGCAAAGGGCTTCAGCTTCAAGAAGATGGGCCAATTCTTTTGGGGCGGCAAGTCTTCTGCTACTTCTTCATCTTCTTCCGGTCGGGGCTCTACTGGCCGATCGGGTAATCTCTCTGGTAGCCGTGCGTGCTACAATTGTGGCCAGGAAGGCTATATTTCAAAACACTGTCCAGCCAATCAGATTGTATGCTTTCAGTGTGGACAACTAGGGCACCTCAGGCCCGATTGTCCACAGAGACATCAGCAGAGCAGGCAAGGCAATCGAACCAACCCTTCTGGGACTCGGGGTGCCAATTTTCAGAGGGGAGGCAGGCATGGTGCTGGTTGGGGAGGTCATCAATCGGGAAGATCTGATGCCCAGTCCAGTGGTGCCCAGAATGCTATGACCGGGCGGGTGTTCGCGTTTGATGCCTCGGAAGCCATGAGGAATGCAACTTGGTGCAGGGTAAGTGCCTCATCTGTGGCTATCTTGTTGATGTAATTTATGATTCGGGCGCGACCCATTCATTTATTTCCGAGAGTTGTGTGCGACGGCTTGGTTTGCCGATCGGTTTAATGGAGAACGCCCTTATTGTTTCCACTCTAACCGGTTCCACTTTTCGTGCGACCACCGTGTGTAGAGATATGTCGATGCAAATTGAAGACCGTACTTTCCGAGTGAACTTTATTTGTATGCCGTTGAGGAACTTAGATGTTATTCTAGGTCTCGATTGGCTAGCTGTTAATCATGTGATGGTCGACTGTTATCGGAAGAGTATTGTTTTCTCTCAGGAACTTGACACGACGAATGTGGTGAGTGATGTCTCAGCCACGTATGTTATTTTATTTGCCTCGGAGGGTCGGTATAACCTTCTGCCAAGTGATATTCTAAATTTTTGCGAATTCCCTGATGTTTTCCCGGAAGAAATTCTGGAGTTGCCTCCCAGTCGGGAGATTGATTTCTCTATTGACTTAATTCCCGGGGCAGATCCTGTGTCCCGAGCGCCATATAGAATGTCTTCGGTGGAGTTGGTCGAGGTAAAGAAACAAGTAAATGAACTGCTGGAAAAAGGCTTTATCCGACCGAGTGTTTCCCCATGGGGCGCTCTGGTGTTACTGGTAAAGAAGAAGGACGGTAGCATGCGAATGTGCATCGACTACCGACAACTGAATAAATTGACGATTAAAAATAAATATCCTTTGCCTTGGATTGATGACTTGCTGGACCAACTGAGGGGCTCCGTTGTGTTTTCTAAGATCGATTTAAGGTCGAGATACCACCAGATCCGAGTGAAGTCGGAAGATGTTCCGAAGACAGCGTTTCGGACTCGGTATGGGCACTTCGAGTACATTGTAATGCCCTTTGGAGTGACGAATGCCCCCGCCATCTTCATGGACTATATGAATCGGATTTTTCAACCATACTTGGATCAATTTGTGGTGGTATTCATTGATGACATCCTGGTATATTCGAGGTCGGTTGAAGAGCATGCTCAACACCTTCAGGCCGTTCTGCAAATACTCCGAGAGAAAAAGCTGTATGCTAAACTATCCAAGTGTGATTTTTGGGAAGGTAGTGTGCAATTCCTAGGACATGTAATTTCCCGAGAGGGCGTCTCGGTTGATCTGACTAAAATTGAGGCGGTTATGGCTTGGGAGAGACCGAGGTCGGTAACTGAAATCAGAAGTTTCCTCAGGTTAGCCGGATACTATCGACGTTTTATTGAAGAGTTCTCTCGGATAGCACTTCCTCTGACTCGGTTGACAAGGAAAGAGAGCCCTTTTGTGTGGTCGAAAAAGTGCGAGCTGAGTTTTCAGACTCTCAAACGGTGTTTGACGACTGCCCCGGTGCTTGCATTGCCTGATGTAACACGGGATTTTGTGGTGTATTGTGATGCATCCAAGTTCGGTTTGGGATGTGTGTTGATGCAATCCGACCGGGTGATTGCCTATGCTTCCAGGCAATTGAGGCCCCACGAATCGAATTAGCCAACCCATGATCTGGAATTGGCAGCAGTAGTATATGCATTGAAGATTTGGCGTCATTACCTTTATGGATCCCGTTTTGTGGTGTTTAGTGACCACAAAAGCTTGAAATATTTATTCGATCAAAAAGAGCTAAACATGAGGCAGAGAAGGTGGGTGGAGTACTTGAAAGATTATGACTTCGATTTGAGGTACCACCCAGGTAAGGCGAATATTGTGGCCGATGCACTGAGTAGGAAGGTGTTGCACGCGGCTTATTTGATGGGCAGAGAGCAGGAATTGCTGGAGAGCTTTAGGAATATGAATATTGGAGTTGTTATGGATGCTCCAAACTGAATGACGGTCGGAATGTTAAAGATCTCCAACGAATTTCTGGAGTCTATTATTGCGGCTCAGGAAGACGATGAGGAGTTGCTGAAAATGATTGACACTCAGGCTCGAGGCAAGGATATGGAGTTAACTCGGGGCAATGATGGAATATGGAGATTCCGGAACCGAGTGGTGGTGCCTGCCCATGGAGATTTCAGGCAAGCTATGCTAACCGAGGCACACAAAAGCTCCCTGAGTATTCATCCGGGTGTGACGAAAATGTACCATGACTTGAAGAAGGAATTCTGGTGGCCGGGCATGAAGAAAGCAATAACTGAATACGTAAGGTCCTGCGTGATATGCCAAAAGTGTAAAGTCGAACATTAACGACCCCCAGGTTTGCTTCAGCCCCCAGAAATTCCAATCTGGAAGTAGGAAAACATCACCATGGACTTCGTATCCGGGCTACCTCGCACCCGAACCGGGTGCAACACGATTTGGGTAATTGTTGACCGACTAACCAAGAGCGCCCACTTCCTGGTGATGAATATGAAATGGTCACTAGACCGATTGGCTAAGTTGTATGTTGCTGAGATTGTACGACTGCACGGTGTACCCTCAAGCATTATTTTTGATCGGGATCCCCGATTTACTTCAAGATTTTGGGGAAGCTTGCAACAAGAACTGGGTACTGAGCTCAGGTTGAGCTCGACGTATCATCCCCAGACCGATGGCCAGTCGAAACGAACAATACAGACTCTTGAGGATATGCTGAGGGCATGCGTGTTAGAGCAGGGCAGATCATGGGAAAAATACTTGCCTTTGGTGGAGTTTGCATATAATAACAGTTATCATAGTAGCATTAGGATGGCTCCCTATGAAGCCCTTTACGGTCGGAAATGTCACACTCCATTATGTTGGAATGAGAATGGCGATGCCATTCATCTGGGGCCCGAGCTAATTCAAGAGATGAACGAACAAGTTGCCTTAATCCGGAAAAAAATAAAAATTACCCAATACCGACAAAAGAGCTATTACGACAATCGACATAGGCCGCTTGAGTTTCAAGTGGGCGATTGGGTGTTCTTGAGGATTTCACCGACTAAGGGTGTAGGTCGGATTTTGAAGAGCTAAAAGCTTAATCCGAAATACATTGGGCCCTATAAAATACTGGAGCGGATCGGTGAAGTTGCTTACCGACTGGATCTTCCCCAGTCGTTAACTAACATTCACAACGTGTTTCACGTGTCTCAGCTTCACGCCTACATTCCGTGTGACACAATGATTGTACCAAGTGACTCCATTGAATTGAAAGAAAACCTGACGGTGGAAGCTATACCGATCGGTATTGAGGAGTATCAAACGAAACGATTAAGGAGCAAGGAGGTGCCATTGGTGAAGGTGAAATGGCAGAATTTGAATTGGATAAACTATACTTGGGAATTAGAATCGGATATGAGGAGGATGTATCCCCATCTTTTTCAATCGGGACATTGATTTCGGGGACGAAATCCCCTTTTAGGGGGGGTGGATGTAACATTCTTGGTATTTTAATAAAAATTATGAGAGTGGAAAATATTAGCAAATGTTTTAGAGACTTATTTAATATTTGATCTGCTTAGACCGAGGTCAAGGAATCCAGTGTTGGGCCGGTCTCAATTGTAAGGACCAAACGGTGTTGAAGATCGGTTGTGCTGGGAAGAATGGCCAAAGATGTACTGTCCTGTGACTGACGCTCATCCGGTGTGCCTAGAGTGGTCTTGGACTATCCGGTGTGAGGAGAACGCCTAGCCCGGAGTCATAATCCGGATCGATCTCTTGGATGGTTGAGGCAAACAGATGTGCATAACAAAGAGGTGAGGACGGATGAAGTGTCCGACCTCTCAAGAGATAGCTCGGATTACTGAGGTGTGGACACTACGCTTGGACACCGGTTGGACGGTATCCAGCTCGGGTCGATGCTCTTACGAGGTAGCAGGCAGCTACAAATAATTAAACATAGAGAAAGCAAATAAGCATAGTGGGTTGGAATTTATAAAAGAATCCAATGTGATGAAATTGATTAAAAACTTTTAATGAGAATGCAAATGAAATAGGGGAAAAAGTTGTCTTGCCCCTGAACTTTATATAAAAAGGAAATTTTCTCTCTCTCCATTATTCATAAATCACTTCTTCTCCTTAATCTGTTCTCCTCCTCCTTCGTCTTTTCTCCTCTCGTTGCTGAATTGCATGTACCAAAGGAGGACTCCATTCGTGTGAAAGCCTCAATCGAACCTCATTCCTGTGATCGTGGCCTCAAGGTGAGTCCACTGATCCGTTTTATTTGTGGCTCCTTATCCCTTTCGTTTCTCTGGTAGCCAAGGGCCATGCATGGCTATATTCGAGCTCGTTCTCCACTCCTTAAGTGAGTATGAGCTCAAATGTGGCCTAAGAGCTGAGGGGTTGAGTTAATGGGTGTTGCATTCTAACTCGTAGGTGGTAGATTAGACAGCGAAAGGCTGAGTATCGGAGCTGAGACTGCGAATCCAGTACTCAGAGGAAGGTATTGACACCGAGAGCAGATCATCGAAGCGTGGAATCGAGGTAAGGGGGTGTTCGGGTTATGATTAATTACAATAGGATTTGTTTCCTACCTGAGTCACTGAATAGTACGAGTAAGGTGAAAAAGTGTTCTCGAATATTGTGGTGTACCTATGTTGTGCATGTGTGACGTGTATATATATATATATATCGATCAGCTGAAGATCGGGTGTGAAGTGGAGTTAACTTTGTCATGAGCTTGATATATTTAATGCTGAGAGAATATGGATCATTTATGTGTGGGTGTATGTGTGTATACCTTGCAATAGCATGAGATACGTAATGCTTGAGATGATCAGTATGTTATATTGAAGGGCTTGACGAGTCGGTCGCCCTACGCTGTGAGCACTGGTCAGTTTCTGACAGTTGCAAGTGATAATCAGAATGATATGTTTATGTTTATGTTTATGTGATTGAATGTGATTATGTGGTGGAGGACGACCAACAGTATGTATTACCCTGTTTTGGCTTCAGTGGTCAAGTTGGACCCAGTTAAGCTACCCAGAGGTCTTTGACCCAGTGGTTGAAAGGGGAGCCAAGTCGGGCTCGGTGAACCAAGTCGGGTTCACGGGATGTCAAGTCGGACTCCCAGCTGAAGGTCGATCCTTTTAGTATCCGGATACTAGGTGTCAAATTTTATCTGAGAGTCAGTTGTGATAATTGATGAACTATTGGCTGTGATGTGCATAATTGCTGAGTGACGTTTGTTACATTTGCCGAGTAAAATTATTAATATTGTCGTGTGACTTATGTTACGTTTCCGAGTGAAGTTTGTCATATTGGCCGAGCGTGATTTATAAAGTCATGAGAATGCAACTGGGCAGAGCTTATTTATAATTATAACTTGTTGATTTTTTTCTATATTAATTATGATGCCAAACACTCACCCTTGCTGCTGTTTTAATTTAGTAACCAGTGACAGGGAGGAAGCCAGAGCCATGGAGCCGCGCCAAGGGGAAGATCGCTGCCAAGGCCCGAGTGATTTTGAGTAGCTGTCGAATATAACTATGTATAAGGAATTTTTTCGAGTGTGTAATGTTGCCTGTATGCTGACTTAAATTAAATCTGGTGTGAAATGACATTGTGTTGCACTTAGTTTATATTTTTACGAGTTTGCCGTGACAGAATTTTACCGAGTGACACTTGCCCGAGTCGATTCATCTATGGTTGAGCGAGGGCCCACCAGCTTAATGTTTGCTTCACCACCAGGTGAAATTTCTACCCATGTCCGAGTGGGATTGGTTAGGAGAGAGTTCCGAATGATGAGGATTTGGAGGTGTCCGAGTGAAAATCTGAGTTCCTCCCGAGGGAAGTAGGAGTAGGATATTCACCGAGTGAAGGCATTCAGAGAAGCTATACCCGAGTGGGGGAGATTAAATCATCGACGAGAGAGTTGGCACCGAGTGAAATTGTCTGAGTGAAGGGTAGTAAAGAGTCAAGTGAGGGGTGTCCGAGTAAATGGGAGTTGAGCATTCCCCGAGTGAAACCCTTGATCCGAGTGAAACATTTTGCCGAGTGAAAACCCATGTGGGTCCGTGTGTGCGTCTGTTCACCCAGTCTCTGGATGTGGCACTCGCTCAAGCGTTTCACTGCCTCGCTTAGAAAAGAAGTGTGTCTCTCGCTCAAGCGGATTTGGCTTCGCTTCAGCGAAGACTTCTGATCTCGCTCAAGTGAATCTGGCTTCGCTCAAGCGAGGGGGGCTTTGGCTTCATATTTCTCTTCTTACTTACTTTAACTAAATTCCCTTGTCTTACTTTATTTAATTAATTAAATTGTTACTGTTTATCTCTTTAAATACGTGGATTGAAAAATAAATAGCATTTTGAATCGGGACTTGATTAATTATTTTTAAATGTGAAAATTTATTGTAAAAATTAATCAAATGAATATAAATATATGTAAAATGATCTAGGATGTTACATATGTTATGAAGACCCGACATTCATAATTGATTATTTATGAGATTATGTTTGATATTATTATATTAGTTTATGAAAACCCTTATGCGTATGTTTTATCTATAAAGTATTATATTTTGTTTCTCACTCCTTCTTGTTTGAATTTTCTGTCCAAAATATATGTTATGTGATATATAGCTAGCAGTCCAAGATGGAAGGATATGTAATTTCAAGAGTATAAAGTGGTCTCATCCTCAATCAGATAGATGAAGAGATATGACAAGAGTAGGATTCCAAAACTCGATGGTTCAAGGACTGGTAAATGATTGGTCACAGTTGCAGTAGAGGTATAGTTTAGTTTTACTTTGCCTTATTACAATATCAAGTTAGATAATTGTAACAATGTAAAGGTTAAACTTTAATAAACTTTATCATTTGGATATAATACTATAATCTTTTATCACTTATGATTTCTATAAATTATTTTGTCATTATGGATAAATATTAAGAGACGATATTTTTTTTACTTTCAATATTCAAAGGAAATCAGGTATATATCTGTCCTTGTATACGTGAGATAAGAAATGATATATATATATATATAACTTTCTAATTATTTTTAAAGAAATAAGAAAATATATATATATATCTCGTGTATATAAGGGGGTGTTACAGATTTGACCATTGTACAAAACCTAATAAGGACTTTTGTTGTTTAAAAACTTTGTTAGAAGCCTGTTTATTGAATGAACAATATGTGTGACTGCATAATTCCAAAAGGATCTAGGGACATTGGATTGGAACATAAGGGTCCTGGTTATGCCCAATATATGTTGATGTTTCATTTCCACAATACCATTTTGTTAGGGTGTTTCAACGCAAAAATGTTGATGAATGATCTCTTTGGAATCAAACCAATCATGCATGTCAAATTGCTTTCCATTATCAGTTCTAATTATTTTTATTTCCTTTTGAAATTGAGTTTCTACTAATTAAACAAAAGATCGAATCAAATGTCTAGCTTCAAACTTATGTTTCATCAAATATATCCATGTATATCTAGCTGTGTTTTCAACTATTGTTAAAAAATATTTATGACTAAAAGCTGAAGGAAAAGAAAGAGGACCCCAAATGTCTATATGCACTAATTAAAAAATCTCTTTAGTTACAGTTTGGCTAGTACAGAAAGGTAATCTTTTGTTTTCCAAAGTAACAAAAATCACAAAGTTCAAAAGTTTTATTACAAGTAATGTAAAGATAAATGTGCTGGAATTGTTGTAGCTTTTCATGTGAGGGGTGACCAAACCTCAGATGCCAAGAATTGTTATCATTTGAATAGAAACTACAGGTCCAATGTTGAGAGAAATCAATATATTGAGAAGGATTCATCACATATAGGTCAGAGCATAGGTCAGGTGTATCAATCATCTTCAATGTATAATTGTCTTGGATCTGGAAATCAACAGAAAAAATTACATCCAAATTTTTTGTGAGTTTTGAAATGGAAATCAAGTTGAGACTAAATAAAGGAATTAATAGAACATTTGTCAGGTAAAATGACTATGAAAAGAAAATAGTTCCTGAAACATTGGCAACTACTCTACTACCATTAGGCAATTTGATATGTATAGGTCTTATTTGTTTGTGTGTATGAAACAAAGTCAAGGAATTATACACATGATCAGTAGCTCCTGTATTAATGATCCGGGAGTTAGAGTCTATCAACTTTCGCAAGGGTAGTGAACTAAGCCTAATGGTTGGGAGCCTATATTCTTACTTTGATTATTAGTAACCATCTAGTTCACAGTATGAGATCTAGGTTGCTGAAGTAGTGCTAATAAAGCTCTATGCTGATCTAAAGTGAAACTTAAACTAGGCACTTCTTTTACCTCCTTGAGGGAAGAAACACTTACTCTTTCATCTGCATTATCACAACAATTGTTTGCAGTAAAATTTTTCTTGAAGGTTAATGGATACCTGTGCTTTCTGTAGCAAGTGTCTATAGTGTGGCCAACCTTACCACAATATAAACACAACTTGTTGCTATATCCCCTTCCAACCACGACCACCTGAGTGGTTAAACTGGCCTCGACCTCCTCTTTGATTACCTCTACCGGGATTACCGGTGAAAGTCACTTAAGCATGTGACTCTAAAACAGGTGCATCAAACTATCTTTCTTGTTGAACTAAAACTGAGAACACCTTGCTTAAAGGTGGTAAAGGATCCAGAAGCATGATTTGGAACCTCACAATAAAGTACTGATCATTAAGCCCCTTTAAGAATCTGATAACACAACCATTCTCTCTATAATTCTTTATTATTGGAATAAGCAGACAAGCACACTTCTCTTGACATGTGCATGCAGGTATAGGTATGAAATTCTTAAGCTCCTACCAGAGCCCTAACTGAGTGAAATAAATAGTAACGGATGCATGTCCTTGTTTGAGAGCATAGATCTCTTCTTGAAGCTCATAAATCTTGAAGGTATCACCTTGATAGTATCGATCCTTCAGATCTTTCCACACCTCAGCAACGGTGTTCATCCATAGCACACTTTGTGTAATTGAAGCTTCTAAGGAGTGCATTATCCATGATAATACCATTGTGTTACACCTTTCCCAACAGATCATTTCATTAGGTTTTGGCAAAGTGCCATCCATAAACTTCATCTTGTTCTTCGATCTGAGCCCTACAATCACCGAATAGGACTAAGAATAGTAGTTTTTGCCATTTAAAGTGAGAGCTATTGAAACCCCAAGGTTTTCACTCAATGCAAGAAATATGGACTTAAACAATCTATTGCAGGATTCGCCATCTTCACACCACAAGAAACAAAGACAAGAAGAAATCAAACGAGAGAAGGAAACATGTGACCAGATGAATAAAACACGAACAAAAATCAAAGACAAGAAACTCGAACAAGGATCTAGCAAAATCGAGAAGAAAATGAGAGAAAAGAGGCAAGAATCAATTCTTCAATGTGAAGAATCAAAAACCTCTACCACCAATTTTCAAATTTCAGACACGCAGCAGAGCCCTTTTAGAGGTTCCATCCTAAAACCAATTGACAATAGTTGGAGTTGTCCAACAGGTATTAAAACCATGTAAAATATGATGAGGCAGACAATCTAAAACTTCCAACACTTTTTTCAATCAATACAATGAATTACTTCTATTATGTCACATGTATGTTCTCTTCACAATCTCAAATTTTGATATCTCTCTTATTGAAAGAATAATAAAGGATCTGTTTATTCTCAACTAAATGTTAAAAAACAAATTTTTAATATATTAATGAAACCTCAGGTCACATTCAAATAACATTAGGTTAAAAAAAACACAGATTGGAAGGAGAAAAGGTTGTCTCCGTACAGACAGGCTTGTGCTGTGATGATATAAAAAAAGGATGGCGTGGAGCAATGTGTGCCCATGGTATTGAGAAATGATATTAGGGTTTGGATCAGTAGAATTTGCTGGAACTGTTCCCACCAAAGATGTCAACATGTACAAGTTTCCACGTGATGTCACTGTTCAACTATACTCCCAAACTAGGCTAAAGAACAAAACCCAACTACGTGAGTAATGTCCCCATCTCTTGTCCCTCAAAATCCCACCATATCTTCATCTCCATAGCTTCAAAAATATTAAATTCCTTCCTGGGTGATTAGTTAGTTAGTTAGTTATCACAATCTGTTTCCCCTCTCCTTTTCACTGTCAATATTTGCTTCTATGATTTAGGTTAAATTATATTAAAAAGATTTACCACATCACAAAAAAAAAATCAAACGAAGAAGTACATAAGTGTTAGATCTTAAGCAAAGCTACAACATATT
This sequence comes from Clitoria ternatea, assembly GCA_037962975.1. Lineage (NCBI taxonomy): Eukaryota > Viridiplantae > Streptophyta > Magnoliopsida > Fabales > Fabaceae > Clitoria > Clitoria ternatea. Next base: position 280,140,213 of record CM075671.1, read on the forward strand.
TAGCACATCACAAAACAATTAATTCCTCAAAATAAACCAGCATAAAAATGTTGGACACTAAACAATTCAAAACTGAAGATATGATGAATCCTTGTATCTGTAAACCACTTCATTAGTTCATCTTTATCTGACAAATGGTTAAGATACATAATCTATTATTTTTTTAGAAAAATATAATATTGTATTTTTTTATCTCATCATAAAATAATAAAAAAATCTTAAAATAATACTTTCTTCGAAGTTATTAAGGCATTAGTCAAATCTATTTAATTCTCCTAAATTCATACGAAAAACTAATTCGATTTTCAAAATTATCCTTACTATATTTAACGAAGATGAAGATAAAACAAATTTAAAATCATGTTAAATAAAATTATTTTCGAGATAATTACATTTAATATAATAAAATTAATAAATATTTATTTATATTAGAGGAAAAAATTAATTTTTTTCTTATCTTAAGCCAAAGAGAATAATTTTTTTATTATTTATGAATACACAATTACATGTTACACATATAACATATCCATGATACGCGTTGCAATGCTGTTATCAATTTTTTTCATCTCTAAAGATGAGAAACTATTGAGTGGTTTATAAATCATCATTCATGTTATAACCTATGCTAAAATTAGAATGGACCGATTGTTTTGATGGAGAATTAGTTAGGGTATTGATTTGAATAAATAAGAAAATCGGAACTTTTTAGAATCAATTAAAACTAATTAAGGACTTCTCAAAACCAATTGAAAATTGAACTAGTCAGATTTTTAAAATTTATTTTTTCTCATTTTTTGTTATTTTTTAGAAAATTTTATTTTAAAATATTTTTAGCAAACAAAAGACTCATATATAATATTTATACATTATTTTTATTTATTATAATATTTGTTATCCAATAAAAAAATGTAATATAATTTTACTTAATTTTTTTATATAATTTATTGTTAATATATAAGAATTAGATTATACTATATGAAGAATATATATTTTATTATTACCGGTTCGGCTACGGTTCAACCACGGTTGAACCAATGAACCGTGAACCGGTGTTTTTACTTGTTTAATTACTGGTTCAATTTTTAAAACATTAATTTTAACTAATTATTAATTTATAAATATTAAATTAAATAGTTTTTTAAAACAATAAATATTAATTAAGATAAATATATTGAACTTCATTATATTTTTTCATTATTACAAAGTGAGAGGGTGTCAAAATAGATTGGCCCACTCAGTCATCTAAGCTATCAAATGTTCAAGTTACAGTCCTTTGTAGGCCATGTGCCATTTTTACAAAATATTTAAATATTTATTCTTAGGTATTAATTAATTTTATCTACTGAGAAAATCTTACTAGTAATGGGTTCATTGTTAAAACTCATGACCAAATACCTTCAATTTTGTTTGAACCCAAACTTAAAGTTAACATATTTCAATTACTATTTTAAGAGTCAAAGCATGACAGAAAATGCATGTAACTATGCGGTAATGAGTTCCAAGTATCGGAAGATCAAGAACTCTATATATCAGAGAGCTTATGAGGATGATATAACACAATTTACAACATGTTTTGTATTCTTCTCTATAGAGTGTTCAGTTGTTTTTAGTGAGAGTTTTGAATGCACACACTAGTTTCTTTTCGAAAGGAATGCATACCCTTATAGGAAATACTGTAAGATATTTAAGTGTATTTAGAATTTGAGATTTGAGTGTTCTGTGTGATTATTTTGTATTTTTCATATCATCTCTTTGAATATATACACATTATAATAAGATATAGGCTGAACCATGTCCATTGTTAGACTTCTGTTTTATCTGTGGACTTATTATAACCCTTAATATAAAACCTAATTTTGTAAGTAGGTTAAAGTAAAAAAAATATAAAATAAATTAAATTTTAAAAGAAATCAGACTAGTGATGTAGTATGACACTTGGGCAAGTAATTGCACACTTCAAGACTACTAAATTTTAGACTTTTTGATTTGATATATTATATTCTGAATCGGTAAAATAATATTGTCATGCATAAAAAAAATCTATCAAGATTTAATAAGATAGTGTTTTGATCCTCAAATGCTAAATTTTGAACTTGGTCATCTTGTAAAATCAGCACAATTTCTTCTTCTAGTTTCCGACACTTATCTACATCAATTTACCGCAATTCTAAAGAATAAAAAAATTGGACTTGGAAGGATAAAAAATTTAGCTCAAAATTAAGGGATTACTTTTTATTTATCCCCTTTTTTGCTATTAAGTTCACCTTTAAACATATTAAAATTTAGTATTTAAAAAATATGTTTCAACATATATACTGCTCCACTGATTTTTTTTTATTTTTTATTATTATTACTATTATTATTATTATTATTATTATTATTATTATTATTATTATTATTATTATTTGTATCATATTTGAAAAATATAAACATAAAGAATAGAATAATTACAGTAAAATGAATGTAAGGAAAGAGTAAATCATTTATTGTTAAAATATAAATTAAATCATTTTTTAGAATTTAAAAATAATACGAAATTAAAATTTAGTTATTTTAAATATATTAAAATTAAAAAAGAAAGAAAGATTCAAGATAAGAAGAGTGCCGATAATAATTTTCTCAAAATTATCGAACTAAACTAGTCGACCACCCACATCAAGTGCACGGGCTAAGCAAGTATGCAATAAGTGTATGACACCATAATATCACAAGGATTCTTGACAAGTGCATCAATATCCAATGTTGTTTCAATTTGATAGTAAAAGTATCGTATTTAAACTTATAAAATCCTTATGAAACCATATGCATAACATTCATTAAAGATGTACAAATGATTGATGTTGGTGGAAGATAGCGTCGTGGTATGAATACAAAAATAAATACAAACAAAACTCATAAGATTATTAGGTTTCACCATCCTCTTTCTCATGTATATGTTATCCTAGTACATTTATACAATTCGATCAAACCAATATATCATAAGTCAATGTAGCATAAATATTATTAAACTTTATTCTTCGGTTAATAGAACTTAAGTCTTTCCCAAAATATTGATCCTTAAATATTTAATGAAAGTTCTTATATTAAGCATTGAGTTTAACAACTATTATATTTAATTTTATAGCTTGACAAAGAATACATTGTAGATATTTTGTTTCTCAAATTGTTTAAAAGTTATCTTTCAATAACATTTGAATATACACATGAAATGTTCTCTGGTTTGAATCTCATATTAAAAATATAAAACAAAATACTAATATTAATTAAAAATATAACTATACCTTCAAGTTTCCCATTAGTGCCATGATGTCTCCCTTTGGATGCTGAATTTTTCTAGAATTGCCCGGGCGATTCATTCTAGTTTTTTAGCATCATTTTTTCTGCAAAAATAAAAGAATACCTGTTCTTGTTCTTAGTTGACATTTTTACTTATATTTATATTTACACGAGTGATAATGGAAAATTAAAAAAACACAAATAATTATTGCTAGATCTGTTTTTTTAACAATAAAATGTAACAAAATTAATAATACAATACACCTTAAAACTTTAAAATGAATTTATCCATTTATAAACTCTTAAATTTTATATTTATCCGATGGGAGAGTTCCCATTATTTGCATTCAGCCACACTAATGATTCATTTAAAAGCTTGAGATTGGATCCTTCCGTACTGTTGGAAATGGAAACACAAGAAGGATCACAATTATTTGAAAATTAAGTCCAGTAGTTATATTATCCCTGTATTTCTCTTTATAATCACACAAAGTCATTCAATAGTAGGAGGGATCCAAGTTTGTTTGAGCATAGACCCCATTTGTTAAACATACAAATCTTTCCATTTCAATTCTATTTTGTATGAAGGAAAAATTAGTGATCTATATGTTTTTCTATCAATCTTTTCTTTGACTTCATAATGTTACGTGCATTTTATTACAAGCTACAGCACCATCATATGCATTTGTGTAGTCTATTCGTGCATCCTCACAAATGCACCCATCATAGACCTTCAATCAAACTCTCCCCTGACAAATTTTCACTAACCCATTAATTGTGTGTGACTCCTCAATGTATTCCTCTAGTACTATTCCAACATTCAATTAATGTTAATACCTGATTTCTTTCCTGTCAAGGCTAATTGCAGTCTTGCTTTTCATCAACTTTGACATGCCAATAGGCCCTACACCACAAAATTCACTGTTGATAATGTCACCACTAAAAAATGAGGTAATTTTACACTTCACCACCGTATATCATGAATTTAATTAAAATACATGATTAGTGTAAATATTTTATATATTATTATTATTAGATGTAACAAATTATTAACTTATATATAATAATTATATCAAAACTTTTATCTAATAATCAACAAATCAGTTAGTTAAAAATTAAACTTGTAAATTAAGAATTTAAGTTCAAGTCTCATTAATATAAATTTATGTATTTGTCTAGTTCTTTTGTAACATGTTTAGATAACCTAACTCACTCACTTTAAAAAAAACTTGTATGTATTGTAATTTCTAATTGGTCGGAGTTAAATTCATGTAATTCTTGTATAATTCTTATCCTGTTTAGTTTCTGCATCAGGTAGAATAATTTCAGTATTAATAATTATTAACTATTAACTATGAGAATGGGAACTGTACTTGATATACTAAATAATCTGAATGCTGAGACTCTTGTGCACATGCACACTTGTCCCACAAATGTCAAAATGGTGGTTGGCATTTAGTTTTGCCTCAGACTTGGAAACTTCCAGGTCCAGGATCCTCTGAAAGCAAAAGCACTTTGAGCTAACTTTCTTCATGATCTTCTTCTTTCCGTTTTTTTTTTGGGTTGAATGACCATTTCTTTTTTTTTTGGGTTTCTTTAATTATATAGTTCACTATTATTACTATAGTTTCCGCTTTGGATTGAACAATATATAAATCAGGTGGGGTTCTAATAGGAGTGATTGCATATACTAAGCATGAAGGTCAAATTTGATTAAGTTATGAACCTACCTGATGATAACCTTTATCCTTTCACTTTTTTCTTAATGGAGACAAGTTTTTGACTTTGCTTACACAACTTTAGGTTTATCATCTTTGCTCTGTATATTATAGAGTAGGACCATTTCGGTTTGGATTTTGTTTATCCTTTCAAAATCCTAACTTTCTTGATCTGTGCAAATTATGGGACTAGCTAGCTGTCACATACATCTTATCATAGTACACCACATCTGTTGTCTGGTTTATCTTGTCTTGGGGTCACTAATGGTGAAACTTTCATCAACTTGACTTCTCAGTAATATAATTATTAATATAATTTAACTTACAGAGAAACGTAATTCTATTCTGTTAAAAATATTAAGACAAATTTTATATTAATTAAGAATATGGAAAATATATATTTTAGAGGGTTAGATATAGTCTTTAAATTATAAGCTAGTTTTTAAGTTAAATTAGACTCATTATCTTTTAATACTCATGTATTAATTTATATATATATATATATATATATATATATATATATTCTATCTTTTTTAAAAGAAAATCAATAAAACATGAAGTTCCAACATATAATATTAAGGTAACTCTTCAAACCTCCCACCTTCAGTTCGACCATATTGGTTTCTGGATATATTAAATTGCTACATGTTATATATAGATATTTATTTAAGTATAATCTCATAAGTTAATATTTTTTAACCAATGATTATAACTTAGTATTTTATTTTAAATATTCAATTCAACTTTTAAAATTCAAATAAAGGTGTCTATTGGTAATTCATAATAATAATTATTAGCTCCGATAAATTTAAAGAAATTTTAATGAAATGTTTTAATCTTATAATATAAGTAAAATTATATTTTTTTAATATCATTAAATGTTTATTTATCAAATATATTCTCATTATATATATTTTCAAGACAATTTATTTTTATATAAAAATAATATTAAGAATAGTTTAAAAAAATATAAAATATTTAATAATATTAATACAAACAACTACTTCTAACTATTATTTTTATATTTAAAACCATAAATCATTCTTTTTTTTAACTCCAAATCTTAAACAAGTACATTTTATACCTCTTTTGCTTTTACTTGTCTCATTCATTTTCATCCCATCACTAATTATATCAATATATATTTTTCTTGATATACATTTTCCTAGGAGTGTGAAATGATGAATTGTTTGCATTCATAAAGTATATCCAAGGGAAAGGAACAAATTGAAGAGGGTAATTAAAAGGAAAGATACATAGAGTAGGAGTAGGATGAGCTGGTTGATTTGAAATGAGGGGGGAGAAACTTGTAAGTAGGGGAGACCCTGGAAGTGCAAAGAGAAAGAGCACAGCACTTAAAGGGGGTTGGAGTCATGTGAGGAGCATTTATAGTGGGGTTTTGGTGTTTTTGTTTTCTAGTGGCACATGGGGAGAGACTCTCTTCTGTGGGTAGTTGTGAAAAGCAACAAGCATGCATGTGAGGCCATGTGCCATTCAAAATAGACCACTCCCACTATTTTGCACACACACATATCTTTGTGCTGTACGTGCCTATTAGCTACCTATAATCACTCTCACTACTCATACACAATCTCCTTTATTCAATTTCTCTTCTATACCCATGTGGGTCTTCTTTTATTCTTTTATACACTATTCACATTATAAATTTTTTCATATTTTTATTTCTCTCCTTTTCTATGCTATACCCGGTTCCTCCACTAATCACAAAAGTTAAGTTTTATATGGTTAATAGATAATCAAATGTTTTGTTCAAAGTTTGATAATTTTTATCTCTTAATAGAATTAATCTTTGATTTTCAGACAAAACATTCCCTACACTCTAAATCTTTAAAAAAAAACCATTTTTTTAAAATATTTAATGATAATTTATTTGTAATTATAACCCAATTTCCTTGTCACTCCAATTATTTACTCATGGCCCCTCCTCATGTCAAGGAAAAAAAATTCGTTTTCTATTGAACTTCAGTTTCTGAGAGGATGCCTATAACTTGAACTATCTACAACACTAACTTCAACACACAACCACCACCATTCCCTAAAAGCTTCTTTTTGCCTTCTTTCTCCTTAACATAGCTGACAAAAAATACCATCTCTCTCTCTATCTGTCTCTCTCTTTCTACCCCCCTCTCTCTTCTAACACCACTTTCACTACACTTTGTTCAGCACTATCCTCTCTAACTTCTACTTCGACTGTATCTTCACTTAGACTTCTTCTTTTCTTCCTCATCCTTATTGCACTGCTTGCTTGATATCTATCTCTCTCTTTTTAGATAACAAAAGGCACTGTTTAGTTTATTATATATGGAGGGGCAACCAGCCAAACGTAGACGTGTTTACTCTCTTGAACCAAACATGGTGGTGCAAGCAGCGTTTGCTAGAAACTATGTGAACTACTTGGTTCCAGCATTGGTGAAGATTAAGGAAAAGAGTTCCTCGGAACATAGTAGCCATTGCGATATTACAAATGTTGTTAAGCATGAAGTGGACATGGCAATGGTGTTCTCAGCACAAGGTTTTGCATGGAGCAATGCTCTAAGTGTGAAGCTTCAAAGGGATAGTAGTGTCAATGTTGGTGAAAATATTAAGGTTGGTGAAGGGTCATCATCACCATCAAGGGTTTGTGGACAAAATTATGAAATGGTGCCAATGGATTATAATTGTATGTCTTCAAAGCCTAGTTTGAAGGCCAAGTGCAATAAGGACATGATACAAGAAAAGAAAAGGTGCATAAGAGAAGAAGAAGATGAAGATGATGATGATGATGAGGTCATGAATGGACAGTTGAAGAATTTGAAAAGGTTGATACCCGGAGGAGAAGACATGTGTAATGAACAAATGGTGGGTGAACTACAGAGCTATATAAGCTGTTTGCAAATGCAGGTGAACATTCTTCGGTGCCTTGCAGAGACACATTGATTAATTAATTCATATGTTTTTTTCTTTTGCTTTTCTCCATTATAAAGCCATTATTATGTATGTGCTCGATCTTCTATTGCCGAAATGTCTAAATCTATATAGTATGATGTACTACTGTAATTTGAACATGGTGTTGTATATTTCTTTTTTCGAAGCTGTTAATTAGGGTGAGGGGGAGGAAGGGAATGAATATAAAAGCTAGAAAGGAAGTAACAAAATACTCTCCATTCAATCATCTATAATGCAATGAAAAGACTTTAATATATAGCTCTCTTTTTAATCAATTGTTTAATTTTCTCCTAATGTATCCATATATATGCCGTGTATTAATACAAGCACAATAATATAGTTTTTTTTCTTTTTATAAACAGGAAAAACAAAAATATAGTTTATTATATTTTTTTACCACATGTATTGGATCTCTTTATAATCAAAGAATTACAATTAAAGGTTTTTATCCTTTTCGATAAAAAAAATATATTTAACAAGGATTAAACTAAAACTCTTCTCACAATGCAGCTTATATTATCAACTCATGAGTTACAATAATAATAATAATATAGAAAGCAACAAAAACGTGACAGTTAAAGTAATTGGATGGGATTATATATTATTCGGTTGTGATAGAAATATCATATACTATATGTTTGGTCTTCTCCTTTTCTTTTCCCACAAGCACTTGTGCCCCTAATCTACGCATTCTAAAAAACTGTGCTTAATTTTGGGACCACCAGAACATGTGAATTGCATGCATCATGAAGGGGGGAGTGGAATCAAACTGAAGCTTCCGCTAAGTCAATAATGGTTTTGAACTTCAAATTAGTTCATTAATTAATAGTACAGATCAGGGAAAGGCATAGGAATTTTTAAGATGAATAAGCTTCCAGTAGCACATTCACTGTATGCATGTATCTATCAGCTACTGTATTTATGTATCTACTCAGGCCTGAATATTATTGTATATATTTAAAAAAGTATTTACAGTATCCACATATATATATATATAATATATGCAGAAATTTACAATTATTTTTATTATAATTAATAATATGATATTGTCTTATTAATTTAATAATGCTTATCCATATAAATTAATTATTATAAAATATTTAACATTCTTGCTTTTGGATAGGATCCTTATATTAATAAGTATACAATAAATATCATCATAACAAATTATTAATCACCACCAAAAGAAATAATAAGCTCTTAATAATGTATAAAAATTATATCTAATAGTGATAAATATCATACATCATAACTTATATTTCAACCACAATATGGATGAGGTAATATAAATATTATTTCTATGAAGGTCTAAACATCTAACAATGTTATATATGATAATAAGATGGGCCAATATATGTTATAAATACAATACCATTTGAAACTCTCACTGGCTCAAAATATCATAAGGCTAAACAAATATCATGTGAGCTACATGACTTCCAAAGATCCAAATATAATTCTTTAGTTAATGGATGATATTACAACCAATGACCCAAACAAAATCCATAATTGAATATAAGTGCTTCCAATAGCTCAAGAACAAAACTGATCACCATTGGGCTCGCCCAATAACAAAAGTGACCACAATTAAGCTAAACAAAATGCTTTACAATACTTGACATCCAATTATGTATTCACACAATGTGAATAACAAGCAAGCACTAAAATCTTTAGGTCCAAACATAAATGACAAGTATATCAAAGAAGCAAACAATCATACTTAATAGGAAAAATGACATCATACCTAGGTGCTTGTTTACCTGTGACCTCAACAAAAGTGGAATGTTGACTAATGTGAAAAAATGTATAATAAATTTGTGTGCCAAACTTATGCATATTTATTGATAAAAAATAGGTCTTTAACATCCATTTTGGATGTTCACTGGGATTTGATAATTTATCTATACAATGAGACTAAGTACTAAAGTCTCTAGAATGTCATATGCCTAAAAAGAGCATATAATAATATATGGTAATAAATTAACAACAAATTTTGAGATATAACTAATATATATATATATATATATATAATATATATATATATATACACACACACACTCCCACTAATCCAACATACCAATGTCAACATTAATATTCTCATAGAAGGTCAATATATTATAAACTCGATTAGCAAAATAATGGGATCTTGTTATAGGAGACTAAGTTATTGGTTAGGCAAGGTGTGTGAGTTGTTGTGAGCTCTCCTGACATAGGTTTCATTCCTCGTGAAACCAAAAAATAATAGTAGGATCTCAACTCTGTACTAAAATACTCAATATGAGTCTAAAAACTCAAAATCCTTCCTTCAAAACAAGATTACAAAGTAGAGGAAAGTACATTAATAAAGCTATCAAATAAAAAATGGTTACCAAACTAAAAATATGAAAATCCAAGGTAAAATTTAATCTACCATAAAGTTTTATGAAATTTAGGTTTTATGGTCAACCACGTAGTCTACTCATAAAATAATGGAGATTGTAAGTGTTTGAAAAACACTTCATAGCATATTTCCCCATATTGTAAAATCTCTATTTAATCCCAAAATAGATATTTTTAACCTACAAACCAAGATTTGTCAATTTGACAAAAGTCATTAGATTGAACCACATTAATAATTTTATTTAAATTTTCATTCAAAAAAATGTTTTAACATCTAGCTGGTGACTCAAAAAATATCATTCAAAAGTCATCCTTAGGAAAACCGATGAGATAGTACTTTCAAATTATATTTTAATAGCTTATATGGAACTATAAAATAATTATCAAAATCTCCCAACAATGATTTTAAAACATGAAGACTAATCATATATGACATTCAATTAATTTTAAGTATAAAATCTTAAACAGGTAGCCTTTTCTACAAAAGGGATCACTACAATCATAGAGATCTAAAAACACACTCTTGAGACTTTTGAATAAAGAGAAGTGCTTCAACAACATCATGTTCCTACTCGCTCATTGGTGATACCACTATACTCTTATAAAACATTAATTGCAAAGACTACTAAGACAAAATATGAACAATAACTCGATCCTTACAAAACAGACTTCAATCTACACATGATTGTGAGACTTCTATTATCCTTTATCAGATTGTATAACTTTTATTAAGATTGAAAAACAGAAGAATTTTTCATATTTGGAATGCAAACAGTAGCTAATAAAGAAGTTGAAAATACCTTTAGGAGAAATCTCATTTAGCTCAGCCGGTATTTCCTCTACACATCACAGGACAGGTATCTCCTTTGTAATGTCTTGTTCTACACAACACAAACATAACACTAGTTTTTGGATTTTAGATTCAGGAGCAACAGATCATATATGTTCACATAAAGAGTTTTTTGAATGCTTCAATTACATACCTCCCCTCTCAATTCATTTGCCTAATGGAAGCAAAGTTATTACTGGGTTTAGTGGTTCCATTAAACTATACCATGATCTACTACTTCATGATGTTTTGTATCTATCTGAGTTCAAATTCAACCTCATATCTATCAATAAGCTAGTTATGAATCACTATTGTTAGTTGGTTTTTCATCATGAAACTTGTGGAATACAGGATCTTAAGAGCAAGAAGATGATTGGTTTGATTAAAGCCAAAGATGTATCAATTAGAGGTCTAATTACCTTTAACGGCTTTGTATAATAGTTTGCACAGTGCCAATACTACTATTAATTCCATGTATATGATTCCTGAAACTACTTTATGGTATTATAGGCTAGGTCATCTATCCCTAGTGATGGTTCAAAGTCAGCCTTAGAATGGAGGGTTGAATAAGTATCAGACTCTTATACGGAATTTTAAAAACTTTACAAGCTCTGGCAATCAAATTTTTGTACCAGATTAAGAACAGGGAAAGAAAGAATGAACACAGAGAATTTATATCGGTTCACTTTCAACAAGAAGCTACGTCTAGTCTGTAACATCCTGCTTTTAAATAATAGCTCCAATTTGTAATTTATGAAGTATGGAATGCTTGTAAGTGTTTATTAATGAATAGAAACACTTTATGAATAGTTTATAATACTCCAAAAATTTCATTTTTGGGTATAATTATAGAAATTACATAGATCTATTTTGATAAGATCCAATTTCTGAATGAAAGATTGAAGGTAGAGGAGTAAATTGAGTGAGATTGGAATAAACATTATAATCCGTTCTGACCTCCAAGGCTAGGACGACCTCAAGGTTCAAAAAGGGAAGAACGGATAACAATAAATGCCACATCACACCGGACAACCGGTGTGGATAGGATTATCTTTTATGTTGCACACCGGATCAACACTTTACCAAATGAGCTGTAGGACGGATGACCTTGAACCGACATTCAAGACCGGAATTGAGTTCGTCCAAGAAAAGAAGATAACAATAAAAGAGTACGGTTTTCCTAAGAGGAAAGCTTACTAATTGTCCACAAGACTGAGTGACGTCTTGCTGGTTGCTGGACGGTATAGTTTTCCGAACTGTTGGCTATTAGACGTTGTTACTTGCTGGTTGAATGATGTTCGAACTGTTCTTATTGGCGGAGTCACGTACCCTGGCGGAGTAATAAGATTAAGCAGAGTCACACGTTTTGACGGAATAATAAGCCTGGACGGGGTCAAATGCTTTGACGGAGTGGTAAATTTAGGGGGGATCATACGCCTTGGCGGAGTCATAAGCATTGACGAATTCAAATGTCTTGGCGGAGTAGTAAATTTAGGCGGGGTCACACGTCTGGCGGAGTCATAAGCATTGACGGGGTCAAATGCCTTGGCGGAGTAACGTGAACATCTGTTAGATCATGGACCTCTTAAGATACACTCGACACCGCCCTTCACATTCAATACCGCCCTCACTCCATATCGCCCTCACACTCAAGACCACCCTCCACACTGCTCTCACACACAGCTGACTTCAGTTCAGGTGACACCGGATGAATTTAGTTCGGATTATCATTAATGAACACCGGACGGCTTCAAGGATGTTAACTCAGCTTTCCTTAGAACGGATGTACACACCGGAAGATTTTGAGCCGATGTACGAGACCGGATGCTCAACCGGACCTAGAAATAGAATTCTGGTCGGTTTTGAAGTGCAGAAGTAACTTTTTGACCCTTTTCTTGTCTTTTAGGCAATATTTTAATATCTTTTAATCCCACTAATCACACTAGTACGTAGGACGGCTAGAGATAAGCACTAAGATAGCCACCTTCTATTATTAATTCTCCATTATCTCCACTAAGTTGCAATCACAGGAAAGCTTGTCTCCCCACTTGCTTTTGCATTATTAAACTAACATACCACTGATTCTGAAACTCTCAATTATTCTTCTCCATCAACACACCTTCGATCTGAACCAGGACAGCCAAGGGACCTCATTTCCAGTCAGCTAAAAGTCTTCAAACCAAGTAAGAGGGGACAGGGTTGTGAATATTTATGAAATGGGTAGAGTTGTATGCTGTTCTAGGATTCCAGTCTTTAATTCGTATCTTGTTGCTTAATTTTGAAGCTGAAAATGTATGAATTTGACTCTGACTTCTTCATGAAAGTTGTAGATCTTTTTGCTATGTGAATTTTGATACCTGATTCAACTGATTTGGATATGTATAGCAAAAGTTATAGCCTAAATACTACAGCATGTTCGTATGAAAGATTTATCCTTTGTTTTGTGTATATATTGATTTACTGGGAACTGTACGTACATAATCAGCCTTGGATGTCTTCATGAACGTTGTAGATAATTAAGTTGTGGATTTTTAGAAAGTGGTTTCACATCAAAATAATTTTTGTAGCTCAAGTTATGCTCAAAATACTGATGTATGTGCAAGCTGAAATTCTGAAATTCTGGAATTTTGGAAAATCCGAATCTTGTTTTCAATACTGGGAATTTTGTGGTATGAATTAGTTGTTGGTGTCTTCATGAAAGTTGTAGATAACTATGTTAAGAGTATTTTAGAACTGGTTTCATGTTAAAATCATTTGTGTAGCTCTAAAAACGTTGAAAATACTAATACATGTACGTTTTGAAAACTCACCTGGAGGCAGTGTTGTATTTTGTGAATAAATGGTATTTCTGCTTAGAATTTGAAATTATGATCTTCATGAAAATTGTAGATATTTGGATTAAGATTAATTTAGAACTGGTTTCATGTCAAAATCACGTTTGTAACTCCAGATATGTTTTAAATACTAATCTGTGTACATTTTGGAAAACTTATCTTGAGGCAGTATGATATTTCATGAATAAGTAGTATTTCTGTTCAGAATTTGAAACTGTGTTCTTCATGAAAGTTGTAGACAATTATGTTATTAAACTACAGAAAGTGGAATCACCTAAAAAGGAGTTGTTTTGCTCATGTTATGACTGTTTTACTAATGTATATCGCTATTTGGAAATGCTGAAATTTACTTATGATGGTTATTATGGATAAAAATGATGTTCTCTCTATGAGTAATGATTTATTTGAATTCTTGAGTGATTATGAATTATTATAAATGCTGTTGAGTGTCACACAATTAGAATATTATGATGGTGATTAATTACGAATGACATAATTAATTTATATGTACATGAATGCCTTATGGTTATTGACAAGTGTGGTTGAAACAGTAAATCCATGATTTTATGAATTATTATGTCTATTGTGTCCCTTGAGGACTTGTATTATCCAAGAGGTTTTGGAAATGTGAATATCATGGTATGTTAAATGATAAAGAGAATTAAAGGCATTCATGCATCATAAGCATTCGGACGCACCATGGAATTTAGGGGTTCCATGATTGCCTACCCTGGTGGGGGGTTACTCTATGATGAGTTAAGCCCTATTATGTTGTGTGCCATGGAGTGTAGGGATTCATGGTTTATGCAAAAGTCCTACTTTGATATGGTGTACTTCGGTACTTAAGCGCCATGAAGTATAGGGATTCATGGTATATGCTAAAGCCCTATTTGTGTCTCTATGAGACTTTTACTGCAGTATTCCCACCAAGACCAAATGGATCCAGCATGACATCATTTGACTAATTATATATCTATTAATGGACTTGTTTGGCATACTCATCATATCATTATGAATTGTTGATTGTGTTTGTGCAATTTTATCTATATTATATTTATTCTATATTCTGTCTCACTCTTACATTAATTTTTACAGTGAATGACACGCAGAATGCAGAGTAATGCCATGATGGATGTCTATTTGCTTTATTACCTGAACTTGAATTTATGGGTTGTAATAAATATAATATGTCATGTACTATTCTCTTCACAATCGTTTCTGCTACTTAAATATTTTCTTGGATTTAATTATTCTCGACTAGTATGTTCGATAATTTTTCCGCTGTTATTAATTGTTATATATAAACTCTGAATTAAATTTATAATTTTAAAATGATCTTTCGGAAATGCGAAAAATTTATTCGGAAAATTACACGGGACGTTACATGTTGGTATCAGAGCATTTTCAAAAATTCAGGACCAATTGTTATGACATGAGCTATTTCTCGACATAATATGTGAAATGTTTGATTTCTTACTTCATAACATGCTAAATGTGTACTATATGATTTGTGCCTGACTGATTAAATGTGAAAAGATTTGTTTGATTTTCCCTTGATAGTATGATAAATGTGTTATATGATTGATTGCTTAACTGATAGACTGTAGAATAATGATAATTATATAGTATTTATATATGATAGATTATCCCTTAGAATTGGTATAAACCAAACTACGAATATAGGATGGCAAGAAACAACAACAACAACCACGATATGGCAGCAGCTTTCAACCGCTTAGCTGAAGCCATAGAACGACAAAACCAACCAAGGAGCACTGGAGAACTCCATGGGTTAGACCGCTTCTTGAAGAGAAAGCCTTCGCAATTCAAGGGAGGCTACAATCCAGAGGCAGCATACTTATGGGTTAAGGAAATGGAGCACATTTTCCGAGCCTTGCCCTGCACAGAATTTGAAAGGGTGGAGTGTGCCACTTATATGATGGTAGAGGAAGCAGAAAACTGGTGGATACATGCCAGAACTCGTATGATTGAAACTGACAGACCTTTGAACTGGGTCAACTTCAAAGACTGTTTCCTAGAGAAATATTTTCCGGCAAGTGTGAAAAACCGCAAAGAGCTGGAATTTATGGAGCTGAAACAAGGCTCGATGTCCGTTGGAGAATATGCTGCAAAGTTTGAAGAACTATCTCTCTTTTACCCTCCTTTTCAACAGGCTGGTGCCGAAGAATCGAAATGTGTTAAATTTGAGAACGGACTGAATCTGGAAATCAAAGAGGCGATTGGGTACCAAGAAATTCAGAATTTTCCTATTCTGATCAACAAATGCAGAATCTTTGAAGAGAATCACCAGACCAGATTGGCACATGAAAAAGCCAATAGACAACTGAAACCTCAGTCAGTTGATTTCAAAAGAAGAGGATCGTTCTATCCAAATCGCTCCAGAGGCGGATCATCATCATCGTCATCTTTTGATAGACGCAATAACATGAGGTGTCTTAAGTGTGGAGGTAATCATCATGTACGTGATTGTAACAGACGTCTTGAAGAAGTCACTTGCTTCCGATGTAACCAAAAAGGACACATCAGTCCAAATTGTCCGCAGAATAATCAAAACAACAACAGGAACACTATGAGTGAACCAAGAGGCTCTAGTTATCAGAGAGGCCGAGGAGAAGACACACGTACTGCCCAACCTCCAAGACAGAACAAGGAATCCACAGATCAGAGGTTGCAACAAACAGCTGGGAGAGTCTATGCCATCAGCGGTTCAGAGGCAGATCAAACTGATGACCTCGTACAAAGTAAGTGTGACATTAATGGTACAGTCCTATCTGTGTTATTTGATTCTGGTGCTACGCATTCTTTCATTTCTGATGAGTGTGTTAGACGCCTTCGATTACCTATGAAGCCTATGACATATGATCTGATTGTTTCTACTCCCACCGGTACACAACTTAGAACTGCTAAGATGTGTAACGAATGTTCTATACTCATAGAAGGTAGACGTTTTCTTGTCGATCTTGTTTGTTTACCTTTGAAGGATCTGGACGTGATTCTGGGGATGGACTGGTTATCGACAAATCGAGTCTTGGTGAATTGTCACAACAAGACCGTGATATTTCCATCAGAAAATCTAAATTCTGACAACCTCAGGACCTATGTATTGCAAGGTGAAAGTCAATTGTTCGCTTTATTCACTCTTTACAAAGAAGATGGTGAACCTAAAGCAATCGAGATACCAGTTGTTTCTGAATTTCCTGAGGTATTTCCTGAGGATGTCTCAAGTTTACCTCCAGAACGTGAGGTAGAATTCTCCATTGATTTAATTCCAGGAGCAGAACCAATGTCTAAAGCTCCGTACCGTATGGCACCAATTGAACTGGCTAAACTGAAGAAATAAATTGAAGAGTTACTGGAGAAGCATTTCATCAGACCGAGTGTGTCACCATGGGGAGCGCCAGTGTTACTCGTCAAGAAGAAAGATGGAAGCATGAGGTTATGTGTAGATTATCGTCAACTGAACAAATTGACGGTGAAGAATAGATATCCTCTGCCCAGAATTGATGATCTGATAGATCAATTGAGAGGCGTTGCAGTATTTTCCAAGATTGATCTACGATCGGGGTATCATCAGATTCGTGTCAAGTCTGAGGATATTCCAAAGACAGCCTTTAGAACACGATATGGTCATTACGAGTACCTTGTGATGCCCTTCGGAGTGACCAATGCCCCAGCCGTATTCATGGATTACATGAATCGAGTATTTCATCTCTACTTAGATCAATTCGTCATCATTTTCATTGATGATATTCTGATCTATTCAAAAACTGCAGAGGAACATGAAAAGCATCTCCGAGTGGTATTGCAGATTTTGAAGGAGAAGCAGTTGTATGCAAAGTTATCAAAATGTGAATTCTGGTTGAAAGAGGTAAAATTCCTAGGTCATGTAATCTCAAACGAAGGAGTATCTGTGGATCCTTCTAAAATAGAAGCTGTGGTAAACTGGGAGAGACCTACTTCAGTCACTGAGATACGAAGTTTCATGGGATTAGCTGGTTATTATCGGAGATTCATTGAAGGGTTTTCTCAAATTGCCCTACCAATGACTCGGCTAACCCGGAAGAATCAACCTTTTTCTTGGACGCCAGAATGTGAGAAAAGTTTCCAAGAACTGAAGTTGAAGCTTACATCTGCTCCAGTCTTAATCTTACCTAATCCACAAGAAGATTTTGTGGTTTATTGTGATGCTTCCAAAATGGGCTTAGGATGTGTTTTGATGCAGCAAAGAAAGGTGGTAGCTTATGCATCTAGACAATTGAGACCACATGAGATGAACTATCCAACGCATGATTTAGAATTGGCAGCAGTGGTATCTGCCCTAAAGATCTGGAGACACCATTTGTATGGAGTCAGGTTTGAAGTGTTCAGTGATCACAAGAGCTTGAAGTATTTGTTCGATCAAAAGGAATTGAACATGAGGCAGCGAAGGTGGATGGAGTTCTTTAAAGATTATGATTTTGATTTGAAGTACCATCCAGGAAAAGCAAATGTGGTGGCAGATGCACTAAGCCGAAAGTCCATTCATATGGCATTTTTGATGTAAAAGAAATGGAGATGATAGAACAGTTCAGAGATATGAACTTGGGTGTAGAGATGAAATCTTCAAGGAGTATGACTTTGGGGACTTTGAAGATAACCAATGATTTCCTGAAACTGTTAGGTGAAAGACAGAAAGAAGATTTGCTATTACAGGAGCTGAGAGAATTACAGGCGAATGGAAAAGATATGGGACTACAAGAAGGATCAGATGGAATTTGGAGGATTAGGAATAGAATTTGTGTACCAGATGATGTTGATCTGAGAAGGACGATTTTAGAAGAAGCGCATAAAAGTATGTTGAGCATTCATCCTGGATCAACTAAGATGTATCAAGATCTGAGGAAAAGCTTTTGGTGGCCAAGGATGAAGAAAGAAATAGTTGAATATGTGGCTTCATGTCTAGTGTGTCAAAAAGCCAAGGTAGAACACCAGAAGCCATCTGGTGAACTACAACCATTAGAGATTCCTGTCTGGAAATGGGATGATATCTCAATGGACTTTGTGTCAGGATTACCAAGAACACGTTCAGGGAATGATACAATCTGGGTTATTGTAGACAGATTGACAAAGTCTGCTCACTTCCTCCCAATGAATATGAAGAACTCTTTACAAAAATTGGCACAGTTATATGTGAAGGAGATCGTAAGACTACATGGTGTACCATCTAGTATTGTGTCAGATAGAGATCCAAGATTCACTTCCCGATTCTGGGGAAGCTTGCATCAGGAATTAGGTTCAAAGCTTCGATTAAGCTCAGCTTATCATCCCCAAACAGATGGACAGTCAGAGCGTACCATACAAAGTTTGGAAGACTTACTGCGATCTTGTGTGATTGAATATGGTGGTAGTTGGGAGCAGTTTCTTCCATTGATTGAATTCACGTATAATAATAGCTACCACAGCAGTATTGGTATGGCTCCATTCGAAGCATTGTATGGTAGGAAGTGTCGAACGCCACTTTGTTGGTTAGAAACTGGTGAAAGTTTGGCGTTAGGACCTGAAATTGTGCAGCAGACTACTGAACAGATAGAAATGATCAGAGAAAAGATGAAGGCATCTCAAGACAGACAAAAGCAGTATTATGATTAAAGGAGGAAACCACTTGAATTCCAAGTCGGTGAGCATGTATTTTTGAAGGTTTCACCTCACAAAGGGATTGGTCGAGCCTTGAAGAGTAAGAAATTGAGTCCGAGGTTTATTGGACCATATGAGATCCTAAAGAGGGTTGGTACAGTGGCATATCAGATTGCACTTCCCCCTCACCTGGCAAATCTGCACAATATATTTCATGTATCACAGCTGAGGAAGTACGTACAAGATCCTAACCACGTGATTGCTACTGATGATATTGAAGTTAGAGAGAATCTGACCATCTCCACAGAACCTACACAGATCCTAGAAAGATCGAGCAAACGTTTGAGGAACAAGAATGTACCACTAGTAAAAGTTGCATGGAAACAAGGAACTGATATGACTCTGACTTGGGAGCGTGAAGATGATATGAGGACACAATATCCAGGATTGTTTCACTAAGGAGCACGTTAAATTTCGAGGACGAAATTTTTATTAGGGTGGGAGAAATGTAACATCCTGCTTTTAAATAATAGCTCCAATTTGTAATTTATGAAGTATGGAATGCTTGTAAGTGTTTATTAATGAATAGAAACACTTTATGAATAGTTTATAATACTCCAAAAATTTCATTTTTGGGTATAATTATAGAAATTACATAGATCTATTTTGATAAGATCCAATTTCCGAATGAAAGATTGAAGGTAGAGGAGTAAATTGAGTGAGATTGGAAGAAACATTATAATCCGTTCTGACCTCCAAGGCTAGGACGACCTCAAGGTTCAAAAAGGGAAGAACGGATAACAATAAATGCCACATCACACCGGACAACCGGTGTGGATAGGATTATCTTTTATGTTGCACACCGGATCAACACTTTACCAAATGAGCTGTAGGACGGATGACCTTGAACCGACATTCAAGACCGGAATTGAGTTCGTCCAAGAAAAGAAGATAACAATAAAAGAGTACGGTTTTCCTAAGAGGAAAGCTTACTAATTGTCCACAAGACTGAGTGACGTCTTGCTGGTTGCTGGACGGTATAGTTTTCCGAACTGTTGGCTATTAGACGTTGTTACTTGCTGGTTGAATGATGTTCGAACTGTTCTTATTGGCGGAGTCACGTACCCTGGCGGAGTAATAAGATTAAGCAGAGTCACACGTTTTGACAGAATAATAAGCCTGGACGGGGTCAAATGCTTTGACGGAGTGGTAAATTTAGGCGGGATCATACGCCTTGGCGGAGTCATAAGCATTGACGAATTCAAATGTCTTGGCGGAGTAGTAAATTTAGGCGGGGTCACACGTCTGGCGGAGTCATAAGCATTGACGGGGTCAAATGCCTTGGCGGAGTAACGTGAACATCTGTTAGATCATGGACCTCTTAAGATACACTCGACACCGCCCTTCACATTCAATACCGCCCTCACTCCATATCGCCCTCACACTCAAGACCACCCTCCACACTGCTCTCACACACAGCTGACTTCAGTTCAGGTGACACCGGATGAATTTAGTTCGGATTATCATTAATGAACACCGGACGGCTTCAAGGATGTTAACTCAGCTTTCCTTAGAACGGATGTACACACCGGAAGATTTTGAGCCGATGTACGAGACCGGATGCTCAACCGGACCTAGAAATAGAATTCTGGTCGGTTTTGAAGTGCAGAAGTAACTTTTTGACCCTTTTCTTGTCTTTTAGGCAATATTTTAATATCTTTTAATCCCACTAATCACACTAGTACGTAGGACGGCTAGAGATAAGCACTAAGATAGCCACCTTCTATTATTAATTCTCCATTATCTCCACTAAGTTGCAATCACGGGAAAGCTTGTCTCCCCACTTGCTTTTGCATTATTAAACTAACATACCACTGATTCTGAAACTCTCAATTATTCTTCTCCATCAACACACCTTCGATCTGAACCAGGACAGCCAAGGGACCTCATTTCCAGTCAGCTAAAAGTCTTCAAACTAAGTAAGAGGGGACAGGGTTGTGAATATTTATGAAATGGGTAGAGTTGTATGCTGTTCTAGGATTCCAGTCTTTAATTCGTATCTTGTTGCTTAATTTTGAAGCTGAAAATGTATGAATTTGACTCTGACTTCTTCATGAAAGTTGTAGATCTTTTTTCTATGTGAATTTTGATACCTGATTCAACTGATTTGGATATGTATAGCAAAAGTTATAGCCTAAATACTACAGCATGTTCGTATGGAAGATTTATCCTTTGTTTTGTGTATATATTGATTTACTGGGAACTGTACGTACATAATCAGCCTTGGATGTCTTCATGAACGTTGTATATAATTAAGTTGTGGATTTTTAGAAAGTGGTTTCACATCAAAATAATTTTTGTAGCTCAAGTTATGCTCAAAATACTGATGTATGTGCAAGCTGAAATTCTGAAATTCTGGAATTTTGGAAAATCTGAATCTTGTTTTCAATACTGGGAATTTTGTGGTATGAATTAGTTGTTGGTGTCTTCATGAAAGTTGTAGATAACTATGTTAAGAGTATTTTAGAACTGGTTTCATGTTAAAATCATTTGTGTAGCTCTAAAAACGTTGAAAATACTAATACATGTACGTTTTGAAAACTCACCTGGAGGCAGTGTTGTATTTTGTGAATAAATGGTATTTCTGCTTAGAATTTGAAATTATGATCTTCATGAAAATTGTAGATATTTGGATTAAGATTAATTTAGAACTGGTTTCATGTCAAAATCACGTTTGTAACTCCAGATATGTTTTAAATACTAATCTGTGTACATTTTGGAAAACTTATCTTGAGGCAGTATGATATTTCATGAATAAGTAGTATTTCTGTTCAGAATTTGAAACTGTGTTCTTCATGAAAGTTGTAGACAATTATGTTATTAAACTACAGAAAGTGGAATCACCTAAAAAGGAGTTGTTTTGCTCATGTTATGACTGTTTTACTAATGTATATCGCTATTTGGAAATGCTGAAATTTACTTATGATGGTTATTATGGATAAAAATGATGTTCTCTCTATGAGTAATGATTTATTTGAATTCTTGAGTGATTATGAATTATTATAAATGCTGTTGAGTGTCACACAATTAGAATATTATGATGGTGATTAATTACGAATGACATAATTAATTTATATGTACATGAATGCCTTGTGGTTATTGACAAGTGTGGTTGAAACAGTAAATCCATGATTTTATGAATTATTATGTCTATTGTGTCCCTTGAGGACTTGTATTATCCAAGAGGTTTTGGAAATGTGAATATCATGGTATGTTAAATGATAAAGAGAATTAAAGGCATTCATGCATCATAAGCATTCGGACGCACCATGGAATTTAGGGGTTCCATGATTGCCTACCCTGGTGGGGGGTTACTCTATGATGAGTTAAGCCCTATTATGTTGTGTGCCATGGAGTGTAGGGATTCATGGTTTATGCAAAAGTCCTACTTTGATATGGTGTACTTCGGTACTTAAGCGCCATGAAGTATAGGGATTCATGGTATATGCTAAAGCCCTATTTGTGTCTCTATGAGACTTTTACTGCAGTATTCCCACCAAGACCAAATGGATCCAGCATGACATCATTTGACTAATTATATATCTATTAATGGACTTGTTTGGCATACTCATCATATCATTATGAATTGTTGATTGTGTTTGTGCAATTTTATCTATATTATATTTATTCTATATTCTGTCTCACTCTTACATTAATTTTTACAGTGAATGACACGCAGAATGCAGAGTAATGCCATGATGGATGTCTATTTGCTTTATTACCTGAACTTGAATTTATGGGTTGTAATAAATATAATATGTCATGTACTATTCTCTTCACAATCGTTTCCGCTATTTAAATATTTTCTTGGATTTAATTATTCTCGACTAGTATGTTCGATAATTTTTCCGCTGTTATTAATTGTTATATATAAACTCTGAATTAAATTTATAATTTTAAAATGATCTTTCGGAAATACGAAAAATTTATTCGGAAAATTACACGGGACGTTACATAGTCTCTTCAAACTTGAAGGATTTCCATTATTGTAAAAACTCCTTTTACAATCTCAGCATTAGACCGTGCCACAAGTATTCTTAACTCTAGTTACTTCTGGCTTAAACCCTAGTATTGTTTCAACAAGTCACTTCTAGCTCAAACCCAAGTATTCTTTCAAAAGCTTCTTCAGGCCAATCACTGTTTCCCAACAAAAACTAAAGGCTGACAACACACCAGACTTTTACACAAATACAGATTTGAATGATAGATTGTGTTTGGTATTTCTGAAAACTTAGTGTATGAATAGATACAATGATATGAATAGATACACTAAGTAAAAAAGCAAAAGACCAAGGTCTTTTGGATGTAGAACTACAAAGAATGTATTTGCTTTTGAGACAAAAGCTATGAATGAATGAAAAAGAAAGCTTTGAAAGCTGATTACAAATGATTTCTTCAAAGGTTTCAAAGGTTCTCTTTTCCCAATTTTTGAATTTCTTCATATTTATAGATCACACAAAGTAACTGTTTGATAAACTGTTGAAGAGACATAGTCATTGCAAATCCGTTGAAGAAGCTTTAGTTATTGTAAGCATCAGACCTTTAGAAGTAAGGAGATGCCAAAAGGTTTAGTATAAAGAAATCATCAGAACTTGTACTGAAATGAAATTCCTTGAGATTTTCAGAACAAAAGTCCTTTTGTCTCCTTTCTTCTTTCAAAAAAAACACACAGAGTATATATGGTTGACCTTTTGTAGCTTCCTGACACAAGAGCTTATTGTTATTAACTTTTTTGAAATATGCAGAGTAGTTATATTGGTTTCTTTCTAAGAGAGCTTTGGTTGCTTCACTGTTTTGTCTTCTTTTCTCTTTAGATGATAAGGCCAGTTCTTTTTGATAAGAGCTTGATTCAGAGCATTATTAAAATAGACTTTGACCGTTACCTCTTAAGAGCTTGAAGTAACAATCTTGTTGCTTCAAAAGTCTGAGGTTTGATTTACTGTTGAAAAGTCTGGTCGAACACACCTTAGATTAGACTTTTCTTGAGCATGGTCTAGAATCATATTATCCTTGAAATTTATAAGGTTCAAGGCAAACTTTTTAACTTGATGAACTCCCCATTTTATTTGTAACCTATGCACTTAATGTTTATATCCTGAAACACTTGATTGAATAGATTAGATAACATATGGCCAGACTTTATTTAATTTAAATGCCTTGTTATGTGTTATTAACAAATCTTAGAGTGTGGTTAAATGATAATCAATAATTTTCCTTTATAAACCAGACTTGGTTCCAACACCTAACTTGTGTACAATCTATGATGAAGGATTATCCTTCTATCACAATTAATGGAAACTTGGTGTGTGATTCATGTTATGCTTCTAAACAAAAAATGCTTCCCTTTTCTTTGAATGATATTAGAGCTGCATGATTGTTTGACTTAATTCATGTAGATATATAGGGATCATTCAATGTCCTAGGCATACATACACAAGCATAGGTATTTTCTTACCATTTTGGATGACCACAACCGATGCACTTGGATTGTTATGTTAAAGACTAAGGCTGAGGCAACTTCCTGTATCTAGCATTTCATCCAGATAGTTGGCACTCAATTTGCTAAGAAGGTGAAACAAATTCGTACTGATAATGGTGGAGAGTTCCATATGCTCAGCTTTTACTCCTCTAAAGGTATTTTGCACCAGAACAGTTATGTGCATACTCCTCAACAAAATGGAGGGTAGAGAGAAAACACCAGCACTTGTTAGTGTTGCAAGGGCCATCATGTTCCACTCACATATTCCCAAAAACCTATGGACCTATGCAGTGAAGCATGCCTTTTTTTTATTAACAGGATTCCCAATATAGGGTTGCACAATAAGTCTCTATTTGAAGTTTTCTATGGGCAGAAGCCAAACCTGACAGATCTAAAGATGTTTAGTTGTTTATGCTTTGCCTCAACTCTTAAGGAACAGAAAGGTAAGTTTGATTCTAGAACTAGGAAACATGTATTTCTTGGTTACAAGGAAATTATTAAAGGCTACATTGTTCTGGACTTGTGTAGTGGTGAATTATTTGTAAGCATAGATGTCTAATTTCAAGAAAGGTTTATGGCATTTACTTCTAGACAGAGAGCTTAGGATCCAATTCACACTTACCTTGACCCTGCCAATGCTCATCCATCCTCTCCTACCACTAACACTCTACTAACAAATACTATAACTCAATCCTCCATCATCATGGACCCTTCAGTCTTAACACAGTCTTCTCATTATATTTCACCAGCATCCTCTCCCCATTCACCAGAACCATATCCACTTGAACTCAAAAGGTCCACTAGGATCAGACAACCTCCATCTCACCTGACTAATTATGTCTGTCATATTGTGCACCAATACTCCACCAAACATCCCATATCCAATCACCTCTCTTATTCTAAAATCCATCCTTTATATAAACAGTATGCACTTGTTCTTAGTATTGACACTAAATAAGAAACCTATGTTGAAGCATCTACTAATCCTGTCTAGGTCCAGGCTATGACTGATAGCTCAATGCTTTGAATAGAAATGGGACATGGATAGTTGTTATCCTACCCTCTACGGTCAAGCCCATTGGCAATAAATGGGTCTATAAAATTAAAAGAAATACAGATGGGTCTATTGCTAGGTACAAGGCACGACTAGTGACTAAGGGCTATAACCAAATTGAAGGGATTGATTATTTTGAGACCTTATCCCTTGTGGTCAAGATTACCATAATGAGATTGCTCCTGGCCCTCGCTATGGTATAAGGTGGGCACCTACACTAGTTGGAAGTGGACAATGCCTTCTTGCATGGATAACTACATAAAGATGTCTACATGGACCTCCATGCAGGGTTCACTGCCACCAGTCCTAACCAAGTCTACAAACTGGTAAAGCCACTTTATGGCCTAAAGCAAGCTAGTAGGAAATGGTATGGAACTCTCACTTAGACTTTGGTTGCATATGGTTACCATCCTTCCTATAGTGATCCCTCCTTATTCCTCAAGTTTAATGGTTCCTCTTTCACAACATTAACCTTGTATGTGGATGATATCATATTGATTGGCGATGACTTGATTAAGTTTGATCTTGTAAAAAGGAATCTCCACCAGGCCTTTAGGATCAAGACCTTAGACCCTTAAAATACTTTCTAGGCTTTGAGATAGCAAGGTCCAAGACTGGAATTTCCATATGCCATGTATTGCCTTGACTTTTATGAGATACTAGACTACTTCGTGCCAAACCTACCTCCACTCCCATGGACCCTGCAATCAACTTCACCACTAATTCTAGCCATCCCTATGAAGACATAGCAGGGCATCAGAGGTTGATTGGTAGGTTGCTCTACCTCACTACTACCAAGACAAACATTTGCTTTGTTATACATCATCTTAGTCAATTCCTTAGCAATCCACAAGTTCAACACTATCATGTAGCCTTGAGGGTTATTCAATATCTCAAGCAAGCTCCTAGATAGGGGTTATTTTTCTTCTCCTCCTCTACCTTGCAACTGGGATCATATGGTACCTGAAGGGATCCCAGGGCAATAAGGATACTCATGAGCAAGAGTTCTTCCACACAATTGCTGGGATTTAGTGACTCGGATTGGGCCAGATGTCCAGTTAAAAGAAAATCAATTTCTGGATTTTGCTTTAAGATAGGAGACTCCTTGATTTGCTGGAAATTGAAAAAGAAATCCACTATTGTAAGGTCCTCTACAAAAGCTGAACATAGAGCCTTGGGTGAGTCTACCTCTAAGTTATTATGGCTCACTTTTCTTTTGAAGGATCTTGGTGTTAGCTCCAACAAGTTACCAACTCTATTTTGTGATAGTGAGAATATAAGACACCTAGCTCAAAATCCAGTATTTCACTTTCGAACCAAGCACTTGAAGTTTTAAAAATGTTTAAAAACATGCACATCGGAAATAAACAGAATCTATTGTGTTTAAATTATACATGCAAAGTATATATTGCAATAGAAAAATTGACCCGATGGTACTCTCTTGATCTTTAAAATTCAATTTCCTTCAAATGGATGAAGGTTCTACGTGTATCCACACCGAGACCGATCTTTGTTTGCAACACTGTTGAATGTGAAACCTTCTTCCAATAGGACGTACCAACATAGAGAAAAATTATTTTCTTCTTGTTTTAGAGAGTGCTTTGAAAAACTACCATTTCTTTCATAAAAGGAATGTCTTTTTTTTAAAAAAAAACTCTGAAGGGTCAAATATATATTTATACATAAAATTACAATGTTTGAATTTTGAAATGACATGAAACAATTTCAAACATTTGAAAAACTTTCAAACTGTTTTCCACGGTTGCAATTATATATATATATATATATATATATATATATTCTATCGGTATATAATATATATTGTTTATATTCTTGGTGCTAGCAAAGAATACAATAACATTTCACTTTTTAAGAAAAATAATTTATTTGATAAAATTAAATTCTTTAATTTAATTATCAAATAAAATATATATTTCTTTAACAAAGATCAGAACACTCGTTAGTATATGACCTCGTAGGTTCAGTACTAAACTGGTAGTAAATTAATTAAATTATTTTACTAAGGTTAGTGTCTAGCAACACTCTTTAACGGCCAGATAGTATGAAGTAATATATTTTACTTTTAAGAACCACCGGAAGATTTATATAATATTTTTCTTCATCTATAAAGTTCTAAATTAATCTGTTAGATGGGTTTTGTTACTGTGTAATCATATGTAGCCTAGATCCTCCTCCTAGCCTTTCTATAAATACCTGTTGTAGCATTCTCTCATTCAATTAAATAAACATTCAGTTGCACTTTAGTTGCTCTCTTTTTTTTTTCTCTCCCGTGTTTTCCTATCTCACTCTCTGATTTTGTTAAAGAACCTGAAAAATGAACAATATCATAATATTTATTTTCAATCTATACCTTAAGCAATAGCAAGTTCTCAGTATTAACATGAATCCTACAGCATATAATTACGTGTCTACAATGTTTTTTTGAGAGTTTCTACTGATAAGCCATTAGAAACAGATGTCATGGAAGATACTTTTAAGCTTTTGTCTTCAATTCTAGTTCTAGGTGTTAATTTTTATGTCACATTGCCAGTATGTAAATGATTGAAGAAGGAGAGAAGCTTTCTGGCCTCAATTAGCAAAGAATGTTCAACATGTTTTTGCATAATGCAGCAATCATTCGTTGCCAACTTGATGAATAGGATACATGAAACTTAGTGCATGTTTGGTTTCACATTCGATTAAACTAAAATCACATTGTAAATGTGAAATCAGTGTCCAGCCTTTCAAAACACAATCAAGCATGCACTTGAAGAAAGATATATGATTTCAGAAAATGATTTTTGTTTGTATTGTTTTCACTTTTAATTACAAAAATATCACTTCATTTTCACATTGTTCCATGATTTCTAAAGTTCATTTAAGATATTGTGAAAACAACTTTTTATTGTTTTCATTGTCTCCTATACAAACTTTTAAAATAAGGAAAAAGAATCAAAACAATATGATGTCTTCGTAATTAAAAATGAAAAGAGAAAATGAACACAAAGAAACATTTTCTGAAAATAAACAACAGCTAAAATCCTATGACCAAATATTTATAGTTGCAACTATTCCATCTACATTCTACATATTAAACTTTCACACCGGATTCTAAAATCCAAAAGGGCAATGAAACTATGGAAATGCTAGAAATGATGAATGAAGTTCCATACACTTTCAACATTTTCTTCAGTTAACTCAAGACCAGTCTCAGTGTACAATATTTGCCCCACTGCTATAATTTCTGGAATCTTATCTCGGAGGCGAGTTTCAATTCCCATTTTCAACGTCATGGTTGAGCTTGGACATGATCCACATGCTCCTTGTAGCTTGAGGATAACAACAAGACCATCAATCTCATGCAAAGCCACATTCCCTCCATCAGCCATCAAGCCAGGCCTTACCTCATCCAAAACCCTCTCCACATTCTCTTCTGTCAGTGGCAAGATACAGCTTGGGGAAACAATTCCTACAACATTGAAATTTGAGTTCTGCAATAAGTATTTTCTAATTTTTTCTAAGCTACTTTGATATATAATTGGAAACATTATCAAGTCTCATCTGTTTTTTGTTTCTGTAGGAATCAAGGGACTTACAACAACTCACGTACCCTTCTCAACCAACTGATATAGACCCCTTTGGCCACCAAGTCTCCTCTTAATTCATTGTTCACAATTTCAACTCTCATTCCTTATCTTTTGGTAAATTCAATTTCCACTTTCACTTCAATCATTAACATCACATTTGCAAAATACACATAACAATAATAGCATTATAAATTTGCAGGATAACATTGATGATGCAATAGTATACTAGTACTCATTTTCCTATCAAATTTCCAATTAATGATCCTTTGAAGAGTGCATTGACATCACCTGCTTTGTTTCGAGGAGCACGACCAGAGATAAGCCTAGAAAAATGCTTAATGTTGATATGGTAACCTCTGGCAAAACAACTCTCTATTGAAGAAAATCTTCTGGTACTTGAAACTGGATTCTAGAAAAAAAAAACAGAGAGAATTAACACATGCCCATTAACAAACAAAAGAATCATAGTATTCCTTATGTTTCAATTTATTTTGTAGCTCTAGGAATCTTGCTTTATTTTAAAATATTTGTCACTTGGTAAATTAAGATAGTATTAATCAATTTTTTTCAATAATACTGTCTTCTTTTAATATCTCACCTACTTTCATATCATTCATCAATGAGAATATTTTAGAAAAACATGAACATTTTATTACAAATTGAGCAGAAAAGTACCTTAAAGAGACAATAATGATCAGAGAATAATGTGTGAGATGGCTAAAGCATTATTGCAATGGCTGATGTTTCCTTGAGGCATTGAGGTGTTGGGATTGAGAGTGCACCACCCAACTTGTGAGTGAGTGGGGAACTAAGAGAGCTACCATAAGAAGGAGCAACAAGTGAAGCTGAAATTTTGGTTCATATAAGATGTTTGTCTCGCTTTTGGTTTCTGGATGAAATTCACTTTTGATAATAGTAGCATTGCATGAATGGAGATGCTGTTTCTTGATTGGCTCACATTTTCATTATGTTATGATGATGATGAAACAAAAATAAAATAAAGGCATCAGAGTTTGTGGACAGTTTTTTTTTTGTTTTTTTTTTGTCTAAGTTTGTGGACAGTTTTGTTTTTGGCATCAAAGTTGTGGACAGTTAGATTGGTCATTGATGGGTTTTGGGCCTTGTTTCTGTGTAAGTTTAACAATGTTTCTGTTTTTTGGTCAAAACAAGGTTTCTATATATAGGCCGAAACTAAGAAGAGGGTTTGTTTGGAAGTACTGTTTTAGGCCCACGAAGAACATTGTTGGGTTATGATATGAATTCACGCAAATTCCCCTTTGGAGCAAGATTGTGGCATAGGCCTTGTTTGATCTGTTACTTCACCAAAAATATTGTTAAACAAGATATAAAACTATAAGGATCATACTATTATTGTTATTATCAATAATTGCACATGAAGAATTCCATAGTGGACTGAATGAATGGTTGGAAGAAAATATTTAAATGTATATCTTCTTTCTCAAAACAGCTTCTCATTTCTCCATTCATATTTCATACACCTAACTACAAAATCATCCATAACACTTTCAGTCATTTATACTAAACAGTTTTACTAATTTTGCATGACACAATACAAGTACCATGATTGTTCAAAACTAAACAAGTGAGTAAATATACATTAGTGATATAAAACTATTTTTTTTTTGTTTGCAAACATTCATCGTCGATCAACTAATTTATTCATTGGTTTGTGGGTATCTTAACAGATAAGATAGTTGATCCAATAGTTTTAAGATTGTTCTATACCTAAAATAAAGATTAGACCTTTCATAATTGATTAACGGAGAATGAAACTCTTCCCTTATGATTTGGGTTATAATATAAACTTGACATAATTAATAGATATTTTAATAAGGTTTAAATCATAAAATAATATTTGTCTTTCTTAAATAAATGGCAGTTGGTGACCAATGCAATTGTGGATTTTTGGGGTTATTGTGAGGGTGGAAGAGGTGGGTTGTGGGGCACTTGTTAGCCACAAAGGTCATTTCCAATTCCAAGTAGCCACTTAGCACTCTTCCTTTGCTTTTGTCACTCTGGTTTGCCACAACAACAAACCAAATTATGCATTTCCTATGAAGCACAATCCTTGGTATTAAAGATAAAAGATAAAATCTTAGTCATGGAAACAAGACTTGTATTTAACATGTATATGATCCTTTTTGACCAAGAAAAGAAGCAACACTATCCTATCCGACCAAAAGTCATGTTCCCTCCACCCCCTCTTCTTTTCATCTTAATTTTCCAAATCAATAATGTAACGCATCAACATATTTTTTTTCCAGTCTTTGATGTTGCAATGTGGAATTAAAGGAAAGGCATGACTAGACAGCACTATGGAGATTTTTCTTCTCTCCTTTTCTCTCAAGTTCGTGTGAAACTTTAAATTTTAAAATGTTCTTATTAATTCATGAGACATGATCTAGCTCCTTGTTGCATGTATCTTTGTTTAAAATTTAACACTGGAAGTAGAGATTGAATATCTTTTAATTTTGAAAACCCAAAAATAGAAAAGGGCATTTTACTTGTATTTAGATCAATTATAAGCATTCCTTGCCACATTATTATATAAACTACAAGTCAATGGATATTAAGAATATTAAGGGCTATGCACCAAACACATGGACAGATACTGTTTCCAGAAATTTTATTTTCTTACCTCTGAAGTCTGAACCAAGCAGATTCCTCCTAGGAACAAAAGAACAATGCAATCAAACTCGTAGATTCTTGCCCGTTGTTTCCCTATTTCTGAATCACAATCCAATCCTAACTCAATACTTCCCCCATGTGATCATCAAACAATAACAACTTTTGTCCATTTTGGAGGTCCAATAAAATATTCACAACCTTCCCCTATAAAAGAATGCCAATTAAGTATTTCTAATGTAAGAAAAAATAGTGCCTGTTTGTATGGTCTCCAAAATTATTTAGAAAGTTAAAATTAAGGTTAAATATTTATTTAGTTTTTTATATTTTATGTTTGATTCACTTTTAATTTTTTTTTTTCAGTTACATCTCCTATATTTTAAAATTTTTTCACTTAGGTTTTTTGGTTATATTCCATTCCATTTTGTTAATGGAGCACTTATATAACATGTTGAGGTCACATATGCTCATTTGAATGACTTGTTAATTTATATATTTAGTTTCAATTAAGTTTTTTAATTTATATTTTTTGTTTTAGTTAGATTCGTGTAGTTTTTAAAAAGTTTCAAATAAGTTTGGTTTCTTATTGTTAACATACTATTTTTTCCAATTTCATTCACTTTTCTTATTCACCGTTGCCAACACTTTTCCTTTAATTTGAGATAGGCAATGTAATGAAGGCCAACACGTTTCCTTTAATTTGAGATAGGCAATGTAATGAAGATGAAAGCTATGTGTTACACGGGATGTAACAGATGAGATCTAAGTGAAATTATTTTAAAACATAGAGACATAACTGACGCAAACAAAAAAAATCTTGAAGGTTTTGAGTGAAACAAACACCAATACAAGGAGGGTGAAATACATATTTAACTAAAATTAATTAATACCAACAAACTCAGTATTCATTTAGTAACCAGATATGAAAATTGAGTTGTAAAAATGAATGATCTAACGGTTAATATTGATCATGTATATCGTTCGAGATTGAGATCAAAAAGTTATTTTTAGTTAAACTCAACTAAAAACCAAACATGTCTTTATTTTAAAATTAATTCTATCTTTCTCAACAATAAAATAAACAAACACTAAAACACCTTACAAACTTAAAATATTTTAAAATTTACAAACACTAAAAAAATCATTTTCTTACTTTATCACTCTCATTGTTTTAAAATAAGAAATATTTTTTTTGAAACCTTGGCATGGGGTTGAAGGCATGCACTAACCCTTCCCATGGAATTTTCTAGTAGAATCTAAATCAAATGATCAAAGAGTGAATAATTTAAGGGGGGGAAACTTGTCAGAGCCAGTCTGGTGAAGAAAAGAGTGTTCTTGTATTGTAACGTATGCAACCACTTTGTAGCTGATTTGATATTTAATGGCACAATAAAGAATGACAGGGAAAGATACATTATTGTGTAGAATAATTTTGAGAACAATAATTGAGGAGGGGCTTAAAATAGATTAAGGATATTGTTATAAATGAAGAGAGGGTATTGGATCCAGAGAAGATAAGCCTTCATCCCAAAATGGTGAGATTCCCTTTGTCTTTTGAATATCAATTTTTATGTTCTTATTTTAATCTTTGTTGCTGTGCCGAATCTGATTCATTGAATGTGGGAGCTGAATTGGATCCAAAAACTTTTCTTTCCCCTCTATTTCTCACAATCCTGCATATTATTATTATTGTATTTATTATCAAAATTGAACTTATTTAATTTATCTGACTAGTTAAATCGTAAATCAGTTAGGTGATCCGTCCAGGTCAATATTAGTCCAACCAAGGTTGAACTCTAGTTTGATCACGGGTATCTTTACCGATTCAATGACCGGTTAATTCTAAAAACATTAGTTTTAACACAAGGTCTCATTAAATTAAATTAAATATTGAAAATAAATTACTTCGACACATAAAAAAATGTTACCAAATAGTAATAAACATTAAAGTCTTTTTTTTACACAGCAAAATTTCAACATTAAATCTATGTTTAATGTGGAATTTTGTTGATAATCGTTTTTTTAAAATGTGTTTCTTGATGTACCAACCTGTGGGATTCTCTTCCCTTTCCCATTCCCTTTTTCTATTTATATATGATTTGTTGATTGCTTTAAGGAAATATATAATTTTAGGTGGCTTTCTATTGTCATGAACCATGTGTGATACTAGATTAGCCCAAAGAAATACATATATAACTATACGTTGCTTTCTTTGTCATTGAGATTTTAGACACCATGAAATCCAAAGTATTTTGACTTTCCTGTCACCAATTAAATTTGAGGTATTTTTTTAACTTTAGTATGATATCATATTAGGCATATATAAGAAACTTTTTTTAGAATGATAATTGACATCAAGTTTTTTGGGTGCCTTTGACGAGATTCGTCACATACTAATTATATGTTCATCTAATGTATTTTAGCATATGAAATAATAAATTAATTTATTAGGGCTTCCATTGAATAGGAAGTACACCAACCCTGAGTAACCTGGAACAAGAACAAGTAACAGTTGATGAAATGTTAATTTTATCAAGTTGAAGTTAACTACTTAACAACCATGATATTTTTTTTGTCAAAATGTGTACCAATAATTTGGTCATCAGTGGCAAAGTATTGTGTTATTAGTATTATTAACTACCAAATACGAGGAGTTGAAATAAAGAATTCTTATGATTTATAATAATTCTATAGGCCTCAAATCAAAATAAAGAAAGAAAAACTGCAATTTGTGAAAGGTCTTTACTTATTTCAAAGATGACAATATACTTAATAAAAAAGACTCATAGTTTAATTTAATATAATGCATGGTTTTGTTTGCAATACAGGTTGGCGTCACTTAAATCCCTGTTGTATGATATAATATAAAGTAAGCATGATGCTCATGGGATCCCTTTCATCTGAAGAAATATGCTACTTGGGCCTTGTGATAATCAATCAATGAAAAGAAGAGTGGACTTTAATTTGGCATGCTTAAGCAATTAAAAAGCTCAATCTTGAGTCAATTGCTTCTTTAATCAACCAACTAGAGGCCTATTAGTGAAGCCACATGAAAAAAAAATCTTAACTAATCAACAACTGATCCCAAAACATGTCAAATCAGAAAGTGAATTAGATCTTGTGCACTCTAGGTGGAACTTGGAAACAACATGATAAGAGTAGTAGTACTATGAACACAATTTGCATGGTTGGGTAAGTGACAATTGTCACCCCCACAACATTTTGACCCCACAATTACAACATTTTCTATTCATCATACCTTATCAACAAGGCATCCATGTGAGTCAGTGTAACCTTCTTATGAATCTCTGCATCATAATGTGCCACCAATTTCTTGAAATTTTAATAATTAGTGTCTTAATGAGTATTGATTAATAAAATAAAAATAAAAGTTTTTTATTAAAAGTTTTGCAAGAATTATTTAATAATTAGAGTGGGTGGATTTTATTGATATTTTTACATAAAAGTTTTTTTCTTTATTTTTTAACCAGAGTTATAAAATATGTGTTATCATTTTTCTTTAAATAAATATTATGAAAGGACCAATCATATGTAAAGTTATTTTTTTTATACATTGGGGCCCACAAAATTGTGCTTCTTTTTGAAGATAAAAATATACTCCATTTCTAGATCCAATTCAAGTTTTATCATAGTCACGAAATTTTTCTTATTAGATTGCGTGTCCCTTTTGATGAGTTAAAAGAGGGAAATTATTTGTTTTTGAAGTGTGTTCTATAATTGAGGAAGGGTGGGACATATATGAGATTGACGAGGAACATTCTAAATCCCAAATTGGAGCATATAATTAAGTGTTATGTTTAGAAATCGAAGCAATTATGAATTGTGAGAGCACAAATAGGAGCAAGTAAAGAAGGCAAGAAAACAAAACAGCTATTAGGATGTGAAGGTTTATGTGACCCGTCATTACGCACTTATTTGGATTTATAATGGTGAAGAATCTATTTTACTTTTGAATGGTGATGAGTATATGAAATATGAATCGTGAAAGGAAAAGTTGTAGATAATATTTAGATAATTTGGTTAGAAATTTAGGTTTCGAAACGTGGTTGTGAAAATCAGGATTTTAAAAAATGTAATTATGTTTTAGATATGTAATTGTAAATGTGAGTTATAAAATAATGGTTTGTATTTAGTTGAAAAAAGCTTTGGTAAACTTGTTTGAAGAGAATGAAATTTGAATAAAAAATTATTAAAATGGATATTAATTAAAAGAAGTGATAAACTACTGTATTTATTATAAATATTATTTAAATCATATATTAAAAAATTCCATTAAAAATTATATTAACAAAATATGTTTATGAACAAAAAATTATACTAAAATCTTTCTAACCTTATATGTTCCAACACCTTTTGCAAATGGGAGATTGGGGGCAACCATTGGGAAACAGAGTTAAGAGTCAAACGGAGGTAGGAGAAAGTGGACATGAAACCTTATGGAGCCAAACAAGAACCGGTTTCCTCAATAGGTGTGATACACATTGTTTAAGGTATGATTGTTTTAGAAAAAATTGTATTTTATGCGGATTATATTGATATTTGAACATTTATATAGTTGAAATGATGATAATATTGGTATCTTTCTTAGATTTGTAAGAATTTTGTCTAATGATGTGGTAGGTTATTTGAGGTATACATGCATGTGGGATGCCCCCAATGTGGTGTAGAAATGTATGTCAATCCAACATGTAAGTTTTGACAAGTTCAATTATGCATTTCCAAGGTATATATGAATACTAGTGTACCTTTGTACATGTTTGGTGAGTTGTGTTCATTATTGGAAGGTATCTAAAAATGAACTTTTTGAGATTGTTTTTATTTGAGGCGTTAGTTCTAACCTTTACTTCTCCTCTTTTATTTTTCAAAACGATGGTCTTCTTCAAAGAGTTGGAACAACAATGATAATGAGAGTTCTTTGAAAGTGAATCCAGGGCAACCATCATCATTGTTATTTAGAGTACCAAGCCCACCGGCCTTAATTCCTCAAAATGCAAATTGATAGCTAGCGTCCTCCGTCGTTCCTATCTGACATTGATCACTTAGGAACTTGTAAGATATAAGTGAACTAGTCTGATCTGGGGTCAAAGATCCGGAGTGGGACCAGCCTCAAAAGTCAAAGATAAATACGTTTGTACACCGGTACAGTGGGTATCCAGTATTATGATCTAAACTCTCAGTGGGAGAATCCGGTCTTGTTGTCCTGGAGATCCTACACACCAAGTTTTTACGTTGAAGGGGGGCGAAAGGTGGTGTCACCTGCGAAGATTCTCCAACGCTCCAGTCAATAACCAGTACGAGAATTCCGGCTAGGGAACTTAAGCAATGAAATAGTATATCAAGAGTAAGAACAACGTAACCTTTTATGAGTGTGAGAATCCACTATTTATAGGTGATCTTGGAGAATGAATCGTTAGGCACAGGTGGAGCCAGGAGACAAATAGTACATTGCTCAATGTACGATTCTGACACACAACGCGGGGGAAGCCGTATTTCTCGCGTATCATCCTTGTGGCTGTACCTTGTACCTTTTGTCGGGCGACATGGATACTTTTCGGTGTGCAAGATAAGAACCTGGATAAACCGGTATGGAGAATGCCTCATATAGGTTCATAGTACGGAAGTACACCGATGAGGCCGGTAACACAGGGAGAACGGATGCAATTACCTGTCAATCCTTAGGTATCGGTATCGAGACCAGATCAATAGGTCTCCTCAACTTAGACTCGTTTGACCTTATGTTTATTGAGGTGAATTGCCTCGAAATAGTTCCATGGAGCTCATACATCATTATTTCTTCATCTCAAGCCTACTGTAGTCTAAATTGATGTCTTCCACCTATGACAGTACCACAATGGATATAACATTGTCACAACATATCATTCATCTAGACCTTGAGGTTGTAGAAGTAAACCTCGGGCCAAAAGTATATCTCGGTATTCCTTAGGAACATTATTTGTTAGAGGACTTGTATTTTCAGGTGCATAAAGAGTATAGGCTTACCCTTTCAAGATTTGATTTTGAACGAGACCAACCTTTCCTCAAAACATTTAGGATAACTATGGGCAAATATGATGATAGGTTCAACATATTGTTGTCTGGGGACAACGGTAAGATTTTTTTATCGATGTTCCTTGAGGAGTCTGTATATATGTTGTCTTTTTTAATCCTTAAGAAATAAGGTTTCTATTTAACGCTTCTAGGTTAGCATTTTAAACTTCCTTCGAGTTGTCGCCATCTAATTGACATTTTCTTACTATGTAAAGGTTTAAGTCTTAAAGACATATTTACCATACTTATAAGAATTTATGGATGTTTTGAAAAAGGTGGGGGGATAATAAGACATTTCAAAATACACGAGGAGTTGCGTTTCTTCATTTTAAAATGAAGTGTGTTGTTTCAATGTGAAGAGTTGTTTTGTTTTATTTGAAATGTAATGGTATGAAAATAAACATCAATTAAATTAAAGTGATTAGTTGCAAACTATAAAGGGGTGACATTTAAACTAAGATGATTAGTCACAAACTAAAGGTGTGATGATTCATTAAGTAAAAATGCTTATAAATGGTACATTCTCTACTCATATATGACACCAATTTCTAGATAGAATTCATTCTAATTTTTACTCCATTTTTTATATTCATATATAATTTCATTTGCTTTTGTCTTTGGAGCACAAGAGAGAAAAGTAAAATTATCATTTTGTAACTATTACTGGCACACCTTAATTCTTGGAAGTGAAAAACAACCTTAAGGTTCTTATCGTATCTTGTAAGAAATTCGTCATTAACCTATTTTACATCTAAAATTAGATAGTGGTGTGGAAAATAAGCTTAAAGAAAAGTTTATAGTCACACATTTAAACATTTATTCCTACTTTCCTTCTTTCTTTTTTACCTCTACTACCTTTTAAAGAATCATTCCTTCTAGCAGTTTGCCTATTCATTTTGAAAACAACACAGTATGTGAGTGTGAAAAAAGATAAGAGAGGCAAATGCAAGTATAATACTAATATTAGAATTCTAACATCGATCAAGTTTAAATAAACCTTTTCTAATTTATCTACATATTCAATGGTAAACTATACTTCATTGAGTCATTCTCATTGTATTGTTGTTTCAAGATTTTTTGTAATAATCCATTTTAAAGGGAAAATTTTGTTCTTATGATCAACAATGAAATGTTATCTTCTTTTTTACTTCTAATTAGAAGCCTAGATAGATTGGACCTATTTATATAAGCCTAAAAAAGCTTGCATAAGAATATATCTCTCCCAGTATTGTGTGGGTTAAGGACGAACCAAGCGGAAGGTGGTGGGCATGTGACATCTTTTGTGTTGACGAGAGCAGGGAGTGATCATCAATACTGGGGCATGAACAAGGAATGGCTCTTAGTAGGCTTCTAGCAAGAGTGACATATGAATGAACTAAATATATACCAAAATAAAAGGGATCTGGATATTGCATAGGTGTGGGAACATGAATGAACTGAATATACATCGGAATGAGAAAGATTCAAAGATTGTATAGGTATCGAACTATACGGTTAATGATAGCTTAAAAGGAATTGATTAATACACCTATACTAACAAAATGCATTTAATGTTCGATAGTCTCTTACTTAAGAACTTTAAAGTTAAGTGTGCTTAACTTAGAAAAATTCTGGGTTAGGTGACTTTCTAAGAACTTCCAAGGAATATGTGAGTGACAACAAAGCACATTGAAAAGTTTTGTGTTAGTTTATGGAGACAGTTGTCAATCCGAAAAAAGAAGTTAGGGCATTACAAATTATATCAATATTGAAAGAGTTAATGCTTTTATTTTCTAACATCTTAGAAAAATATATAGTTTAATTTTGATTATTCTTCATGACTTTTGTACATTGGGTATATATAGTTTGTGACTCTGTGATTTAGAAAAACAAATTAACAAATATTTGTGGGTAGCCCACATAAGCTCATTGCCTGATGTGAGCAAGGATTAGCCACCAAGTTTAGAGGTTTAACCATTCTTAAACCTTTTTAGCCTAACCTGAAAAGCCCGATACTCGATGTGGGTCGGGCAAGACTAGATAACTCATTTTGACACATCTAGTATGTCCTGGCATAAGACCATATATTCTCCAGTATGGTAGTGTTGAAAGAAGTTAGCTAGAGACTATTTTATAATCTTTTGGCCAAGAAGAGTATGACCAATTTCAAATAACATATAATATCAATATTAAATATTGGACGATTCTCTTTCTGTAACTCAATTTTGACAATTGGTTACTAAATAAATACTTCATTCACATATGAAATATATTTCAAACTTCTACATGATTGATATTGCCTCAATGTATTAAGAGCAAATTGGATTTCTATGTTCAGAACGAATTAGAAGAGCTAGATAAGAGAGAAATTGTATAAAAATTAAAAGATGTTGCATGTGGTATATGATGAGATGCCAAGGCACTTGTACTTGAACAAGGCACCCCCACGATTAGGGTTATTCAAAAACTGAACTAATCTGCGATCAATTGTAAAACTAAATCAATCTAAATCATAAGTTGTGAAAATCACTAACCGTGAAAAATCACAACTCTAGACGCAGTTCAATTCAGCCTACAGCTCCCATTCACATAACCAAATCAAATTGAATTGTACTTAAGTACATCTTTTTTATTCTTTTTTATTCCTATACTACTCATTCCTTAAAGCAACCCTATAATTTAATTAATGATCATAAATCATTTGTGTTATTCTATTGCACCTAAATATATTCAAGTAGCTTAAGTTAAGTAGTGTTACGCTCCTTTTATATAAACATAATATAATATAATTATATAAATTATAAATACAGTATTCTTAGCAAAATAAATTGTTTGTAAAAATAGAAAAAAGAAAAAAATAAATTTTTCTTTTATTTCTCACAATTATTACAATTGACTATATAATTATACTTATTGCATTGATATCAATGTGTTTAATATTTAAAATGAAAATTTAAAACTATTAAAAAATGAATCAATTTAAACTACAGTAATTTAATATACTTTTATAATTTATTTCAACCAAACTAAACAAAACTATATATCTTTTTATTATGATGCAATTCAACTCTTTTTTTTTCAAACCCTTAACATTGTATTGTATAAGTCACAGTGACAACTATTGACTCTGATGAGTTTATGTTAAAATAAGAAGAAAGGAGAAGAGAAGAAAGTGTGATGGTGGGTCTACTTGTGCCTTTGTTAGGCTACAACGCG
Organism: Clitoria ternatea; assembly: GCA_037962975.1. NCBI lineage: Eukaryota > Viridiplantae > Streptophyta > Magnoliopsida > Fabales > Fabaceae > Clitoria > Clitoria ternatea. Next base: position 280,181,919 of record CM075671.1, read on the forward strand.
TGGCTTTGAAGTGTTTATTGCAACTTCAACACACTAATTTTTATGCTTCCATCTCCCATTTCTTCAAGAACTCATAGGTAGATCCGAGATCATTAATCAATAAATTACAATTGATAAAACATTTAGACAAAAATTTATCATTAATTAGTATTATTTTGATTTTTTTAATTCCTTATCGTGTCTTACGTGAAATTGCTATAAATGTAATGTTTTGATTATGACAATGTTCGTTACAGGTAGTTCTTTCTCTTTCACTCTCTCGTATTACTCAAATTCCCAGAAAACGACAATATAATCACATAGTTAATAACATCATCCCCCAAGAAAATAGATAGTGATATCTTTCAGATATTTTTAGTTTCATGATTGAATCTCTCTAAGCTGTTCATGCCCATTGCTTCACGTGGCCAACCCAGAGACATCAGCTTGTTAATACTATATAATCTTACTTACTTGATGCAATCCAGAAGAGAAAAAAAAACTTGAAGCAGGGCCTTCAACAATTTGCCTCAACAAATTAAGGAAGATCAACAAAGCATGAGAAATAAGAAAATCAGAGCTAAACCCAGATTCCAATATTTTATATTCTTGATATTAAAAATGAAAAGAATTTTAAAAACAATAAATTAAAAAATAAAAATAAAATAACAAATAACAAACTATTTTATAGAAATTAACAATATTAATTATATTTATTAATATGCATATTTCTTCACTCTCCAGTTGAATAGAAATATAGAAATAAAATAATTAAATAATGGAGCAACAACTTTCTACACTTCTTAATAGGAATATAGAGGTTAATTAATAAAAATGTTAGCTTATTGTTAAGTCTTCTCCAATAAATCTATATATATCTTGTATTATAGATTATGTTATTCAATTCGATATACAATAAATTGCTTTTATAGACATTTTTCTAATGTTATTAAGTTTTGTTTGGTTAAAAGTTAGGGTACCTGAAAAAGATTTTATAAAAATATTTTAACTCTAATATAATGTTAAAGGTTTTATTTCAAAATCAATTAATAATAGTTGAAATAACCTAACAAATATTTAAACTATACAAAATATTATAAAATAAATGCGAGAGAGTTGTAACCAACGGTAAAATATATGTGGTAGTGGGAATCCAAACTAAAATTAAATGGAGAAATGTACTATAACACGCGTGGGCATTGATTTATGTGGAAAGTAAATTAGGGAAGAAAGCAATTGTAGCATTAATTAGGGTAATGCATAGAAGTATAGGGTAGGGCAGGGGAAAGGTAGGAAGAGAAGAGGATTTGGATAGCAACTAAACAACAAGACAGGACAGACTGGCATGTTCACATTTATTATGAAAGCAAATGTTTAAATAGCAAAATCTATGCATTGCTTAATCATATGCATATGTGTGGCCTTTATTTTCCCTCATCAGGATTTTGGAATCTTTAAGACTTTTATGTTCATCTATTGGATTTCCTTCCATCTTACTTCCTTATGTTTTCCTCACAACTCATTAATTAAGAATAATTTCAACTTTCCATTCACTTTTATTAGTACTATATAGTTTATGAAACGGACCTTTCATCTGAAGTAAAGGGAAATTATTTATGGTTGAAAAATTGTAGTCAATTTTCATGGGTAAGAAGCACATGCATGATTCTTGATCCTCTAAATGGTGGTACATTTTGGGCATGGCCCCCCCTTCTATAAAAATAGAAGCAGTCATTATCAATTCCAAATCCCAAGCCAATGGAATTTACTGCAGCCAATGGAAGAGGAATTCATCCATTTCACTGCATTGGAAATGGAATCCCAATGAACACACACCTGAAATTGGTACTCTGGTGAAATCTCAAACACATAATAGATCACTAGATATTGTTCTGCATGTACGGAAAGAATAATCAAATCTCAATCGTTGAATATCCAAAAAACAAAGAAAAATATATTTAGATGGTGTAGGGTCTCCTATGGAAAGAAGCACTAACTTTCATTGTTCATGTATATTTTGATTAGGTCCTGCAATACTTTGTCTGGAATATCTTGTTCACTGGCCTACAGTGGCTCCTGTTTAGGAGTGTCATTTGTTTTTATTATGTGTGGTCCCCACTCCCTATCCTTTCCCACATTACATTGAAGCACAAATACACAAACCCTTTTATTTTTTTTTATTTAACTATGTATATTCCTCACCAGATACATTTATATTTGAATTAAGAATGTTTATACTATGTTAAGATTAACTCTTCTTATAAATAAATTTTTTATTCAAAAGTTTAAACTGAAGAATTTGTTTAATAGAAATTAAATATATATTATTTAAACCGGTCATTTGATACAATCAGTTTTATTTATCCTATTCAATATATATATTTTTTGTTTTCTTGTATAAAGGTGTACAGGTTATAAAACATGATATATAAATTACATTAAATTAAAGTATATATGATGAAAATACAAAAAATATTCATATTATAGCATTAGCATCTCTCTCTCTCTCTCAAAATCATTCATTTGAAGCACTCTTACATATACAGACACATTGCAGCTCCAGCTTTTCTCTTGCTTCCTTCCCTCACAGCCTGTCAAGCCTGAATTATTAAGTCCATGAATGATTCTTCTGAGCTGGTTGGTTGCTTTGTTGTTTCTAAGTAAAGGGTTGAACAACCAAGCCTAGTTAAGAGTTTTGCTCCTCTCTATGAGCTTTCTCCAAATTCCATAGCTGGTGCACTACTTGGATTCATCCGTCCTATAACTTCTTTATTTATATTTTCAAACATGATTGAAGGAGAACCATGAGAGAATTGGCCACTTGTTATATTAATTAGAATTTGTTTTGTTAGTGAGACTAATTAACCTGTGGGAAAAAATGCTGGCATGAGGGAGGAAGATGCTCAATGAAATTCATCAGAGAAAGCTGCAATTTTGGTACTTCTAGTTACAACAGGTGATCTTTTACATCAACTTTAAACAAGGCATATTTTTCTTTTTTTGTTTGTTTGTTTACTTTGATGTTTAGAGGCTCCAAACAAATAACTTGAGAAGGTGTTGGAATTTTCAGATTTAATGCTTCTTAAGTTTTTCAGTTTTCTGATTGCTCTGGAAGGGGTAATCATGTTCATCCTTGAATAACATGAAAAGAAAATTTTCTGTTGACTTGCACTTGCACATGTCCTTGACATTTGAAGTTTTGAACTTCTTGTGTCTGTGTGAAGGGTGTGATCTTTTTAAATTTTCTTTGGATTCTTTTTGTTTGAGTTTCTATTTGAGGTTCATCACATGTAAAAGTTTGGTTTTTGTCTTTAGCTTTATTTCCCTTTTCTTTTCACTGAGCCTGGCTTTATAAGGAACAATGGGAAATGAACACTTTTTCTGTGGCTAGTTTCTTGGAATAGTGGATCAAGATCTTAGTGCTTTGGGTCTGGCCTTATTGCTAGTGATGCTTTCTTTCATACCTCATAAAATGGTTCACCATTTCATGCTTCTTCAAAGTACTGGCAATGTTTCTTCACACTTTTGAACCTTTCTACACAAATTCTCTCTGCCCCCTCCCTCTCTACTTTTGGTTAGTAAAGTTTCCCCTGTTTTGGCAAATTTACTCAAACATCAAACTAGTTGCTTTCCAATACATGGCTCTATATATATCTATGTATCTAAAAGGGAAGCAACAAAATCTTGCAATATAGTTTTAGCATATGACATGAAGCTTATTATGACTGGTTCTTTGTGATTTCGATATTCCATATGTTAAAGTGCTTTAGTTTCTTTACTTTCCAATGGAATTACTTATGATGTGATTAATCAGCAAAAAAAAACAAATTTATGTTATGCTCACTTGTTAGTTAGTATTTGGGGTTTCTTGAGAGATTATAGCTCTTCTATTTAACATTAGGAACAGATAAAAAAAATTAATGTTTTATTGGTGATTTATATTAAGCACTAACATAATAAAAGTCAATTTTTTTTTCAATTGCTGATGCATTACTCAACATTCACTAAATACAGAAGTTGAAGTTTGATCATAGTGAGAAAAAATGTTAAAAAGTATATATGTTTTTTTCACAGGTATGGGAACTAAAATTGAATATTCCATAAATCTTCTAGCATCCTCAGTAGAAAGCAACAACTTCACTGTGGGTGGTGTGAATGTCTGGGAGAATTTTCAGAACAAAGGAGTGAGTAACAAGCATTGCAGTATTGGACTCAATAAATTGCAAGATCCCATGGATAGGATGCTTGACAGAAACAACATAGAATCCATCAAAAAGACAATGCAGATGCATGAAGACATCTTCAAACATCAGGTATGTATTAAGCTTTATCTTCTCATCTTAGCAACAAAAATTTCAGGTTTTTCATTCAATTTGTATCAGAAATATTACACAGCATGAAGAAAATTTCATAGGGTATATCACGTGTCTGTAAACTCTTGTACATTCTAGATTGGATGTGTGCAATAACATGATAGGAATTTGGTGTGAGAAAATATTTTTCATTTTCACTTTTTAATTATGAAATATTCATGTTTTTTTATTATTTTCCAAAGTTTGTATATATATATACTTACCATTTTCCTGCATTAATCTTTGGAGGTCACTGTATAGTAAATTGCTGGTAATGTGCAATCATTATACGTTGACACTGACCATACTGATGTCAAAATCAATGTAAGATATCCTTCATTTTGTGACATTAGCACTGTCTCCATGACCAAATTTTAATTATTCTGCAAATTTTATTAATTATTTACTTACAATTACTAGTAGGTAACATTATTTTTGTCAATCTAGTTCAACTCTCTTATCATATACTTCCCCATCCTGTTTTCATTTATTGTGTAAGAAAGGACAGTATGGTAAGCAGGAATTTGAAGCAATTACTAGTTGGCAATGATGAGTGTTTGGAATGAATTTGTAGGTAAGGGAACTACACCGGGTATACAGTGTGCAAAAGATGCTGATGGATGATCTTAGAAAGGAAATAAAACAGAAGAAATTTTGGACCCTTAATAATAATGGCTTAGACATAAGCCATTCTCATTTCCTTCCACAACAACAGCAACAAACTACACTAATTTCATATGGACCAGAATTCCATGTTCAGAGTTTGAGAGAGGAGCTATGTTCAAAGGAAAGGAGTGGAAGCTGTTCTGGAGAGAGCATGAGAAGGCAAAAGGGTTTTGATCTTGAAAGGCCTGCTGAGAGGGACATATTTGGAGGTTGTGATGACCCTGCATTGTTTCAGAGATGTAAAAAAATAAGCAATGATGGTTGTGATGAAGAAATGGAAGTGGATTTGAGTTTAAGTATAGGAGGAGGAAGCCAAGTTAATAAGAAGAAGAATAACAAATCCTATTTGCTTCCATTAGGATCACCTAATAATAATAGGAAAACTACTACTAGGGACTTCAATTCTTCTGTCTCTTTCCAATCAGATAGGGTGGGAGATTGCAGTGATCCCACCACCCCTATGAGCAGCTCCAGTGTCACATTTGATCAAGAAAGAAAAGGCCCACATTGGCTTTCTCAAGGTTTAAGGCTTAAATAAATCAAATAAATAGCAGAGTTTAACTTGTTTTCATTGTATGCTTCCTCTCTACATGGACCACTGAATTTTTATGGTCCATATTCCTAGATTAGTTCTTTTTTACTTTATTCAAATAAATGGATAACTTGTTATTATACACACACTTCTGAGTGTCCTCTTCTGTAAATAGGTAGTAGAGTTAGTTTGATGTGCTTATTAATTTACTTTCATGTCCTATATCATGTTATTTTCATGCCTAAATGCTATTGTAAAGGCAGAACCTAGTACAAGAATAGTCCATTGTCAAAACTATATATATATATATATATATATATATATATATATATATATATATATATATATATATATATATATATATCAAATCATAAAGCTTTAGGTTTCTTCTTGGTCCAAATTCTTATTTGAAAATGATGTTATGCTGAACCTTATGGGGGGAAAGAAGGATGCACTAAGGAGGATAAGACTGAGCATCACATGCCAACATCTCATAAATGGCTATCAATGTCATTGCTTTCCAGATTGTGAAAAAAAATAATGATATCAGTCCTCCAAGAATATGTTCTAATTCTATTGTAGCCATGATATGACACTTGGTATGTATGTTTATTGTCTCACATTCACAAAAAGAAAATTAATAAAATATGTAAAGTTATCAAATTAAAAACAATAACGGCACATAAGTGTATATTTAGTTTAATTTATTTTAAAGAAAGAGAGTTCTTAACCGTATCATAAGAATATTGTTTAAAGAATTAAAAAATAAATTTTTTACTAAAAATTATGTTATAATTATCTAAAAGATGAGAAGAGAAATATATATGAGAATTTAAAATGAAACTTTTCATTTATGCCACTAGTTAGGTTTTTTTTTCCAATAAGAATTAAATACATATTAAATAACTTATAACACCTCACATATATATACATAATAGCTAGTTCCCATTATCATTGGATAATATTTTCTCTGAAAGAAATCATAGTTATTTTTTATTGGCTTTATGAGAAATTTTTTGAAATATAAGCAATTAATTCCTCAAAAACTGTTCATGTAAAGCATGCACCAAATACTATATAAAAATGTTGTATGCCCAGGAGTTGTTTTAACTTTTAAATGATAACTTGGTTCTGGTGAACACTGATCTAAAAACAGCAAGTTATTTGAGATGAAAATACAAGAGGCTAAAAAGATTGTGATTTATTTGTGAAGAGTTGGTAATGAATGGGAGGTGAAAATACAAGATAACTACACTATAATACTACTATCCTAAACCCTAAACCTTAAACTTTAATACTCATTATGCAATCACTTTCGTCCAACCCCTCATTTTCCATCAAAAATTAAAATTCCTTATGTGGTTCATTTTCAATCTCTTGTTTGGTTTTTTTTTAATTTTAGTTTTAATTATAAAATTATCATCTTATCTATTACTTTAAAAAAATTATACAGACAAAATAAAAATAGTTTTGTAATGTTTATTATAGAAAATTTTGTAAACAAAAACATGACATGAAATGTAAACAAAACTCAAACACCCCTAAATGATCCATGTTATAGGTTACTTATCTTTCGGTTTCATCTTTTATCTTTCGTTTTGATATTATATATTTAAGATGATTATTTTTTGTAATTATATTTAAGATGATAAATTTGACTTTATATATATATATATATATATATATATATATATATATATATATATTATTACTTGTTTACTTCAAATAGTCTTACCTTATATATTGTCGTTTCTTCTATTTTTTTTATGTAAAGATTCATACTCTGACAATTAATTAAAATATATCCAAGATACTATTTTTAATATTTATATAAAAAATTCTTTATTTTTAATTAATATGTCCATATACACGATTCTTTATATAACATTACATGTTTTTCATCGCCTAAAACATTTATCAAAAACCTCAAATAATACTTAAATTAATTTCATAAATATCACTTTCTGCTCATTTAATGATAATAAAATTGTGAAAATGAAATTATCTAACAATTGATATTAATCAACACGTCATTGAAAAATTGATTAAAAATTTTTATTGGGAAATCCTAAGTAAAAATCAATCATGACTAAAAAAACAGTGAACTCCTGTAATAATAAAAATAACAGCATAATGTCTCCGCAAGCACATGGAAAGTCGTTAAGTAAATTCATAATATAAACCATAATTTTTATCGGTAATTTTTGATCCATAATGGAAGGGTAATTTTTTGGCTCATGACAACCGGAAAAAATACTCTAACTCTGAAACCATGTTAAAGATTTCATTCCAAAACTAATTGTCAATAGTTGAAGCGGCTAAACAAATATTTAAACCATACGAAATATTATAAGACAGTGGATACGAGACTTACGACACTAATGCCCCTACATTGTTTGAATATGGGATAATAATTACGTTTGACATTGAGGGATTGTCTAGATTAGTAGAATAATTTATCAAACGCCAACATTTTTCTTAGCCTTGGTACTAGAAATCTATTATTCATACACCAACATTTTACAATAATTTATATATATATCAACACGTTAGGAGATTAGGAGCCACACAAAGTGACTCCATGAAGCCTAACTAGAGAGTGAATTAATGAGTGTGAAGTTATTGCCTGAGAATTAACAATGAAAAATTAACATGATAAGAGGACAAGAGAGAGTGGATTTAAATTTCTCCCTCTTCAACTTTCCCAAGAATTAAGGAGGATTGAGATTCGGGTTTAGGATTAACAGGGTGGATATTAAAATATATTTATCTCAATCAAGCCAATATAGCTTGATTTCTTTTAAATATATTGTTAGAAGTTTGAATCTTATTATTATTATGTGTATAAAAAAATATGTCTTTTTTAGATAAATCAGACAAGATTTATTTAGATATCTTTATATTTTGAAAAGATTATTTTTCAATTTTCAATTGAAGGACACTCTTAGATCTCAAATTTCATCCCTGTTAGATTAAGAAAACCTCATTCAGTCTTTATTTTATTTATGAATTATTAATTATATTAATTTTTATATTTTTTAAAAATACATATGTATATATAAATATCGTTCAGATAATATATACAAATAAATATTAAAAATCTTTTGCAAAATAAGAAATCTAATAATTAAATAATTGTTTAAGTCAAATATATAAGTTTAAATTAATATTATTTAACTATAATTCTCATTATTGTGTTTGTGTTTGAATTTTTTTTCTGTTTGATTATTCTATTTTGACTCAAACTTTGTGGGTTTTAGTGTTTCATAACTACCATATCATCTTTATTGATTGTAGTTTTAGCTTTGTTTAATCCTGATTATAGCTATTATTGATTATTGTATACTAGATTATTAGTACATGTTTGGCATGGATTGTTCTTTAATAGTATAATATAATTTTGGCATGGTAAATTTTATCAAAAGCATATTATAATCTACAAATTAAAATTTTGAGATTATGATTTTAAACAAATAGATTATTTTTTAAAGTTGACTTTTACTTTCCTATTATCTCTTTATCAATTGATTAATTTTTACTCCTGATCAATTGATTAATGTAAATATATACCTACTATCTATCACTAATTTCATACACTTTCTTATATTTTACCATAAAATAATTGATTATTTTAAAATATAAATAAAATAGATTATTTTTAAATTACTTTTTTTACTTAACACATCTAGTATACAACAATCAATAATAGCTATAATCTACACATATTAACTAAAATAAATTATATTTGTAATCATGTATTAAAATAACCTTTAAAATATTCTGTACCAAAAACATCATTAGTTTTCATTTCACTATTTTTCTGACATTTTAATTAGTTTTTATACTAAGGACTAAATTATAATGTTGTTGATTTTTTTTAATGAGGTTTTTTGTTAAGGAATGAAAATAGTATTAATTTATGTTAGACAAAAGGGGAAGAAGGTCAACCTTAAAATATTTGTTTTTATTTTTTAGTCATTGATGTAACATCCCAATCTTGATTAATGGTTAATTTTATATTAATCAGTAATTAAAATGAATTGTTATAATTAATTAATTAGAAAATTTGAGTGAAGTTACTATTGTAAGCTTAATGATATATGTCTAATTTCAATTCTTCTTCCAATTCACTTGTCCCCTCTCGTGCATGCAAGAGTAGAAAACAGAGTTTCCATTTCTCTTCTTCCCCCCGCGTGCCTCACTTTCGTTTCCACCTTCCCTTGCTCAATCTCCATTAAATTAAAGCAAAGCTCTACTCCATCTTCTTCTCCTTCACTCACGGCAGCCATTGCAAAGCTTGCATTTCCTTTAATTTTTCCAATTTGCAAGGTGAGCTTATACCCCCCCATAATTGAGTTTTGTTAGAATTCTGAATTCACTTTTCAATTTCTTAAATTTCAAGAATTTAGGGCTGTTTGGAGCTATTCCTTCTGCAAACGGTGTTTGTGGCTTTAGGGTGTTGATCTCCTTTTATTTCGGTAAGCTTTGAAGGTACCCATAGCTTCTAACTCTCCAATTCCACAAATTTGGACTTGATAATGGCTATCTCCGTGAATTTTTTATGGTTTCAAAGTAGTTTTGTCGGGCAACGTTGGGGTTATTTTAAAACTAAGTTTCAGTGATCGACGACATTGTTCGGTAAGTTGGAATTTACCGAATATTATATAGATGAGTTGTTTTAACCTTCAAATACAATTGGGATAGTATTTGGTTGGGTTATTAAAAATTAAATATTAATGGTTTTAGCAATCTTTGAGGTTACGAGTTAGTGATCGGAGGCGTGTGGAAAGCTTTCCGAGCTTCTGGGATTGTCAATTCTAGGTAGGGGGAGCAATTATATTTTAAATACATGGTTTATGGACGGGTTAGGGCTATATTGATATGTTATGAATTATACATTTTGTGAAATATGATGGTTTGATGTATTTAATTGTGAGATGATAGAGGTATACCCCATTTTATGTGATATCTGAGAGATATTATTTGTTATGATAGATTCTGTCCATGGTATTATTATTATTATTTTGCATGGGATGCAACAAAGTGAAGGAATTGATGCTATTTTATTGTATAAAATGTAATGAATTGACTAGATGAATGTTTCTATGCATGAGATACGATAGATAATTAAATGGATGTTATTATTGATGCATAAGATGCAAGTAAATGGATGATTTACTATCATTTTATAGCATGGGATGCTTATTGTTGATGTGTACATATGAAATGATATTTCTATGATTAGTGATGTTGAGGATTTCACAAAAGATCTTGGGTGGGACTTAAGGCTAGCCCGCAACACTATCGTTGTCGCTAAGTATAACGTCTCGCCTAATTATTAGACACTAATTATGTGATTGAACTTAATTAAGTACGTAATTAGTGACCAATTAACAAAATACAGTGAAGAATTTTTGTAATTAAAAATTAAATACTGGGGATGAAGGAAAAGTATTTATAAAAAGAAGTTGAGAAATGCACTTTCATTTTGTTGACTTCCAATAATACCATTAGATAGAGGTAACTATATATTTGCATTTCATAAAGCTTAAAACAATCCAATAAAATAATTAATAAAGTAAAAGAAGAAAAATGGAATCAAGGTCATTCGCTTGAGCGAAGCCCTGACTCGCTTAAGCGAGACCAGAAATGGTCGCTTGAGTGAGTCCCTACTCGCTTGGGCGAGTTCCACATTTCATCCCTGGGCGAGCCACGAATGCGCTTGAGCGAGAGAGTCCATGCGCATCAGGTCCTTTTTTCGCTTGAGCGAGATTTTCTCGCTTAAGTGAAATCGGTCCAATAGCACCACCATCGCCACTCGCTTAAGCGGAATCGTTCCCGCTCAGGCGGAATCACTCCAGTACCTAAACACCCCTCACTCGCTTGAGCGAAATAGACACAGAATCAATTCCTCTGGCCCTCGCTCGAGCGAGATTTGGCCAGAGGCCACACCACAGGTACAGAGCACTCTCGCTTGAGCAAGAATTCATCTCGCTTGAGCGAGTTATGCAGTACATGCATAAGAACAAGAAATTTTCACACAACCTGATATATTTGCATCACCATAGGCATCATTTGATCTAATTCATCCATTTACACATATTCAAGCATGCATATAAGGTTGATTTAAACTAGATATACACATCCATCTTAATTTAATTCATACAATACATCACAATCAAGTCCACCATTCATATACTACCTACATAAGCCCAAAATTTATGGAATCCATTCTTCTCTTTTTCTATCCTTAGACACTAGACAATTCACATCCTAATCACATCATTCGGGATTCCCAAATACGAACAAGGCCTATCCATAATACTTCATCATTGGCACCTAATATTGGCTCCATGCCAATATGCATCAAAACCACAAGAAGTTGAACATCAACATACCAATTTAGATCCATCATTTACCACAATTATTCATAAGTCAAGTTGTCATTATTCCTACCACATCATAACTACATTGACTATCTCCTAGATCAATTCGACACATATAAGGAACATGTTATAACATTGCATACATAAAACACATTACACATTACACACATCATTATATTCATAATTTCCTTCTCTCCTTGGCATCAGTCCTCCGCTTGGCGCACCTCCGGGGCTTCCACCTCTTCCCTGTCATTGGTTACTAAATTAAAAGAAAACCACAGCAATGGTGAGTGTTTGGTATCATAATTAATCTAGAACGGTAATTAAATAAAGGAGTATATAATTACAAAAGGATTATTGCTAGTACTAATTCACTAACTCTTCCTTACCTAATTAATTTCACTTTTCTTATCCACCAATTCATACTTACAAGTTCTTAGTTTCATTTAAATTTCAGTATCCTCAAGGTACAATCCACAAACAACCAGAATGATAAAATACATTTGCATCATCACACAATATCAATAATTTCATCAAGTACCACAACTGACTCTCACCTAATTTGACGCCTAGTATCCGGATACTAAAGGATCGGCCTTCAGCTAGGGGTCCTACTTGACACCCCGTGAACCCTGCTTGGTCCACCGAGTCCTGCTTGACTCTCCACCTCAACCACTGGGTCCTACTTGACCACTGGGTAGCTCAACTGGGCATAAAAACCACGGGAGCCAGAAAAATGAGGGGCTATACATACCGTCGGCCGTCTCACACCACATTACATAATCATACATATACATCGCATTCCCCATAACATATATCATGTGATCATCAATAACATATCATACTCATCAAATGGGCGACCAACTTGTCAAGCCCGTCATCATAATGCCACTATACACATCAAGTTATCACAATTTAGAACACTTTAATTTAATAATCACTATAAACTAACTACAATTCACATTCATACATGCATACACATACAATTATCATTTAGCAACTTTTCTCACCATTTCAATGTTTAGTTAGACGATCCGAATCCAACTTACACCCCTATTCTAATTAATTACGACCCGAACACCCCCTTACCTCGATTCCAAGCTTCGACGATTTGTTCTTGATGTCGGTTGCGTCCTCTAGGTGCTTGGTTCAAGGTCCTACTTCCGAATCTAACACCCGCTTCATCACTCGCTCCTTCGGTGTTCGTTTCGCTTCCTACGAAGATCAGAACACAAAACCCATTAACGTTATACCATTCTCCTTGTTCTAAATACCCTTTTCAAGCTCACATGCACTGGAGGAGTAGGAAACAAAAGCTCCTCCCTCCATGCAAGGCCATCGGCTAGAGAGAGAAAGTGAAGAGGGAGAGACAACTCAATTTTAATGGGTCCATTGTGTTCACCTTGAAGTCACGATCTCAAAAACGTGGTTACCTTGAAGCTTCGACGCAAAACGGACCTCCCTTGGAAGCATGCAATTTTTGGCAATGGTGAGGGAGAAAGAAGAAGAAGAACTCGCGTGTAGAATGAAGAAGAAGAAGGAAATTTTTGTTATTTAAGACTCAGGGGCAAAATGGTCATTTCCTATTTCTTTTATATTTTTCTTTTAAAGTTTTAATTAAAACTTTTACTTTTAACCCTTGTTGGTAATTCTAAATTCACTTTCATCCAATTACTCCTCATTTTAACTTCATACTTAATTAATCAAGTGAATTTATTTAATTCCACGATATTTAATTATTTATAATTGAATTGATAATAATAATAATAATTCCAAGATCTCAAATAAGTCTCTAAGACAATTATTAATATTTTTCACCAATCAAAATTTTAACTAAATTATCCGGAATGTTACACTAAGAGTGATTGTGTTGTGCGTGTGGGCAAACGGTTTGGTACCAGTAAAATGGCTGGATCAAATGAGAGCTGAATATGACTGATATGGCTGAGAGCCTTATGTTGTAACATTATATTGTGTTATGTGTGTATTCGGATCCGCTTGAATATGTAAGTTGATATGTAATTGAGATTGTGATGGTTGAGATAACCTATGAGCTGATTGATATTGAGAATATCTAAAGAAATGTGATTATGTTGAATGGCAGTGTTTTATGTGTTGATTTGGATAGGTTGATCTAATTCAATAACTATCATTTAACATATAATATGTTCACCCCTATTATGTGGCTATTTTTCAGTGGGATTAGACCGCAATGGTGATTGTGCGGGGGGCACTTTGTATTGACTTGTATATATCTTGTATAGCTTTTAGTGATGTAGCCTTGGCCGGCTCTTTGTATTTAGTTATTTTGATGATATATGTATGTATATATCTTGTGTAGTGGATCATAGGTAGCTAATGGCTTCACTGGAAGCCTAGATTATGTTTTGGATCCATGTATATGATGATGATATAGATTACGTTGATATTTTGTTGTGGTGACCATGAATAGTCTCATATTATTGCATGAGATGCATTATGTCCAAGAAATGTCATTTGAAGCTTGAGGCCTTTTCATGATTGATATTGGTAAGGATTGTTATGCATTGCATTTAATGAGAGTAAGCATTTGGAAATAGCTTGATGATGTGTGTGAACACCTCTTTTGGTCCGGTCCAAGTGGAACGAATATTCTTTTATACTGAATTCTAAATCAAAATGGTCAAATCCGAGTAGAATGGCTCAAAAATAATCAAGTCTGAGTAGGATGACTCTGATTAAAGCATTTCCGAGTGAAATATAGCCCTGTTGGACAAAAATCCGAGTGGAATGACTCAAAAATGATCAAATCTGAGTTAAATGACTCAGAATGGAGCATTTCCGAGTGAAATATTACCCTGTTAAAGGTAAATCTGAGTAGAATGACTCTGAATTGATCAAATCCGAGTAGAATGACTCGAAGTGAAGCATTGTCGAGTGGAATATTACCCTGTTGAAGGTAAATCTGAGTAGAATGACTCTGAATTGATCAAATCCGAGTAGAATGACTCGAAGTGAAGCATTGCCGAGTGGACTATTGCCTTGAGGTAAATTCGAGTACAAATTCCTGATTAAAACCAACTCCGAGTGAACATATCCGAGTGGTCATATTCTCAAGTGCCAAATTTTAAGAGAAAAGGTGGCAAGTTCTGATAGAAAAGAAAGCACCTCCGAGTGAATATATCCAAATTCTGATGCGCAAATGAATTACTCCTGAGCCCTGAATCCGACCAAGACTTGTCCAAGCGAAGGATTCCG
Source organism: Clitoria ternatea (assembly GCA_037962975.1). Lineage (NCBI taxonomy): Eukaryota > Viridiplantae > Streptophyta > Magnoliopsida > Fabales > Fabaceae > Clitoria > Clitoria ternatea. The sequence continues at coordinate 280,197,071 of CM075671.1, forward strand.
AGGGATTGGTTGACCATCCGAGTGGAAATAAGGCCGATTCCGAACGAATGCCCCTGAAGGATTGTTGGAGCTGTCGTAACTTCTGATTGAAGTGTAAAGGCCGAATCCTGAATGAATCCGAGGGAAAGGTTGACAATGAAAGATATTCTGATTTAAAGGAAGGTCAGCTCCGAGTGGTTACACCCGGAAGATTGTTGAAGCTGAGATGTGAATTCTGATTGGAGCATGAGGCCGACTCCGAGTGAGTTGGAGAAGAGAGCTGTATTTCCGAGTAAAGCAAGGCTCGTTCCTGTGATGAACTTCTAAGTAAGTGCATCCGAAGGAAACCATTCTGAAGATGACTCCCAAGTGAGTGCACCGAACAAGCTGATCGCCGAGTGAAAGCCATTCCTGACTGGAAAAGTAAGGACGAGTGAATGCACCGAATAAGCCGATTGCCGAATGAAAGCTATTTCTGATTGGAAAGGAAGTAATGGTCAGATTTTCAAATGGAAGGAAGGTTTGACGACTGAAGGAAATTCTGAGTGTAAAGCCAGTCAGATTTCTGACTGAAGAAAGAGTCTACCGAATGATTCCCAAGGAAATCCGAACAAGTTTTTCCGATTAATTCAATCCTTGAGAAATAGCCGAGTGAAAAATTTTAGGAAATGCCGATCGGATCATTTCAATTAGTGCCGATTGAATCATTTGAATTTCTTTCGAGTCACCTTTCAGCCAGCTTCCAAGTCCTCTTCAGCCAGACTCCGAGCCACACTTCAGACGGTACTGAGTCACTCTTCACTCATCCCCTCAAACCACAACAGCCGAGTAAAATAATTCTAAAGTTCCGATTGAGTCAATTAAAAAAGGACTTCCAGACGCTCCTGACTGAATCAAGCAAAGAGACTGAGTGAATACTTTAAACAGAAGTGCCACCGAGTGAAAGCAACAAAAGTCCTGAATAATGTTTCTCGAAAAACCATTTCCGAGTCAATAAGCCACGAATTCAATCCCATACCGAGTGAAAGAGATTGATTCCACTCGGTCTTCTGCGTATGAGGGTGGATACTAAATAAGTCATTTTTCAGCCAGCACCGAGTCTTCTTCAACCGGTTCTGAGTCACATTTCAGTCAGCACCTGAGTGAGCCACTTTTCAGTCGGTACCAAGTCCCTCTTCAGTCAGTTCCGAGCCGCTTCTCAATCAGTACCGACTGAATCCCTTTTCAATTGGTTCCGAGTTACTATTTGCTCGGTTCCGATTGAATGTTTTAACCATTCGTCCAGCTCTCTTCACAACCTCAACACCGACCGGATGTCACTCGGTCTTCTGTACAAAAGGGACCTTTTCCACTCGGTCTTGTGCATAAAAAGCATCTTTTCCACTCGGATTGTTTCCCACTATGGGTGTATACTGACTGAGGCGCTAAACCGAGTCAGAAGGGAAATGCCGACTTCTTACTGCCACTAATTGCGTATGCTGACATGGATTTCCACTGTCCAAGTGGATCCATGAATCCTGGACGTGGTGGACAGGGGGCGGAAGTGGAGAAAATAAAAAAATCCCCACCAGCCGCTGTCCCCCATTACTAGGCTGCCTCCACTCTGAGTGGAAGCTTGAGCTGGCCAAAGCACTCAGAAACCCCTATAAATGCACAAGGGTTGGGAATTTTGAAGGGTCCAGAAGCTTTTTCATTGAGAGAACTCTAAGGCTTTTGAGAGAAGAAACTCTGCCCCTCTCCATATTCACCAGCACCCTTCCCTCTCCTCACCAAAACCGTCCCTCTCTTCACTCTTCACAGCCCCTCTCCATACTCACCAGCACCCTTCCCTCTCCTCACCAACACCGTCCCTCTCTTCACTCTGCACAGCCCCTCTCCATACTCACCAGCACTCTTCCCTCTCCTCATCAACACCGTCCCTCTCTTCACTCTGCACAGCCCCTCTCCATACTGTCCAGCACCCTTCTCTTTCCCTCTAACACCGCCCAAGCTCCTCATAAATCCTTCATACCGTCCAGAACCTCATCCCTTCACACCTCACTGTTCAGCATCCTGTTCTCTCGTCACACCGGAGTCTAGCTCTCCTGCTCCATCACTCGGTCTCCCAACTTTCACTCGGTATTCTATTTTTCACTCGGTATTTCATTTTTTTCGCTCGGTATTTCATTTTTTCACTCGGTATTCTATTTTTTCACCCGTTTTTTCCATTTTTTTACTCGGTTTTCCATTTTTCCACTTAAATAAATTTTTGTTCTTTTCTTTTCTTTTCTTTTTTACCCCTTCCTAGGTTCATAATAAATAAATAACAAAAAAAACAAGTGTTTCACGTTCAGACTAGCCAAAAAAAAAACATCATCCACCATTAATCTTTTAGCCTCTTCCTAAAAAAAAGAAACATCACCAAAGAACTACGTAACCCTGATTTCTTGGTAACTCAAGAATACGTAGGAGCAGGACTTTAAATCCTGTCGGGCCCAATCTTTTTTTATCCCCACCTTTCCCATTTCGTTCCTATTTTATTTTCTTTACGTTTCCTTTGTAACCGCCCTTTATCAATCCCATGAAAATCAATTTAGACGTGACGTCTTGTTGATTTTCCCATAAGGAACGAGATACTTGGGACGAGACGTCCCGCTTATCCCCTTCCCAATCTCTGACCCCGTGTCTTGATTAAATTCCATGAAAATCAATTTAGACGTGACGTCTTGTTGATTTTCCCATAAGGAACGAGATACTTGGGACGAGACGTCCCGCTTATCCCCTTCCCAATCTCTGACCCCGTGTCTTGATTAAATTCCATGAAAATCAATTTAGACGTGACGTCTTGTTGATTTTCCCATAAGGAACGGGATACTTGGGACGAGACGTCCCATTTATCCCCTTCCCGTTTCTAACCCCGTATGTGATTAAAGGATGACTAATTTAGACGCGACGTCTGTAACAGCCCAATTTTTTTAAGCAGTAAATTAAATAGTGAAAAAATTAAAATTTCTCAGAGAAATAAGAAATGAAACCTAGAAAATAGGAAATTTAATTATGAATACAAGGATATTTTCAGTTTGACTTAAAACGGAAATAAAAGAGAATAGAATGTAGAATAGAATAATAAAATAAAATAAAAATCTGCTACAGTAAAATGCTACAGTAACGTCACATGAAAAATGTTGTAGAATGTAGAGAATTCGTGAGAATTCTCCAATTTTCCACCGCCTCATGTCAATTTCGAGATGCTACAGTGATTTGCTACAGTGATTTGCTACAGTAATTTGCTACAGTAACCGACATTGAAAGCCTATAAATAGAGCCCCAACCTCCCACATTTCCTCAGACCACAAACCTCACTGATCCTATAACCTTTCATCTCCCTCTTTAAGCTCTCAAAACCTTCATTCTTTAATTTTCGCATAAGAAGAAATTACGCAAACTTGAAGATTTGAAGAAATACCAAGGAGTTTAGCATAAGGAAAGTTTAACGATCTTCACTTGAGGTAAGAAAGAGGGGATAGGATATTAAATACATAGAAATTAAGTTAGAATTGCTTGCTTAATTGTTTAGAAACTCATATAGTTATACTTTAATTTAATTTGAACTAAATTGTGAAATGGATGCAAATGGTTTGGAATATGATATTAAACAATTACCATAACATGGAAGATATGTTTCCATATTCTTTGAAATATGAAATATTATGAAAAATATGTTTTCATATGTTTGAAATATGATATGAATATTATGGGAAATGTGTTTCCATATGATTGAATTATGATATAAGTAGTATGGAAAATGTGTTTCCATATTCTTTGAATTATAAATAAAGCATGCTTAATTGATTGTCATAATAATTTTATTGTTAAAACTAGTTATAAAGGAATTTGGTAATGAAATGCATTCATGCATCATATGCATTGGCCGTTCAAAGAATCCGCAGAGGGGTTCTTTGAGGGGGTTCCCGGTGGGGGAACGCGCTCTGTTAAGCACAGACCTCTGCGGTGGTTTTATACCACGGCCGTCTTAAGGGCTAAGCAGTGTGTCCTTAAGGGGGGTCCCGCAACACTTGTTATTGATATTATGATATTGTTATCCGATGTGGTGTTGCATTATGGGGCGCGGTATCGGTTGGATATCCGTAAAAATGTTATTATTGGAAATCACTGCAGATGTTCCCACCAGAATGGATCCATCATGCATTTTCATTCATATAAAAGAACGTAATATAATACAAAACACTTGTTTGGCATCTGCATCGCATAGCATCCTACTTGTGGTTGTGGTTGTTCTAATTTGATTTCTATTTATTTAGTATTTTATCTCACTCTTTCTGTTACTTGTGGCAACCCTTTTAGTGGTTAACCAGGGAGATATATGACAAAGTGGATAATGCTTGATGTGGATGAATTATGAAGACTTTTGATGCTGATGCTTGCTTGCATGTCTACTGTGGCTGTATTACGTATATACTATGTTGTTGGTACTGTACGTTTTTATATTTTATAAGATCTAGGTGCCTGTTGTAAAATATAATACGTATGGAACTCTGATATTATGCATAATAATAAGCAGTTAATTATGTAAAAGGTTGCGTACTCTGATATTGTATCAGTAACCTCTGGAATCAGGTTGTGAATCTCTTGATAATTACCATGCGGGAAAATAAGTTATTCGTGAGATTTTATATGGAGACGGTAATTATCTTGGGATTTGCAAGTTGGCTCCAGGGTGTTACAACGTCTTGTTAGCATCCCCCCTTTCTCTGTTTTTATATCAAAGCCGAGGTTAATTTGGACGCGACGTCCTGTTGACCTACACTCTATGTTTGTCCAGTTTGTTCCTTCCATTTCCTTCTGTTTTTACACAAAGTACAACAATAAAAGGGAAGAAATAAAACATCTTTTGTAAGGCTATTTATGTTGCGCATTTTCAATCTTGGTACTGTTTCTGACAGACGATGTAGGGTGCTAATACCTTCCCTACTCGTAACCGACTCCCGAACTTGAATCTCATTTTTAAACCAGTGCTTTACTGAACATAGTTTTTTTCCAAAGTTTTTCCTATGGATAAAAACGTTGGTGGCGACTCCCTGTTTTTCTTTTTGGAAACAAAAATCATTTTGAGGGTCGGCCGCGCCGTCGCGATCCAGGTTGCGACAGATGGCGACTCCACTGGGGACACTTAAGAGAGTCAGGCCAGTTTGATTGAAAGCGCATGTTTTTTTATATAGCCTTTGTTAGCTTGGATTTCTTCCCCTTGTTTATTTTCTGTTGATTGTTGTGAATGTTTGTTCTTGTTTTAATTGTATCTTGTTATTTGTTTCATTGTCTATGTTTGCATGTTTGTTGAACCCTGGGGTAGAGGACTATGTTACTTTTCTGCAATCATTGAACCCTAGGGTAGACGACTGTGTATATTTGTTCTGTGTTTGTTCTTTGTGCAGAATGGGGTAATGTAAAAGGTATTGAATGCCCTTCCACACACTACACTCACAATTACTTGCACACACTTATGAGTAGCGCCCTATACCCGGGCCCCAAATGAAGCTTAAGTTAGGAGGGGTTGGTAACGGAATCGTATGGGATGTACTTCCCATCCGGTGTTCGTGAGAACCCCAACCAGAGTTCGACCTCTCATGATATACGCACCTAGTGGATTCCCCACTGTTTGCGTCCCTGTCTTGGGTAAGATCTTGGCTCTGGTGACCTTCTAGATGTCTAATGGAAGCCACCCGGTGTGGAGAGTCACTTTTAGACAAGCCATAGGGCCTAGAAAAGACTTTCAACAAAACCCGACCTAGGCTACGAAAGGGCAATCTTTACTTTACCTTATGTCATTTTCGCTTCCCTTTTATTAAAAAAAATGGATTATCTACCACCCGCAGGTTTGCTTCATTTTTGAAGTAATGACTCATTTTGAAACACATAGTATTCTTCGGGTGAGTAGATAATCCTCTTTTTGACCATGTACCTCTGAGTTCCTAATCGTGAGTTTTCCTAATCGTCGAAAAAAAAAACAAAATGATTTTTGTATCCCTTTAACTGGGACATCAATGACGATTAAGAAAACATATGACTTTTGACAGTTTGGGCTTACATGAGTCTTGGAAATCGATGTTTCCCAAAAAAAAAAACAAAAAAATATTTCACTTTACATTAGATCCTTGGGGAAACATGGATTTTGAAATGCAATAATAGCTGATTCCTTTCTTTGTCTTGATGTTCGCAGGGAACGATTCCGAATTTGCCGGTATTTCTGAGTCAGTATGGAAGTTAACATGGGACACGGTAATTGTGATATGGAGATGACTGAATTAAAGAAGTTATTGCACCTCAAGGCTAGAAAGGTCGATACTGATAGTCTACAGGCACTAGGGAGGAAATTGAGTTTGACTCAAAGAATGACTTTCACAAGGAAATATGGGAAGATCCTGAAACTTTTTAGAAGTGGAAGTCCAAACTGAAGCGATTACGGCTCTGGCTCAATTCTATGACTCACCCCTCCGCTGCTTTACTTTCCAAGACTTTCAGCTGGCACCTTCCATAGAAGAGTTTGAACAAATATTGGGGATGCCAGTGGAGGGACAGATTCCTTATCGCCACCTGGATCATCATGCATCAGTCGCTTCTGTCGCGCACATTTTGAAGGCCCATCCTGAAATGTTAAGAAATGCATAAATGAACAGAAATCAAGTTCCCGGGTTCACCAGAGAATTTCTTGAGAAGCACATGCAGATCCTGGCTGATAAAGAGGAATGGGAGGCTTTCATGGATACTTTAGCCCTCACTATTTACAGGGTTGTCTTGTTCCCAAATTTAGACAACTATGTGGATTATGACGTTGTTGCTGTCTTCCTGGCTCGTAAGCACCGACTCAAGAATCCTGTCACAGCCGTGTTGGCCAATGTGTATTGCACCATGGATTTCTGCCACACGCAAGGAGGAAAGAGGATCATTTGCTGTTTGCCTGTTTTATACGTATGGCTCACATCTCATGTATTCCATCAGATATGTAAAGCCGAGTGCCCAGTTTCTGATCTGAAATTGTGTCAGCTGGCCGTGAAAAATGGGTGTGAATGGGCTAATCACCTAATAAGCCTTACATCTGAAAAGGTCAGGTGGTACCCTCAATGGCTAGTGGTTGAGTCGGTCATTTACAACTGTGGAGATTACCCAAATGTTCCTCTCATGGGCACACAGGGCTGCATCTGTTAGGAAATCCCTACCATGAGCAGCGGAAAAAAAAGGGATTCCAAAGGATTTGCAAGGTTCCGTGTTTCAAAGCACAAAACAAACACAAAAATCGTTTTTGGATTACCTCTTGAAGAACACCGAAGCAGTCGTAGCCTCGTCCTTTAGGAGTCCACACGAGCACTCCCACCAGAATCGCAACACTTGCCAACTGCTAGTTTGACGTCGTGTAGCTCTTGCAACTTTTGCGAATTTGTGTCTCACTTGAGTGAACGGCCTATGTGCATCTTATGCTCTATTTATAGGCTTAGGTTTGACCTAATTTGTTCTCTCTAAAATTGGGCTCCTTACTCATTCCAAATGAGTTAGGCCCAATAGCTTTATTTTAGTCCAACTAAAATAAGACAACATTTTCTGATGGGCTTACTCTATATGTGTGACCCTACAGGTAAAATACTCGGTCATATTAATAATAAATTATTTTATTATTAATATAAAATAAGAGCGGCATCTAGCAATGCATCATTATGTCCGAATATTATCAACATAACCTATAAGTGATAATTATTTAATATGTTTGTTCCTTTTGTCACGATATCCTAATTGGGCCCAAGGCATGGTCGCGTCATCCTTGTACGGCCCAATTTATTTTACTTGATACCGGAGTAGACTGAATCCGAATAAATATCTAATATTTATTCTTTCTAGCATGGCCATGCGTTTTCTTAGTCTTACTCCATCAAGTGGCCTATAGATATCACTCCTGTCGCATAGGAGAGACAAATCCCATCTATATCACTCACATCCCTCTGCATAATTTGTTCATTGCCTAATCACAACCTTTATAGTCCTCTTGTTACAGAAGACGTTTAATTGTATTAAAACAATAAACTCCTCATGTAGGAATCGTAGTGACTTCAGGTCGAAGGACTACATATACCATTATCACATTGAGAATCGTTTATGACAATCATGTAACGATCCATGCAACGTTCTCATGGTGGGTCTGTCTAGTACATCATTAATCTTAATGTGTACCCGTGTGAAGACTTGATATCATCTATATCTATGATCTATGAGATCAGGTCATCAGTACACTCACACACTAGTCTCAGTGTATTTACATGTCCCCATGTAAATACTTGACTAGGGACATTTTAGGAATAATTTTTATATGACCTATTACTCCAAGGATAAATACGTTTTAAAACAATTTTAAACTGAAATATTTATTTTATTGATAAGCATAAAAAATGATACAAATGAAAAAGCATAAAAGCTCATAGTGCATACACCAACAGCATCAACTACAACCTTGTTATTGCTAAGCGTTAGTTAGCTTATCCTCTACTCGGGCCACCGAACGAAGAACTGCTCACTCCTTTTGTTGTGTACTATACGAAAGGGAATTACGCATCTGTTGTTCGGGATATAGCCAACGCCTGGAAGAAGATCCATAGAATGGGAAGAGAATTGGGAGCACGAAGCCATGCTGCAGGGGATGAATACCTTGACTGGGTCCTAAATAGGGTTTCTATTGTGAAATTACCCTTCAGAAGTCCTTCTTACCAATCTTTGAATGATTTCCCCCCGCCACCCATCATGGAGGACAAGGCCATCATGGCTCTGAAGGCACAAATAGAAGAGTTGACCGTGAAGAACCAAAAGCTAGAAGAAGACCTTTTGAAATGTCAACAAGAGTGTGCCTTTCAGAAGAGGGAGAATTCCGAAGGGAAGCATACTATGGATGAAATGCGGAAAAAGAGGAAGATTGACGAAGACTACTGGGTAAAACAAGACCAATGCCTTCGTGCAACCAATTCATAATTGAAGATGAAAGGCCAATAGAGCGACGCCTTATTGGCTGAAAAACAAGTCTTGAAAAACATGCTGGCACAATCCAAAGAGAAAGAGAAGGAGACCTTGGTACAGAAAGAGATGTTACAAACCCAGGTCCACAAATTGGAACTACAACTTGAGGAAGTAATAAATGCCTGTGAACAAGAGATAAACACAGAGCATAAAAAAGCCCTTGATGCTGAACGACGTTGCCAGGAGACTACACAGGCTCTGAGGGTAGAGTTGGCCCAAAGTGACGAAATCATTCATTCATGGATGGATCATTTCGCTAAATTGGCTTACCTAGCCAATGGAGTCCTGGAAGATTTTCCCTCAACGCTGAAGCAAGCCGAAGGCATGATCTATCCCCTATCCACTCCCAAAGAGATATCATCATTTTTGAGCTATTGCCAGGAAAGACTTTGTAAAATGAGGGCCATGATTGCCCGAGCCAGGAGTGGTTAAAGTTTTTGTAATCCGAATCTTTCTAGCAACATTGTATCATTTGGAAGAATAAAATAATGAATCTCTTTTCATCCCCACAGTTGTCTCATGTTAATTTCCGATCTACTGCTATACTTAGTACTTTGAACGCGACGTTCTGGGAAAAGTTAAGAAATACATGTCAAGTTCGGAATTGCACCCCGCATACGCCCATCTATTTTTGTTTTATCATCTTTAACTGTTTCCTTTATTTTTCTAACAATTTGTTGTGATTCTTTAGACACTACGGGTAAACACCCCTACGCGACCAGGCTTAAGAAGAAACTCATGGCCGATATGGAACAAGAGAATGAGAACTTGAGAGCTGAGGTTAATCAGTTGAAAGAGCAAACGGCTGAAATGGCCAAGCTCCTGGAAAGGAGAGTCGCAGAAAGGGATTCTTTAGTGGAGTTGAAGATGTCGGGCAGCAACCTCCTACTCCCCGTCACACGCAGGGTCATGCTAGAGGACCAAGCTCAAATCCTGCAGGGCCTACGGTTACAGTTCGCCTCGGTAAATCGGACACTGCCAATGCTCAACAACACACTTTTGTTGACACGGAAGGGAATGTCATACCCTTTCCACAGTATGGGTTACCTCCGGGCTATGTCCCACCACTTCAAGAGGAACCAGATTATCAAGAAATAATCCTTCGTGCAGCTCAACCAAGCGTTCCACTTGTCCGGAATCCTCAAATGATTCCGGTCCATACACAAGCTACGCAGCCACAAGCCGCGCAACCACAAGTTGCCCGAGCAACAGTCGGGCCCCACGCCTCAATGCCGGATGTAAGCCCGGCATATGACGACCAGCCAATCAGGGGTACTAGTCATTATGTTGTTACAGGTCCAAGTGCTGCCGTTGCCGCCACCCAGGAGGGAAGGTTAGAGTTCCTAGAAAGGCGTTTAAGAGAAATGGAAGGAATAAACCGGTTTGGATTGGGCAGTGCCGCACAACTCTGTCTGATCCCTGACGTTGTTATTCCTCCCAAATTCAAATTGCCTGAATTTGACAAGTACCGGGGGCTAACCTGTCCGAAGAACCATATGACCATGTACTGTCGGAAGATGGCTTCACACGCCTCCAATGACCCCCTGCTCATTCATTGTTTCCAAGACAGTCTGGCCGAAGCACCCCTAGCTTGGTACAATCATCTTGAACGATCTCGTATACGTTGTTGGGAGGATCTGGCGGATGCTTTCATGCAACAGTATAAGTATAATTTAGACATGGCTCCAGATAGAGTACAGTTACAGAACATGTCTAAAAAAGACAACGAGACATTTAAAGAATACGCCCAACGGTGGCTGAGGTGGCGGCCCAGGTTGACCCCCTTTTATCAGAAAAGGAGGTGATTTCGACATTCATTGACACCCTCCAGTCACCATTCTACGATAAGATGATTGGAAGCATCTCATCTCATTTCTCCGACATCGTCACTATCGGAGAAAGAATAGAGAATGGCCTACGGACTGGGAAAATTATTCGAGGTCCATCTGGGGTTAGTGCAGCAAGAAAACCTTCCCTGGGAGAAGGGAAGAGAAGAGAAGGGGAGACTAACTTAGTCTCCCATAACCTAGGGAGGAACCAGCCCAGACCACCTACCCCTGTCACCTTTCCGTCAATATATCATAATGCACCACACCCATATGTGGCTGCAATCCCAAATCCAAACCCACCTCATTTCCGCCCGCCTGTTAGGCGACCACCCACACCACCGCAAGCACCTTACCAAACACCATAAATGAACCCGCCAAATCCAAATCCAAGGAGGCAAAACAATAACCGTGCCCAACCACAATTTGACCCGATTCCCATGACTTACACCGAGCTCCTCCCCTACCTCATTGAAAACACAATGGTAGTGCCATGCCCTCTAAAGATGCTTCAGCCGCCATATCCTAGAGGGTACGACCCGAATGCATGGTGTGATTACCACGCTGACACACCGGGGCATTCTACCGAGAACTGCCTGGCACTAAAGTTTAAGGTGAGAGACTTAATTCGGGATGACTGGATAAGCTTTAAAGAGGGGAGCCCGAGTGTAACGACCAATCCTCTTCCCAACCATAAAGGACCAGGTATCAATGCTATAGGGGAGGATGAGGAACGCGTTTCCAAAATCGAGGACATCCAAATGCCGTTGGAAATGATTCACTCCCATTTGCTTAAAATGGGATTAATAGAAGAATCATGGGATGAAGAGTGCAATGACCTCCAGTCTGCAAAAGGAAGGGACTTCCAGGAAACCCTCCAAGGACTCATGGACGCTCGAGTCATGGAGGTTTGCAGACACCGTGAAGGCCGAGTGAATATGATACAGGAGCAAGGTAGGGCACGAGTCCCGAAACCCCTGGTTATATTCTATAACAAGAATACACCAGCAGCTTCGGCTCCTGCCAAAATGGTCATTACGGTAAGAGCACCAACCCCATTCCCCTTCAAGGATTCCCATGCTGTGCCATGGAGGTATGATACGGAGGTGGTCGTCACCAATTCGGGGGCGGTCGACTCCACGCCATCCTCTTCCATTACAAATATCATCGGGGTTAGGAGAATGACTTGGAGTGGAAGGGTATATACGCCGCCTGAGCCTAAGCAAGATAATACCACCGGAGAGGTAAAAGCCGGGAAAGAAGTAATCGCTGATGAGACAAAGAAGGCTGTGACTGAGGAAGAAGCCCAGGAATTTCTCAAGTTTATCCGCCACAGCGAGTACCAGGTATTGGACCAGTTGAATCATACCCCAACAAAGATATCCTTGTTGTCCCTGTTGATGAGTTCAAAACCACATCGGGACATATTAATGAAAGTTCTAAACGAGGCCCATGTTAAGCATGACTTATCCGTTGACCAGTTCGGGGGCATAGTCGGGCATATTGTTGCCAACAATTACTTGACCTTTACGGATGAGGAAGAACCCACTGAAGGAAGAGGGCACAATAAAGCCCTCCATATTTCTGTAAGGTGTCAGGATTACATCCTGGCAAAAGTACTTGTTGACAATGGGTCGTCTCTAAATGTAATGTCGAAATCCACACTGGCAAAATTGCCTTTTGATGGAACGCATATGAGACCGAGCTCCATGGTGGTTCGAGCTTTCGATGGGACTCGTCGGGAAGTCATGGGGGAAATTGAGTTGCCTATACAAGTTGGGCACTGTACCTTTCAAGTGCTCTTCCAAGTGATGGATATCGTGCCCGCCTACAGCTGTTTGTTAGGGCGGCCATGGATTCACTCGGCCGGGGTGGTCCCCTCCACACTGCATCAAAAATTGAAATTCATTGTCGATAACAAGTTAGTGATTGTTTCCGAGGAAGAGGACCTCCTGGTTAGCAAACCCATCTCTACTCCATACATTGAGGCTGCCGAGGAAGCCCTCGAAATGTCGTTCCAAGCCTTAGAGATTGCCAATGCAACAAGCATTGTAAAGGTGTCTTTCCCAAACGTGCCTCTAATGGTGGCATTGAACATGTTGCGGAAGGGGTACCAGCCAGGAAAAGGATTAGGGCAGGAATTGGAAGGTAGAATCCAGCCCGTGCGCCTCCCGGAAAACAAGAATAGATATGGCCTGGGGTACAAACCCACTGCGGCAGATAGACGAAGGGTCGAAGAAGAGAAAAGGGGAAGGAGGGTGGCCCGCCTCACTGGACAAGAATTCGACACCGCGAGAATCCCTATCTGTGACCTCTATCAGAGCTTCAGAAGCGCTGGAATAATATACCCAGATCAGGTCTCCATGGTTGAAAGCGAGCCTGACCACAATGCGGAGTGGGTGTATGCTTGTCACCCAGATCGAGAACTGAGCAACTGGGAAGTCATGGAATTCCCTACAACCGTTAACGTGTGGCCAGAGTAATTACTGTCATAACTTGGTGGTCCCTTGCCATGCCCAAGGCTCCAGGACCCATTTTTTGTAATAAGGGCAGAACTTGTTTATTTTGTTTCGAAAAGATAATGAACACATTCCATTTCCCCTTACCTCATTTTTGTTTGCTCTCTGTTTCTTAAACCTTTCGCTTGTTTGTTTCTCTTTTCATTTTTATAATATAACCCAAATGCAGATCCAAAAATGATCTCCCTGAGAGCAATGAGAACTTGGTTTTATTTCATGACTCTGATTATCCAAATGATTGCGCCTATAAGGAAGGTGAGGAAGACTTTGGACCCTCGCCTGAATTGACAAGACTGTTGGAACAAGAGGATAAAGAGATTCAACCTCATCAGGAGGAAATCAAAACCATTAACCTGGGGAATGAAGGGGAAGAAAGACTGATCAAGATAGGCACCTGCCTAAGCAAAGGCCGACAAGATGAACTGATCAATCTACTCCGGGAATTTCGGGATGTGTTTGCTTGGTCATATCAAGACATGCCAGGGTTGGATAACAGCATAGTGGAACATAAGTTGCCTCTGAAACCTGAATGTCCGCCAATTAAGCAAAAGCTGCGGAGAATGAAACCCGAAATGCTTCTCAAGATCAAGGAAGAGGTCAAGAAACAATTTGAGTCCGGCTTTTTAGCCGTGGCCAAGTATCCGCAATGGATAGCCAACATAGTCCCAGTCCCGAAAAAGGATGGAAAAGTACGGATGTGTGTGGACTATCGAGATTTAAACAGAGCCAGCCCTAAGGACGATTTTCCTCTGCCGCATATTGACATTTTGGTTGATAACACAGCCCAACACTCTATATTCTCATTCATGGATGGTTTCTCCGGGTACAATCAAATTAAAATGGTGCCAGAAGACATGGAAAAAACCACGTTCGTCACTCTGTGGGGTACTTTCTGTTACAAACTAATGTCCTTCGGTTTGAAAAACGTTGGGGCAACCTATCAAAGAGCAATGGTCACTTTATTCCACGATATGATGCATAAGGAGATAGAGGTCTACGTGGATGATATCATTGCAAAATCTAGAACTGAGGAAGATCATGTCTGCGACCTAAGAAAGCTGTTTGAACAGTTGAGGAAATATAAGCTCAGATTGAACCCTGCCAAGTGCACGTTTGGCGCAAGGTCAGGCAAGCTGTTGGGTTTTATTGTAAGTAGGAAAGGAATTAAAGTAGATCCCGACAAGGTCAAGGCAATCCTGGAAATGCCACCTCCTTGTACATAAAAGGAAGTCAGAGGATTTTTGGGAAGGTTAAACTACATTGCTCGATTTATCTCACAACTGACATCGACTTGCGAACCGATCTTCAAACTCCTCCGCAAGAACCAACCTGGACAATGGAATGAGGACTGCCAAATGGCTTTTGAGAAAATTAAGCAGTACTTGTAAGAGCCACCAATATTGGTACCACCAACCCCCGGGAGACCACTGATATTATACCTGACGGTATTGGATGAGTCCATGGGCTGTGTATTGGGCCAGCACGACGAAACGGGGAAGAAGGAACATGCAATATATTACCTGAGCAAAAAGTTCACCGATTGTGAGATGCGATATTCTATGTTAGAACAAACTTGCTGTGCGCTAGCATGGGCTACGTAGCGCTTAAGGCAGTATATGTTGAGTCACACTACCTGGCTAGTTTCTAAGATGGATCCTATCAAGTACATCTTCGAGAAGCCGGCTCTGACTGGAAGAATTGCTCGGTGGCAAGTACTGTTAACTGAGTACGACATAACATATGTGTCGCAACCTGGATCGTGACGGCGCGGCTGACCCTCAAGATGATTTTTGTCCCGAAAAGAAAAAAACAGGGAGTCGCCACCAACGTTTTTATCCATAGGAAAAACATTGGAAAAAAAACTATGTTCAGTAAAGCACTGGTTTAAAAATGAGATTCAAGTTCGGGAGTCGGTTACGAGTAGGGAAGGTATTAGCACCCTACATCGCCTGTCAGAAACAGTACCAAGATTGAAAATGTGCAACATAAATAGCCTTACAAAAGATGTTTTATTTCTTCCCTTTTATTGTTGTACTTTGTGTAAAAACAGAAGGAAATGGAAGGAACAAACTGGACAAACATAGAGTGTAGGTCAACAGGACGTCGCGTCCAAATTAACCTCGGCTTTGTTATAAAAACAGAGAAAGGTAGGGATGCTAACAAGACGTCGCGTCTAAATTAGTCATCCTTTAACCACATACAGGGTTAGAAACGGGAAGGGGATAAACGGGACATCTCGTCCCAAGTATCCCATTCCTTATGGGAAGATCAATAAGACGTCACGTCTAAATTGATTTTCATGGAATTTAATCAAGACACGGGGTCAGAGATTGGGAAGGGGATAAGCGGGACGTCTCGTCCCAAGTATCTCGTTCCTTATGGGAAAATCAACAAGATGTCACGTCTAAATTGATTTTCATGGAATTTAATCAAGACACGGGGTCAGAGATTGGGAAGGGGATAAGCGGGACGTCTCGTCCCAAGTATCTCGTTCCTTATGGGAAAATCAACAAGACGTCACGTCTAAATTGATTTTCATGGGATTGATAAAGAGTGGTTACAAAGGAAACGTAAAGAAAATAAAATAGGAATGAAATGGGAAAGGTGGGGATAAAAAAAAGATTGGGCCCGACAGGATTTAAAGTCCTGCTCCTACGTATTTTTGAGTTACCAAGAAATCAGGGTTGCGTAGTTCTTTGGTGATGTTTTTTTTTAGGAAGAGGCTAAAAGATTAATGGTGGATGATGTTTTTTTTGGCTAGTCTGAACGTGAAACACTTGTTTTTTTTGTTATTTATTTATTACGAACCTAGGAAGGGGTAAAAAAGAAAAGAAAAGAAAATAACAGAAATTTATTTAAGTGGAAAAATGGAAAACCGAGTAAAAAATGGAAAAACCGAGTGAAAAAATAGAATACCGAGTGAAAAGTGGAATACCGAGTGAAAAGTGGAATACCGAGTGAAAATGAAAATACCGAGTGAAAGTTAGGAGACCGAGTGATGGAGCAGGAGAGCTGGACTCCGGTGTGACGAGAGAACAGGATGCTGAACAGTGAGGTGTGAGGGGATGATGTGCTGGATGGTGTGAAGGATTTATGAGGAACTTGGGCAGTGTTGGAGGGAGAGAGAAGGGTGCTGGACAGTATGGAGAGGGGCTGTACCGAGTGAAGAGAGGGAAGAGTGCTGGTGAGGAGAGGGAAGAGTGCTGGTGAGTGAAGAGAGGGATGGTGTTGGAGAGGAGAGGGAAGGGTGTTGTGAGTGAAGAGAGGGCAGAGTTTCTTCTCCCAATGAATGCTTCAGGGCCCTTCAAAATTCCCAACCCTTGTGCATTTATAAGGGTTTCTGAGTGCTAGGCCAGCTCAGGCTTCCACTCTGAGTGGAGGCAGCCTGGTAGTGGGGGACAGCGGCTGGTGGAGATTTTTAATTTCTCCACTTCCGCCCCCTGTCTGCCACCCCCAGCATTCCTGGATTCACTTGGGTGGTGGAACCCAAGTCAGCACGGGCGAACAGGGGGAGTAGGGGTCGGTTTTCTGCTTCTGACTCAGATTTAGCGCCTCAGTCGGTATACACCCATAGTGGGAAACAATCCGAGTGGAAAAGGTGCCTTTTAAGCACAAGACCGAGTGGAAAATATGCAACAAACCGAGTGAAAGCTTTGCTCGGTTTTGCTTGTTGGTCGGTGTGAGGTTGCTGTGAGGAGCTGGGACGAGCAAAACAACTCAGGTTGACACATTCAACCAGAACCGAGTGAAGAATGACTTAGAACCGACTCGGAAATGATTGGAGGATAACTCAGAAATGGGTGAAATGTGACTCGAAAATGGTTGGAGGATAACTTGGAAATGGGTGAAATGTGACTCGGAAATAGGCAAAAGGCTGACTCGGAATTGGGTGAAAATGGCTCGGAATTGGGTGAAGGCTGACTCGGAATTGGGTGAAAAGGCTGACTCAGAATTGGGTGAAAATGGCTCGGAAATGGGTGGAAAGTGACTCGAAAATTAGTAAAAATGGCTCGGAATTGACTGAGAAGGGTGACTCGGAATTGTGTAAAAAAATGGCTCAAAAATGGTGGAAAGTGACTCAGAATGGGTAAAAATGGCTCGGAAATTGAGTGAAAGGATTCACTCGGTGCTGACTAAGAGCGACTCACTCGGTGTGGATTGAGAGAGGACTCACTCGATATCAGAAGTGTTTTGATCGGATTTTGTCTATGCAAGAAGCATTCACTCGGAATTTGCTTCAGTCGGAGGTGTCTTGCTCGGATCTTATCTCTGGTTGGCTTTTTTAAAAATATGACCACTCGGTGCATTCACTCGGAGTTGGCTTTGTTTTCAATCAGAACTTAGAACTGGGATATTTTCACTCAGAAATGAACTTCTTTCCACTCAGAAATTGGAATTTGACAATTTGACAACTCAGATTTCTCTCCAACTGAGTGATACTCACTCGGATCTTGTTACTGCTTCAGTATTGACTCGGAACTGACCTTGGGAGTTGGTCTAATCTTCCAATCAGAATGGAACTTGGACTTTTTCACTCGGAAACGGCCTTCTTCTTACTCAGAAATTGGAAACTGGACATTTCCACTCAGAAACGGCCTTCTTCTCACTCAGAAATTGAATTTTGACAATTTGACAACTCGGATTTCTCTCCAATTGAGGGATACTCACTCGGATCTTGTTACTGCTTCAGTATTGACTCAGAACTGACCTTAATCGGAGGTGCTCTGCTCGGATCTTGTCACTTCTTGAAGCATTGACTTGGAATTTCTGTGCCCAGGAAAAGACACCTGTCCCTAAATCAGACTTGCTGCTCCAATCGGTAATCCTTCACTCGGTATTTGTTCACAATCGGTCCCTTTGACTCGGATGGTCAATCAATCCCTCAGAATCCTTCACTTGGGCAAGTCTTGGTCAGATTCAGGGCTCAGGAGTAGTTCATCTGCGCATCAGAACTTGGATATATTCACTCGGAGGTGCTCTCTTTTCTATCAGAACTTGCCACCTTTTCTCTCAGAATTTGGCACTTGATAATATGACCACTCGGATATATTCACTCGGAATCAGGAATTTGTACTCGGATTTACCTCAAGGCAATATTCCACTCGGCAATGCTTCACTTCGAGTCATTCTACTCGGATTTGATCAATTCAGAGTCATTCTACTCGGATTTGATCATTTTTGAGTCATTCCACTCGGACATTTGTCTAACAGGGCTATATTTCACTCGGAAATGCTTCAATCAGAGTCATCCTGCTCGGATTTACCTTCAATAGGGTAATATTTCACTCAGAAATGCTTCATTCTGAGTCATTTTACTCGGATTTGATCATTTTTGAGTCATTCCACTCGGATTTTTGTCCAACAGGGCTATATTTCACTCAGAAATGCTTTAATCAGAGTCATCCTGCTCGGATTTACCTTCAACAGGGTAATATTTCACTCGGAAATGCTCCATTCTGAGTCATTTTACTCGGATTTGATCATTTTTGGGTCATTCCACTCAGATTTTTGTCCAACAGGGCTATATTTCACTCGGATTTGACCATTCTAATTCAAAATTCAGTATAAAAGAAGATTCGTTCCACTTGGACCGGACCAAAAAAGGTGTTTACAGATGCCCCTCTTTACTTCTTTTTCACAAAAGAAACACGAAGGTTATGTGTTTCTAAAGTGAAAAGGAAGTAAAGATATGAACACTGATGTAGGGGCCAAGTGGGACCTCTTGATCGGTATGGCGTCTGATGGTGCTGGAAATCACGAGTCAGTGTGACCTTTTTTCTCTTTAAAGACGAGCATTTCCCACTTCTGTCTCTCTCTTTTTCTTTTTCTTATTTTCCTTTTTTTTTTGAATCTGGAAAAAAAGTGGGTGGCTCTTCTTTGAATGACATGAAGAGGAAGGATTGTCTTTCTATTAACAAAAGGTGAGAGGATTGGGTGTTGATTCTCAATTGATCAGAGATGAAGGATGCCATGTTCGGCGACAGATAAAGGTGGGGGTGTTGCCTCCTGGTTGACTAAAAGGTTAAAGGGTGTCATTTGATCGGCGATTGAAAAATAAAGGGGTGCCATTTGATCGGCGACTGGAAAGTAAAGGGGTGCCATTTGATCGGCGACTGGAAAATAAAGGGGTGCCATTTGATCGGCGACTGGAAAGTAAAGGGGTGCCATTTGATCAGCGACTGGAAAATAAAGGGGTGCCATTTGATCGGCGATTGGAAAGTAAAGGGGTGCCATTTGATCAGCGACTGGAAAGTAAAGGGGTGCCATTTGATCGGTGACTGGAAAGTAAAGGAGTGCCATTTGATCGGTGACTGGAAAGTAAAGGTGAGGGTGTTCCCTCTCGGCGACTGGAAAGTAAAGGGGTGCCATTTGATCGGCGACTGGAAAGTAAAGGTGAAGGTGTTGCCTCTCGGTTGACTAGAAGGTGAAGATCTGGGGAGATGCCCCAGTTTGACACGATTTGGGAGAATCACGGGGAACTGGATATGCCCCAGTTTGGCTTGATTTATAAGAATCACAGGGAACTGCCCCTTGACTGAGGGAGTAGATCTGGGGAGATGCCTTAGTTTGACATAATTTGATTCAGGAGACTAAGGTAGAGATCTAAGGATCTAAGGTCCACCGGGGGGTACGGTGGATTTGTTGGAGGAAAGAAATCTGAGGATGCCCCAGTTCAAGATGTCTTGGATGATTTTGGAAAATCCGACTGAAGGAGTTAGGGGTATTGCCCTTTGAACGGCGGAAAGATCTAGGGAGATATCCCATTTCTGGAAAGGTTGAAAGATTTTAGGGGTGCTACCCCTAAGCCGGGAGAAGGACTTAGGGTGATGTCCCAGTTAGGGAGATTGAGGACGCTTGGAGGGCGCTCCTTTTTGACAGAGTGAGACCCGGGGTGATGCCCCAGTTTGACATGATTTGAGAGAATCATGGGGGACTGCCCCTTACCTAAGAGAGTATATCTGGGGTGATGCCCCCAGTTTGAGTTGTCTGGGAAGTGTAGTCCCACTGGGGAAGGATTTGGTGATTTGGGGCACTGCCCCTTGATCGAGAATGGAAAATCTAGGGTCCACCAGGAAAAAAAACTTGAGGAGTGCCAGCTTTGGCGATTATGGTTCCACTGGGGAAGAATTTGGGAAGTGCCCCATTTACGAAGACCGAAAGGATTTTGTGGAACTACCCATTGATTGAAAGAGGAGACCCTTGGGGTGATGTCTCAGTTTGAGATGATCGAAGGTTGGTGGACTACCCCTTAACTGAAAAAGGAATATGGAAAGATACTCCGGTTAGAATATGATTGAAAGAACCTTGAGGTACCGCCAATTTGACATGACTGAATTTTGGGATACTGTCCCTAGACTGGAAAAGAAATCCGAGGAGATACCCCAGTTCAAGCTCTTTCAAAAATTTGGGTTATTGCTCCTTGGTTAGGAGGGAGATCTGGGGTCCATCAGGGATGTATGGCGGGCTTACCGAAAGAGAGGAAAATGGGTGGGGGTGCTCCAGTTTGAGTTGCCCTAGAAGTGTAGTTCACTAGGGAAGGATTTTGGTGATTCAAGGTACCGCCCCTTGATTGGGAATGGATCTGGGGTGATGCCCCAGTTTTTTTTTTTTAGAAAGATTGAAAGATCAAGGGGTACCTCTCGTTGGCTAAGGGAAGGATCTGGGGTGATGCCCCAGTTATTGGAAAAGTTGGAAGATTTAGGGGTACTGCCCCTAGACTGGGAGAAGGATCTGGGGTGATGCCCCAGTTATTGGAAGATTGAAGATTTAGGGGTACTGCCCCTAGGCTGAGAGAAGGATCTGGGGTGATGCCCCAGTTATGGGAAAGATTGGAAGATTGAGGGGTACCACCCCTTAGCTGGGAGAAAGATCTGGGGTGATGCCCCAGTTATTTGGAAGGTTTAAGGGTACTACCCCTAGGCTGAGAGAAGGATCTGGGGTGATGCCCCAGTTTGAACTATCTGCCTCAGAACCTTAGGGGACTGACCCTTGAGCGAGAAGAAATAAACCTGGGGTGATGCCCCAGTTTGAATTGTTTGGGAAGCGTAGTTCCACTGGGGATAACTTAACTTTTCCAGATCTGATTAGGAAGTACTCCAGTTAGGGGAGCAGAGTCCATTTTGTGGTTCCCCTAGGGAGGCAAACTCGGTCGGGGGTCCCCTCGGGGATGAATGGTGAGTATGCTGGGGAGAGTTTTGGGCAACTACACGTCTCGGGGTCATGGGCTCTGGCCACCCCTTAACAGAGAAGCGTGAAACAAATTAAAACTTACAGGTGAACTCCCTTGGTGACTGGCTTTGAAGTAACTCATGGCCGAAATATCTGTCACTTCTGACTTCACTGAGGTCGCCTAGCGGGGTTGGTTGTGCTTATCTGAGGTAAGATCCGACAATGGTATACACTTCGTTCCCCATAACTTTGTGTTTTTTTTGTCATTTTTCAAATTCAAAAATTTTCTTAAGGCAAAACTTGCTTATTTATTTTAGTCATGAACACATGTAAGAAGAAGGAAACATTTTATTTATGATCATCAGGTATGTACAGGTGATGAAAACAATACAAAAGATATGATATGACAAGGTGCAAGGAATTGATGGTAAGGGTGAAGGGGAGGCCTTTTAGATCCTCCATTGATTTCCTGAGAGCGACGAGATTCTAGGTTTTTCTCATGATTTCCTGTTTATCCTCTGATTTTGCTTCCGAGGACATGATTTGACAATGGCTTCAACGCCCTAGACTGACCTCCTCGTCTATGACTTGAGAAGACGACGTTGCAGTGTTGAATCTACAGGCCGTGATTTTGTCTGAGCCGCCCTCTCAGGTTTTCGGCTCAACCAATCGCTCTAACATTTGCCTAGGTCGCCTTTTCAGGTTTTCAACCTAGCGAGCCCCTTTTTTTTTTACCTTTTTATATATATATATATATATATATATATATATATATATTAGGAGTGATATCTTTTCACTGCATCCGCGTTTGTAGGCATCGGTAAATCTTTCCCATCCATGGTGGTGAGTATGAGAGCACCTCCGGAAAAAGCTTTCTTCACGACGTAAGGCCCTTTATAGCTAGGAGTCCATTTGCCCCGACTGTCTTTCTGAATCGGCAAAATCTTTTTGAGCACCAAGTCTCCTTCTTGTAACTGCCGAGGTTGCACCTTCTTTTCAAACGCTCGCTTCATATGCTTTTGATACAATTGACCATGACAGAGGGCAGTCAATCTTTTGCCATCGATTAGATTTAGTTGGTCATGTCGAGCCTGGATCTATTCAGCTTCTTCTAGTTTGGCTTCCATGATCACTCGGAGGGAAGGGATTTCTACTTCGAAAGGCAGGACTGTTTTCATGCCATAAACCAAAGAGAAAGGGGTTGCCCCAGTTGAGGTTCGGACTGAGGTACGATAACCGTGTAGAGCAAAGGGAAGCATTTCGTTCCAGTCTTTGTAAGTTACCACCATCTTCTGCACTATCCTTTTGATATTTTTGTTAGCCGCCTCGACTGCCCCATTCATTTTTGGGCGGTACGGAGAGGAATTATGGTGGGAGATTTTAAAGCTCTCACAAAGCTCCTTCATCATTTTGTTGTTCAGATTTGTACCATTTTCTGTGATGATTTGGCTCGGTAGGCCGTACCGACATATCAACTCACGCTTGACGAATTTAACGACAACACCTTTGGTTACATTAGTGTATGAAGCTGCCTCCACCCATTTTTTGAAGTAATCAATGGCGACCAAAATGAAACGATGGCCATTTGAAGCCTTTGGTTCAATGGGACCAATGACATCTATGCCCCACATCGAGAAAGGCCATGGTGCTGACAAAACATTTAGAGATGACGGGGGTGTATGAATATGATCAGCATATATTTGGCACTTATGACATCTCCGAGCATAGGCGAAGCAGTCTGTTTCCATGGTCATCCAAAAGTAACCAGCCCTTAAGATTTTCCTCGACATGGCGTGCCCATTGATGTGGGTTCTGAAAGATCCCTCATGAACGTCCCTCATGATTCCATTTGCTTCGGTGGTATAGACGCAGTGAAGGAGTATAGAATCATGGTTTCTCTTGTAAAGTACGTCGCCACTTAAGAAGAAACTCATGGCAAGCCGTCGCAGGGTTCTCTTGTCATTTTCCGTTGCATTGTCTGGGTATCCTTGGTTCTGTATATAATTTTTAATGTCGTGGTACCAAGGTTTTCCATTTGATTCTTCTCCAACCACTTGGCAGTATGCGGGCTCACAACGATTCTCTATCTCGATGAGAGGCACATTATAATCGTTACTCACTTTGAACATTGAAGCAAGAGTGGCCAAAGCGTCAGCCATCTAGTTATCCTCCCGAAGAACATGGTGGAATGAGATTTCATCAAAGTCTTTGATCATTTCTTTGATATGGGAGTGATAGAGAACCAACTTGTTGTCCCTAGTTTCCCATTCGCCTTTTAACTGGTGGATAACCAAAGCGGAGTCCGCGTAGACTTCTAATGACTTTACTTTCGCCTCTAGTGCCGCTTGGATCTCTAGAGAACAAGCCTCATACTCGGCGATGTTGTTGGTACAATCGAAACACAACCGAGCACAGACAGGGATGAACTCTTTCTTTAGTGAAATCAAAATGGCTCCGATTCGTGTCCCAAAGCGTTAGAAGCTCCATCAAATCTCAAAATCCACTTGTCCTTATTGCCACCTTCTTCGTCAGACAATGCCAGGATATCCTCATCCGGGAAGTCAAATGGCATTGGTTGGTAGTCACTTATGGGTTGATGGGCTAAATAGTCAGCCAAAGCACTCCCTTTTATGGCTTTCTAAGTGACATATGTTATGTCATAGTCAGTTAACAGTACTTGCCATCGAGCAATTCTTCCAGTCAGAGCCGGCTTCTCGAAGATGTACTTGATAGGATCCATCTTAGAAACTAGCCAGGTGGTGTGACTCAATATATACTGCCTTAAGCGCTTCGCAGCCCATGCTAGTGCACAGCAAGTTTGTTCTAACGTAGAATATCGCATCTCACAATCGGTGAACTTTTTACTCAGGTAATATATTGCATATTCCTTCTTCCCTGTTTCGTCGTGTTGGCCCAACACACAGCCCATGGACTCATCCAATACCGTCAGGTATAATATCAGTGGTCTCCTGGGGGTTGGTGGTACCAATATTGGTGGCTCTTGCAAGTACTGCTTAATTTTCTCAAAAGCCGTTTGGCAGTCCTCATTCCATTGTCCAGGTTGGTTCTTGCGGAGTAGTTTGAAGATCGGTTCGCAAGTCGATGTCAGTTGTGAGATAAACCGAGCAATGTAGTTTAACCTTCCCAAAAATCCTCTGACTTCCTTTTCTGTACAAGGAGGTGGCATTCCCAGGATTGCCTTCACCTTGTCGGGATCTACTTCAATTCCTTTCTTACTTACAATAAAACCCAACAGCTTACCTGACCTTGCGCCAAACATGCACTTGGCAGGGTTCAATCTGAGCTTATATTTCCTCAACCGTTCAAACAGCTTTCTTAGGTCGCAGACATGATCTTCCTCAGTTCTAGATTTTGCAATGATATCATCCACATAGACCTTTATCTCCTTATGCATCATATCATGGAATAAAGTGACCATTGCTCTTTGATAGGTTGCCCCAGCATTTTTCAAACCGAAGGACATTACTTTGTAACAGAAAGTACCCCACAGAGTGACGAACGTGGTTTTTTCCATGTCTTCTGGCGCCATTTTAATTTGATTGTACCCGGAGAAACCATCCATGAGAATATGGAGTGTTGGGCTGTGTTATCAACCAAAATGTCAATATGCGGTACAGGAAAATCGTCCTTAGGGCTGGCTCTGTTTAAATCTCGATAGTCCACACACATCCGCACTTTTCCATCCTTTTTCGACACTGGGACTATGTTGGCTATCCATTGCGGATACTTGGCCACGGCTAAAAAGCCGGCCTCAAATTGTTTCTTGACCTCTTCTTTGATCTTGAGAAGCATTTCGGGTTTCATTCTCCACAGCTTTTACTTGATTGGTGGACATTCAGGTTTCAGAGGCAACCTATGTTCCACTATGCTGTTATCCAACCCTGGCATATCTTGATATGACCAAGAAAACACATCCTGAAATTCCCGGAGTAGTTTGACCAGTTCATCTTATCGGCCTTTGCTTAGGCAGGTGCCTATCTTGACCAGTTTTTCCTCCCCTTCATTTTCCAGGTTAATGGTTTTGATTTCCTCCTGATGAGGTTGAATCTCTTTATCCTCTTGTTCCAACAGTCTTGTCAATTCAGGCGAGGGTCCAAAGTCTTCCTCTCCTTCCTCATAGGCGCAATCATTTGGATAATCAGAGTCATGGAATAAAACCAAGTTCTCATTGCTCTCAGGGAGATTATTTTTGGATCTGCATTTGGGTTATATTATAAAAATGAAAAGAGAAACAAACAAGCGAAAGGTTTAAGAAACAGAGAACAAACAAAAATGAGGTAAGGGGAAATGAAATGTGTTCATTATCTTTTCGAAACAAAAGAAACAAGTTCTGCCCTTATTACAAAAAAATGGGTCCCGGAGCCTTGGGCAAGGTAAGGGACCACCAAGTTATGACAGTAATTACTCTGGCCAAACATTAACGATTGTAGGGAATTCCATGACTTCCCAGTTGCTCAGTTCTCGATCCGGGTGACAAGCATACACCCACTCCGCATTGTGGTCAGGCTCGCTTTCAACCATGGAGACCTGATCTGGGTATATTATTCCAGCGCTTCTGAAGCTCTGATAGAGGTCGCAGATAGGGATTCTCGCGGTGTCGAATTCTTGTCCAGTGATGCGGGCCACCCTCCTTCCCCTTTTCTCTTCTTCGACCCTTCGTCTATCTGCCGCAGTGGGTTTGTACCCCAGGCCATATCTATTCTTGTTTTCCGAGAGGCGCACGGGCTGGATTCTACCTTCCAATTCCTGCCCTAATCCTTTTCCTGGCTGGTACCCCTTCCACAACATGCTCAATGCCACCATTAGAGGCACATCGGGGAAAGACACCTTTACAATGCTTGTTGCATTGGCAATCTCCAAGGCTTGGAATGACGTTTCGAGGGCTTCCTCGGCAACGTCAATGTATGGAGTAGAGATGGGTTTGCTAACCAGGAGGTCCTCTTCCCTGGAAACATTCACTAACTTGTTATCGACAATGAATTTCAATTTTTGATGCAGTGTGGAGGGGACCACCCCGGCCGAGTGAATCCATGGCCGCCCTAACAAACAGCTGTAGGCGGGCGCGATATCCATCACTTGGAAGAGCACTTGGAAGGTACAGGGCCTAACTTGTATAGGCAACTCAATTTCCCCCATGACTTCCCCGACGAGTCCCATCGAAAGCTCGAACCACCATGGAGCTTGGTCTCATATGCGTTTAATCAAAAGGCAATTTTGCCAGTGTGGATTTCAGCATTACATTTAGAGACGACCCATTGTCAACAAGTACTTTTGCCAGGATGTAATCTTGACACCTTACAGAAATATGGAGGGCTTTGTTGTGCCCTCTTCCTTCAGTGGGTTCTTCCTCATCCGTAAAGGTCAAGTAATTGTTGGCAACAATATGCCCGACTATGCCCCCAAACTGGTCAACGGATAAGTCATGCTTAACATGGGCCTCGTTTAGAACTTTCATTAATATGTCCCGATGTGGTTTTGAACTCATCAACAGGGACAACAAGGATATCTTTGTTGGGGTATGATTCAACTGGTCCAGCACCTGGTATTCGCTGTGGCGGATAAACTTGAGAAATTCCTGGGCTTCTTCCTCAGTCACAGCCCTCTTTGTCTCATCAGCGATTACTTCTTTCCCGGCTTTTACCTCTCCGGTGGTTTTATCTTGCTTAGGCTCAGGCGGCGTATATACCCTTCCACTCCGGGTCATTCTCCCAACCCCGACGATATTTGTAATGGAAGGGGATGGCGTGGAGTCGACCGCCCCCGAATTGGTGACGACCACCTCCGTATCATACCTCCATGGCACAGCATAGGAATCCTTGAAGGGGAATGGGGTTGGTGCTCTTACCATAATGACTGTTTTGGCAGGAGCCGAAGCCGCTGGCGTATTCTTGTTATAGAATATAACCAGGGGTTTCAGGACTCGTGCCCTACCTTGCTCCTGTATCATATTCACTCGGCCTTCACGGCGTCTACAAATTTCCATGACCCGAGCATCCATGAGTCCTTGGAGGGTTTCCCGGAAGTCCCTTCTCTTTGTAGACTGGAGGTCATTGCACTCTTCATCCCATGAATCTTCTATTAATCCCACTTTAAGCAAATGGGAGTGAATCATTTCCAACGGCATTTGGATGTCCTCGATCTTGGAAACGCGTTCTTCATCCTCCCCTATAGCATTGATACCTAGTCCTTTATGGTTGGGAAGAGGATTGGTCGTTACACTCGGGCTCCCCTCTTTAAAGCTTATCCAGTCAACCCGAATTAAGTCTCCCACCTTAAACTGTAGTTCCAGGCAGTTCTCGGTAGAATGCCCCGGTGCGCCAGCATGGTAATCACACTGTGCATTCGGGTCGTACCCTCTAGGATATGGCGGCTGAAGCGTCTTTAGAGGGCATGACACTACCATTGTGTTTTCAATGAGGTACGGGAGGAGCTCGGTGTAAGTCATGGGAATCGGGTCAAATTGTGGTTGGGCACGATCATTGTTTTGCCTCCTTGGATTTGGATTTGGCGGGTTCATTTGTGGTGTTTGGTAAGGTACTTGCGGTGGTGTGGGTGGTCGCATAACAGGCGGGCGGAAATGAGGCGGGTTTGAATTTGGGATTGCAGCCACATATGGGTGTGGTGCATTATGATATGTTGACGGAAAGGTGACAGAGGTAGGTGGTCTGGGCTGGTTCCTCCCTAGGTTATGGGATACTAAGTTGGTCTCCCCTTCTCTTCTCTTCCCTTCTCCCAGGGAAGGTTTTCTTGCTGTTCTGGCCCCAGATGGACCCCGAATGATCTTCCCAGTTCGTAGACCATTCTCTATCCTTTCCCCGATAGTGACAATATCAGAGAAATGATATAAGATGCTTCCAATCATCTTATCATAGACTGGTGACTGGAGTGTGTCAATAAATGTCGAAATCACCTCCTTTTCTGATAAAGGGGGGTCAACCTGGGCCGCCACCTCACGCCACCGTTGGGCGTATTCTTTAAACGTCTCGTTGTCTTTTTTAGACATGTTCTGTAACTGTACTCTATATGGAGCCATGTCTAAATTATACTTATACTGTTGCATGAAAGCATCTGCTAGATCCTCCCAACAACGTATACGAGATCGTTCAAGATGATTGTACCAGGTTAGGGGTGCTCCAGCCAGACTGTCTTGGAAACAATGAATGAGCAGGGGGTCATTGGAGGCGTGTGAAGCCATCTTCCGGCAGTACATGGTCAGATGGTTCTTCGGACAGGTTAGTCCCCGGTACTTGTCAAATTCAGGCATTTTGAATTTGGGAGGAATAACAACGTCAGGGATCAGACAGAGTTGTGCGGCACTGCCCAATCCAAACCGATTCATTCCTTCCATTTCTCTTAAACGCCTTTCTAGGAATTCTAACCTTCCCTCCTGGGTGGCGGCAACGGCAGCACTTAGACCTGTAACAACATAATGACTAGTACTCCTGATTGGCTGGTCGTCATATGTCGGGCTTACATTCGGCATTGAGGTGTGGGGTCTGACTGTTGCTCGGGCAACTTGTGGTTGCGCGGCTTGCGGCTACGCAGCTTGTGTATGGACCGGAATCATTTGAGGATTCCGGACAAGTGGAACGCTTGGTTGAGCTGCACGAAGGATCATTTCTTGGTAATTTGGTTCCTTTTGAAGTGGGGGGACATAGCCCGGAGGTAACCCATACTGTGGAAAGGGTATGACATTCCCTTCCGCGTCAACAAAAGTGTGTTGTTGAGCATTGGCAGTGTCCGTCTTACCGAGGTGAACCGTAACGGTAGGCCCTGTAGGATTTGAGCTTGGTCCTCCAGCATGACCCTGCGTGTGTCGGGGAGTAGGAGGTTGTTGCCCGGCATTTTCAACTTCCACTTAAGAATCCTTATCTGTGACTCTCCTTTCCAGGAGCTTGGCCATTTCAGCCATTTGTTCTTTCAACTGATTAACCTCAGCTCTCAAGTTTTCATTTTCTTGTTCCATATCGGCCATGAGTTTCTTCTTAAGCCTGGTCGCGTAGGGGTGTTTACCCGTAGTGTCTAAAGAATCATAACAAATGGTTAGAAAAATAAAGGAAACAATTAAAGATGATAAAACAAAAATAGATAGGCGTATGCGGGGTGCAATTCCGAACTTGACATGTATTTCTTAACTTTTCCCAGAACGTCGCGTTCAAAGTACTAAGTATAGCAGTAGATCGGAAATTAACATGAAACAACTGTGGGGATGAAAAGAGCTTCATTATTTTATTCTTCCAAATGATACAATATTGCTAGAAAGATTCGGATTACAAAAACTTTAACCACTCCTGGCTCGGGCAATCATGGCCCTCATTTTACAAAGTCTTTCCTGGCAATAGCTTAGAAATGATGATATCTCTTTGGGAGTGGACAGGGGATTGATCATGCCTTCGGCTTGCTTCAGCATTGAGGGAAAATCTTCCAGGACTCCATTGGCTAGGTAAGCCAATTTAGCAAAACGATCCATCCATGAATGAATGATTTCGTCACTTTGGGCCAACTCTACCCTCAGAGCCTGTGTAGTCTCCTGGCAACGTCGTTCAGCATCAAGGGCTTTTTTATGCTCTGTGTTTATCTCTTGTTCACAGGCATTTATTACTTCCTCAAGTTGTAGTTCCAATTTGTGGACCTGGGTTTGTAACATCTCTTTTTTATACCAAGGTCTCCTTCCCTTTCTCTCTGGATTGTGCCAGCAGGTCCTTCAAAATTTGTTTTTCGGCCAATAAGGCGTCACTCTGTTGGCCTTTCATCTTCAATTATGAATTGGCTGCACGAAGGCATTGGTCTTGTTTTACCCAGTAGTCTTCGTCAATCTTCCTCTTTTTCCGCATTTCATCCATAGTATGCTTCCCTTCAGAATTCTCCCTCTTCTGAAAGGCACACTCTTGTTGACATTTCAAAAGGTCTTCTTCTAGCTTTTGGTTCTTCACGGTCAATTCTTCTATTTGTGCCTTCAGAGCCATGGTGGCCTTGTCCTCCATGATGGGTGGCGGGGGGAAATCATTCAAAGATTGGTATGAAGGACTTCTGAAGGGTAATTTCACAATAGAAACCCTATTTAGGACCCAGTCAAGGTATTCAGCCCCTGCAGCATGGCTTCGTGCTCCCAATTCTCTTCCCATTCTATGGATATTCTTCCAGGCGTTGGCTATATCCTGAACAACAGATGCGTAATTCCCTTTCGTATAGTACACAACAAAAGGAGTGAGCAGTTCTTCGTTCGGTGGCCCGAGTAGAGGATAAGCTAACTGACGCTTCACAATAATAGGGTTGTAGTTGATGCAGCCCTGTGTGTCCATGAGAGGAACATTTGGGTAATCTCCACAGCTGTAAATGACCGACTCAACCACTAGCCATTGAGGGTACCACCTGACCTTTTCAGATGTAAGGCTTATTAGGTGATTAGCCCATTCACGCCCACTTTTCACGGCCAGCTGACACAATTTCAGATCAAAAACTGGGCACTCGGCTTTACATATCTGATGGAATGCATGAGATATGAGCCATACGTATAAAACAGGCAAACAACAAATGATCCTCTTTCCTCCTTGCGTGTGGCAGAAATCCATGGTGCAATACACATTGGCCAACACGGCTGTGACAGGATTCTCGAGTCGGTGCTTACGAGCCAGGAAGACAGCAACAACGTCATAATCCACATAGTTGTCTAAATTTGGGAACAAGACAACCCCGTAAATAGTGAGGGCTAAAGTATCCATGAAAGTCTCCCATTCCTCTTTATCAGCCAGGATCTGCATGTGCTTCTCAAGAAATTCTCTGGTGAACCCGGGAACTTGATTTCTGTTTATTTGTGCATTTCTTAACATTTCAGGATGGGCCTTCAAAATACGCGCAACAGAAGCGACTGATGCATGATGATCCAGGTGGCGATAAGGAATCTGTCCCTCCACTGGCATCCCCAATATTTGTTCAAACTCTTCTATGGAAGGTGCCAGCTGAAAGTCTTGGAAAGTAAAGCAGCGGAGGGGTGAGTCATAGAATTGAGCCAGAGCCGTAATCGCTTCAGTTTGGACTTCCACTTCTAAAAGTTTCAGGATCTTCCCATATTTCCTTGTGAAAGTCATTCTTTGAGTCAAACTCAATTTCCTCCCTAGTGCCTGTAGACTATCAGTATCGACCTTTCTAGCCTTGAGGTGCAATAACTTCTTTAATTCAGTCATCTCCATATCACAATTACCGTGTCCCATGTTAACTTCCATACTGACTCAGAAATACCGTCAAATTCAGAATCGTTCCCTGCGAACATCAAGACAAAGAAAGGAATCAACTATTATTGCATTTCAAAATCCATGTTTCCCCAAGGACCTGATGTAAAGTGAAATATTTTTTGTTTTTTTTTTGGGAAACATCGATTTCCAAGACTCATGTAAGCCCAAACTGTCAAAAGTCATATGTTTTCTTAATCGTCATTGATGTCCCAGTTAAAGGGACACAAAAATCATTTTTGTTTTTTTTTCGACGATTAGGAAAACTCACGATTAGGAACTCAGAGGTACATGGTCAAAAAGAGGATTATCTACTCACCCGAAGAATACTATGTGTTTTAAAATGAGTCATTACTTCAAAAATTAAGCAAACCTGCGGGTGGTAGATAATTCATTTTTTTGAATAAAAGGGAAGCGAAAATGACATAAGGTAAAGTAAAGATTGCCCTTTCGTAGCCTAAGTCGGGTTTTGTTGAAAGTCTTTTCTAGGCCCTATGGCTTGTCTAAAAGTGACTCTCCACACCGGGTGGCTTCCACTAGACATCTAGAAGGTCACCAGAGCCAAGATCCTACCCAAGACAGGGGCGCAAACAGTGGGGAATCCACTAGGTGCGTATATTGTAACATCTTGCTTTTAATAATAGCTCTATTTTGTAAATTATGAAGTATGTAAGGGATAATCAATGAATAAAACATCCAATGGATGGCTTATATTACTTCAAAAATTCCATTTTTGGGTATAATTATAGAAATTACATAGACCTGTAATGATAAGATCCATTTTCCGAGTAAAATATGCCTTAGAAAGAACTTTCTGAGTGAAAAAGGGGCTCTGTTCTGAGTGACCAAGAGAAATTCCGAGTGAAGGATGAAATTCCGAGTGAAAGATTGAAATTTCGAGTGAAAGGTTAAAATTCCAAGTGAAGGTTGTGTTTTTCGAGTGGAACATGGCCGAGAGGGTTTTTTCCGAGTGGAATCCCTGTCAGAGACACTCCTGAGTGAAGTGGGACCGATAGAACCACTTCTGAGTTCAAGAATCCGAGTAAGACTCGTATGTATGGGTGTTTTTCCGAGTGATAATGACCCTGATGGACTCTGAATGAAACGTAGTTGAAGAAGTTGATCTGATCTCGGCTAAGTAATGATTAACCAAGTGAAACCCAAGTGGGAAATACTTCTATATTCATAAGTGTTGATATCCGAGTGAAAGATATTCCGAGTGAACCCATGTAACCCGTATTCTGAGTGACTATGTATGGTGTAAGTCCGAGTGGGACTTGACTTGGTGAATTTTTCCAAGTGATGAGGAGTGGAATAATTCCGAGTGGAACCTGATTGGGGAGTTTATTCTGAAGAAGGATTAGTTAAGGCATTATCCGAGTGAAATGGAGGTATGAATACCGAGTGTGGGACCAAATGGATATTGGTCGGTCTTGGAGTTGTGTACCGAGTGAAAAACCAATAGAGTGATGGGTCGGTTTTAGTGTAATTGCCGAGTGGAAGGCTGAGCAAGAGATGACTCGGAATTGGAATGAAATTACCGAGTGAAAGACTAATTGAGATGACTCGGTTTCAGGAGAATATGCCAACTGAGTCACCTCCAAGGAAGAGAAATCAGACCGAATGTTTCAAGAGGAATCAATTCCGAGTGAGTAATAGGTGAAGACTCGGTTTCAGGAGGTTCTACCAAGTGGATTAAGATGTTGAAGTGGAAACCGAGTGAATGAAGGATCAGTTTTGGGGAGGGAAAGTGTCTGGCTCAAGAGAGTCGATATTCGCTTGAGCGAAACTCACACTCGCTCAAGCGAGTCGGTTTTCGCTTGAGCAAAACCCCTCTGCCAGTGCATTGTATGGAACTCGCTCAAGCGAGTCGGTATCCGCTTGAGCGAGAGGGACTCAAATTTCCCTCTTTTCACGTTACCGACCATTTCCAGTCGGTATATACATTGACCAGGTAGAATTCCAGTTGGCCAAGAGGCTGACCGAGTGAAATTCCACTCGGAATTCACTGTCAGGTTGACGTTTTGACTTCAGTTTTGTCCCTTTATGCATATTTTAATAAATCTTCTTCAATCATGCACACTCTAGTGGGTAGGCTGCAGAAGTGGAGCTTACTTTCAATCTAAACCACTCTTAATTCCCACTAATAGCCCACTGGAAACGCACTCATGGAAAGTTGTCTCCCACCTTGCATTATTAAACACACACACTGATTCTGAAACTCCCAATTACTCTTCTCCATCAATACACCTTCAATCTGAACCAGGACAGCCGAGGGGACTTCTTTTCAGTCAGCCAAAGATCATCAATCCAAGTAAGAGGGGACAGGGTTATGAATAACTATGAAATGGGTAGAATTGTATGCTGTTCTAGGATTCCAGAATTAACTTCGTAACTTGTTGCTCATTTTTGAAATTGAAAACGTGTGAATTTGACTCTGACTTCTTCATGAAAGTTGTAGATCTTTTTGTTATTCAAATTTTGAGACCTGAATCAATTAATTTGAATATGTATAGCAACAGTTATAGCCAAAATACTACAGCATGTTCGTGTGGAAGATTTATCCTATGTTTTGTGTATATATTAATATGCTGGGACTTGTATGTGCATAATCAGCCTTTGATGTCTTCACGAGAGGTCGAACTCTGGTTGGGGTTCTCACGAACACCGGATGGGAAGTACATCCCATACGATTCCGTTACCAACCCCTCCTAACTTAAGCTTCATTTGGGGCCCGGGTATAGGGCGCCACTCATAAGTGTGTGCAAGTAATTATGAGTGTAGTGTGTGGAAGGGCATTCAATACCTTTTACCTTACCCCATTCTACACAAAGAACAAACACAGAACAAATATACAGTTGTCTATCCTAGGGTTCAATGATTGCAGAAAAGTAACATAGTCCTCTACCCTAGGGTTCAACAAACATGCAAACATAGACAATGAAACAAATAACAAGATACAATTAAAACAAGAACAAACATTCACAACAATCAACAAAAAATAAACAAGGGGAAGAAATCCAAGCTAACAAAGGCTATATAAAAAAAACATGCGCTTTCAATCAAACTGGCCTGACTCTCTTAAGTGTCCCCAGTGGAGTCGCCATCTGTCGCAACCTGGATCGCGACGGCGCGGCCGACCCTCAAGATGATTTTTGTTCCGAAAAGAAAAAAATAGGGAGTCGCCACCAACGTTTTTATCCATAGGAAAAACATTGGAAAAAAAACTATGTTCAGTAAAGCACTGGTTTAAAAATGAGATTCAAGTTCGGGAGTCGGTTACAAGTAGGGAAGGTATTAGCACCCTACATCGTCTGTCAGAAACAGTACCAAGATTGAAAATGTGCAACTTAAATAGCCTTACAAAAGATGTTTTATTTCTTCCCTTTTATTGTTGTACTTTGTGTAAAAACAGAAGGAAATGGAAGGAACAAACTGGACAAACATAGAGTGTAGGTCAACAGGATGTCGCGTCCAAATTAACCTCGGCTTTGATATAAAAACAGAGAAAAGGAGGGATGCTAACAAGACGTCGCGTCTAAATTAGTCATCCTTTAACCACATACGGGGTTAGAAACGGGAAAGGGATAAACGGGACGTCTCGTCCCAAGTATCCCATTCCTTATGGGAAGATCAACAAGACGTCATGTCTAAATTGATTTTCATGGAATTTAATCAAGACACAGGGTCAGAGATTGGGAAGGGGATAAGCGGGACATCTCGTCCCAAGTATCTCGTTCCTTATGGGAAAATCAACAAGACGTCACGTCTAAATTGATTTTCATGGAATTTAATCAAGACACGGGGTCAGAGATTGGGAAGGGGATAAGCGGGACGTCTCGTCCCAAGTATCTCGTTCCTTATGGGAAAATCAACAAGACGTCACGTCTAAATTGATTTTCATGGGATTGATAAAGAGTGGTTACAAAGGAAACGTAAAGAAAATAAAATAGGAATGAAATGGGAAAAGTGGGGATAAAAAAAAGATTGGGCCCGACAGGATTTAAAGTCCTGCTCCTACGTATTTTTGAGTTACCAAGAAATCAGGGTTACGTAGTTCTTTGGTGATGTTTTTTTTTAGGAAGAGGCTAAAAGATTAATGGTGGATGATTTTTTTTTGGCTAGTCTGAACGTGAAACACTTGTTTTTTTTGTTATTTATTTATTACGAACCTAGGAAGGGGTAAAAAAGAAAAGAAAAGAAAATAACAGAAATTTATTTAAGTGGAAAAATGGAAAACCGAGTAAAAAATGGAAAAACCGAGTGAGAAAATAGAATACCGAGTGAAAAGTGGAATACCGAGTGAAAAGTGGAATACCGAGTGAAAATGAAAATACCGAGTGAAAGTTAGGAGACCGAGTGATAGAGCAGGAGAGCTGGACTCCGGTGTGACGAGAGAACAGGATGCTGAACAGTGAGGTGTGAGGGGATGATGTGCTGGACGGTGTGAAGGATTTATGAGGAACTTGGGCAGTGTTGGAGGGAGAGAGAAGGGTGCTGGACAGTATGGAGAGGGGCTGTACCGAGTGAAGAGAGGGAAGAGTGCTAGTGAGGAGAGGGAAGAGTGCTGGTGAGTGAAGAGAGGGATGGTGTTGGTGAGGAGAGGGAAGGGTGTTGGTGAGTGAAGAGAGGGACAGAGTTTCTTCTCCTAATGAATGCTTCAGGGCCCTTCAAAATTCCCAACCCTTATGCATTTATAAGGGTTTCTGAGTGCTAGGCCAGCTCAGGCTTCCACTCTGAGTGGAGGCAGCCTGGTAGTGGGGGACAGCGGCTGGTGGAGATTTTTAATTTCTTCACTTCCGCCCCCTGTCTGCCACCCCCAGGATTCCTGGATTCACTTGGGTGGTGGAACCCAAGTCAGCACGGGCGAATAGGGGGAGTAGGGGTCGGTTTTCTGCTTCTGACTCAGATTTAGCGCCTCAGTCGGTATACACCCATAGTGGGAAACAATCCGAGTGGAAAAGGTGCCTTTTAAGCACAAGACCGAGTGGAAAATGTGCAACAAATCGAGTGAAGGCTTTGCTCGGTTTTGCTTATTGGTCGGTGTGAGGTTGCTGTGAGGACCTGGGACGAGCAAAACAACTCAGGTTGACACATTCAACCGGAACCGAGTGAAGAATGACTTGGAACCGACTCGGAAATGATTGGAGGATAACTCGGAAATGGGTGAAATGTGACTCGGAAATGGGCAAAAGGCTGACTCGGAATTGGTGAAAATGGCTCGGAATTGGGTGAAAATGGCTCGGAAATGGGTGGAAAGTGACTCGAAAATTAGTAAAAATGGCTCGGAATTGACTGAGAAGGGTGACTCGGAATTGTGTAAAAAAATGGCTCAAAAATGGTGGAAAGTGACTCAGAATGGGTAAAAATGGCTCGGAAATTGAGTGAAAGGATTCACTCGGTGCTGACTAAGAGCGACTCACTCGGTGTGGATTGAGAGAGGACTCACTCGATATCAGAAGTGTTTTGATCGAATTTTGTCTATGCAAGAAGCATTCACTCGGAATTTGCTTCAGTCGGAGGTGTCTTGCTCGGATCTTATCTCTGGTTGGCTTTTTTAAAAATATGACCACTCGGTGCATTCACTCGGAGTTGGCTTTGTTTTCAATCAGAACTTAGAACTGGGATATTTTCACTCAGAAACGAACTTCTTTCCACTCAGAAATTAGAATTTGACAATTTGACAACTCAAATTTCTCTCCAACTGAGTGATACTCACTCGGATCTTGTTACTGCTTCAGTATTGACTCGGAACTGACCTTGGGAGTTGGTCTAATCTTCCAATCAGAATGGAACTTGGACTTTTTCACTCGGAAACGGCCTTCTTCTCACTCAGAAATTGGAAACTTGGACATTTCCACTCGGAAACGGCCTTCTTCTCACTCAGAAATTGAATTTTGACAATTTGACAACTCGGATTTCTCTCCAATTGAGGGATACTCACTCGGATCTTGTTACTGCTTCAGTATTGACTCGGAACTGACCTTAATCGGAGGTGCTCTGCTCGGATCTTGTCACTTCTTGAAGCATTGACTCGGAATTTCTGTGCCCAGGAAAAGACACCTGTCCCCAAATCAGACTTGCTGCTCCAATCGGTAATCCTTCACTCGGTATTTGTTCACAATCGGTCCCTTTGACTCGGATGGTCAATCAATCCCTCGGAATCCTTCACTTGGACAAGTCTTGGTCGGATTCAGGGCTCAGGAGTAGTTCATTTGCGCATCGGAACTTGGATATATTCACTCGGAGGTGCTCTATTTTCTATCAGAACTTGCCACCTTTTCTCTCAGAATTTGGCACTTGAGAATATGACCACTCGGATATATTCACTCGGAGTTGGTTTTGATCAGGAATTTATACTCGGATTTACCTCAAGGCAATATTCCACTCGGCAATGCTTCACTTCGAGTCATTCTACTCGGATTTGATCAATTCAGAGTCATTCTACTCGGATTTGATTATTTTTGAGTCATTCCACTCGGACTTTTGTCCAACAGGGCTATATTTCACTCGGAAATGCTTCAATCAGAGTCATCCTGCTCGGATTTACCTTCAACAGGGTAATATTTCACTCGAAAATGCTCCATTCTGAGTCATTTTACTCGGATTTGATCATTTTTGAGTCATTCCACTCGAATTTTTGTCCAACAGGGCTATATTTCACTCGGAAATGCTTCAATCAGAGTCATCCTGCTCGGATTTACCTATAACAGGGTAATATTTCACTCAGAAATGCTCCATTCTGAGTCATTTTACTCGGATTTGATCATTTTCTAGTCATTCCACTCGGATTTTTGTCCAACAGGGCTATATTTCACTCGGATTTGACTATTCTGATTCAGAATTCGATATAAAAGAAGATTCGTTCACTTGGACCGGACCAAAAAAGGTGTTCACAATATGTCACTCAGAAAGCCATAAAAGGGAGTGCTTTGGCTGACTATTTAGCCCATCAACCCATAAGTGACTACCAACCAATGCCATTTGACTTCCCGGATGAGGATATCCTGGCATTGTCTGACGAAGAAGGTGGCAATAAGGACAAGTGGATTTTGAGATTTGATGGAGCTTCTAACGCTTTGGGACACGGAATCGGAGCCATTTTGATTTCACCAAAGAAAGAGTTCATCCCTGTCTGTGCTCGGTTGTGTTTCGATTGTACCAACAACATCGCCGAGTATGAGGCTTGTTCTCTAGGGATCCAAGCGGCACTAGAGGCGAAAGTAAAGTCATTAGAAGTCTACGGGGACTCCGCTTTGGTTATCCACCAGTTAAAAGGTGAATGGGAAACTAGGGACAACAAGTTGGTTCCCTATCACTCCCATATCAAAGAAATGATCAAAGACTTTGATGAAATCTCATTCCACCATGTTCTTCGGGAGGACAACCAGATGGCTGACGCTTTGGCCACTCTTGCTTCAATGTTCAAAGTGAGTAACGATTATGATGTGCCTTTCATCAAGATAGAGAATCGTTGTGAGCCCGCATACTGCCAAGTGGTTGAAGAAGAATCAGATGGAAAACCTTGGAACCACGACATTAAGAATTATATACAGAATCAAGGATACCCAGACAATGCAACGGAAAATGACAAGAGAACCCTGCGACGGCTCGCCATGAGTTTCTTCTTAAGTGGCGACGTGCTTTACAAGAGAAACCATGATTCTATACTCCTTCGCTGCGTCGATACCACCGAAGCAAATAGAATCATGAGGGACGTTCATGAGGGATCTTTCGGAACCCACATCAATGGGCACGCCATGTCGAGGAAAATCTTAAGGGCTGGTTACTTTTGGATGACCATGGAAACAGACTGCTTCGCCTATGCTCGGAGATGTCATAAGTGCCAAATATATGCTGATCATATTCACGCACCCCCGTCATCTCTAAATGTTTTGTCAGCATCATGGCCTTTCTCGATGTGGGACATAGATGTCATTGGTCCCATTGAACCAAAGGCTTCAAATGGCCATTGTTTCATTTTGGTCGCCATTGATTACTTCACAAAATGGGTGGAGGCAGCTTCATACACTAATGTAACCAAAGGTGTTATCGTTAAATTCGTAAAGCGTGAGTTGATATGTTGGTACGGCCTACCGAGCCAAATCATCACAGATAATGGTACAAATCTGAACAATAAAATGATGAAGGAGCTTTGTGAGAGCTTTAAAATCTCCCACCATAATTCCTCTCTGTACCGCCCAAAAATGAATGGGGCAGTCGAGGCGGCTAACAAAAATATCAAAAAGATAGTGCAGAAGATGGTGGTAACTTACAAAGACTGGAATGAAATGCTTCCCTTTGCTCTACACGGTTATCATACCTCAGTCCGAACCTCAACTGGGGCAACCCCTTTCTCTTTGGTTTATGGCATGGAAGCAGTCCTGCCTTTCGAAGTAGAAATCCCTTCCCTCCGAGTGATCATGGAAGCCAAACTAGAAGAAGCTGAATGGATCCAGGCTCGACATGACCAACTAAATCTGATCGATGGCAAAAGATTGACTGCCCTCTGTCATGGTCAATTGTATCAAAAGCGTATGAAGCGAGCGTTTGAAAAGAAGGTGCGACCTCGGCAGTTCTAAGAAGGAGACTTGGTGCTCAAAAAGATTTTGCCGATTCAGAAAGACAGTCGGGGCAAATGGACTCCTAGCTATGAAGGGCCTTACGTCGTGAAGAAAGCTTTTTCCGGAGGTGCTCTCATACTCACCACCATGGATGGGGAAGATTTACCGATGCCTACAAACGCAGATGCAGTGAAAAGATATTACTCCTAAAAAAAATAATAAAAAAATAAAAATAAATAAATAAATAAATAAGTAAAAAAAGGGGGCTCGCTAGGTTGAAAACCTGAAAAGGCGACCTAGGCAAAAGTTAGAGCAATTGGTTAAGCCGAAAACCTGAGAAGGCGGCTCAGACAAAATCACGACCTGTAGATTCAACACTACAACGTCGTCTTCTCAAGTCATAGATGAGGAGGTCAGTCTAGGGCGTTGAAGCCATTGTCAAATCACGTCCTCGGAAGCAAAATCAGAGGACAAACAGGAAATCATGAGAAAAACCTGGAATCTCGTCGCTCTTAGGAAATCGAGGGAGGATCTAAAAGGCCTCCCCTTCACCCTTACCATCAATTCCTTGCACCTTGTCATATCATATCTTTTGTATTGTTTTCATCACCTGTACATACCTGATGATCATAAATAAAATGTTTCCTTCTTCTTACATGTGTTCATGACTAAAATAAATAAACAAGTTTTGCCTTAAGAAAATTTTTGAATTTGAAAAATGACAAAAAACACAAAGTTATGGGGAACGAAGTGTATACCATTGTCGGATCTTACCTCAAATAAGCACAACCAACTCCGTTAGGCGACCTCAATGAAGTCAGAAGTGACAGATATTTCAGCCATGAGTTACTTCAAAGCCAGTCGCCAAGGGAGTCCACCTGTAAGTTTTAATTTGTTTCACGCTTCTCTGTTAAGGGGTGGCTAGAGCCCATGACCCCGAGACGTGTAGTTGCCCAAAACTCTCCCCAGCAGACTCACCATTCATCCCCGAGGGGAACCCCGACCGAGTTTGCCTCCTTGGGGGAACCACAAAATGGACTCTGCTCCCCTAACTGGAGTACTTCCTAATCAGATCTGGAAAAGTTAAGTTATCCCCAGTAGAACTACACTTCCCAAACAATTCAAACTGGGGCATCACCCCAGGTTCATTTCTTCTCGCTCAAGGGTCAGTCCCCTAAGGTTCCGAGGTAGATAGTTCAAACTAGGGCATCACCCCAGGTTCATTCTCTTTCACCCAGAGAGACAGTACCCTGAATCACCAAATCATTCCCCAGTGGAACTACACTTCCTAAACAACTCAAACTGAGGCATCTCCCCAGATCTCCTTTGTTCCAGTCGAGAAGCAGTTCCCCCAAGATTCCTTCAAATCATGTTAAACTGGGGCATTACCCTAGGTTTATTTTCCCAGTCAAGGGGTAGTTCCCCAGGATTCCATCAAATCAAGTCAAAATGGGGCATCACCCCAGGTTTATTTTCTCAGTCAAGGGGCAGTTCCCCAGGATTCCATCAAATCATGTTAAACTGGGGCATCACCCTAGGTTTATTTTCTCAGTCAAGGGGCGGTTCCCCAAAATTCCATCAAATCAAGTTCAAACTGGGGCATCACCCCAGGTTTATTTTCTCAGTCAAGGGGCAGTTCCTCAGGATTCCATCAAATAATATCAAACTAGGGCATCACCCCAAGTTTATTCTCTCGATCAAAGAGGGCAATTCCCCAACAACCTTCAGTCATGGAGAACCGGGGCATCACCCCGAGCCTTTAAATCCAGGTTAATCAGGATGTGACGTCTTGTTATTCTTCAGATACCCCAACCTTTACATTTCCTGTCAACCAAGGGTCAGCCCCAACTTTTACATTTCCTGTCAACCAAGGGTCAACCCCAACTTTTACATTTCATGTCAACCGAGGGTCAACCCTAACTTTTACATTTCCTGTCAACCAAGGGTCAACCCCAACCTTTATATTTCCTGTCAACCGAGGGTCAACCCCAACCTTTACATTTCCTGTCAACCAAGGGTCAGCCCCAACTTTTACATTTCCTGTCAACCAAGGGTCAACCCCAACTTTTACATTTCGTGTCAACCGAGGGTCAACTCCAACCTTTACATTTCCTGTCAACCAAGGGTCAACCCCAGCTTTTACATTTCCCGTCAATCGAGGGTCAACCCCACACTTTATCTTCCTGTCGCCGATCAAATGGCACCCCTTTACTTTCCAGTCGCCGATCAAATGGCACCCCTTTACTTTCCAGTCGCCGATCAAATGGCACCCCTTTATTTTCTAGTCGCCGATCAAATGGTACCCCTTTACTTTCCAGTCGCCGATCAAATGGCACCCCTTTACTTTCTAGTCGTCGATCAAATGGCACCCATTTACTTTCTAGTCGCTGATCAAATGGCACCCCTTTACTTTCCAGTTGCCGATCAAATGGCACCCCTTTACTTTCCAGTCACCGATCAAATGGCACCCCTTTATTTTCCAGTCGCCGATCAAATGGCACCTCTTTACTTTCCAGTCGCCGATCAAATGGCACCCCTTTATTTTTCAGTCGCCGATCAAATGGCACCCTTTAACCTTTTAGTCAACCAGGAGGCAACACCCTCACCTTTATCTGTCGCCGAACATAGCATCCTTCATCTCTGATCAATTGAGAATCAACACCCAATCCTCTCACCTTTTGTTAATAGAAAGACAATCCTTCCTCTTCATGTCATTCAAAGAAGAGCCACCCACTTTTTTTCTAGATTCAAAAAAAAAAGAAAAAGAAAAAGAGAGAGAGACAGAAGTGGGAAATGCTCATCTTTAAAGAGAAAAAAGGTCACACTGACTCATGATTGTCAGCACCATCAGACGCCAATACCGATCAAGAGGTCCCACTTGGCCCCTACATCGGTGTTCATATCTTTACTTCCTTTTCGCTTCAGAAACACAAAAGCTTCGTGTTTCTTTTGTGAAAAAGAAGTAAAGAGGGGCATCTGTGAACACCTCTTTTGGTCCGGTCCAAGTGGAACGAATCTTCTTTTATACTGAATTCTGAATCAGAATGGTCAAATCCGAGTAGAATGGCTCAAAAATAATCAAGTCTGAGCAGGATGACTCTGATTGAAGTATTTCTGAGTGAAATATAGCCCTGTTGGACAAAAATCCGAGTGGAATGACTCAAAAATGATCAAATCCGAGTAAAATGACTCAAAATGGAGCATTTCCGAGTGAAATATTACCCTGTTAAAGGTAAATCTAAGTAGAATGACTCTAAATTGATCAAATCCGAGTAGAATGACTCGAAGTGAAGCATTGCCGAGTGGAATATTACCCTGTTGAAGGTAAATCTGAGTAGAATGACTCTGAATTGATCAAATCCGAGTAGAATGACTCGAAGTGAAGCATTGCCGAGTGGAATATTGCCTTGGGTAAATCCGAGTACAAATTCCTGATCAAAATCAACTCCGAGTGAACATATCCGAGTGGTCATATTCTCAAGTGCCAAAATTTGAGAGAAAAGGTGGCAAGTTCTGATAGAAAATAGAGCATCTCAGAGTGAATATATCCAAGTTCTGATGCGCAAATGAATTACTCCTGAGCCCTGAATCCGACCAAGACTTGTCTAAGTGAAGGATTCCGAGGGATTGGTTGACCATCCGAGTGGAAATAAGGCCGATTCCGAATGAATGCCCCTGAAGGATTATTGGAGCTGTCGTAACTTCTGATTGAAGTGTAAAGGCCGAATCCTGAATAAATCCGAGGGAAAGGTTGACAATGGAAGATATTCTGATTTAAAGGAAGGTCGGCTCCGAGTGGTTGCACCCGGAAGATTGTTGAAGCTGAGATGTAAATTCTGATTGGAGCATGAGGCCGACTCCGAGTGAGTTGGAGAAGAGAGCTGTATTTCCGAGCAAAGCAAGGCTCGGACCTGTG
Source organism: Clitoria ternatea (assembly GCA_037962975.1). NCBI lineage: Eukaryota > Viridiplantae > Streptophyta > Magnoliopsida > Fabales > Fabaceae > Clitoria > Clitoria ternatea. Next base: position 280,241,345 of record CM075671.1, read on the forward strand.
ATGAACTTCTAAGTAAGTGCATCCGAAGGAAACCATTCTGAAGACGACTCCCAAGTGAGTGCACCGAACAAGCTGATCGCCGAGTGAAAGCCATTCCTGATTGGAAAAGTAAGGACGAGTGAGTGCACCGAATAAGCCGATTGCCGAATGAAAGCTATTTCTGATTGGAAAGGAAGTAATGGTCAGATTTTCAAATGGAAGAAAGGTTTGACGTCTGAAGGAAATTCTGAGTGTAAAGCCAGTCGGATTTCTGACTGAAGAAAGAGTCTACCGAATGATTCCCAAGGAAATCTGAACAAGTTTTTCCGAGTAATTCAATCCTTGAGAAATAGCCGAGTGAAAAATTTTAGGAAATGTCGATCGGATCATTTCAATTAGTGCCGATTGAATCATTTGAATTTCTTCCGAGTCACCTTTCAGCCAGCTTCCAAGTCCTCTTCAGCCAGATTCCGAGCCACACTTCAGATGGTACTGAGTCACTCTTCACTCATCCCCTCAAACCACAACAGCCGAGTAAAATAATTCTGAAGTTTCGATTGAGTCAATTAAAAAAGGACTTCCAGACGCTCCTGACTGAATCAAGCAAAGAGACTGAGTGAATACTTTAAACAGAAGTGCCACCGAGTGAAAGCAACAAAAGTCCTGAATAATGTTTCTCGAAAAACCATTTCCGACTCAATAAGCCGCGAATTCAATCCCACACCGAGTGAAAGAGATTGATTCCGCTCGGTCTTCTGCGTATGAGGGTGGATACCGAATAAGTCATTTTTCAGCCAGCACCGAGTCTTCTTCAACCGGTTCTGAGTCACATTTCAGTCAGCACCTGAGTGAGCCACTTTTCAGTCGGTACTTAGTCCCTCTTCAGTCAGTTCCGAGCCGCTTCTCAATCAGTACCGAGTGAATCCCTTTTCAATCGGTTCTGAGTTACTATTTTCTCAGTTCTGATTGAATGTTTCAACCATTCATCCAGCTCTCTTCACAACCTCAACACCGACCGGCTGTCACTCAGTCTTCTGTACAAAAGGGACCTTTTCCACTCGGTCTTGTGCACAAAAAGCATCTTTTCCACTCGGATTGTTTCCCACTATGGGTGTATACCGACTGAGGCGCTAAACCGAGTCAGAAGGGAAATGTCGACTTCTTACTGCCACCAATTGCGCATGCTGACATGGATTCCCACTGTCCAAGTGGATCCATGAATCCTGGACGTGGTGGACAGGGGTCGGAAGTGGAGAAAATAAAAAAACCCCCACCAGCCGCTGTCCCCCACTACCAGGCTGCCTCCACTCTGAGTGGAAGCCTGAGCTGGCCAAAGCACTCAGAAACCCCTATAAATGCACAAGGGTTGGGAATTTTGAAGGGTCCAGAAGCTTTTTCATTAAGAGAACTCTAAGGCTTTTAAGAGAAGAAACTCTGCCCCTCTCTATATTCACCAGCACCCTTCCCTCTCCTCACCAACACCGTCCCTCTCTTCACTCTGCACAGCCCCTCTCCATACTCACCAGCACCCTTCCCTCTCCTCATCAACACCGTCCCTCTCTTCACTCTGCACAGCCCCTCTCCATACTGTCCAGCACCCTTCTCTCTCCCTCTAACACCGCCCAAGCTCCTCATAAATCCTTCATATCGTCCAGCACCTCATCCCTTCACACCTCACTGTTCAGCATCCTGTTCTCTCGTTACACCGGAGTCTAGCTCTCCTATTCCATCACTCGGTCTCCCAACTTTCACTCGGTATTCTATTTTTCACTCGGTATTTCATTTTTTCGCTCGGTATTTCATTTTTTCACTCGGTATTCTATTTTTTCACCCGTTTTTTCCATTTTTTTACTCGGTTTTCCATTTTTCCACTTAAATAAATTTCTGTTATTTTCTTTTCTTTTCTTTTTTACCCCTTCCTAGGTTCGTAATAAATAAATAACAAAAAAACAAGTGTTTCATGTTCAGACTAGCCAAAAAAAAAACATCATCCACCATTAATCTTTTAGCCTCTTCCTAAAAAAAAGAAAACATCACCAAAGAACTACGTAACCCTGATTTCTTGGTAACTCAAGAATACGTAGGAGCAGGACTTTAAATCCTGTCGGGCCCAATCTTTTTTTATCCCCACCTTTCCCATTTCGTTCCTATTTTATTTTCTTTGCGTTTCCTTTGTAACCGCCCTTTATCAATCCCATGAAAATCAATTTAGACGTGATGTCTTGTTGATTTTCCCATAAGGAACAAGATACTTGGGACGAGACGTCCCGCTTATCCCCTTCCCAATCTCTGACCCCGTGTCTTGATTAAATTCCATGAAAATCAATTTAGACGTGACGTCTTGTTGATTTTCCCATAAGGAACGAGATACTTGGGACGAGACGTCCCGCTTATCCCCTTCCCAATCTCTGACCCCGTGTCTTGATTAAATTCCATGAAAATCAATTTAGATGTGACGTCTTGTTGATTTTCCCATAAGGAACGGGATACTTGGGACGAGACGTCCCGTTTCTAACCCCGTATATGATTAAAGGATGACTAATTAAGACGCGACGTCTTGTTAGCATCCCCCCTTTCTCTGTTTTTATATCAAAGCCGAGGTTAATTTGGACGCGACGTCCTGTTGACCTACACTCTATGTTTGTCCAGTTTGTTCCTTCCATTTCCTTCTGTTTTTACACAAAGTACAACAATAAAAGGGAAGAAATAAAACATCTTTTGTAAGGCTATTTATGTTGCACATTTTCAATCTTGGTACTGTTTCTGACAGGCGATGTAGGGTGCTAATACCTTCCCTACTCGTAACCGACTCCCGAACTTGAATCTCATTTTTAAACCAGTGCTTTACTGAACATAGTTTTTTTCCAATGTTTTTCCTATGGATAAAAACGTTGGTGGCGACTCCCTGTTTTTCTTTTCGGAACAAAAATCATTTTGAGGGTCGGCCGCGCCGTCGCGATCCAGGTTGCGACAATGTGCATTTGAAAGTTAATGATTTTAGGTGAGTTTTTATGCATTATTAGGAACTAGATAGGCCATATTGCGTTCCGTGAGATTTAGATGTCATGAGATGGTTCTAATAAAATATATGCATCATTTATAACTTGTAGGATTTGGAATGGGCAAAATCTAATGAGAAATGGTCCTAGAGTTGCACATTTTAGCCTTAAAATGGTCAAAACATAATTTTGCGCATATCTTAGTCGTATGTTAGAATGTTGGCAAACAGACTACATCAACAGCTCCAGAATGAAGAAAACATAGTGCACATGAAGTTCTACAGCAATCTGAGTTAAAACGGGCAAAATAGGTAGGTTGGAAGTTGATTTATAGGTTATGAGCTATTATCTTCGCTCAAGCTTTAGGAGTGCATTCTGTCGAAATCTCACTCAAGTGAGGATATTCTCACTCAAGCGAGTGTCAAATGGGTAGTTTTTGCCAAATTTTCACTCAAGCGAAAATATTTTCGCTTGAGCGAGCTGATCAGGGGTTGTTTTTATCAAATTGCTTGAGTGGAAATCTCACTCAAGCGAGACCGATTGAGCTTTCACTCTCTTCATGAAAGTCGTAGAAAATTTATTCATGGTTGTTTTGATACCAAAATCATGTCAATCGGAGGTTGGTAGTCCAAGTTATTCCCAAAATACCAAAGAGTGTTCAGGCTGAAAATTTCAGCAGGGTTGGTTCTACAAATTTGTGAATTAGGCAGTCTTCGGGGCATAATTGGCCCCTGACTTCTTCATGACAATTGTAGGAATTTATGTTGCGGAGGTGTACCAACTAAATTCACTTCGATTGGAATTGTGTAACTCCGATTTAACATAAATTACCAAGCTGTAAAATTTTATTTAAGCAATTTTAGAACTCTCGAGCCTAGGATATGTTATTAGGGACCCGTAGAGTCATGTGGGGACATCCTAGAGCGAATGTGAATGTTTTTGAAAAAAATGCCTTGTATTTTTATTATTTAGTGTTACAATTGACATGATATACGTTAGGGTTGAATATGTATTCTTGATCCTTATAAAATTAATTAACTTTGGTTTTTGTTCTTAAATTTATTTTCTTATTTTAGTTCCTCACTTGTGTAAAATGTTTAACAATGATCTATGTCATTAGAGTGTGTTGCTAATTGTTTATTTATACAGTAAATTTCACACATTACATCATCATGTGTGTATATATATATCATGTAATTTTAGTAATTAGTATTACCCAATTTAAAAAGTATTAATAAAAATGTGAAAAATATAATCAAATTAAGAAAATCTAAAGGAGTAAAAGATTTTCGCATAGAGAATTTTCTACACTCACTCTTAGGATAATTTGTGACGTATCAAATAATGACACATAAATTGTTAGATAAATTAGTTATCAAAATTATCACTCCTCTAATTATAGGAACACTTTTAAATGTTTTATATCAAAGAGATACTAAAACAAGAAAAGGTAGAATTAAAACCAAAATTCACTAACATAGAATAGAATGAAATCATATTTAATCCTACAAATTAAATTGAGATCACATGCTTGATATAATTTTTTTAGAAACTTTTATTATCTTTAAAAGTATGTTTTTTAATTAGTTTTCATAAAACCCTTTTCTTGCTTTTGTCTATTACGAGCTTTCTCAAATTATATTTGGTCAAAGGGGGAAGTGCAAATAAAGTTAGGGGAAAAAAATTATCTCAATCATTTTTAATAATACTTTTATATTGAATATTACAAACTAGTTAGTTTTTCTATAAAAATTATAAAAAACATGAATTTTTAAAATCAATTCCTCATTTAGATTCTGCTAACATTTTAAATTTTAAATAATAGAATTATGAATTTTTTTTAATGAACAAAATTAAGAACTTTAGTCTCTGTTAAAGGACTAAAAATGCATTATTTTGTTTAACAGAAAAAGTGAAAAATAAATAAATGAAAACTAAAATGAAATATATGGTTAAATATTTTTAATTCCCTAAACGTAGGTCATTTTTATTTTAGTTGATGAAAAATTATTTCAGTAGATATAAATGTTAAAAATATAGAAACCAGCTTATATAAACGTCACCTCAGTTGTTGATGTGACAGCTTAAATGCTTGATATATCATTAATGTGTGTGGTCATAAGAATATTTTTTTAAAAAAATTATAAGGATTAAAAAAACAAAGACTAAAACTAAAACTAAATATTTTGTTTTTGGTCAATAAAACTAAAACTAAAACTAAATATATTTATAATATAACTCTGAGAGGTTACTTGGTTTACATCAGCCCAATGTGGGTGGTAAACTTTGTCGGGCCGAACCAATAGCCCAAGTTAAATTCAGGCTTAGAAAGTATCTTTTTTTATTTTATATTATAAGTCTTTAAAGAAAAAAAAAAGATATTTCATTTTATAAGTCTTTACAAAACAAAATTAGCTTCACCAAAAAAAAAGCAAAACAAAATTAGCAACATTTATTATATTTTTTTACTTTATTTTTGAGCATTTAATATTTTTACATTTATGCAAAGACCAGATGATATTAAAATTTAATTTTAAATAGGAAAAATTTAAAAAGATAAAATTGTCTTTTACAATTTCAAGAATTACCCTCTTAAAACTAGTGTGCTTATAAATAAGGGCTTATATATATGAAATAGATGGAGTAATGATTTGACCCAACCAACACATATAGAAATCGAGTCTTTTTACAGGTTTTTTATGCGTATAACCTACACTAGGCTTAATTTGGCACAAACAAAAAAGCTCAAAATTAATTTGGGCTTAAAATTTCATGTTCAAAGTTAAATCGTTTTACTGACTTTAGACTTGATGTATTTCACACGTTCTAATTATAGGTGTCAAATAGATATTTAAAAAAACTACAATATATCTTGGAGAGACTTAAAAATGTTTAACCAACTCATGGTTTTTATAGTGCTAACATCTTTGTTATACCATTTTTTACTCTATATTATCATAACATGAAGCATATATTTTATTTTGTCATTCATTCTTTTCTTCATATCTCTTTTCTTGAACACCTAAAACACCCGAACTAAACAATAGGTGTTTGAGTTAACTGGGTGTAATGGAATAATGGAAGGTGCCACATTAGTGAGTGTTTTATTTTCTGGACAAAGCACATTGTAGGAATGTAGAAAGATAAATGTGCTGTAAAGAGTTTTGCAGAAAAGCATAAATGTATTATGGCTCAAATCCAAAAATTAATCCCAAATCAATGATCCAACATTATGATGGGAATTAATTTTTCACCTCCCATCTTTTTATCATATCATCCCTGTCTTTTAAGTTCCAAAATACCCTTAAGTTTTTTCAAGTTTTCACATTTTTTGGAAATTTATTTCAACCGGAAGTGCATTTTATCAGACTTCCAAAAATTAAATTTGTAATTTTTTTTGGTAAAAGAGGATTGTCTTACTCTCTCTATGAACATACATAAAAGTATGGGCCTTTGGCCCTTTCTTTCGCAAAAAAAAATGGCATAAAAGTAGTCAACAGAGGTAGCCTTCAAACACTAACTAAGGAAAGTCATTTTTGTAATACATTAGTGTAATAATTTATTAAGGTTTATAGCACACGAAAATTAAACTATTTAGTTAAAGAATTATAATATAGTAAGATAATACTAAGTCACAATTATGAAGATATAAATTTAAGTAGGATAGCCAACAAGTTCAACACCATAATGTATAAAGGTATTTTCTATGGCAGTTTTGCAATTAGAGATATTACCGCTATATTTTTTAAATATTTTTATAAAAGTATTTTTTTATCGATAATTTATGTTAACCTTAATTTTAGTCTTTATTGTATCATTTTTGTGTTTAACTTATATATGTTTTTTTGTATGTAAAATATTATTCTGTCTTTATTTTTCATGCACATTCAGTTAAAAAACCTGTCAACCTAAGATGTTTTTTCTGAAACTCTTTTTTCTTTCCTTACATTGATAAAATCTTTATGAAAATTCATATATTTTCTTAATTTTTATATTTTCAATAAAAAAAATAAATGAACATACCGATTTGTAAGATTTTAATATTAGAAAATTGATACTATTTTAAAAGTTTTATCCCACATTACTTGGCTCTCACTTTCTTAGAGGCTTTATATATAGAAATAGAATTCAAGATGGTAAACAAGATAGATAGGAGATGGACTTGCATACAAACAAGTTTGAGTTGAAATATTGGTTTCATATATTTTCTTTTATAAACCAAATCATAATTAGTTTTCCAATTATTCTTTCTACGGTTTACGTACTTTATTTCTTACATTTAAAAGATAAAGTATACTTACCTCCTCCTCACAACACCTTTTTTTGTTTCATAAGTAACATTTACTTGCTCTATAAATTGATTTTTATCACACTTACATTCCCTAGCGAGGGAGTTATTGTAATTACATTGACCTCTCCTAAAGGAAAATCTAGATAACTTTAAACATAAGAAGAATATCAATGTAATTAAATTAAAGTTGAAGGGGGTGAGTCTGATTTTCCATTCTAAAAAATAACACCATATTGTACTTGAATTTCCTAGTTGACCCTGCTGCAATCAAATCTTATTTCACCTTGATTTCCAGTTTTAACACCTACCCTTCCCAATTTAGTAATAGCTTCAATAAAAGCTCTATTGAAAGCTGCTTCACTTGATGCAAATAAGTTGACTGTGTCCCTTGACCTTCCATCTGTAGCCAGCACCTGATCTGAAGTGAAGAGACCTTTTCCTTGCTGCAAATTCTTGAAGTATTGGTTGTCAAACCTTTGAGGTGTGATAGGGTCCATGTTTATGGCAATTCTTGGATCAACTCTAAGAGGGCAAGCCTGTCTAAGTTGGAATGCATATTGTAAATTTAGTGTTGGGTCAATAAACTTTCTTGGGCTGAAGTTGTAGATTCTTTTTGAGAAGTGGCTGCAGTGAGAGAATCCAATTGTATGTGCTCCTAATTAACACCATACACATCATTTTCAGGCTTCTTTGAAATAATCAAATTACATTTTTTAACTATAGCGTATATATAAGTTGTTTTGGTTTAAAGGTGTGTAAAATTGGTTTTCATGGTTTATATGTGTCCAAAGTAGTCTTAGGTGACTACTAAATGTTTGTACATTATTGGATAAGTGACAGGAGAATAAAATAAAAGATATTATATTACTAAAACATTCCAAATTACTAAATTATCAAATGTAAGTTAGGAACAAACTTAAAATATAAGAGAAACTTGCTAGCTAGTTACCTGATAATGCAATCATGTCTGTCTGGGAGAGGCCATTGAATCTAAACATGGAGTTGAGCTGATCCAAATTGAAATTAGGGTGAGGAAGACGACGTTGAACACTTGCAATACTAGATATTCTCCCATCACGCCTTCCCAATTCAACTTCATAAAATGGTCCCCCAGCCTACATTATCCCATCATAGGGTTATTATATAATTAATGTGATGCCAAACACTATAATCACACAGCAAGCATCTGTTTAACATGTATACATACACTGCTGAATTCATAGCTTAGACTTGGAAGACACTAACATACCAAAGCCAAGTACTTTCTTGATAAGGTATGATATAGAATTGTTTTCCCTCCTTTCCATATCAATGGTAGTAATGCATGATGTGCAATGTTGGAATTGTCTCAGAATTTGGATCAAAGGTAAACCTACCACATAACTATTCTATCATGATTCAAAAACTTGAGTGCAGTAAAAATGGGTTGAGTCCACAGAATGTGACACTTAATTAGTCAATTTTAAAGTCCAAATAAACTCAGGTTTATTTAACCTGACCCAATAAGGCTAAATGCTAAAAAAAACCCAGTAAAAACCGGTTTTTGTTGGACTTGAGTATCTACTTTTAGCTCAAATTAAATCTTTACTTTTTAAGTCTAACTTGTCGCAGTCCACTACGCATACTGAATCAGATATCCTGTTATGACAGTTTTAAACTTTAAACAGTAAATCAAAGTATTTTATATTTACATCATACCAAATTTATGGCATCCCTAGTAGCCAGAGCAAGTATATCAGCACAAGAGACTGTGTTTCTGCATTGAGGATCACTATCAACAGCTGCCTTGGCTTTAATCACTGTGTCAAAGCCATCTCCAGCAAGTGAAATGTCATCAGGATGATCTTTCTCTGCATTATTATTTGGAGATGTAAGCAAAATTGAAGCATCACAACCCTGTACACAAACAAAAAACAAAACCAATGACAACATTGAATAATGAATCACACAAAAAGCCCCTTTGGGTTTAATCATGCATTCTCAAACTTATATATAGTTTTGTGTAGATTGGTCAATGTGAAGAAAAAAATGTGCATGTCAAAACATAGTTCAAAACAAAACAATGAGATAAGCTTACACACCCTCACAAAGCAATCATGGAAGAAGAGTCTAAGAGTGGAAGGAGCAGTGACAAAGGTCTGCTGGAACTTCTGCTGCACGGCAGAACGAACCAATTGTTCCACATTGGGGCATGTCTTTCTATAGAAGCCAATGCTAAGTTCAGCTGAGCTTGTTTGTGCATTTATTAGGAGAAGCAGCAAGGATGATAAGAGCACAATAGAGCTAGGGGCTACCATTACTATACTTCAGTTGTTAGCTTTGCTGCTATGAATTGATTCCTTTGCTACAAATTGTAACAATGTCTAATATATATATAGTGCACATGTGATAACAAAAAGTGGGTTGAAATTGAAAAGGTTATTAAAATGGAGAAAGGTTAAGTTCTAGACAAAGGATAAGATCATACCTTATGAACATAAGGTATCTGATATTAAAAAAAAATTAATCATGATTTTATATATATATATATATATATATATATATATGGTTGTAAAATTAAGATTCATTATTCTGACTTTGAGATAAGAAAATTTTTCTTTTAACTTTTTAAACCTTTAACCATTGTAAAAAATCAAAAGATATAAAATTTCTATTGAAAATGGTATTAAACTTATCTAAAAAATCATAGAAACATAATTTCCAATAAAAAAAAAATTCATCCTTTGATTCTTTATCATGTGTAAATCATTTTATGGGATTTGTAGCCTCAGTGCTTAAGAGTTAAGTTTAATTTATTCAAAGTGATAGTATTTTATCAAAAATGAATATATATTTATTTTTGTGATTGAATGAATGAATTCATCCTAATAAAAATCACCATGTTAAGTGATTTAAACTTAACTCTAAGGATTTAAATCAACAAAACTCGTTAAATTTTGTTGATGTGTTTTGGGGGGTTTACATTAGAAAAACTATAAAACGTGATGTTTAAACTTATGACCTGAAGTTGATCACTCAACCTTCCAAGTGGTGCATCAAAGATTATTTAGTTTTACATTTTAATGTTGAAGATTTATTATATATAAGATCCGAGTGTTAATATTTGTGTAGACAAAAAAGGAAAATGATGGATGAAAATAATAAGAACACGTACGGGTCAGTTTCATGGACAGTCTGGCTATAGAATTTGATTATTATAGGAGGCGTAATTGAAGCTTAGACGGCTTAAAGTCCAAGCTGCATCAATTCGGTGTGATTGGGTTTCTTAATATAATTCCCATAATTTTTAAGATCAATTTAACGATTTTTATACTAGTAAACTTTTTTCTCAACATTTATTCCAAGACATAACCATAATTCATATAAGTGTGTTGGGAAGGGAACATGAACTAAAGAAATGAAAGAGACATAGGCAATAATTGCAAATCTTCATTTATATGTGAATAGAGAATGTCAAGCTAGGTAATTTAAGTCAACTTAATTGCATTTTACTATCCTAATTACTTACCTAGCTATAGGGCCTGCAGCTTGAGAATTCATATGTTAAAAGGAAAGTGAAACTTGTGCAAGCAACATCACATGACATTTAATTTTTTCAATGTACATACATGCATAAAATCAAATCATGTGGCATTTTGAAGACTAGAGAATCAAGTCAATGGTCAAATACTCCAATGCCTCCCTTTTTGCATGCGAGATTCAAGAAATTAGGTTCAAGTTGTATACTGAGTTATTTATATAAGTATTTTCCAGATTGGAGGCTATATAGTTGTGCTATTATAGTACTATTACTTTTTATCCAATGCTAACGGGAAAGAAGGAAAAAAATTGATTGGGGTGAGACTTACACTTGGTACATTACTTTTGCAATAAGTATGCAATTGCTTAGAACATCATGCATATTTTATTTATCCTTTATGGAGTGTATGATATTCATATCATATCATTTATTATTATTATTATTACTTCTTGGTAGAAACAATTAATTTGAATATATCAACATATGAATACCAAACATCTCATAAGTTTTTTTTTTTAATACAAGTAATATTAATAAAAGACCAAACGACACTTATATCAAGTGGAATTAAAATTTCAAGAAAAACAATACATAATGCAAATCAAGATAAACATCATAATGTTTAAATATGCTTGCTTAAAATATCAACAACGTACATAAATTGTAAGGGTAAAAAACCAAAAACACCACCACCAACAATGAAATCCATAAACTTATATTAAGATTTTCTCATTTTCTTTGTATTTCTCTATTTTGTTTGATGATACTTATACCTTGACAAACCGAAACTTCAAACAGCAATTTAAAGCACTTGAGAGAACTATACCCTTTGTTATTGGAGATAGGTAAACATAGGGGAGGTGAAGGGGTGAAAATAGGGAAAAGGTGAAAAGATAAAATATGAAGAAAAAAAAAAGATGACAAATGATGAGGAGAATGATGTTATGGAAGGAAGGAAGAAGAGGAAACAAAATTCCCCTAATAAAAAATCTCATAATGGAGAAAAAAAAAATTCTAAAGGAATCAAATACCTCCCATGGTAAAGGAAGCCACCAGGGACGGCGCCTATTTCTTTAGTTAAGCTACACCAGGGCTTATTCTTACATGGAGGACACAAAAATTATTCACACCAACATCTCACAAGTTGAATTGAAGCTTTATAAATGCATTTGGATATGTAATTTTATTAAAAATTTATGTAACAAAATTATTTTAAAATAAAAATTTATATTATAAGTTTGATAAAAAAAATTAATAATAAGTTAAAAATAACTTATTTCAATAAGTTATATGAAGTAACTTATTAAAATAAGTTAAAAACAAGAGTTATAAACTATTTATATAAATTACCTATGAGATCTTCTAAACTCACCCAAATTATTTGTATAAGTTTCTTATAAATTCTTACAAACTCATCCTTAATTAACTATATCATTTCTTAATTTTAGGGATAACTTGCTGAACTTTATTTCCTAGTAACTAATTTAATTTAATTTAATTTGAATAGTACTCTAATGAAATGACTAATTTAACTTAATGAAATAATAAATTCAGTTTATTACTCTTGACCAATGAATTGTACTACTACATATCTACAGAATAGAATTAAATATAAGTAAAAAAAAATCACATTCAACAGGACTTAAGCAAATCTTAACTAATTCTATTATATTTAATGATATTATAAAATATTCTTATTTAATACTATAAATTTGTAATTTCCAATTGATCGAGAATAAATCATTTTAAATGATTTCTAATAAAGAGTAATTAAGAAAGACATATTATATAATATACTTTTGTTCATATCAGAGGTAGTATAAGGAAATTATCTTTGAGAAAAATATGAACTTAATGAACCCGCAAGCAAGCATGTTCTAGATCTATGAGCATACAAGCTGGTCCAACATTGGTTATTCTGGTCTAAGCGAACAACAAATATGCCAAAAACTAAATTTTCTACTCGTGTACGTGTTTATAAAATAATTAATAATTAATATAAATAATATAATAATATATAATTTATTAACCATAATATAATTAAATTGATCTTTTGTTTATGTACAAAAAACCATTTTTATTCACATTTCATATATTTTAAAGAACAAATTATTATAATTTATTTTAAAACATATACAATAAATTATATCTTATGAAAAAAATACACAGTATTGTATTAATATTTTTAAAATTATATTAAATAAATCTATCTAAAATATCAAAATAACTATTTGGTTAAGTAATAAATTGAAATAAGAAAATTAAAATTTCATAAATATTTAAGATTTCAAATTATATATCTCATTTTTGCAAATTTTATTTTTCACATCATGATAATCACTTTATGTGCGTGAATATATATATATATATATATATAATCAATAATGGTGGCACCAACTTTAAGCCTAAAATTAGACTGATTTTAACACTAAATTTTAAAATTAAACTAGTTATCCAACCTACTACAAAATAAATTACAAATTAGAAACGAAAGATAAAACAAATTTACATGAAACAGAAAGGCGATGAAGATCAAAAGGAGAGGAGATAGAAAGCACCCTTCCTAATTATTTTCATTTTTTTTAAAACTAGATTAACAAAAACCAACTTATAACACACGAAGGACCAATTTAGATTTAAAAACATATGAAGGTCCATCGAATCAAAATGCAAACGATAAAAGTCCAAATGGTAATTTTATCAATTTCAAACTATAAGTCATAGTACTCACCCAAAAAACAAAACTACAAGTCATAGTTTAATAAATGACGGTTAATTTATATCACATGTTCATCTATTATCTCCAATTTAATAGAATTACACCTAGACCATATAATCATACCATTAAAAATTGTTTAGTGGTCATGTACATTTTTTGTTTTAATTTTAGGCGTGGAAGTGATTTCAGAAAGTAAATAGTCTAATTCCATCAGGTACACAACATTACTCCCTCCAACAACATGAAGAACATTAAACAGTAAAATATTTTATACGACAAATGCAGAAAAAGTAAACATTTACGCAACATTAAGACCATGTAACAAAACCCAGAAATATTTAATGTACGACCTGTCAACTGTTCCTCTGTTATACATTCCTTTAAAATAATAATAATAATAATGAAATACTTCCAAATTCAATTATATGTCCATTGGCCTACAAAATAAACAATTTATAGGGTTTTTAGAACCCATAAAACTCTGGATTCAAAAGGAATCCTTGTGGATTCATATGGTAATTTTATGGATTCAAAAGTCCAAATGGTCTAATTAACATGTTCTAATAATCAATAATGAATTGTAGGCCGTAATTTTGGATTCCATGGCATCAACTGTGGACTCTTCAGCTTATATGCTTTGTTCAGTTTGTTATGACCACGCTAGTCATCCATTACACGGAGGGCAAGAACAGAAGTTCAATATAAAATCTTATCCAACCCCACTATGTAGCTCAAGTGGTAAAGAGACATTCGGGTCAGCTTGAGCAGCAGCGTTCAATCCCCTACAACCCCATCCCTAAATCTCCAACCCCCGCCCCTAAATCTCCATCCTGCCGCTGGACCAGAAAAATATATATAGATATATAGAATCCTATCCAACATGAGTTCATCGTCCAACACAGACTAAATGAAACATGAAGGGGTAAAAATACCGAGACACTTTCCTTTCATCTCATCATCCATAAACGTTGAAACAGGCTACCTGCATATAAATCTTCCCTAAAGAATTAGTGAGACGTTTAAATGTAAGAAAAATAATGGGGCAATCTGATTAAAAGACCATAACCGAAACATGATAACCAAATTTAGAGTCAAGAGCAACATGCTGATATGCATCATCTTAAGCAATAACACCCAATTCAAACCTCATGAAAAAACATAACTATTATAAAACTCTATTTCTCAATTCTGCCCAGCAGTTTCATGGCACAAAATAAAAGACGTCACACTAAAGAAATGGAGAAAACAATTGTTAGCCCAAAGAGCCATGTGGGCCAGCCTCAGTTAATTAGACCATGTTTTTGTAGTAGCAAGGGTAAGTAACAAATAGAGGGAGTAATTGAAAACAGTTGATTATTAGCATTGTACATCGATCTTCCTTGTGGATTACTTTATAAAATTTTCTTTGTATTGATCTCAGTACCAATCAAGTACCTATTCACTCTTTAGTATCCACAACTTATGGCAGAAAAATGCAGATCTAAGTCCTCCTTTTATATGGTAATATTATTGAGATGTATTAATTTGCACCTATTACCTGTACAGGACAACATAACAATGATGTCTCAGCTGCCCTGAAGAACTCTTCGGGGATCAAGCTGTCCACTACGATAACTAGAGGGAACAGCTGAGAGCTCTAGTCTTCCTTTCCATTCTTCTCCAGGTTTCAAAGTGACAGGCTTTTCAATGGCAGCAGCCTCAACACAAAGCATATGCTTATATTCATCATCACCAAAATCAGTCATAGACTTCGCTTTCTTATCCCAAGGATTCCACACCACTGCATAAATTAAGAATAAATATTAATAAAAAGAAAAGGTTAGGCAGACATTCCCTTAAATTAAATGTGAGAGCTTATTAGAAGTCACAACACAACCCAGTCAAAATAAAGGCATATATAACAAACTACTTGGTCCAGAGTTGTTCAGTTTGTATGAAGCTATCAACTTCATGCTTCAGATCCTCCTGAAAATGAGCTTAAAGAGACTTGCATGACTAGAATATAAACCAAGCTCAGATATCCCAGATTAAGGCAACCAAAGGTATTCAAGTTAGATTTGGACAATGCCATTGCTAGCTTAGACCATACTTGGCTGAAACTTGCAAAATCACTTTCCCCGTGTTGTTAGTTGGTATATCTTACAATCTTACATTAAAATTTTATACATGGAAACTAGAATAGATACATATTTTACACTACTGGGAATTCTGACTTTTCACTCTACCTCATTCCACTCCCTTCTTATAGCATTAAGCATATATGAAGTTGGATTTTATATTACTAAACTATTTCAATCAGCAGAAGTCCTGATACACTTTTGAGCAGCAGCACTGCCTATATAAGATGAGCATAATAATACTCACCAGCATCAGGAAGGCCATCTTTACGCAAAACAAATGTTCGCTTTTTCTCGTGATCAATAATTGCAATCTTTGTGGGAGTGCTAAGATATATCTTGTCGACCTATCATACCAAGAAAAACAGAAGCATCAGTTTATAGTCCACAAAGTAACAGTATGTCAGAATTGGGTACATCCATACATGCATGTGGCTAGAATGACTCAACTAATACTAGAAACCAGGTAAAACAGTATAGAAATCAGGTCAGCTACACATTTTTGTTTACTTTGTTCATTGATTAGTTTTAAATTTTGAACTTAACAAATATATGTCTGGGTTCAGTGCTGCCAATGCCCACCCCTATTACAGCACGCTAAAGAACTAAAGAGTGAAAAGAAAAGAAATGGCTTTAATCTATTTAAATTAATTCAATTTACTGCAATAAATCCACATCCTACATTATTGCCAGCATCACCCCTTCCTTAAACAACATAGAAGGGAAAATCAAACTTACTTCAGATTCAAACGTTAAAGCATCCCCCTGTTCAGTAAAGCGCTCCCTGCTCTGCAAGTTGTCAAAATAATCCAGGGTCTCTAATCCCTCTACCCGAACTTCACTGAATACATGCAAATAAACGAGTTGGATGCCCAATCCAAATATCCATTTATCTGTAATATATTAATAATAATAATAACAACATTAATGTATAGACTGTAAGCCCAAACAAGGAGGGCCAAACATAAAAAAAAAAAAAAAAAAGTCAAGTTAGCATGCAAAATAATAAAACCTGTGAGGATTGTGTACAAATATAACAGTTTCAAATTCAACCAACTTAAAGTTCAGGAATTTTGTCAATCTTAACTATGTCACCACAGACACGATACATTTTATTTAAGTACATATGCACATAGCACTGAAACTTTACTGGACAAAGTGATAGCATTTGCATGCTGCAAATTGAGATCACTAAAAGTAGCTTATTATTTTTACATCAGCACAATATTCATACTCTGCACCTTCATATACCAAAAGCAATAAATCCACAGTTGATGGTAGAAGTTCCAAGCCAACTTTCACATTCCAACACAAATCTAAATCATAATGCCAACATAACAAGGAAATGACTCGCATTTTAGTGTGTCTAAAAATAAGGCTGAGAGCCAATGCTAATGTTGAAATCATAGGCTTTTGGATATAGAGAGAGGGAAAGGAGAAAATAGAGACTAAATATTATGAGGTTGATATTGATCATAAAAACCTAGAGCACTAATCCATATTTATACTAATCATAATCCAACCAACATGGTTGGTGTGGTGGTTCAACACCACGTTCCTTAAGCATGTAGTCAAAGGTTCAATCCCTGACTCATGAATGGAGCAAACCATTTGACTAGTCCTGTACTACTTAGTTCGCTAACAGTTGGGACTAAAGATTAGTCTAAAGAAGCCGAAAGAGAAAACTTACACCCAAAAAATACTTATCATAATCCTAAGTTAGTAGGAAACAAATCATAAGCTAGAAAAATATAGAAACAAGTCCTAAGAGATAATCAGCAAATAGAAAAACTAATCCTAAGGATAATATGATCAAGATAATATTGTATATTTTCAAAAATTCCAACAGCTTAGATGGCATATTTCTGTTCATCTGGTCACTACGAAGATCTTGAACTGGATCTTAACCAAAAGTTGCAGCAATGAGCCAACAATAACTTAGCCTAATCCAACTATGTGGGGTTCACTACAAGTGGACCAATTGATGCCATTGGCTGACAGTAAAGTCAATTTTAATTATTTTTTTCTTATATTTTTTTTATTTCCTCTACCCCTTTTAAGCAAGCATTTACAGCTATACACTCCCTCCCATGCTGCCAAACTGAAAGCTTGCACAATGCGATAGTGTTTTGAAATTCTGATCTTTCGGATCTCCATTATGGACAAAACAACTATGACAACCAAAAATTACAACCTTCGTCATAAATTTGACCGATTAATAATACAATATTTTGAATATACACTACAAAATTAATGAAATGTCATCACAGAAGCAGACCAGCCAAGGTTGCAAGCAAACAGACATCTTGCCAATGTGGACAACAGTGTTAATTTGTAAATAAAGTGAGACAAACATGTTTTAAGGACTAACCTTATATCTGATACAGAGAAATATGTATGATATGCATAGGTGAATGAAAACGGCTTCCCATCACTGTTTGTGTTCCTGATCCGAGATGTCAACATCAGATCTCCTCCTGGTCCCAGTGCTACCCTAAGGCGGAACTCAAAACTACAAGCAAAAAAGAAAGCCATATGTATTAGCAGAAGAGAACATAACATAAACAATTCAAGCTATGAAACAAATAAGTTTAAGCTAAACAAGGTGGTAAAAAAATAATCCTAGATAACATATTGAAATGTACTCTATAATACCTGTGAGGCCAAATCTTCAGGTCTTCATCAGAGGGCTTCAGAATCAAATCAACAAAGGCTTTGCTCAAAGTATTTGTTGGAAAAGGAGGAGGGTCATTATCAACAGTCCAGAATCGATTTCTAGCAAATCCATGTTGATCAAGGTTGCCAAGACTTCCAAACTGCAAACAGAGAGAGGCTCCTTGATCATGTCATCTGGAATGTGATGATAACAAAAGCAAGTTTTGAATGCTACTTACAAATTGTGAGGATAATCAGAAATAAAATATAGACTTCCCAATCACATCATTTTAATTTTAAATTGATTTGGTAGTTATTTAGGATATGCAGATTTAATTTGATTAAGACAACTGTAAAATCTAGAAGGAAAATATCAAAAATAAAAATCCTAATATTTTGGTTTTCTTCTATACAGGACGGATGCTAATGATTCAAGGCCATAACAGACTATAACTGTGTGGGTGACTATTTCAATAAGTTGTTACTTTAGCAAGTGCTATATCTCAGTTTTAGGGGTTTCCGGGGGAGGTAAAAATTGGTGTTTGGGGTTTGAGGGTGTGTATAATGGTCGGGTCTATGTACAGGAATTTCTTTAATTGGTTTTTGGTTGAAGCAGATTATTCAAATAGGACCATAAGCTGTTGACCACTTCCCCAACTTATGAAATAGTCTTCATGTAATGTGATCAATTATTAAAAAGAGTGATTGTTTAAAATTTCAGCAGAAAGTTGCTCTCTTCCTGGTTGCGTGATGCAATCAAATATGCACATCATGTGATGCCTAGGCCTATTTCTTTTGTCTTCTCATCTACTACCCTATCTTGGTGAAGAATGCTACAATACACCTCAATACTTTGGTGCATGAATGCATCAAGTAATCCAGACCGTTAGTTTCAATAGATTTTCTATAAAAATAAATGAATGGTCTACATTAAAATGAGACAAAAAGATAAAAGGACAATTTTATCCTTTACTCATTCTCTCTTGCTCTGCCCCTCAAAACTTGTCATTTTGCTTCATTTTTAACGGCATTTTCAATTTTTTCCCTCTCCCTCTTTCACTTAAGGGATTCTGCAGTTCCCTGCATTGTGTTGTCTTATGCAACTGTGGGTGAGAGAATTCATGAATAAGATCTCAACAGTGGAACTCAGATGTAACTGAGGAAGGAAAGTGAGTGCGGAAGAAAGACAAACAAGAGCAGTGAGAAACTGTTTAGGGAAACAAATGAGAAGATAAGGGAAATAAATTATTATAAAATTAAATGTGAATGGTGCATTGATACACCAAATCTATGCTTGGTGAATATTAGCATTTGCCCAATCTTGGTTAGTTATCAAATCAAATATCAACACTGATCTGACAAAATCTACTTCGCCCAAACCATTAAAGATTAATCCCATTGAAAATCAATCGTTCCTTCTTTCAATTGTCTTAAAATCCATAGAACTCAAAGCCAATGATACTGCTCACATAACTCAAGCATCCACTAAACTAGCTATGAATCCAACCTACTGGCTGCAATTCACTCTACTTAACATACTACAAATGAATCTTCAATCTGTAATATGCTTGCTTAATATAAGAAATTGATTTTAATTTTGCTGGAAGGATTGTGATAATATACCTATCTTTACAGTGGTATTAGTATAAGAATACCCGTGCTTAAGTTTTAAGAGTAACCATTATTAACACTTCACCTCTCTTCACCCTTCGTATTTTACCTCTTAGTAAGAACATTATCATGATGTAAGCAATCATGGAAAACAGAGTTAGTTTGGGAGTACGTACTTGAGGAAAGCATATCGGAATCCCTCCACGTATTGCCTTTGGAGGCTTAAAAATAGCCTGCATGAAGAACAATTTAACAGTAAAACAAGATTGATACCTTATCTAATCCACAAGAATGCTGGACTTGACAAGTATTCAACACCATAATCACATTGACGTAGATGGACAGACCATATCAAAATAATTTTAGCTAATCCGGAATCACTGCTGTTGAAGTAAAGACTATACAGGATTCAAACATTTCATATATTAAATAATAAGCAGGATAGATTCGCATACATTCCAAGCGAATTTAGATGCATCAAATTCTCCTCTACAATCAGAAATGAAGTTTGATATTCATGTTTTATGAAAACAAATCAAGATCTTTCACTACCGAAAGATCCTATAGTCATTATATGTCAATGTATGAATATTCAAAGCGAAACGAGACTTTTCAAACTAATTGAGATCTAAAAGTATACAATTAGTATCTTTACTTTTTCATCCTGCCTTGACATCACAGACCGGAAGAAAAAACTACTGAAAATGTTGCGTAGCGAAATTAATGAACCAACAAAATTAATTAACTAAGAGTGAGACAGGATGAAATAAAAACACGTTTCATAGATCACACAAACGCACACCTTACTACTGAGAAAGAGCAATTCCTCGCCGTGATCGTTCTTCCAAGAAGTCACGTGGCCACCGTACAGGTACACCTGAAGATCACAACAACGCAAAGAAACAAGCCGAACAACACAATCAATAACCATTTCATGATTTATTTCACCGAAATTCAGGCTACAAAGCTAGATCGAGCATCCTCAACTATTTAACCGCAATCACAAATGAACAGAACCGGAAAATTCAGATCCAGACAAACTCTCACGAGATCGGCACTTCGTATACGAAAACCGAAAAAAGAGAACCGGCGATGATAAAAACGAAATCCGAGACAGCGAATGAAAATAACAAAAAATGAAAGCGGATCAAGCAAGAGAAGGAATAGAGAGAACCTCAGCGGAAGAACCACGAGACTCTCGGAGAATGACCTTGTCGAGGCCATTGATGCCTTTGGAGAGTTCAAAGGAAGGAGAAGGTGCAGAGGACTTTTCCTTTTCGCTACTCATGATACTGATGCTACCTTCTTCTTCTTCCAACAATAGCGGATTCTGAATTGTGAACGAGAATAGATACTTAGTAACAAGGATCATAAAGTGTCTCAGTCTCTCTGTTTCTTTTCTCTCTCGCAGTCGCACTCCTCAACTTCACCGCCTCATCTACTACGCTATTTCTCTTCTTTTCACGGACACTACCCCTGAGATCCTTTCTCTGTCTGTAACTGCTCCGTAGGCTCTAACCTTTTTTCCTTTAAATAAAACACTAATATTTTGATGAAAAACTAAGGAAGAAAATACAGGGATGAAGAAGAAAGTTTTATTTGTTATGAAATATAGTGACAAAATGAGGGAGATCAACAAATTTAAGAAGAGGAAGCAAAGAGTGTTAGAGGGAGTGATGGAAAATTTTTAGTGTTTCATAAGTGAAGTTTTGGTTCTATTTATAGAATCAAATGAGGGGATATCTACTAATAAAATATATTTATAATACTCTCTCTTGGATGTCCATATTTTAGAATGTGTCTAGAAAAAATCTAGTGGGATAGAAACTAAGTGAAGGAAAAAGATTACAATATTCTTTACAAAATAAATTCATGAGTAAAATAAATAATTAAATATACAAGTATTTAATTCTCCCCCTCATCAAAACAATTATGTAAGCGTAATCTTCTGTACTAGTTGCTCAAAGACTTTGGTTGGTAATGATTTTGTAAAGATATCTGTCAGATTCTCACATAATCGTACTTGCTGGACATTTATTTTACCATTTTTTATAAGATCATGAGTAAAGAAAAGTTTTGGTGAAATATGTTTTGTCATATCTCCCTTAATATAACCCTTCTTTAACTGGAAGACACAAGCTACATTATCTTCACATAAGATTGTTGGTGGTAATTTTTCATCGTGCAAGCCACAAGTTTCTTGAATATGTAATCATAGATCTCAACCAAACACATTCTCGACTTGTTTCATGTAATGCTAGAATTTCAGCATGATTAGATGATGTTGCTGTGATCGTTTGCTTTATGGATCTCCATGAAATTATTGTACCACCACATGTAAACAAATATTTTGTTTGTGATCGATCATTATAAGGATCAGACAAATACCCCGCATCAACATAACCAATTAGGTTTGCCTTATATGCATATAGGAAAAATAAACTTATGTCCATTGTACCTCTAAGGTAGCGAAATATGTGCTTAATCTCATTCCAATGCCTTTTTGTGGGTGAAGAACTATGTCTTGCTAACAAATTGATAGTAACTGATATATCAGGTCGTGTATGACTAGCAAGATACATTAGCGCGCCAATTGCACTGAGATATGGTACTTCAGGACCAAGTAGTTCTTCATTTTCAAGTGACCTTACAACCATTGGACTGCTCAATGGGTGTGATTTGTCCATATAGAACTGCTTTAGCACTTTTTCTGTATAAGTCTTTTGGTACATCAAAATGCCTTCCTTTAAATATTATAATTGTAATCCGAGATAAAACTTTGTTTTTCCCAAGTCTTTCATCTCGAATTCTCTTTTCAAGCAATTTACAGCCTTTGAGAGCTCTTCAGGAGTTCTAATGATATTTAAATCATCTACATAAATAGCAATTATAACGAACTTTTTTCTGAATCTTTTCATCAAAACACATGGACAAATTGGGTCATTTTTGTACCCTTCTTTCAACAAATATTCACTGAGATAATTATACCACATACGTCCAGATTGTTTCAGTCCATAAAGAGATTTATTCAATTTAATTGAATAATTTTCACGAGGATTTGTTTTATATGCTTCAGGCAAATTAAAGCCTTCAGGGAGTTTTATATACATGTCATTTTCAAGTGAGCCATATAAATATGTTGCAACAACATCCACTAGGCGTAAATCAAACCCTTCACATATTGTCAAACTTATTAAGTATCGAAAAGTAGTTGCATCCATCACTGGTGAATATGTTTCTTCGAAATCAATACCATGTCTTTGTGAGAAACCTTGTGTAACAAGTCTTGTTTTATATCGCACAATTTCACCATTTTTATTTCTTTTTCTCGTAAAAACCCATTTGTATCCAACTATTTTACACCTACAGGTGTTTGGACTACAGGTCCAAAAACTTTTCGTTTTGCAAGCGAGTTTAACTCGTCTTTCATTGCATCTTTCCACTTTGGCCTATCATTTCTTTGTGCACATTCCTTAACAGATTTTGGCTCATGATTCTTACCATCATTTATAATACCAAGAGCTACTTTTAATGCAAAAATTTCATCAATATCGACTTCATATCGATTCCATTGTATTCCATCCATAATTTATAGAGATCCCTTTATTCGTGTCAATTTCAGGTACCTTGGTTTCTTCTGGATTTGAAACCTTGATTTTGTCAGGAGACTCTACTGGAGTCTTTATATCCTCGATTCGACCATCTTTTTTATTTACTCTTCTTTTTCGAGGATTTTTATCTTTAAAACCAACAGGTCTCTCACGTTTTATTTTGGCTTCAGATTCATTTGCAATTTTAGATTGTCCTTCAGGGATATCTATCTTTATTGGAGTATTAACAGTTGGTATGTGTGACTTAGTCACTTTTTTAGATCAGCAAATGCATTCGGTAATTGGTTTGCTAAATTTTACAAACTAATTATTTTCTGAACTTCTAGTTCACATTGCTTTGTTCGAGGATCAAGATATGAGATAGAGATATCTCATTCCAACTAATCCTTGTATCCACCTGTTTACTTTCTCCCCCTAATAGTGGGAGAACAAATTTATCGAAATGACAATCAGCAAAACAAACTGTAAATAAATCTCATGTTAATGGTTCAAGATATTTTATTATGGATGGAATTTCATATCCAATATATATTCCTAACCTTCTTTGAGGTCCCATTTTAATGCGTTATGAAGCTGATGATGACGCACCCGAAGGCCTTAGTGGCGAGGAGAAAAAGTTCTTGCGAGAGAGAGGCCAGATGAAGGTGAAATCCCAAAACTGAGCTCAACCAGCTATGGAAGAGACTGTTTCAGTGAATTTGGGTACAGCAAAGTTATTTAAAGGAAGTAAAACTGGGTTCTAGTCTTTCTAATGATGAGAAGACTGAGTTAATGGCCCTGCTTAATGAGTTCATCGATGTGAGGAGAAATAAGAACATATACTACACTTCTAAAAATTCTTAGATGGAAAATATTTGGTTCTTTATCATGAACCAATTGTAAAAGGTAATACTCATGATAACTTGTAGGCCTGATGTGAATAAGTACTACTGCATGCAAGATTGTCTGTCCCCAAGTTGAAATTAAGAGTTTTGATTTCATTAACAATGGTCTTGCTATTAATTTCAAACGTTTAATCAATGATTCAGCAAGTCCATTTTGTGTATAAACATATGCTACAGGATGTTCAACATTAATTCCAATGGACATACAATAATCATCAAAAGATTGAGATGTGAACTCACCGGCGTTATCAAGGCATATTTTCTTAATTGGATAATCAAGAAAATGAGCTCTTAAACGAATTAATTGAGCTAGTAATCTCGCAAACGCCTGGTTGCAAGTTGACAATAAGCAAACATGTAACTATCTAATTGATGCATCAATAAATATCTAAATGGTCCACAAATATCATCTTTTATACGCTTTAAAAATGTGAGTGATTCACTTCCAATTTTCATTGGTAATGGCCGAGTAATTAATTTTCCTTGAGAATAAGTAGCACATGAGAAATTATTAGTTTGAAAAATTTGTCTGCTAGACAAGCAATGACCATTTGAATTCTTAACTATTTTTCGCATCATTATTATTTCAGAATGGCCTAACCGTTTATGTCAAATAACAAAGTTATTCTTATTTGTAAACTTCTAATTTACAATCACATTTGTTTCAACTGTACTAATATATGTATAGTTCAAACCGGAGGAAAATGAAGGTAATTTTTCCAATATATATTTCTTATCGAAAATTAACTTTGTGATGTAAAGATATTCATTATTTCCTTCATTTGTGGTCTCAATATGGTATCTATTTCTGGGGATATCCTTAAAACTCAATAAATTTCTTTGAGACTTCGTAGAATATAATGCACTTTTAATGTGCAATTTTGTTCCTCTAGGTAACAAAGTACTGGCTCTGCTGAAGCCTTCAATTATATTTATACTACCAGATATAGTATTAGCACTGACTTTTTGTTTTAGTATATGGTAAAAATATTTCTCATTCTGGAGAATAGTATAAGGTATTGCACTGTCTACGAGACATATATATTAGTCATTCACATGAGCATTCATTCTTCATTAAATAATAATAAATAAATCATGAGTGAAAATATAATTAACAACAATAAATATTTAACATAAATTCATAACAAAACAAATTTCATGAAATATAAAATAATTTATTTAGGGGCACTCTCCTTTCCAACTGAGTTGTCAATATCTTCTTCAGGAAGAGTAAGGAAATCATTAACATCAAAGTGAGTATAAGCATCATCTATACCAGTCAAATTTGTTTCTATTATTTTCCCTTTATTTTTTTAATGGATTTTTGGTATAGATCAATCAGATGCTTTGGTGTGCGACAAACCCGAGACTAATGGCCTTGACTACCACAACGATAACAAATATTTTTAATTTGTTCGCTACTTTGAATATTTTTTCCCTTTTCCGTACGATCTTTATTTTTCCATACAAATGATAATTTATTATCATTTCGACCACGACCATGACCATAAGTATAATGATCATGTATTGTTATATTCACTTCTGGGAATGGGGCAGTTTCACTTGGACGAGACTCATGATTTCACATAAGTAATTCATTATTTTTTTCAGCCACAAGGAGATAAGTATAAATAAAATTTCACATAAATGATTCGGTAATGAAAATTTAAAATTTTCATAAAATATCATTCAAATATTAGTGGCCTAGTGGTAGAATGATAACTTCTCATAATATAAAGTTGGGTTCGATTTCCTATTAATGTATATTTTAATTATTTTTTTAACTTTAAAATATATTATATTAATTATGAGTCTAGAAATTAATTTTATACTAATATAAAATCAACGGTAACAATGAATTGCAATTATTAGTAGAAAATGCCACTCCCATGTCACTACTAAACTTTTTAAAAAATAGATTTGATATTATTTATGTGAACCACTATGCACTAAACTTCTATGTCTCGTGAAGCTACAACATAAAATGAATAAAAGCTACTGAATAATTGTTGAAGCTAATAACATAAAAAAAATCACACACTACAGCACTATAACGCGCACTACAACAATAGCATATAAATAGTATTTTAAAAAAATCAATAGCATATAAAGTTACATATAGGCGTGAAGTAATATAATTTTTTTAATTCCTTTTTCTTACTGATTATGTTATATATTTATAGCAGAAATTGGATTATTTCTTTAACACTCCTATTTATATAATAAAATAATTATTATAATAATGAAATAGCAATTATAACAATTATGAACGCACTTAGCAAAGTATCAAAATCGGAACAGGTATTCACATAGGTATATAAAGCAAAAACACTAGCTAATCCACTGGCTTGTATAATAAAATGATATATAAAATGATATGAAGCAATTCACGTGACATTAATAATAGACATTAGCATTAGCTTGTATAATATACATTAGCTTGTATAATAAAATGATATGGAGTAAAAACACTAAGTTACAGTAAAAGCATTATGCAATGCTATATAAAATAATCCACAAGCACATTATATCATACCACTAAGTGCAAAAACACTAAAGTTACAATAAGAAGCATTATGCAATGTTATACGAAGCAAATTATGCAATGTAATATAAGAAAATTCAAACCCGTGAAGTCACACTATGTATAGCAATAATAATCAGCCCAGCAAAGTTTATTTAAGTTAATAAGTATCCCATGAAGGTAGCAAGCATAAAAAAAGTTAATAAGTGTATGATTTATATTTTTTTATATATTTCTTAAATTGTTATAGTTATTCAGGAACTATCAATAAATATTTTTAAGAATTCTAAATTAATTTTATATATCCTGCAAGGATGTTTATGAATAAGTTTTTCAGGAACCTATTATATTTTTTATGATATAGATATAATATTATACATCCTTCGGAGATGTTTAAAATGTAAGTTCTTTGGAAACTTTTATAGTATATACATAAATAATATAAATTAAAATTATAAATAATAATAATAATAATAATCATATATTACCTCTCTTTAGTCTTTGACTAGATCTCAGTTAGTCAGAACCTGGTGCTGATAACGTGTTATGAAATATAGTGACAAAATGAAAGAGATGAACAAATTTAAGAGGAAGTAAAGAGTGTTAGAGGGAGTGATGGAAATTTTCTATTTCATAAGTGAAGTTTTGGTTCTATTTATAGAACCAAATGAGGGGACATCCACTAATAAAATATATTTATAATATTATTCTATTTGTTTGAAATAGAAAAATTAGAGGAAATAAAAAGATTATAGAGGATGGTCTATTAGAAATTAATTTTTTTATGAAAACAAGAGATATATGATGAGATTTTTGTTTAATAAATATTATTAAAAATATAAAAATTATTTTTTAAAAATTAAATATTTAGACTTGAAATTTAATTCATTTCTATGTAATTATTTTATTTATATCTACATTTTTTTCATTCATCTCAAATAATATATTTTTTATTTTATTTTAATTATATTTATTTTTCCTATTTATTTTTATCTTATTTAATTTCTCTATCCAAAAACCAAAATGAATAAAGGTTCACATAAATAAAAAAATTAAAATATTTAATTACATTTTTATTAAAATATATGTTTAGTCTCTTACGTTTATTTTAGATTTTGATTTACTCTCAAACGTTTTTTTCTCAATTTAGTCCCTTACGTTTTGAAATAGTTTCAAAATGGTCATTTTTGTAAAAATAAAGCTAACGAAAGTTTGACTTTTTAAATCGATTATTGAAAAATCAATTTAAAATATACTTTTTAAATTGGTTATCAACAAAAATTGATTAAAAAGATATTTTTTAAAAAAATAGTTTTACTATTAAATGATGTAAAGGGCCAAATTTAAAATGTATTTTTTTAAATCAATATAAAAGGCCTTATTTGAAAATATAAGTTTTCGTTAGTAGCTTAAATGAAAAGGACTATTTTAAAACCGCTTCAAAACGTAGGGGACCAAATTGAGACAAAAAAAATATTTGAGAGCAAATCAAAACCTAAAATAAACTAAGGGACCAAATATATATTTAGCGTATATTTTTAAAGTCTCAACTATCATGCCTTTATTATTTTAGTTTCTCAATTATATTTTTTTATTTTTTACGAATCAAATGTGTTATTTTAGTTTCAAAATTTTTAGAAAAGTATGATGACATATCTTCATATCCCTGATGAAAATTTAAAGGAGATATCAAAATTAAATGATTTAAAGGATAATTTAAACTACCACTCATCATATTTTAACTTGTCCTATATATTTTGGAGATGATTACACATGTAACATCCCTGATTTTAAAATTTAATTTATTTTGTCACATAAAAATTTATTTAGATTAATTAGGAATTTTCCTAAATTATTATAAATTAATTAAGTGTTATTGGGAATTTTAATAAAGCGACAAATTTCGAATAATGAATTTTAGTGAATTTAATTTGTAAAATTTAAGTTTAGATTAGATGAGGATGGTAAAATATAAGTTACCATATGGAGAAAGTGAAAAGAATATTTACTTAAGGTCAGTTTTTATTAAAGGAAATGACATAAAATAGAAAATAAATGACGAAATGATAAAAATGCCCTTGCCACTAAAAACAATTTCATTTCCTTTCTTTCTCACCATCCACGTGTGTCATTGAGATGAGAAACAGAAGCCTGCTTCCTTTCTCTATAACCGTATGCCTCCAAGCTTGATTGGAGCTTGATCATTCAGTGGAACTTAAAATTGATCATGGGATCATGGAAGATAGGTAAGCATATTGGTAGTTTCAATTTCATATTCCGTGGTGCTTTTCTCAAAATTGAATTTCACATAGGATGAGGGTTTTTTATTTCATTGAAGTTTTGTATTTTAAGCTTGTAAATGGAAGTATAGGACAATGGGTGTTGCCATTTTGCTAATCAGTTTTCGGTTTGGTAACCGTAGGTTATGGACCAAGTACCGACGAGGTGTTAGCCGAAGAGAGACTCGGAACCAAAAGCGGAATTAATCGAGGTAAGTTTCGAAAGTCTTAAAAATGTATTTGGAATTGTTTCCGTAAAGTGGTTTTTGATTCGGATATTGAAATGCTAAACCACTTCATAAATTTCTTAAATTTTAGATATTAGGCATACCTGGCATTGAGAGCAAGGGTCGAAAGTTTGGAATCAAGGTAAGGGGGTGTTCAGAGTATTAATTAATTAAAAATATTATTCGACGTCAATTAGCATTCGTAAAAAAAGGTATAATTAGCATTAAATGCTTAGTTTAATTATAGTGTGATTGATGTAATTTTCTAAGTATGAATTGTGACTAGAAATGAGTTTAGTAATGATGAGAATGAAAAACTAAGAGTTATTATGCATGATTATGTATAGTGGGGAAATAATGAGGTTGATAATCAATGCTTATTGAAATTTGGTAGATAATTTATGTTGGAATGAGTTTCCAAATGTATGATAATGAAAATGATGTTCTATGAGAAATTATAAATGAAATTACATTTGAGTATATGTGTGAACTTTTATCTGAGTGATTGATCGAAATAATGATATGAGAATGTGAGGTAAATTATATATCAGAATGAGCTTCTGGATATGTGACAATGACTTTGATAATTTTAAGAGAATTCTATAGTATGAAGTTGTGGTATTGAGTATGAGATGTGTTGAAATTAGGCATGTGACATATATTTGATGTGTGTGTGCGTGTCGAAATGAGTTTCTGAGTGTGAGATGATGAATTTAATGTTATATGCGAATTAATGATTGAAAATGCATCTATATGTATGTATGATTGTATCTGAGTGGATGTTGAATGATTGTTTGAAGTAATGAACATGTTTGAGTGGCTTTGTGTTGTTATGAGAAAGTAAATTATGATGAAAAGAGAATTGAGATGTGGTGTGTGCCTGAGTGGCCTCCATTTTATTTGCTACTGAATACCTGAGTGACTAATTGAAAAAGTGAATGTCTTGATGGCTTAAGTTGTATTTACAGCTAGTAGTGCTAAATTGTTAAAGGGAATTAATTAATTAATCTAGTGAAAGTGATTAAAATCGAATGTATATGATTCTGTATGATTTAGACGGCTATGCAATATATTTCACCCTCAGTTTTGGCTCCAGTGATCAAGTGGTCAAGTAGGACCCAGTGGTTGAGGTGAAGATCCAAACAAGGCTCGGTGGACCAAGTAGGGTTCATGGGTGTCAAGTAGAACCCCCAACTGGTGGCCTATCCATTTTTAGTATTTGGATACTAGCGAGTCTAATTAAACCCTGAATGAGAATCAGTGATGCATTATGTGGTTGATAATGTGAAACCATGATATGT
Organism: Clitoria ternatea; assembly: GCA_037962975.1. Taxonomy (NCBI): domain Eukaryota; kingdom Viridiplantae; phylum Streptophyta; class Magnoliopsida; order Fabales; family Fabaceae; genus Clitoria; species Clitoria ternatea. The sequence goes on from CM075671.1 coordinate 280,272,062, forward strand.
ATGTGTTGCTATATATGTCTTGAGTAACATGTAATGTTTAAAAGTGCATCTCTATATGATGTTGTGAATAATTAAAGTGAATGATGATGAATTGATACACACACATTGCTATTGGTAGCTTGAGTGACTTGAAATGTTTGTAATTGATACGATTGATAATTTGGAGAAGTATGACGTGTTGAACATCCTGAGTAGAAAGCGTAGTGATGATTAAATACATTTACGATTGGTGATTAGAATATGAAAAGTTAGAGAGTGATAATGAAATGAATGGAGGATGTGTATATGTGTGTGTATATAAGCAAGTAGTATTACAAGGCTAATGTTATGCCTTTTCAAATTTTAGTTTCTATATTAATTAGTATGTTCGACACTCACCTTTTTCCCGTTATTATTCTTTTTTAGTAACCAATGGCAGGGATATCACAAACACTACAGAGGTGGGCACCAAATAAGCTAGGATTGCCATGGGATGGTGGATAAAATTGTATTATTTGTAATGATGTTGATTTATGAGTATATTGTTTAAGTATTTATGTTTTGATACTTTATGTTGTGTTGGTAGTTGATAGTTGATAAATAACACTTGATATGGTCAAGTATTGCTTTACTTGTGTGCATAAGATAAGAAATGGTACTGAGCCATAATGAGTTGTGTTGAATGACAATAGTAGTATAGTATGTGTGTGTATATTTTGCTTATAGATGGCACCGGGCCAAGTAGATACTGATGTTGAATTATATATGTGATGCCCAGGTCTTGTGAATGCAAATGCAACCTTTAGGCCTTGATGAAGTGTATTGAATAATTATGGTAAATTTAGGTATGACTGGTAGCTATGGCTTGTAATGAGATAGAAAGATGATGTATACTTTGGAGTTAGGATTGACAAATCTAAGTACTTAAGATTATGTTTTAAGAAGAGAAAATGGCTAATTAAGCCAACTAAATAGATGATTTTGAGTTCCGGTGGGGTTTGAAGTCCTCAAAAGGTGCCAATAGATCCCTAGACATATTTGAAACTCGTGTGTGAAATGAGATTGCCATTTGGATGAGGTTTGATATGGTTTTGGTATTGGAATTGAGTGAAAATGACTTAAATGCATTTGTTCGTATAACTCCACGATATGGAGGAATTTTTTTAGCATGGACTGCAACAGCAAGTCTGAAATGAGTCATAGATAGTACCCATAAAGTTTTGTAGCATTCGAAGGTCCAACGGGTAAGTTAGGGGTTGCGAAAGTTGGCAAAGAGGCTAAAATCTTCATAATTTTATAGTTTTGTCTACTGGTAATCAACTACATAATCAATTAATAGAGAGCAAGTGTGAAATCCTGCATAGACTACTCACGGGTAATCAATTACAGGTTTTCTATAATCGATTACAGGTTTTGAAACATCCTTATATTTAAAATTAAATTTCTAAAATCCAAATAAATTTTTCGCAAATAAATTCCAGTTTCCAAATAGGATTTTTGGATTAATATAATAACACAGTCGGCATTACATCAACCGGCTCATTCATGTTTACATATACATAATAAAACCGGTATACACAGGAGCCGGCCAAGGCTACTACAAAATAACTATGTGCATCATGCACCATACATATATATACATAATGCTCCGAGCAGGCTGAGTGATCTCATATCTCATCGTTGCGTCCTATATCCACTGTAAAAATAACAATAAATAGGGGGTGAGCATGAACATGTCAAATGATAGTTATTGAATCGGATTAAGTGTCTAATTCATAACTATATATAAATCAAAATCATAACACATAATCACATCATATTTCATTCATTCACAATGATCATAAACTCATGTTGTTCTCAACAACATACATCAATTCAATCACATGCTCAATCAAATGGATCCATTATTGAGTCTTTTAATTTGTGTTGCAACACTGGCTCTCAGCCATAACTCAACTCTCAGCTGATCTGGCCATTTTACTGGTACCAAACCGTTTGCCCTCTCATGTGACACAATCACTCCCAGCGACAATGGTAGTGTCACGGGCTAAACCCCGAGCCCCGCTCAAGAGGTTTGCCTTGAGTCCCACCCAAGGTTTTTTTGTGGAATCCTCGAAACCACAATCATATTTCATATTTGTTCAGTACACAAGCATCCCATGCTGATCAAATTCATCCTATGCATTCATACATCATGATATATTTCATGAATAACATTCATATCAACATCATATTTTTGACTGCATCTCATGCATAGGAATAATCATAAATACATACATCACATATACCATTCATATCTCATAACATATCACACATATCATACATATTTGGGATTTCTTGTTGAAGATAACAATATTATCCCGACTCCATTCATAAACTATACATTTAAAATGTAAATGCTCCCCCTACCTGGAATAAAGACTTCCAGCAGTTTTTCGGGTTATATCCAATCACAGCTCACGAATTCTGACTGGAACTTCCAGTTCTGAACCAGTCCAAAGTTTCCTTACTTATGAAATTCAAAGCTTTCACGTGAAAGAGAAGAAGTGAAGATTAATTTCTTCTTTGATCGTTAATTTCCAGTAAATATTGGAAAAGAAAAGGATAGAAGTGATGTTTTACACTCTCCAAATTCTAAGCTAATCCAACAGTAGAAGTTGATATATATATCGTTCATGAAAAGAGACGTGAACGAAATGAAGAAGTCTGATACACGTATCTTAAATGATAAGGAAGAAACAAGATATTTAAAGAAAAGATGATAGGACAATAGAGAGGGTCTCATACTTAGAAAAATATCAGAAAAGAGATTCTGCTAGAAGTTAGAAGAATAGAGTGACGTGGAAGAGTCTCAATAATTAAAGTAATTATCAATTCCGACTCTGTTTCAGTATTTTGGGCATATCTATCTTTCCGAGAAGATTCATCATAGCCTCTTTCCGTTCAGAATTACTTCACTCGGAGGAAATTCACTCAGAAAGGTTTCTACATGAAACACAGTCATAGCTTTCCTTCCTCGGGAATGACCCACTCGAATATGTCTCACCCGGAGATACCTCATCCAGAAATATCCCACTCGGATATATCTCTACCCGAGTCAAAGTCTTTCTTCACTCGAAAATATTTCTCTCAGAAGTACGTCACTCGGAAGTCTTACAACCAAAAGGGTCATTCGGAGTCGAAGTTCAGTCTCAAAGACGAATCCGAGCACAAGCTCTCGGCAACTTGAATATGGACCCGAGCACGAATTGAATGAACGAAGTTAAAGTCTTTCTCTGTCCAGAAGTACTTCTCCTGGAAAAGACTCACTCGGTATGTCTCAATCAGTGTCATACCACGCGGAAATCAGAAATATCTCACTCGGTGCCATCCTACTTGGAAATGTCTCACTCGGTGCCATCCCACACGGAAGTGTCGCACTCGGAGACATCCCACTCAGGAAAGTTGCACTCAACTCGGAGATACCTCACTTGGGAATTCACTACTCAGAAATATCTTGACCCGAGAAGTACTCATTCAAAATCAAAGCTTTACTTCACTCGGAAGTACTTCTCTTGGAAACGACCCATTCGGAGACGTTTCACTCGGATTTGCCTTACTTAAAAGTGTCTCATTCGGACACAGAGTTTTTCTTCACTCAGAAGTGATTCCCTCGGTCATGCCTTACTCGAAAACATCTTAACTTTACTTCACTCGGAAGTAGTTCTCTCACTCAGACATAATTCACTCGGAAATTCTCCACTGATCCTTAATAATTTTTTTTTTCTAAAATTCTAAATTTTAGGATGTTACAGGTTTTCTGTAATCGATTACCAGAGACTAAATAAGGGTTCTTAAGTTGTTTTAGGTTACGTATCGCTTAGGTTTTTAGGGTTTATTTGTCAGGGGCATTGTAAATACGGAAAATTTTCTCTAATTTTTATTAGACCATGAGTTAAATTCTAGGAATTTAGACAAAGACATCACAACATACCCCGCCACAGGTTTCCCATATCGTGCTATTGCAGGAGTTTACAATGAACTCAATAGCAACATCTAGTTCGATGGAAATAGGGGCATTAAGGCTAAGGTTCACCAACACATGCTACAATTATGGGAGGAGGGCTACAATATGATGTTCTGTATTGAAAGTTCATTGTAACTAGTATACTATAATTTCCAAGAATGATGGTGTGAGTTTTTTTAGCTGGCACAACTCATGTAATCCATGGTGGTAAAGATAAGCATGACAGATGTTACGATTCATACCAAGAAAGAAGAAACTCGGGATGTTGCGTCAACTAACAAGATGATGAATAGTATTAATGAATTGTGGCAAATCTACCACCATGCTCAATTTATACAAATTTGGATGCTTGTAAAATGGTCATTATGTGTGTTAGGGTGATTACTAGGATAAGGATGTTGTTGTTGTTCATTTTTATGTTAGTTTCAATTGGTGTAAGGGTTAAGTAGTTAGATTGACAATTGTTGTTCCATTTGTATTTAAGATGTTTCTGGAATACATATGTTATGGTATGTCAATAAAGGATTTGCAACCTTTTATAAAATCAACCTTCATAGGTTCAATACAAAGAGAGAAATGTTTGAAAATAGGATTCTAGTCAACATTGATTCTGTCCATACATAACACAATCATAGAGTCCGAATTTGCCTCCAACAAAACCCCAAGATATGTCTTTATTGTACCATGATCAACTTTAAATTGGGTGATCATCTTCATTGCAATCCATTTAACACTAACCTTTTTATTTGTTATACTTTTAACACATGAATGGACATCTTCGTACCTTTTAATTTCAAAACTCACTTCATCTTCATTGTCATTAGTGGATGCATGCAAATCGTGGACACCTCTTTCCCTACGCGCATGACTATGATTCGGTTTTTAATATTAATAGCCCTCACAATTTCAAAACCTTCTTGAATTACATAATTCTTCAATACTTAATAGAAAACATCTACATTTTTACAAGGATTGTTTATAATTTTTTATGGGTTAGGTGAGTCAATTCGTTAATCCATCGTATATAATTTAGTTTCCCCTTCTCCTTAGGGCGATTATATTATCACCACACTTTGGTTATTCCCACCACTAAATAAAAACTTTTGAAAACAATGTCTAATTCACCATTTTATTTCAAATTAATTTTTCCTTTTTTGTTCAATAGAATTCTTTTTGTCCATAATGAAATGAAACCTAACGATATGATTTTGAGTAAAGGTTGTTGATTGAATCATTATATTTTATATTTTAGAATTGATCTACTAAGTTAGAAAATATTTGACTCGTTATTCGTCGACTTTTGTTTGTAGGTGCTTTATTCTTGTTCTCTCGTAGGTACATAAATTTCTTTCTAAATGTCATGATATGGAAAGATGTGCTTTTATTTGTAAGTTATTTGTCATGAACACTCCATCTTTTTGGCGTTTCCAGATGTCATGATATGAAAAGAGATATTTTCTTCAGGATGTCATAATCCGGAAAAGAAACATTCTTTCCCGGATCTCATGTTATAGAAAAAAAGTAGTTTCCCAAAAACAATGTTCCAACAAAGTTTTAGACTTCATAGTTTGAACAAACATAAATTCTCGAACATAATATATCTTCTTTTGAAAAAAGGGGGAAGAATAGTAAAGACACTGAAATAAGTGGAAAAAAAGGAAAATAGTTTAATTTGAAATAAAAAAGTAAATTAGACTTTTATGTTTTTAAAAAAATATACAGTGGTGAAAATAAATAAAAGTATGGTGCTATACAATCCCCATTCTTTGCAAAGCATTTTTCAATATTTTGACGGGCCTTGACACACTAAATCATGACAAAAAAATAACATGTTATATCATGAATTAGATTATAATCTTATTTTCTTCCGTTAAACATATCAAAATTATATTAAAATTAAAAAATCAAATTATAATCTAAAAAATATACTATATCAAAGATGCATTGAGATTGTTTGTATATTAAGTTACACTTCTTGTCATTGATATACACAAAAAAAAACAGACAATATCTTCAACTATATCAAATCAAATTAAAATTTAAAAGACAAATTATAATTAAAAAATAAACTATATTAAATCCGCACTTAATAAGTGGAACTCGTTAAGCAAATGAAGAGTTTAGATAGTTTATATATTAAGTTAAACTTCATTGTTATTTTTATACTTCAAAATAACAAGCAGACAATATTTTTTTCATTAATAGTCAAAAATTAATCCCTTCAAAATATAGAAAAATTACCAAAATTATGCCCACAATAGAATTTAAATCCCATCAACATAATTAAAAAAAAAAACTCAATTATGTGTCTTACCATTATTATAGTCAAACAAAGGAAAGAAAAGCAAACATTATTATAACTACCTTGTTTGTTAGTTAACTCAAGACATATTCAGCTCGTTATTCTGAATGATAAGAAAAAACACGTAAATGCAATTAAGAACAAAGAATCACACTTTTATAATAATAAAAAAAAACAAAGAATCACACTTTATTTCCAAAACAAATAAGTTGACTGGTCGTTACACTCTGTACACACTTCATCCTCAATATGAATACAACCTATTCGCAACCCAAATTGCTTTACCAAAACAAATTTGAATTTAAAAAATAAGATGAAAACGAACATGCCCCAAAAAATTTTAAAAATAAAAAGCAAGCTCACAAACAACCTTCGCCCTATAAAATTAATGCCACGCGGCTAACTCAACAAAGAAATAAATAAACCTAACCATTCAAACCATTGCAAAGAGACTGATAGAGGTGGAAAATCTGTTTCTTGGGAGCAGATGCAGCTATACTAAAAAAACACTGATTCTGTCCCTTTTACTTCCATATGTTTAGTTCCTCACTGCAAAACAGAGAAGCTCCCTGGCCAATAACACCAGACACTAAAAGTAAGCATAAAATGTCAATGAAAAAATAATGTATAGTTTTATCATCAAAATGTCTTCTACCTGCAACCTAAACTGCAGGAGGCTGACACAAGGCTAAGTAAACTTTCAAGACTCAGAATAACTGAACAGCCATTTTGAGTTTGTTTTGTTTCCACTTGGGTAACTTGTAAAAAGCATCCTTGGACATCCCAAGTTTCTCTTTGAACTCCGCAGACGATAAATAAGTCTGTATGCATCAAAGTTCAAACAAATCAAAACTAAAATGAAAACAAGCCTAATTATAAGCTGCAGTTTCCCAAAAGAATGGGAGAAAAACAATAAAAAATGAAAAGCAGATAAAGAATAAATGTTACAGGTAGTTGGTCCTTGTACCTCTCGCCTAGTCACATCAATGTTTGTTACAGGATCTGTGGATGTTATTTTTAGGCGTTCATATGGGTAAATGACAAGACCTTCCTCGTCTTCAGCTTCATCCTCCTTTACATCTTCCTGTATTGTAAGGGAGTCCACTTTGCTAGTCACAGAATTCTCGTCACTTTTCTTAGAGTTTGATTTGGGCGTAACTGGACTCCCTCCACATTATAAACCAAGAAAACAGTAAGAATATTTTATGATGAAAATTATAATACTCAAAACATTACTAAGGATGGGTAGGGGGTGTTGAATTTTTTTTTATCTATGTGTTTACCTTTGATCGACCGAGGTATCAAACTTTCTCGTGCTGGAGGTGGTTGTTCAAAACTAGAACTAAGTGCAGCTATAGCTTCAGATTTTGGTGCCTGTGCTGCAGAATCTGGGGTAACAGATTTTGGATACAGCTTTCTAATCACTGGAGGTGGAGTTGAAAGGTTCCTAGCATTAGGGTTCTCAAAATTAGCTGCAAGTGCATTAAAGGCTGGAGACCTGCCCCTCACACGAACACGGTCAGGACTGACAGACATACTACGAGAAGAACGCTGGGACTTATCTGGCACACTGCTTGACCTTCCCCCGTAAGATGCCGGTGTTCTCCTTTTGGGCTTCTGATAACGTACAAGGAATTTTACAACCAAACAGAATAAATGCAAATAGAAACAAAATATATTTTTTCCCTCCAGAGTGGCAAGGCAGAGCAATTAAAATACGAGTACAATAGAATGACCTGAGAAGCACTTTAATTGAAGCCCCCAAAAGTAATGGTCACATCTAAGTTATGTAATGGTTAAATCCAAAACACAGGCCAATATCCATCCTTTATCAAGAATCAGCAACAAGAACATGTCTTCAAATGCAATAGGAATATAATATTTTTATTTGCAGTTATTATGGATCCTTATTTTAAATTTGTTTTGTGCTGTTGTTTGTACCTACAATAATTTAAGAAAGGGGAGGGATAAGGCGCCTTACATCCACAACAGGAGCACCCCCACTTTTCACAATTGTAAGCTTCCTTTGAAATGAGTTTCCTAGTATCTGCAAAGGTTAAAAAAAATGCCAATACGCATGATTTGAATGACCATAATTCATGTAATGATGTCATTACATTGATAAACTTACTGCAGATTTTGCAGAATCCCATTTAAAGAAGCGTGTGAAGAAAGGTGGCTCACTCCCTTCCATAACAACATATATTGGAGCCACACGAGATAGCCCTTCTAGAAGAAAATCATGCTCCAGAAATTTCTGTTCAATTCAAAAGAATGAATCAACAAAATCCACAGCTGACTTCAGAAATTCTAGTAGATAATAAACCCATGATGTAGAAGACATGAGAATGCTTAACTTAAAATCATATACTTTTATAATGATACAGAGATGTAATAAGAGTCAAGGACTTCAAAAAACATTAAAATAACTGGTAGGTAAGAGTAAGATATAACAAAGTCTTCAAAACATGAGCCACTAATTATTTAGCCTGTCCATGGCTTCCAAGAAAACCAATTATACCTCACCAATTGTTAGAGCCTGCATTCTACTCTTCGGGTCAACCTGCTGGCCAACCCAAACAAAGATTTCCAAGTGACAATCCAAGATGAAAATGTCTTCTGTCATCAAATCATCCTGGGAGAAGTTGTATACCTCTGTCACCTGAAAATATTACTTCAGATTAATGCACTGAGTAGAAATGAATCCAACTAATTATCTTCATAAGCAGCACATAACACTGGAGTAAATTAACCCTAAAGATTTCAAAAATGTGCTTCTAGTATGACCTATCGTATCGAAAAAGTGATCCGTAGCACATTGACCACTGACCAGACCTTCAGTTTTTGTATCTACATTTTTGTCTACTGTTTCTGCCATTGTAACAGAAGCAGAACTCCTAATTTTTCATACAGATCCATTGTTAATACCAGTACATCTCTTTCCTATTTCAGATTTAGTCTACACTCCACAGTACAATTGATGTTGAATTATGTCTTTCAGAATGGTTCCTGTTTTGTATCTTTCCATTTACCATCACCATCATTCTAGAGAATTGAGATTTATCATCTGTGTTTTTCCAAAAAGTACCAGATTGATCAAACCTGCATCTGCATCTATTTCAATCTTATTAATCACATACCACTCATGCCTAAAAAAGATTGTCATAAGCTTTTATTTATCTATTTTATAAAGCCTTAGCAAAGGACCACTTGAATCTCCATAAATTTAAAAATCATGTTATATGGTGACTATAGCCAATAGATAGATCAATGGTATACTCACCTTTAAGTTTCCTGCACATTGTTCAGTCAGACACCAGAAGAAAACAACCATGAAAAAGTCAGCGGTTTGCCTTCAAAATGGGAAGAGGGATAAGATAAATCTTTTTAGCAAGCTAAGAAATATCCCTTACCTTTCAAGCAGTGGCAAGAAAACAGGTGAGGATCACTTTCAGCCTCCCTGAGAATCTTTTGACTGGGATATTCTGATTTTCCTCCTAACAAATCCCAGAACTGTTCAGATTCAGAACCTTCCCTTTGTGGTTTGGATTGTAAATTTGGCTGCAGAAATTCACAAGCATAAGAAAACCAGATAAACAATATACTTAATAATGGTAAATTAGACTGTCCTCCATGGGGATATGCTATACACCGCTTTCTGCTCTACTTCTAAAAATTACACTCTCCTTCTTTGAGAGAAGAAATGTGCTACATTTTAGTCTAATTTTAAGGTAAACAAACCCTGTAGGAATGGATAGTATCTACAAACAAGCCTCCAAGGAAGATATTTGATTTCCTCTCTGTAGTTTTTAATGTCACTAGCAATTAATTTTGAACATCCTATTATTGGTTTACGATCTTTAGAAGATAAAACATTCCTACTATCAGCATTGAAACTTCACCCAAATTGTCATTTCATCTTCTGAAGTCCCAAAGTTGAAAGGATCCAAAACTAATTATCTTTGATGTTGAGAATTGGAGAAAATTTGTTGTTAAGAATAAAAGTTTATTTACTTTAGAGTAAATAATCAAATTGATCCTTTAACGATAGGGTGGCCAAAAACTAGGTACATTAAAGATGATGATCACCAAATAAGTCCTCCAAAGATTGATTTGATCACCATATTAGTCACTAGACCTTTTTTAGCAGTTAAAATAACTCTTTCTTAGCGGTTTTACCCGCTAAGAAATGGCCTAGTGATCAATATAATAGTCAAATCAATCTTTGAAAGACTTATTCGATAACCATCATCTTTGAGTGAGCTACTTAGTGGTCACTCTATCTTTCGAAAACCAACGTGACTATTTCCTCTTTACTCAAAAATAGATTTAAGTGTGAGGCACGTTAATCTCTCAAAAGGAGGGAAGCGTATTTTCCTCATTTAATAATAATTTCATAAAAAATTTGAAAGTATATAAATTTGTATTTTGCAAATAAATAATAAAAAGGTTTTGTAATATCAGTATAATTTCCTGGATGGGAAACAAGTATTGGGGAAATGCCACTTAATAGCATCAGACCCAAAATCTCTCTAACACGAGGCAATCCAAGTGCCACCAGGTCATATAGCCCAAATGGAAATATTTAATCATTTTCAACATGAAATAATTTCACCCACACATATTTGCTTGTCTTCAACAATTAATTTGATCAAATAACATGCTAAATTCTTGGTGTTGGTTTGGATGCATTGAAATTTTCTCAATAATTATATATGAACATATCAGACCTTTATCAAATCCAGCATCCTCTCAACAAGTTCCTGGTCTTCTGCACTTGTGGAGTTTCCAGACCAAGTGAAGACAGCAGGCCCATTATGAAGTATGTAACAATAAGAGGAATTCAAGGAAGATGCAACCTGGTTGACATTAGAATATGAGCAAAATTCAACAACAATAACATTTGTAGTATATTTAGAAGTGTGTTGCTCAATACAAAATGAGTGGATAGACATATGATGCTACAAATGGAAATCAGGGCATACTGGTTCAACTTGTATAGCTTGCATATTGTCTGGTCCAGAGCCCTGAATGCGGAATAATGCAATACCATTCTCATTGTATGTCTCATCAGGAATTTCCTTCTCTGCGTTGTACATCTTGTATCCATCACTAAGCCCGCCCTAAGAAAACAGAAGAGTTAAATGGCCAGTATTTTACACATAGACACATGCATATTAACAAGAGTATTTTTTTTCTTATGTTACCACAATATTAGGATACTACAAACCTTAAAAACAATAAAGGTTTGGAGGATAGAATGAAATTGAATTGGTTCTTTGCCTTCATATATGCGTGCCTACATTCAATTTTGCATGCAAAATCAGTAAGGAGATAAGAGATGAGGACATATAGTAAAAAAGACACAATTTCCAGAAAAGTTACCTGGGACGCCAAAAACTTCATTGACTCGACCATTTTGCTTGCCAACGAATTAGCTGAAGCTCTTTCTTCCTATTTTCAACTAAAAGAGCTTGTAAACAATACACACAATAGATTTACAATACTCACATGCAAATATATAGCAAGACTAAAATGCTATTTATGCATTTTTTTAATACTTTCAATTCCCAAAATGGTTCCCATTGGCGTAAATAGTAAAACGATACACAAAGCTACAATTGGCTAAAATATTGGTTAAATCAATTTACCAGTTCCAATACTATGTGAGAACTGAGAACTCTTTTAATAGGTCTTTGTCAAAGACAACTCTAGCAAAAGCTTAAGCTGTTTACATGTCTGAAGTTCCAATAGTTTAAACTTCAAAAACTACAAATGAGCCTTATACTTTCAAAAGCCTTTTCAGAAGGGTCACTGAATCTGTTGATATGTCCCTACAACTACAAGGATCCATTGAAAAAATAAATAAATTATCAGGACCTAATTGTGGTTTTTATTAGATTACAGGAATCTATTAAAAGAATACCCATGACATAAATGGGCTTGCAGATTCATTTAATAGCTAATAGATTCTTTAGCTACAGCAAATATGTAACATTTTCCCACCAGATTATTTGTCTATTTTTATATTGATGTTGCAACTTGAAATTGTAGGTAGCACTATTCACTGAAGCTTTTACCTCAACACTATTCTTCCCAATCCATGTTCCTATAAGACAATCTTCCTTATCCTCTCCTGGATACGTGTACTGAAAGATGTAGCAATCTCCACTATAAAATTTTGACTGATCAGAAGCTTGAAGAAGAATCTTTTCCTGACCATTCGCACGCCAAACCTGTGCAGTTAGAGTAAGCTATTGTCAACAACAGAAGAAAAAGAGCACTGTTGGAATTGTACCACAACAAACTACAACTCCTATACCAAAATAGGGAGAAGTATGAAGGAACTTTTGAATTCTCAAAGGATACTAACAATTAAATGCCTGCAAGTATACAAAACAACAGCTAGCATATCAACAGCAAATGCATAAACTCCATAGTTGGAAACTGGCAAATCAATTATTAATTTTATGTAAGTTAGAATATGTTCTTCACTGAATGCTGAAATCCTAAGAGTGTTAAGTGTGCAAACTTTGTTAAGATGTCCTACATCGGCTAAATCCTTATAAGGCTTGGGGCATCCCTCAACTTATGATTTAGCTTTTAAAATGAGATAGGTCTAGCATTTCTAATATGGTATCAAAGTATGACTAGTCTTAGACATTGGGCCATCCACAAATATCCAATCCTACAAACTTCACAGATAAGATCCAATCTTGGCCTGAGCATGAGGGGAGGGGGTTGTTAAGATGTCTCATATCAGCTACAATTTGGCTAATATATTCCTTATAAGACTTGTGGCACCCCCCAACTTATAAGGTAACTTCTGAAACGAGTTAAGCCCACCATTTCTATAAACTATTTGGCAGCCCCAACTTGCAGGGAAATGTGTTAAGAGTGAAGTTGTGTTTCTTTGGGGTTATGGTTCATCATGTTACTGTGGAAACAGCTGTACAGTATACCTCCTTTAAGCACCTAATTGATTGCAGGGGTAGTTAATTATTAGTCATAGCAATCTGCATTATAGCTGTTATCCATTGTATCAGAGCTCACTATATAGGAAGATAATGACTTGGCTGTATTAATCATTATCCAGATTTCAGAAAGAAGGAATCATTAAATTCTCTCAACTTTTTATCTCATTTACGCCCACATGCCTAAAACTTTCTTAAGAATGTCAAAAACATTCATCGTTTTAGTGTATCATGTAAATGTAAATATAGTAATTAGGAATACTGCATTAGTGTATTTATTATATTGATGATATAGATATCAAGTCCACGGTGTAGTTGAACACATTTCAGCATATGCTTCTCTTTCCACTCTCTCAACAGTATGTTTATAAGTAACATTCAAATTTGCATAGGAAGTCGTATGCTGCCCATTCAAATCTAAATCTTTCCATAATTCTAAATTCATTTTTTTACAGTTACAGATGATACTTAGCCGCTACTAAATTAGTTCAATAAGACTACCATGTAGTCAAAGGTTAACATATCACAAATATATGATAGAATACAGCTCTAATGTACTACAAAACAGTGCATTCTGCTTCTAATTTCGATGGCTGGTTTTAGGATGAGATAGTAGGAGTTTTATGGATCCTGTGATAATGCAGAAACACTCTATCATTAGAAGAACTCAATTACGTAATATACCAAAACCAATAAGAAACTGACAAAAGTAAAGCTAACAAAAGTTAAATCCAGACATATCAGCTTTGATGGATGATATGTAACTAGCAGAATACCTGCAAATGTCCTGTGCAATCAATGTGGGGTTGGGGTTCTTCCTTTACTGGATCAGCTTTCAACAAACCCTTTACATTTACTCCCTGACGTTTTAGAAGTGCTACGAAGTACAAAGTCATGAGCAAGGAAAAGAATTGGAATTAAATAGTACTTAAAATGCTATCAATGGTGCTGATGAAAAAAATATAATGTTTGAAAAATCCATTCATGCCACAATAACAACCATAGAATATTAAACTTATTTAAAACTTACCTGCTACCTTGCCACGACCATCTTCGGATACTGTTACATTAGTTGTCTGAGGCCAAGAATCAAATTTGGACCTGAAAACCACTGTTTCAAATCCTTCAATCACACGAATTATTTGGGGTTTCAGTTGATCGGTGCCACTTACTAACTCCTGTTTGTGGGTTAACAGTTATTCAACATCAAAACTTACAAAACTAAAACTTATAGGAAAACGTTAAATTATACTGAAGAAGAAACAAGTGTTTACATCTGCAGCTCCACTTGCACTTTTTCTTTCATCAAGAGAGGTATTTCTTCCCATCCATACGAACACTTCCAAACCACAATCAAGAATATAGCATTTATTTGTGTCTAGTAATTCCCTTTTCAAAGAATCAGTCTCAACAGGTTCTGTCTGTCCCTTCACAATGCTGCAAATTTGATAATCTCGTTATAACTAGATTTCAATATATCGAATGAATGTCAACAATGTATTGCTAAAATAATCAGTATTACTTCCACATGTCTAGTATTATCAGCTAAAATGAATTTAAGGTGAAAAAAACATGGATTTGTAAGTCTTGACATTGAATTAAAATTGTAGTTTCACCAAGGAAATGGAATTAAAGACAAGTAAAACACAACTTCACCGTTCAACTTCAGGCCATTGTACAAAAACCTTAAAAGCATATTATGAACTCTATGTGTTTAGAACGCAGTGGAGTTATTGAATTTATGGGAAAGTGTACATAATTACAGAATATACAGTTATCCTAATTTAGGCTAATTACATAAATATAGAATCAATATAATTAATCCTAACATACAAGGTTACTATATTTACATGATTCTAACATATACAAATGACCTAAACAACAAAAAACTCTTTCATCAAGCAACTAATCAAAAAGTTGTTGGAAATCAGGAGATATCATGAGTTTACCTGTAACACCATTAAAATATGTTTTAACTTCAAATAGTACCATGAAACTGAAACTAACCAGGTTTTTCCTTTTAATTGTTTTAGATTTTCATTTAAATTTAATTTTTTCATTTAATTGTTTTAACCCATTATGATTTAGTGGGTACCCTCTGCAAGTCAATTAACATTTCTGCTAACTTTATACACAGTTTACTTGATGTAACGTAAGGGGTTTTACAATCAAAGTGTGACAATGGGTATTTCCTGTGGAGGCAGAGCGTCTTTCATTCGTAACTTTTCAAACTCTAAAATGTAATGTACACATGGCCAAAAATTAAAGGGTATAGACAATAATTTGCCCAAAAACAATAAGGGAAACAGGAACTGAGGAAGATCACAAAACATGCAAACATTAATGAAGTAATCCAAATACATTTAGCTAAAAAATAATGGAATACAGTGGAAGTGCAAACAAAAACACAAATATTAGAGAAAACTGAAATAACATATTACCAAAGTAGGTTTGGCGGGTGAGAATCAGCAGGTTTATCATCAGCACTGGCTGTCTTTCGTGGAAGTGGAGCAAATCCGCCAAAGAAACCCCAGAATTCCCCAGTTTCAGGATCAGCCATCAACTTTCCGTCCTCTGCATGGAAGTTTGAAATATAATCAGCAATCAATAGTAATCAGAAACCACTTTTTCAACTTCAAATTATACTTGTCCACTTACCAACAGCAGCTACCTCACATTTCCCCTCATGGTAGGTATCCTTAATATACTGTACAACTTCCAAAGCTTTAGCCCTTTCTTGAATAGAAGAATTGGATCCATTAAATTGGAAGATTTTTGATTCGGTATCCAGAACAAAAATATCATCATGGTTGAGTGAAGACCGAGCAAAGGGAACCTATCACCAACACAAATGGCTACTCAACAAGTAGAAAACAATGTTTCTACATATGTATTTGTCTGATGATCCAGTATATACAATGGTGACCTACAAGGCGCAAACCTCAATGGAAAAGGAACAATGTCAAACTTGCCTCTTTGACATGTACAACATGTTTCCCTCTGCATACAAACAACCGGGTCTTGTGTTTTTCAGCCTCTGCATGTTTGAAACCAGAAGCAACTCCACCTTCTTGAGGAATAATACACGGTTTGAAATAAGACAGGAACTTTTCAGTTTCATGGCCTTGTACTTCACGATACTGAACAGCACGTCCTCCAAGGGCTGCATCTAGCTCAACTGTCTTGATGGCTGCGGCACCAGCTTCATCCTGTTATATTGTCATTAGGTAGCATGCATACAGCAATTACAACTGATGTTTAACCAGAAAAGTGGGGAAACAAATTAAATAAAAAATATTATAATAATAATAATAATAATAATAATAATAATAAGGGATAGTTATGCTGACCTCCCCTAAAGTTTAGCTTAAATACACCAGGATCCTCTCATTTTCAAAAATTACGAACAACTCTTATTTTGAAATTTGATACTGTGTGTACATGTAACCACACATTATTGCATGTATATACATGTATTACACACTACTTCACGATCACTCACAGTCACAACATAGCAGTATATATATACACACTTACACCCTTGCATAACAATATAACAGCCACTCACAGTCGCCATATCACTCCTCAAACATTGTACATGCAAAATCAAATTTCAAAATAAGAGAGTAGGGTGTAATTTTTAAAATGGGAGGGAGTCAATGTATTAAAGTTCAACCTTAAGGGAGATCAGTGTAATTACCCCTAATAATAATAATAATAATAATAATAATAATAATAATAATAATAAATAAATAAATAAATAAATAAACAAGAACAGGAAGTTTACCTGACTGGTGTCTTTACCAAGCCAGTAATGAATGTCATGGCGCAGAGCACCGCTTTTTGATGCAGTTGTCTGCAAACAAAGGATTAGAAATAAGAAAATAATCATACTGGTGAAAAACTTCGTTTCATGTACAATGCAGTTTGCACAAGGAAATTAAGAGTAAAAACTAGTGGACAAGAAACTACAGCCAAAAATCAAAAGAAAACAAGAAAGTAATAAAATCTGGCCAAAATAAGTTCTGTCTGGAATATGTTGAGATTTGAATGAAGACTTTGCAGAATCTTTCTAACTGTAGAGAAGTCTGCTAGACTCTGCTAAGTTTGTTGGTGAAACAGAATTGTATTATAAAGATCAGAGTTGATTGTGGTTGTTAGAGTTAGTTGTGATAGCTTTCTCTTATCTATATAAGCTTATATCATTGTAATCTTATTAATGGAATTCATTCTCTCATTCTTTTAAGAGCTGAAACACTTCTCTCTTATTCTTTCACTCTTTTATGCATACTTCTCAGATACCTTTATAGTATCAAAGTCTGACCCGCCTTGAATGTTAGGCCACTCGGAGATTTCAGTCCTACAAATTTCACGCTCAAGATGTCCAATCCTGAGTGTGAGGGGGTGTGTTAAGATGTTGAGATAAGCTCAACATTGGCTAAGAATATGATCAGGATACTCCTTATAAAACTTGAGGCAACCTTTAACTATTGAGCTAGTTTTTGGGTGGGTTGAGTTTGGGCCGTAATTTTCTAATATCAAAGTTAGTAGAAAAGAAGCCAACCATGTACCTTGGCTGAACTAGTGCTCACAATCACATATGATTTAGAGGAAATAACATATTTTGAAAACAAAGGTGTCATTTTTAATCAGAGGATACATGGTGCAGCAAAACTTAAACAAGCATAGAGTTCCACAATGAATTTGCAAAGAAAAATGAAGATGAGAAATCAGCTTCACATGCCACCATTACATACCAATATTGAGATTTTGTCATGCAGGGGGCAAATTCTCTTAAATTACAATATCCATACAATATTATAAACAGAAATGAATACTTGCTGAAACAGAACACACCAAACACGAGGCCAGCATTGTAGGAAAGAATAATCACACGGAAAAGATGGCTTACCTTTAAAATCACATAGGAATCTCCAGTGAAAAACTTCCCATAAGAGGACTTTGGAACAGGAACTGGATTAAAATTCTCAATACGCCATATTTCAAGTCCACTATATAAGGTTAAAGAAAACAGTGCACAAAAACTGGGAACAGATCAAACATCAAAGCATGAAATTAAATTTAGCATATAACAGAACCAAATGAAGATGAAACCAAGGACAAATCATGTAAATATGAAAAATTGATAAATTGTAAACAGCACAGTATGTTAACTGGATGCAGGATACGCCTTTTGTCCAGCTCCCTGAAAAGCTGAATCCAAATCTCTCATGGAAACAGCCATGATATTCTTCTATAAGCTAGCTTAAATATACCAAAAAATACCCTGAAAGGCAACCATAAATGATATAATGAGTAAACAGAAAACAAAGATCAAGTGTTCATTTTATAAAGCGTTCAAAATAGTGGGCCAAAAACGAAAAGCAAACGCTTGCAGTGACCATTTCAAGTTTCAACTAAGAAATTAGTGGTACCTTTTCACTAATCACCCAAAGAACAAGAGGGGGAAAGACCATTCCGCTTTCCTCCTTTGTTTTATTATTTTCTCCCTTATGAATGAATATGCACATAAACAAGCTTTATTGATAGATTGAGTACAATTTAAATTTCTAAAAATTTGGTTTCATGTTGTAATAGTAAAATGAAAAATTTTGTGGGTGAGATGACAGAAAAAGAAAAGAGAGGGTTGGCATTGGAAGGATTGGATGCCAAAAAGGGTGAGACTGGGAAAGGTCGGTCACCGGCTAAGGCTATTATTGTTCATGTAAATTGCCATAAAGCCTAAGGTCAGTGGGCCTCCTTGCTTGCTAGTCTAGGAAAAAGAGTATCATGCCCCCTTATTCAACTTTTTCTCCCTCTTTTCTTTCTTTTCAAAACAAGAATAAACAAATTATGATATTTTTTACTCCACCAATACTATTTTCATTACTTTATTTTATAATAGCTGTCTAAAGACTTATTTGTTTCTTTTATATTTCAATATATATATATATATATATATATATATAAAATGTGTTTGACTTCTTTGATTCATGAAAATATGATTATGTGAAAGTTAGAGGTGGGGATTTTCTAACTTCATTTGTATTTTTTTCCTAATCTGGTTAAAGTACATTAAATTTAAGAAATACAAATATAAAAATTGGTCTTTAAAATGACAGTTTGATTTTTTTTCTATAAATTGTCTTTTTGTATGTATTTTGTCTAGCAAGTATATTGATTTATGCTGATGCAATAAGTTGAGATTACTTGTAAGAATATGAGAAGTAGATGGTTTATTTAGACACTTAGGTCAATAGAGAAGCAGGTTGATATTTATAAAAAAAATGAGTGTAAAGAGGTAATGATGAGTGTAATAGGTATTTTTACATGTATAATTGAGATGTGTCAAGACTGAATTAAGGTAGTTGGTCATTGTCTAAGGTTGGTTGCGAGACATTGACATGATATTGGTACTCTTAGTCGAATCTATTATGAATTAGATTTAATGTGTATAAACCTAATATTTCAGTTGTAACATATATTTTAGTTGATTCACTTATTCACATATTAGTTTTTATGACATATAATTTTTTTAGTAAGAATCAAAAACATATCAAAAAAGTTCAAATAACCATAAAGTAGAATTTCATTCTCTACATGTTAATTTTACTCATTGTGTTATTTGTACTTTTGTAAGGAGATAATAAAAATCTGTAACTTAAAACAGTCAAAACTGAATTGTATAAAAACCTTTAGGAACTAAAGTAACATTGTCACTTTCTAGTGATCAAACTGTATATTTATCTTGAAGATTGAAAAATGGTTTTAGAAATTCCAAGCTCAATTTTGATTGTTAGAATCTTATAATTGGTTTTTGAGAGTGTCATAATGGGATGGCTTTCCAACCTTAAATTAAACTTTACAGTAAAATAAAATAAAAGCTGGAACATGACCATTTAGTTCCAAACTTACATAGTTGCATTTAACATGAGTCACATTTACATGTGCAGAATACCTAAAATTGAAGTTTGCTGCATTGAATTTAATACTTCCATTAAGTATCTATCAACTGTGTATCAGAAAATAACTTCACGACTCCGACATATTGCCAAAACACGGGGAGTGTGTTTTAACATGTTTTGGAGTTTATTCACTTCTTCTCACCCTTTGCTTTCTTCAGTTAATAGTTTGTGATTATTCCAAATTTATTTAAACAAATTATCCTTAAACTAAGTATTCTAAATGATCTTACCTAATTATAATTACTGTTAGTTTTTATTTTTGTATTTTATTTTCTCTTCTTTTCCCTCGTGTAATTTTAGTTTTATGTTTTAGTCAATTGTTATAAAGAAAGTTCATATGGAAGAAAAAGAAATTCAATGAATTTTCATTAACATGCAGAATTTTAGATTGTTCCGAGAAAATAGTTCTTAAGATAATTAATAGAATATATTATATATTTTATTAACTGTTTTTACATGTTTAAAATATTTTATCTATTTTAATCCACATATACCTTTCTAAATTTTAATTGAATTGAAAAACATACAAAGTGATTGGGATATTCGATATATCTAGCTAAACGACTGAGGCACAAACATGAGTGAGATCGCATGACCAATGTCAAACAACCTCGGGAGCAGATGTACCGTATCGATGTCAAAGAACACCTTTGAAACAATCTAAATTATTCTATATGTTTCTGTCATGTCACCGATAAGATCTCATAAAATCAATAAAAATTGTTGTCTACGATCATTGGCTCCATTTAATGCACAATGTATATTTTTCAGATTTTGAACCCAAACCTCATTATTTATTATATCTTAATGAATTGAGCATTAGAGAAACATAAAAAAAAAAAAACTCACCTCTTTTGTCCCTTATTGACCCTTATGCGAATTGGAAATATGTGATTCACACATGGAATAACATATGCAAGAGATTTACACATGGGAGTGGGACACACATAAGGCAACAAATACTAGATAGCCTTGGAGCTCCACATGAATTAAAATTTAGTATACACAACACATTTTGCTCCCTGAAGCAGATCAGTAGTCTTGGTCGTAGTCTTCATCTATTAAAATAAAATATTTCAAAAAAAAATCTAGCTAGCCTTTTTTTTTACACAAAACTACCCTACCCTACTCATATTAATCCATCATCTTCTCATTAATATTATTATCTATTAATATAAATTAAATAGTATATTTTTATCATTTTGTATAATGTCATAAAACTAAATTTTTATTTATTTCCTACTAATTAATAAAAGCTTTAGTTATAGTTGTTGTCCTAACTAATATAAAAATTATTATACCTAGGAATATATATGTGTGTGTGTGATGTATCATATGAAAAACATTATTTTATGTGAGAGGGAGAGTGATACAGGATAGTTAGAAGAGTGTTTAGGTGGCAGAGACAGAATTAGATATATTTTGTTTTGGTTGTTGTTCCATTTGTATACATAGCAAAGTTATAATTGAGTTTAGTTAAGGAAAAAACTATATTCTTTTTGAAATTCTGCTCTTTCAATAATAATAAATTCATATCAGAATTCATTCTAGAGTTTCTTTTCTTTTTTGAATTTTCGAATATTTTTTCTTATTTCTAGTTCCATCTACATAAGAAAGGAGCGAGTCTAACTGTACAATCATACAATATTGGATGATTGAAATTAATCATATAAATTTTTTAAAAAGTAATATAAAGCTTTTAATTTCAATTATTCATTATATGGTTATATTGTCCAGATTCATTCATTTTACTCTCACGTAAAAGAAACTTTCTCATAAAATATATTCATATATATGACGGCCGGCCGTTTTCAAATGAAACGGAATTTGATTTCAAACCCTGTAATTTGCGAAAAAGTCTAATTACGTTTAAATCGAATAGTCTCATACTTGAAAGGTTATGTGCTTTTGTGGACAATCATATCATAAATCATAATTATAAATATAAACAAAGAAAAAGATTATATGTATGTTCAGCGTGAATTGAGATGATTGTATAAATTTAAATTAACTCATTTTAAAATATAGGTATCTTCTCATGTCTAATGTTTCTCTAATTTAAAAAGCTACTTCCCTTTTTTAAAATTTATTTTTGATTACACCAAGTCTCCTGTAATTAGGGAGGTGAGATTGAAGTTCACTTACCTTTCTAAGGAGAAGTATAACTTTTGAAGAAGAAAGATTACGAAATGTAAGCATGGTTATCATGGGAAGCAAATGCAATTTCCCCTCATTTTCAATAATTACCGAGAATTTTATTTAAAAAATGTTTTTTCAACGATTTAATTCAAATTCAAGAATGTAAAATACAAAAACTCTAAAGAAAAAAATAAGACATTTAATACAGACCTAAAATAATGTAAAGATAATCATATCTTACTAATATCAAAAAGATTTCGATTATCTTTTATTCTTACTTAAAAAAAAAAAAAGAGATGGAACCCAATACATGTGCCTACGCGATTTAGAAAAGATGTTCTGTGTGGCTTATAAAATAAGGTCAAATAAAATGATTTCATTCAATACAAAATTAAATATGTTTGAAATTGGAAAAAGCAATAGCATTAGATAATATTGATTGGTTATCGATCTGTAAAGTAAGATGAAAGCCACCGCCCACCGCCATCGCAGCCATTCCACGACTTGGCTTCTTCTTCTTAAAGACAAAAAAACAATGATGTTTTTGAGGAAATTCACATGAATGAATAAAAACAATTCATTTATATAAACCAAAGTCTAGAAGAGTTGAGGGTGTGTTTGGTTTACAGTTTGGGGAACGAAATTAGGGAAATGAAAAAATTTAAAGATTGATATTGATTTTTTACTATAAGAAATATTTTTAGATTGATCAAATCAGACATCCCTGTTAGGGAACCAAACGGCCCCTCATCTCATAAGATGTTTATAATCAAGATATCTTTCAAAATTATCCACCTCGCATAGATAGAATTTTAATTCATAACCTTATCACTATAACTGTAATTTTTAATGAAATTAACTGATATTTTGTTTGCTATTTCATGTTTTGATAATATTGACCTAAGTATTGTCTCATATAACAAGTTACACGTATCGTCTGTCATCATATTCCATGCAAACATTGGACATTTGTGATTTGTAAGTTTTATTTTGCGTAAGAGTGAAGTGTTGGTGGATGTACATGTATGGTTCTTTTGTGGACGACTTCTGAGAAGGAATTGTTAATTAGTTTCATTGTCAATTCATATTTATCCGTTTTCATTGATTTGATAATGATGAGACTTTAATTATTTTTATTTTTTCTTAATTTGATATACCTAATCTGAAACATCAAAAAAAAATATCCTTCTTTCTTTTTGTTGCGTGGATTAATGATATAACACAACTGTATCATAATTTTTTAATTATTATTTACATTTTCAAATAAAAATATAAATATAATTTGTATTAAAAATTTTATAAAGATAAAATGGAAGGTAATGAGTCAATGAAGGCACGGCTGGTGACACACCATGAATTCTTATAATAATCATGGGTGGTGTGCATGAAAGGTGCGATGGAAGTTCGTGATACTGGAAAAACCTGTATATGTTTAGTTTTTTTTTTTATATAAGAGGACTATTGAAATAGTGAATGAGAAATAAAGTTCGGTATATAAGTTGATAGACCAACTTGTTTAACCAATCTTTGTGTGGGTCTTAAGTTGAAAATAAAGTCTATTCAAATTGTAAGCCTAACTCGAGGGTTAACTTATTTTTAAAATTATTATTTTATTTTAAATAAGTCTTACTTTTTTTTTCATACTTCACTTTTTAAAGAAAAAGAAAAAAATTTCAAACCTAAGACATTGTTATGTTATTGTTTCTTACATTGAAATAGGAGAAGTTGATACTTAGATTCCACTAGTTGTTAATTTGTTGAAATTTAAGTGTCAATGTGAGAGTTTTTAAATGATTAAATATTTTAAATTATATGTGTTTTGGGTTTCATAAACAAAAATTTTAAAGCAAAAAAAATCACATATGGGTTAGCTTGTGGGCCCATGGTCCTTATACGGTTCCAAACAAAATTGGCTCATTTAAAATGTGGGCTCATGCGGCTGGCCCGTTACGAGGTAGGCCAACCCGTAGCTCTAATGAGAAACAAATAGTGGAACTTTAGTCGAGCATTGGTTATACTCAATGAGCTATGGTTACATTAAAGTTGGATTCAGAGAGAACCCCTTCTAATTTCATGCACATGATCTCCTTATAGGTATGATGTCAAAAATGATAGATAGAGTTTTTAGGAATCATGTGAGTGGGTTCTTTGATAGAGATAAGGAGGAAGATCAAAGACTTAGGCGTCTCTCGTGTATACACCCATGGGTGAGTGTAACTTGCCCTTTAAGAAGGGTAGGTGTGATGGTGTGACGAGGAGGAAAATAGCCTATGAAATCATGTTGAAATATAAAAGACTTGGTAATCTTTGTTCTGACTATGGCCTTTTTGACCATGTACTGGAGGATTGCAATAATAAAGATGACTAATGGAATGAGGATGATCATGAAAAACCTTCCATATGGTCTATGGATTAGGCATCTCCTTAATGTCATATTGAGTTATAAAAGGAAGGTTTATGTGATTCTTTATGCAATCTTCTTCTAAGGATCTTTCTAATTAGGTAACTTTATAGATTATCCATCAAACACTTTAATTGACCAAAAATTCAGTGTGACACCCCTTCCTAATTTGTTTAAATTTTTAAAGGAAAATTTTTGCGTTTGACACTTGTAGTTCAAATATAAGTCCACCCTCTAAGGTGACAAACATCATTTTAAATGCACACGAATTCAAAAGTGAAGGTAAGTAAAAATACCATATAAAACCAAGTGTATCTCATACAAACAGAAGCCTAAAACATGTAAGAAATTGTGTTGATGAAGTACTAGTCATAGGAGGCCATAAAGGATAAGATCATGATACAAAACGCAAAAAAAAAAATTGCACTTAGTGGAATCCACTGGCAGTGGGTTTTTCCCATTGGTGGTGGATTCCTCTGACTTCATGCGAAAAAATTTTGTAACCTTGCACACCGTGGATCGACCCCTGTTGCCCCATTTTGCCATTTTCAACATATTTTGCCTTGTAGCCTTGATCCATACAATGCTTAGACCTTTATAGATGCAATCTCACCACTACACATTGTGTTATTTTACATGTTTCTCACACCTAATGCCTCATGGTTTAGTCTTAGTTATTTTATCTTGCATTGCCTCTTAATTCTTAAACCCTACACACCAATTATGCAGAATTTTTTCTGCGTAATTTACCCTTAAACTCAACAACCTCACCCCTCATTTTACTCAAATGGGTTCCAATCTTTACCAAACTTCACACACCATATTTGGCACCTAATTATGAGTTGTTACAAGTGGTTTTAACTTAAAATTCCAAAAATTGAGACACTCATGCGAAGAAGCATCTTCCATACAATTTAGGACTAAGTGGTCAACATAACAATCCCAGAAGCAATTACTTTAGTCCCAAACCATTGCCAACAAGTACTAAATACACCATATGACTAAAACCTCCAAACCAAAGATCCAAAACTCCCCTAAATCAAAATATGACTATCTAAGTTCCTTAAACATACATGCTTATGCATCAAGCCATTACATAACTATATCAATTCTCACTTACATACAACTTACAACCCATCCATAACAAATTCATACATCATCAAGACATACTCCAAGTGGTTCAAAACCACCAATCTTTTCCATAAAACTTGTCCATCACATAAAATGCACTATTAATACAAGGCAACCTACTTAATTCTTGTCATGTATAAGCACACACACACCCACACATACATATATATATATATATATATATAGGATCTCCTTTCAGACTTTGCATCAATAAGTTACCATTCAAGTCCTTAAGTGCCATGTAACAACCATATGCACATAGTCAACAAAATGCACAATTCACATGATGCCTAAATGCATATTTGCATCCAAGGACTACAAGTTTGATAACATCACTCAAAAACATAACCATTATCTACGATATACAAAATGCATATGCTTCAAAGACTCTCCTATAGCATCATCATCACACTCTCTACCCCCAGAGTCACACTCCTACATCACCATCTTCCTGTTGGCTCACTGAAACCACAATTTGAGAGGTTAGGGATGTCAATGGGGCGAGGCGGGTGCGGGTAGTATGTTACAGCTACCTGTATCCACAGGTTTTAGGCGGGTAGCGGGTATTCATGGGTTCAGTAGCGGGTACCCACAGGTATTTCTGAATATTTATTATTTTTATAAAATAATAACAAAGAAGAAAATATGGTATAATGTACTAAACATAATATTATTTTAGTAAAATATAATTCAAATTAATATTGTATTATGCATTACAACTTTATAAATTAAAAGTATTTTTATTGAAAAATATTAAATTTTGTTTATCTTATTATAAAATAATAAAAAATACTTAGATATTTAAATATATTTAATAAAAATAAATATTAATAATTAAACGGGTACCCACGGGGAGGGTAGTGTGATACCGCTACCCACCCGTTTAGTAAATATGCGGGTATCCATTACGGGTAACCCACGGATTACCCGCGGGCGCGGGTTTTTTTGTCATCCCTAGGTGAGTACTACCCAAGGCAATAGATAACAATTCCAAACAATATTATAGATAAAAATGTACATAGTCACATATTAGTTTGCATCTAATACATAATTCCATCGACATTCACAACTCATACCTTTTCCACCAAGTATACATAAAACATCAATACCAACAATGCAATATGTTCATGTTATGCCATGGTCTTTAATCAAATTTCTCAATACATATGAGCATGTCATGTGGATCCACTTCAACAAAAAATATAGCAAGTGTCAGGATAACCCACTTAGTGAATCGTAGCACTATAATGAAGGGTATCTGGATAACCACTCAGTGAATCGTAGCACTATAATCGAGGGTACCCAAGAACTACATAGTGAATCGTAGCACTATAAGTGACAACCTAAAAAACAACATGCTTGAGAACTACTAGTGAATCATAACACTATATCGGTAGTCTCCTGGTGAATCAAAGCACCAAAATACATATGATGTCATGGAGTGCAATAATGCATGTAATGTGCGGATCTTTATGCAATATAATTATCATGACATCACACTAACTCAATATATCTAGTTACCTCATCAACTACTCCATCATACATATATCTCTCAGAGGTACAAATTAACAATCCATTACTTTTCAATTTCATAAATCAACACTAATATCATCCACCAATCAATTCCAAATTAAATTCAAGCAATATAAACAATTCTTAAAATATGACAATAGCATATAAACAACGTTCCACAACCCAAAGGACTGCTTCATTGGAAATCTCTATTTATTACTCAGATAGTAAACCCTCTCGTACATTAAACGTACCTGAACTCAATCCGGCTTTGGTTTTTCACTTTCGATCAACAATCCACTAATCAGACGGGTCCTAGAACCATGTAAATTCGAGATTAATCACACTTTGACTCACTATTTGGCTTGAAATAATTTACAAATATTTTAGTATAGTTCTAAGTCATTGAAACTCACCAAGAACGTTAATCACTTGTTGTACACCACGTGTTTTGGCTTCCGGGTAGCGATCGAGCTCCCACAACAATTCCTAAAAATATTGAATAATTACCTTAGGCATCTCAAGACTATCCTAAGTATACCACGACGCCTAATTTAGAACAATCAATACTATTTCGGCAAGGTATGACTTACCGACTTGCCGTTAAAGTTTTCAATTGTACTCCAATAACCTCTAATGCTTCGAACTTTAGTCGAAATGATTCCAAACATTACTCTTCACTGCTGCCACATGAGTCCACAATAAGAAAAGAAGAATTTGAGCCTTGGGCATTTTACCCGCCTTGACTGTGAGGCATTAATGGAAAAAGGGAGAGGGGTTTTACCTTTTAAGGCTATAAAATGGCAACCCAAGCTTATAGGATCCCTTCAATGGCTATGGGTGTTCACGGTTTTGGACCTAAGGGGGGGAAGAACATTACTCCTTTGCATTCACCAAAGAAGAACATAAGAGGAAAAGTGAAATTGGAGACCCCATTAGTTTACCTTTGTCACTAATCTAACAAGGGCATGCAAGGGTGGTGAGGATTCAGTGTGAAGCTGAAAGAAATGGCAAGGATGACACACAATGGTGATGACTCACGAGAAAAGGAGAAGGAAAAGTGATGCACGTGGAAAAAAGAGCTGAACGTGAAAATGGAAATAACTGATAAGGAGTTTAGTTTTTGGAAATAATAATATTGGATTTTGGAATTTAGGTTTTAGAGATTTAGCTAGTTTAATTTAGTTAATTAAAATAGGTAACTTTATTCTATTGATCATAATTTAACTAAATAACCCATTCATAATTTAATATCAAATACATCCTAATATTATTTTCTAATATCCTATTCTAATTAAAATTATTAATTGTATTAATTGAATTATCAATTATTAAAATTTCTAGGATATTACATTCAGCATGGCTAGAAATCTCTATGCTTAGTTTTCTAATGTTTTCTCGACTCGAAGATGAAGAAATAAAAAATGGAAAAGATTCATAATGGATTAGGCTAATTAGGCACCACTCTCAATAAGGAGATAAACATGACTAACTCATCATGTGGAAAAGTCCATACTAAGAGCTTAGAAGACTTAATTATTCCAAGAGAACCTCAGGAGAAATTAAACTCACAGGTTGATGAAAATTCACAAATGAACAAAGTCAAAACAAAAAATGTTAGGAAAAGGTTTATATAGGCCAACCTTCTAAGTGAGGTCAACTAAACTCAATCTAAACCCAAATCCTAAGGCTTGTTCAGCCACCCAAGAGTTTAACCTTTTGATAAGGTCCAAGGCCATACAATTAAAGCCAAAAGACATGACCAAGATGAAAACAAGTGAAGTCTAATAACTTGACCCAAGCCCAATTACAAGCTTATACCCAAAATAGTACATTCAAACAAATTTTAATAGTGATCAAGACTTTCTAGGATCACATCAGAGGTCTCTAAAAAGGGTCTGAGTTCTTCAAAAATAATGAAGAGGTTTCAACCAAAAATTAACCAGGGGGAGATGATGTGAAAGATTAAACACCCCCGACTATTGTATTTGCATGTTAAAACAAGGTTTTGATAATGACAAGCATGATGACAAAGGCAAAGCACAAATACATACATAAAGAATGCACATAAATAAGAAATGATTGTGTTTAATGAATGATAAAATATGTGATGAACAACAAAGGGAAAATGTGGTTGACAAAGACATGACAAGAATAATGATCAAAGAACAAGGATGAAATGTAAAACAATTAATGAGCAACTATAAGAGAATATGTTTGATAAATGATAAGCTTTTGACATGGATTCATCAATCATGAAGAACAAGCACAGACATTGAAGACAAACCAAGAAAGTTAAAGCATAAGTGACCACATCTTAGAAAAGAGTCAACAAAGCATGAAAAGCAACCTAACAGGCCTCTAAATCGATTCAGAGAAGGCCCTGAATCGATTCATGCGTTTTTGATGGCCCAGGATCTTAAAATTAAAGGCTAAATCGATTCACAGAGGGAATGAATCGATTCATGTGTTTTTGACAGGCCCTGAATCGATTCACACGTGATGTTACAGCCCCTGAATCGATTCATCCTTTGTTTAAATGAGTTCATACGCTTTTTGAAGGTCCTGAATCTATTCAAATCTAAAATAAAACAATTCATAGAATTGATGAATCTATTCACGGGTTTGAATGAATTAATTCATGGAATTGATGAATCTATTCATGCGTTTGAATTATTTGAAGATACAGTACAATGAATCAATTCATGAAATTAATTAATCTATTCACGGGTTTGAATGAATCAATTCATGGAATTGATGAATCTATTCATGCATCAGAACAACTCAAAATTGCATTGAATGAATCGATTCATATTAGTGGAAACAACACTACGAGTTTTATGGTGATACGTAGACAACATTACGAGTTTTATGAATCCACTACATCGAAAGGACTTAATTAAGGAATTAATTGGCAATGACACTATGTATTCAAATACTATAAATAGAGAAGGAAATTGAAGAAGCAAAGCAATCCAACAGAAAACAAATATCACATCCTTCTGTTTTCTTCTCTCTTTCTCTTAAGCAAGCAGCTTTCTTTCATTTATTCAATTGCATATATTTTATGAGAGTTAATTAGAGAGAAAATATTTTAAGTGCTTAAATTTGCAAACCCTCTCTGTGTGAATTATTATTTTGTAAGAGCTTTAAATTTGTGTATCTACTTTATTGAGAGTTAATTCTTGTAAACACTATCACCAAAATACTCAGGTTTGAGTGGTCACAAAGGTTGGGGTTCAACCTTTGGGTTATTGAGAGGTTGTGAGATTGGGTGGGTTGCCCTTGGCTTGTGAGGATTGAGTTCTTGAGTGTGGGACACTAGGAAGTTGCAATTGCTCAAAGCTTTGTATCTCAAATCTTTAATAGTGGAATCCTTCAAGTAGTTTGCTTGAAGGCGAGACGTACACCGGGGTGGTGGAACTCGTTACATCGGTTTGCAATTCTCTCTTCCCTAAGGTCATTTATAATTATGAATATAAATTGCTTGTTGTCTTAATTGTGCACTTAATTTATTTAGTTAAACTGCTTAAGTTGAATTATTGATTCAATTAACTTAATCTCTGCTGGAATTAATTATTGCATGCCAACTGTTTGATAAATTACTATTGTTACGTGTTATTATCATCTTTATCATTAATTACTAAATTGATTGCAAAAAAAATCATATTCAAAAGGGATTTCAAGCAAAAAAATTAAATACTCAATTCACCCCTCTTAAGTATTGAGACCTTGGTTAACAACTATAAAATGGTGAAGCTTGTTATAAAGATTGAGGAGGAACTAGATGCTCTTCTTAATTATGAAGAGATCAAATAAAGCTCAGGATCTATAGCACGTGGTTATCTCACGAGGATGGAAACACACATTTTTTCCACCATAAAGCTTCACAAAGACATGATTAAAACAAATTTGAGATGATCAAATATGTCGGAGGCATAAAGTATAAAGATAAGGGTGAAATTACAAGTGTATTGAGCAACTATTTTAAAAGCTTATTCAACATTTCTTCCCCCGATAGGATCATTGGGCCCATTGCTTTGGTGAAGGACATGCAGAAAATAGGGATATCAACATGGAATACAAATGTGGATAGTATATATTCGTACTTGTACGCATTGAAATTAACGAGTAGCTGTAACTGTAAGTACGGGGTAACAAGTACTTGTATGTATTTAATTAGCAATTAGAAAACAATAATAAAGAAGAAAATCAAATATAATGGACTAAATACAGCATTATTTTAGT
Source organism: Clitoria ternatea (assembly GCA_037962975.1). NCBI lineage: Eukaryota > Viridiplantae > Streptophyta > Magnoliopsida > Fabales > Fabaceae > Clitoria > Clitoria ternatea. The sequence goes on from CM075671.1 coordinate 280,303,719, forward strand.
ATGTAATAATATATATTAGCATTTGATAATATAAAAATATTATCGTGAATCAATATTAAATAAAATATCTCATTATAAAATAACAAAAAAAATCCTTATTCGTAAAATACTAAAATGTTTAATAAAAGTTCACCTCAACATTGACACATAATTTTTAAAAAATAAAAAAATTTCTTTGCCTTTTACCAATTTTCTTTCTCCTTACCCCGTACTCATCATCCCCTCTCTTGTTCTACAACCCCCAAGCCCCATTCCTATTACCCAGTTGCACTTTATGTTAGATTTTCCTAATAATATATTATTATATTAATTTGATGGATTAGCATCATTAAATCATTATATCTATATTGTGTTGATTAATTATATGATATGTAAATATTATGTATATAGATAGATTTAGCTATTGGGCTTTTGTTTGGATAGACCGTGATGGGTTGGCCCATTCTATGTGCCCAGTGAGAGGTTCCTGCTCTTATCTGTGGTTGCCTATATAATCACTATCCCATTAGATGATTATTACAGAGAGTCAGTAATACACTGGACATAAGGCACTCAGATTAAGAGTAGTACACGCTCACTATTGTGACTCATGGATCGCTTGTCTTCAGGTACGCCTTCAATCAAAACTTTGTTGTCATGATATGTGTTAAAATTGTGTTATGAATTGTATGTTCATAATAAAGAAAATTTTTCTGCAATTGGTATCAGAGCATGGTTTAACACGTATCATGAATGTTAAATATTAATTGTAGAATTTTGTTTCCCCATTATGTTTAAGTTTCAGTAATTATTTTTTTTGCAATGGTGTTGTGTTTTTTTTTCTTTTCTCTTTCTCTCTTGCTCGATAAAGAATTTAACATCTGCGGCATAGGAAGTTTCTTTTTCCGCAAAATATGTTTGTAACTTTCGCAATGGTGTTGCAGATATGATTTGTTTTTAAATTTTGACACAATTATAAAAAATAAAAAGAATTGTATATATATATTATGTCCATCGTTTTGCGTGCCATGATATTATATATAATAGATTGTAACAACAGACGGTGACTTGCCATTTTATTATATTATATATTTGATTGCATTTTAAAGTGTAACTGATGCAGTTCCACATGCCACTAATATATATGTATTATATTCATATGCCATTATATGCTATAATAAATTCAAACAGTATCCCTTTTAGCTTGTCTTTAATTTTCGTTCCGCGTGCCAATATGCTATGCGATTTTCATTTCAAAATATTAGATATGTTGACGTTAAACGCGCCATGATATATTGCTGCAGCATGCTATCAATCATATATATATATATATACTATATCTTTGAGATTTTGTTTCAGATATTTTTTTAAAATTTTGGAAAAATTAAAATTATATTTATATGCCACTGTGATCTTACCTGCTAGTATTATACTTGTGTATCATTATATATGAATTGGCAGGATATTAATTTCATATGACATTACATAATTTTTTTATTGTATAATTTTAATTCTATGTGGAAAAATATTAATATGTATAAAATTTTAAATTATTATGTACAAATGTCATCTCACCCATCGTGAGACCATTTATGCAGGACTTAGGAAAATAAAATAAATATATATCTAAATATTATATTATATTAATAATAATTATATCCTATCGATGTGTTATTGTTAATGTGATTTGTTGAATACTATGCACTTGTGTTTTTATTTATGTCAATTTTGTACTAATGCCCTATCGGTGTTAGGATTTGGTGACATGATTTTTTTTTTTTATGCATTGTATTCTTTCGTTAATATTTTTATTTATTACAACCTGAGACCCTTAGGCGGGATTATAATTAATAAGAAATTTTATGATGGGCACACTATATTTTGCATGATTTAATTATGCATGTTGATTAATTTCTCATATATTAGTATCAATGCCCACTTCGGTTAAAACGTTGAACGGGACGAATTATGAGGACTGGAAGGAGTCTTTGGATTTGTATTTGGCTATGACCAATATTGACTTAGCTTTGCGGGAAGAAGAGCCAAGTGCTCTTACTGCTGAGTCAACTAATGATCGGAAGGCTTATCGTGCAAAATGGGATCATTCGAATCGAGTGTGTTTGATGGTGATAAAGTTCACTATGGAGAAGTCAATCAGACAGAGCATTGTTGAAAATGACAACGCTACAACTTTTCTGAAATCCATTGGAGAGAAATTTAAGACCTTTGACAAAGCTGAGAAGGGTCACTATTCCTCACTCTTTGATAGAGCCAGGTATGATGGTGTTAGTGGAGTTCGTGAGCACATGCTAAAAATGGTGCACTATCGTAACAAACTAAGGGGGATGAAGCTTGAGATTGATGACAGTTACTTGATTTGGAAAATTCTAGAATCACTCCCTTCCCAGTTTGATGTTTTGAGGACTTCTTATAATACTCAAAACCATGAATGGACTGTTGATCAGACTATTGCCATTGTTACTCAGGAGGAGGAAGCTATGAAAAATGGGAAGCCTGGAGTTGTTCAGTTTGCTGACAAACCTCACAAGAATAAGTTTGCTGATTCCACTTCTAGGTCCAAATCTGTTCACAAAAATCATAATGACAAGAAAACAAAGAAGATGGTTCCTAATCTCGGTCCCAACAGAAAATTTTTCAAAGGAGAATGCAAGTATTGCAAGAAGTTCGGACATATGTTGAAGGATTGCTATATCCTAAAGAAGAAGAATCAGAGGGAAGGTACACCTCTTGCTCTAGCTTGTTTTGAATCCAATGTTGTTGATGTTCCTCCTAATACTTGGTGGTTTGATTCGGGCATAACTATTCATATGGTGAATTCTTTACAGGGGTTCACAAGCCTGAGGAAACCAAGTGATTTTGAATCAAAGATCGTAGTAGGAGATGGAGCTAGAGTTCCTGTTGAAGATATAGGGGTTGTTTCTTTGTGTTTGCCCTCTGGTCATGTTTTGCTTCTAAAAGACGTTGTTTATGTTCCTTCTATTCATAGAAACCTGATTTCTGTTTCTGCTTTGGACAAGTGTGGTTATTCTTTTCTGTTTGGCAATAGAAAACCGAACATCTTTTTTGCATCTTTTGTTGTTGGTCATGGGGTTCTTTGTGATAATCTTTATATGTTGACTTTTTCCGATATGAGTGTTAATTCTGTTGTTGGGCATAAGCGTAGCAGAGTCGATGAGAATTCTTCCATGTTATGGCATAGACGCTTGGGGCATATTTCAAGGCCTCGTATTGAGAAACTCATTAAGCATGAGATTTTACCCGATTTGGACTTCTCTGATTTTGATGCTTGTGTGGCTTGCATTAAAGGTAAGCTTACTGCTAAACCCAGGAACAAGTCTGGGTGTCATCGTGATGCCGTGTTAGAGTTGATTCACACTGACATGTGTGGACCTATTACACCCACTGCTATGGGTGGATGTAGGTATTTTATTACATTCATAGATGATTACTCTCGTTTTGGCTGGATAGATCTTCTTCAAGAGAAATCATGTTCCTTGGATGCTTTTAAATCGTTCAAGGCTGCTGCTGAATTAAAAACTGGCAAGAAGATAAAATGTGTGCGGTCTGATAGAGGAGGAGAATATTATGGCAGATATGATGAAACCGGAAGGAATTCAGGACCTTTTGCTAGATACCTCCAAGAATGCGGTATCGAAGCTCAATACACGATGCCAGGTACACCTGAACAAAATGGAGTGGCAGAAAGGAGAAATCGCACGCTTATGGAAATGGTGAGATCTATGATGGGTCCATCTTGCTTACCCGACTTTCTTTGGGGAGACGCCTTGAGAACCGCTGTGTACGTTCTTAATCAAGTGCCTAGCAAGTCTGTACCAAAAACTCCTTATGAATTGATGACTGGAAAGAAACCAAGTTTGAAACACTTGCGTGTTTGGGGATGTAAGGCAGAAGTCAGACCCTATAACCCTGCGATGAAGAAGCTTGATCTGAAGACTGTTAGTGGCTTCTTCATTGGTTATTGTGTGGGTTCAAGAGGTAGCAGATTTTATTGTCCTTCTCACTCTACACGAATAATAGAGTCTGATCGTGCAGTATTCTTTGAGGATGATTTGGGTAGTGGGAGCATTGCCTCACGACCAGTTGTCTTTGAAGAAGATAGAGTTGAAGTCCCCGCACCTCAATTTCCTATTTCGGAAATCGATCCAACTCCTTTCATACCTAATAATGAACATGTTCCTATCACTAATGAGATTGTCGTAGCACCTATGGCAACTTATCAAGATCCTGACGTTGCCATTGACCATACCCCTTTAAATAATGAAATTGTACCTGCACCTGTTCCTGTTGAGGCTGTGGTGAAAAGATCTCAAAGAACACGTAAGTCGTCCATACCAGATGATTATATTGTGTATCTTCAGGAATATGAGTTTGATGTTTGTGGTGATGATGACCCTATTAGTTTTGAGCAAGCTATCTCTAGCTCTCATGCTTCTGAATGGGTGAATGCCATGCATGATGAGTTAGCTTCTATGACTAACAATAATGTTTGGGAGCTTGTTTCTTTACCGCCTGGTTGCAAACCGGTTGGCTGTAAATGGGTTTTCAAAACTAAACGTACACCATCTGGCGAAGTTGAAAGATACAAAGCTAGATTGGTGGCGAAAGGGTACAATCAGAGAGAAGGCATTGATTTTAAAGAAACTTTTTCGCCGGTCTCGACAAAGGATTCTTTTCGAGTTGTTATGGCTATGGTGGCTCATTTTGATCTGGAGTTGCACTAGATGGATGTCAAAACAGCTTTTCTAAATGGTGATCTTGTTGAAGATGTCTACATGGTTCAACCTGATGGCTTTGCTGAAAAGGGCAAAGAAAATTTAGTTTGCAGGTTGAAGAAATCCCTTTATGGTTTGAAACAGGCTTCTAGACAATGGTACTTAAAATTTGACCAAGTGGTCACTTCTTTTGGCTTCAAGGAAAATGCCTCAGATCAGTGCATTTACCTGAAGATGAGTGGGAGCAATTTTATCATCCTTGTTTTATATGTTGATGATATTCTTCTTGCTAACAGCTGCATTGATGTTTTGAATGAGACAAAGAAAATGTTGAGTAGCCATTTTGATATGAAAGACCTTGGTGATGCTTCTGTTGTCTTGGGCATCCAGATATGTCGTGATAGGTCTCGTGGTACTCTTGGATTGTCTCAGAAAGGGTACATTGATAGAATCCTCAAAAGGTTTAATATGTACTCTTGCTCCCCGTGTGCCGCGCCTGTTCAAAGGGGTGAAAAACTCTCTAATTCTCAGTGTCCTCAGAACGACAAAGAGTTGTTTGAAATGGAGAAAGTTCCATATGCTTCTGCTGTTGGGAGCTTGATGTATGCTTAAGTCTGCACTCGTCCCGATATTGCTTTCGCTGTTAATGCTTTGGGCAGATACTTGAGCAACCCAGGTTTGGGTCATTGGAAAGCCGTGAAGAAGGTCTTGAGATATTTACAGGGAACCAAGGATTATATGTTGACCTATGCAAAGTCTGATCAACTTGAAGTCATAGGTTATTCAGATTCTGATTTTACAGGTTTCCCTGATGACCGTAAGTCTACTTCAGGCTTTATCTTTATGATGGCAGGAGGAGCTGTATCTTGGAAAAGTGTCAAACAGACAATCACAGCTACTTCTACTATGGAGGCAGAGTATGTTGCTTGTTATGAGGCTACTCGCCAAGCTATGTGGCTAAAGAATTTGATTTCTGGCTTCCGCATTGTTGAAAGTATTTCTAGGCCACTTGTAATTTATTGTGATAATACTGCTGCCGTACTTATCTCTCAAAATAATAAGAGCTCTACTCGTTCGAAGCACTTCAATGTGAAGTACTTGTTTGTTAGAGAGAAAGTATTTGAGTTTCAGACTCGAATTGAGCACATTGCTACTCAGAGCATGTTGGCAGATCCACTAACCAAAGGCTTGACCGTTGGAGTTTTTCAGAATCATGTAACCCATATGGGTTTAGTCAAGTCTTTTGATGTCTTGGATTAGTGGGAGTTTTATTTTGTAATCTGTTTATTGAAACTAGTTTTCTATTTTGGATATGTTATTATTGATGTCATTTTATTGACATTTTTTTGTTGCATTTTGGATGCTTGGAACATGTGGAAATGAAATTCATATTTCCTTATCTATACCGTGACTAAAATATAAACAATTGTAGTGTATAATGTATATCCCTATCGGATATGATTGTATGCTATTGTGAAATTATTATATATCTTGGTGATAATTAATAACTTGTCAAAATAATATAGATTTTGTACTTAATAATTTAATAATGCTATCCAAGTGGGAGAAATGTTAGATTTTCCTAATAATATATTATTATATTAATTTGATGGATGAGCATCATTAAATCATTATATCTATATTGTGTTGATTAATTATATGATATGTAAATATTATGTATATAGATAGATTTAGCTATTGGGCTTTTGTTTGGATGGACCGTGATGGGTTGACCCATTCTATGTGCCCAGTGAGAGGTTCCTGCTCTCATCTGTGGTTGCCTATATAATCACTATCCCATTAGGTGATTATTACAGAGAGTCAGTAATACACTGGACATAAGGCACTCAGATTAAGAGTAGTACACGCTCACTATTGTGACTCATGGATCGCTTGTCTTCAGGTACGCCTTCAATCAAAACTTTGTTGTCATGATATGTGTTAAAATTGTGTTATGAATTGTATGTTCATAATAAAGAAAATTTTTTTGCACTTTAACCACATCCTCAACATGTAGCAAAAGATTAGGTTACATACAATCAGGGTTGTGGGAGTTAAAACTTGAAATCATGACTTTTTAAATGATGTTGGGTAGTTTTATGATTCCTAATCTAATAACATTATATTTTTGAAATATAAGAAAATGAAAATGATTTGATTGAAGAATCCTTGTTCCCAAATTCAAAATCGATGGGATCCCTAATCAAAAGTTGATGTAACTTTCTCTAACAATATATCTCATGCTTAGTTGCTTACATTTTTGCATGATTTTGCATGGAACTAAATTGATACTTTGCAAAGCTTATTCAATCATACCACGTTCCTAACACCCGGTGATACATTGCAGTTTTATACGTAAATTTGTTTTCTTAAAAATCTCATATGGACTTAGAGTTAAAATAAGTGTTTTATATACAAGTAAATGACTTGGATTTGGAGAAAAAGTTTAAGTCTTTGCACAAATGAAAAAGTGAAGGTAGTAGTGGTGGAAGTTGCAATCTTGTCGAATATTGATAGTGGTTTGTGAAATTGCAAAGGCATGGACTTGGACATGGTGAATATGGTAGAATCTATGGCTCGTGAATGTTAAGTAAATATCTCACCATCATGGTTCTAAATATCATTAAGATTTATGAGTTTTCCCTTTCCCCAATAAATAAGTTTTTTTATTGTAGGTAAGTTTAGGGGAAGGGAAAGGTGAAGTTGGAACGAAACACAAAAGAAGATGGCGGTGGTAGTGACAATGAGTTATTGAGGTGTGGTAGGAGGGTTAGGGAAAGAGAAAATTAATATAAAGTATAAAAATGGCAATAAGGGATGTGTTGTTTTTTTTTTAATGTTATGTAATATGGGCTAATGCTTGGGTGGATTTTTGTTAGTTGCCTTAACACTTAACGGAGGAAGACCAACAACAGGGACCAAATTAAATATTTAAAATAGGTTTTTTTTAAAGTTCTCCATAAAGGGGGCGCATACGGGTTTAGGGTTTAAAACCTAAAAAGATGAGCAAGGTCAAAGCTCATGAACTTAATTAAATACCAATAATAAATTAAACCTAATTAAATTAGTTTAGAGAATAAAACCTAAAAAATATGCACTAAAATCAAAAAGAGGGATAAAGTTAAAGACCAAAAACTTAATTAATATTTTAAAAATTATCTTCATCAAACATAAGTTTTTATTTTCACATCAGTCACTCATAAATCACTCCTTATACCAAATGTTCTTAAATGCTTTTTCCCTATATCTCGTTAGGGTATCAATCATTGGAACCTGTGACTAATTCAGTCTCAAAGTTAAGCTGTATGAAGTGGTCGCTAAGGGGCCCTGAAATCTGGCTCCACTCTTATCAGTAGGGATTGAACTTCCACACATGTGTTTAAGGGTTAAGAGATGAAGTAAGCTACCACTACACACCAAATCATTACTCAATGCTTATAAAAATTTTAAAATAAGTAATAATTGTAAAGATAAAAATGTTAATTTGGTCATACGACATTACATCTAGTCTTAACTAGTTTTTACTTTTCAAGGTATCAACATAGTCATGTTGTCCTATTTAACATTCTATATTAGTCCTTTTTCTTATCTTCATTAGTAAAAATTAATGGAAACACAATAAGAATGTCAAAATCTCTCAATGCCAGATAAAATAAAAATAATAACATAGTTGTTCACTCTCTTTTTTGGCGAAGGTTTTCCTTTCGGTTACATTTTCAACAGTAATCTCATAGACTGATACCTAGTTCAAATGGCTAGTACACTAAAAAATACAAAACTAGTCAAATAGTTTGCTCTATGGTAACACATTTAAGGTGTGTTTAGTTTTCTAACTTTTCCAACTAGTCAAAAATGCATAATACAATCAAATAGAGTTTTAACTATCTTGAAAGACGTGAAAGATTAATATTAACATTTAAATTTTTCTATTTTCATAACTTCATTTCCTAAATTGGAAATCAAATGGACCCTTAGTTTTTCTAATAATTTTTCTCTTAAAGATAATTATAAATTTGTTATCTTAAAGTATGTTTACATATTATGTCTATTGTGAATAATAATAAAAATAGCAAACTTTTTTTTATAAGTTTATCTATATTTTTTTTATAAAAATAGTCATTAATGCTATTGTCGCTGTTGCGCATTCCATTTTTAAATAGTATTTCATATATTTATAATAATTATTTATTTTTCAATCAATCAATCTTTAATTATGAATAATACAATTGTAATCGATGTTAATATGAAGTATTTCTTACATTATAAAACTGTTATATAATAATAATAATAATAATAATAATAATAATAATAATAATAATAATAATAATAATAATAAAATAATATAGTTTTATAGTTTTAGATCATAATTTTTTATTATGCACCAACAAGATTATAATTCTTTATTGTCATTTATTTATACAGAAACGGGATTCCTTCTTCCAACTTTTCTTGCTCCACTAGTTTTTTTACAAATTAATTTGAAAACTAAGCCAACATAATAATTTAACTTAGTTGATTGATTAAGATATGTGAATTTTTATGAATATTAATATTAGCATGTGTTTAATTTCAACCAAAATAATTAAAAAAAGCCTATTTAAAAAATATTTATTGAAATTCATTTTTTTGGTAGGATTATTAAAATATGTTTAATAAAATAAACAATATTTTTTTTTATCTTTTAAAATGTTTAGTAGTTTAGAGATAGAATATATGTAGGAAAATAAAAAATGAACTTATGATGATTATAGATAATGTCTCAATATTTATATATTTTTTATTCTATTTTATTTCATTCAATAAAAGTTACATCTAATATGATATTAAAAACTGTAACGAAATAAATTAAGCTAAACGCATGTGTAGTAATTATATAGGCCAGATCCTTTCATCACATTTATGAAGCCTCACTTTATATATGATTTTGGGAGACACATCTTCTTCTAATAATTCTAGGTCCACCCCTAACCACAGGCAAAGAGACGACAATTCAAATAATTCTTCTCACTGGATTTATCAATGCTGCTAATGTCATTATTTTTGCTTCAACAGTATGATATTAGCACTATATTTGTAATAGCTGTGTCCGTTTGGTTTTCAGTTGGGGAAACAGAATTGAGGAAATGGAAAAATTTAAGGGTTGATATTCACGCTGTTTGAGACAATCAAAACTCCGTTTGACCGTGAGATTTATTTTACATTCAACTGTTTTCTGTAAAATGTTACTTGTTTCTTGTTTCCGGTATCAAGCAATTTTCTTTTAGAGATTCTTAAAGCAAAGCTATCTTTTCAACTAAATAGATGTGTAATTTAATTAAGAGTTTATTTAATAAGTTATTTTTAAATTTATTGAAATAAAATAAAAATAACCTAACCTGATAAACTATTTTGAATAACTTATTAAAATATCTCAAAAACAACTTATGAGAGTTATAAATTATTTTTGTTCTGTCCTGAACCGGGGTCAAAGAGATCCGGTGTCGGGCCAGTCACAAGTAGTGAGAAAAGTCTATGTCTGAAGGCCGGATCTGTGAATATCCGGTATGTGTATCCGATGTCTTTGTATGTAGAGAACGGTCTTGACGTCCTGGAGATCCTTCACACCGACCTCCCGCGTTGATGTGGGCAACAGGTGGTGTCACCTGCGAAGATTCTCCGACGCTCAAGTCAGTGATATATTCCAAGTATCGAATGTAAATGAACACAGGGATCAGATATAAGCATTTGGGAGAGAAAGACCAGAGCCAGGAACCCTTCTCCAGTAAACTGAAGTGAGTTCTTATACCTGATTGGCTCGGTTTACGAGGAACTGTTAGTGGGGGACCACTAACCTTCATTATGCAAGTATATTATTGTTTAATGCGCACTCACCAGCATGATTGAGGCAAGTGGCTATTTTATATTGAGCGTAGGGAGTATGGGCTAGACTTAGGGGACAAGTTGATCATTCCCTAGAGTAGAGTTTGGCTCGTAGTGTGGGGAATTATTGATCGGTCCCTGTAGCAATACCCATCGTCTTCTGTCGGGTGATATGTATGTTATCCGGTATGCATGGTGTTATCCTGGACTAACCGGTGCTGGGAGAACGCCTGACTCGGAATTACAGTCCGGATGTATATCGATGACACCGGTTGTATGTGATATGATAGAAACCGGTTGATCGGTCCGGATCAACCTCTCGAAATGACTGAGGCAATCAGTCATAAGTGATGGGTGAAATGAGAACGGATGAGGTATCCGATGTCTCAGACACTACTTCGGATGACCGGTTACAGCATATAGTTACAGACCGGGTCAGTATTTTGTGATACCGGTTGATGTCTAGGACGGCTAATATTTTTGCCGACTGGATCATTGTCCTGTGATGCCGATTGAACTCTAGGCCGGCTAAGATAATGATCTCTTAGTCTTAGGGCCGGTATCCAGACCGGATCAATTTTTATAAAAAAATTTTTAAATTTGGGTATTAGACCGCACTCAATCCTAAAAACTAACTCATAGAATGAAGATTACCCTTCACTTTATATACTATTGATTGACTATATCTTTAGTCAACGTAAGACTTTTAACATAACTCCTCACACTTAGAAATGGAACGTGAGTGAATACGGGTGACCCACGGAACTTATTAACACACCCCTTCACACTCAGGAATGGAATGCGAATAAATACGGGTGACCAATATGACTTATTAACATACCCCTTTACGCTTAGGAATGAAGTGTGGATGAATACGAGTGACCCGTTGGACTTATAGAACATCCCACACTCAGGAATGAGTGACCCAATAACGAATTTAAGATAGACTCTGATATTAAAATCATTCCAAACTCATTCAAATACTGATACATATTTAATTCCTCTTGAACAAGTAATTTTGAGTTTGATTTAGGTTAAGGGAAAAAAATAATTTAACCATGATGTATCTATTGGTACAGATCTTAAAGGTTGATATTTATTCTTCACATAGTTCAAAATAATAGTAGGATTTATTTTTGGGGTTAAACCAAATTGGGTATCCAAATATTAAAACCCCAAAAACCCACATAAACTCAGAACCCCTCGCCCCACTCACACGACCCAAACCTCCGTCTCCCTGTCGCCCTCTCCGTCTGGTTTTCGCCTCACCTCTCGTCCCCTCCGGCGACAACTGCAGCGACGTACAGCCACAGGTTCCCTTCTCTCTTTCTCTCGTTCGCTCCTCTAGCCCCCACTGTTGGAGGCTTGTCTACTAGACTTTCTACTGCGTACTAGTTGCTAGTTCCTACTTGTTTTGTGGCCTTAGAAGACTTTTTTACTTCTTTATTTTTGACATTTGGGACTTGTGTTATGAATGTTTTCAATTTAAACTTATGCAATTAGATGTGTTTACATTTTTTGTAAAATTTCAGCATGTTTACATGTCTACATAATATATTTTAAATTTTTATTTCCTATCCCACGATAGGATTCGAATCTCACCAGCAACGCAATCTGCGATTTAAAAGTTTGACTACGTTATGCATTAAACGAGATTGAGAAGACTTTAGAGAAATACATCAATATTTAACATCCTTAAAGAGTGTGAACTATGAAGTTAGTTCCTTGTTCTTATATTCAAGACCGAAGGGAGTATGCCGGTTATCCACTACTGGCAATGCCATAAGTTATTTGAGTTGTATGTATTCAATATATATGTTACTTGCTGGTAGAATGTAGTATTGAGTATCATATCAATTATCAATGCTTTCAGTACGAATTTGATTTGTTTTTGTCCTCTTTTGCTGTTGCCTGATGTTAACTATTTTCGCTCACTGACTGTGCAGGAAAATCGTCCAAACAAAACCATAACGGTATGAAGAAGCCGCAACCTGCTACTTTTCCTGCACCTAACTTGAAAAGGTAATAATACTAATGGTTTTGTTTGTTCTAATTGAAGGCTTTTGTTGTTCACACTCTTGATTTAAATCTAAATGCTTTTCTGGTTGAGCTTATTTTGAAAACATAATCATTTAATTTTTTGTTAGCTTTCTGAGTGGGCTTTTGAAAATGAAGTGATTATTTCCCTGAAATAATCTCTCATCAACATGCACTTATTAGATTGATTATGATAAGGTCACCCTGTGAAAGCTATATTACTCATGATGGTTAAATAATACTTTTGTCTACTTTCTCAACCACGCACCCAAACATGAAAATCAAATACAAATTCTCCTATTTCATGATGCAACATTCTGCTGTGGCTTTATCTTAGTTTATACACACACATATTAATCAAGTCATGGTATTGATATCGTTTTGGTGTGTCTGTCAACTTTGATTTTCATTGTTTAAATGATTTAGGTCGTGTTTAGTTCGCAAGTTTTCTAAGAAAAATGGAAAACTATTCTTGAAAAAGTTGGAAAAATAGAAAATGTGTTTGTTTACAAAATATTCAAAGAAAACTTATAGAAAACTGAAAACCGGGTTTTCTATTTTTTAAAGAAAAGAAGAGAAGTCTTTAAAGAAGTTTTCTAAGAAAACTAGAAAGTGGAAAAGTTTTTCAAGAATTTTTCTAGCTATTCCAGGCAATGAAAATTTTGGAAAACAAGTAGAAAACTTTTTCCAGAAAATTAGAATAATTTTCTGTAACTAAATGCAACCTTAATGTTTTATTACACTCATAAAAAGTTCCAATTTGTTTTTTGCTTGGAGTTGCTAAAAGTTAAATATTTGCATTGCTCTCCTCTTTTTCAGGAAAAGGAAAGCAGGTAAAGGTGAGAAAAACAAGGAAGGAGGTAAAAGGAAGGGGAAAAGGAAAACTGCTGATGTCCCTAGACCTCATAGTGTGCTGGAGGATGGTCATGATGAATGGGAAGGTTTGATTGAACATCTTTTAGCATTACATATTTACAAAGTGCTTTGACATGTATGTGTGTGTGGCAAAGTTTTACTTCTTGCGTTTCCAATATCTGTTTCTATTATGTAAGTTTCTATTATGTGTTTATTATCAGGTTCATAAAACTTTCTTATTAGCTTTGTTTCTTTATTGAATGTTGTACTTGAGTTGAATTCTATTTATTTTGTAAAAATTTATGTTGGACCCTATTATCACTTGAAATTTATTTTTGATTCCTGATTGCGTTTTCTGCCTCACTTTTTGATGCTGTCATTTCTTGCTTTCTTAGGGTTTGACATTCACTCTCCTCAAAGCAAACCTATGGAAAGCATGTGGAGTGATCCTGTTGACAATGATTCTGAATTGGAAGAAGGTTCTGAAACTGAAGAAGATGTTGGGTTTTGTTCAGATGAGGAGGATATTGGAGTTAATGGTCAACCAACTTCTGAGGATGCAGAGCATTTGAGGTTTGTTCACATTAAGCGCCTTGAAAACATACATAAAGAAAAGGGCCAAGTGGCTAATAGATGCATCAAAACTCTCTTATCCCTATGGCAATTTGAAAACAGAAACTACTATAATTTTGTTTATACATGTTTTTACTTTTTTCATAATTGATTTCCATGTTATGTTATACATTTTTTTATAATTGCACCATTTATAATTTTTACCTATTGCATGTTTTTTATTTGTTTTGCCATGAATTTAATTAGTACTAAATAGTTACATGACAATTTTTTTTTTTTTGTGTATTACTGGATCACTACACATAGATTATATGTGTTTTCTATTTTGTTGCATGTTTTGCCTTCCTTTAATCTGATGTTGTTTCTCCATGCAGCTCCTTTGATTTACATTTGCAGCATAATTTATCAAAAGAAGAAATTGACAGCCAAAAGAACAGGAAATTTAGCTGGGAGACTCCAGCTATTGGTATATCAAATTGCAAATGGACAGGAACTGGAAACAATATTTTGGAGGTATTTTGTACTTTTGGCATATCCAAGATTCCACGTCTCAGTGACCTCTCTGTGAAAGTGCAAAATTTAGTACATTTTCTTTGTAGCCACTTGCCAATCGATAACCATGAAGCAGTGGGGACTGTTTGGCCCTGGCACCCCACAATTGTACTTTCTTCTTAAAAGTAAAATGTGACGGTCTTCCATACCTTTCTATTTAAGTCTTGGCCTCAAATAGAAAATGCTCTGCGTTAGGTGGGAAAAACTAATTAGATATTGAGCAATGAGCATGGTCAGAATTGAGCCCCTTGGGCTTTGCCAGATTTTATAATAAATAAATAGGACTAGTTGTTGATCTTTTTGTTTGCATTCCAATTTTTGAGGTTACTTTTAAAGCTGAATAGCTGATAATTATAAATTGGGTCAATGTTGTGTCATTTACTGTCTTCTTTTAGACTTTGATAAGTTGCCAATGCAGTGAAAATAAAATATTTTGTGGTTTGTTTTAAATGGGGTCATAACTTTCCCTTGTCATTGACTCATCGACATCAGCCTTATCTTGGCTGTGCTGTAATTTAAATCTTGTAAAATCTTGATCTTTATCCCCCCACAAAAAAATCACAATCTTACGTTGCCTTATAAAAGATATGTTCATATCTCAATTTGCTGAAGGCTTCAGCTCTGGAGTACAATTTACATTGTTCTTTATTGCTTTCTCCTCTAGGATTTGAATATCGATTCTTGTGATGGTCTGAAAGCAAAGCTGTACGAGCACTGGATGGATTTCTACAAGACATCTGGTGGCAAGGATATTAATTCACCTAAACAGAAGACATTTTTCTCCCTTTGTGAGTTGATTTTAAATCATAATGAATGAATTGCATTATTAATTTCATTCATTTTCTGTCATAATCATTAAGGGTGCGTTTATTTGAAACAATATTTTTTTAGTTTTCCTTTTCCTGTTTTCAAGAAGTTTTTCAAATTTTTCATTTTCTGGAAAGTATGGAAAATTATGAAAATGTGTAGTTACTGTACCTATTTTCCTGGAAATCTAGTTTTCCATTTTTTTTTTGTTCCAACATTCTTTCATTCAAGCTAATTAAAAATTGTTCAATATATATTATTTATTGCCCTATATTGTGTATATATTTAATCACAAAGATATACAAATAAAATTTAAGGCTCATGCCAGGGACCAGGTGTTTAGCCCAAAGCTTCCATGGAGGACCAGCACTCTATAAAACTTAAAAGACAATGAAGCTCACTCATAAATCATGACTAAGATAATTGACAGAATGTGCAAATGCAAGGGGTAGTGTAATCAAACGAAAAATTCTGATGGGGTTAGATTAGGTTTAAGCTATTAAGTTCAATTCCCATTAAAAGAATAAAATTGGGTTTGTTTAAGATATGTTCTACTTATTATTCAAAAGAAGTTAGAAATTAACAACTACAACAAATTATTAATACATGCAGAAAGAATGTAAAAAAAAAGTGGAGAGAGTACAGCCTATTCCAAGAAAATTATTTTGGAAAATTGGGTTGTATTTATTACAAGGGGAAAATTGGAATACTAGTTGGGATGGTTTTCTAAATAATGGGTATTTTCTAGAATAACCGGTTTTCTATTTTCCAATTATTTTTCCAGAAGAAATGGGTCACTGAACATATTTTTTATTTTCTCGTGTATTCCACAAACAATTTTCTATTTTTCCTGGAAAACACTCTAACTAAACGCACCCTGAAAGACTACAAAACCATCCCCATTAGTGTCTTTAGATTTTTATCCTGCATGCTTGCTTCTGTAAGGGTGTGTTTAAGATGCAGTTTCTTCTAGTATTCAGAAAATACTGTATTTCTGCAATTTTCTATTAAATTTTCTGGTCCATAGGAGATTATGTTTGTTAAAGGAAATTATTTTATCCTGCCTGTTGAGAATTGAGTATGTAAGGACCTTGTAACTGTTATAGTCTCAACTCTCAAGGAAAATTGATGTGGAGCATTGCAGCTTTTGCATGTATAGCTGTAGATTCTATCATCTGTTTAGTAATGACGGAAAATATGCTACTCATGGTTGCATCAAATTCCTAATTCGATTAAGTTCTAAATAATGTTTGAAAAATTTCAAGATCAAGAAGCCAATATTTATTTCTTTCATTCAACCAGTTGATTGAGAAAAATGGATGCAAATACTTTCATAAAGTGCCTACTCATGTTTACTGAGCTCTTTATTTGTATTAATTTAACTTTTGATGAGTATTCGTAGTAGTAACTTGTTAAATTGTTGAGATGGCATCTTTGTGTTGTGTTCCTTGTTTCAGCAAGGTTCGCTATGTTCTTTTTTGTTGTATTAGTGTTTTTTCTTCTTTGGACCTGCCGTTTTTGGGGATGAATGCATCAATTTGCATTTATGTCACCCATAAATGTGTGATATAATATATCATATTTTCAATTTTTTATTTTTTTAATCATTTTATGGGCATTGACTTCATGTTGGCTCGGTTCCAGGCAGCAGCTACAGGGATGTACTTTACTCTAATAAGAAACCTTTCTATCTCAAAAGCCTTGAAGATACAAGCATAATGGATGCATATATTATGCATTCTGTAAGAAAATTTCCCTGTCTTTCTATTAAAAAAAACATAGTTTGTGAACATCTTTGACTTGGTGATTATTATACACAGCTCAATCATATCTTCAGAACTAGAGACCGTGTTAAGAAAAATGATGCCAAATTGTCCAAACTTGAAGAGAATGTTGATACGGATAAATTTCGAGATCAGGGTTTTACACGTCCTAAGGTAAAGGAATCTTAATAGTTTCCTTATGATGGACTTTTTGTTATAATAGCATTTGTTTTTCTACATCTTTACTTTGTCATATGAGACATTTGATTGTTAGAAAAATAAGCATGCTTTATTTTTTCTTGATAGATTTAGTTTTTCTTAAAATACAAATATCATTGTTGCATTTGATATACTTTGTTGGAGAATACAAGTGTGATACAGTCCCACATTGAGTACAAATGAGTAAATTGAGTGATTTATAAGTGCATGGATCCATACATCTACATCTGTGGCTTGTTCTCTTGGCTTGTTCCCTCAATGTGTGGTGGTGACCTCCTCGGTATCATGGCTCCCCTCTCTTAGTTTCAACATACACCCCCTCCCAAATTTTATATTTAACTGATTAAAATCGTTAACTAAGTATTCCTTAGAAATGAATTTTAAGTTAAAAGCAAGCTTTTATTTAAGAAATGCTAAGCAAACTTAACAATTCTTCTCGATGTTAGTTATGTAGTTTTAAATAAAAAGGTATGATCTTTTCTCTTTGCTCCAGGTTTTAATTTTATTGCCATTGGCAAGTATTCTGTACCGTGTTGTAAAGAGGATCATACATCTCACACCTTCAGCTTACAAGGTACGTTGACGTTCTCCTTTTTAAAATTCTTTTTTGAATATATAGTCAGTCTGACCACGGTCTTGACACATAGATTCTAATTGCAATGTGTTCTGGAAGTATTTTCTCAACTTTTGAGCTGGGATTTGAATTTTTTTTTTTTTGCATAACATGTTTGTTAATGAAAGAAATACTTTTTAGAGTGTAATGCATAAAGTTCTTCATGTGCTTCATCCTTGGGATTTAAAAGTAGTTATCCCTTCTTCAGTGTTGATTTTTACTCGTGTTCTTTAAGGGGAGTTTCTTCATCAGTTACGGTGGAGAAATAGAAAGTTCTGTCTTTGGGTTTGGTTTTGTGTCTATATATATATATATATATATATATATGTCAAATTTGCTTCTTCCTCTGTTTTCTTTATTTCAGGACTTTGAAGCATTCTTTATTTTTCTTTTCTATATCCCTCATGTCTTTTTAATACAGTTTCTAGTATAAGCAAAATGAAGTGAAATTGTAAAATAAGAAATAAATAGAGAGAAAGATTACAAAGAAAGGAGGATGGCATCCCTAAATTAAGAAGAATATAATAAAGAGAGGGAGTTTGTACAAAAGAGCTCCCCAACCCCTCTGCATGTCTGCCAGAGAAACCTCAGGTTATGTCCCTTGTGCCAAGGCAGCTGAGCACCAAAGAGAATCTTTAAAAGAAAAATTGAATATTATACACTGGTTAATTGTTTCCCGTTCCCATTGAGATGTTTGCAGTGGATATGCATTAATATTCTGTACTGTTTATCAATTGTATTTGTCAGTCAAAAGTTGATACAATATGGTATACAAATACAACCCATGCATGAGGTTCTATATTGAATTTGGTTTTGGCTGGTTGATTAGGCCATGTCAAGGTAGATGAGATAGCTGCTATGTAATACTTACTTTAAATATATATATGAACCCTCTTTGGAGTCTTCTACTGTTTTGTTCTATTTCTATCTCATGTTTTACAGGGTTTTTTTTATTGATTATTCTAATCTGTACATTGAGCTTGAAAGTTTTTGTCATTTCAGACTATCAAGAGATCTTAATGTTGTATGCGGCCTTTGATACTGAGCTTATCTAACTCCAATGCACATTATTGATTCGGCTTAACTGCAATTTTGGCCCCTCTGTGTTTAAGTCAATGTGCAACTTGGTCCTCTAGTTTCAATTGCTCACATTTTGTTCTCCTAGTTTTCGAATTGTTCAAATTAAGGTCCATCACCTCACATTAAGTTCCAATAATTAACAGAAGATAATTGAGAATTTGAGATATCTCATGTTAATTTGTGTAAATTTCTGAAATAATATATAAAATAATTGAACAAAAATCAAAACAAAATATATCAAATGTAAAAGAAAGCTATTATTGCCTTTTATTTTTATTTAGATATTTTATGTATTTTTCTTTTGTGAATTTATGTAAAATAATGATTATGACACATCTCAATTACATTTTTGTTGATTATAGAACTTAATTTGAGGTGAGAAACCTTAATTTGAACAAATAAAAAACTATGAGGGCTAAATGTAAGCAGTTGAAACTAAGGGGACTAAAATTGCCCAAATACTAAAATGAAGGGATAAAAAATGCAATCAAGCCTATTAATTTAATGCATACCATACTGCATGGGTGGTGATTCTATGATCAGGAATAGGTTGAACCTTTGTTTGAACTTTGTAGGCTGAAACGATTGCTGTTACACTTTACACATAACTTTCTGCTCTTGTTTTTGACCATTTACTCGGTGCATGTGTGCTTGTTAATATTATCCATTGTATTGTATTAAATTTTAGCAAGATAAACATATATATAGGTCCTTTTATTATGATATTTGTGTTTGTTTTGTCAGGTGAATGTTGAACATATGGATCGTTTTTCTGCAAAATTTGGAAGTGAAGAGAGTCAAAGTGATGCAGAAAATGGCCAAGAGCCTGAAAATGCTAGACCTCATAAGTCTTCTAAAGCTGCTGACTTTCAAATACTTTTTGGTGGCAATAATGAGGATGACTTTATGATTGGCATCAAGTTTACTCGGTTATTATACTCCTATAGTGTAGCATTATGTGTTTTCTTTCCTTTTGCTAGACACAGGGTAGCTTGTAGATACCCACCATTAGCATCTGTTACTTGTTACTTGTTATTTGTGGGGTTTTTTTAAAATAAATTATATTTGGCTAATGGCTGATGCTAGGGTTGGTATGTGGGCATTGTTGGGATTCCTAAGGTTGACAATATACTGAATCGATGGATGCTCTATTTTATAGTTTGTATAAGCCACCATTGTATTCTGTGAGTCCTATAATGAATCTAAGGATTTCTCCATGTAATTCCAGATTGCTGCATCATTATCTTAAACTCATGTGAAAAAACTTCCATAAAAAATTAAAGGTCCTTAATACACAGCTTTGGAGTACTGTTTCATACCATAATCAATTTGCACAGTCCCAATTTATTCTGCATTTCCATTAGTGCTTTTAATGCTAGCCAAGCATCCATATATTTTCTTAGAAAAGTATGATTCTGTGGAATTCGTGAACATTTAAGAAATTATTTTAGACAAAAAATGAGGTACATTATTTCCTGTATAATGTTAAGTAGTTACGTATGTGCCATATAACTATACTATCTCAACCAAGTAACCCATGTAAACTGTGTTTTTCAAATTCCGTGTTCCAACATGCAGGATGGATTATTTTTTCATTTCTAATTTAAGTTTTATGGTTTGTTCTTTTGTGCAGGAAGACAATCAAGTTATTCAGTGATTTCCATACCTCAGACATTATCATTGCTTCAGCACTTTGCCTAGTTAATGTAAGCAGTTTCTTTTTCATTTATTTTAGTTTTTATATTCACATTTGACTCTGGAGACTTCTTTTGCTCCCTTTATATTAAACTTACAGTTTTGTGAAATACAAGTTTCCCTTATATTTTGCCGGAGAGTTATTTTGTTTTTTATTTATGTTTATGAGGAAAGAAAGAAATTATACTAACAGATATCAAGACATATGTTAAGATATCCTCTTAAAGGAAACAAGGATGAATAAAACACCAGAAGTTGAGAATATCTCATGAAAAAAGCAGGAGTATGGTACTTGCCATGAGCAGAAAATATTTGTGTGTTGCATATTCTATTATCATTTATTTTTCCTTAATTTGCTAATTGCCATGTTTCACGTCATTTCTAATTTGAGCATATGCTCTTGAGCTGAAATCATTGCCATGTTACCATCAACATTTCTTATGCCACCAAAATCAGATGCTTGTCACCTTGTAAGGTGATGTTGCATGTACACACATTTATGGAAATGCTTTAACAGGTTAGAAAGGTACAGTTATGGAAGTAACAACGTTGTACAAGCTTCCTTCATATATATAAGTAGTTTTCATGTATAGTGGCTTGGCTTGGGTTTTACCTTTGTGAATTAACTTTATTCAGTTTTGGGCTTTGTCTGGCTATCAAATTTTTAGTCCTTCTAGGATAAGCAAAAGGTATTGAGAATTCTAATGTTTCTTGGAGCAAGAAAAAAGTTGTATAATATTTATTAACATTTTTTTAATTGGATAAGATTTGGGTCAATTAGTATCAGATTTGTTTATAGAAATATTGTATATGAATTTGAAATATGTTCAAAAGGGGAACTACTTTTTTTCTCATACTTTTACCATTTTTATATCTCCATATTGCATGTGAATCTTCTAGTGAAGCATGAAAGACACTTAAATTTCTTTTTTAAAATTTTGTACTACATTATATTAATGAGTTTATATAGTTTTTATTAGAACTATGAAAACATAGTAACAGGTATATATTAAGATTAAATATATTGATTTTATCTTTTATGTAAAATAGGAAACTGTATATCCTGTATTTATGTACAAAACCCTATAAATATAGTAGCTCCGCTGTGATCATAAAACACACGAAATTCATATGTTCTCTCGTTTCCTCTCTTTCAACAGTTTTTATTTATTAATAATTCATAATCCACTTGATCTTGTGAAAATCTACAGATTTTTATATATATAAATGTATTGCTTATATTATATTATATATTCTAAACTAGATTGTTCAATATGTTAGAAAATTGAAGAGGCTGGGAGCAATAAGGAAAAAGATGTAGATTTTCTTTCATCCATAGAGGTAAGTTACCATACTTGTTATTCCTAGCTCTTAACAATAACAATTCTATTTTTGTATGTAGTTACCCTGCATATGGATCATAAAATGTGAAGTTGACAAAGTTTATATATTTATCCTACACAGGTTCTGATTATTGATCACGCAGATGTAATGGCAATGCAGGTTTGTAGTGATGTGTCCTTCAATTATCATAACAAAGTTTATATATGCATGCTGTTTCTCATTGTTGTGGAAACTTGCCAGAATTGGTCTCATGTGCATACAGTTATTGAACACTTGAACCGTTTACCATCTAAGCAGCCTGGGACAAATGTAATGCGCATTAGACCATGGTACATCCTATATTAGCTCTTATGCATTGATGTTGTTTTTTCTCTTGTGTTCCCCCCTTGATTATTATAAAATTTGTATGTTAATTTGCCTTTGGTAAAATTATTGCCACTTAAATAATTGGAGGTGTCACTTTTTCCGGTAAGAGAATAAAATATATTATAGAGAAAAAGTTAAAAATGAGGGAGGGGACCAAGATATCATACTTGAAGAAACTTAAAGGAAACAGAATACCCAATGTGACTGAAAAATGAACATATGCATGAAAACTCTAAAAGGTGTGCTCTTGACATTGTTACTTGTTGGGACTTGAAAGGCCTTGCTTGTGCCCCCAATCCTGGAATGTTACAGCAAAGAAACACGTAGCTCTTGTGTTAGTTGTATGTTATGTTATGTAGCATCATATCTTGTGCTTGTTCAGCGATTATTTTTATGGAATACTGCAATTATAATATCTAAATCATTCTTTTATAGTTTTATCTTTTAATATGACCACTAGTTGTGTCATCTTCATCTTGTGTTATAAAATAGTGTCAATTGTCAAATGGAAAGTGCCAAGTTTGACCAAGACACCGTAAGGACTGTGATTGAGACTACTTGTAGTATTTCATTTTTCTTTGGTGAGCTTTTCATTGGAAGTTTACCATATTGTCACATTTTTCTAAAGGAGTAAATGTTTTTATTGGTGTTCCAAGAGTGGGAGTTTGTCCATTTTCACATGTCAGTGAATATCATTGTCGTGTCTTCTCTGTAAATTGATGTTACACTACTACTAAAACCATTATGGTGATTAGATATTAAACCATTAATGAGTCCCTGTAGTAGCGTAAGCTTCCAAATGACCTTGGACAATAATTTTAAAGTGTCAAAATTATCTACATGCACACTAGCAACTACAAAATGTCACATTTTCATTTCCTATAAGGAATTTGTGCCCATTTCCATAACAATGTCATTCTATTAGGATGCTACTACAACTAAAAAAATACCACGTTGGGATTTTTCCTTTCGAAAATTGCGACATTGACTTCTATTTCCCTTTTTCTTTTTGGGGCCTAGTGACAATCCATCACCGAGGTGAACCACAGGGGAAAGTCTACAAGGGAACCCACTGCATTCCCCTTGTATATTCTACGGATCCCTCAATTGAAGTTATCTTAGGGCACATTGACTACTATTTCCTTAAGAACTGCTCAGTAACATCATTTTCACATTTCTAATGCCACTAGCAAGTTCCTCCAGTGTTATTGTGATATATCCCAGTAGGTTTTCTTTCCTGTTGGATAGAGGAAGACATGCACGTGGGCCTTTGTGTTGGTACATGCTAGTTACAAAAATCAATAGAGTAAATCCAAGGTCTATAAACATTAAGGTACAAGTATGTGGTATATGGCATATTTATATATATGGCACAACTCAACAATGCATTAAATATTCAGAGAAAAAAAGTTGATTTATAAGCTGTAGCTGGGTTTGTCAAAAGACATGGAGCATGCTTGTTCTTATGCAAGCTATTCGTATTCTGTCTTATCATTTCTGTTCTATTGGATGTCTACAAAAGGGACTGCTCTGCTTTTTTGTATAATTCATTATTTGTTGTATAAACTGTGTGCTACACCCAGAAGTGTGAAGCACATTCATGGGTTTTTACACCAGAAATTTGAGATTTGTATTTTTTGTATTCTTGTTTAGGTATCTTGATGATCAAGCCAGATTTTACAGGCAAACAATAATACTGGGTTTTTATTCAAATCCAGGTAAAGATACCCCCTTCTTGTAGTGAAGTCCTTTGAGAACAAAGTCGTAATATTCTTTGTTGTTATCTTCTACAGAGAAAGCTTTATGATATTGATATCTATTGTACCTAGGCATTTGCATTCTGCCTTGTGCGTCTTTCTATTCAGTTTAGTAAATGGGGCAGAAGTTAATTTGTTGACAAAGGTTTGTTTTTGGCTTCACAATGGGACCCATCCTGCTTTCTGCGAGAATGATTTTTTCATTTGAATTTACGTTAAAATGTGTCTGTTTGGTAAATGTAACTTATAGCTTTTTAGAAGCTAGTAGAATTGCTTGGTAAATACAAATAAAAGGAGCTTATAACTTTTGAAAAGCTACTTGAGGTAACTTGTGACTTTTGAAAATCTATAACCTCCCTCATTAATAACTTAGTTGTCACTTTTACTCTTATATATATATATGTATATATTTAAAAGGGAACTATATCCGTCACATAATTATAAATTATAATATTATGTCTTTTAAAGTTATTTAACACAATTTAAACTAGTTTTACCAAATAGTTTATTTCAATATGTTACCTAAAAAACTATAAGCTGTAAGTTATCTGAAAAGTCATAAGTTACAAGGTATAAACTATAAGCTATAATCTTGTTTTACCAAACAGAGCCAATAATTATCATGATAATCTATTTCCTAGAACATTGGTAAAATTTTGGTTTTGGAATCAGCCTTTTTCTGAAGGGGGATGTCAGTTAACCTATGGTTTGTTTCACCCCTTTATACGTGCATTGAGTATCTTGAATTTTCTAGTCTTTTTTATGTGCACTGTTGAAACACAGCAGGGTATATTATAACCTGTACATCTCCTTCTTGCAGATATAAATGCTTCATTCAATCATCAGTGTTTTAATTATGAAGGGAAGGTATGTAACATATTTGGTTGCACTTTGTATGTTTTTCATGGGTTCAAGGTTTGGGGCCACCCAAAAGCGGAGGGCTTAAAGACGCATCATGACTGAAAAAGTTATCATACCATCAAAATGTCTCAAAATTCGCTGCTCTTATGGAGGGCATTGTTTATGTTTTATTAGGAAACAAAAGCTGCAGTCAAGTGCGTGTGCATGTGTTTTCTCCTTGAGTGATTTCACTGATATAAATAGTTATCTTTTGGTTTTTAAGTATTATAGTCATCAGTATTTTGAATTGATATCTGCAGGTGAAGCTTATCTGTGAATATAAAGGTGTTTTGCACAAAGTGCTACCTGATATACGACAAGTATGCTTTTTTCATATTGCTGACTAGTTGAATTGAATAAATGTTATTGCCCTTAAATTTCCCTGGATCTTGTGTGAAATGCAAAACAATGTTTGTTGTTGTATTAGTGGACAGGAGGGGGGGGGGGGGGGGGGAATGAGTCAAGTAATGAAATTAATCTGCCTTGTTGCATATTTTTTTGTTATGCTAGATTTCCTGCTTGCAAATACAAAAGAAACTATTTTCTGGATTCATTTTATCTGTAAAGCATCAGGAATGACTGTAGTATCAATGTTTAACAAATTAGCAATTTTCATGCTTGTCCAATAATGTGAAAAGTAGGGGGGGCACTGATATACTCCCACTTGTTTCAAGGAACTGCTAACAAACTGACAGGTTATCTTATCATGATTAGTTTGTTTGATATATTAATGTCCCTTTATTGTCAAATTTTACTTTATTATTTAGGTCTGTCAATTCATATTTCTGTCTTTAGTGTTACCCATATTTATCAAAAAATTTCACTGTAGGTTTGTGCCTTTCTCTCTATTGAGCTAATGCTTTTTTATATCTTGAACCTTGTAGATTTATGAACGGTTTAATGTAGACTCAATAGCTGAAGCTGATGATGCCCGTTTTGATTATTTTGTTAAGAAGGTATGTTTCAAAATATGCTATTTTGAAGTGGTCTTGAGAACTTACTGTCCATTCTTTCTGGAAATCTGATGTATCGCTGCTCTATTTTGATTAATTTGGCTAGCCAAATGTCAAGAAAACATCATAACCTTCAAAACTAAAAATCATTGCTTAAGTCAGCTCAGATGGGGAATGTAATCTGGATATCCATCAAATTGTGTGGGGTTTGTTTTGGTAGATGCAAAATTTCTGATGTAATTCAGACACAAGTCAGAGTTATGTCCTAGACAATACTTGTCAATTAGTTATTAGAATCTCATGATTGACGATTTGAATTGTAGGATTTGATTAGCCAACAATGAGTATCATGTGATGAATCTTATGATTTTGAATCATACAATACATGAATGAATCTATGTAATTCTATATCATAGATATGAATCACACGATTCAACGATTATTTGTTTTTCAGTTTTTACTTTGTTTTTACCATTTCTTACCAAAGAAGCTAAAAATGTTTGATAAGTTTAAATGGTTATATAATAAAGGAGCACTACTATGCACTCTACTTTGATTATTCAAATGTTCTATTCTTATTCGTTGATGGTTTGATAGTGTCTTTATGTTAAAATCCTCTAAAATTTATATTTTTATAGTTATTGATCTTGATTCTTTTGCTTTTTGTTAAACTATTAATCTTTTGTGTAGTTTAGATAGCTGACCTTTCTATTCATAGAGGGACAGATCAGATTTGCTAGGATATTTTTTTGTTCCTTTTCTAGCTTTCCTTGGATACCCTTTTTCTTTTATGTTGTCTCTCTACTTCCCTTGTATTATGTGTATATATGCAACAGTGTTTTATGAAATATACAGAACATATTTTCAAATCTCTAGTCTTTTATATGAATTTTTTGCAGTGTGTTGTTTTTTTATTTATAATGAATCTTATGCTTCACGACAGTTTGAATCGTGATTCAGAAAATAAGTCTTCCGATTTACGATTTGAATCCTGATTAGATAACCACTCCAATGAATAAATTTTGCCACTTGCCCTTCTCAATTAGTTGCTTGTGTTCTCATTCATTTCAACTAAACACATCTTTTCTTCCACCATTACTTTCATGAGCAGTAGGAATTTGTAGTTTGGATATATACATTTTAAAACTGATTCCAAGGTTTTTGACTTTAATTGCAAATTTATGACTTCTTGTACTAGTAGTTGTTAACTTAGCCATAACGGATCAGAGAGACTAGCATTTCCCCAACTTTTAACTCGAGCCAGCTACTTGTTTTATCACCTTTTGCATTTGGGTAAATACTGCAGTTTTAACATGAAAGTCAAGTAATTGGAAATGATATAAAGAAAATAGAAAAACAGTTGTTGGTTTTACTTTTAATTGCAATTGTTTGAAATTCTCAATTTTTAAACTTTTCATTTTAACCTACTAGGATTGGCCTAGTGTGGGGGGTTTAGGTAGTTTACATGAGGTGCTAGGATCAAACCTCTGCTTCCAAGGTACACACAATAAAAAAAAAAAGGATCACAACCAAGGACTGTGCAGAAAATGTAAACTGCATTTGGAAAATACAATGGAATGGGCTTGGGATTATCTCGGGACATAAAATCAGTCCTTTGTGATGTCCATTTGATTACTAACAATACAGAGGACAATTGCTTCTTTTTGTTATTTTCTCTGGTTGAATGATAACTTATTCAATTTTCTATGCTGTCTTATTATTAGAGATGTTATAGGCTACCTAGCAAAATAAGTTGTCATAAGCAATTTTGTTTTGCGTTCAAAATAAGCGAATACCCTAGGTAAATTGTTATTAGTGGTGATGTAAGTTGTCATAATGAACAATATGTTTCCTATTGGGTTACAAAAGTTGTCATTTCATATTCATTTTTAAGGATGTAATTGGTAACATTTTAGAATTTGGTTTTCCCCGTATAACTTCTGCCTTACTTGCCAAATATCCTTATTGGTGTTTAATGATGCATACATGTGAATTACTAAAGCTCAACTTTGTAGAAGTCTTGTCTGTTTTATGTTGTCCTCTTGCTGACTTCAGCTGAGTCTGCTTAGAAATTTCTAGCAAATTATTTCTGTTCAATTTCTTTAAATATGTGCCTTAGGATGAACTCTATGGGTCTTAATGATTATTTGTTTATTACTACAAACTCTTGACACCTTGATTCATTTAAATGATGTCAATCATTCTCTTGCAGGTTTTCCCTAGAATAAAAGATTCAGATCAGGTTACCGTTTTTAAAAAACTGGAATTTCTTTTCAAGCATTTTTGCATGTAATAATATATCTTTATATGCTAATGTTTTTGTTTTTCTCTGATGCAGGGAGGGATCATGTTATTTATCAATTCTTACTTTGAATTTATTCGAATCCGAAATTTTTTAAAATCACAGAATGCATCCTTTTGTCTACTTGGGGAGTAAGGAGCCATTTCATTATTATGACATTATTTTTCTTGCTTTATTGTTGATGTGATGATTTGATCTTAGCTTAGTATCAATTTTTTTTCTAACTTGTCAGATAGTTCTTTTGCTGCATTTTGATTATAAGTGTTTTTTCTTTTTCTTAATTTAGGTATACAAGTCAAAGCGATATTTCTCGTGCCCGACTTTGGTTCTATGAAGGAAAAAGAAAAATTATGCTTTACACCGAGAGATCTCATTTTTACCACAGATACAAGGTTGTATACATTGAAATGACTTATTTTTCTCTCCTTTTCTTTTCTGTGCTTTCTCTTCCAGTATTTAATAAATATGTTTTGTGAAAAAAAAAATAGACTCACTGCTATTCATTTGTCAAGTTGTGATATGCAGTAACTTAAAAATGCAAGAGTTAAATGTATAATTAAGTCTTGAAAGTGACAATTTGTGTCATTTTGTCCCTGAAAGTTTCTTGATTACAAATTAGTCCTTTGAGGGATGAAATTGTTTACAAATTAGATGCTTGAGAACTTGATGCTTGTTAGTTGTTAGCAAGTGAATACTTCTAACTACCGATTTTTATAGACTCACTTTCAAGGACAAGAGCAACTTATATTGTCACTTTCAAAGACCAAATTGTATTTTGAAATTGATTTCATTTAGAATATATTACACAAAACAATTAAATTCAGTTAAATTAATGTTATAGGACTATGGATATTCTAGTGTAATGTTCATGAATGACCGTTGCAGAAAATTGTTAGGTGTAGTTTTTACTTTAATAACTGAAGTTATGGCTGAGATGGAATTTTATTATCCTCTTATTATTATTATTGATACAAAATATCAACATATTAGTTTATTTTTTGGTGGCAGATTCGTGGGGTTCAGAATTTGATCATTTATTCACTTCCAGAGAGGAAGGAATTTTACCCCGAGGTAAGCAAGTTTGTAAATTGGTGCTCTCTCATAAAGAGTCCATTTGGAAGGATTATAAAACGGATTGGATTAGATTCCTTACATGGCTACCCATTCCTCATGCAATGTCAACCTCAAACAGAAAAACCAATGTCAGAAAACCCTACCGTGGGGAAGTTATATTAGGACAATGAAGGGCCATGGCCTCTCCTTAACTTTTATTTTATTTTAAACTTATATACTAGAAGAGAGGGTAAGAAATAACCAGAAGAGAAGAATAGGTCATCACTAGTGTGTGCAACCCATTTACCAAAGTTAAGAAAGAATTGAGAGTGTGATTTTGTCATTTTCATAATGAGATAGCCAAGAACAAAATAATTTTACAAAATTAGTTGAAACTTCAGAATTATGTTGATGGTTAGTGAAAATAAGAGAATCATGCATTTATTCACTTTAGGATGTTTTGATAAAAACTTCTGATGATTTTACTAGTTTCTACAACAAATATTGAAGGTTCCTTTTCTGGCTTTCTGCTTTGATCATTAAAACTATGTTTCAAAACAAAATGGAAGATAACTTTCTAAACCCTTTTCTGCTATAGATGGACTCCACACATGAAGGAATGTAGAGCTCTTCTATAATAGTATATTGTTTAGAGAAAAATCTTATTATTTAATTTAATTACTCTGATTATATATATATATATATATATATATATATATATATTTGTGCTTATATTTTATCTTGGTATCTTAACTTTTTTAATAACTTATTTTATAATAAATTTTATATTTTATTCCAGTCTTTCCAATTAAAATACTCCCTCTGTTTTTTTTTTTTTTGTCCACTTTGGTTTTGTCACAGATTAAGAAATGCATTTAATGATTTTTTCCATATATTTTCCCCTTACGCACACTTTCTGTAGTTAATGGTATTGCTATTTAATTAATGTTCTCATGGTACAATCAAATGAAAATAAGGGTATAATGGGGAAAAAAACTTTTAAATGTTGCATTGGACTTCTAACTAGATAGATAAAAGAAACAGAGGCAGCACCTTCATATTTGAACCCCTTGACCTTAAGCCCCACTTTTGCCCCTAAACCCACTTCGAAGTAAGAAAACAAGCCTTTCCGATTAAAAGGTTTAGAGGGAGAAATTTATGGCCCAGTTCTGGAATTATGCTCCGGCACAATTAATAGACTCCCGAAAAGCACAACAAAGTAACACTTATTCTTTCTAAACTGTTTCTAAAGCTCATGCATTTTAGATAACTTTTTGTTGATGTAAATTAATGTTATTCTCATACCAACATAGTGTTTGTTTGACAAAGATAGCTTATGTCTTTTTTAAGAGTTTATATCTTTTAAAAAACTACTATTAAAGTATTTGGTGAATATAAAGTATGAGGAGTTTATAACTTTTAAAATCTATAAACCCCTAAGTTTTAAAAAGCTATTTGAGGTAGTTTATGGTTTTTTAAAAGTTATAAACTTTTTAATTTAGTTACCAATTTTATCCTTATATTTTATTTTTGAAATAGACAACATTGACTTCTCACATGATTATAATATTTTAGGTCTTTTAAAATCATTTAACACAATCTAAGCTTGTTTTGTCAAACAGTTCTATTTTAATAAGCTACCTAAAAAACATAGGTTATAAGCTACTCGATAAATCACAAACCATAAGCTATAAGCTAGAAACGCATTTTGTTGAACAGAGTCATAATCTAGATTCTCAAGTCCTTATTTCATGGCTGTCCACTTCTTGCAGATTGTAAATAAGCTTGATAGGCCTAACAATATGGCATGCACTGTCCTTTTTTCCTGCCTTGACAAGCTTCGGGTAATACTTATACTCTGAAATCCTTTAGTATTGTTACTTGCGGTTGCGGGAGTCTGGTTTGTAACATAGTGCATATGGATTGTAACATTTCTACTAGTTTGGTAGGGCTAATGGAGATTATAATACACTGGCCTTAAAAAGTTTATAATATGCCTTCATCTGGATATTTTATTACTTTTCTTAAAACTTAAAACTTAAAATGATGGTGCTCTTAATTGAATGAGAAAATGTTTGGTTTTCTTTTTTCACTAGTTGACTAATTCGGTAAATTAAAAGTTGTCACTGAGTGTTATATTATTTTGTAATATAAGGCCTAGAGGTGGAATATGTGCAGGTAGTAGACTGGTTTTTCGTGTATTGTTTTCTATTAGATTATAATGTTTCGCAGGATTTATTAATAATATATACTGCTAGTCCTATAATCTTGCTTCTCTTTTGGGATGTTGCACGTCATTATTGTCAATTGTATTGTGCTCTCTGCTTATGTTTCTGGATCACATTTCAGCTGGAAAGAATTGTTGGTACTGGTCCAGCTAAAAGGATGGTGGCTGCGGAGAAAAGCGTTTTTGTTTTCTGCCATTAGATTTCTGCTGTATCCATTAGTTACTTGGGTATCGTGTATTTTATGTGCCATGGACTTGATTTTGACCACAAGATGAATGAATTTTTGGTTCATGTAAAAAATGTTTTTTTAATATATAGGAAACGTTGTCAACTCGGTTGTGAAGTTTAATTTTAGGTTAGTTATAATAAGCCGTTGGAAATATTTGTGGCAATTTCTCCCCGCATTTATTCTT
Organism: Clitoria ternatea; assembly: GCA_037962975.1. Classification (NCBI taxonomy): domain Eukaryota; kingdom Viridiplantae; phylum Streptophyta; class Magnoliopsida; order Fabales; family Fabaceae; genus Clitoria; species Clitoria ternatea. The sequence goes on from CM075671.1 coordinate 280,335,821, forward strand.
CTATCTTAGTGCGTTTCATTTTTTTAATAGAGTTGTACCTATCACAAATCACAATCTGAATTTTAATATCTGAACATTTATAAAGAAAAAAGAGGAAATAGGGGGAAGAGCGCTTTATGTTGGCATTGGTTGTAACGAATCTTAAGAATTTACGTCAAAAATAGTTATCCGGCGAGATAGATTCTATATTCAAAATCAACAGGAGAAAGATCACTTCCCCAACCATTAAATCTTCCTTTCAGTCTTCTATTCTCAATTCATCCGAGCTCAACGTTATCCTACAAATTGAGTGATTAAAAACCCAACCATTCAATTGAATCAATCTAAATTATAATATGCATAACAAGACCAGGGAGCAGGTGCTCAGGTGACAAACTACTTAAATACATAATTGCTAATATCTCCAAGAAAACCACACACTAAGCGGGAAAGATCCAGCAAATTTTACATCATGATGGCTTTCCTTCCAAATAATAACTATAATTATATTCAGAACATTTCAAACCAATCATTTTAATGACAATTACATTAAGTTTCAATGTATAGATGTATATAAGGATGTCTCCAGAAGCCATCATTGTGAAAGCTATCAAGGTGCAGTTATTAAGTCACCGGAGTAAAAACAATGGCTTATTCATCATTAGAAGCTATCTATGTTTCAGCTGTTTCCTGTGATCAATAACAGAACATGTGTTGAAGCTGAGGAGTTTGCATGCCATGGCAGCTCATGGTTTCCTCTCTATTCTTCTCATCAATTGGAAGTGTTATTCTCTGCAAGCAAAAATATAGTATAAGGAAGCATACAAGTCAAAATATCTCAGCCAAACAATCAAATACAAAATCTGGTGTGTGTGTGAGAGAGACACCTCACTCAGATTCTATTACAAGCAAATGTATACCTCACTGTTTACTTAAAGGCACTGCTAGTGCTAGCAAAAGTACCTCACTGTTTACTTAAAGGCTCTGCTAGTGCTAGCAAAATCTATGTCCTCATTCTCAGTTAGTTTGCCGTGCATGGCTTGTTATGCTGATTTGGCATCTGATGTGGATGATAGACACTCCACCTCTGGCTCATGCCTTTCGTTGGGACCAATTCACGTCTCTTGGCGGTAAAAGAGTTTAGTAGAACAGTTCAGCTCTACAGCTGAATATCGAAGTCTAGGCTTAAATGGCGATAGGGCTGGTTTCCCTACTAATAAAAAGTCCACTTCTAGGTGCTGTATATTTATCAGGGATAATCTAATATCTTAGAAGAGTGTGGATAAAAATGTGGTATCAATATCAAGTGTGAAGCAGAATCTCCGGCCATAGCGACAACCCCTTATGAATTCATTTGGTATCATATTCATAACTGCTTAAAGTGCTCCCATCTGGAGAGGTCATGCAAATGACAGTCATTGTGATAATCAAATTGTGGCATATCACTTCTAATTCAATGTTTCATGAGAGGACCAAAATTGTTCAGATCAAATGTCACTATCAGAGAAATTCTTATTGAACATGTCCCAATAGCTTTGTCAACTCAAATGATCAATTAAGAATATTTTCACTAAGTTTTAGAGAGCTGTTCAGGGAAGTTACATTTTAACAGGCTTGGTGCATGCGCTCTATAAGCTCCAAACTTGAGGGGACTGTTAGAGAATAGGAAAATAATGTAAAAAAGGATAGCCTAATCTTGTATCTACAGTAGTAGGCAGTTATCTGACTTGATTACAAATATCATAATCTCGGTTGTATAATTGAGACACATTTGATCCATCTATTGTTTTGTCTTCATCATAATAGCGACTAAGAGCATGTTTGGTTATCTAGTTGGGTTGGTCAAACCAAAAAATAAATCCTACGGTCAAACGGAGTTTTGACTGTCTCGAACGGCGTGAAGGATCAATATCAACCCTTAAATTTCTCCATTCCCCCAACTCCGTTTCCCCAACTGGAAACCAAACGGACCCTAAATCAATATGTGCTTTAAACTCATTCAGCTTAAAGGTAGATTGACAACATTAAAGCAGGAAGGGGGAATGAGACTATGTCTCCCCACCCTCCTTAACTCTTTTAAGATAGTTAAACTCCATATCATGGTATAGGCATAGTTAGGACACCGTGAGAAGATGAGACCATGATGTAATTTAACTTGAATTGAAAGAACAAGAATATTTTACCATGAACACCCTACCTACAATTATGTATGATAAGAATTCAAATAGTGTCCAAGAGAGCTATGATTTCTGTACAATCAACCAAAGTTCTAGTAGTACATACCTCCAAATTGATGTTCCAGTCGAGCTACAATGTGTTTCCCATAAGTGTATTTCTTCAAAGCATGAGCATGAACTCTTACATGAGAAAGCAACATTGCTCGCTGATTTTCAGAACAGATATCAATAACCTTCTGTACCACATAATTTGCAAACTGATCTTTCATCATTGTCTACAACGAAAATCAGATATAATATAGTAAGAGTACCGAACCCACTGTGTATACATCATACCAATTACAAAATGATCCAATTAGTTAACAATTGTTCACACTACATTTGATGTTCAAGAAATATCAATCTCTCTATGATTTAGAGAACACCAATATCAAACATGAAGAAGCAAGCATATCAACATAGAGTAACTGCAAGGCAACTTTGAAAAACAAAGTAATAGGTACAGTGAAGCTGGTTTTTCATAATAGTGTTTTGTTATCACAATTAAAAGAAAAAATTATTCTTACCTGATTATGCATCTGCTAAATGCTATCCATTAGGAATAATTGAATTATAATATGTTAGGATTCAATTGCAATATATGGGACTTGAGTCCCACATGGAAGTAAGGGATTCCGGTGTGAGGTTTATAAGGCTTTTGGCTCTCCAACCTCAATAGCTAACTTTTGTGGTATGGTTCTTCCAAGGCTCTTATCAATTGGTATCAGAGCCTTCCCCCATGTCTCTCAGTTGCGTTGCACCCGAGCGGTGCAGGTGGTGACACCGGCATTGTTAGGGTTCACACAGGACTAGCCAAAGGGCTGGTGCACAGCCAGCCTGTGTGTGGGCCTGGGCTGCAGAGCATGGTGGGATCTTAGGATCCAATTGCAAGGTATGAATTCCGGTGTGGGGTTTATAAGGCCTTGGGCTTTCCAACTACGATAGCTAGTTTCTGTGGTATGGTCCTCCCAAGGTTCTTATCATAATATTGCAGAAAGATATTGTTAAACTTAAAAGAAAATACAAGTACATGTATGATTGTCTACTAAAGAAAAAATGCTGAGGCCTGAAAGAGAAACAATTAGTAGGCGACATACATGTACAAAACAAGGTCAATTGGCAAAAGTTTGGTAATTACAATTATATAGCCATTTCCAAGAGTCCAGGCATAAGATCCAATAAATCATGTGAAAATTCACATATGTACTAGATATTTGATTTAACATGTTATATTTGACCACATTGCAGTATGAGGACTGGAAATTCTGAAGAACATTAGCATGTAAATAGCCTTCCTAGCTCTTAAGTTTGAACTTAAACTTACCAATAAATTATCATTTTGTTCACCATGCCCAACTATCTCTGCAACGAGCAACTCCCGTTCGGTGGCATTACCATACTCCAAACATTTCTCTACGACATTTGAAGCAAACTTGTGTTGGCTTAATTCAACAATATGTCCTGACAGCTTGCTAATAATTTGACTTCGTTCATGGGGTTTTCCTCTCTCTAGGACATGCTGTAGCGACAGAAAAACTATATTTAGGAAATAAAACAAAAATGACATGTGAAATGACAACAAAACATAAACATAGTATCCCGAGTTCAAGGTAGCTAACAACCATGTGAAGCCCAAATTAATCAACATCAATCCAAGCACAATGATGTACAGCATAAAGCTATGGAAAATACAATATGAATCATAAATCTTAACTAGAACACAAATTCAGAGGAACTATTCTCACACGAAAATGTAAAGGATAAATGAGGGAGAGGATGTCAAACACCCCTTCCGCCAAAACACACAGAAACAACAGCAAACTCTAACTATGCCATACTTGGTTGCCAAAGTTATTCTAAATGAGAAAAAAATCATCAGGACAAGGGACGATTAAAGATTCCTGAAGGTAAAAAACCAATAGAAAACAAAGAATGCATTAATGAAGTAAAGCTTTCAAGTCCAACCCCTCAACATATCTGTAAGGGAAGTTTGTTGTCAATCTTAAATAATATACAGCTATTGGCTAGCCTGGATAAAAAAGAGGATTGTTTTAGGCAACATAAAACCTTGTCCAATCTTTATGACATGAACAGACAATTAGTACACATAATTCATTTAATTACATTAGATGGCATTTGCCCGGAAAGACCTGTAGCACATTTCTAAGAATTCATGGATCTCCCATATTTCCCTATCTCAAATATAATGAACTGCTCACTAAGACAAGTAGACAACCATTACCAGTTAACATTATGATAGCATGCATTTCATTGTCTTTATAACATCTCGGTCCCTTTTCACTTTTCCTATAAAATTATGAAAATTTTAGTTTGCAAACTGTATAACATGAGGGTAATATAGGCCATGCAATAGTGCTATATCTAATGTCTTAAAATGGATCATGCATATCTAATCTAAGCATATTTAAGTATCATCACTCAAACATAAACACATTTCCACATGTTTGTTAGCTGCATAAAAGGAATCTTACAAGACAACAATTACTTCTAAGAGAATTTGGATGTTAAATGTTAATATAACAATCCCTGAAGAAAAACAAAAAACCTGAATATGAAATTTGCTTTATATAAACCGTTTATCTACATAAATCATATGCATGAGTTCACTAAATCATAACATTTTTACATTTTGAAAGAGAAGTTGGAGTAATGATACAATGGTTATCCCACAAATTCGTAAGCCAAACCATATTCTCTCAAAAACTCAAACTCGTCACGTCATTTCACATAGATCAAATGACATTCAATAAAATCCTATCAACTGAATTGCTATAAAAGATATCATGGGTGTTTAAAAGTAGAGAATCTATCTAAACATCAATACCCAAACCTTTCAATTATCTAAGACTCTTGGACATTATTCCATTGCATGGAAATACCCTCACCAAATCGGCACCTTCCATTCCACCCCAATGGCACCCACAAGGCCACAACCACTATAAATCTGAAACTCTACTTCACACAATTTAATCAATCATAGGAAATTCTTCATCTGGATAATCATGCTGAGTTCCATTGAGGATAGCATTAATTGTACATACATTACACCCTTTTTATTGGAAAATAACACCCACCTCCATTAATTTGTTATGAAACAAAGGTCTTGAAAAGGGTTTTGGCATACAGAATTTGTGTGTATAGAAACAAGAGTAAATATAAAGTAGAATAGAAAGGAAGTAAAAAAGCCAAGGAAAGTTAAATATCACGAGCCTCACAGATTCTGCAATACAGCCACTGGACAGATTATTTTGATAGATGAACAGCTTATAGCTACTCTCTTTGTGTGTAGACCATTGGTCAACAGGTATTCGGTTACGCACTAACAGTTGCAACCCTATCAACAGTAACTGTTTAGTGTTAACTCAAACAGAATGAGCATCTAGCTAACCATACCTCATAAGAAGAGATTATATACTGAACAATGAAGTTGAATCCAAAATTATTACAGAAATCTCTCTTAAGTCTCAACTTAGTTTTCTCACTTTCCCAACTTCCCTTTTCTTTCCTACACTTCCCCAATCCTCAGAAATATAAACTCACTATTCTGCAATTTATAACTGTATACAGGGACATCACATTCATATAACTTACTAATAACAAAATTATGGTATTGAAGGAGAGATAACCATAAAGTACCTGGGTAACATAGTTACCATACTGATCCTGAGCAAGGGCACAAACTGACTCCAAGATTTCATCCACAATAAACTGACATTGACTCTCATCAGTGCAATGCTCTAGAACTCTCTGCAAGAAACATTATCAAAGGATTAAATGCATGACCAAACAAAAATACTTTTCTTTTTACGGAAAGGGAATGCAATAAATTTACCTGTATGACTCGGCAGCCGTAAGGATGCATTGATAGAATTGCAACTTGACTACGAAATGCAGATAGTATAAAGCCAATTTTTTTGGTTGGAATAGATTCAATGCATTTTTGTATTACATGATTCCCATTTTGGTCCCGAACACACCTCATAACATTTCCATCTAGCTCATGAACAAGCTGAGCTTTTTGTTCAAGCTCAATAACCTCGAGAGCCTGCATAGGCATAAAATAGATATGACTCATATGAGTATGATAACATATTCTCTAATATACAATATATGATAGCTTAAAAGTATGTCCCAACTTCCAAACTTGGACGTAATAGATATGCTTCAAATTTCTTGTGAAACTGTAAGGCGTACAAAACCAAGTACCAAGAATAACCAGGTAAACAAAATTGAGTCCATAGTACAGTAGCGAAGCTTGCCATAACTTAATATAATTGAACAGTAGCTTACTCCACAACAACCTTTTCCCACAGGAAGGAGTCGGATATATAAATCAAATTGTTCCACAATGTTCAATGCATATTATGACTATAGACCATAGTTGCCAATCCCAAATAACAACAAAGTTCCATGGTTCCACTTATGTCATTTGTCAATAACCGTTAATAGAAGAACATAGCCATTCAGTAAGATACAAAAAGAGAAAATAAATAGTGGGTTGGGCCAATTAGTGGGGATCATAATTATCAATCCCGGATGGCAGTGCATAGACAACAGACCCCAAAAATGTTATAGCCGGATGGCCGCTATTTAGAATTTTATATACTGATTAATTAATTTGTATTATATACATCTATGTTACAAGTCCAGATACAGTACCGGTACCCAGTACGGGTATGGGGATAATTAATGAGATGACTGGAAAATGAGTGTAGAAGAGAATGCTGTCTTGCTTTCCTAAATGCTCAAGAGAAGAGGAAATTAAACTTTTTTGGTAAAAATGCCGTTTGCGTGTACTGGGTAGGATATATGAATCTGGTACCAAATGTGTACCCACAAAGTACCCATTAAATACCCATGGTACCCATCTTTTTGTTTTAAATTTTATTTCAGTACGTACCCAATGCATACCTAGGTGTACCCATAATGTATTGAACTATTGGGTACATGTGTGTACCCGCTACGGATACTACTCCATTTTTGGAGTACTTGTACTTCAGAGATATACATGTAAATGTTCAAAAATTAAAATTACACACAATTTTTTGCTTAGTAAAATTACACATAATTAAGTATAGAGTCATTGGTCTTATCAAAACATAAATGTATATAAGAATAAAAGTCAAGGAAATTGTTAGAATATATGAAAATATACTATCATTCACATCTTGTCATATTTTAAATTATCATGTAGTATTAGGCTATTAGCTCCCTTAGTTCTACAATACCTCTTAGGATTCATTTATTATTATAATTTTTTCTAATCCGGTCCTGATACCAGCCCCTGGAAATTTGACCACAATCCATCCTCAGGATGATATCCCATAATATCTGGTGCCCTAACACCGGATCTCCGAAATCACACCCAAGGTCTTTGGACTAACCCTGGTGTGAGTCATTCTCTCAACACCGAAAAGTCATAGTTGACCTACGCACCAGTGTGTTGATGAAGTAACCTGCAAAGTGACTGGTAGGTAGAACCGTTTAGGTATGTCCTTTTCATGTGTCAGTCTTTCTGTAAGGGATCAGAAAAGTGCGGAAAACTTGAAAAGCAAAAAGACTCTTCCACTACCTCCAGGTATAAATACTCATGCATCAACGTAAGAAAGGTAGAACATTCTCTCTAAACTTACACTTAAGCTCTGATATTCCCTTGAATATTCACTGACGTGAACGTTGGAGTGTCCTTGCGGGTTACATTCTCTTTCGCCCCACAACGCGTAAGGTCGGTGCTGTTGGTACAAGGAATCACTTCCAAGACCTTTATTTCCCATTAGAATATATGTTATAATACCGGATCCTCACTGGACCGGTGTAAAATACAAGCTTATCAACAGTATTAAGGACTGCTGTGAGGTCGGCCCTTGCACCCCGGCCTAGACCAGTTCAGTTTCCCTAATTAGATAATATTATAATTAGTATAAATTAATGCTTTACGTTTCATCGGCATATGAACATATTGTAATGCATTCAAATTACATCAATTTGTGTTCCATACATCATTCCCTTTTTGTCTATTACCTAAAACCCAATAATTTCATAGCCTTGATGTTGAGCTACCAACAAACGTCTAGTCCTACAAATGTCATGCACTAGATGTCCAGTCTTGGCTATGAAGGGGTGTCTTGAGGTGTCTCACATCAATTAGGAATATAGTCAGGATACTCCTTATAAGACTTATGGTAATCCTCCTCTATTGAGCTAGTCTTTGGGAGGATTTAAGCCCAGTACATTTTCTAATAGAAACAAACAAAAAACTGTTGTTGGTGGCACACATGGGTGTCACAAAGGGCATAGATCACAGAAGCGTGGTGAACTACATCCAATTAGGGATTTTTTAAAATTTTGAAAAAAGGAGGGAAGTAATAATGTTGCCCCTGAACAAATGAGGGAAAAATGTTTTTTTTTAAATCACTCTAGCAGCTCAAGGCTGCTCCGCTGTACCACCATAGCATACTATTGTATTGACAACTATGATGGGAATTAGGAGATTCAAGACCCAAACTAGGCTACTGTATGCAGGTTGTGTTGTGTTGGGATGGTTAGTCCACCATATCAATGTCAAGATTCCTTGCCTCTGATTCATTTATTTTATGAAACTAAATTGCAGTCATAATGGAGATATTTCTTAGATCAAGTTTACATTCCAAATAAATTAACATTCTTAGTTCTTACTTCTATAAAACCAACATGCTTCATCAAATTTTACTTTCACAAAAGCTTTCAACTAATAGAACAAATCAAGGTGTCTACAACTAAATCTGAAGTCTGAACCACTGATTTTGTTATTACCTGGAAACTACCACCTTGGCCATGGAAGAAAAAGTAGATTTAGAAGATAAGCAACTAGCTACTGAATGCAAAACCCGTATTTTATGAAGTTGCCCCAAGATGATGGTGGGTGCAAAAAAAGGTCCACTGGGTTAGAAATCCATATTAAGAATGTAGTTTGTTAAAAACTGAATTGCTCAACTAGGATCTGGATATGCACTGAGCACCAATAAATTTCATTATAATTGCTATATGACTCCATGACAGAAATGAAGACAGAGACATAATCCATACTCGATATCAATGCAGATTTCACAGCTGAGGGCCTGTGGCCTCTAAAGCATGCTAACGAAATAAGTGGTGTGTATGCACTAATGTCATAAAGCTACGTTAATAATTATAAATAACATACCTTTTGGATTACACGACAGCCATACATTTGCAGACTTAAAGGTAGTATCTGACCAGCCAGTCGATCTGCAAGTTCCCTCCTCTGCTCAGGGCTTCCATACTCAAAAAACTAAGGACATGAGGAGGGATAAATTAGACCGGAACCTTTTCCAGACAACCATAAGTCAGTGTTTTAAAGCTAACAACAACATAAATCACTTGAAAAACACACCTTCTGTATTACATAGTTACCAAATACATCAGTCATCAATTTAGAAGCATGTGGAAGAACCTCTCTGAACACCAATGCCTTCTCTTCAGCACCACAGCTTTCCAACTTCTGTTGTATAAATCGACTTCCATGCTGATCAGCACTGGAGAAAAAACCATGGGAAACTTAATTCCAAATTCAAGAAACAGATCAGTTAGATTGGTGGAAAGACAACTGAAAAGGGTACTTACTGTACTTACCTAAATTCAACAATATGTCCAATAATATCAGATAGCTCAAATCTTCGACCTTTGCCAGATTTCAAGTCTTCAAGAAAATTAACAATCTTGGGGTCACGAGCACTGTCAAATGATCTCTGATCTTGCCATCCAGATATTATGCCTCCATTTCTACCAGAAGCTGGGGAAAGTTTTATTTCATTCCTAACTCCTGGAAGGCTGGGACTTCCTTCGGGGTATCCTGATAAGACGGGACTAGGAAGTGGTGAACTCGGATACTGCATAACAAAACCCATGTTTGGCATGTGCCCAAAATAACTAGGAATCAATAATCCACCTCTTCTTGAGTTTATATTAGCACCAGCTCTCTGATCATGGAATTTTTTATCATCCAGATAAGCACCAGTACTGAGCCTTTTTTGTGAATCATAAGGACTGATTTGGCTACCACCACTTCCTCTAGGTGCCATTGGATCAAAATGACCAGAAATACCATACCCCTCTGCAAAAGATTGCTGATGATATTGCATGTACATAGGATCACCAAAAGAAGGCTGCAGAGCAAATCCAAATTGTCCAAGGTACTTGTTTGCCTGTATCATTTCAGCTCCATGCGAAATGCTTCCCCCAGTTGAAACCCCTGGTGTTAGTGGAGTATAACTGGAACTAGCAGCCCCATCAAGTGGTACAGCACCATGAGGAGGGTACTGGGTAATATATGGAGGGATGACTGTGGGATTTAAGGTGTATCCACCAACATATTGTGGTGTATATAAACCCGGGGCCTGCACACTAGTGTAATAAGGATTTGCTGAGGACATATAAGCTGCTGCTGTGGCATACAGGGGAGGTGTAAACCCAGATGATTGCAGTAGTGGCTGGACATCAGAGAACTTGCTGGAATTATAAGGATATTGGTCCCTACCAACGTATACAGAATTTACACTTTGAGAATTGGCACTAGGAACTTCACATGGATTGTTTTGTTGTTGGAATACCTGGTGTTGCATCAAATTGTTCTGATAGCTGGTCTTCCATTTTTCTTCATAACTCGGGCTTTCTGAATTTGGTAGATTAGATACATTAAGAGCTTTAAGTTGAGATTCAATAATTGCAACATCTATGTCACTAACACCAACAGTGCCTGTGGATTCAAGAGATGATGAGCTTGCAGCAGGAGCATGTGCATCAACACTTGATGACACTCTTATATCATCTGCATCTACGGGAGGTTTAGCAGCTTCTGCTGTGGTAACAGGGGGGTCATGACAATAACTAGAACTGGCTTCAGCGTCAATTTGTTTATCTACCAGTCGATCACTTGCAGAAAGAGTCTTATTATATACAGGTGACATGGTGCGAGGAAAACCTTCCTGAAAGTTTTAAGTATTGAACAAAAAAATTATGCACTCACAACTATAAAAGTATAAAAATAAACTAGAGAAAATAAACATACTATTAACTGGATACATATTTTATCTTGCAGAAAACCTAATGGATTTCACAATAATTGAGAAGTTGATATCAATGTAATCACCTGAATTGAATCAACCACATCTTTGTGCTGAGACGGTAATGGAGTAGCGTCCAGTCTACGCCATATTCCACTTGTCTTAACTACTTCGCTATCATATGGCTGTTGGGGTGAATCATCTTCAGACTCCTCCTTGTGTGTTGAAAGAGTCCTTTGTGGCAAATGTAAAGAACGTTTACCGCTATCATCTGCAGTAGACAATCTCCAATTATTTCTAAAACTGCCAGTATGACGTCCTAGATGGCGATTTTCCCAGGACGTAACAGGGGGAGGAAGTCTAGGGTTTAAGTTGACATTGGAATTGTAAAATGCCAAATAAGCTGGATCAGCGCGTAATTGTTCTTCAGTGTCATATTTCTGCATATCTCTGCTCAGAGTAGCCAAGCCTGCATCCCGGGTGGTGTTCTGCTGGGGCAATAGGTTTTCTATGGCCATAAATGAGCCTTCCATGCTGGGCGGTGCACTTCCACTGCGACTGGGTGCCACATCCTTTCCACCACCATGGAACCTATGGCCCTTCAGAAGTATACCCAAATCCTCTGTCACCATGTTACGAGACGGCGTACCAAAACTTGCAGCTTCCTTATGAGAAGGCCATTTACCCCCAGCTTCTGAGATTCTAATTGGACTCTCAGTCGCCATACTACTGCAAAATTAGCTTTCCCCTACTTCTGTAATAACACCTACAAATATCACATTGCCTCCTAAAAACACCCAAAATTTTAGGGTCAGTATAAACTTCTAACATTTCACAACTTAATAACATTGCTAAATTACACTAGAAATTTAAACCAGTGCAGTAATGGAACCAACAGCACCAATCAATTAACACAGTAAGCAGACACAAAAGGCATTAAACCAAACATTAACATGAATTTGCATGAGCATTGATTGTGTTGTAAACTTCATTTTCTTTTTCTTTTTGGTTTCAGTAAGAATGGAAGACGTGTAAGTGACCTCTCATAACAACTTAACACGCTACACATGACTAATTAACAATGACAAAATCCACAAAAACCATTCAAAGGACACAAAAAAGCACCAACCATCACACACATAATTGAAGCTTTAATTGCGATGCTACACATAAACTCGCACCACGTGACGAAAATTGATAGCGAATAAACCCTCCCAGAGAATAAAACCTTTATTTTTTCTTCAAATTAAAAGAAAATAATAATAATTAACATAAAATTTAGAAAAACAAAATACGCTAAGCTTTGTTTGTACGGGTGAAAACAAGAGATATTATTCGGTGTGGTTGACCAAAGAAGCGCGAGGTTGCACACAATTTCTGAGCCACGACGATCATCGTCACCACCGTAACACACGAGAATCAAACCATGGAAATTCCATTCATTATAACCATGCATGCTCGCGCGCGCGCGCATACACACACACACACATCGAGAGAGAGAGAGAGAGAGAGAGAGAGAGAGAGAGAGAGGTGAGAACCTGAGGTGGAGAATCACTGTTACAAAACCCTAGATTGGATTCATGAATTTGACGAGAGAGTGCAGTGAGAAGGAGGAGGCAGAGGATTATGTTTGTTGTTTAAAGGAAATGGAAATTAAATGAGAAGAAAATGTTTAAGTTAAGATGCAGGGTATGAATGGATAAAAAGAAAAGTGGGAATGAATTGTAATTCCAGGCATCGCCTTTTGCTATTTCATCTCTCTGGTCTCTGTCATGTGAGGCAGAATGGGACAAATACGGAAACTCACCCTTTTATTTTTCCTAACAATAACATGCATCATCTTTTTCTTAATCATTAATGACAAAGGACCAGATTTGGAAGAAAAAAGAAAATTGTTTAAAACATTTGAGATGTGATTGATATTCATGCAGCTTAAAACATACTATAATTAATATTTAATATATGAATTCTTTCATTCATCAAGAATAGTCACAATAATTAATGGTGAATATTTTAAATTACCTATACTTAAAAATATATATACTTTTTTTTATTTATTTACCTCTTGATCTATTTATTTTTCTTTATTTTTAATTTTTCTTTATCATATCTATTACATTTATTAATTATCCTTTCTCACAATTTTTCTTCTTTTGATATATTTCTCACTTCATAGTTATAAAAGAACATGTATACATGATTATGTGACTAACCATACTCAAAAGATTTGTGTGTTAATGATTTTTCATTATAATTTTCATTGGTAGTTCTTTAATTATTGGCTTAAGATGCCATTTGCTATGATAAATGCCTTCCCAAAAAAATACGAAGAAAGGTTTCTCTTATTTGTTAAAATGTATGAACCTTTTTCGTGGCACAAAATAAGAGTTGAAAATTAAAGTACATTATTCTAATTTTTCCTTTGTGTGCATCTTATCCTAAATCTCCCGTTTTTTTAAAAAAATTATATCAAATTTCTCCAATTTTATTATTATATTACCCTTAAACTCAAAATATTTATTTATATGAAATTGATAATAAAAAATATCTGTGTTTTATATATATAAATTCCTCTCTCCTCGTTAGACATCTCATAAACATATTACACTTTCATAAATTATGTTTTCAAATTTCAGTAATAAAAAATTAATGAAAACTGAATCACATAAAATCACAATATATGTTTTCACAGTATGCTCTTTTTATTAATTATTTCCATGTTATCACTTAGTTGGAAAAAAGTTATTTATTTCTCTTTTTGTATTTGTATTAAAATAGTCCTATCAATTTAAGTAATCAATAGATAAAATTTAAAAGTAAAAAAATAAGAGAAAATACCACCTGAAATTTATGGAAGAACTTCATATATAATAATAATAATAACTAATAACTAAAATGATTAGAAAATTAAAAGATCAATAGTTAAAAGGAGTAAATGAGAAATGAATGACTGAGCAGATAAATGAAAAATTTATGAGTTAAGTTTGAGGGTTCATTACGGTTATGATAGGCTTTTAGGTTTAATGAACATTTACAAATATGTTTACATCTCGTCATTAACAAGGTCCTTGTATCATTAATATTTAAACATGTGACCTTATGATCATAAGTTCAATGTTGAACCAAATAAACTAACATTTGTTAATTAGTATGACATAACATTTATTTGATAGAACTTTTTGTTGTTTATAATAAAAAAAATCCCACATTTAATCTAATAACTTCAGGGTGACTAAATCAACTCTAAGGGTTAAAGAATTTTAGATAATAATAATAATTATAACTAATATATAAAAATTAATTTTAAATGATTAAAAATATAAAAGACCAATAATTCTATAAACTGAATCATAAAATGTAATGTGGCATTTAATGAAAGAACTTTTGATAGGATAACTAGCAAAATATTCATGTGGTTACATGAGATAGATTAGTTATGGGGAACACATTTCATATACGTTGTATAAAATGTTATATAATTGATTGTAAATATATATTAAAAATACTCATTATCAGAAAGTAAAAAATTGATTTTTTGGCCTTGCATATAACCTTCCCCTAATATAAACTTCCATTTACATAAAAAAAAAATTGAAGTTAGTTCAATACGAACAAAAAAATGTAAATATTATCTAAGTTATATTTAGAGGTTGTTTAAAATATAATTATATTTAGAAGAAAATTATATCTGAAATATTTTCCAAAGCCAATTAATACAACACTTGATACATACTAATAATATATTTATAGTTGCCTTTTTTGATAATGTAATAACTTTTTTTAAATGATAATGTAATAACTTAAAAACTAAACTAAAATAAAATTTTATGTTCTAATTTTTTTAGTAAAGGCCTACATAGTTAAAAGCCCAATAGCAAAAAGAAAAGAGAAAGAAAGGGGAAAAAATGGTGATTGGATATCTAGTTGAAATGCAATAGTGATTTAAAACTATTGTTACAATGTTTAAAAGGTTGAATCTCAACTGTTTGAGATTAAAAAAAATGTTAACTCATTCTATAGTTGTCTAAATTGAGTGAGGTTGATTTTTCTTTAAAATATTGTTCATCTTAGAATGTAGCTAGTAAGTTTTTGAATTTTTGCTCAACTATGTAGATCCTGGAATTTTGAAATGGCAACTGTTTTGTTTTGAGTCTTGTTACAGACCAGATTGTTTAAATATTTTATGACTCAAAATATACTGATTATAAAACATCCTAACCCTTAATATAATTATCCCAATATAATTAATTAGAATAATAAAATTAAAGGTAAATTTTTCACGGTTTATAATAATTATTTAAACAATACCCCTGGACCAATTAAGTAAACCTTTCCCATATATGGCGATATGAGAAGGTATGAAAATGATTAATACATAGCTTGGATAATCAAAATGAAGATTATCATAAGAATCAACGGAAAGCGTATATTAAATTGTTAAATATAAGAAAATATGGTTTTATAATAAAAGTAATAAAATCATATTAAGGTAAATAAAGAAAATGAATAAATTAAAGAAAATGACTTCCAATTTCTGTATATGCAATATAACATACATATGAACACATACATATATCTATATACATTCTCAAATTTTAAACTTCAAAAAGAAGTTATTCTACATCAATTCTCAAACCTTCAAACATATATAACAACGTATACTATCAAGAGCCGGCTAAGGCTTTAACATACTATTACAAGATATTATGTATTAATATATACATAATACTTTAGTTTCCACTGAATGCGTTCTCATATGCCTTCACTGCGTCCTGTATCCACTGAAAAATATAACCACAATAGGGGGTGAGCATATACATATTAAATGACAGGTACTGAACTGGATTCAACGTAATTTACTATTTAATTATCCAGCTCCAACACAAATCGATAATTCATTATAAACATTACCATACACCTTGTCATTTAACAACAATTATAATACCTCAATAATTATATGCAAATGCATATGCATGCGGATCCGACTCTAACGATGGGATTTACACAATATAATAATATATCTCAGCTCTCAGCTGATTCGGCCATTTTACAAGTACCAAACCACGCGCCCATAATGTAACACCAATCACTCTCAGTAACAGCGGCAACTCAACTTGGTGTTACGGGCCGGCCTTGAGCCCAACTCGAAGGCGGCTGTGGAATCCAAAGAAACCACCACAGGGTTTGTGCCTTATCATCAGGCCGCCCTCCCATCTGGGCCGGCATCACAGGCCCCTGCAGTCCTGTGTGCGTCTGAATGTACACGCTATGCCAAATAATTATCAATCATCAACAGACCACCTGATTACCATCATCAGGGGCTACCACTCGGTTACCATCAGCAAGGGTCTCAACTCAATATAACAACAAGCATAGCATGCAGTAGTCAATCACAACCACATATATTAAGCTACTTCAAGCTTAATAATCATTAATTAATATTACCAATCATTATCATAATCATCACAACATATATGAACGATATCAATCAATTCATTTCAAAAACAATTAGCTAAGGGGATATAGCATACTCAATAATTCACGCAATCACAATCAATCCATAAATCAACCTACATCCCCTCATCTGTTCATAATCTATACATTTAAGATATAAATGCTCCCCCTACCTGGAATAAAGAATTCCAGCAGCTCCTCAGGCTATTGGATATTATCCAATTACAATTCACAAGTTCCGACTTGAATTTCTAGCTCCGAACCCTTCCGAAGTTACCTCACTTGGGGAATTCAAAGCTTCTTCTCCCTAAAAGTCAAGCTTCCATGTGAAAGAGAAGAAGTGAAGATTGATTTCCTCTTTAATTGATAATTTCTAATAGAAATTGGAAAAGATAAGGATTAGAGATGATGTTTACACTCTCAAAATTTTAAGCTGATCCAACGGTAGGATTGACAGAAATCGTTAATGGAAAAAGACGTCAACAAAGTGAGGAAGTGCTGATATATATGTATTAAGAGACAAGGAAGAAACAAGATAATAAAAGAAAAGAGGATAGTACAATAGAGAGGGTCCCATACTTAGAAAAAAAACAGAGAAGAGAATCTGCTAGAATTTAGAAGCAGAGTAGAATGACGTGGAAGAGCCTCGATGATTGCAATAAATATCAATTCTGACACTCTTTTGATATTTTGGCATATCTCTCTCATATCTTAATGAATTTTAATAAATTTGGTCTTGTTGGAAAGCTAAGACAACGAGGAATAACTTTGTAGTTGACCATATTTCCAAATTCGACTTCTAACATGGTAAAAAGATTAAATTGAAAATACTCGGGAATATCTCTTTCCGAGAAGGATTCATCAGAGTCTCTTTTCGTTCAGAATTGCTTCACTCGGAGGGGATTCACTCGGAAATGTTTCTGCTTGAAACACTGTCATAGCTTTTCTTTCCTCGGAAGTGACCCACACAGAAATGTCTCACCCGGAGACACCTCATTCAGAAATATCTCACTCGGATATATCTCTGCCTGAGTCAAGCCTTTCTTCACTCGAAAATATTTCTCTCGGAAGTGCGTCACTCGGAAGTCTTACAACCGAAAGGATCATTCGGAGTCGAAGTTCAGTCCTCTCTCGGAAATTTTTCCACTTGGGAATATCACTCGGAGTCGAAGACAATCTCGAAGACGAACCCGAGCACAAACTCTCGACAACTTTAAATATGGGCCCGAGCACAGGCTCTAGGCAATCTTTAAGACACCCGAGCATGAATTGAATGAAAGAGTTCACCACTCGGATATTGACTTCCCCCAGGAACTATTCACTCAGAAACGTACTCATTCGAAGTTAAAGTCTTTCTCTGTCCAGAAGTACTTCCCCTGGAAAATACTCACTCGGTATGTCTCAATCGGTGCCATACCACACGAAAATCAAAAATGTCTCACTTGGTGATATCCCACTTGGAAATGTCTCACTCGGTACCATCCCACACGGAAGTGTCGCACTCGGAGACACCCCACTCGGGAAAGTTGCACTCAACTCGGAGATACCCCACTCAGGAATTCACTACTCAGAAATATCTCGGCCCGAGAAGTACTCATTCGAAATCAAAGCTTTTCTTTGCTCGGAAGTACTTCTCTCACAAACGACCCATTCGGAAACATTTCACTCGGATTTGCCTCACTCAGAAGTGTCTCATTCGGACACAGAGTTTTTCTTCACTCGGAAGTGATTCTCTCAGTTATGCTTTACTCGGAAACATCTTAACCTCCCTTCACTCAGAAGTGGAACTTGGAAGCGTCTTTGCCCGAAAGGTTCTCATTCAAAGTCAGAGCCCCTTTTCGTTCAGAATCAATCCTCTTGGGAATATTCCTTTCCGAGAAAAACACTCGTCCGAAGTCAGACTCGGAAATTCTTCATTGATCCTTAACTTGGGCAACGGATGTCTAGCGCTTTTTAATTGAAAAGAAACTCCACCGATCCTTAATGAATTATTTTCTAAAATTCTCAATTTAGGATGTTACAATTCTCCCCTCCTACAAAAATTTCGTCCTTGAAATTTAATAGATCACACATTTAGTCACACATTGCACATAAAAGCCCATAGGTGTACACATATATAACTCATATTTTAACATAGCAACAGGTATTTTCAGGCGCCTAACACACATTTCAGAGATAAAAGGATGTGTGGTACCCGAATCAAATATCACAGAGAGCTCAGAACCATGGATAGTTCACTTACTTTGTACCAGGTCACCAGCTTGTTTGGCCTCTTCCGCGTGAATGGTAAACACTCTGCCAGCAACTTGCGGGTTAGCATTCCTATCTTGGTCATTTCTTCCAATCATTAAGTTACCACGACCACCATTACCGTGGCCTCCACGATTACCATTCTCACGACCTCGGCCTCTAAAGCCTCCACGGTTCACATTAGCATTTCTTGCTTGTTGGTTCTGAGGACAGTTAGGGCGAATATGTCCCTTCTCGTTGCATTGGAAGCAAACAATCTTGTTACGGTTACAGTCACGCGTAAAATGGTTGCCACCACACTTAAAGCACTTTTCGTTCCTAGGACGGTCTCTAAAACGTCCACCATATCCACCACTCCTTCTGGACTTAGAGAATGACCTATCTCTACCAGAATTGCCTTGCTTCTTGAAGCTAGGTTGTTGTGGCTTCAAAGTAGTATCAGTCTTGCTGCTTTGGCCCGAGTGGGCCTTGTCATCTTCCTCAAAGATTCGACATTTGTTAACCAACACTAGAAAACTCTGGATCTCTTAATGTCTGAACGCTTTCTTGATTTCAGACCTTAGTCCACTTTCAAATTTAATACACTTGGAACCCTCGGTCCCAGGCTACTGAAAGGGGGGATAAAACAGACAAAGCTCCTCAAACTTAGCAGCATATTCCTCAATAGTCATAGAATCCTGTTTGAGTTCCATGAACTCCAGTTCTTTCTTACTCCTAACTGTATCTGGAAAATATTTTTCCAGAAAGCATGCTCTGAAGTTCCCCCAAATCAATTCAGTTCCTACATCTATCATTCTAGCTTTATTAATCTTCCACCAGTTCTCAGCTTCTTTACGAAGCATAAATACAACATATTCGACCTTTTGTGCCTCAGTGCACTGCAAACTATCAAAGATCCTTTCTAAGTTTTGAATCCATGCAAACTATCAAAGATCCTTTATTAATCTTTCAAGTAGTATGATATTTGTACTTGACCTGTATGTATAAGAGCAAATACGATTATCTGTGGGTACCTACAAACATTTATGTATTTTTAATATTAATAAATAACAATTACAATAAAGAACATATATTAAGTATAGTATTATTGTAAGACATGACAACTATTATCCAAGATGGGGTGAATTAGCTAGTGCTAATTAAAACATCCTATTATTTAAAACTAGGTTTCTAAAACCCAAATAAATTTTTTGCGAATTACTTTCAATTTCAAAATAGGATTTTTGAACAGTACAATAACCCTATCATCATTACATCAACCTTCTAATGTGCAGTTCATCATCACATAACCTACCCATTTATGTAATGCAACAGTTTCATGGATATATCAAATATCACACACACACACACACACACATATATATATATATATATGGTGGGACCAACTAGGGTCTTCACAATATAACATCATCATCCACCATAACAACAAGCATATGCTCAAAATAGGTCTAGGCTTCTAGCTGAAGCCGTCAGTTACCTATTCAACTAAGCATTTATATATACATATATAACAAAACAGGTATGCACAGGAGCTGGCCAAGGCTACTACAAAACAACTATGTGCATCGTGTACCATACATATATATACATAATGCTCCATGCATGCTGAGTGACCTCATATATCATCGCCGCGTCCTATATCCATTGTAAAAATAACCACAAATAGGGGTGAGCATATACATGTCAAATGACAGTTATTGAATTGGATCAAGTATCCAATTCATTAACATACATAATCATATTCAATACTACACAACCTCATCATATAACATCCAATCTCATATTCTCATATAATCATACCATTCATGTTGTTCTCAACAACATATATCAATGCATGAATATACTCAATTATATGGATCCATTATTAAGTTTTAATTTTTGTGTTGCAACACTGGCTCTCAGCCATAACTCAGCTCTCAGCTGATCTGACCGTTTTACTGGTACCAAACCGTTTGCCCTCTCACGTGACACAATCACTCTCAGTGACAACGGTAGTGTCACGGGCTAAACCCCGAGCCCCGCTCAAGAGGTTTTGCCTTGAGTCTCACCCAAGGTCTTTTGTGGAATCCTTGAAACCACAATCATATTTCATATTTATTTATCAATTTAAGCATCCCATGCTATATCAATTTGCATCTCATGCATATACTCATATATCATGAAAATTTCATAAATATCATTTATATATATAAATATAGCATCTCATTCATTCATGTCTCATACATTTCAACATTTTAATATCAATAATTTATGAAAAGAAAATATCATCACATATATATATTTAGGATTTCTCATTAAATATGACAATATTACCTCGAATCCGTTCATAAACTATACATTTAAAATGTAAACGCTCCCCCTACCTGAAATCCTTAATTTCAAAACTCGAACGCTCCCCGAACGATCCGAGTCAATCGTTGATTTAAACTTATGCTACTGTTCAAGCACAATATCTCCCATTCTATACCTCAAAACCAAGATCCCAACGGTCAGTACCTAGAACCACGTCTCAGAAACCTCATATCAAAATTTTAGCCGGATCCAACGGTTAACGAATCGGAGATGGCAGTTTTTCCGAAGCTAGTCAGAATTCTTGTAAACTGGAATAAGGTCGCGGTTTGAACACTATTTCTCCACCTACAGATGTCAAACTCAAAATCGGAACGGTGATAACGTAGAGGAGGATGTTGAGAATACACTATCAAAATTTCAAGCCGATCCAACGGTGGGATTGACAGAGATAATTGATGGAAGTACGCGTGAATAAAGAAGGAATTAGAGTGGAAGGCATGCTGAATTTGTTCTAGTAATAAGGTGATGTTATAATTGCAAGAAAGTGAGTAGTTAATTAATTAAATGTTGAGTGCAGCCATGATGCAAAAGGAAATGAGTGAAGAAGTTTGCACTATGTTCTAGTAGAATTGTAGCAGTATGATAATAATAGAATATGTAGTTAGTATTGAGTGGGGACAGCAACTGGTGATGGAATGGAAAACCATGAGTGTGATGTGTAGAACAAAGGAGGAATATGAAAATTGATATATGAAAGAAAAGGAAAGCTATGAGACAGATAAGGATTAACGTGAAATGATAATAGAAAAGACAAAAAGGCAATTGTCATAGTATGATAACATGGTGACATGATTATGGCATAGTGGTATGATGTTACCCAATTATTTTTAAGAACCAAAAATAAAAGGCGATAAAAATAAATATAGAATAATTCGTGGGTTCTGAATCTTGAAAACTTTCCAACACAAAACTTGTAGATCTTCGTTTTCCCTTCGATTTGATATATCGTTTGCGATGATCCGATATGGGTAGCCCAAGTTATGATCAAAATACGATAGGATGCTCTAATCGTCTTTGAATCAGGTAGGTGCTCAGAAATGAATTCACCAAAATTCTCCTTTGAGAATTGGGTTTCGTGCCTTTCATAACAATTGTAGATATTTTCGATACAGATCTATATAAAAAAGAATGAAGTGATTTGAATAATGGACAAGGGAGATATTGTCATTTTTCTGAGACCTGTCACCATAGTGACATGATGAATATGGTTCCTCAAAGATCTCCAAAACTGTACCTATATGGGAAGATCTAGCTCTTTATGTCTTCACGGAAAATGTAGATAATTTTGTTACGGTGATTTTGACACCAAGTTTGCAAGAAACGGAGATCATATGAGAAAGTTATGAATTTCTGAACGAACCATGCGCAGGATAAAAACATGAATAATCATGATTCTAATATGGATTTACTTAATCCTTGAGTTTGAGTATGACAGAGTGAGAATTTGGGATAAAGCCCAGAAATAGAGATTGAAGATCTCTTCGAAACAAAGTGAACGAGACTAGAATCATTCCAATCAAACATCATTTGAGAAAATCAGACCCGAAATGCTAAAGGCGCGCAAGAAAATAATAAACCACCGAGCCATAATGAATTATTTTCTAAAATTTTCAAATTTAGGATGTTACACTAATTTATAAAAACTTTAACTAATTTTTACTCTTTGATAAAGAAAACAAAGTCTTTATGCAACAAAATATATTTAAAAAATTAAAACATTTTAAAAAACATTCAAAACCTTTGAATCAAATATAAAATATTTGTTTTAAACAAATTGGTAAGGCGAATCGAAAGATAAAAGTTTGATAAATAAAATAAACCAAGTAAAATAGAGAAAGAAAGAAACCTTTATAAAATAAGATTCAAACATTTTGATAAAATGAATAAGAAAATTAAAACTATTCAAAACAAATATTTAACTTGCAATAGATATAAATAATATATAAACAATGCTTAAAACAAGAGATAAGGGAAGAAATATACAACACCGTGATATATCATGGTTTGATCGCTACCACTATGATCTGCTCTAGTCTCCCAACCCAAAGGACTAAAATTTCTCACTATAATTTGAAACAGTTACAATGTTATTTGTTTTCAACTATTGGACTAATGAAAAACAAGGATTACAACTCTTAATCTTATGACAAAAAAAGGACTTGGAACAAATATGAAGGAAAAACTAACTCGTCTAAGAGAAAATGAGTAGTGGGTGTATTTTTCTAAGGATTGAGCACTCAATATAGCAAAACGAATTACCAAAAATGGAAATAAAATATCAATTACTCAAAATACGACACCTTCTAGAAATAAGTCAAAAGCAACAAAAAAAAACCAAAACAAAGATCTTGGTTTGAACCATAGGCAAAGAGTGGTTCAAACCATTTTTGTTTTTTTGGTTCAAACCATACAAGCCCATTTGACCCAGAATATACCTTTTCATCCTAGTTTGCTTGTTGTTTGTTCCCTAACCTATTTTTGGTCATTTCAAAAAATATTTTAAGACTTAGCTTGTTTTTGGCCCTTTAACCATCTTAATAATTTAAACTAAACTCTAAGGCTTGACCAAAGATGCATCCACACTAAAGTACTTGTTGGTCCTTAAAATTGAAACTCTATGCATGGACTTCTTCCCAAAGGGTGCATCCTAAAATTCCCTTGCCTTAGAAGCACAATCGCTCCTTACTCCTTCACAAACTTTGAAGGAAGTCTTCAAGTCTGCATCGACTTTATGTTCCGGTTTAGATCAAAGACTGTTGAACCTTTCAAACTTGTTCATTCCGGATAAGCAAGATCCTTGCTCTTATAATCCTTTTAGAGATTTACTAAATACTTTATCTTGGTTGATAATTTGTTCACCCTAGGATATTGGTCTATTCCATTATAATGTGTTTGACATCATCAAATTTGACCTTATTTGTCATTAACAAAATCTAATATCATAACATCATTAAAACCTATTTCAACACATCATTCACAATCTCCCCATTTTCTATGATGGCAACCCATCTCATAAGGTTTTGTTACATGCAAATATGTAAACAAAAAGCAAGCATATAACCTCCCCCTCAGAGAAACAATGAGAAATATAATATACCATATTATCCCTCTTTAACAAATAATATGATATATCAAACTTCTTCCCCTTTGACAGATAATAAATGATATATAAAACATATCAAACCATACAAGACATCTCAAACTTCTTCCCCTTTTACATCATGAAAAAAATATAAAACAAATCACAAGAGAAAAGAATCAATATACTTATTATATGTTTAGGAGAATGAGAGACCTATACTATTGTAGAAGAGGTGTTGCCTTTGCCAATTCCATATACTTTGTGAGCTCATTATGTGATTGAAACTTCTCGGAAGAAGACTTCCTTCGCATCGACAAGGTGCCAAACTCCCTTTGAATGCCAAACTTTGTATCTTTATTGGATATGGTCTCACTCATAGTGCATATATTTGTTATAACTCTAAGACTCATAAAATATATCATTCAAGACATGTCCAATTTTTAGAAATTATTTTTCCATTCTCGCAACCTAAAATTGCACCCATTTATTCCATTGAAACCAACCACTAAACTAATACCTCTTTAACTAAACAAATCATGTCAATTATCTCTCACTTAAACTCATCAAGCCATTCTTTAAGTTACTCCTTCCCAAATAGTTCATGTAACAAATCATTTCACAAAACCCCTTTAATATCTCCAATAACATTGCCCTACTAATCAACCAATCCATCTCAAATATCAAACTTTTCTAATATCCCTACCCTTAACAATCAAATACTACCTATACAACCAAATGCACCCCATCCTTATCTCCATAACAAATTTTCACATTCATCCAGTAATAACAAACACATCCTTATCAAATCCTTCAAATTCAAATCCACAACTCCCTTATCTACATTACAACCTTTGTCCTCTATTTTCTCTATAACTGACTAACCTTTCAATAAATTCTCAAACTCACCAAACAACAACAATCCACTCTTTTTAAGATTTCTTCATTCCCAAAGTCAAACATGGTAACATCCACACAACTGTGATACTTATCATTGTTTTACAATAACACTTCACCTTTGGCTTATCCCACTTTGTTTCCCAAGTCTACCGAATCTCATACCCCAGACAATCTCACCTTGTACACACTTAAGTTCAATCAAGAAGTATAAACAATATCTTTTTCCTCTATCTTAAACTCGGTTAGAGCCTGTTTGGTTCACAGTTAGGGAAACAAAGTTATGAAAATGAAAAAATCTAAAGGTTAATATTGATCCTTCACGTTATTCGAGACAATTAAAACACTATTTGGTCGTAAGATCTTTTTTTGTGTTGGTTAAAACGAGGTTTGACCAACCCAACTAGAAACCAAACATGCTCTTATACCATCACATCTTATAATTAGTCATTCAAAGAATGGAATCTTTAAGCCTTTGACCAACCCAACTAGAAACCAAACATGCTCTTATACCAACACATCTTATAATTACCCATTCAAAGAATGGAATCTTGAAGCCAAAAAGGCTATTCTTGATTACTAAATATATTTTACCCCCATTCAATGGAACCAACTTGTGTTATTGATTCTTTAAAGCACATTTAATAGAAGAAAACTATGTCTGACAAATTTTCAGCTCTTATGAAAAATGGTACATAGTCCTTAGTTCCTCCACAAAAAGATTTCAACGTCATTGGAAATAAGTAGATTTTTTATTTAAAAAGAAATCTTGATGGCTCCATTGCTTGCTACAAGGCTTGACTTATTTCCATCAATGCCTTTACATTGACTACAATGATACATTTAGTTTTGTCATCAACCTCGTGAACTTAAATTATCCAAAGGTTGAACTTTTAATCAAATGGATATCAACAACACCTTTCTTCATGACATCATCTCCAAGGATGTCTATATGACTTAGCCCATAGGTTTTGTTCACCATAACTTTCTTGAGTACATTAATAAGCTCCATAAAGCACTATATGAACTTAAACAAGTTCTACAAACATGGTATTATGCTCTCAAAAACTTTATCTCCAATCGTGGCTTCACCAACTCTAAATGTAACACCTCTTTGTTTATCTACAACCAAACTAATATTGTTGTTTATTTTTTGGTGTATGTTAATGACTTCTCATTGGTAATGATGCTAAATTTTTCAAAAAGTTTCAACACAATCTTCCTCATAACTTTCTTCTCATAAATCGGTTTTGGAACTCCAGGTTATTTTCTTGGTGTGGATCTATTACCAATGTTTATTGACTTATTTCTAACTCGGCATGATTACATCAGAGAGCTTTTACGAAAAAAAAATATGCTCGACGTTAAGCCTGTTGGTACTCCCATGTACATTTTTTGGCTCTATATATAATTGCGCCCAAGGATTCTTCTACTTATGATACTTCTCATTTTGGAAGTTTTGTTAAGTATTTACATTACTTTTTCATCAAATGGCTAGATGTAGCCTTTGTCGTCAACAAATTATTTCAACATATGCAAGCACTTATCATGACACATTTTCAAGCTTTTAAGTGCATTCTATGTTATTTTAAATCTACAAATTCTCACACTTTGCATCTTGTTGAGGATAATAGTCTTTAGCTCATAACATCCTATGATGCCAATTAGGGAGGTGACACCATTGATCACAAATTAACCGGTACATATATTGTCTACATTGGACCTAATGCAATTTCATGGTCTTCTAAGAAACAACTTACCATGGCTCGCTCATCAATTGAATTAGAATATCGCATTATTACATCTACCATTATTGAGATTCTATGGCTCAGAGAGCTTCTAGTTGAGATTGGTTTGTCACTTCATACCTTCCTATAAATTTTTCAAATAATATTTGTACTACTTATCTTTGTGCCAATCCAATTTTTAATTCAAGGATGAAACATTTATCCTTTGCTTATAATTTTGTTTGGGATGTCATTGCAAGCAATAAGTTACAACTCCACCATGTTCCTTCTAGTCACTAACTTGCTAACCTACTCGCTAAGTCTTTGTTTTATTACTCATCATAATTGTCTTAAAACCAAGATGGGAGTTATGGATCCCTCCTCTATCTACGAGTGATGTATAGGAGTTTTAACTTAACTATTATTGAGATGTTAGTTATTCCCAATTATCTTTATTAGTTTATTACCTTATCTTGTAAAATAAAAACAAATTTGTTTTTATTTTGAATTCAATTGTAATATTATATATATATATATTAATTATATCAATTAATGTAAGCAATAAAAGCATCTTTTTGCTATAATATAGACATTAGAGTTCAAACTCTAATTGTAACATCCCTGTTTTTAGTAAGCAGTCTTAACCTTGTAAATTTTGAAGTATGGAAGTTTTGTAAGTAATAATAATAAGTAAATAAAGGACCCCGCAGGTAGTCAAGAATTGACAATCTAATCCTATATCTAATACTAATATAATAAACTAATTAGACTTGTACCATCATTCATCGAGTCAATTCCTAGACACCCGATTCATACCGAAAAGAGGTCCACAATTGTCTATTTCTACACTTTGGGATATCTAATTTTAGCACGGACAGTCCCTAATGAACTGTTTTGACAAATCAAACACTTCTCCTGAAGAGCCCAAACTCTAATTCGGATCTCATCAACCTCGATTCTTAGAAAAATTATCTAGTTAAATAGGAACCTCTGAATTCAATTCAAATATCTTTCCTGTTTTGGACATAACTTTTTCATATAAGGTTGAAATTAAGAAATTTTCATCTCGGTTTCATCGCTACAAAAAACCTGACAAACTATATTTCTAGCCTCGAACTCTATCTCGTGATCTATCATCACTAAACTTGAAAAACCCGTTATTTAATCTCGTTAAATTCTTAGAAAAATCATACGAGCTCAGAATCAGTTTGTTGTAATTTCTTTGTTCTCATATTAAATCCTTCTACAATTCTCATGAAGAACCTGAAAGCTAGTTCTTGCTCGATCATCCCCGAAAAGCGAAACTTTCCAGAGAAATAGTGATTTTTGCACAAATAGTACCCCCTATAGAAAAACGTGAATATCTCTCTCATACGATGTCGAAATGACTTCATTCTTTTTTTATGGTTTTGTATCAAAAAATCCTACAACTTTCATGAAGAAACCAAAAGCTAATTCACAAAGGATTTTGCGCGGCAGAATCATCTTTCAAAAAAGAACTATTACACCAACTCTGATTTTTCTCTGTTTTTGGCGTAACTTTTGCTTCAGGTGTCAGATTTTTTCACACCATATATCGCTTCGAAGAGAAAGAGCCGATCTACAACTTTTATGTTGGAAGCTTTTTCAGATTCTAACTGTAACTATAAGTAACTTTTTGTTTTCTTTTAAAATTAACTATTCTTCCTAATAGTACCCCTATAGAAAAATGTGAATATCTCTCTCATACGATATTGAAATAACTTCATTATTTTTTTAATGGTTTCGTATTGAAAAATTCTACAACTTTTGTGAAGAAACCAAAAGCTAATTCATAACAGATTTTGCGGCAAATTTATCATTCAAAAAAGAACTATTATACACCAACTCTGATTTTTCTCTGTTTTTGGCGTAACTTTTGCTCCGGGTGTCAGATTTTCACATACCATATATGGGTTCGAAGAGAAAGAGCCGATCTACAACTTTCATGTTGGAAAATTTTTCAGATTCTAACCGTAACTATAAGTAACCTTTTGTTTTCTTTTAAAATTAACTATTCAAAACCGGTACCAATTAAATTTAGACCCGGTGGCCAGATTTTCCTATAAATATGGCATCACACCTCTTCAAAATCGGCACCACTCTTTCTCTCCCTCTTCATGCAACCTCTCTCTCTCTCTCTCTCTCTCTCTTCCTCTCTCCCTCTCCCCTCTATTGACACTAAACCACCTTTGTTCTTCACCAAAAACCACCTCCGACCACTGCGAACCTCTACTCTTCTTCTTCCTCCACCACTTCTGTCACTCTCTCTTTTTGCCCAATCATTTTCATATTGGCAAATCCAAGCTCTAATCATCACGTAGAGTCTAACTACGGAGACGGATCGTCGATCAGAGCTACGGTTAAATTTTCGCCCTCTCGTACGATACTTGAGGTAAGGGGGTATATTCTCTGGTATCCTGGGGTGGACCGTGTGTTTGGAAAGACTAAGGTACTTTTGGTCCTTACCTTTCCGAGGGCAGGTTCGGGAATTGTTGTTAAATTAAGATGCTTTAATTTTTATATATTTCTTTTATATATTTTATTGCTATGTATATAATTAATTGGTTGTGTTGATTATTACTAACCATTATGATTAAGTGGATATGTTAGGTATTGAATTGTGAAAATATTAAGAACCATGAGTGTCTATGTGGATTCCAGTGAGGAAGTTTTGAAAGACGAGATAAACAAGGAAATAAGGATAGATGGTCACCATTTATATCACTGTTACTATTATTATGATTATGATTATATTTATGATTATAAATATGATTATTATTATTATTATCATTATTATTATTATTATTATTATTATTATTATTATTATTTACTATTAAGCTTAAAGGCTGGCTCTGCCGCCTTATCCTCTACATTTATCTTTCTTTTTATTTCTGTTTATCTATATTATAATGGACGGCTCTGTCGCCTTATTCTTAACATTTGTTTTTATTTTATTTAATTTCTGTCATTTATTTTATCGAATATATTGGCTAGCTCTATCGCCTTATTCTATGCATTTATCTTTCCTTTTATTTCTGCTTATCTATATTATAATGAACGACTCTGCCACCTTATTCTCTGTATTAATTTTTCATTTTTATTTCATTTCTGCTTATCTATATTATAACACACAGCTCTACCGCTTTACTCTTAACATTTTGTTTTTGCTTTATTTAATTTCTGTCATTTATTTTATCAAATACAATGGCCGGCCCTGCCGCCTTATTCTCTGCATTTATTTTTCCTTTTATTTCATTTTTTTATATTATAACAGATGATGCCTTATTATTATTATTATTATTATTGTTGTTGTTGTTACTATTATTATTATTATTATTTTATTTATGAATAATGAAATAAGGAACACACTACTTACTCTTTAAATTAAGCATTATTTTAGCTAAGATATAACCGATATATTTTCTAAAAATAATACTAATAAATAAAATAATAAAAATGACCTACAATGTCTGAAAAACTAGTGGGACCTAACAACATGAGGACAAATATTACGAGGCTGGAAACACATAGATACCCAGGGATCAAATGATAAAACTTAAATAGTGCATTTTGCATCATAA
The DNA here is from genome assembly GCA_037962975.1 of Clitoria ternatea. Taxonomy (NCBI): domain Eukaryota; kingdom Viridiplantae; phylum Streptophyta; class Magnoliopsida; order Fabales; family Fabaceae; genus Clitoria; species Clitoria ternatea. The sequence goes on from CM075671.1 coordinate 280,366,460, forward strand.
AGATATTTTTAAAGGATTAAAACTAGAGCATACACTGGGTACGTTGGAGGACATTCACGTTCGATCTCTGAGGAGAATCTTGGGAGTACAACCGGGACGGAAACCCAATGGCATCAGAGTCGCGCCTGAAGCCGAGTCAGACGATGCAAGTCTGGTGTACTTTGACTAAATGACGGAATGTATCTATGATCGTGTAGAGCCAAGTCCCAGGATAATATAATGATGAGAACCTGTGAGTTTATTCGTACCATATGATGATTAAATAATGGTTGAGGGACTTGGTGGGCTTCGATCGCTCTAGTGTGGAAACGTTGTGCCCCAGGGCAGCTTGAGCAGGACGACTTCCAAAGAATGAGATAATGGTGATGGTGGATTGGTTTATTGGGCCCACATGCATCATGAGACTTAAACTTTAGATAAATTATAATGAACCTAACTCATGCATTCCATAACATCATTATTGATTGTTATAGTTATAAATATGTTAATTGGATTATTTATGTTATATTATCTGTTGACTGGATATGCCTGCACCGGGAACCTTCAGGGTCTAGGGTATATACTTACCCTTTCTGTTTAATAATAACAGAGGAGCTAGGAAACCAAGAACCAGAGTGTTAGGGAATCCCATTAGGGTCAGGCAGCGGAAACACAAAGGATTCCCAAAAGAATTGCAAACACGTATGTCTCAAAGCATTATGCTAAATTAAAGTTTTAATTAGGGTTTACCTCTTGTAGACGTAAAACAAGTTCCTCGATCGAAGCAATTGTAACTTCGCCCTTAGGAGTCCACACGAGCACTCCCACCAGAAAAACAGAGCTCCGAATGCTAGTACGAAAATTTTGTTTTAGTCTAATTTCTGAGTAGCAGCCTATGAGCATCTCATGCTCTATATATAGGCTTAGGTCTTGACCTGAGCTCTCATTAAATATTGGGCTCCTGACTCATTCTAAATGAGTTAGGCCCAAATAGTTTTATTTTCAGTCCAACTAAAATAAAACTATCCTCTGGTGGGCTTACTCTATGTGTGTGACACTATAGGTAAAATATTCGGTTATATTAATAATAAACTATTTTATTATTATTATAAAATAAGAGCGGTATCTAGCAATACATCATTATATCCTAATATTATTTATCATCGACATGACCTATAAGTGATAATTATTTTATATATCTATTCCTTTTGTCACGATATCTAATTGGGCCCAAGACATGGTCGTCGTCATCCTTGTATGGCCCAATTCATTTTACTTGATACCAGAGTAGACTTTATAGAATAAATATCTAATATTTATTCATCCTAGCATGGCCATGCATTTCATTAGTCTCACTCCATCAAGTGGCCCATAGATATCACTCCTGTTACATAGGAGAGACAAATTCCATCTGTATCACTCACATCCCTCTACATAATTTATCTATTGTCTAATCATAATCTTTATGGTCATCTTATTACAGATAACGTTTGATTGTATTAAAATAATAAACTCCTTATGTAGGAATTGTAGTGACTTCAGGTCGAAGGACTACATACCATTATCACATTGAGAACCATTTATGACACTCATGTAACGATCCATGCAACGTTCTCATGGTGGGTCTGTCCAGTACAACATTACCCTTAATGTGTACCCGTGTAAAAACTTGATATCATATATCCATGATTTGTGAGATCAAATCATCAGTACATTTACACACCAATCTTAATGTATTTATATGTCCCCATGTAAATACTTGATTAGGGACTTTTTAGAAATAATTCTCATATGACCTATTATTCCAGGACAAATAGCATTTGTCTAAAACTGAAAATACTAATTTTATTAATAAGTTAAAATTGATACATTAATAGCTCGTAGTGCATACACCAACACAGAGTACGAAGAACAACAATACGTTGGACCAACTGGGAGCACTCAATAAAAGTAGGATATATGTAGTTGAATATATATAAATAAATAATAAGACAATGGATGACTGTATGTATTTAAGGGTGCCTACGTGCCCCATTCTGTTAAGAGTACAATTGCTTATAGTTTGTGAATGACTATGTGAATTACCTACTATTTGCTTCCACTGATCTGCCATTATTTTACTTACAAAAAAAAAATTCACTTTTTCTAAAAACTTTTAACCTTTTAGTTAAATAGGATGATCCTATAGAAGAATCTGTCTTATTTAACCGAGGGTGTTACACTAATACCTATAACTTTTAATCTCTACCTTCTCTTTGTTACGTTTTCCTAAAGGATTGTTTAAAAATATTAAAAATAATGTACATTTGCTTCAACAAAAGTGTTGATAAATCAACAAAAGTTAGTATATGCCAAATTCTTTAAGGATATTCTTAAGGGTTTGAATCATATCGTGTATATAAAAAAGACTTGTTGGGAGAGACAATGTTGACTTCAAAGATCTCAATGTTTTGAATGGATTAGTTTTCATTTTTTTGCTAAAGCACCAAGGGTGTCAACATGGTAGAGCATTAAAGGTAATATACTACTCGTACTCATGGGTAAAGTTAACGGGTACCCCACATGTATACATTAATGTTTTAGAATCTTAAAAATAATAACAATAAAGGAAAAATATCATGTAATATACTAATTATAATATTATTTCAGTATGAAATAATATAAATTGGTATAATATTACAACATAATAAATTAAAAACTATTATTATTGGTCGGCATTAAAAAGTATCTCATTATAAAATAACAAAAAATAAATATTTACAAGTATATGGGTATTTGTAGGATAGGTAATGTGGTACTTGTATCCATTAGTTTAATGAATATACATATACCATTATAAGTATACTCATATTATCCATAAGTGCATCATATTTACCACATCTACAAGTGAGGTCTTTTCAAAGAAACAAAAGTGTTGATAGGGGTTTTACCTTACGCTTAAGTTTTTTCTCAGCAGCATAACTTCCTCATATAACTTCATTAAAAAAGATATACATGTACCTGATGGTACAGAGTTAGACTTAAAAGAGGGTGAATAAGTCTTAAACTTTTTTCCAAAAATAATCGCGTACAGACCGATCGAGCAGGAGGTAATTTTTAACAGACTAGAGAGAGGGATAAGAGAAATGCACGATGGAAATTTATCCTGCTTCACTTCCAACACAAAAGCTAGTCCAGTCCCTTTAGAATGAAGGATTTTTCACTATTGTAAATTGCCTTTACAATCTGCACCAGCCCAGTGCACAAGTATTCTTAACTCCAGCCACTTCTGACTTATCCCAAGTATTCTTGACACTGGCCACTCCTGACTAAAAACCCAAGTATTCTTTCAAAAGCCTTTTCAGGCCATAGTGTTTCGCAACACCAACAAATTCTGGCAACACACCAGAAAATACAAAGTGATGGTAGAGAAAGTGTTTAAAGTTATAATCAAATAACTCAACATACAAATATATGAAATGATTACAAGATACACTGAGCTACAGACTACTATAAGTCACGGTTTGCACTGAGAAGAGCTACAAATAGGACTTAAGTAGTGAATACAAGAACTTAGGAACTTTAAGAAAAAGTCTCTCAGACTCTGGTTTCTAAAGAGAAAATAAATGAGTGTTTAAGAATCAAGTTAAGCAGTATCTATGTCTTGTTTTCAAAAGTTTCTTGTATTTATAGTCCTTCTGAAAACATCTATTGGTTCAACCTCAAAGGATGTTGGTCTCTTGAGGACTGCACTATCAGTGAGTGCAGACACATGCTTCAGAGAAGTTTCCTTATCTAGGCAACTTCGAAAGTCTTCAGCAAAAGATCCTTTTTGCTTATGTACTTTAGGAAAACAAGTACACTCTATAGCAGTTGACCTTAGACTATCTGTTCTGGTAAGGTTCAACTTTTCTGACACATTGAGACATGTGAGGCAGTTTTCTTGATATGCAAGAGAAAACCTTCAACTTTTCCGTTGATTGCCTTTTTAATGCTAGCTTTAGAGAGGACATGCGAAAGTTCTTGCATCTTCATATTTGGAAAGGAAAGATCCTTTTCAAGAACTCGAAGAGTCACAGATCTTCTTGAGGTCTGAAGACACAGAAAGAGACTTGATCCAGTAAAGCTTAAGAGTGCAGACTTTTTTACTTCAGAAGCGAATTAATTTTAACGGACTCCTTCTTTCTTTTGCAAATGGAGCTGTACGGACTCCTGGGACACTTGAACAGAAATGTTAGACAAACAAGCAGTACAAACTTCATTTTAGCTGAGAGTCTTAATGTGCATTATTAACAAATTTCATAGGATTCAGACTGCACAATCATGAGCTTTGACTTTTCTCTAACAATACCTTTATCTGCATATATTCTATGGTTGGATTACAAAATCTGGATGATCCATAAGGTTGTTTTTATTTTATTTTCTTATTTAATACGAAACACCACACACTACGTGATTCTACCACCCGCATGACACCATCACACACCAAAATGATAGTCAATTAACTTATTTTATTGAAGATCATTCTTAGACTCTCGTCATTATCCTTCATCTTTGTGTGACGTCTTTATTAGTTTGACGATCATGAATCATGCCATTCTTTTTTGTTCTTCTTGTTCATCTGTTCCTTTAACATCAATCATTGTATTGCATCAAACTTTAATAATTGAATAAGTGATGTAGATTGGCACGATTGATTTTTCTGTTGTTGTCTCAATAAGGTATGTTGTTCTCCTCATTTCGATGTTCCCTATATTTAATGGATGGTAGTTTATAGGAAATTTTGTAAAATTAGATTTCAATGTATATATTGCCAAAACACAACATTGTTTATGTGGTATGGGATTATAATATCTAAAGGCATATGACACCGCATAATATTTCAAGAATATATATATATATATATATATATATATATATATATATATATATATATATATCCATATAGGTTTCAAGTTATGAGTTCCATTCATTTTTTTAAATTATAATTTCTAGAATATGAGGGTGGTATGGCAAATACAATGAGAGCCTACTAATTTACATCATTTAAGTGGGTGAAAAGGAGTAGAGATGGTGCAATGAGAAAAAAATTGTTATGTCTCTATCAGATTGATTTGACTTGTTGAGTCGAGAATTTGATCGTTTGTGTAATCAATATGATGAAAAGTCAACTTGGCCGATTATTGCATAAACCTAACGACCCAATTTTAGGTGGTTGAATCAGTTTGTTTCAAGTTTCATCTATGTTGCATATGTACGAGTATGGTACTGATATCCGGTATAAATATATATATATATATATATATATATATATATATATATATATATATATAATAGAATATAGACAGGTACCCGTATCCATTGTGTACTGGGTGTGGCTAGGCGTCCGAAATTGGAGTGCCATGCATGTGGGGGTTCCATTATATTTCAGATTCACATTTAACCCTGGCTTATACATGGCTTTCTGAATCTCTAACCAAACTACGTCGCATCGTCACAAACCGGTGCCCATCGCGTCGACCCCACTCAAGCCACCGTGTGGAAGGCCTTCAATCCCACGACGATTGTTGCTTTCAAGGGAAAATATGATCCAAAGCATAAAATAGAAGAAGTTGGAGAAGCGTAAGTAGTCGATCGGTACTCCTCTCAAGGAAATGCAGAAGAAAGCAAGGGATGAAGTAAACGTGTTCCTACCTTTCTCTTCTCCCAATGATACAGTTAAAATCGATGCTACCGGTGACTTTGTTGGTTTAGGCACCGTTTGGTTATTAAGTTCGGTTGGTCAAACCGACCAACCCAAAAAATAAATCCTACGGTCAAACGGAGTTTTGACTGTCTCGAACGGCGTGAAGGATCAATATCAACCCTTAAATTTTTCCATTTCCTAACTCCGTTTCCCAAACTGGAAACCAGACGGACCGTGGTATAATGAATTGGATTGATTAAATCAATTACTTATAATAATTAAGTTATATATTTAATATTTACTGAGTTAATCAATCTAACTTTAACTAATGACTCATTTATTGAATTATTCACCCAATACTTTCTCAAGTTGATGATCAATCTAATTTTAATAATATTATTTCCTGTGTTTTTATTTAGATTTGTGTAAAATATCATTTTTAATAATATATTGATATGTTATATTATTTTACAAATATATTTATTCAATTTAACATGTTCAACTAGTATCTTGTTAATTTAATTAGTAGCCCTTCACCCAAATCTTTAATGTTCAAGAGAAATATCTAAAGATATTATGTCTGTTTGATATATAGTTATGGAAATAAAGTTATTAAAATAAAAAAATTTAAAAATTAATCATATAGCTCATGAGTTAAAAATTCATTTCATAATTTTTGTTTGGTAGATAAAAAACGGGGCCTTGGATTGGGATGGAGAAAGGCCTTGCTGACCCATTCACCGTTAAGAAGCGTCCTTTGTCATTAATAGTCCATTTACGAAACTCTGCTTTCTGTGTGTCTTGTTTGTTGTCACGCATAAACCTTCACGTTCCTTCTTCACGCTTCACTTTTGAGTTTCGACTCATCCCATCACACTTTTCTTCTTCTTCTTCTTCTTCTTCTTCTTCTTCTTCTTCTTCTTCTTCTTCTTCTTGAAAATGGCTACAGAAGCGAATGAGAGCACAAGAAGGAACACCCTTGTGGTCCGAAAATCATGTTTCGGTCTTCCAACTGGTTGCCCTCAATGCTTATCTGCTTACATCTATCTCAAACTCTGCCAACTTCCTTTCGACTTGGATTTCCACCTTAACTACCCCGATTCTGGTACACCCTAATCTTCATTTCTTTTATTCCACACAAAATTTGGTTATCTATTTGTGAATGATAATCTATAATTATAATTATAACAATGACATTCCCCTTTATTTATTTATTTTCAAAGTTTAGGCCTTTTAACCATTTCATTGGGTTGTGTTTGTTGAGGCTTCTGGGTTAGTTTACATTCATGCCCCATCTGATAAAGTTGATTTCTTTTTACTACTTTTGTTCTTCTTCCGCAAATGGGTGTTTGAATTTGTTTCATTTTGTGTTTTTAATGATTGTTTGTTATTAAAAGGTTGTGTTTTGTGGTGTTTAGATAAGATTCCTTACTTTGAAGCTGGTGATTGTGTGGCATACAACAATGAGAAGGAAGGGATCATTGAGTGCTTGAGAAGGGATGTGGGTGATTTAGATAGCGAGGTTTCTTCTCTCCCTGGTTGGGTACCAACCAAAGTGATGCTCACTACTTGGCTTGCTGATGCACTTGAGTATGAACTGTGGGTGGGATGTGACTCTTCCTCTGCCTATAACATTTATTATTCGGATCTTCCTTGGCCTATTGGAAAGGTCCTGTTTTTGAAGAAAGCTCACTTGGTGAAGCAGAAACGTGGGATAAGTAAAGACAATGCTGAAGTAAAGGAAGAAGAGGTCCGTTCTCTGCTCCTTTTTCTGGATTTTCATGTTCTATAGTTGTTTTATCAGGGTTTAAGTGATTAGTAGCTTCTTACCTTTTGTATAAATTCATTTTGTTTCTTACTTTTTGCTGCATGATGGTCTTAATCTTCCAATGCTGTACAGTGTGTATGTTTTCTCTATGATTTTGGTATTATACATATGGCTGTTGTTGATCAACAGATATATAGGAGAGCTAACTCTGCATATGATGCTCTGTCGACTTGGTTAGGAGAAGCAAACTACTTGTTTGAAAACAGGTGACTCTGCTGGCTGGCTGATATGTCAAATTGTATATTGTTATTTGTTAGAGCAATATGTGCTGTCATTTTTAGTTCATTTCATGTTGAGAGCTAGTTTTGACTTTGAACTCCTGGTAATGTATGCTCATAAGTCATAACTCATGCTTTGTTGGTTTGTGCAGGCCATCAAGCCTGGATGCTATTTTTCTTGCACATGCATTAGTTGTACTTCAAGCTTTGCCTGTGAGTTATATTATCAGTTATGCCTTGAATCCAAAATTTATTTTAAGATTAATATGGATAGGATTCGGAGGTCTGTTTGGGTTTTAATGGTTACTGTACTGGTCAATAAAAATTAGACAAGGAATCTGTGGTTTGTGGTATAAGTCCAAAGGAACACAAAAGTGGTAGCATTTGTTAGGCTGATGATTTGCTTTAGACCTTTAATGTTGGGAAGATCTGTAATTAGCTGAATCTGATAAGTGCAAATTGTTAGGAGTTAGGACATGTAAGTATTGGGCATTTGAGCTCAAATCTCGATAACGGAACTAGTAAAGTAATTCATGGTTGACCAAACTTGGGGCAGAGTTGAGTGTGTTGAAGATGAACAACCAGCCAGAGCTTTAAGGTGACAATGGCAAGTGGGCTGCTTGAAAAGCCAATATTTTTTTGGTTCTGTAAATTTGATGGCTTGCACCAACTTTTCTAAGAGTCTCAGGATATGCATGGATGTTGTTTCTGGCTGCCTATTAACTGAACCAGTAAATTACATCAGTGGAATTTATGTGATGATTATGTAAGTAACTAGTGGAGATTGCTGGATTTCGTGCTTGTTTGGTAGGGAATGCAAATGTAGTTGAACTGCATTGAGTAGAAGGAAATTTTTGTTTTAGCCCATTCAGTGAGCTTTGAATGGTGTCTCCGTTTCATAACAACTGTTGATTTTGTCTTAAATTGCAAACTTAGTTGAACCAACTCTATAGTATACCAAACAAGCATGATACTACAGGTTTTGTAACTTTATTCCTCTTTGTGGCAAACGGCAGTTACTGTGTTTAGTAAAATATGCTTTCCAACAGCAATAAGAGCAATCAAATCTTACCTCTCTATGTGTCATGTGTTCTGGGCCATATGGATTAAAGTAAACCACTGGGCTCTATCTAAAACCTGTAAATCAATTTAGTGTAAAGATATTTTCTAGCGTTTTCTCCTCAAGTCTGGTTCCTGTATCCTTTTAATTGGAATATCCTTTGTCTCAATGGTTCCTTGTTGGCATTTCACTATGCAACATTCACCGCATAAATCATCGCTGGTCTTGTAGTTATTCTGGAGTGTTATTAAACGGCGGTTATGGCACTGCCATGGCAGTGTGGTCTGTGAGTGAAACGCCATCTGTGACTAAAAATGGCGCCCGTTATTGCAGTGTCTGCCATTTAAGGAATAGCATCTGCGATCTTCATTGCGGCATGGTGGTGGTGGTGGCCCAATGCGGTCATGGCGGTACCATGACTTGTTTTGCTGTTGGGCTTTAATGGGTTTGGATCGGGTCTTGTAAAAGCCCAAAGCAATTAGGTTTTCCCACTCTTTTCAAACCTCTCCCTCACCCATGCACCACCTATCTCTCACGTCCCTCTCTGTTTCGTTCCCACTCACTCCTGTTTCAGTTGACCCTCACCCTCTGTGACCTTCTCAGGCGAGGCAAATTGGCAGCGATAGCTTTAAAGTCTCCGGTGACCACTTCAGCAACTGTATTTCTAGTTTTTTCAAGCAACCTTCTTCTCCGAGCTTTCTAGTGAGGTTCTTCTTCTTCAGTCCTCCTCTGGTTTTTTGTCCTTCATTAAGCCTTCTTAATGCTTGTCTGTCTTTTTTGGTTATATTATTCCTACTCTTGTTTATTTTTTAAAAAAAAACAGAGCTGATTAAAAACTCTTCATACTCTCTGATTTTTAATATCCATACTCTCTGTTTTTTATATTCATACTCTGGCGGCTGATTCTTTATATCCACACTCTGTTTTTTAAATTCATACTCTGATTTTTTATACTGTTACTCTGGGATTTTTTAATGTTTTCTCTATTTTTAATTTTAATCATCTCTTATTTTATATTTTCTCTGTTTTTTAGATTCATATCTCTGATTTTATACTGTTACTGTTTCTCTGGTTTTTATATAAAAAATCAGTGCTATTAGTCCTTTGATCATGCATTCACGCCTTACTTTGTTGTTGGTGACTATTTTAGTACTTTTGGATGACATTTTGCTAATATAGTATGCTTTTTTAAGTTATTTATGACATTATGCAGTTTAATTGTTCATCATATTAATTTGTGCAGTTTTATTATGTCCACCATGTGTGTCATACCCCGCTATAGTGTCTGCGATAACATTTATAAAGTTTTTCTAGCTCGCTGCGATAACTCGCGACCTCCACTTAATAACACTGATTCTGGTAGAATTTTTCTTTCAGTTTGATATGAACCTTGCGATTACAAATTTTAATTTCTTCATTTTGTCCACTCAGCATGCATCCTATCTGTTGCAACCTCCTCAATTCTCTTGATCACCGAGTAAGATAGATATGAGATACTTCAACCCTACAAGTTATTTTATGATGTTTACAAACCATTACTAGCATTTTGCTTAATTTTCTTTCATATCATATGCTTCTTACTCCTACTTGGTCTAAAACCTTTTGATTTCTAAGCTTTTCTCCACATTTCAAGCTTAAAGTCTGCTCCTTCTCTTAACTCAGCAACCAGGACTCTACCATTTAAAAAAAAAATACATTTGAGGAATTTGCTCTTGAATGTGCCTACTACTGTCTAGTATGTCATTACTAGTGTGAAAGGGCATTGAATAAAAGTGGATTCTTGGCGCAAAAGAAAATGGACTAAGCGTGTCTACAAAAGTTTGGATGCCAAATCTTGACATATAATGATGACAATTGTATAGTTATTCTGAAGTCATTTATGTTAAAGAAGTTTTATCTAAAATGGATGACGCAGTGCAGTAGCTGACAAGGCTTCCCACCTGGTGGGATCACGTCTGGGGATGCAGGGGTGATGTATGCTGTCTTACTCCCAAAAGCCAAGCAGCTGTTTAGAATTTGAACCCAATGTAGGAAAATGTTTTAAAAGATTAGTTCTAAACCAGGGGCAATGGATGGATAATTTTCAGCCTAGCTCACCTGTACTGATGAGATGATGAAGTTGGAGATTGATAATGTGATTCGTAGTTTTATACTTTTCTTCATGTTAAGAACTGTTATTCTTGAACTATAACCTGATACTGGGAAATACTTTTGAATGTGGAAACTCATGCAGTTAACTTTTGCTCAATGTTTTTAAAATCCTCTGCACTGTTGATTTTACATTGTTCTGTATTTGTGATTCCTGACTTCTCTATTTTCTTTTATGAATATCGTAGATTATATGTTTTTACCTTTTTTTGTTGGCTCCTGAGCTCAATGCTGTTTCTCTTGGTTAGCAGCTAATAGCTATTACTTACTATAGATTAACTCCAGTCTCTGCTGTTATGTACTACCAGGAATCATCAACCTTGCGGATCAATTTTTCGGAACATGCTAATTTAGTGAGATATGTGCAAAAATGGAAGGCAGAACACATAGAGGCTCCTTCCAATGATTCATTTCATGCAGACCCATTGTCATCAGCTTCTAGAAGTCGTTCAACTTCAAGTAAGATATATTTTGGAATTATTTGATGGATTTCCTTGACAAGTGTAACCACTGCATATTTCTTTTCCTTTTCTGTTTACTATAGATAACTACCATAGAACCCTTTCTCTGTTAAATTGCTTGTCATAATTATGTTATTAGAAAACTGTGGCTTGAAATATACTGACTCAATGTGGCAGCGACAGGATAGTATAGTACCATTCCTACAAGTACTCTGAAAATTTCCTGATATGGACTGGAATATTCTGAAATGTGTAGGTTTCCAATAGTTGAGTGTTTTAGGAACAAGTTTAATATAATCCTTGAATTAAAGTTAATCATGATATGAATTTTCATGATAAATTAGTTGCCATATTTGAGGAACAAACAAGCTATGAACATGATGAATAATTCCTGAGCTTAGGATTGTGATCTTGTTCCTTGATTATATGCTTTGCATCATAAAACTTGATGGTGGTTGCATTCAATGTTTTGAGAAGCCTTATAACCTTTGTTCTGTGTGTACAATAGAATTAGAAAACCTTCTGCAGGCGAGCAACTAAAACCACAGTAAACTGCTCGCAGCGCTGGAAGGGGTCTGCACCTCTTGATGGTTGAGGTGCACCATCATGTTTGAGGAATGGCATACATCTAGCATCCTATTGATAAATTTACAAGTCAAGCCCAGCCATCTAACTGGTGTTTTTAGTCAGCAAATGGAAATCTTATCAATGGGAGCATAAGTGTGATCCAATCCAACCTTACCCATCAAACTATCCTTTCCCAATATCTTTAAATGCTCATATACCAAATATATCCTTTTTGAATATATTCCTAAGGCAATCAATTCTTTGTGCAATAAATGAGATTAAGGTGTTTTAGTAAACTACATTGAATATTTAATGTCATTAATGTAAATAACCATTTTTAAGCAACATTTTTCGTAAGGGTGAAGGAGAAAAACATCAATTTAGTAGATACTGAAATTCAAAATAGTCCCAAGATTTTACTGTTTTTTTTTTTCCCGATATTGGGCTCGTTTGTTTAAACTTATTTTAAGAGATAAGTGCTTTTTTAATTAAAAAAAACACTTATTTTAAATTTTGACATGTTTGTTTAAAGTTTCAAAAATAAGCATAAGCTGAAAATAAGCTGATTTCTTCTTATTTTAAGAAGCAACTCTGATCTGCTTATTAAAAAAGTGATTATAAGGAAAGCACTTTTTTATAATCACTTTTTTAATAAGCTTAAACAAACGGGCCCATTAACTCCTTGAATGTATTTGGTTTGGTGCCTCTACTTGAAGGCAGCAATAGTATCCTCTAGCACCTCAAGGGCATCTTTCACCTTTAGCTACCTTCTATTTATTTAGTTTTTTTGCATAGGAGAAACTATTTGTTATAATATTAAGATACACTAATTATGTGAAAAAGGTTTTATTTGCTATTTTAAGATATTTTATTCTCATTCTTTTTTCTGTTAGGTTCAAAGTCCAAGAGCAAACCCAAAAGAGAGAAGCAAACAAAGGAGGAGAAAACCTTTAGAAGAAGGGCCAAATATTTTGTGGTAGCACAGCTGGTTGCAGTTGTTCTTTTCCTTAGTGTCATGTCTGGATTTACTAATGATGGTGACATTACGTTAGATGATGATGATGTTGGCTATGATTATGATGAATGAAAATACATTCGTTTTCTTGTGTATGATGCAGATTTAGAAGTAATGGTGAATTAACATTCATATTAATTTTTACTGATGTAGGATCCATTTTTCTATAACCGGGTTGATTTCAATAAATTGGTCATTGTTTCATGGTAGTAGCTATATTTTTTTCCATTGGAATATGGTACAATTTTCTATGTTTTAGGAAATTAACTACAAGTTGAGAGAATCTATGATCTCCTGGCCTTGTACATGTACAGTTTTCCCTTTGAACATGGTGTAGTTTTATGAGTTTTGGGAAATTAACCATGACTTGGAGTGGTTTTGAAAACCTAGATTGGAAGTGTATTTGGTACGACATTAGAGCTATATGAAACTTCGCATTATGGTTGAAAACTGAAAATGTCATTTTGAGTAAAATAGAGGTAGTCCTCATTCTTTTCTGTCTGCTACTTTATCTAGAGAAATTTTTTCAGTTTGGTGGAAACATATTCATGCTGTTTGTGCTTTTGATCCCGGCTGGTTGGACATGAGTCTTTTTCTTCGGGTGGGTGATGGTGCTTTGACTTGTTTTTGGAAGATATTTGGATTGGGGATGTTCGATTAAAGGAGGTTGTTCCAAGTTTATTTTCTGTTTCTGTGCAGCAGGAGGCTAGGGTGGTGGTGGCATGTGGTTGGAGGGATGGTGTATGGGGGTGGGTTTTCAGTGGTGTAGGCCTGTGTTTCTCTGGGAACAGGTGCTTGCAGATCGTTTATTGCAGGTTATTGCTGGGTAACTCCAATTGCTGATAGATTGGATGGTTGGAGCTGGTTTGGTGATTCTTGACAGGTGTTTACAGTGCAAAGTTGTTATATGATGATTGAGAATAGATTAAGCCAAAGTCCTCCTTTACATGATGATGTGAGTGCTGTGCTTAGAAGGTCATGGGAGTGTTATGCTCCTAAGAAATGTGGTGTGTTTATATGGTAGGTTTTGTTAAATTCCTTCCCTTTTTAGACTTAATTTGATCACGAGAGGTGTGGTGCTTAATGATTCATTTTGCTGTTTTTTTGTGGTTTGGAAGAATAATGTATGGAATGCAGTTTATAGATGGTTTGAAATTGTTTCAGTTTTGCCTGGGAATTTCGGTGACGAGCTTTGGAATTGGTTAGAAGGAATGCTGTTATTTTGAATCATGCTCAAGTTGATTTGTGGGTGTTGGACAGCTTGAAATTGAGATATTGGAAATGGTTGAAGCCTAGAGATTCCGCTGCTTTCAGTTTTGGCTGTCTTAGCTTGCTTATTGTTGTTGCTTGCTAGTTAAGGGATGATTAAGGTTTGCTTGGTTTATATTTTAATTTTTTTTTATATTGTAAAAAGTAAGATTATGATACAAGAAAAAAAGTTGTTTTCTGTATTTCTTGTATAAAATTTTGAAAATATAAAAAAGATAATAATTTTATAATTAAAACTGAAAATAGGAAATAGAAATGAAAATCAAATATATCTTTAGATTTTCCTTGTTTGGTTTTTTGTTTTACATTTGTATATGAGTTTGAGTATCTATTGTATTTTGATTAATATATTTCTTTTGTTAAGAAAAATAAAGAGACATTTGATTAAGTGATTTTTTTTAATAGTTGTTAGTATTTTTTCTAACACTACTTTTTTAACTTTTCACTTTGTGACAAAGTTTCTTTTTTACAATTTATTGTTGATTTTTTTTGTAATTTCTCATTTATCTTTTATTTATATTTTTTATAAATATTTGATGATTATAAAGATAAATATGTTTTTTGAAAGAAACATTATTTAAAATTTTATTTTAAAAAATAAAGGGTTTTTATTTAAAAGAAATGTATTGTCTTAAATGTAAATGATTAAATATATGTAACCATATTTGTTTGCATTATCTTACTTTGTTCAATAAAAATTATTTATAAATGAAAAAATTAAAAAAATTCTAATATCATAATCTTTAAAACAATAATTATGAGAAATAAATTAAATAAGAATTTTATTTTTTTAATATATAATTATCAAATTTTAAAATTTAGCTAAATAAATGATTATATCCTTTTAAATTTTTTAGTTAATTCAATAATTAGTTGTATCAAACACTTTTATTCAATTATTTAGTTTATCTTTTTTAATCGTTACCTATCATTTTTAACTAATTTATCAATTTTGAATATGACAACTAGTTAGTTTTACTATACATTCTATATTTTTTATGAAATTATTTAGTCAATAAGTATGTAATAACAATATTATAATTTTAAAATATGAAATTATAGTTTATGAAATCCAACTTTTTGGAAAGTCACTAGAAGTTTTTTTTTATAAAACTAATAGTTTATAATTTATAGTTGTGTACTGAAAGTCGAGAGATTATACTTAAAACCTATATATCACAAAAGTATGGTTGCATAATTAGTTGAAATAAGTATTAATCCTACTTATTTATCTTTTTATTACTAACCAACCAATTAACTAATTTTAGATACCATATAATTATAAAAAAATGATTTTAGTCTTTACTTTTTTTTGTTAATTTTGATTCTTAAAAGTTTTAAAACTTTTAAAAAATGACTTTTGTAATCACATATTGATAACATGTCAAGCATCTAAGTATGTTAAATCACATATCACCTCAGTATAGGTGTTGATGTAATATATTTAGATGCATGTCATACCATAATTAAGTGATAATAGATATCATTTTAAAAAAAGAAATTCATGAAAATTATTGATTTGTCTGGTATTGGGAATAGGGCTTCCGGTGTTGATACCAGGTTTATCTTTCTCTTATGTGTTACATCAGTCTAGTGAGGAGCCTGGTTAGAATTTCATACAGCCAACACACTAACATCTTACGTTGTATGGTGAAATAGGATGTTACCTGCAAAGACACTCCTACGCTAAGTCAATACCTGATTAATCAATACTGGAGCTTAAGCATGGTTGGTGAACATACCTTAACGAAAGTAAATGCATGATATTTATAGACTTGGGTGGTAAGGACGTCCTATGTGGCGTGTGTTAGTTCAAATTTCATAAAAGACACATAAAGCTAACACGATCGCATACATTCCTGACACCCTCTACACATATGTGGCCAATATGCCCCCAACGCGTCCCGCACGCTCTTCCTAACTTCGACCGTTATCGACTCTTGTTAGGGAGATCTACCATGGGGAATTTGCATGTGGGAAGTCTGGTCATAAAATGCTTATGGGAGATGTCTTACATTAGAGAGCACTGTCTTGACCTAGTATCAGGTCCAAATCATTTGCCCTCTAACCTGTTGGAGGGGCTTAAGAGTTTCTTCAATGGGCTCCGTGCCATTCTGATTTAGGATAGCCCGATGCCACCAATAATTGTTTATTTTTTGTTTTCAACTGGAGTTTGGTATCTAGGACCAACGTGATGCATCTTTTGGAAGATAAGGGTTTTGATAAGACACGTGGTATGCAAGGATTGGTCGAGATGCTTCATTTCTTGTACACCTGTCAGATAGTATATGAAACGTCACGTGTGTAGGCATCATTATTGCGTCGTAACCATTCTTGCCTTCCCCCTAAGCCTCGCCTATAAAAAGGGCTCACTTGCCTTAAAAAATGAGTTGTTATTTTTAGAGAGTCTTTGTTGCTCCAATATTAGAAACAACTACTAGCATGAAACTATTCGAACTTGCTGGCTCGTACAAGGAAGACTTATTGTGTCATCCTTTCACAAGGTAGCCTTCACACCGTCCTTGTTTAAACATTCTATATTTTATTTCCTTTATTTGTATAAGACATGGAGGACAGTCACACGAGTGATGAGTTAGTGAAGATACTGTCAGAGCCATCGTTGTAGTCGTCTATATCATCCTGGTGTGAACCATAGATGGTACAAGCAAATTCACGTCATATCCTAAGGATCGGAGATCATAAGGCATTCATAAAGGCACTGCCCAAACCATCTCACCCTGAAGTCTCCCATCCTTTAAGGATGTTTACTCGTGAAGAGTTAGACCAGTATTTAGATGAGTTGTGTCCTTCATATGACTTATCCTCGAAGCCTAAACCTAGTCCTCCATTAATATACACTTTGATGGTGAGTCTGACTTTATTGCCAAATTTTATCATACTAACGATATAGCATTTTATAGTTGTATCCCTTTTTCCCAACACTCAATAGTCTCTATGACGTTTGAAGGGCAGTCTAAAATGAACTCTTCTAAAATTATGGCTACAAATCCTGTTAATACTAACGTCGTGGCATCCCAGATTAACTGGATGGTGAAGAAAGCAAAAAACCAATATTTTTGGGTCCACGTTGAACCAATGAGCCACGCTTCTAAGTACTTCGTGGGTGAGGATGATGTTGAAGTCCCATATTTTGAAGTCCACTCCAACAGAGAATTCAAAGACCACTTCATTGTGATTACTCCTCTAATAATAGATTGGATTTGTCATCTACTGGGTTCATAGTAGCTTTTCATGTATGAAATGGTATTTGCCAAGATAGGAATAAAGTTCCCCTTGACTGAATTCGAGATGGGTGTGCTTCGGTTCCTTGATGCCGCTTCGAGCCAGCTTCATCTAAATGAATGAGGTTTGGTGAAGTTTTTGGAAGTTTTAGGGGCTTCCACTCCGCCCTTACAATAGCTATGTTTCTCTACTAGTGTAGAGTGATGCATTGAGGTAACAAAGGTAGGGGCTTGGCTACATCAACATGTGATGTAACTCTAACATTGTCAATTTTGAATCTTATATAGACTTTGTGAAAACTGACGAAGTTGGCTTCAAGCATACCTTCTTAAAAGTGAAGGTGAAGGAGGGGAAATCGATCTCCAAGGAAAATTTTGACTTCTCCTAGAAGTTTTATATTGGATGGACCCACAAACATTTTTTGTAAATAAACAACACCTACTCCGTCAGTGAGGATGAAATTTTGCTGGACTCAAAAGAAGTGATTGACACTCTGAGGGAATCTCCAAGTTCAATAAATTTTCATGCAAATTCCTTATGGGGGATGCCTCTCATCTGGATGCTTATCTGGGTAAAATTTCTCTCTCTCTCTCTCTCTTAAATTTGATTTGTAATATCATATATGCTTTGATTAGTGTATTAACCATTTCATGCTTGTAATCTTGTGGAAGAGATGAAGAAATGGAACATCCTTGCCAAGATTCGGCAACAAATGGAGGCTCAAAACCCCACCGTCACTTGAGAGAACAACATCCTACCAAAGTAGGGGGCCCGACATTCCTGATCAGAGTCAAATATATGGTTTGCATTTTGGAGGTTTGTTTCCTAATGCAAACCATATATTTGGCTCTGATCACATTGCAAAGTAGGGGGACCCGAACATCCCCGCTCTAATTAGCTGGCAAGGGAAACCATTGGAGGATCAATAATAGAAACAAAGTCAAAGTATGGAAGGATAGATGGATACTAAATAGTATTAATTTTTAAGATCATTGTAGCCTATAATTCACCTTAAATGTTATATTGGTATCTCTGTTAATAGATGTTGACATAGGATGACAATGTAGGGACTTAACCTTGAACTTATTTTCTTATTTTAAAGTGAATAATTTTTATCAATTCCATTGTCGAATAGGAGAGCTAACGATATTCTAGTTTGTCATAAAAATTCTACAAGAATATATAATGTTCTTTAATGTTATTGGAGCTTATCCTAACCATCCTCTTTGTGTAATTTCTTTGAGCATCAATTGGAAATCTGAAGTCATCCGTAGATGTAAGGAATTAATATGGAGAGTATGTAATATGAGAGCTTACCAATTTCTACATAGCTTGCTAATAGGGATATCTTTATTTGTCATTCATGTGTAGCATGTGGAAAGTTTGAAGGGACCACTAGACATGCTTTCTTGGAATGAGCCAAATATATGGTTTGCATTAAGAAACATACCTCCAAAATTTGTGGGTTGGCTATGGCCTCAATAGACAAAAAAAGATGCTTGGATTCAACAGTTGTTCTATATTATTTGGGCCACGTGGCAAAGAAGGAATAAATGAATAGTTGATCAAATATGATAGACTATAGAACAAACCCTTTCAAAAACTCTCTAAATGTGTAGAAATTTTGCAAACAAATTAATGTGGATGTTGTAGGTCTGGTTGCTCCATCGTGGTTACCACCTAAAGATGGACAAATCAAAATTAACAAGGATGCTATAGTCAAACAAAGCGTAGGAATGAGTTTCAAAATAATAGTTATGAATTTCAAAGACTTTGTTACCCCGATTAATAAAGCTACAATAGTTGAAGCTCTATGCTTGAGTTGGACAAATCTTTTGGCATTAGACTTGTCTTTTACTTCAATGATATTTTAAATAAATTGCCTTAATTTACTGCATGCTTGGAGGGTTAAGAATAATTGCTTATCATGACATTATTCTATAGGATTATGCTAAATCATCACATTTATTTTTTTGTGCTTTCACTATTACATACTAAGAGATCATATAATTCTTTGCTGAACAATTAGCTAAGTAAATTTTCATTTATCATTAAAGTTTGGGTTGGAAAAGTACTTATTAAAGTTAATTGCTCTCCATATATTTTGTATTTTGAATGATCATTAGAATGAATCATAACACTTTTTCCATCACATAAAAAAGTTATTGGCAAAGATTGAAATCGGTTCACCAAAGGAAAAAAAAAGGATTTTTAAGGGATAAGACTAAAAGAAGCTTGAAAGGATATGGTTCGAAAGAAATGGTGTGAAAAATATTTTATTGATAAAAATTATCAAATAAAGGAATGTAAGATAAGCAAAAAAGTCCTTAGATGAAATCACCTCAAATAAAAACATATTAAACTAAAAATGTTAGACAAAAGTACATTAAAAATAATTCTAAAAGTTTTTTCTTTTTTCTTTTTTTTAATAAAAGAATCTAATATTTGAATTCATGATCTGAAGTTAAACTATCCACTCTATCACAAAAGTGAATAACTAATCAATGAATATATATATATAGAGAGAGGAGTTTTAACTTGTTTAGTTATTCTAAATTATCTTTATTAATTTGTTACCTTATCTTGTAAAATAGAAACAAATTTGTTATTATTTTGAATTGCAATTGTAATCTATTGTGTGTCTATGTATATAGATCTGTTGTATCAATTAATTTAAACTATAAAAGCATCTTTTCTCTATATGGTATCAAGATTTCCTTTGGATTAACCAACACAACTTGCTGAATTAATTCTACCATTTTCGTTGCACCTTTTACTCTTGCTGAATTTAATATTTCCACACAACTTCCCATTAAACTTAACTCCAAAAATGATTCTGCTTGGTATGAACAGGTGCTAGTGGTTTGAAAGGTTATATTACTGACACCACACCTTGTCCATCTGCTACTCTTGGTAAAGATGACTCTGTCACATCCAATCTTGTTTACACTTTTTGGATATGCTAAGATAAATACCTCTATATTTCTCCCCTTAACTCTTATGATTCTGAAGCTCCATCTGTTATGTTGACTGTAAACACATCTCATAAGGCTTGGCAAAATGGTTGAATTATGTCTCTTAAAGAACTTCTCATTTTTATTATACTAAGGGAACATCAACCGATGAGTAGGTGAGTTAACACTTATTGGCCATCTTCTTGATGATATTAAATTGGTAATCTATGCCCTCAATGGCTTGGGACCCTTCTTTCCGTGAATTCACTGTGTCTGTGTGAATTCATGATGCCCCTCTTTCCTTTAATGATCTACATTATAAGCTGATTGATTTATACATTTA